>JAXGFM010000013.1:14477500-15798000 GCA_039880935.1 Streptanthus diversifolius | reverse complement strand
TGACGCATATTCGATCGATGATATCCCGGTTTGATTGGATAAAAGCTGATAACCCGAAGGGACTATCGGGATTTGTATTGTATCATTACACGACCATCTGCTAATTACAGTATAACCTCGTTGGTGAAATTTGTTTAATACATATAATCTGCGTGAAATATAGAGGCAGATTGTTTGTATTATTGTTATTGTTATTTTTTTTTATGTTAGGAGTTAATATGTTGCTTTCTTGGAGATTCTTTTGGTCCTCATTTAAATAGTGAGGCTGTTTAGGGTTTTTAATATTCTAACTTGTGACAATAAGACGTTTCTCTTAGTGTTGGTCGCTGCTTTCTTTTCCTCTTTTAGGTTTTGAAATTGTTAAAAGAAATTTCTTTAAATATTCTATATTTTTTCTAAGAATTCATATCGAGCAAATGCTTAAACCAGTCTCGAAACAAAGCTTGCTGTCCATCGGTTAGCCTGAACCGTATTTGTCAACTAAATTGAATCTCTCGCTTTTTTCTCACGGACCAGACCTGGTAATTGAAATGCCATGTGAAAGTGAAATCAAAGGATGAAATCAAAAATTCAATCAAGATAGAGGGAAAGTAAACCGGACTGAAAATTGTTGAATATATAGGTCGTTTAGCTGGTTTATTGTATTCAACTGGTTGAATCTCCTCTAGCTTAATCAGCCAGTTTAGCTGGTTAAGTCTCCTTTTGCTTAACCCATGTATTGTACAGTCTTAATTAATTAATGATAAATGTTATGTAATTCGTAATAAATATATCAAAACACAGAATTTGTCTGTTCATTAAATGTGTACATACTGAATACCAAAATCGAACCATAAAAAAGTTCAAGAATCTCACGCTGCACAAAGCACCACTACTAGTTTTGTAACATATCTGGTTAGAAAGAATCAAGAACACTGTATATTTTCCGGCCACTCAAATCTCCCGAACTCTTAAATCTGAAGAATCAAGAGAGCCAAAAGTAGTAATGCCATGAGAAGAAAGGTGGAGATGTGTCCTCTATGACCGTTGCCCGTGGGTAGTATAGAAGGGAGTGAACATTCCTGACCGTTGAAGAACACTTTGGTCGGAAACCCATCTCCAGAACCAACTTTGATCCCAGGAGTCAGTTTCTTGGTAAAGGAGATAACCGACTGCTGTTTACCGGGTACCCGAAAGTCCTTGCTCGGGTTTTTTCCATCTACCTCTGCAACGAGATAGTTCAGTCCAGGAAGCCCTTCCATTAAAACAGTGTTGTTCTTTCCGTTGACAGCAACGGTAGTTCCATTAAAGGAGTAAGCTTTCTCAAAACCTGGTGCAGCATTTTTCATTTCAACCGCGGCAAACCAATCCGCGAAATTTGTTTCTCCCCAGTTGAAGATTGTGATTCGAGCAGTCCATCCGCCTCGATAATCCGTGGCTAGATGCCAGTTAATGCTGACTCCACAATTATCTCCACAAGGCAATGGGTCCGGAACTCGCCGGTGTTTCAACCCTGCCCACGATGTGGCAAGCTTGGTTCGGTTCTCAAACGGAATAAGAAGAGCCTGAGGAGGTAGAAAAAGAGCTGGAGACGTAGTGCTGCAAGTTCGATCCACTCTGTCGCTAGAACAACCTCCGCAAGCGCAGGTTTTACACGGGATGATCGAGTCGTTAAAGTAAGAAGAGAACGATACGCAGCAACTAGGAATAGGTGGTTGAGTGATGTTACAGACCACTTGCCAGCTGGCAAATGCAGTCCGGTTTGACGGCAAACCGCTCGGATCAGGGAACTCGCTCGAGCTCACTCGAACAGGAGGGCCACATTTGTAGTCCGGGTTAAAGTTACCTTTGATCTGCCAACTCTGAGGAGGCGTGATAGCAGAGATGTTGAGATCAGGAGGCATTTTGTAGACCTCCATTTGAAAAACTGATTTCGACTTACTTGGATCCATCGACGGTGGTAGGATCGTTCCGTTTCTGCAGCAATACGGTTTAAGTCCAAACTTGGAATCGTTATACTTAGTCAGAGGGAGGTCTATGATGTGTGGCCTTCTCGCACAGCTCAAGACATCGTTGAAGTCAGTTCCAGCATAGTATTTTCCTTGCGGGCCATCAATGCACTCCGAAGAATCTACAATACTCGGATAAGCTCCTTTGGTTGTGAAGATGAACTCATCCTTCATCCAGGCAAAACTTAGATCCCAATTGTCGAGCCGACCAAGCGGGTTATGATTCTCGATCGTCACCTGCGCCCAGTAATTCGATGCATATGCTTTGGTCACATCGTACATGATGGTTAGATCTCCTTGTTGCCTTGGAAGGAACTTTACACCGATGGGGACCGTTTTCTTTTTCTGATCCGGCATGCAACATACTTGCAGAACATTGTTACCTGAATAAAACCAGACAGAAGGATTAGAAAATGTCAGAAAAACACACAAAGGAAACATTTTTATGCCCAGAGCAATCTCCAATGCATTACATTTCAAGCCACAAAACAAACAAGATTCATATGATCATTAAGAAACCAAAAATCAAATCACAACAAGTTTTCAAAAGACAGAACAGAGATTCCTGTGATCAATCAGAAAAGCTAAGCAAGTACTATCTTCTAAGTAACATAAGGTCTGATCTGATTTGCTATTGAAGACTAATTCAAACTTTCAACGTAGAAGAAAATCTACAACAGCAACGGACTTTTTCAACCGACTGAATATTATCAAATAGAACTAATTAATGCTTTCATAATGAGAATATCAACCGAAGATCACACAACATTCAAAAGCAAGATTCCATTTGATTTTTTCTTCTGTACCTCGTTGAGTGGCTTTGGGACATATCCATCCATCATTAACAAGAGTGATGTTGTTCGGAAGCGGAACATTCGGCGGCGCAACTCCAAATTGAGTACCCACGAGCTCGACACGTGCTTCCATCTGAGTGAGGTCACCCGCCGTCATAATCGCCGACTTCAAATCCGCCATGGGAGACCCGGCGAAGGTCGTACCGTTTTCGACGCTAACCGGGAGGTTAGAACCATCGTCGAGAACGGCGTTGGTGGCGGAAACAAGAATCTCGCGGTGGGCGAATCCAACGAAGACGAGCCACGACTTCAACTCTTCTCGGCCGTTATTGAGAACCGTGATCACCGACTCGAACCGGTACGGCTGGTTCTTAGTGTCGTTTGGTTTAATCTTGGATCCGGTCGAGTACGTGTAGGAGAGGAAAACGCCGTTGCAGTCATTAGAGTCCGGAGAGATTGGTGGAGGAGTTTGGGGCTGAGCCGACGTTAGTGGAATCGCCGTGAAGAGAGACAGCAGAAGGATCAATGGGATGACTTTCGGAGTTAAACCCATGAGAATCATAACTCTCTCTACTCTTTTTTTTTTTTTTTTTGGATTCCTGAATTGACAAGTATGGGAACGTTTTCTTATTTGAAGAGATGAAGCCACCGCGTTAAACAACAGAACAGCTTTGTAGACGCTGTAATGAAATTATGTGCGCGTTCAAATTGGCGTTGCTTGCTTTTTTGAGAGTCGCATTTTAGAATTATTCAAAAGTTTCGTGTTTCTTGTTCAAGTTAACAAAAGGTTACATAATTATGAAAGTGACTGGATAATACTGTTTAAATTTACAAAATCAACCATTTATTTCAGAGAATATCTGTTTACAAAGTATATATCGATATTTTGGTTCAAATTGATGAAAATTACTTCTTTTGAATCCGTATGTTTTGTTCGCCTTATTCATTGAGGATTATATTCTTTAGTACTGATTTGATAATGAAAAAATTACTTACCATATATTTGATCAATGTCAATGATTTTTAAGAGTGTTTTATGGAAGATTTGAAATGGAATAAGAGTGACATTAATATCTGAGATATTCCGTGGATATTTTACACTCATTTTGCATTGATTTCCTGAAAATAAAAAAAAAAAGGAAAACGTGTTTTCTAATTTTAGAAAATGATGTTTACGAAATATGAGTATGAAAACATTGAATCCATATCAATGTGAATTTACTGATTTGATTTCTCTTATTGAATGACGTAGTTGATGTGTACTTTTTTTGTATAAAAGACAGCTTGAAACATAGACCATGATGTCACAGAAGAATACAAGGATTGCTATTTTTTTTTTGTCACGAAGGATTAAAAAGAAGCTATCTTTTTAAATATACTTAATTTTTTTAATTAACGACGCCAATTCTATTGCTTAATGTATTTGTATAAGCTTATATGATAAAACTTGCGTCATTTATTTAATCGTGTATGCACTTTACTGAAATTCAAATTGAAATCTAGTTTATGTTGAATTAACTAGCTTATGTTGCTCAGCCATTTTCAAAAAGTTACTCCGAATAGTAACGTCTTACTGTTACTTGAGGAACTAATCTATAGTTTAAAAGAAAATCTTCCTTAGTGTAGGTTTTTATAAAAGCATGTTAATGAATGCAATGTGTAAAGCATGAAGTAATGGTCCTAAATTGAATCGACTGTGTAATATGAGGGGTTAAACCAGGAAAAAGGGGTTTCGTTAAAGGAAGTCCCATTGAGCCAAGTCTGGGGTCCACTCACTTGCCCCCAATATTTGAATCGTTCTCGAGGTTCATGGCTTTAGCTAGCCACGTCACCATTTTGTAAATTCAAATCAAATGAGAGAGAACAATATAAAAGTGGTGTTGATGGAGACAAGACAACTTAAAAACCACGCGCGTCTTGATTGCCGCGAAAAGCCCATTTTTCCTGGACTATATGGGCCTAGTAGCTACAGAGAAATGAGCCCACGCGCATCAGTAAGCGAGTGAAAACTACGACCAAATCTCAATGATGCATAGAACAGGTGCGGAAGTAATTAAATAACCGAAAATTATTAAAATTGAAATTTTAAGCACCTTGAATTAATTTGTATTGTTTCTCACTCAAAATTGAAATTCATTAGCGAATGAACACATAACATTAGTGGGAACAGAAAAAACGACATCACTAGCTATTACACATATTTCTATCTAAATAATTAATTAATCAAAATCTCTCACTTGATTATTCCCTAACGACACCCAAAAAAAAAAAAGAAACCAATAAGCTTTTCTTCTTCGTTTATGCATAAACAGAGCCACAAGAGAGCGCCATGAGAAGAACGGCAGCTCTTTCATCCTCGCCGAGTTTCCTCCATAGCCTCTTCTTCTCAACCGCTGATCTCTTCATCACCGGAACTTTAAACCCTAAATCCAAAAATTTACTCACTCCTTTGCTGCTACTACTACTACCACTCTTGCTGCTGCAAGTTTTGGGATCATCATCTTTTTTCATCTTGTTCTTGGCGTTTCGATGATCGAGACTTAGATCATTATCACTGTTGTTGCTTTTTCTGTTTTTCTTCTTCTCCTCCGGCTTCATTCCAAGAGCCGCTTGCCTCTTTTTCCTGCTCTTGATCCCACAAGCATTGCACAATGACTGCATAACAAAGAACCCACATCGATAAGACTTACTTAAAAAAATTTGATCTTCAAAGCATATCAAAATATTACGCTTTTAAACCGCAATAAAGTTGTAACCTGTACAGAGACGAAACAAATACAAATAAGATTCTAGACTTGAATATACATTCATAACGATGATTCGATCACTGTTTTGAATTAAAAGTAAATTTCTTGATTCAAAGAGGAACAAGAAAACTAAGGCGAAATCAGTATATCGTACACGATCAAAACAAGAGCAGCAAAACAGCCACCAGTTAAACAACTTTTAAGCTTCTGAACACAACTGAAACAGAGAGCTACGGAGATTAAGCTTAGATCGTGATACTGTTTCGCGATCCATTGGGCAGATCTAATATACCAGAGATCCCCAATAAACCCATGATCCAGAAAATTGAAGATATAATATTAAGTATGGCCAATCTCACCTTAGGTCCCGCAGGGCCACCTCGCCAGAGAGGAGTTCGGAATGTCCCGCAATCAACGCAGGTCCTCTTCGTCTCACCACTACTTCCACCGCCGCCACTTCCACTGCTACTGCAGTTCTCGTTATCGACATCCGATAACTCTCCGGCAGAATCAACCTTTAATTTCGTTTCATCTGATCCCTCGGACATTTTCAAAAGCGCCGACTATGGAGCTACGTTGATGATAAGAGAGAGAGAGAGAGAGAGAGAGAGATAAAACAAACGGAGAGGGCTTTTATAATTGGGGAGGAAGGCGGGGGCAGAAACCCTAGGATTTCGGGGCTGTTCATTTACTGAAATACCCTCGAGCGGGATCTTTTATTACTTGCGGATCACCCGCCAGAACTCAATAATCTGAAGAAAGAAAACGAGGGAAGATAAAAAAAAAAAAGTTTTAACTTTACCTTTTCAAAATAAAAAAGGGTGGTCTCATTTCAAGAGTCACCCACCAGAAGACAAATTTTATGATGAATTGTTAATTATCTGTGCTTATAATTTATCTTTACTGCGACAATTTCTATATGATTTGCTTAAAACATATAACATTCAGAAATCATTTAAACTGGCTTTTTTAATAAATTTTAAATAAAAAAAAATAATGTTGGATAGAATATGAGTTCTAAACTATTAAATTCATAATCGAATTTAAATTTTCTTATTAAAAATTTGGACATCAACATATCTACTTTTTATTATAAATCTGGTGGAAAGTAAGCAAAGTCTTAAACACTTTTAGTCTTTTAGTTTACAAAATTTAATTATATCTACACGTCTTTGTATAATTTGATATTTATTGGGCTCAGATTTAAATTTCAGGTCAAAAGTCTTTAGTATGAAAAATCAAATAAACAAAAGTAAAACTGAAAAACTAAGGGGATGGAAAAATACAAAAATCTTTTGCATTGAGGTAACTGTCATGTACCAACCGCCACTACCATTGGCGCCACTTTCTCAGACTCAGAAAGATGTAAAAGCTTTCATCAATCACACCACAGAACTTTATACTCTGTTCTGCGTTTTCCACTCATGCTCTGTTTTTCTTTCGTCTGCGTCAAAGTAGCAGGACGTGCCCAACATTTGGTTCCCTCGAAGACCTTTCAACCTGAACAAAAGCCAGACGAACCCACCCTAATAATAGAGAGATTAAACAGAGGGAGTTCCTTTCGTACCAATTCTCCGGATCTGTTAATCATTCTGGTCCCTTATCCTTCATTGGAATAATCGAAATCCTTCATTGGGACAGGTTTTATAATGAGGCTGACACTGTTTCTCTCGAGAGTCCACTCATTCTCGGGTCAAGTTCTTCTACAAGACGCTTAGTATATGAATCTGGTACACATCCATGTCTCTCCATTGAACTGAACATATCTCTTGCTTCACTTTCTCTTCCAGATTCACTTAGAGCTTTGATGAGAGTGCTGTATGTAAAGTTATCTGGTTTCAAACCAATCCTCAACATCGTTTTAAGCAATTCCTCAGCTTTCTTTACCTTTCTCATCCTGCAAAAACTCTGAATAACAGCATTGTACGCATAAACGTCTGGACTTAACCCGTTTTCCTTCATCATCGCAAACAGCTTCACTGATCTACCAGTATCTCCGGTGGAACAAGAGGAGCGAATGAGGATATTGTATGTGATCTCATTCGGCTCAATCCCCCATTCCAACATCTCCTTGAAACAGTCAAACGCATCTTTTATTTCCTTTGCACGACAAAGACAGTTTATGATCGAACTGAAAGTAATCACGTCTGGTTTGCAACCATGTTCAAGAAGCTTCTCTAGTACTTCGTGAACCTTCTTTACATCGCCCCTCGCGCTATAACCACTAAGAAAAGTGTTGAAAGTTACAAGACTCGGAAAAATACCTCTATCCTGCATCTCCGTTAAGAACATAGCTGCACGCTCTGTACGTCGAGTTTTGCAGAGACAGTCAATTACCGCATTATAATCATATACACTTGATATAAGCCCGTCAACACCCATTTGTTTGAGATACCGGTCACCTTCAGAGAACCTATGAGCATTCAACAGAGCTTGAACTACCACAAGATAACCGTTGAATCCTGGCTTAACTCCTCGGCTGACAAAACCGTCAAATATCCCACACGTCTCAACAAGATCATACCCTTTCAAAAGACAATTCATTGCAGCATTAAACGTTGAGCTATCTGGCACATAACCTCCCTCACTTGTTTTCCTCAAGAACAGAGCAGTCTCTTTTGCCATTGAGTTGCTTGAAAGACAACACAACACAGTATCATACGCTACTCTTTGCAAGCTCGAGTTTTTCTCCATAAACCCAAGCAGAATCTCAAACGCTTCACACGGCGGCAAGCAACGGAAAATCCCATGAACCAAAGTTCTGATTGTAGCTTCGTTAGGATTCAGTTTTGTCGTCCGCATCGTCTCCAATTGCTTCAATGCCTCCTCAACCCTTCCTGCGATCAAAAACCCGTCAATTAAAATCGTGTATGTGAATACATTCGGCCTGTTCCCTTCTCGTTCCATCTGTTTAACCAATCGAATCGCCTCATCAACCACACCCTTCTTGCAAACACCATGGACGAGTATATTGTATGTAAACCGATCCGGTTTACAATCATCACTACGCATCTGCTGAAACTTCAGGTAAGCCAAATCAAGCGAATTAGACTTCACCAACGCATCGATTACAGCATTATAAAGCCTTGTGCTAGGTTTCATTCCAAGGAAAGATATCTGCGCAAAAACATCATTACAGTACTTGGCTAAACCTAATTTCCCCCAGCTGCCGATCAAAACAAGCATCAATTCATCTGTAATCCGATACCCTGAATCTCGAATCTCCTTGAGCAACTCCTTAGACAGCAATAAAGGACCTTTACGGAAAAGGGCGTTCCCTAGAACGCTCTTCAGAGACTGATCCTTAGCGTAAACCGGATCGGTGTTGGAGACCCAGAGGTAAAATCGCAGGGAATGTAATGGATTATCTTGATTCTGCAAAACGCTGATGATGAATCGAGGGTTTAGACCGATTCGACGAGCACTAAATTCCTGCTTCAGGACCAAGAACCAATCTTTTCTCCCTATGATTTGCGAAATGTAACGCTGGTCGATAGGATTTGTGGGTTTACCTGAGGAAAATAGGGGTTTAAAGGGTTTTGGATTTAGGGATTCGGCCGGTTTCGCTGCTGCCGCCGCTGCTCTAGAAGCTGAAGAAGCAAAGCCTCTCATGTCACGCCTGTCCGGAGCTGAGTGGAAGTGAAACATCGCTTTTGGTCTAACCTCAAGAGAATGTTCGCTAAACGCAGCCGTTTTCCGTAAACTCAGCCAACATTTTTTTATTTAAACCGAAAACAACCAAACCAAATGTAAATGTCCTCTATGCAATTTCATTTTCTCACGTAATCTCGTGGTGGTATGAATTTAAATTGATCATGAAAACAAAAAAAAAATATTTAAAGAGGTTCAGCTGGTGTTGATGATCCATAGATTAGAGGAAAACACTAACAAAACATCATAAGTTATAGTCTATAACATATTTGATCGCAAATAACAATGAAAATTATGATAATTAATAATAGAAACGCTTAAAAATCTTATCTAAACAGAAATACGTACAGAATGTATATCATTTATGTATTATATACAGCTATACACCAAATAATTCGAATTTAATGAGTATTTTAGTTTGGAAAAGAAAAAGTCATAACCAAATACTCCAATAAATTAAAACTTGATCAAAGCTCTCTCTTTGGAACAACACAACAATAATGGCAAAACAAGATACCAATAACAGCAACAAGAGACCAATCATAGGATCTGAGTTTGTTTGTCCTCAACCTTGGGATCTAACGATCATCGGAGATACGGTGAAGGACACGAATGGTAACAAAGTATTCAAAGTCAAAACGCCTTTCTTCGGTCTCCACAACAAAAGGATTTTGGTTGATCCTAATGACACTCCTATCGTCACTATGAAAATGAAGGTTTTAAACTAGTTTCTTTCACCCTTCATTAATTTTTTTTCATTTTCCTTTTGTTTACCGGTCGATTTTCAGAGTTTGGTTATGCTTCGGGATTTGAATTTATGTAAAAGGTGACTAGTAAGCACGATCGATGGCAAGTGTATAGAGGAAGTGATTTAGACGATAAGATATTCACGGTTAAAAGATCCTCATCGGTTCAACTAAAAACAAGAGTTGAAGTATTCTTGAAACATAACCAGACTAGAGAAGCGTCTTGTGATTTCACAATTAAAGGTCGGTTTATGAAACGTGCATGTACAATCTATGTTGGAGATTCCACGAAAGTCATCGCTCAGGTAAATAAATTTCTTTAAAAACAGACGCGATGAAAACGTTCCTTTATTAGATCAATTAGTTATTTTACTTACAAATTTTGTCTTAAATGTGTGTAATATACAGGTACACGAAGGAGATGAGAGATTAGTGGCTACAATTTACCCTAATGTCGATTGCGCTTTTATTGTTACACTTATCTTTATATTTGACCTCATTAATATGGATGGGACTGGGATCTGACTATTATTGAGATCAAGAGTGTTTTTTTTTTATGTGTCTGTGTGTCTGTGTGTACCCGTGAGTCCGTGACACCTTCGTGACCAACGTAATATTGTTTGTGTTGTTTTACATGTGTATATATCAATCACTGCTTGTATGAACAAAATGAAATAAGAAAGAGATGTTACAAAATGAAGTTCATGTGTTATCATTTGGATGACCATACAAGAAAAAGTTCCACAACATTCACTTAGCTTTTCGCTTTCTATAACCTGCTTCTTGGTACTGGTCCCAACTCTTTGGCCTTAGTCCTCAAAATATGTTTCTGAATTTTTCCAGTAGCTGTCTTCGGTAATGGCCCAAATACCACCGACTTTGGGACCCAATACGCCGGCAGCTTCTCACGGCAGAATTTCATTATATCATGAGCCAACTTATTCTGATCGTGTTTCTCGTAACCGCTCTTAAGCGTCACAAACGCACACGGAGATTCCTGCCACCGCTCGTCTGGCCTGGCCACAACAGATGCTTCAAGAACCGCCGGGTGATGGTACACGATGTTTTCGACCTCGACGCTGCTGATATTCTCACCGCCAGAGATTATGATGTCCTTTGACCGGTCTTTGATCTCGATGTAGTTATCTGGATGTTTCACCGCGATATCTCCCGAGTGAAACCACCCGCCAGCAAACGTCTCTTTGTTGGCTTCCGGATTCTTTAGGTAGCCTTTCATCACCATGTTCCCTCGGAAAACGATCTCTCCAGCGGTTTTCCCGTCTGCAGGAACAGGTTTTCCCGTCTGAGTGTCGATGACATCAAGCTGCTCCATGCCGATATAGCGGACACCTTGGCGGGCATTGAGCTTGGCCTGCGTATCAGGAGGGAGGGAATCCCACTCGGGCTTCCAAGCGCATACAGTGGAAGGACCAAAAGTCTCCGAAAGACCATATGTGTGAGCGACCCGGAAGCCCTTCTGGTTCATGGAGAAGAGAACAGAAGGTGGAGGAGCAGCTCCGGCGGTCATGACGTGGACCGTATGGGGAAGAGGAAGGATAGTGTCCTCTTGTGGAGCATTGACAATAGTGTTGAGGACTACAGGCGCCGCACAGAAATGGGTAACCTTATACTTGGCTATGCTCGAATATACTTCTTTCGCCGTGACCTGAAACCAACAATTTGAATAAAATCATCTGATCATTTGAATACACTTCCTCTTGATTGAAAATTAAAGCTCTCAAGCACTACCTGACGGAGACAAATGTTTGTACCGGAGAGCGCAGCAAGGGCCCATGTAAAACACCAACCGTTGCAATGGAACATCGGGAGAGTCCACAAGTAAACAGAACCTTCTTGCATCCCCCAAATGAGAGGATTGCTCAGAGCCATTACATACGCGCCTCGATGATGAAGCACCACTCCTTTAGGGCTAGCTGTTGTTCCCGAGGTGTAACCAAGAGCAATGCTCTGCCATTCATCAGCTGGTGGCTGCCACGGATAATTAGGGTCTCCGGTTTCAAGAAAATTCTCGTATTCTATGGCTCCTTTCGATAAAGCACGGTTAAGTGACTCGGGAGGACACGTGTGATCACCTATGACGATTAAGAACGGGCGTTTGAAGCTGCTTCCGAATTTCTCCTCCATAAGTCTCAAAGATTCCTCTGCCAGAGCAAAGAACTCTTGATCCACCATTATAACAGCGCTCTGAGAGTGCCCGAGAAGGAAAGCGATTGTCGTCGCATTGAGCCGGATGTTGACACAATTCAAGACGGCTCCAGACATTGGTACTCCGAAATGAGCTTCGTACATCGCTGGAGTGTTCGGTGCGATTATAGCCACCTGAGAACTTGCATTGTTCATGAAAAAAGTAAGATAACATCGACATAACCAGTGCATCAATAAACAAGATCAATGCGAGGGCAATGATACGAACTAAGAAATTAGATAGAGAACATTATGGTTAATTTGTGATTTTTATTCCATGATCATGAAAATTCCATAAAATCAGATTCTTTCTCGTAAAAGCATTTGCTTTCGGACCAGGACAACAATGGAAAATCGATTTATAAATGAAAGTTTCATGTTCGCATTAAACTGGAGAAAAAGAAAATGAACATTTCAGCCAGAGTCAACCCGGATTCAAAGAATCAGCCGATATTTTGGAAATTAATTTAAATGATTTAAGGAAGAGCAGAAGCGATTACCGTCGAACCGGGGCCAATGGATCTATCGGCGAGAGCGGAGGCGAGTCGACGACATCGGTCGTAGGTCTGCCGCCACGTGTACTCCTGGGATCCGTGAATCACGGACTTCCTCGTCGGGTGAACAGCCGCAGCCCTATCTAAGAACCAGAGCGGCGTCAACGCTGTGTAGTTCGCCGGAATCTTCGGAAGGTCATCGATGTCACGATTCGTTGTCGGAGTTGCCGCCATCTCTCTCTCTATTTTCTTTCTGGTTTGTTTATTCAAGTGAGTGAGAGAACAATCACACACGAGTGTTTTTACACGTTGGTGAAGTAGAAAGGTATGAGGCTTGGAATGTGTGTGGCCGTTTAGGGTGAGGAACAATTGCCACGTGGCTTTTTCTTATATTCCGGTTTTATATTTTGTCGGCGGACCGGAAAAATACCCAAATTAATTT
Source organism: Streptanthus diversifolius (assembly GCA_039880935.1). Lineage (NCBI taxonomy): Eukaryota > Viridiplantae > Streptophyta > Magnoliopsida > Brassicales > Brassicaceae > Streptanthus > Streptanthus diversifolius. The sequence continues at coordinate 15,784,933 of JAXGFM010000013.1, read as the reverse complement.
GAACCGAACGAATTTGTAAGGTCGTCGATGCAAACTGAGGATTAGACTGTCACTGTATCTGACTAGCTTTCTAGTTCGCCAACAAAAGATAAAAAGGTGAATATTAAACATGGAATGTTGCTATTTTTTTACCAAATTTATTTCTGTTTATGCTAGAAAATCATCATATCGAAAAGAATAGAGATGAATTTCATAATTTTTGAATTTTTTTTTGAAATATTAGTTTTTATAAGTTAAAATGTGGAAGCAATCAAATAAAAAACGTTGAAACACGATTTAAAGATATCGATCGATTCTTTCGAACTGATTATTCATCTTCAACTGTAAAAGTATTTGATTAGATAGGTTTAAAATAATGAAACAAGATAAAAAAAAATAGGGGTGGGTGTTCGGGGTCCCGTTCGGGTTCGGTTCGGGTTTTTCGAGTTTTCAGATTTTCGGGGTGAGAAGTTTAAATCTCATTTTGTATCCAAATACCATTCGGATTTTATTCGGGTTCGGTTCTAACTTCGGTTTTTTTACTTTTTCTTTATGATTTTTTATCTATCCTTAATTATAACTCAAAATCTTTAAATATTTTAATTTTTTAATGTTTTAATTATTTTAATCTTCAAATAACTGATAATTTCAGATTTATAATTGTAAATTTGGATATTTGAATTATTATAAATTTAAATATAATTATTATATTTAGAAATAATAATTGTAGTTCGGATATTTTGGGTACCCATCGGTTTTCGGTTCGAGTTCGGTTCTTTGATTATAAAAGTTTAAGATCCGTTCGGGTATTTTATCAATTTCGAATTCGATTCGAATCTTTGGGTTCATGTATTTTGCCCATCCCTAAAAAAAAATAAACTTCTACATAAATTTTAGCACATCTATCTAAGAACGTAAACTAACAAGTAAAAACATTTACTCCCCTAAGGTTAATTAATCAAAACAAGTTTAATGTATGACCATCAAGAACTGATATCCGTTGTATAATTTTTCTTCTGTCTTCGTTTATTTACAACTTTGTTATACGTATTTGTTGTGGATTACACGTATTGGAATAGTAGAAAATTTTTACGAATATTCTTACATTGAAAATCAAGTCCTTGCATAACAAAGTACATACCTATTATTGAACTCACACATTTTTGTTATCAAAAGCCACAAACCCACATTCATTCAGAAATCTCTCGCATTCAAGACGAGGATCCAGAGCTCGGAGGAGCAGAGGAGGAAGAAGAAGAGAACGGCTCTTGATCTGCGCACGATAGCGTCTCATGAGGACCAGCCTCTTCTCTTCCAACTCCCATAAGATCTAAATAATACAAGTAGTGAGAGACAATGTTATTCATCTCATTGTTATCGAATCCGGTGTTGCACATCTGATCGCCGTAAAGGACGTTTATGGTTGTTCCGAAGCCAGGAGACCGTTTCGCCGCCGTATCGTTCTTCGTCGGTTTCCATTTTCCGACGAAAATATCATGCGCCGACGGCAGATGCTTCTTTGGCGGCGTCATCCACCGCCAAATTGCTGCTTGAAACGCCAACGTCGCATTGTTCTCGAGATACTCTGGATGATTCAGTAGGTCCACTTTCATAGCCTCCCCGGTTTGACCGTAATTTTAGTTCCTAAATCAGACCAACAAAATCGAAATGTACCGAATTAAGTTAGACTAAACCGGAAATCATTTTGACTAAAACGAACGTACCAGTAAACCGGTAAAGCTCCTCGGCCGTGGTACGAGACTCCAGGTGTACATGGATATGTTAATTTATAGTAATCATCGCAATAAAGCTTATCAGGACTCATCTCCTTGTTGTAACACAATCCCCAAGCTAATGGTCCTCCCGTCGCAACCCCGTACCCGCCTTTAAACCCGAAATAACAATACGGGTAAATTATTAGCGATTTAATTACCCGGTTAACTATAGATTAAACAATTTAGCTAACTTACATGAAGTTTTGCTTCCAACGTGGCCAAGAAACGCAGCGACTTCCTTCATTCCTGTAAGTTTCCCCCCGGCGGTACCGAACCCAAGAGGCTGATACTCGGCGGCGGCGTTGATGAATGATCGGTAATCCCAAAAACCGACGGCGTGAGCCACAGGGCTGTTACGTTTAGAGAACAGATCCTCGAATTGATAAGTGTCGAAAAAATCGGAGATTGTATGGTTGCAACAATACTCGGACCATCCTTTACATTCCCATCCCTTGTCGCATAGCTTTTTCCCCTTCACGATCTTCACCAACGGCTTTTTCGCCGAGCTCGAAGACTCAGAATCTTCAGCGTTGGCTAGATATTTGGTCTGAAACACGACCAATGCCACTGCAATAAGCAGCAGGAAGATTAGCGGTCTTGAAACCATTGTTGGTTGATCAATTATTCGTCTTTTGTCTTCTTATTCTTCTATCATTGAGATCATCGATCGTTTGTATAAATATAATATAAGAAAATTATAGAGAGTAGTGTCGTGTTCGTTTAAGGAGGAACTGGGTTTTCGGGAACTTGGTGGTTGGAGAAGAGCTGCTTTTGGTGGGTTTTTTTTTTTTTGCTTGGTTTTGAAGTTTCTTAGAGTGGAAGTTACATTGTTGAGAAGGTTGGTCGGAGCATTAACACGTATATATATGTTTTGAACTTGTTTAAATTACTTTGAAATATCTTTTTAGCACTAGAAGTTGGACGCCCATATCTCGAAATATATATTAGGTTTTCTTTATATAAGAGTTTGAATAAAGGGTGCAATCAACTTCATAGCGTGAAGAAATGGAACGTGGTGGGAAATAAAGTAATTGGAAAACTTGAAGTCCACGTATTGAGAGATATGTACATATCTTACATGACCTTATTGTAAGGTCTCTCATTAGGTTTACATTTTTTTCTTTATGTAACTTTACATGTTTCTGTAAGGCAAAAGCTTAATCTTGAATCAAATAAGAAAAATCATTTTACCACTTCAAGTTTCTAGACATTTTGAAACCACACTTACATTTTTTTTTGTCAACATAGCCTAATAACTTTAATATTCTTCTTAATACTAAGGGGTGTTGGGTTCGAACCCCAAACCTGTGTCATGAATTTCAAAAGTGACTATCATTTTACCACACGATTCCAACACCACACTGACACTTAGAGTGCGAGTTAATGTGATATTTGAGTATAATAGGATTCAATGCTAAGAGCATGATCAATGATGGTCTCTCACTAGATTTCTCCAAAAAATTATAAAATTAATAAGACAGTTTTTAAGTTTAAAGAAATTCACGTATTATTTTACCATTTATTGAAAAACTTGGTGAGAAACCACTATTAATCATGCTCTAAGGGAGACTATGTCTTTTTCCTACTCTTTTGGTGAATAATATTAGTTTGGGGGCTTCTCTTCCGAGAGGTTTAATTGGGAACTCCACTTCGGCTGCTCGAAAACTAACATATAATTGATAGTTTCTATGGTAAGTATGTTTTCGGATACGAGGACAATACATCTTCCCGTAACTACAAAATCGCGAGGATTTTGATTTGTGACCACATATTTAAGCTGGAACTGTATGAGTTTTACTGTAATTCTTGGAAGATTGTTGATTTCACTCCAGATATGTGTTTAAGTACTCGTGACGTGCTTTGGAAACGAAATATTTACTGGGTTAGTAAAAAGAAAGTAGCAGAATTCGTGTTAATAAGTATAAACTTTATGACAGAAAGATTAGAATGTTAGTGTCGTCTACCAGTTGGAAGTGATTATGAAAAGATAGATCTATTTGATGTTAGAGATGAACAACTTTTCTTGTTATATCATAAAAATTTCAATCCATTTTGTATCATGGAGTAAACATATCACAGTGAGTTAACTGAGTATGATCGGATTACAAAGGGTCACGTACGTCTCCGTGTCATATAAATGTTTTAATCGATAAGGAGAAGAAAGTCGTTGTGTTTTGTGCTAAAAAACCGGAAGGAGGGTAATTGGTACGACGTTGTTGGAGAAAATGAATACAGAAATAGAATATCTTGGGAAAACTTCAACATTAGTTAATCGAAACGAGGATGATGAATTGATTGTACATATACGATTACTAATAAAAAGAAAAGTCAAAAGGTCACAAAAAGATATTGAGTTTTTTTTTTTTTTTTAATCTTTAGAAAACGATTACTAATGAAGTCATCATCCATACGTGTCGAGCTTAGCTAATTATTATGATTGGGTAGTTGTTTCGCGGGTTATATTTTTTTTTGGTCGTAGCAAAAAGAAAAAGAAAGTTTTTTTATTGTCGGACCGGTTCAGGAGACCGGTCTTTATCATTTCTTGACTTCTCTCTTCTCCTAAGTCTGAGGTTACCGCGTTATTGTCAAATTTTGATAAAGTGACGAGACAGGAAAAAGAGAAAAAAAAAGATAATAAATAAAAGGAGTGTGAGACCAAAAAAACTAGGACCCCACAATTAATGTTGAACCATTATAATCGCGCCACGTAGCTGCTGCCCATATCTGTTCGTACACCCGCGTCTGATAGTGAAGGATCATTTTTAACGCTCTGGTCTGAACGCTCCCTTTTATTAACCCTCGCTTGTTTATATATTTTAAATATTTGATCCCTCAACTTTCATTAGTTTCAGATTAGTACCTAGTGTGATATATAGATCAGGCATGCTATATTGCTATGATAACAAGAATATCATTCATACACTATTTTATATACAAAAAAAAAAGTATACTTCAAATTATAATGTCTGAATTTTAAAAAACTTCAAATTAGCGGAACATTCCGCTTTTTTTTTTTTTTTTTTTGGGGTTAACTCTCTCATAATAATTCCGGGGACCAGCGAAACTCTGGTAAAAAGCTCTCTTTTTCCGACGAAATGTTGGACCAGATAAAAAGCTATCTTCTTCTTTTGACTTGTACTTCACTTTCTTAGGCTTGTTCGTCGGTGTTTTCTTTCTCTGTTCGGGGAAAAAAGCTTCGACCGAGTACTGTGAACCAGGATGGACGGTCATGGTACATGCAGACTTATCGGCTCTGAGATTCATGGATTCCATACCTTGCAAGGTAACTGACCCAGCTCTTGATTTCTTTTAATTATTTTGAGTTGTTCTTCCTTTTGCATCTTCCGTTGTTGTTGATTCTAAGGTCTCTTTCAGTGTAATATTGATTTGTGTTTTATATAATTTTCTTAAAAATATTATCTTTTTTAATCTTCGGTTTGGAGTCTTTACAATGTATTATGTAAGTGACGTGGCAATTTTGTTGCTTTGCAGCAACTGAAGTAGAAATTGCAGTTAGTGTGAAATCGAGGTTCGGATTTAATATAATTCAGAAGTCGTAGTAGTATCGAGTCCGTTTTGGCATCTTTCTTTTTATATCAGTGTCTTGAACATTGTTGGTGAGCCTTTTTCATCATAGATTCAGAGGCTTTTGGAACCAAGTGATGAAATTATGTGTTTTGCCTGAAGACGTGTCATTATGAGATTGTAAGGACTACACTTTTAGACACAGTGAAGCTTTTGAGACTGCGCCATTCTTACGAGCAAAATTAGTTTCATTGTGTTTGCTTGCCCATCTGTTTTTCTTTTGTATATATGATATTGGATTTGATGGATACGAGAATCTCTACTTTAATCTCTGCTTTGTTTATATGAATATTTTGTTGCTTTTGAATCATGTGTCTTGACATATTTTCTGGTTATGTTTTGCAGATCTTGATGTCCAGACAATGTTGGAGGAAGCAAAAAGCAGGTGGCTCCGGCCAAACGAGATCCACGCAGTCCTCTCTAACCCTAAATACTTCACCATCAATGTCAAACCAGTGAACTTACCCAGTAGTAATCATTCTGTTCTACCGAAAAAATGATCACTCAAATGTCTCTTCAAATTTCCATGACTTCTAACACTGATACTATGTTCCTTTACATCTGTAGGTGGCAGAATTATATTGTTTGATCGTAAGATGTTGAGGAACTTTAGAAAGGATGGTCATAACTGGAAAAAGAAAAAGGATGGCAGGACAGTTAAAGAAGCTCACGAACACCTGAAAGTGAGTTTTTTTCCTAGCTTAATCTTTAAACCTCATATTATGAGTTTCTCTCTTTTACAAATGATTAGCGTCCTTTGATTGATGCTAGGTTGGTGACGAGGAAAGGATTCATGTATACTACGCCCACGGTGAAGATAACACTACTTTTGTTCGAAGGTGTTATTGGTTACTAGATAAGTACGTAGTAAGCAAAGACCACTGACTTGTCTTACCATATGCCATTTGAGAAACCACTTGACTGCAGGCCTTTTTCTTCTATGTTTCTTCCGAAGGTTATGAAAGTAAATCATCTCTTCTTTTTCTTATGTTAGGGCTCGAGAGAACATCGTCCTTGTACATTACCGGGATACACAGGAGGTTTGTCTTTAACTACCTGTATTTTCAACTCTCACTTATGTTTCTTATGTTAGAAAGTTGTGAATGGATCAGGGTGACTGTATTTCTTTGATGTCCATGTATGGGTTCTCTCTTTCTACATTATATAGTCAGAGTCTTCGATTGGTAGGCTTATTTGCAGCCTTCTGAAAGATTTTGATTGGTAAAACTGACATGTTCAGGCAGCTAAGACATCAGGGGACTCAAACTCTCCAATCTCTGTCTCTGATCATTCATCCCCAAATCTTGTGGCAGCTGAAGTTATTGATTTTCACGTTGATAACTCACGTTATCTAGGTGAGAAATAATCTTTAAATGATCGTGGTCTTTTACAATTAACATTAACATTATAGCACTATGGATTTGCTGTTTGCAAATTATCAAAGCGTGTTCTGAGTTCGTCATTCGAACGCTTATCACGCTTTCTTTTGGTGGGTCACAGCAAGCAACAACAGTCCTGTTGTTAGAAATGGTGAGATTAGGCTTCATGATATCAATACGCTTGATTGGGATGAGCTGCTAGTACAAACTGATCTTGACAACCAATCTGAACCAATCGTAGGTAACTTATTTAGGAGTTGAGAGCACATCCTTCAAAGATATCCAAATATCAGATTCTGCAATTAAAGAGCTATGGGATTATGTTGAATACATATCTCTTTTTTTTTTTTCTCTCTCTGTGCTCAGATGATCTGTCATACTTCACAGAACAGCTCCAAAATACTGCAGACGGCTCTGCAGAACATGTGAATGTGACAGTGGCTGATGAATCTCTTGATGCTTTGCTTAATAATGGTCCGCAAAGCCGAGAGAATTTTAGAAGGTGGATGAATTCCTTCACCGGTGACTCTAATGGTTCGCTGGAGGATCCTTCTTTTGAAGCCATGGTTACACTTGAGCAGGATCCATTAGCTCCTCAAGCTGCACTTCATCCTCACTCCAACATACCTGACCAAGTGTTCAACATAACCGAGGTTTCACCTGCTTGGGCCTATTCATCAGAGAAAACAAAGGTATATTGGTTTAACTGGAGTGAATCATATGAATAGAAATACATGTATGAATGTCAAATAAAAAGCATGAAACTTTTCTACACGTTGATTCTGCAGATTCTCGTAACTGGTATCTTGCACAACAGTTATCAACATCTCGAAAGATCAAATCTTTTCTGCATTTGTGGCGACTCGTGTGTACCTGCGGAATATGTCCAGGCGGGAGTCTACCGTTGCTTCATACCTCCGCACTCGCCTGGGATGGCGAACCTCTATCTTAGTGCAGACGGGCTCAAGCCAATAAGCCAGTGTTTCAGCTTCGAGCACCGTCCAGTCCCAGTTTTTGGCAAGACCGTCCCTGAAGACAATCAAGAATCCAAATGGGAAGAGTTTGAGCTCCAAGTCAGACTTGTTCATCTTCTGGTTACATCTTCCAACAAACTCAACGTTCTCTCGGGCATAATCTCACCTGAAAACCTGCTAGATGCTAAAAAACTTGCCAGCAAAACTTCTCATCTCTTAAACGGTTGGGCTTATCTAATCAAATCCGTTCAGGGGAATAAGGTGTCGTTTGATCAAGCGAAAGATCATATCTTCGAGCTTACTCTGAAGACCAGGATTAAGGAATGGCTAATGGAGAAAGTGCTCGAAGGTCGCTACACAAGGGATTATGACTCTAAAGGCCTCGGTGTGATCCACCTATGTGCCATTCTTGGTTACACTTGGTCTATCCAGCTGTTCTCATTGTCAGGTTTATCGTTGGATATCCGTGATAAGCAAGGATGGACTGCTCTTCATTGGGCAGCATACTACGGAAGGTAAAAACTTATCTCTTCTAATGTAATATAAGGGTTACTTGTTTCTGTTTACACACTTTCTTTTGGGTTTTGAAGAGAGAAAATGGTGGCTGCTCTTCTCTCTGCTGGGGCGAAACCGAACTTGGTGACAGACTCGAGAAAGGATAATCTTGGCGGATGCACAGCAGCTGATCTGGCACAGCAAAACGGATTTGATGGTTTAGCTGCTTATCTTGCTGAGAAATGTTTGGTAGCTCAGTTTATGGACATGAAAATTGCTGGAAACATTAGTGGAAACCTTGAGGCTTGCAAGGGGGAGATGTCAAACCGAGGTACTCTCCCCGATGATGAGGAGAATCTTAAGGACGCTTTGGCGGCATACAGAACAGCCGCAGAAGCAGCGGCTCGGATTCAGGGAGCGTTTAGGGAAAAGGCTCTGAAGGCGGCACGGTCAAGCGTTATCCAGTTTGCCAACAGGGAAGAAGAGGCTAAGAGCATAATCGCGGCTATGAAGATTCAGAATGCATTCCGAAAATACGATACGCGTAGGAAGATAGAAGCTGCTTCCCGGATTCAATGTAGGTTCCAAACATGGAAAATGCGAAGAGAGTTCTTGAATATGCGGCGACAAGCAATTAGGATCCAGGTATGCAGTGAATTGGTTTTTCATGGATAAGACTTGAGTTTATAAGTTTTGTCTGAAGTTTGCAACCTATATGAGTGTCTGTTTAAGCAAAAACAAAAAGTACGTTTCTTTTCTTCTCTTTTGTAGGCTGCTTTCAGGGGATTACAAGCAAGGAGGCAGTACAAGAAGATCTTATGGTCGGTAGGAGTGTTGGAGAAGGCAATTATCAGATGGAGACAAAAGAGAAAATTGTTTAGAGGACTCCAAGGGAGCCAACCTGAAGCAGGGGAAAACCCTTCAGGTGAAGCAGAGGAGGATTTCTACAAGACGAGTCAGAGACAAGCAGAGGAGAGGCTCGAGAGATCTGTAGTGCGGGTCCAAGCTATGTTCAGGTCTAAGAAAGCTCAAGAGGATTACAGGAGGATGAAACTCACTCATGAAGAAGCTCAGGTGAAATCATTTGAATCTCTCAATTTAGAAAAAAGCACACACCAAACGGACCATACTTGAATTATTTGTTGATGGTGTGAATGCAGTTGGAGTACGAGTGCCTGCAAGATGTTTGATCAAAATGGCTATGTAGAGAGGTGAATCCACGAGAATTTGGTGTGGAATATTGATGCTGTTGATCTGTAAATTATGTGGACGTCCCCGAAACTGGTTTAGAATAAAGTATTACATGACTAGACCAATCTCTGTTGTTGACTGGTGTATGATAAATGAGAAACAAAGTTAACAAATAGTGGATAAGTAGATATAGTTATTTTGTCTATTTCTATAATCTTGTTCCTCTGGGACCAGTCGTCTAAATATAGACTTGTACATTTGTAGATTACAAATTGCTGTATAATTATTCCCATGTCTGCATCTCTTTTGAAGTACATAATGGTTAGAAACTTGAATTCAAGAACATGGATAGAAAAATAAAATAAAATAAAGAACATGGATAGAATATATCAGATATTGGTAAAGATCATTAGTTCTTCAGATACTAAACGTTGTAGGGCATAAGAAAGTGACTGCTTCGAAACTCAAATCCCTGAAGAGAAACTTAAACGAGCAAAATTTTAATCTTTTATCAATTTGTTTTAATTGGGAAGTGAAGAAGAGTTAAATAGAGATTCACAAGCATAGGGTTAAACAATGTTGTTGTGAAGAGCTTAAGGATTTACAAGTGTATAAACAAGACAATTTGAATGTAATAACGAATCAGACCCGTCTTTTACTTAAAATGGATGAAGCATTGGCTTTTAGCCACAAAATATATATATATAACTTTTGAGGACCATAATCTAAATACTAAATTGGTCAAACTGATTTAATAGATGCATGTTTCGTTTGCTTTTATTTTTGTTCAAATCACATATCTACATTGAATTTTACTCTTATTATTTTTAACACTATGGCTTGTTATAACTTTCCGTTATTGCCTAATACAGTATGTTTGTAACATTAGTCATTATTATTTATGTTTTTTTTTTTTTACATCTATGAAATTTGATGTTCCAAATTAAACAAGTGTTTTGTATAAGTAATTTTTTTTCACAATGGACCGGATCTAGTTCACAAACGTACATATAAGAGGCTCGATTAGATATTGTCATCTAAACTTGAAGTACTTAATATTAATTTGTTATTAGAAAATAATAGAGGTATACATAGAGAAATTAATTGCTTTCAAACAATTGAGAATTCCAAGGAAGACAAAGATCAAACATTTTAGTGTCTTTGTTAAGTTTGCAAGGCCCTGTTTTACGTATTTTCCATTCGCATCTTATGCATCCAAACTCTGCAAATTCTTTGTCTCTGTTCTGTCGGTAGATATCGAAATAATGCAACTCATTTCCCCAGCTAAAACTGCAAGAGAATTTAGTATTCCCAAAAACACTGGGTCTAAATCGAAAAAACCACGACCCATTTGGTGCCATAGTTCTGTCTCCAAGATCATCATCTCTTGACTTACAATGATACCGCAGGGGCAAAGAACCTCCAAGATCATTGTTAATCACCACAGTTGTTCTTGGGTTGTCGAAGCCGGATGGAGGGATAGCATTTTCACCTTGAGACATTGTTACACTCACACACATAGTCATGATCAAGAGACTAATAAGCTCTACTAAATAACCCATTTTTTTCTTCTACCTTTTTTTATCTCTCTTGCAATATGAAAAGTAATGTATATGGATGATACTTTCACTCAATATTTCATTGTGTATATATAATCCCAATTTTTTTTATTAAGTTTCCTGTACCATGGTCTTTGTTTTTGCGGGCTCAGTAACATATTTAATGCACTTTAGTAATTTGAATAATAAATGGTCAAAATAAATCTTCTAAATAAAAGGAAATATCATCATGATTGATATATAGTTATGTACTCATGTTCTGCATCTTTTCTGAAGAACATTATTACTATTAAGTAGAAACCATGCAGAAGAATCTTTCAAAATCCTTTATTATTATTTCTTTTTTTTTTTCACTTCGAATGAAGTATCCAAAATAAATAATAACTTCCGCACAAGCAAACAAACAAAAAAACAAAAAACAAAAGCACAATCTCCCCTATTCGGAACAATTAAACAAATATACGTGAAACCAGAGAAAAGACTCGAGCATAAATATTCTCAATGAAAGAAGAAGGCCTTGTAGATGTAACTATTAAGTCTTTACTTCCCGAAGGTTGTTACTCATCATCTCTTCTTCTTCTTGGTCTTCTTCGATCATCCTCGTCCGTATTTAGCTTTATCTTGGCATCTCCCTAACGTACAACCACAAATTTCTTTCTTCAACAAAACACTTTTTTTTTTAGTTTACAGATTTTTCCTCTTCCAAAAAGTTTTTGGTTTCTTTTATACAGCCACTTTTTCACTTACTGTCCTCGTCGTTGCGTGACTTTCGACCTGAAAAATTGAACTTAAAGTTTACGACTCTTTGCATTTTAGTTCAGGATTTGAATCTATTGATTTCAGTTAACCATGTTATAAAAGGTTTGTCTCTGATTAATTGCATGAGTGTGTGTGTGTGTGTGTGTGTGTGTGTTTTGGAGAAAGTTAGAATATTTTGCTTTACCTTGGCTGCTTTGAACAGTTCGTCGAGAACCTCAGACAGCGTTGGATGCGCATGAACTGCCAATTTTATGTCCTGCAGAGTTACCAGAAAGCATGCAGGTATCAAGAACTAGATACGAAATGGATATAATTAATGCGTTTAATATTTTAGAAGCAATGGTACTAAGTATATGGTTAGATTTCCTTGTCGGGAATTTTCATTACCAAAAGTGGCAGCTAAAGTATCGAAGATCCTACCTGAATGCGTGTTCCTAGAGCAATCGCATTGGATGCTTCATGGATAAGGTCAGCAGCATGCAACCCAAAGATATGAACTCCTAGGATTTCACCGTTGTCAGGTCGGTATATCATCTGCATAATGAAGGCAATGAGAACTCTTTCTTCTTTCATGAACCATAAATTATCAACAACAATTTTCTTTTCTTACCTTAGCTATTCCTTCCCCTTCATTTTCAGCTAGAGCCTTTGTGTTAGCCTTGAAACTTGTCTTGGCAACACTAACTTTAAATCCTTCCTTCTCGCCTTTTTCTCTTGCTTGTGGCTGGAAATCGCAGAAATTACAGTAAGCATATTGCTCATTACATTTTTCTTTCTGACTATCTTCAGTGCAAAAGGATCTTGAATTACCTCTGTCAATCCCACCATGCTAATTTCAGGATGAGTAAAGCAAGCAGCTGGGATGCTATGATGATTAAGCACATGATCTCTTCCGGTGACTTGCTCGACCACTAGCCACAGAGTAAGAGCACAGAGTTTAATACAAGGTCCAAGTAGAGAAAAAGAAACGATTCACTGCATTTATAGTAAGTATGCTTTTGATAAGCCATTTACCAGAAATTCCTTGGGCACTGGCTGCATGTGCAAGCATCAATTTACCATTGGCATCACCAATGCAGTACAAGTTCGGAACCTAGGAAGAAGAAATGAATTTAACATATCGAAAGAATCACTAGTAAGAAAAAGGTTGGTGTGTGTAAATAAAACCTACAAGTTTCCCATTTCCATCGATCACACGCATTCGCTCATCAACCGGTATGAAACCTCTCTGCGTCACAACATTGACCTGTGTTGAAATGACAGCTACAAGGTTATCTTTTTGAAGGCCAAATGTATGCGCAGATAACTTAAATATCAATACTATCATAATAAGAAGGTGCGATTCAGTGTCATCTCATACATTTTCCAAGCCAAGACCATTGGTGAATGGAGCTCTTCCAGTAGCAATAAGAGCAGCATCTACCTGGAGAAGAAAACAAAAACCAACACTTTCAGCGCAGAAAATCACATGATGAAAGTTAAAAACATTAGTATTTCTATACTTTTCTAGGGAGGAAAATGGCACTAGATATTCAGAAAATGAGAAGCCTTACTAATCCACCTATGTAGTAATGTGTATACTTGTGTTTCTGTGGGAAGTAAAATGAGTGAAAAACAAGACTTCTAAGGACCCACTACTAATGGTAAATATCTACCCGTGATGTTAAATCTCATGCATGAATACTCAGTTACCGCTAAAATATTCTCTTTGTGAGACATTAGATCTCCCTATCTATTATAAGACATTTTGTACCTCCAAAGTATCCTTAGGTTCCTTGGTTTTGGCATCGATAAGCTCAATCATAACTGGTTTCCCATCCTTCGCGGGAGTAATCTGTACAAAAATAAATTTATATTTCAAAGATAAATAAATGGACACATTGCAAAGAGAAGGAAACGCAAAATTTAGAAAGCACGATTTAACAGGCTTACTTTGCTTGCAAAGACTCCAGTATGATAGTCAATCTTTCTAGGATTTATCAAAACCCTCTGAGCTAGCTTACTGATCTCAGGATCAAATCCAGGCATTAGCTGATCCAGTGCTTCAATAAAAGTTACCTACAATAAAAGATGCCCCGTTTTTGGTCAATGACTACTGTTGTAATGTCGACCAAACCTAAAGAAACAAAAGTTAAAAATGGCACAATTTTAAATTAGATCCAGAAGCCAGTAGATTAGTATATAAAACCCCTTTAACTGTTATTTTCACATTAACACGCACAATATAGTAAGAAAGTAAAAACACAGAACACAGCCAAGTTGCAGTTATTATAATCTCAACTACAGGGACAAAAATCATGTTACCTCACTTCCAAGTGCTGTGTAAACATCACTGAACTCAAGACCAATATAACCACTTCCTACAATTGCAATCCAATCAGGAACAGACTCCAATTTCAAGGCATGGTCACTCGTGATTACAGTCTTTCCTGCAGCACCAAAATATAGGAATCAGGTCTGCTTGCACCACAAAAAAAAAAAAGGAGAGATTTTTCGGGCTTCTCCTCTAACAACTCTAAATTCAAAACAAGGCATGTACCATCAACTTCAATTCCTTTAGGGACAAAGGGCACAGATCCAGTGGCAATGATTATATTTTTGGCAGTGATAATATTGTCCTTCCCATATTTAACCTTTTGTGGGCCCTGCAGAAATACAAAACTTAAAAAGAGTTATGATCTTCGGTTAACAAAAAATTGTATCCTATCCTGTCTAGTTAAGTCAAACGTGAAAGAAAAGGACGACTGACCAGAACACTGCCAAATCCTGTCAATATGTCAACACCAAGTGCCTTCATTGAATTGGTCAGATTGTTTCGTATTTTGGTAGCCAGGTTATTGGCATGGTCTGCCACACCCTGACGATCATACCCAGCAGCTGAAACCTGTTTCCCAAAGGAAACCAAAAACAATAAGATAATGAAGGCCAGAAGGACTAGTTTCTACACTGGTCCACTGACATCAAACTTGATCATCTCCAACCATTTCAGTGATATTATTAGTTAACTTTCATGCCAAGGACAAAAGCTAACAACTTTTTATATAGAGAAGGTGTAAATTGAAATGGTGTGATCCCGTGGGAGTGAACATGAGTTTGATAATACCTGAAGACCAAAGGTCTTCATGTGATGTTCATTCTGGAGTTCCCGCATTCGACCACTAACAGCGAGAAGAGCTTTCGAAGGCACACAGCCTCTATTAACGCAAGTCCCTCCAACAACATCTCCTTCAATGATGGCAGTTTTAAGTCCCTAAAGGAAAAATCCACCAATAGATACATCAAATAAAACTGATTAATTGTAAAGAAAGACAATAAACTCGTCTCCGTTTTTCTCGTTACTAGCCCAAATTATCACGAGTTTGAGGCAAATCAGTATAAACAAGAAAAATGAGATCGTAAGTCTGATTCGCGTTCTAACTAAACAAAGTTTACACAAATGATGTTGATCATTTCACGAGATGCATGCCTTCAGCTGCTTCCTAAATAAGAAATGAGAAAGAAAAAAGTAACCTTCTCGACGGCGTGTAACGCAGCTCCGTGGCCGCCAACACCAGCTCCAATGATGATGAGATCGTAATCGAAACACTTGGGAGGGGCGCCATTACCCTCTGCGGAAGAAGAAGCAGCAGCCGAGACTTCGAATCTCCTGCTGGTAACTCGAATACGGTCACTGCGCAGAGCCAAATGCTTCGAAGGCGAGAAACAAAACGCCTCACGCCGGAGTCCGCAGAACCGGAGACTACTGGGTGTAGAAAAGACGGAACCAGTTGATCCGAGCACGCGGTTGGGTCTGGTAAGCGACGTCTGAGAGATCGGAATCGCGATAGCTGATTGCATTGTAAGAGAGAGAGAGAGATCCCAAGAGAAAATGTGAGAGCCGCACGCAGATGAGAAACCGGCGGAGAAGAAGAGAGGCGATGTCAGTGTAAATACAAAAGGGAGGCGGAGATATCAAAGCGGGTTTGTTTAACCACTTAATCATGAACATGGTTTAATATCATCAGAGTTTAATTTTGTTAATGTTTTGATTTCTTGTTCATCAGAGTTTAATTTTGGTTAGGTTTGATCAAAGGATCAAAACAGGGGTGTTATTGGATTTATGAATTTTTTGGAATTTAACAGAATTTATATTCAAAGTGAAATGCACGGTTATTCAATTGTGGATTTGATGAAAATGAATTAAAATCCAGTGATATTGGATTAAGCATTTGTCGGATAGAATTCAAAATGAATTAAAATCCAATGTTATTCAATATCCATTGGATTTTATTAGATTTCAATTCTGATGGATTTTAATGTACTTTTTATACAAAACAAGAGTAAAACAAATCCTAGACTTTTCATATGGATTTCGAAATATTTCATATATATTTTTCTTCTTTTTTAACAATAGAAAATTTATGAACTGATATTATCAAATATTAGTGAAGCCTGAGGCATTTTGGCTATAGATATGACGAAGATGAAAAATATTATGAGGTTAACTATGTTTTATAAGTTTAAAAATTCACATCCAGATCAACAAGAGAGATAAAAAGAGATAGAGAGAAAAAATGGAAGAATTGATGTGGTCAATCCGGGCTGCAAATCTGAACCAAACTAAACCAAAATTTTAGTTTTGGTTTATGTTCGGTTAGGAGTTCAGTTTAATTCAGCATATTTTAAAAAACAATTCGTATATCGGTTCAGTTCGGTTGACTGAATCGATCGGTTAATCGATCTTTATAATTTTTTATTAAATTACACCCAAACCAAATCGGCTTATACCAAAATTAAATTTAATAATAATGAAATTAGACCAATTTTAACCAATATATTAATTTGACTAAATAAAAAAAAACAAATTTAAACAAAATTCCCAAATTTAACAGTTTTAAACCGAACTATCACTTTTTTTCTAAAAAAACATAACTAGATTAATTTTTAGTTTCTAAACTCAAAACTGAAACTAATCGATAACCAAACCGAACTGAACCAAAATTAAATTTGGCTAATTTCAGAATTTTTTTTGAAAACTTTGGTCAATCAAAAACAAAAAAAAAAACGTATCGGTTCGGTTTTGGTCAACTGCAAGCATATGGTTAATATTCAACATTCTATTTATGGATAAAATTTATTTTGCTTTCTTTTAATGCTTTTTTATTTTTATTATAGATTTGGAATTATAAGAAAATCTGTTGAAATCTATTAAAATTCATTATATATTTAAAGAATTCCACTAAATCCATTAAAATACCTCTAATTACAATTACATTGAATTCTATTAAATTCTTTAATTCAATAACACCTCCTTAATTTGATATTTAAATCGAAACTGATTAAGTCTAACCAACTTTTAATTTGATCTAATTCCTAGAGCGGTTCGATTTGGAATGACAAATTTGGATTCCAATTTTTTTTTTTTTGTCTATGAATCTACCAATTTCATAGTCTGCATTTGCATTCCAAAACTATCTATGTTTAGCAATTTCAATTTGTCATCAAGTAACTATAAACAGAAACTATGGCTCTTAAAAAGAGTCTATGGAAGATCACATAATAAAGTTATCATGTCTGGAGGAAGTATGTGGCTGAAAATAGAGGTCAGGGCACACCCACCAGACACAGATGCAAATCTACAAGACAAGTCAGATCTCTCGAAGGTTAAAAATCTTGCTACTGATTCATATCTTCAAGGTGCACCAAATTTCTGAAATAACACAGCAAGCTGCTCTTCTCTAACACTTGATAGAGTCACTGTATCTCCATAATAACCACAAAAAGGCAGACGCAAGCGCGGTCCAAATCTCTCCGTTGTAAAGTCAAAACAGAGTAAAAAGAGCCTTCCTATTCTTCCTTGAGAGACAAGCCACGGTAAAATCCTGTATATCCCAGTCCGGATTGATGTCAACAACCTTCTACGAATTAGATTAAAATTATAGATTTCAAACTCACAAATTCAGCGCTTTACGTTGGGTCGTAATCATCCACAAATCTCAAGACTTTGTGGCTACGGCGCGAGTACTTGATCCCTGTCAGATATGTGGTAAGAATTTGTGGGTTCGATCCACCTTGTTTGCCCCCTAAAACGGTTCCAAACAACAAATCTGGATCTGTCTTTTGGTGATGCATAGCAATAAACCGTCGCAGTGAAATATTTTAGATATGTCGACTCCATCAGCTGCATCGTCGTCTAGGCTAACGAGTTTACCTATACACTCTATTGATGGATTGAGGAGACTGACGCTCATCAAATAAACCTTGCATTCGAGCATCATCACCACCTGCAACTCCTTCCTGTGCTTCTGCTTCGCTGCTGCTTCTGCTTCACCGATGTAATTCTTTGTAAAGCTCCGATCTTTCGATAAATTGTTCCACTTTTTGCTGGTAACTCGCACTCCTCTCAGATATGTCATCGGAAGCCTAGAGAGCACCTCCTCCGCCATATCCCTTGGAAGATCCGATATCATCGTCGCTATTGTTTCAATGATCGAATCTGTAATTGTAAATAACCTTCAAAAACCCCTTCTTTCTCCCGTGATGTCCTCCTGCTTTTTATTTATATATAGCTATGTACAGCTGACCTGGAGACCAGATACATTTTGGTCACATGCTTTTTGTGTGGATAATTAGGGTTTTAGGACTCAAGGTAGTGTACAAAATGTGACTGGGACTAAAGTAGTTGCAATCAAGAGCCTATAGTGATACTTTTTGTGCTTTTATTTTTTGTTACTGCTCCTAGTCAATTGCGATTCCCTTTGTTGCACCAACATTTCTAATTATCTTACTACTCCCATGAAGGCTTATCCAGCAAGTTCTTGTGGTTTTTCTTTATGTATTGTGTTCTCATCTTCATGTATAAACTTATGTTAAAGAATTGTTATTGAAGTATCATCAGCTGAATTTTTCATCCTGTTGTCACAAATGTACGTAAAAGAGATACATGATGAAAATGGTTCCTTTGTCCTCATTTCAGAATTTATGTCACTCTGGAAGTCAACGAACTCGGATCCAATCTAGGAAAAATTAGTCGTGTCACATAATGAGAAAAGATCATATGGTAAAAAAGAGGCAAACGCAGAATTTTTTTTTAAAATCATAACCTTAAGTTGTCGTTCATACACATTACAAAAAAAAAAAAAGCAAAATGAGAAATCTGAACCAAACATTTGCCGATTACTGTCCACCACGGCTCATCTCCCAGAAGGCGACCTCGTGTTCAAGAACACGTACAAGAACATCTTCAGCTTCGGCCAGAGTTTCGCTGGAGGCATTCTCCAGACAACGTTCGGCGATGTTCTTGACAGATAAACAATACTGTTTAAACCCGTCGTTGCCCCAACGATTGCAAGCTCCGGTAAGCTCCGCCGGAGTTTTATTCCCGTCTTCCAAACAGTGAGCGAAACTCTCTTGATAAACTGCTTCGATTGCCCAGAAAGCTGTCATTATCACCGAATACTTCACCTCACTGCTCATCAGAGCTTCCATAAACCTTGAATAAACCACAAAATTGCTCATCTCTTATTTCATTTTCGAGTGTTAATCTCTCAAAATCACCAATACTTCAATCGAAATACCTGCGATATTCTTGATTAGCCTTTTGAGGCACAACGGTCGAGAAATCAACACCCCATTTTGATCCTTCACTTTTGAACCATTCGATTTCGTCGTTCAACGACGCCAAACCACCAAGCACGACATCCATGTCGGAAGTCTCGCCGGATTCTTTGCCGGCTCTGATCAGAACATTCGCTACAAACGGCACGAATCTCCTCACGAACAGATAATCTTGCCCCTACAACAAAATCAATCCGTTTAAAATCATCGAGGAGATTCAGTTTTGTCGTGGCTTTCATCAGTAATTAACAATACCAGCCAAGTTCTGAAGGACGAGAGATCAACAGATCCGTCGCGGATAGAGACGACGAAGGCATGGTGCGTAGCTGCCGTGTATATCGAACGGTGCTTATTAAGCCACGAGTCAATCATCCCTCTCTTCTCCGGTTTCTCCATTGAACTTCCTTCTCTCAAGATTCTTCATCGATCATCTTGTCCTTGTCAAAGTTTTGACTTTATATACTCTGTAGCGTGCACGTTTTATTGGGCTTTAAAGTAATAGCCCAAAGCCCGTTAAATCTAACTATATCAACGGCAGTAGAGACACAACGATTACGTGGCAATTTTTGAACCGTTAAGATGGTTGAATGACTAAGTTTACTATTCAGAAGCTGTCACCGTCACGTATCACTAGTTAAAAGAGTGATGACGTGGAAGCTAATTCTTTTCGAATTATTTTCAGTTATCTTTCTCACCGCAATCTAATCACCTCCCCTAGTTGTGTGAATCCTCGCGTTAGCGTGTTTAGTTTATATTTCTTTTGAACGGATCGAGCGAGCGGACCCCGACGACGGATTGCTTTTCCGGCAAGATTTACGGCGATTAGATGGCGGATGAAAGGTATAACCGAAAGAATCCGGCGGTTAAGAGGATTTTGCAGGAGGTTAAGGAGATGCAAGCAAATCCGTCTGATGATTTTATGTCTCTTCCCCTTGAGGTAACATATTGATACTCATCTTTTATTAATCACTTTGAGCTTTTGAGATCGGAGATGTTTTGATTGAATCTATATTGTAAATTTTATTTATCTCTGTGTTTCATCTACCCTTTTGTTATTTTGTAGAGAGAAATTCCCTGTTCTCTTGCTGAATCTTCCTTGTTTCTGTTCAAGATTGGGTTAACCGGAGTTCGAAACTGAAATTTAAAAATCATTTCGATCTATTCTGTAGCTAGAATTTACTTCTGAACATCGTAACGTATGTTTCGTATTTTGTAATTCAAATTCTGCTTCAGTATAGACCTAGAAATGGTGTTTTGTGCTGTATTGTGTCGTGATTGTGTATTTGTCAAGAGTGATGTTGTTTGATGTAGGCGATCATAATAAGAGAGGATCGTTATCCTCATATATTCACTGAATCTACTAGTCTCTATCTTTATGGAACACTCGTGCAACAGATGAAGTTGGATGTTTTGTGTTTTATTGATCTTCGTTTCACAATCCCTAGCTTTTCAGATTGAGTGTAGGCTATGTTTTTACATGCTTGCTCTATCTATTCTTACTTCAGGAGAACATCTTTGAATGGCAATTCGCCATTCGAGGACCTGGTGATACTGAATTTGAGGGTGGGATCTATCATGGGAGAATTCAGCTGCCTGCAGATTACCCTTTCAAACCTCCTTCGTTCATGTTATTGACGGTGAGGATCTTACTCACATAAACACACACACACATGTAGCAGGGGGAAAATGGAGAGTATGTATATAATGAACCTCTTTGCTTCTTTTCTTTTTTGCTTCAGCCTAACGGTCGTTTTGAAACCAATACCAAGATTTGCTTGAGCATTTCGAATTACCATCCCGAGCATTGGCAACCTTCATGGAGTGGTAAAGTCATGGAGTTTTATTTTAACTGTTGCGTTTTTTTCTTAAAATGGCGCTAATCCGCATGTGGTTGAAGTATAAATATGCTCTTTGCTCTTATGATTGACCTTTGTTTCTTTGCAGTTCGCACTGCTTTGGTGGCTCTCATTGCCTTCATGCCTACAAGCCCCAATGGAGCACTGGGCTCAGTAGATTATTCAAAAGAAGAGCGACGTACACTAGCCATTAAATCACGTGATGCACCACCTAAGTATGGCTCTCCTGAACGTCAAAAACTTATAGATGAGGTATAAACACCTCTAGACATCCTTTAAATTTTGAACCACTATGCATAATGTTCTGCATACAAAATATTAACTGGTAAAGGTGACAATTATTTTCAAACACCTGTAGTGTTAATAATCTCCTTTTGATTTTAACATTTTTCCCTTTCTTTATGTATTTGATATGATTTGTTTTCTCTTAATGATATGGCTATCTGTTATTAATTTTCAACTTTAGAAACAACTTTAGTAATCATGTCCTCTTAATAAGTGCAGATTCATCACTACATCCTTAGCAAATCAACCGTGGTTTTAGAACCTAGTCCTCTGGAATTTAAGCAAACACCTTCCACTGAGTCAGTAGCTCATTCCCAAACTAAGCCACAGGAAGCCATAACGGTAGTGGAAGAGCGGTCCACTGCTACAGCAGACACCATAGCTGATGATCAAATAACCGAAGAGGCAGCTGAAGCAGTTAATACAGCTGCTAATGTGAGTCCCTCTGCAGGAGCGTTAGCAACGGTTGAGATTGCCGCAAAAGCTTCTGGAAGTGGTGAGCCATCGATGGTCAGGAGAGCGGCTCAGAAGCCAGTCGATGACAAACTATTCACGTGGGCGGCGGTTGGACTCACAATCGCAATCGTGGTTCTTCTCTTAAAGAAGTTCATAAGGTCAAGTGGTTATGGTACTGGGTTAATGGATGAGTCTTGAACTATGATGAACATCGTCGATGCAAATCAAACCAGACAGTAAAAAAAATGTCAAAGCTGATCGGTGAATGAATGTGTGAAAAGTCGATGCTGCTAAGGGGGTTTGGTCGTTTGATATATGAATATTAATAAAGTGCATAAAATAGGGTAAATAATTAAGTCTGACATTGTCTTGCAACTTAGTTGACAGATTCGATTATAGCTTGTACCAAGTTAACAACAATATTGTATTTTGGATTTGAATATTGATCACCTTTTTATTAATACAGCAAGCTTTCTTACTAAAAGTTAAAATCTAATTATACAGTATGTTCATAACTATATCTCATCGTTTCTTCTTCTTCTTTCTTTTGTGTTTAATGGGTTTCAAGTTAAAATATTTTGGTTGTCTTTGAATGGTCGAATTTGTTGGATCTCTGAAACTTCACATTATATGTGTTTGAAACGTCGATTATGTTGGAGACAATATGATCACGTTTTAGCTAATGTGTTGTTTGTTTCCCCCAGACGTTAATTTCCTTTCTGTTCATGAAATTAAGACTTTAACTTGCTTAATCTATTTATGAAGCTTGTGTTGAGATTATGCGAATCAATGTTTCAGTTATATGTCTTTTGCCTCAGTTAATAAAAGTAGTTACCCTAACTTGTCTTTTACTTTAGCAGCAGAGACAATAGTAGGCATGCTTGTCTAAAACAAAGTTCGTTGTAAACTTGTAATCAGTATAGAAATCGAGTAAAATAAAAACATTGACATGATTGAAAAGCGCAAATTTGTTGGTCGAAAACTCTTAAAAAAGAGTTAATTTTAATTTGAAGGTGAAGTAGTTTTACCCATTAACAGATAAAGATGCACAACATGAACAACATACAAGTCACACAAGAGTTAAAAATACAAATTCCGACACAACAAACACAAATCTTAGAATATACACCGGTTATCAGGTTCACCGAGCAATGACGTGAAGATCAACAACACAAAGCTCAGGAGTGAGCCTTCACGACGGTCACAGGGCAAGCCACGTTGTTCACAACATGGTTGCTTACACTTCCCATTATCATCCTGCAAATAAAAGGAAGATTTTTCCATACTTATCAATATGTGTAATTTATTTTCACATCAAACCAAGTTTGAGTGTTGAAAAATTGGAGAAAGAGGAGAAATTTTCACCTCTTAAGGCCACCAAGGCCTCGGTTACCAATGACAAGGCTTGAGAGAGGAATATGCTCAACTGCTTCACATATCTTCTCACGAGGATCTCCCCAATATATCTTCATCACTACTGTAATCTGCTCATGTTTCACAGAAACCAAACACTTGTTGTAAAAGAAAGTTTCATTCATATGGATTGAAATGTGTTTTTCCTTGGTCACAACACTCACAAGGCCAGGTAAAGCTTTGGATGAACATAGTTTTTATGAAAAACTCACAAGTCAGCGATACTCGTTTTTAGACATTTCATTAAGTAACCTCTGGAATGATAATTTTGAAACTTGAAAGTTTTATGGTTTAAAGCTGCAGAGGACAGGGTTTATGGACTTATAATTTGAAACTAATATATTGCTGTGAAGAGAGAAATCCATCAAAAATGGAAACAAGAAAGCTTACAGATTTCTTCCTAGCGGCTGTGTTGGCAATGTCAAGGGTTTCAGCATCTGGCTTCACTGCATACTTCTTCATCACAGCAGCTTCAGAGAATTCACTCAGCGGAATCAGCGCTGAAATGTGACAACACAAAACCAGAGTCAAACAACAAGAAGATCTTTGTAGGAAATACTTGAATTCAAACCCATAACTTGGACATGTAATTAATAAGACCAGAATCAATTGTACTAGATTTAACAGAAGAGAACACGAGATGGATATAAGTCAAACGATGCAGAGATTTTTGCTAGATCAGATAAAGGCTAAACCAAGTAGAATTGAAAAACCCTTAAACCAACATCGATCGCACGACGAAGGCGCAAAAAGAAAAGGAGTTTGAGCAGGGATAATCAACCGTACGTGATCCAACGGTCTCCCAGAGCTGCATCTCGCCTTCCTCATAATGCATGTTGTTAGCGACGGTGATAAGGATTAGATAATCGCCATCGCGTACGACGTTGTCGATCGCCCAGTTCAGAGCCTTCTTGCTGCACTCCGAGAAATCCACCGCCACTCCGATCCTCCGACCATCACTCTCCGCCATAACTCTGTCTCTCTCTCTCTATCTATCAAATACCTTTTCAACGAAAGCTTGATTCTCTGCAAAATAGCCTCCCTATTCTCTCTGCAAAATAGCGCAACTCAGAAGACAAATGGTGTAGACTAGGAGACTAAATCGACGATTGATAACGAATTTATCATCTGTAACGCTGTCCTATGATCTGTATATATCCTGGCCGTTGGATTGATTCCAAGACGATCATAGCCTTTCAATTAAAACAGCTCACAAAACAGTGGTAAATAAAATATCTTCAAAGCGACGGACAAGAGAAGGTGGAGTCTGGGCCCACCGTATTTTTAATTACGGTCCGAATGCAACCAAAAGTAAACAGACATGAAAGTCAAACAAACTCTTTCTTTTTTCTTCTCAACTAATTTTAAGTTTTTAACACGGTCAGACTATGTTCTTCTTTTTTATCCATGACAGGAAAATAAAATATTAAAAAAAAACATCTTAAAAAATAGATCCCTATGAGATCTTACGATAATGATAGCTTAGAGCATCAGCAATAGTGAGATTTGAGTGAGTCTCATAAATATTATTATATTATTAATTATATTATTATTTTATTAAAAATGAAAAAAGAAGAGAGAGGAAAGAAAAATGATGAAGAAAAAAAATAAAATTATGGATGAGACGTCTCAAAAATCTCATTCTAATGAGACTCTCACTCCTAAATCTCATAACTTTTGTATTTTATTTTTATTTTTTATTTATTTTTAATCATATGAGACTCTTAAAGTCTCACCATTGCAGATGGTCTTAAATCTTGAGAGCGCGGGTGATTTCCCAGCAAGTCGCCTCCGTCTCATGAGACACACGATGGCCGAAACTGCCGGAACTAAAATTCCGGCCACCGCTGTTAGCTAAGGTCACTAGGAACCACTCGTTCTCCAATGAAGATGGATACATTAGCTGATCATCCTGAAATCAATTTTACATTTTACTTCTTTCATTGATTTTACTGCCAGAAAAAAAAAATTATTACCAAACACACAAAAAGATTGTTTTGTTACCTCAGGGAGCTCACAGAATTCGTCAGGAGATATCTGAAGTATACCTGATGCGGACTGACCCGTACACCATGCGTATAGTTTGGTTTCCTCGTCTGCAAGTGTTATCATTATGTGGAAGGTTCTCACTACTTCTGATCCTGCGTTACTGTTCAAGGTTACTCGGCAGAAGCTACAATGCAGATTCCCTCCATGTAATGATGATTCTTCATCTATAAAATGGCCGCAAACGCTGTGTGATAATCTCGGGCTGATATTATGGCATTGGTCAATCTCATCCAGTTTTACCCGACAAATCTGCCAAAAGAAATATGAGTGCGAGAGATGTGTGAGTGAGATGATGCACAAAGGAAAACCTATATAAAGTTGTGTGAATCATTTAGAAATTGAGACGAACGTTAATTGCAGATTTTCTCTGTTTTGAAATATGAGAGAGGGTAGAGATTTTGTGAAGACAAGAAGAGGTCAGAAATGCAGGCAAGTAGCTAAGGTTGATGAATGTAGCTTTCTTGTCATTCTCACGCCATAACACCTCAAGGCTGCTCAACCAAAACAAGAATTACATTAATCTTTAAGCTATAGCAATAAAGTGATAAACCAATATCTACTGATAATTATTGATAAGGCTTTCCATTCATCTTTGAGCTAAAGTCGTTTCCCAATACTGATGGACGAGTATAGCTCTCAGTTTTAAAGCAAGAGAGACGCTTACCAATTCTCTTTCGTGCTTTTGCAGGATAACCCAGAAACGTAAACGAAATGACCAAGTCCTAACCTTCCCAACGACCTGCAAATCATTAACAAAAGAAAAAACAAATCATATAAATTGATATTTAGATGTCGTTTCAGAATTCTTGAAACAATTTGATACCAGTAACTATTAAAGTGGAGCCTAGCCCATATTGCTCCAGTTGTATCCTTAATTTTCAAAGAAAAGACCACTCCTGTGGCATTTGGATCACAGAATATATCTGTTACAACGCCATAGAGACTGATGCCAGTGGTTTTGTCGCGACAGTCCGTTATATTCGTCTGCAGAACTTCAACCAAGGAGAGGTATATTAACAGATGCAGCAAAGCAATAGATTCTTAAATAATTGTCTGACCATGCTTTACATATAATCTGAATATTTTATAATCTCCTCAACCATTGGTTTCTTTCCTAAGTTACTAGGCTTACGAGGCAGTGGATTTCCAACACAAGTAAAATACAAGCAAAAATGTTAGCACTATGAATGCAGTTTGGTGTTACGAAAAAAAAACACAGCAAATGACATGCATAAGAATAAAATTTGTAGCGATATGAACCTAGATTCAATGTGAACCAATTAACGTGGAGAACCTACCCTATTACCTGATTACTAAGCAGAGGGAACTTAGAAGGATAAGCCACCAACTAGTCTCACGATTGGTTGATATAAATTCAAAAGATACTACCACACTTCTCATAAAAACATCTAATCCCAACTTTACAAATATCAATTACCATACACCCATGAAGCTAAGTTGCAAGGGAAAGGAGCCTCTAGATTTATAAATGATCAGTAATATCATGCTTGATCAAATAGGATCTAAACTTCCACTCACCCGAAAAGGATAATTACTGAAGTCTATAGACCCCTTGGCGTCACGAGGCAATGTCACCTGCGAAACTCCTACTGAACCAAGCAGTTTAGATCCTTGACACTGATTCTGGGACAATGATACACAAACCTGAAAAACAAACAACTCACTCCACATTAGTGATATTAAACCAATGAAAAAATTGGCCCAAGAAAAAGAGCAACAAAAGAAACTCATCTACCGTTTCCTCTTGTAAGGTTGACGGCACTATATAGAGATGTGTTGCGCTTCCATATTCAAGGCAGAACTCATCCTTTCCTTCCATTGCACTCTCTTCGAGACTAGATATATAAGGCCTCTCAAGCCCAAGCACACTTCCCACACTGAAAATGATTTTTTTTTTTTAGAAACGGATTGGTATAAAAGTTAAGATAGAAACACCAAGCCAGGAGTTTACCTCATAAGGTTTGCCACGATGACTTGCTCTCCCCACAAGATAAATTTTAACTTAACACTGTCACCTTCTACAAGTGTAATTTGCCTTCTATGCGCAGTACTAAACTTGAGTTCAGATTCCAGAGGACCTATAGATTCAATCCTGCTCTCAAACCAAGAGGAGAAAATGCAATTTTACTTTAGCATATAAGCCAATAGAAGTTAAGTCATGGTAACCACTCAATCTCTCAAAACATATACTTCGTACATCTATTTCTGAAGAGGTACTTCACACATCTTTCTACAAATTTAATATGAATTGCAAGACTTGGAATGATACTACTAGCCATTACTTCCAAAGGTTTTTATCTGATAATTTAATCACTGTATTAGTGTTTGCAACTAGGCATGTGAACGGTCAGTTACTTTTACCAAGACCAGTATTGAGTAACATCACACGCATGTATAATTCTCTTACCTAGCATACAAAGAGTATGAAGTTCCATTGTTGAAAGCATCTAGAGAAACAGATGAGAACGTATCGGAACAAAATTGAGCTGCTATTAGGATTGCGTCATCATCTTCGTCCTGCAGTAACTGAGAGTCAGGTAAAGATCAAACCCTTCTTTTCCAAACAAAATCTTATATGAAGACTGCGATGTGTTAAGAATTGGAACTAACTACAGGCAAATCCAAGACTGCATTTCTAATATTCTTTTCAAAAGATTGGCAAAAAAAAAAAACATAACCTCATCTAGCAAAATGACAAGATACTCTGTTGGAAGTAACCGTGGAATGCCACATCCTTCTCTAGCGGTACGAAGGTAGCATCCAGTGATCAAAACCTCTCTGCCTTTCCTAAGTATCCCATTTGGTGTTTCCACCAACTCATAATATCTACGCAGTATTATAAGCTTATAAGAGTCTCTATAAAGACATCATAAACAAGCACTCAAATTCATCTCAATACAATTTTATGATTCATCTCTACTAAATAAGCATACCTGCGATGCAGATAGAGATCAATAGTGTTGGAGCTCCAAAAATCCTCTAGTGTAAGCATGAATATGTTTGTACCTGAAATAATTATGTTCGAATAGATAATCCCAGTAGCGCACTGGACCGAAAATGCTGTCAGGATTTGTTAGATACCAGGAAGAACATCGACGTTGATAATAACAGCTTCCAAAACGCTGTTCATGGACAGAAAATTCTTCTCATAAATCGAGTCTATCGTGACAGTATTAGCGAGTCTTCGTCTTCTGTGACTCTTTTCCAACTGATCTATGAGTTCTGGCTTCTTCTTTGACATTCCTGGTTTGTTTTGCTCATGCCATGCATACGATAAAAAGAAAAACATTTCAAGGATAAACAGGATCAATAGAAAATCACAACCGATCAATCTCATTGTCTAAGCTGGAAAACGATTTCTAGAAAACAGACAGAAACGTTTTAGCAAAATGATTTTCTGAATAAGGAAACGAACTTTTCTGTTCTCCCAATCAATTCATACATTTCAGAGTAAAGATTTGGTCTCCATAGAAAACACCAAGCCAATGTTACAAGCACACTGCCTCATCAAATCGAAGCTTCCCATCTACTATAGCCCACAATCGGAAAAAGATCAAAGTCCAAGTAGGAGAGAGTGGCAGCACCTGAGAGAGACCGGACAAGAGAATCGCGGCAGTGACACCGCTCGAATAAGCAGTACAGGTTTTCAAGATACGCGAGGCGATCCATCCCCAACCCGGACCACTAGCCTCAGTCGTGACTTCGCTGGGATTCTTCTTGCTCAACTCCTCCTCCTCAATTTCGTCGTCCTCTGGTAAAATCACCGCTCTGGCATAGTCGATGAAGGCCAGAAATGGGTCTTCTACATCTTCCTTGTCATCGATTTCAATGAGCGAGTCTCCGTCTGTGTCCCCCATCAGAGCTCTGAATTGCCAATTTAAAACCCTAGATTTGCCCTTACAGAAATCGCCGGGGTTTAATTGGATTCAGGACATTCCACTAGTTTTGCTTTCGCGGGGAAATTAATTTTGTAAATTAAAATTTAAATTTAAAATCTCAATGAGTCGTGTAAGAAACAAACAAACAAACAAACAAATAAAGGTTTTGTTTTCACTCAGAAAGCCTAAATTTTCAGTTTTTTACACATTTCTCCACCAAGTTTATCTTTTATCATTTTCTAATTATTCTCTCTCGTTTACTTTTCTAAATTCAGAGATTACTTTTCTTTAAGTTCAAAATAATGTCAAAATTGGAACATATTAAAGAACATTCAGCTATCTTACTCAGACCAGCATCGATCCTCGCTGGATACTTTTTTTCTACTTCAAGTTTATGTATTTTTGTACTATTAAGCTTATTTTGATTGAAAGCTTTGTTTTTTTCGAAGAAACAAATTATACGTTAATTATGAGGTATACTATCACCGAATAATCCAAATTCATCTCTACTACTTTATAATTTGTCGTTTTGGACACCTCGTATCAATTAAAAGGTACGAGTAGAGTATAACAAAATGTATTAGAATTGAGACTGTTCAGTGAGCTCCGGCTTAAAATTGTGTTGTTTTTGGTAATAACAAAAGTCCAAGACGTTAAGTTTCTATTAATATTCTAACGGTTCTCTTGAGCTTTTGTTAAACGAAAAGCTAATTGGAAAACTAATTTCACTAATCGTCCTCTTTTAGTTGTGGTTTCTGTTTTATTCTAGCTAGAAAATGCATGAATATTTGCTCAGAGTAAAAAAAAAAAAGAAATCACTTATGCTTGCATATAACGATCAACAACGATGATACATTACAAATATGGTAATATCAAGCTATATGTAATTCAAATCTTGTGTACCAAACCTACGAAAGTTTAGCCTAAAGTCGAGCTGTCACAAGTTTCGTAATTATGTCTCTAATGTGTCAAATCTAGTTGTGTACTATCTAATATAACTGGATATATATTTACTACTCCAATGCATGGATTATGCAAATTAATGATCACAGATAGAAACAACGTATCAAAGTGGATGTAAACATAACTTTTCTTTTTGGATACGAGATCGAAACATAACTTACGTATCTAAAATCTTGACATAACATTTTAGACGAGTTTACTGTGCAAATTCTAATGATGTGTTCTGTGAACTTGAATCCTAAACAACTTTTTTGGTTCTATTAACTTTCTTTATATACTATATAATATAGCTCGTACCACGTAAACAACATATTGTAAATGTGGCTTCTTCATCTTACAAGATTCAACTAACCAGAGTCGGTCCTAACAACCATCAATATTTGACGAGCAGCTTTGATATCTCTGTTCATTATTGCCAACATGTTTGTTGAAAGATCATCATGAATTTATATATGAGGAGAGATACCCATCATTCAACTTTTTTCATTTACGTTTCATCGGATTTAGACATTGAAACGAACTGAAACCAAACAAAATAAAAAAAGTACGATTTGAATTCAGTATTTGATGATGCGAGTTTTAAATATAGATGTCCTTTAGATTTGACCAATGACCACTCCAGAGAGAATAAAGCATAGCACACGTGATATTGGGCCTAACTCTTTGGTTCTTTCTCCTTCATAATACGACTAAAGAAAGTTTGGGGTTAAATTGATATTAGTAAAGTTTTTGGGGTAATTTTCTGAAAGTACGTTGGAAAAAGCCAATTAGGAAGACGACAAGACACTCGCTGACTCTCTCACAGACACACATTGCCTCTGCTTCATTTAATTGGTTTTCGTAACCCAACTGCCTTTTGATATCTAATTTTCTCACAATCTCCGATCCCAATTTCCCATTTTCCTCCCCTCGAAATCTCACCACTTTTCTCGAGAAAATTCTGATTATTTTCTCTTCGGAAGCACTGTGAGGAGAAGTTTGAATTTCAGCTCTACAAAGTCTTGTTTTAAGTCCACCAAGAATCTCTCGGTTTCAATTCTCAGCAGCATATCGAGAATAATTCTCCCAAAATTTCACTCTTTTTGTTTTTCTGCATTGGACCTGAGAAAATCTTCAATCAAGAGCCGCCCAGATGAAAAATTTCGGTCGATGGGGACCTCCAGATTTCAGATACCCATGATTGATTGACGCCGAATCCCTCCGTCTCTCGATAAATTCTTCTTCTTTCGGAATCTCAAACAATTCCGAGGAACACGAGAATTATCCGCATGGTTTCCGGAGTCGGCAGCGGCGGAGGAGGAAGCGGCGGTAGTGGCCGCGGCCGTGGTGGAGAAGCAACGTCGTCAAGTCACCGCGTCGACCATAATATCCACACTACTCATCACCGGAGAGAACAAGCTCCATCGTTTGGCACGAAATCGCTTCGGCCGAAAAATCAGCTTCAAAGCCACACGGAATCAATGAGCAAAGCTATGCAGCAGTACACGGTCGACGCGAGACTACATGCCGTCTTCGAACAGTCCGGCGAGTCCGGCAAGTCGTTCGACTACTCACAATCACTCAAAACGACGACGTACGGCTCCTCTGTACCTGAGCAGCAGATCACGGCGTATCTCTCCAGGATCCAGCGAGGCGGCTACATACAGCCCTTTGGATGTATGATTGCCGTCGACGAATCAACCTTCAGAATCATCGGCTACAGCGAAAACGCGCGGGAAATGTTAGGGCTTACGCCTCAATCCGTTCCTAGCCTCGAGAGACCGGAAATTCTAGCGATGGGAACGGACGTGCGCTCTCTCTTCACCGCGTCGAGCTCAATTCTCCTCGAGCGTGCGGTCGTGGCCCGAGAAATCACTCTGCTGAATCCGGTTTGGATCCACTCGAAGAACACAGGTAAGCCCTTTTACGCAATTCTCCACAGGATCGACGTTGGAGTCGTTATCGATTTAGAGCCAGCTAGAACCGAAGATCCAGCGCTTTCGATCGCCGGAGCAGTCCAATCGCAGAAACTCGCCGTTCGCGCGATTTCACTGTTACAATCGCTTCCCGGTGGAGACATTAAGCTCCTTTGTGACACTGTTGTGGAAAGCGTCAGAGACCTAACTGGATACGACCGTGTAATGGTTTACAAGTTTCACGAAGACGAGCACGGAGAAGTTGTGGCCGAGAGTAGGCGAGACGATTTAGAACCTTACATCGGTCTACATTATCCGGCAACTGATATTCCTCAAGCGTCACGGTTCTTGTTCAAACAGAACCGTGTCCGTATGATCGTAGATTGCCACGCCACACCGGTTCTTGTGGTCCAAGACGATAGACTCACTCAATCTATGTGCTTGGTTGGTTCTACTCTTAGGGCTCCTCACGGTTGTCACTCTCAGTATATGGCAAACATGGGTTCTATTGCATCTTTAGCTATGTCGGTTATAATAAACGGCAACGAAGAAGACGGGAGCAATGTCGCTGGTGGGAGAAGCTCCATGAGGCTTTGGGGTTTAGTCGTTTGCCATCATACCTCTTCTCGCTGCATACCGTTCCCTTTAAGGTATGCTTGCGAGTTTCTAATGCAGGCATTTGGTTTACAGTTAAACATGGAATTGCAGTTAGCTTTGCAAATGTCAGAGAAACGTGTTTTGAGAACGCAGACACTGTTATGCGATATGCTTCTGCGTGACTCGCCTACCGGAATTGTTACACAGAGTCCTAGTATCATGGACTTAGTGAAATGTGATGGTGCAGCGTTTCTTTACCACGGGAAGTATTACCCGTTGGGTATTGCTCCGACCGAAGTTCAGATAAAAGACGTTGTGGAGTGGTTGCTTGCTAATCACGCGGATTCAACTGGATTAAGCACGGATAGTTTAGGCGATGCCGGATATCCCGGTGCAGCTGCGTTAGGGGATGCTGTGTGCGGTATGGCGGTTGCATATATCACAAAAAGAGATTTCCTATTCTGGTTCCGTTCTCACACCGCTAAAGAAATCAAGTGGGGAGGCGCTAAGCATCATCCCGAGGACAAAGATGATGGACAACGGATGCATCCTCGTTCGTCTTTCAAGGCTTTTCTTGAAGTTGTTAAGAGCCGCAGTCAGCCATGGGAAACTGCGGAAATGGATGCGATTCATTCGCTCCAGCTAATTCTAAGAGACTCTTTTAAAGAATCTGAGGCAGCTATGAACTCTAAAACTGCAGATGGTGCGGTTCAACCTTGTAGGGATATGGTAGGAGAGCAGGGAATTGATGAGTTAGGTGCAGTTGCAAGAGAGATGGTTAGACTCATCGAGACAGCAACTGTGCCGATATTTGCTGTGGACGCTGGAGGATGCATCAATGGATGGAACGCTAAGATTGCTGAATTGACTGGTCTCTCGGTTGAAGAAGCTATGGGAAAGTGTCTTGTTTCTGATCTAATATACAAAGAGAATGAAGAAACTGTCAATAAGCTCATTTCTCGTGCGCTGAGAGGTATATTCAGTTCTCCAACTATGTTGCATCTGCAGTATAACACAATTCACGGTTATTTGATTATTTTGATGCATTTTGCAGGGGACGAGGACAAGAATGTGGAGGTAAAGCTGAAAACTGTCAGCCCCGGACTTCAAGGGAAAGCTGTTTTTGTGGTTGTGAATGCGTGTTCGAGCAAGGACTACTCGAACAACATTGTCGGCGTCTGTTTTGTCGGACAGGATGTTACTGGTCAGAAAATCGTAATGGACAAGTTCATCAATATACAAGGAGACTACAAAGCCATTGTCCATAGCCCAAACCCGCTGATTCCGCCAATCTTTGCAGCAGACGAGAACACATGCTGCCTGGAGTGGAACACCGCGATGGAAAAGCTCACAGGTTGGTCTCGCAGTGAAGTGATTGGGAAAATGCTTGTTGGGGATGTGTTTGGGAGCTGTTGCAGACTAAAGGGTCCTGATGCTTTAACCAAATTCATGATTGTATTGCATAATGCGATGGGTGGCCAAGAGACGGATAAGTTCCCTTTCGCGTTTTTTAACCGCAATGGGAAATTTGTTCAGGCTCTATTGACTGCAAACAAGCGGGTAAGCCTCGACGGAAAGGTTATTGGGGCTTTCTGTTTCTTGCAGATCCCGAGTCCTGAGCTGCAACACGCTTTAGCAGTCCAACGAAGGCAGGACACAGAGTGTTTCACAAAGGCGAAAGAGCTAGCTTATATTTGTCAGGTGATAAAGAATCCTTTGAGCGGTTTGCGTTTCACAAACTCGTTGTTGGAAGCTACAGACTTGAACGAGGATCAGAAACAGTTTCTTGAAACTAGTGTATCTTGCGAGAAACAGATCTCGAGGATTGTCAGTGACATGGATCTTGAAAGAATTGAAGACGGGTGAGTTTAGTTGGAATTCTCTAATAAAACTGGTTTTGATTACTTGACAAATTCTGACTAGATTCCAAATACTGTTTTTCCATTTGATCAGTACGTTTGAGCTAGATAGAGCAGAGTTTTCCCTCGGAAGTGTCATAAACGCGATCGTAAGCCAGGCAATGTTCTTATTAAGGGATAGAGGTCTTCAGCTAATCCGTGACATTCCGGAAGAGATAAAATCGATAGCTGTTTATGGAGACCAGACAAGGATTCAGCAGCTCCTAGCTGAGTTTCTGCTGAGTATAATCCGGTATGCACCGTCTCAAGACTGGGTAGAGATCCATCTACGCCAAGTTCCGAAGCAAATGGCTGGCGGATTCTCAGCTATCCGCACAGAATTCAGGTACATTTCATTGTTCCCACCTCATTTGCGAAACCATAGTTACTATCCGGTTTTCGATTCCATATTTTTTTTCGTTTATGAAGAATACTGAATCGGTTTGGTTCATTGCGAATTTCAATTTGGTATTTTAACAAAACATTTGAATTTGAAGGAAAGAAATTGATGGTTTAAGACATTCATTTTTCTTTAATTTGATTTTGTTTTGGTTATCGTCTATTCAGATATAGAGTGGTTTTGTTTTGTTCGATTAAACAGGACTGGTAACTTCTAGACAGAACCATAGCCCTATAATTATCAGACACTGATTGTAATGTTTTGACATTGATAAAAACCAGCTCAACTAGGGTTAAACGTTAAATAGGTTTCACGTTTTTGGTTTCTCTGTTATGTCTTGATTTTGGTGTTTCAGAATGGCGTGCCCAGGTGAAGGTCTGCCTCCAGAGCTGATCCGAGACATGTTCCATAGCAGCAGGTGGACGAGCCCCGAAGGATTAGGTCTAAGCGTATGTCGTAAGATTCTAAAGTTCATGAACGGTGAGGTTCAATACATCCGAGAGTCAGAACGCTCATATTTCCTCATCATTCTTGAACTCCCCGTTCCTCTGAAACACCCTTTGTCAACCGCTAGCGGCAGCGGCGACATGATGTTGATAATGCCATAGTAGTCATATACATAAGTCGGAAGGAGAGTTTGTATCATTGTACGTGTATGTGTATGTGTATGTGTGTGTGAGTCTAACAACGCCAGAGGAGTAGAGAGTTTTTTTTGTTTCCGGTGAGAATAGTAGAGAAGAGGAGATTGTTAGCGTTTGGCTCGTCGGAAAAGAAAACGTAAATAGAGTCTGCAAGACTTGTTTTCTCTTTTGTTTGCACTGTGTATATTGATAACACCGTGAGATGTAAAAGACTGAGAAAAGAAAAGAGATATTGATTGACCAGTCCTTTTAACTGTTACTCAGTAAGTTATTTCAAACAAATCTCCCGGCGGTGGCCGGAGCTGATGTATATTTTCAAAGTAAACACTTGTGGGAGAATGACATTATGATATGTGGATAATAACTTGAATTTCTTCTTTTTGAACTACGGATATTACGTTATTATTTTACAGATCCATAAATCTAACACTTGACGATTAATTCATTCTTGTTAAAAATAAATTTCAGTTGAAAAAATGAACCATAAGTCCGATAATTTAACTAGTATATTGAGATGTAAATTACCATTAAAATCTTTAAAGAAAAATATATCACATTTATGTTCTTACACATAAATCATCTAAGGGCTGCATAAGTGACATACAGTATTCCAAATAAAGGATTACGACTTGGTAATTAGTACTGGTGAGTAGAGTGATTAATAATGAAAATGATAGTTGGGATTCTGCATTTAATGTGACTACCACATCCAAAGTAGTTGAGAAGCTCTAAATGAAAAAGAAGGTATGATATTCTTAGAAATCAATTACATCATCACCTTCCCCCACTGTCTCCGCGTTGTTTTATTTCGAACTAGTTGTAATTTTGGTCTGAATTTTCTTTGAACGTTAGCTATATAAGCTGTATTATACAATATTGAAAATGGAACTAAATAAAGGATGCATGTTATGATAGGAGTAGGAGATTTATATATATATATAAAAAAAAAAAGAAGAGGCACTTGGGTGTCATTCATTAATTGCTTCGTAAAGAACATGAGAGAATGGGACATGAGAACATGCGGAGAAACGCGGTGTAGAAAAGAAGATGTTGAAGGCCAGGCCTGTCTCAACCATATCTCATAAATGCTCCCTCTACTTACTATATAGTATATATAGTGTTAGTAGCTAGTTCAAGTGAGCTATAACAATTGTATACTGATCATTAAACAAGATACTAGAACAAACTATATCAAAGATATGGGGAAATTATCTTTTGGGTTTTTGAGTTTGATGCTTGTAGTCGTGGTGATAGGGGTTGTGGAGTGTAGGAGATTTGACAAGGAGACTTTGGGAGGCGGTGGTGGTGGACTTGGCGGTGGTTTTGGTGGCGGCAAAGGTTTTGGTGGTGGAATTGGTGGTGGTGCCGGAGGTGGTGCTGGTGGAGGATTAGGTGGTGGTGGAGGACTCGGAGGAGGCCACGGTGGAGGTATTGGTGGTGGTGCTGGAGGTGGTGCTGGTGGTGGTCTAGGAGGTGGTGCCGGTGGAGGACTCGGAGGAGGCCACGGTGGAGGTATTGGTGGTGGTGCCGGTGGAGGTGCTGGTGGTGGTCTAGGAGGTGGTGCAGGAGGCGGTGCCGGTGGAGGTCTCGGAGGAGGTCACGGTGGAGGTATTGGAGGTGGTGCCGGAGGAGGTGCTGGTGGTGGTCTAGGAGGTGGTGCTGGTGGAGGCGGTGGTGTTGGAGGAGGACACGGTGGAGGTCTCGGAGGTGGTGCAGGTGGCGGTGCTGGAGGAGGTGCGGGAGGAGGATTTGGTGGTGGTGCTGGTGGAGGATTCGGAGGAGGGGCCGGTGGAGGAGCTGGCGGAGGATTCGGTGGTGGTGCAGGCGGGGGTAACGGAGGAGGTGTCGGCGGGGGATTTGGTGGAGGATCAGGCGGAGGATTTGGTGGTGGTGCCGGTGGGGGAGCTGGAGGAGGATTCGGCGGTGGTGGTGGTGCAGGTGGTGGATTTGGCGGTGGATTTTAAAATTTGAAGTAATTAAATATTCATACAAAATCTCTTATTGGCTTGAACTAAGCTAGAGCTAGTTACTTATGTACCACGTCACATGAGAAGCAAGTATATCATATTTCCTTTGTGATTTATTATTTATATGTATGAGTAACCATAATTAAAAAAACAAAGTTTAAACCCTTGTCCCATATTCACAATAGTTTTCCTTTGCTTGTTAATCCAATTAATTATTCGGGAAAATATTTTAAATTGAAAGATATTTATAACTTAGGTTACATATATATTATAATGGAAACTATCTTATATAACGTGTGCAAACGCCACAAGACTTTCCAATCACTCTAAAAACATTTTTAGAGTAGAACAAAAAAAAGAAAGATAAAACTATTTCGTATAGTAACTTACGAAGAAAAGATGGCATTTTTCTTTCTTCATATGTTTTTTTCCAAGCCACACCAAAAGGCGAAACGCCTAAAGCCAAAAGCCAAAACGCGAGACACGCACAGCATAAGGAACTCTAAGACTTTTGCTGAAGCCAAACAGGAAGCCAAGAAGTTCCATCAATAAAATCAATGGACAAGAAAGACTCAACTTCTTGTTTAGTAAGTTCTTTGGCCCAATCTGATCTACGTTGTCTCTCAGCACCTGGTCCGTGACATTTATACTCCGCATGGTATAAATTCCTGATCAAAAGTCTCAAGAGTTTAGTATAACCATGAAAATAATTACTTTGCCAATTAAGTGAAAAATAATAATTAGAGACTAACTGGGTCGAGCCGTCATAGCTCCAGTTGGTCCAACCGTTAGGGACAACGGTCTTGGACAAGTAAGTCTTGGCAAAGATGACTCGAGAATAAGGTCCTTTGGCTCGGCCTAAGTAAACCTCATCGATTCCGTACACTTTGCCTCTTATGAACACATAACCCGTGTTTTCCTCTGCGTGTTCCCTGTGGTGTGCTGTGATTGAGCCGTACGGTTTCACCCTCTTGTCCGATATCACAAAGATCTCACAATTCTGTAACAAGTTTAGAAAAATTTAAAATGTGGTATATTATTCGCGGTCTATATAATATATTTATATGATATGTTTTAGTGGGGAAACGTACGTTGAAAATGGAAGTTGCACGACCGAAGATGAAGTCGATGGAGCCTTGGATGTAACATTCATGGTAGTAATGTCTACCTTTGTTATCAAACAAAGTGTTGTGCAAGCTGTAGAACGCACAATGGTAAAACGCTACTTTATCGGCAGCCACAAACGCTGCCACCGATTGATTATCAGACGTGAACGCCATTCCGACCGGTGCATCATTCTGTATATTCATCACAAATAAATTCATTAAGACACCAATGTCATTAATGCATGTAATTAAAAAAAAATCGAAACCTACATGCAATTTTGTTATACATACCCTAATGCTGATACCAAAAGCAACGAAGTGATTAGCTTCGACTTTGAAAGTGGCTGAAGCAACATTATCGACCGAACTTTGCGAAGATTCGATGATCGTTTTTCCTTTTCCGTTACCTCTCATAAATATGAACGGCTTGTTCTCCGGAATATGCACTCTCTCCCTTTTTCCCCCCAAAAAAAAAAAAGTAAAAATCATCGAAATTCAAAATCAGAAATGTCATATATAATATATATTGTTACGTAAATCCATAATTGTATAGCGAAAAGTAATCTTTGCCTTGGATAACAATAGAAATAGACTGTTTTCATGTAAAAAATTGCTAGTAATACATACGATATTACTGTAACTTGGTTATATATACTCATATCATGTAAAAGGTTAAACATCGTAAAAGTAAACGTACTTGTAGATTCCTTTACGGACATGGACAATAATCCAATTAGAGTTACCAACAGGGACAGCATCAATGGCTTTTTGAACCGAAGTGTAGTCTCCTTTGCCTTCAATGTCGACAATTATTGATCTATTTGTTGCGATTTTTTCAGTCAGAAGCGGCGCGTCGAATTTTGTCTTTTGCATTGCCGATGCGTCCGAACCCCGTACGGACATTACAACCAGGGTTAGGACAAGGATCATTCCTCTTCGGTGATCCATCTTTTTTTTTTGGGTTTCTACTTTTCTTTTTGGAATAGAGATGTGAGAAAGATATTATATTGGTGAAGGAATAGGTTAAATTTAAGAAAACAGGTTTTTAAATTTAGGGGGTTTCGTTGTGTTTGTTTTGTTTGGGAGGTAAAGGATTTTGGAGGAAGATATGGTTTTTTCTTAGGCATATATTTATTTATTTATAGACATTTATTCTTGATTAATGGACGAAAAATACTTTGAGGGATATATTTCTATCTTTGGTAACTAAAAAAAATATGATTGTTGTAATGGACGCACGGTATAAACCATTCGTTGTCCACAAAAAAAAGATTATTAAAAACCTAACTGTCCACTGAGCTACACATTACTATTGACTATTTTTTCGTTATTTTACTTTTCTTGTGATTCATATATTCTTCTTTCTATATTGTCACATCGTTTATCATCTAGGATGCATCCTCGTTCACATAGCGATGTCTTCGGCATGATGAATTGAAATTGTTATCATGAGTTATGAAGGTGTTTAGACATACAGTGCTCTACTTTAAGTTATATTGGTTTGGCTCCATACCGGTTGTCACGTACCGATCCTCGTTACCAGGTTTGGAGAATATTCATGGGCCTAAGTTGTAGGCTATAACTTAGAGGGTGTGAAATCTGATACGGTAGCTCACGGGCAACAGTTAGGACTTAGGAATTAGGAGTAGGTGCTATCTATGAACCTAACCAATGGTACCTACAAGAACTACTTCACTCAGGCCCTATGAAAACCTCAAGAAAAACGGCCAAGTTCACTTAAAAATCAAATATTCTCTCCATATTCGTCAAACTGAATTAATTTCTCTCATTATAAATTATTTAACTCTAGAAATTAAAAAAATGATGAGTTCTACCGGATATTTGATAGATTACATATATAGAAAGCCAAAGGCAAGGTTTGTGGCTAATTATCCATAAGTTGTGATAGAACTTCCATGTGGATCACCGAAGAATGTGGACATGAACGTGCCAGTGTTTATCTATCACGTAGATGGATCTTCGAATGCTAAGGTTGCATGCATGTAGTTGTTACGGTGGATTTTATAATTGAAAGATGGACGCCACTAGATCTTTGGGACCTCCAAATAAGCCATCGTATACTGTTTTTAGCACTCCATGTTGAATTGAATAGTCGAATTAAAGTTATGCTTTGTCTTCTGTGTTTTACTATGTGACAAATTAACTCAATGGATTTGGTTCTTATTGTATCGAAATCATGGGATTAACCAACTTTTGCGGTTGAGATGATTGAGTTAGAGATAATAAAGACTAATTTTTGGGATTATGTTATGGTTTACAAATTTTACACTAGAAGTGTCAATCGATTTTTTTTAAAAGTGTTTATTTCGAGGTAAAAAGAACTTGAGGTCTATAAATTTCAAATGTATATGGTTCACAACTTCACATGACATGTAAGTATTAGTCGTTTTCAATGTATTAATGCAATTAAATTTGGCAAAAAAAAATAATAATTTGGTATCGCTGTGATGATGAGGGTGGGACCAATACATTCGTTTAAAGAAGGTTATTTAGAAAGAGATATATTTTGTCCTCAAACAAATCCAGAAAGCTCACTCAATGATGAATGGGAGCACAGAAGAAGAACCCTACGACTTTAGTGTTGTTAACTGTAAAAAAAAAAACTGTTGTTAATTGTAAAAATCAACTACTATATATAGTCTAATTGACAATAAATTAAAATTCACGTAATTTTTTTCCCGTTGACAGTTAAACCCTATAATTAATCTTCGATACGATAAACCATTTAGCCTACACGTGTTTAAATAAATTCAGAACTTTAACATACATCAATTATGCTGGTTCCTAACTAAAAACCACAGTTATCATAACATTTTGATTCTTCTTAGCAGAATCAAAATATATGCAATAATACTCTTATCTATTTATACAGATAGAATTATATGATATCAATATATATATATATATTTATATAGAAAGAAAATTTCACAGCTATCAAATCTCAATTTCATTACAGTGCTGTATCTTTCTATAAAAACCACCACTATTAGTCTATTAATAATAACGGATACTCACTCTCCTACGCTTGTGGAACTGTGAACTACAAAGAAAGTAATATTTTGCTGATATAAGAAAAAAAAGAAGAGAAAAGAGAAAGTAATTGGAGAGTTTTGAGGATCACATTTTCCACGTTTAGAAAAACAGTTAGGGACATTAATTTCACCGAAAATCCGTATTAATTGGTCTCACCAATATTACTCTTTACTCGTCTTTTTCAAGAAACCATTCACTTTTGTGTGTGTTGATTTTCTGTTCGGTTCTTTTTTTCAGAATATATTGAACTGTGCACTAATTATTTCATATTTGAATTCCTCTAAAACATCATCCTTGTATAGTATTTAGGCCATTTATTTTATTTTCTTTTGTCATACTTTAGGCCAACTATTGAAGATAAAAAAAATATAAATAATCAGACATTTCACTAAATAAATTGAGGATATATTTTCTTTAAGTATAAGAAATTATTTAAAATATAAGGCTAGAACTCTCTAAATGTTGATTATATACACAGTATAAAGTATATGTGTACATGTATTGATAAAGGCATACGTGAAATTAAACCTAAATGGTCACATTATGCATGTTTCTTAACTCATTCTCTGTCTTGTCTTCTCAATCTACTGTTCTCACCTAGTTACCTAACCATTTATTGTACCAAACCGGCCCATCGGTTCACTACTTTATAAAGCAACTGAGAGATTTCAATTACCGGGTACTGCAACTATTACTGAAGCAAAAAATGAAAAAAAAAAAAAACGAAGCAGTTAGCTTTATTCACATCACATTAATTATCTATAGATTCAGTCGCAAAGCTGTAAGCTAGACTGAACCGGAAATATAATAGCCTTTAAAATCAATACCAAATTACCAACTCTGGCCGGTATTTATTTTCTTTTGACATTTAATAACTAATGTCACATCGCTCCAGCGAAATTTTATAAACACGGAACGAGTTCACTTGATTACGGATAATCAACCCAAAAAATTGAGACATATCGGATCAACCGGTATAATGTGGATTCAATGTACCATTTTCTTTGCGTTCGTAAAACCCAACATCCTCTTCTTCGATCAATATGCACATAGCTACATAAGTAAACCTAGCAATC
Source organism: Streptanthus diversifolius (assembly GCA_039880935.1). Lineage (NCBI taxonomy): Eukaryota > Viridiplantae > Streptophyta > Magnoliopsida > Brassicales > Brassicaceae > Streptanthus > Streptanthus diversifolius. The sequence goes on along the minus strand of JAXGFM010000013.1, from coordinate 15,742,086 downwards.
TGTATCGTACAATGAAAGTGTTAGGATAACCAAACTTAACCGATAAATTGAGGACGGATCGGTTCAAATCAATTTCATGTATTTTTTCTTTAATTTTCGGTTGGGATTATTAATGTCACGGCTCTTGCTTGGACTTACTATATATGCATACATACAGTTCCACTTGCAAATACACAACTCATCTTCTCTTTAATTAACTCAATTTCCAAAAAAAAAAAAATTAACAGAAGAGACCGCGGTGATGAAACCAAAGAGCAACGATGCAGCTTCTGCATCATGTTTTCTTGTCATGAGCTTGTTATGTAGCTGCATTAGTGGCGACCAAATGGTGACTAATTATGAAGGCTTATCTTACAATTATTACAAGAAAACATGTTCCAAAGTCGAAGAGATCGTGAGATCTTCACTTTCACCAATGTTTGTTCTTGATCCTACGTCTCCTGCCGCCTTGCTAAGGCTTATGTTTCATGACTGCCAAGTTCAGGTTCTCTATCTCGACCTACATACATCTCTTTCTAAAATTGTTTTCAACTCAAAATTAGGGTTTTGGTTTGAAAAGTGTTAACTAGCTAATTATGTTAAAGATTCGATTTAACACTTTAAGTGAATAAATGTATCATGTTCATATAGTAGTTTTCGGTTATTATATATAATATGTACGAACTACGATCTTTAAAGATGCCAAAATTGGACGTTTCGTACATGATCTCTCTTAAAAAAAAAAAAATCTTCTGACATGAATTTGAGCTTTTGTTTTATCTGTTGTTTAAATTTGCTTTTATATATATACAAACAAAAGTTTTAGATGATTTATACGATTTATATTTTGCTAACTATGTAATTTATTCTGCATGTGATCTATTTATTTAGAAAACAACAAGACGCGGAAATTTTGCTAAGACCACTTTATTTAGTTAAATATGTCACGGTCCATTGTTATAGGAACCAGGAAGTATTTTTTTGTTGGTTCCATGTTAGGGAGTGTCATCCCCTACCCATTATTTGCCAAGTGGTTTTAAAGAAAATGATTATGTGTCTTTTTCATAATCATTTTTACAAAAAAAATATGATATGAGTTGGAAAAAAGAGCGACGTGTCTTTTAAAAAAAAAATGACATATCACATTGTTTTCATTTTTTTCATTATTCCATTTAAAATAATATTTTATAAAATCTCAATACACATATATAAACTTAATTTAACTAATTAAACATAATTATTCAAAAATTATTTTATTACATTTTCGTATTAACATAAACATATGTTTACCTAAAAATATACTATAAAGCAACAAATTTTATATACAACTAAAAATAACTATTGTAATTCTAAAAATACATTTCCCAAATATTTGTATAATATGTATTTATTCATATAAGAAAAAAAATATATATATATATATAACTAAAAATACGAATTTTTGTCAACTAAAAGAATATGAAACTAGATCTTATAATAAAATATTTTTATATACAACCAAACTATACCTACGAATTGATATTAATTCAAAAACCCCCAAATTAAATTTACATAAATAAATTGATATAATATAAAATCTTTTTGTCAAGTTCTTTTGAAATTTGACATAAATATTATATATTTATTTAAGAAAATTAGTATCGTTTTCGCCCACAAAACTCATTCAAAATGGTTTCTGTTTTTTCGTATTTAATTTGTATATTTATAATATGTAAAATTATGTAAGACGATTAATACATTATCAGAAATTTTAAAGTCCTTTTTAGTTAGTAGAATTGACCAATCAGATAAATTATTTTTTTGGTCAACGTCCAAATAAATAAAATAATTTATTTAAGTCCATTTTTCATATGTTTCTAAATCAGAACATTTTTTTTAAAAAAAAATCCATTGTCTTCATGATAAAAAAATGGAAAGAAAAGAAAAATAAAATTCACCAAAAAAGTAATAAAATCATCAATTTATAACAATTGATAGAAGATTTCCATTGTGGGTCATAACTAAAATTTTATTTCAGTTAATATTGATCCAAGCATCAAAATTTAATAATTAAATAATTAAAATTTTCTATATATTTTTATAAAGATATTTAATTTATTAAACGGTTAAAAAGTTCAAATAAAATATACAATTTACATAACTAACACAATGCAGATTAGTTTAGATGGACGATTAGTATGCTACTCAAATCAGGTTTAATTGTGGTATAATTTAATTTGACTGAATGGTGAGCCGCCTCTAAGAAGACTAATAAATAAAATAGAAATATTTTGCTTTAAAATTTAGTGTGTCGAAACTAAAATTTATTAAAATTTTATAATTTTAGTTTTAAATTATTTAATATTAATACAATATAAACTAAAAAATAACAATTTCTTCTATTTATAATTTATTTAAGTAAAACCAGATTGAATTTAATCAAATTAAATTAAAACCAATACCAAATTGAACAAAACTGAAATTTTGGTAGACAAAACAAAAGTAAATTTGATTTATAAAATTGGTAAAACTGAATACTAAAAATAAATTAAATTATAAAACTAAAATATATAAATAAATAAAATTATATTTGTGTTTAAAATTGTATTATTCCATAAATATCGTGAGAAGTCATCCAGTATATTTATACGTACAGAAATAGTGTATTTGTGACTTAATCTATAGCATAATCTATGTAGCTAAGCTATTTTCACTAATCAGATACATGCGAAAAACATAATGTTCGAGTATTGGAGATCAAATGTCAAACTGAGTTGATACGGAATTTATGCATAATTTACCCCACACACACAAAATAGTAGATTAATTAAATCACGTGGATGCATGGAAAAAAAAAAGATCACCGTTTTATATACGTCACGGTTTTTATTTTTGATTTTTGAAAAAATGCAAGTCACAAAATGTCGTATCCAGAGATTATTTTTTGTAAAGAGATCGAAAACACTCGATTTAACCATTGTTATCGGTCCTCCTATTTATAATTATTAATTGTCGGGGAACAAATGTGTGTTGCCACTTCATTTCATATCATAGGGCTGTGACGCATCGATCCTAATCGAGCCAAGTAGGGACCAACAGTTCACGGAGGTTGACTCAGCAAAGAACTTCGGAATCAGAAAGAGGGAACTGATTGGCGCAATCAAAAGCTCACTGGAGGTCGAGTGTCCCAAGCAAGTCTCTTGCTCTGACATCATCATCCTCGCCGCAAGAGAAGCTGTCGCTCTCACGGGCGGCCCACTCATAGCAGTGCCATTAGGAAGAAAAGACTCTCTCTCCACTCCCAGCAAACACGTGGCTGACTCTGAGCTCCCTCCCTCCACTGCTGACGTTGACGCTATCTTAAGTCTCTTTGCTGGCTTAGCCATGACCGTCGAAGAGTCCGTCGCCATTATGGGTATATATATATTTCTCATTTTATCTTCTTTTATTTTTACAAAATATATCATTTAGTCTATCATGAGCATTGCTATATATATACATATATGAATTATTGATTTTTCAATCTTTGAATAAGAGTTTTGGATTATGCATATTTATTTCATATCATAAACTTTTTGAATTTTTTTGTTGTTTTTGTTTGCAGGTTCACATACATTAGGAGTGACACACTGTAACAACGTATTATCGCGTTTCGATAACGCAAACGTGACGAATGCAAACATGGATCCACGTTTTCAAACGTTTTTGCGTGTTTTATGTCCAGAGTTTTCTCCATCATCCAAAACTGCGGAAGCCACATTTGTTCCCAACGATCAGACTGCGTTGATCTTCGACACAGTTTATTACGGTGATACCATCGCGGGACGTGGCAATCTGGTAATTGACTCGGAGATTGGAGCCGACCCACGCACACGACCGTTTGTCGAAGCGTTTGCGGCTGATCAGAACCGTTTCTTCAACGCCTTCTCTTCCGCATTTGTTAAATTGTCTTCTTACAAGGTGTTAACCGGGGATAATGGAGTGGTAAGAAGCGTGTGTGACAAGGTAGATTGATTATAATTGTCATATGTTAAATAATATAATATGATGTTATAATTAGAAGAAAAAGAAAAATAGTGCATGTGAAGCATATTATTGATTTATTGTTTCGCAAATTGTAACAACGAGACTTCATTGTGCCAGACTAGTTAACATAAAGGTTAACTAAGTCTTGATATATAATATGAACTATGTTTCGAATGACATTTCCTAGGAGTATACAAATTTGATCAACTAAATTCAGATAAACATTTAACAATAAGAATAAAAGATTAATCATAAACAATTTACTGTTTTATGTGTGTGCGTGTGTGGAAACAAAGACGCATCTTAATTGATAGATTACAGTTCATAAAATCAGTGCCCGAGAATCTGATACAGGGAGACGAAGGAATCTGGTGGCATCGCCGTCGTTATCATTATCAACCGTTCCAAGTCACATGAAAATACATTTTATGTAATAATATATGTAAATACTAATAATGTAATATATGGATAAATAATTTGTAACGGGTATTGAAGATTTGGGTCATAATACGAGTAAGCAACGAGCAGTGGAAAAACAAAGTTGATATTGACATGTCATTTATATATATATCTAAGTATTAAATTTTTATGATATCCTTTATCCGGGTCAAAAGCTACATATACTCTTTTGTTTATTAGCTATATCACGAACGTTGTAGAGGTATGAGATCTGTAATAAATAATTTAAAAAAAAAATTAATTAAGTATAACAATCCAGATACGAATAAGATAACAGATTTAACATGGATAACATATATTCATGCCCAGTTCTATTTGCAACAACAATAAAGAACTCTGATATTTGAAATAGTTAGATTTTAATTTTTCAGATAAAATAGTTATAGATCAATCTATCGATATTGTACAGCCTAAATACTCATGGACCACTTATAAATCTGCTTTGAAGGAGGATACAACAGTTCAGAACTGGCCATTATTGATAATTGAAAATCAAATATGACAAATCAATTCCTTCGTCTTTATTTTAATCTTTTTAAGAAAACAAAGTTGAAACAAAAATTCTCGTGTTTTTATTTGATTGGTGAAAACAAAATAGAATTAAAAAATTACTGTAATTTGTTTAAAGTCAAAGCTCTAGAATAAACATTCAATGTGTTTGGTCGTGCTAGTCAAGTCAGAGTGTTTGACTTAGTGAAAGGTTGATTTAAAGTTCGAACTTTGGTCCCATATAATTGATCTAGGAATGAAAATAATTATTGACCAAAAAATAGGAAAAATCATAGTTTTATGTTTTGAATTATTAACAAATCTTTTTTATATGTTTTGACCATACTAAAAGTGCTAAACCGATATATATATAAGAACATATAGATTGAAGAAATATTAGAAGAAAACAAACAAAGAGAAACAAAAGCAAAAATGGATTCTCTAGTACAACTCAAAGTTATCTTCATAATGACTATGTTCATAAGTGCAACTATATGTCAAGCCCAAAAAACGACGACAGTGGTGATATATAATGATCTTGGAGGTGGTTCATCGCTACGATACCATTGTAAATCGAAGGATGATGATCTTGGAGGTGGTTCATCGCTACGATACCATTGTAAATCGAAGGATGATGATCTTGGAGACCGGAGTTTGGCACCAGGTGGATCAGGGCAATTTAGTTTTAAACCTGATATCTTTGGCCGTACTTTATTTTTTTGTAGTTTTAGTTGGGATAGTGAGTCGCATTATTTTGATATCTATATACAAACAAGAGACAGAGAATATGAAAAATTTGGATGCATACAATGCGAATGGAAGATACGCAAAAATGGACCTTGCAAGCGTAACAAAAACACTGGTATGTTTGATATTTGTTTTCCTTGGAATTCTTGACTTTTTTTAAACAATTTAATATCCTTATGTAAAAACTCTTATTATTAATAAAATAAATAATAATAATAATATTTACAATAATAATATATCATTTCAACTTTTTAAATAAGTATCAAAAAAGCAAATCATAAAGAAGTTTATGTATGTCAACTATAAAGAATTCTTGTTTAACCTATATTATTTTTATTATTCTTGTACAATGTTTTTGACCGGCATCTTTTTTTTTCTTTATTCTCTACAATCCTAAAGTTGTATAGCTTCTTTGTCTACAATATAAATAGAGAACAAGTATTGATTGAAATAATCACCTACACACTCTTTATTTTTTTTGTTCTTTGACCATTTTACACACTAATTACTATTGCAACAGAGAAAGATGTAAACATCATTTTAATAGATCTCTGGATTGGACTATATCATACTTTTTCTTTGACATGGATCGTGCTATATGCATTGAGCTGAGTTTTCAATAGAGTAGTTACATGAAAGTTATTTACAAAAATCGTGCACAACCATCCACAGTCTCTAATAGACTTGAAAATAGCCAACATTTCACATATACCGATGGTTGGGGAAAGCTAAGCCCTATCGCTTGAAAGATCATATGTGGAGAAAAGACTAATCTACTAGCTAAAACACATTACATCTAAAAATTAAAATATATATATATTGTTTCAACTATGAAAGTAAAAATTAGTAAAAGAGTGTATAGAAAAAAATAAAATAATAAGCAAGCAACTGGATAATAACCCGAAATGAAGATATTCTCGAAAAAAAATAAAAACATACAAATAATTTATTTTTTGTAAAACCATATTAATAGGTTAGTATTTGCATTACAGTAATGTATATACCAATTTTATATGAAAATAATACAAAATAAAAACATGATATCAAACTTTCTCAAATTTACTATTTTAAGTTTTATGAAATTGATGTAATAATTATATGGTATAATGGTAGTTATTTCTGTATTTATTATTCAGGTTTTGGGTTTGAACCCAACATACTACATGTTATTGATATATTAAAGTCATTAAGCTATGTTGACTAAAAAAAGTTTTATGAAATTGGTTTAGTTAATAGTGATTTGTTTTTTTTTGGGCAACAATTGTATAGTGTACGTTAAAAAAATGGTTGGACTCTTCTCAGACAAAAAAAATACAAACGACAATTTCTTTGTTCCTCTGCCACCGGACAAGACACGTCCGTCATAAACTGAACCTTAAAGCCTTATCCAACGCCGAAGACCTTATCCAACGCCTAAGACATTATCCTACGCATCTTCTCCTCCATTAAGACCTATAATTTTCTGTCTTCCATCATTCTCTCCCCGATCTATATCCATTTCGTTCATCCCCAAATCCCGCTCCTTTCCCATTTCTTTTTTTGAATCGAAACCCTAAAGGAGTAGTAACCCCGAGTCTTACGGTTTCTGGGAGAGGGTTTCGGGGGTTAGGGGTGTTTCTGAGAGATGTTGAATGTCAGGTTCATTGATGAATCTGTTTTCTCTCTGCTTCAAGCCATTCGGGCACACCTGCGATAACTCAGAGGCCGGATCGGGTGGCCTTTCGTGCGGAAGCGGCGGTGAAGGCAAAGACGGACTACTCTGGTTCCGTGATCTCGGTAAATATTGCGGCGGAGAATTCTCCATGGCTGTGATTCAAGCCAATCAGGTACTCGAAGACCAAAGCCAGATCGAGTCCGGAAATTTTGGTACTTTCGTTGGCGTCTACGATGGCCATGGTGGTCCTGAAGCTGCTCGTTATGTCTGCGATAATCTCTTCAACCATTTTCGAGGTTCGTAGGCATCCTTTAAAGTTTTGTTAAGTGTTTAGTCCGATTCTTCATTTGCACTGTGATTCGTGATTTTGACATTGGAGCTCGAGTAAATTGAATGTGGGGGGGGGGGGGTTGGGGAAATACGTATTCTAGACGAATCCGTTGGCTATATTCTGAAAGTTTTGCTCAAGTCTCGTGGATGAAGATGGTGATTGGTCAGCAAAGTTAGGTACTTTGACTTTTAATCTGTTTAGGTTTTCATTGCGCTAAATGCAAGTCCCTCTGTTCTGTATTATTGAAGCTACAGTCTTTTGGGCACAGTAGTTTTTACTTTTTTAAGCTTTATGATGTGTTTGTTGACTGCATAAATTGGAAAGTTATTAGACTCTAGTATGTTTTCATTCCTTCATTTAGTTTATATGTCTCATCTGTTGGAATCTTATGTATAATGCAGTTTAATATCTGGGACTCGTTGCCTTTGGCATTCCTGGTTTTTCATGATTGTTCTTTGCTCTACTTCCTGTGCTTTGCCATATTTTGTTGTCAAAAAGCGTTTACTTAAGGGTCCTTGGCTCTTGCATTGATGATGGAGTGTCCTGAGTTTGTACCAGGCTTAAGCCATCTCTAGGAGTGCACTGTACATTTATGAAAGGAGGTTGAGCCTTTCTTATGTTGGGATTTCTTAGGCTTTATGGTTATGCAGAAATATCAGCGGAAACCCTAGGAGTTGTGACAAGAGAGACAATAGAAAGAGCCTTTCATGCGACCGAAGAAGGATTCGCTTCTCTTGTGTCAGAGCTGTGGAGTACGATGCCAAATTTGGCAACCGTTGGCACTTGCTGTTTAGTTGGAGTGATATATCAAAATACTCTTTTCGTGGCAAGCCTCGGAGATTCACGGGTGGTTCTCGGAAAGAAAAGCAACTGTGGCGGTCTCTCTGCTATCCAGCTGTCGAGTGAACACAACGCCAACAACGAGGATATTCGTTGGGAACTCAAGGACTTGCATCCTGATGACCCGCAGATCGTTGTGTTCAGGCATGGAGTTTGGAGAGTGAAGGGCATCATCCAGGTAGTTTCTCATTCTCTCAGCACTTTAATTCTGCTGTTAATTTCTCTGGAAATAAGGCAAGGTTAGACATAACTAGGGATCCATGTTTTGATGACCTTCATTGCAATGAGTTATGCAGACCTCATTAGCACCTGCAGTTTAGTACTGTCATCGAAAGAGTAGGATTCAGTGCTCTAGGAATCTAATCCCAATGCCTTGCATTTGTTTTCTTCCTTGTTCTCTTGCATTTTGCCATGGCTAAAGCTGGTTGTACTTTTACTTTGCTTCCTTTATTTATACTTTTGATTATAGGAGGTTTTCTTAGTTTTTGATATAACTTTTCATGATAGTGCTTCTGGCTTCTCTATGCTTTTGTGGACGGAGATAAATAAAGTTGTTTCTTCGTGTTTATGTGGTTTACCTTTGTCAAAATTCCAAATCCTTTATTTATTAGAACTCTTCTTCGTGCGTAGTTTCGATACTTGGCACGTAATAAGGTAGTTTATAAGAAGGGTTTCTGATGAACACCACACATTTGCACCAAACAATCTAAATATGCAACCTGCCTTCTTTATGATGTCGAGTTAACAATGATTATAAAGCTTTCCCATGTAGCTTTTAGGCAATAAACAAATATTTGCTAGTAATTGCCTGTTAACAGTGATTTCAATTTTGGTTATAGGTTTCGAGATCTATAGGAGACATGTACATGAAACGGCCAGAGTTTAACAGGGAACCAATCAATCAAAAGTTTAGACTTGCAGAGCCAATGAAGAGACCGTTGATGTCTGCAACCCCCACCATACTCTCTCATCCGCTGCACCCTAATGATTCGTTCCTCATTTTTGCATCTGATGGTCTTTGGGAACATTTGAGCAACGAAAAAGCAGTTGAGATAGTTCATAACCATCCCCGCGCCGTAAGTTTCTAGTTTAACTTCTCTCTCAAACAAATTGTTGACTTGCCGTGTTTGGTAATTTGCCCATAGAGTTATATTGCTGTTCCTCAAGTCGAGGATCCGAATTATGAGGTTTCTTGATTACATCCGGTTTGGGTTTCTCTGGTCTGGATAGGTTTTAGATAGGAGTTAAGTCATTTGTCACCCAATAATTACAAGTCTCTGGATATAGAATTGATTTGTTGGGCTGTGTCTTCTTGTGTTCTCTCTTACCCTTCAGGGAAGCGCAAAGAGACTGATAAAAGCGGCTCTTCACGAGGCAGCGAGGAAACGAGAGATGAGATATTCAGATCTAAGGAAGATTGACAAGAAAGTGAGACGCCATTTTCATGATGACATCACAGTTATAGTAGTGTTCTTGAACCATGACCTCATCTCCAGAGGCCACACCAACTCAACCCAAGACTCACCCCTCTCTGTCCGGAGTGTTCTTGAACACTGAAAGCATATTAAAATTTTACAAAAAAAAAACAATTTACAATGTTTCTTTCCCTTCTTACTTAGTTATATGACTTTTGCCTAGAAGGTAATAAATACACTGGGCAACATCTGAATATAAAAAAATGAAAACGACATACGTAATGAGTCCGGTTGTATAGAGCGGCTATGTTTGACTCTGGTTCTGTTCTAATGATTACTACTTTTCTAGTTCTCTGTGATTTCTATCATTAAATACTGCGGGCCGTTTTCCTTTTATGTTTATATCTTTCGAAAAGCATGAACCAGTAAGTCCGTAACAGATATGTAAGATTATAACAATATCATATGTAACTTCATATTTTATAATAAAAAAATGTGATAGTTTCGTAGCTAAGTCAGTCAAAAATGCTATTTACGTTTTTATATTACGTTGATGATAGTTTGTGAAATGAGAGGAACTGTATCGCCATGGACATGTATGTTTATTGTTCTTGATGGTGTAACGTGTACAAATAGATTTTTTTTTATTTGTACTTGGCTTCGTAAACATGTTTGAGGCGGCCAATTACTAACACTCCTTCGATTAACACACTTGGAATAATGAAAAGGTAACAACATATGATAGAGTTATGATAAGTAGAACAAAAAAAAAACACTTGGAATGACGAAAAGAAAAAAAAAATCAGATTTAGCTTTCTAGGCTGCATTATCCATCAAAAAGAAGTTGAATGTCAATCAACAACTCAGAGCCCAGTGCATATTCATCATCTTTATATCTTAAAACTTCAAATCTCGATCACATACGAATAAAAACTTGTAGGATCCTCAGAATAAAAAAAAATGCTAATAGCTTTTCATCAATAAGATAAATCAGGTCTCAAAGATTTCATGCCATCATAGGATCCTTTTTAAGAGTTGTTGAATGAAGACAAGTTAATAAAAACGATTAAAATCTAGCACGAGCTTATTCGCTATGCCTGGTTCACGTAGGCGAAGCGACTCAACGCCCCTGCTACAATTTATCGCCTCTCGAGTAAATAATAAATCGATGAAAGATTCATCCCATAGATAGTGAAAAATCTACAGGAAATTCAATCTTATAGGCGAATCCAATATGTAAACAAAAAAAGATTTTAAGCACAGATAAAAAAAAAAGATAATCAAAAAAACATAAACTAAGACAGAGAGAGAGAGAGATGGAATGAATGATCACACCTCTGGGTGCAAGTGTTTAGTTATATATACATAGGGACTTTAGGAATTAGGGTTTTCTTCTGGGGCGTAGACTTCAGAGAAAATGGGTCTTAATAATAGATTAATGGGCCTTTTCATTTATTATAGGCCTGCCTCGAAGACAACCCATAACCTTGCATATTTGTCCAGTTAATATTTTTTGTTACTACTTTTAAACAATAACACAACAACAATTTAATAGTTTCCTTCTTTGATTATTTTGTTGGGAAATAATTAGCTTTGGTGAAGCATGTTATATACACTGTAAAAATAAATTTTGATTTGAAAATAATTTTTTGGAACTCTTTCAGTGAAACGCCATTAGTATTAAAAATAATAATAATAATAATTATTGATTGAAGATGATAGTGCACGTCACATGGAAAGAAGGAGAAGAACAGTAAAAAAAGAAAAATTAATAAAATGTATAAAAAAGCGATTCCTTTGTAAGAAAAGAAACAAGGAAGGAATCCTCTTCTTCTCCAAACCTTTTCCGTTACGTTCCGTTCTCCAATCAGGTAAAATTAATCCTTAATCTTCTCTTAATCATCCTTCTCTAATCTCTCTCTTGATTTTCGATTCGTCTCTACAGATCCTCGATTCGGATCCAACTCTTCCGACTTTCTCTGATTCTCATCTCATCTGATTTTTTCGCCGGTTAATGGACTCCTTGTCGAATCAGCTGCTTCAGCCGACGACGAGCTCATACTCCGATCGCTCTCGCCGTAAACGGAAGAAGAAATCGCCCTCGTCGGTACCTTCGTCTCCGTCTCCATCGACGTCGTTGCAGAAATGGAGATCGGAGAAGCAGCAGCAGATCTACTCCACAAAGCTGGTACGTGCTCTAAGGGAGCTTCGAATTTGTCAACCATCCTCGTCGCAGTCTTCGATTCCTCGCGGCGGTAGAGCCCTGCGCGAAGTCGCCGATAGAGCCTTGGCGGTTGCGGCAAAAGGGAAAACACTGTGGAGCCGAGCGATACTATCCAAAGCTGTGAAACTCAAATTCAGGAAACAGAAACGGCAGAGAATCTTTAATCCGGCTATGTCTTCGGCAATCACAGGTTGTCTCCGGTCAAAGAAACAGAGAGCGACGGTTATAAGGCTTAAGGCCAAAGGTATGCCATCTGTACAGAGGAAGGTGAAAGTGCTGAGCCGGTTAGTTCCCGGTTGCCGTAAACAGACATTACCGGTGGTTTTGGAAGAAACCACTGATTATATAGCTGCGATGGAGATGCAGATTCGTGCGATGACTGCTATTCTCTCCGCCGTCAGCTCTCCGCCCCCGCCGCCGCCAGGTCATGAAGAGGGACAAACACATATGCTTGGTTAGTTGGCCAAACTGTCCTTTTTTCTTATTTTATCAATTTTATATATATATTAAAAAAAAAAAACTGTTTCTCATTATTTTTCACTGTATTGTTTGCTGTTTGAATATTTACTATTCAACTTCATATCGTCATTTTACCATTTCATGTAAATCCTTTTTTCTTGAATCTCTCTGTTACCAAAAATAGTGGCAAAAGTGACAGTGATTGAGCTCTGTAATCGTAATAAATTTCAGTTTCTTGATAATCGTGTGGAAGCACATTTGAGCATTCTGATTTGGTTTTTTCAAATATTGTTTATTCAAGATAGCTTCACATAATGACAAAATCGAGTTAATGTTTAAGTGTTTGGTGAATTAATGATATGATGAATGGAGGCAAAATGCAACCAATGGAAGATATAATTAAGCTTTTTTTTTGTTTTGTTTTGTTATGTTTGAAGTTAGGTTGGTGATTGGAATTGAATTCACTTTGTTTTGATTTGTTATGACACTTATATGATTGTTTCTTCTTTTGTAAAATGGTATTGGGTTTATTTGGTATGTGGTTAGATTTGGGAGATACAAAAAAAAAAAGAAAAAAATCTAGAGAAGTTAACACAATCGATCACATGGTTGAGAAAGGCATAAAGACATGAACATGATGACTCACATGCTTCGTTCTGAAAAGAGAAGTACATAAATCGACCACTGTACATATTTTCTGGCCAACTTTCTTTTTTCCCCGTCATGTTTGATTCCTCTACAAAATTTATTACTCGGGTTAAAAAAAATTTTTTAAAAAAAAGGCACTAAAATCTTCTTCTTTGTTTTTGGTCGGCCAAAAAAAGGCACTGAATTTGGTGAAACTGTTAGAATTTTGGAGGAACAATAATAATAATAATAAAAAGAAACAAATTCATGAAACATAATGTTTTTTCTGACACATGTCATGTGGTTTTTACATTATCTCCAACTTTACAATACTTGTAGAAAACCCTTAAAACCCCACCAACATCTTATATTGTTGTTGCACATGTGATGCATTCAATTGGGTAGACAATGAAAATCTTTGAAATAGATATACTCCACAAGAAGAGGTTGTATAGATATCATTTTAATTACTTACCAGTATACTCTGACTACAGAAATAAAAATTATTAATAAATAAACATTGAAGAATTTAGTTTAAGAGGCTTTACAAAGTATTCGCCTAAACTATTGCGTAGCTCGAGATAAACGTGCAAATAATAACTAAGTTTGGGCTGAAATTATAAATTGAAGAAATAGTAGTAAGAAAGAGGAGGCCACATGGATTAAATCATCGTAGACTCGTAGCGTGGATAATGTCACTATGAGCTTTAAGCTGCTTTTGGTTAACCTCTTTACTTTGATTGTCGCTAAAGACTATTTATTGGTCTTATTGTCAATCACCTTTTTGTCAACTATTTCACTCACTTAATTGTCGGTTTAGATACACTGTATACACTTTTTTCATGATCATAAATTAAATTAACATGGAACAAAACTACAAAATAGCGAGAATAAAAGATGTAATAGTTAATTTTGAAAGAAGCATTTCATTTCAAAAAGGATTACAATTCTCTTATATATATATCACAAATTTGTTTTTCGTGAAGAGTTGTTAATTGACAATTATAAACTATTTATGGAAGGGTTCCTAAACTCTTATGGATTTATTTTTTTTCAACTAAATTTTGTTGATATTTTATTAAAATCTCAAGATATTGTAGTAATTACATAAACAATCTTAAACTTTACTTATTTTAAAGAAATATGTAGGATTATTTTGATATAAACAAAATAAGTATTGCATGAAATATAACAGAGCACCATCGGTTAAATGTATCATTTTGTTCTTATGGTTTAGAAAATGAAAAAGTGTGTCATAATTTAGGGTTCTATATACCCACATATTAGAGAAGAAAACTACAAGAGAGAGAGAGAGAGAGAGAGAAAACAAAATATTATCAATGAAGTTAAATAAGTGGAACACAATAAAAGTGATGGATAAATCTGTTAACATTTAACAAGGTTCAGTCCGTCCAACTAATTATATCCACAATATTATATTTATGTACTATATACAAATCTTACAAAATTAGCAAATGCGTAAATTAACCAAATACAAATTTCTGGTGTGCTTCTCCATTATATATATATATATATATTATATATATAAGGACAACTAATTATGAGCTAATCTCCATTAATCATATGTTTCAACTGTGTAGGGATCTAGGTAATATTACCGCAATACCAATATATACCATCGGTGTTCAACAACCAATCGAACCTCAAATCACGTAAAATTAAACAGATATTATGATGATAAATTTTTTTTTTGTCAACATGATGATAAATTTTTAAAATTTTATAACAATATATATATAGATATATAATACGTGCTTCTCACATTTATGTAGTTTTCAAAACATTTTTTAACAGGATCTCTCATATATATTGAATAAGTATCACTACTACCCTAAATAACTATTAAAAATCATGTAAGAAAATGTTCCTAAATAGATGATTTATGTCCAAGTAAACTTTTTTTTTTCTCAAAAATACGTTTGTTTAAGAAAAAAATTATGCTTCAAAGAATTATTGGTTTCATCCTTAGTTATGAACTTAGGAATCCTGATGGTTGAGAAAACTGGTATCAACTTATATGTGGCAGAATGCATATGTACTCTCATCATTCATAAATCAAGTTGATCAAACATGTTTTGTTTCCGTGGATCTATTTATTTTAAGTTTCGTAGTTAAAAAATATAAAAAATATACAATGATACAAAATAAACTGTTACATTATATGTAACTGAATGGTGAATAATTTTTAATTTCTTTGTTTGATACAACGTACGTGCATACAATTGAACCAGAATAAAATAAAAAATCTTCGTACATACAATAGTCTGATGTTCGATCTTTAAGCATGTATTTAGATAATTGTATTAATAAAGATGCATGTCGTCTATCTCTCTCTCTCTATATATATATACGAAAATACACAGCAATTGTGCGTTATTACAGACGGTTCCAGTTCCGCAATGACGGGCAGCCTGTCGTGTGCCGCTGTCCGAACCATACACGAGCCACTGACCACTCTTATTCGCACGTGGGGTACATCACCTGTTGGACCACACGTGTGCTATCCACTTCCTTACTATCCATAACTGGGAAATAAAATACGTCCAGTTGAATCTTTTATTTTTTTCACCGATTGAATCTATTTAATGCAAAACTATATAATTAACGAAGTCTGTGATGCAAGGTTTTTTTTTTCTCCTTTTAAAACATGGGTAGTAGACTCACTGTTTACTTGTGCAACCATTGGATGATATATTTATTAATAAATTATGATATTTTCCGAATAAGTTTCAAGATATATATATATAGGTTTTACAAGACTAAAGTATACGACAAGAACAAAACGTTAAATTCACATCAAGAACAACAACAACAAAAAAAACAAATATTTAAATAGAAAATGTAGATAGGAATTATGGTACGTCCGCTTGGTTGCTGTATTGAAACAAGAGATGGGCGTTTCTCTGCTGTCTCATCTCAATCCACGACAAAGTTTGTTGGGTTGTCAAGTAAGATCATTTCCATTAGTTAGAAACTCAAAAAAAAAATAATTAAAAAATTAATATTTTATAAATTAACTAATATAAAATTGATAATGGCAATAAACTACTAAAACTCAGTTTTTCAAAGAATTAATTATTAAGTATACAATTTTTATATTATTTTAATACTAAAAGACAATTTCCATTACTGAGTTTATTGTTATTTTTACTCTTTTTTGTTTTGTTGCTGAAATAGTTCTGTTTCTATTTTGTTTGTCTAGCAGTTATTTTTAGATATTAATTATTAAATGCAATCAAATTAGCCTTTCATTGTGATTATTTATAAAATAGTTGCGTGGTATTAAACATGCAGTGTACTATATATTAGTAATCATTTTCCTAATACATTCGTACACTGTTACACATTCTGACGTGAATAAAATTTTGCTAAATAATGCCACTTTTTTTTTGGGTTAATAATGCCAAATTCATAAATCGCTGTTCATATCTATTTACTTAAATGGCTATCTATGAACTATGCGATGCTGAAAATCAAGGTATCTATAATATAACTTAGTACTCTAAACAATCAGTTTATACTAACTCTCATCATGATGAGGGTTTTTAGTAATTAAGAGGGCGATTTTTAAAAATAGAATAAACTAACTAACTCATAGTGGTCTAGTAGTTGACGATTTACCGTGCTAGCTTAAAGAATAGGTTTGAATATTTTCATATTGATTTTGATCAGATTATTTTTAAACGTCTTAAATAGCAATAAAATCTGAATATTTTTTACAAATTTTGTAAATTAGTTTGGGCTTGGGTATAACATTCTTCCAGTTGAAAAAGGGAGATAAATCTGAAATAATATAATTACATTACATCTAAGTCAATATGGTGCATTGGAGAGATTTAAACTAATTTAAATTAATACTTTAATTTTCGGTTGATCTATCGAACGCCTTAAAACCAATCTAGTGGACTAGTGGTTGTTGGTTCCTTTGTTCTCTAAAAATATCTTGTAAGAAAGTCACATCTTGATAATCAATTGTTGAGTGGCAATTAGATCCCTAAACCTTGATAAAGTTTGAGCTAATCATTTTCCAAAATTTTCGTAAAATGTTAATTATATTTAAATTTTAAGATTTCAACCAATTATGCATTTATGTCTCGTCCCTTTGGTTACAGACCCTAACGAGTACGAAGAAAAGAATTACCGAATACCGAATAATCTTTTTTAATGCGTAAAGATAAATTTTGTAGTTGACAAAAAAAAAAAAGATAAATTTTGTAATGTGGTGATATTTGTTTTTCTTACCACAAGAATTCAATGTCAAATCTTAGTCTTATTATTATCTAGAGACTAGAATCTATAAAGAGTCGGATTTTTTTTTCTTCTTTTTTCCCTATGTAAAACGTTAACAAAAATTTTAAAATAAAAAACGGGAGCTATACAATTTTGCCACCCGAAATTTGCCATTCTCACCACTTATCTGAAACTTAAACTTACAAACTACACTTTTTTTGGTCAAACTAACATATCATATTACTTGAGATAGAGTTACTCTTCACTAACGAGATAAAGTTTACAAGTGATAAAACTGATTGTCACAGAATCAGCAGCAACATTACTCAAACGAGGAGTAAAAGAGAAACAAATAACTTCAAAAGGGCCACTAAAATAACAGACATTGTGCAAATGTCATTTAGCGCCATTCTGCTTTCTTTAGTTCTCAACAGTTTGATGAGGATTTGGGAATCCGACAGCACATCAAAGGATCTGACATTAGCTGCTGCAGCCACCATTACATTTTACGGATTGCAAGAGCTTCAGCAATCAGAACAGAAGTGACAACCCGTCTAGCTTCACTGATACGAGGAAGACCACCACTATTAGTGCCTTTGAAAAGTCCACCTAGGCCACAAACATCAGAGGTTGTGTCCCAGGCGGCATCCACATTGTATATGAGATCCTCCGGTCGACTGGTTCGGAGAGGACACACCCTAGGGTTGCTCATGGAAGATGAGGAGATCTCTTGCGTAATCCCTCAATCGTTAGTACGGTGATAATTCTCAGAATAACTTCCTCTTCTGAGAAACACAGGTCTTCAAAAAGAAGCCAATTTTGAGCTTTTCATAAACTCCATAGAAGCCACGGCCATAGTGGTCCGAAGAGGGAGATTCATCACTCGAGAACCCGCTCGGACTAGGAAAAGCAGAGCATCTGTTTCTCGTTGTTTTCTCCCGCCAGATCTACCATCGTCCTCTCCGTTTTGAGGTGGATATGGTCTTGGGCGTTCAGCCCAGAATAGATAGCTCTATTCAAAAACTAGGGTTTCTAAAAACCCTGTCTTGTGTTCGTTTCTTTCTCTAGTTGTCATGAGCACCTCTTTGGGTTATTAATGACCTCCATTCTGCTGTGTTCAGTCCATAGCTTGTTTATTTACCTTTTAGTGAGGTGGTCTGATATTTTCTTCTCGCTTCGTTGAGTCCTTGTTAGTTGTTTCGGGGTTAAATATGTCATGCTATTACTCTCTCGTAAAAAAAAGAGAAGAAATGCAGAGAAAATTTATGAAATACAAGTAATTACGAAGGGGAGTTAATTAAAGGTGATATGTCTGAAAAAGAAAATAGCCTGAAAAAAGAAGACGAGTCTTCTCATTTTATTTGTTATTTCCCTTTATTAGATGTTATTACCAATTTACTAAGTCAAGAAAATTATTATTACCTTTGTTTTCGTTTAATTGTTGTTAAAAAAAAATTATGTTTTTCTTTAAGAGTCGTTTACAATGTTAAATTTATTAGTTTTTAATGGTTTATAACTATTTGTATTACGTATTCTATTTTATTATTGAATAGATTAAGTTTAGATATGTAATTACTAATGTTTTTATATACAAAAAAAGTAAAAATTAAATATTTTTTTAATCTGTATGTAAAAAACTAAAATAATAATTATAAAAAATGAAGAAAATATTAGACAATTAGATCATTATTTATATATGTTAGGAAAAACCGAAAAAGGTTTGTTAATTTGTCTACATCGCATAGAAAAAAAAAACTTTTGTCACAAACTTTTAAAATGCACGTGGGTGGGACCCTGGCCTATCTAGTTTTCCAAAAAGCCGTAAAAAACGAAAACCACAATTATGAAATTAGAAAGAAAAACAAATTTTATAATAACTACGATCATCTTTATTAATAAAATATATTTACAAACCGACTTGACCGTGAACTAGATTAGTGTATTGATTAAGTTTTTTTTATAGATTAACAAAGAAAAAGAAAAATGAAAAGGATAAAACACACATACACAAATACTTGCGAACCAATCGAATTTGCTGTTAATTGTTTCCTAAACTTTATGGTTTTTGGTCTGAATTTTCATTAAAATTTATAACTTTAAAGCAACTTATTACAAGGTAGGATACATTACTGAAATATGAAGATATAACTTCAAAACTGGATAGACGTTGATACTAAAACATGAGAAAAAAAGCCGAACTATTACCCGTGAGAAAAACACCAACCATCTTCACGCCAAAGGCAAGAAGATCTACACGCCTAGAAACAAACCTAAAACACCAGAACTAGAGATAAGCTTAAGGAAGAAATAATCATTATCCACATACTGGTGAAAAGAAGGATGAGCAGAATTCTATTATATTGCTTCAACTACAGACCCATTTAACCTAGTTGAGCCGCAATAACCCGAACCAACCAGCAGAGGAATAAGAAACTGATTTCTCTTACGTAACTGAAGTATAAAACCAAACTGAAGACCAGCTTCTCTCTACAACTAGAACAAGGGTGAAACAGACAAGACATGAACAAGAGCAAAAACCGCTAATGGCGAAGAGCGACGGCCACATATCAGGAGAGCTTACCACGCTGAACCGCATAAACAAGAACAGAGCAGGAGAAGGCCTGATAACAAGCCACCGCAGGAACAATTGTTTTCTAAACTTTTAATAGGTTTTATTTTCTAAATTCATATTTATTTTAAATTTTAACTCTGTATATTCTAAAATAACGCATTAACAATAATATAATCATAAATTTTGTAAAGTATACTACTTTCAATTATTGGGTATATGCTTCACAAGTGTCTGTTAAGCATATTATTTCTATTCAGAATTTAGAGAGATTAGCCACTAGGAAGACGACACATGTATGATGTGCAAATACTATATGATAATTAATTAAATTATAAGAGATGAATTGGTGTTTAATATTGGAGGAGCGTCAATTAAAGTATTATCACTAATAAGAAGTTGCAGGCCCACTTAGTTCACCATTATACACACATACTGATCAAAAGAAGCTATACTAGACCTTACGTGACTCTTACGACTACATTATTGTCGGTTCTTTATAAATTCATACACAGACCAACATTCTCTCCACAGACCATCAATCGATCCAAGCTCAAAAACGGTTTCTCTAGCATTTATTTTTGACACCAAAAATGGCTTCTTTAGCTAGCTTCATCTTCTGAAACTTTCACAAAGGTTATATTTTTTATTATGAAATAATTAGTTTGGTTCGGTGAAACTTGGGAAGCCTTAGGTTTTTAGGAGCTGCTTTCATAGATCTCGCCCCTCCTATTTACTTTGCTTTTATGTATTTCAAGTTGAATAGTGGTTTCATCGTATAAACCGAATCCTAAGGTGTAATTTGAACGGTGTCATACGGAGAATATAATCTATTTTATATTATTTTTTAGACATTATTATACAATTTATCGAAGAATATTTATGTAATTTTTCTTTTTGAAGGAATATCCTTTTTACCTTTCTGAACAGCAAATGAGTATTTATAAGATTAGTCGGGTTTAACGAAGTTTCGAATCCATGCATATTGCATGCATGATGATGTGATAACTTCAGGAATTCAACGCGTATTTGGTAGAACAACTTGTGTCTTCCATAATATTTCATCCAAGAAATTCTTTTTTTTGTGTCAACTTCCATTAGTTAAAAACTGAAAACCATAGTAACAAGAAAAAACAGGGGAACAATGACATAATTGAAAAGGTAGAGCAAGAGAAGGAAAATAGAAAACTCATATCCTCAATAATGGAGTTTCCTCCCACACTTGATGATGGAGCCACGCCGGCTCTCCACGTGCCATATAGGAACGAAACCGTCCTTCTCTAATTACACTCTTTGCAATCGCTCGGGCAATAGTATTCGCCGAAGTTCGTACCGAGTTAAAGTCACATACCTCCTCAAACCTTCGATAATGGGAACAATATAATAAAGGACCGGTGAAAACCAATATTTTAGTTAGGCCTGAACTTCATAAACAGGGTTTTCAAAACAATAACCAATATACCCAATTATAGAATCAAGTTTGGACCTCCTTCACGCGTTTCTGTTTATATATAACGAATGACGAAATTTTGGATATTAAATAAAAAGTTCGAGGACCCAACTATATACTCAAAATCTTTCACACTCTCTCTCTCTCTCTCTTAGTTAGATGAAAAAGCTAGAGGCCAAGTACCACGTACTTGAATAACTAGAAACTCATTCAGAGTTTTTTACTAATATTTTATTAATAAATTTTAAGAAACTTATTAAAAGTTAATTTTTAAAGTTTTTATTTAAAAACTGTTTCTTAAAAAGTTTCTTAATTTTCTTATTTTTTCATTTATTTTAATGTTAAGAAACTCTGTTAAAATACTCCTAACACATAAGCACTTCAAGTATATTTTATTATTAACGTGAACTTTTTCAAGTATGAATTAATATTTGGCATCTTTATTTATGGAAATGTTGGTTGATATATCGTGCTACTCGATCGAAACTTCTACCCGTGTCTGTTAAGCATATAACTTTCTACTAAAAATTTAGAGAGATGAGCCATGAGTTTGACGACACATGTACCAATACAACATATATAATAATTAAAATATAAAATTGGGATGATATTGGAGGAGTGGCGATGGCAGTATCATCACCAAGAAGGGCACTAAGAAGTTGCCGGCTTACTTTGTACACCATTGTTCACACATATCGGTCAAAGGAAACTACTAGAACTTACGTGACTCTTACGTTTCCATTATCCTCGGTTCCTTATAAATACATTCAAAGACCAACATTCTCTCCATATACCATCAACCGATCCAACCTCACAAACGGCTTCTCTAGCTAGCTTCATTTCTTCTTAATCTTTCACAAAGAAGTATCTTTTTATCAGTGACTGATTTGTTTGGTTCGTATAGGAAGTAATGAAAATGGGAAGCCTCAAGTTCTTAAGAGCTGCTTTCTTGATTTTAGTAGTTTGTGACGTCTGTTTAGCAGCTAGATCACCAAAGGCCCTTGTTCGAGGCTCCGGTTCAGGTTCCGGATATGGTTCAGGCTCGGGGGTAGAAACGGGGGCGGAGGAGGTGGCTGTGGTGGTCGAGGAGGAGGAGGAGAAGGATCAGGTACAGGGAGTGGCTACAGTTCAGGGTATGGGTCAGGAAGTGGTTACAGGTCTGGAGGAGGAAACGATGGTGGCGGGGGTGGAGGAGGCGGCAAAGGCGGTGGAGGTGTAAAAGACTTACACGAATTCAAATTATACGAAACTAATTTGTATAATTCTTCTCTCACAAGTCTTGTCTGTAACAAAAAAAAACAACTATTGCAATCCAAACACAAGAGTTCAAGAGTTGTGTCGGTTAGTTGTGTTACACAAAGAAACACAAGTTGCATAAATTGCATCTTTTTGATTAATAATTTATTTTATAATTTTTTGATTTTTAATTAAATAGTTTATGCAATCTTAAAATTAGATGATTAAAGTATAAATAAAATGGAGGTGGTAACAGAGGTTCCGGAAACGGGTCAGGTTATGGAAGCCGCTCTAAATGGAAGTGGTAGCGGTAGAGAAGGTGGTGGTGGTGGTGGGGGTAGCCGTGGTAATGGATCAGGCTATGGAAGCGGTTACGGTGAAGGATATGGAAGTGGATACGGCGGAGGGGATAGTTACGGTGACTCACCCTAAATAATTTTATATTGGGATATAAGCTTAGTTTTACATGATTATGAACGTATAATAATGAGGTGATCGATTTTCTGTCGTCACACAGACATTCTTATATATTGTGTAGAGTCTACTTTCGTTGTTGAAGAGAGAGAGATGGTACGGTTTACATTGGCAATAAAATGCATATTTCCATGCACTATTTACGATTCTTATGACTTCATCATTTGTGCAATTCATCCTATAAAATACTTGGGACACGTCCTTCAATTTCCATGGTTCCCGCCAAGAATGCCCCTTATCCAAAGAAAATTGCAGCAAGTAACGGATAAAACGGGCCTCTCGGCCCAATACATTATATATTTGGGACACTTACAGGCCCTAAGCTTTTAAGGATTTGCCGGTGCGGCGTGGCAGACAGAATTTGACTGGCCTAGTCTTCGTCACCAACAAAAAAATCCTCACGTGTTTCTTTCAATAGTTACATTCCCCCCCCCCATAATATTAAAAATTTATTAATAACTCCTCGTTATGGAAATTTATACAGATTTTAATATTTATTACGGTCTACCTACATATATTTTTGTAAAAAGGTCATGATCTTTGATGTGTAACTATAGTGATCCGTTGAAATGAGAAAAAAGAAGAAGATAAATATACATATTTTATCTATATGGAGAAAGAAGAAACGTGGTAATAGACTGTAAGGTGTGTAACAAGTCAGATTCATGGGGCCTCGGTATTATCTCGAAAACGGACCGTTTATATTTAATGTTGTCTGTAAGTGGGATGTCAAGAGCTTCCTACCAATCAGGCACCTCCATGCCTTATGATTAAAGAAGAAACTGAAGTTTCATATATTCACTTATTCGTTACTGAATCTCCCTAATTGTGATTTTGTGACATTCCTAATTGGAATCGAACAGTCAGAAAATAAAAGCATCACGTAAATTTTCAGAATCTGACATTAAGACCCTTAGACAACATATACTATAATGCGAAAATGTTGAAAAGATATGTTGAGGATTTGATTAGATTGTGTTTTAAATGAGAAGAATGATTCAAAAGTTTAACAAAACGAGATTGTTGACGAAGTTAGGTTCATCATAATCAGATATGGGGGGGTTAAATCGAAAAGTGTTAAGGGACCTAATCACTATATTTCATAGCGTTACGAGAGCGTTACTCGTTGAAGTCGTCATTTTCAGATATTTGTAAACTGGGCCAGATGGATTTATAGCGATCAAATTGGGCCCAAATTTCTTCAATATTTGACAACACATGTCGCCATATTTGTCTTTGTCTACCTGATTCTGTCCTGGTCTTGATTTTTCTTGCAATTTCATACAAAAATTACAAATTTAAGTTTTGTATTTATAAGAAACACAGAAATATTTTACGGGTGCAAAAGGATGAGAAATAAAAAGTAAAGGGATCTAACAGGAATAAAATAATATTTGGCCCATCTCTCAGCGTCGGTGTCTCGGTGACGTGAAGCTTCCCTGCTGGAGAAAAGCTCACATGCGTAATTTCAGTTTATATTTAGAACAGCAACATATGTCCGAACACAAAACACTTCTCTATATCTCTTTCGAATTCAAATCTGCTGTCCTTTCTTTTCTTTTTAAAAAATCATCAAATAATTTAATTTATTTCGTTGTCAATAACTCAGAAAAAAAAAACCCATCTATATTTCGATCTCTCCTGAAGAAAAAAAAATTTGGAAACTTCGACGAACGTATGTATAAAATCATTATTTATTTCTTCTTAGTCCTGATTTAGTTATTTTTAGAATCGGTCTGAACTCGGAAAATTAATCCGCCATTTTCTCCTCGGTCTCTCTGCTCATCTCTTCAGTATCGGATCTGGGTCTCCTTCTCTTTCGTTTCAAGGTACAAAAAAAAATTTCAAATATTTTTCTATTTTATTCACAACAGTTTCGTTCATTTTTTTTTTGTTTTGTTTTCTTTTTATTAAAATCGTTTACTGTTTCTAATCAAAGTCTGTTCTTCATCCATCATTCAAATACTATTCACTCATTAGTAATTCGGATTTCGTTTCTGGGTTCGTATTCGATTCGATGAAAAATATTTAATTCATTTTTATTATTTTATACTATATATGTTTTTCCCCCCAAGTTACGGTATTGGAAAAAAGCAAAAACACAGCTGTTCCTTGCTTCATGCCCGAGATTAAGCAAAATAGTATATTTTTTTTAGTTTTGATAAAACAATTAATTTCGAATCAATGCACTATAAAAATTACCTACTTTTGACAGCATCTGAATAAAAACAATCAACCAAACTTCAAAGTCTTTCTGCTTCTTTAAACGTATAATCCAATCTCTCTCCTTTTATTTTTTTGACTTTATCTATCAATACCACGTGATTATTGATTCGGTAATTATCCATATTCTGCACTATGATTAATCATTAAAGTATTTTCTTTATCGATCGATGAAAATTTAAAGTTTGTGAGTTTGCAGATTTTTTGGTTATTTCTGGAGACGAGGCGTTAGCTGTAATTCATTCTTTACTTACTTTGGCTATTAAAGGCGGCGCACAAGCGCGAATAAAAGAAAAGAAACTCATACACATTTTGCGTATGTGTGTGTGTGTGTCTTTCGTCTCTATCGAGGATAGATCTTGATCTTGATTAGAGATTCAAGTCCTAAGAGGTCGTTTTCAGAGCTTCGATTCTGGTCTAAAGTGTGAAGCTGTGTTCTTTTTCGGTTTTGGAATCTCGTCTTGAGTGGATAAATCTAGTGAGATAATGGGAATGAGTCTCGACTTTGATGTTGATCTTGAGAAAGGAATCTTCGATTGCGACAATGTTTATACAAAATCGCCGGAGAAGCCATTGATACCGATGTCTACAGATAACAAACCGGTAAAAACCGGAGAAGAAATCGTCGGTTCTTTAGAAAACGATGCGTCTCCGGTTTTATGTGCGATCAGTAAACCGGGATGGGGAAGAAGCGATCGGAAGGAGAAACGCAATAAATCGGCGTCGAAGCCTCCTCGGCCGCCTCGTGGACCGTCGCTAGACGCGGCGGATCAGAAACTGATAAGGGAGATAGCTGAATTAGCGATGCTGAAACGCGCGAGGGTCGAACGTATGAGAGCTTTGAAGAAATCGAGAGCGGCCAAAGCTGCGTCTGCGGCTTCTTCTCTCGGCAATGTCTTGGCCACGCTTCTCACCGCTATATTCTTCTTCGTCCTCGTTTTCCAAGGTGTGATTTGATTATTGCGACTGCGTTTGTGTTTTGCTATTGTCAATTTCGATTAATCTTAATGTGTTTTTTTCTGAAATATTCAGGATTGTCGCCGAGAGTGGCCGCTAGCTCCGGGAGATCTCCTTTAGTAAACACCGGAAAAGGCAATGGTCGTTTCGTTTCGGTTCAATATGCGGGAAATCCGTCTGCGAGCGAACCGGATGGAGGCTATACCGGTCCGGTTTTAGCACAGAGATTGCCGAAGTAAGAGACAACCTGGTTAAGAAGAGCAGTTATATTTTCATTGTCTGAAATAATTTCTAATCCTGTTTTTTTTTGGTACTCCCAGTGTACTAAAACCGGTTTCTGGTTTGGAGAATGAAAAGAAGATGAATAGAGTTTCACAATGAAGCGTAAACCAAAGGGCTAGAATTGGACAATTTTATCACCGGTTGATCAAACCATTTATCGGTTTAGATAGTCCGTGTCGGTGGACCATGTACTCGTACAGATAAAAAATTTTGGGGAAAAATATGCTGCTTTCTCGGCGGCTATGAAACAATAAACTTTTCCGATGTGGGTAAGGTTAGTTTTGTAATATTTTTTCTTGAAATGAAATGAGAGAGTTACAAAAAAAATAAAAAAATTACTATTACTACTGTAATACAACTGGGATCATATTAGTAGATTGTTGTACTTTTGACGAATGCAAAGAAGTATCCAGATTTTGACGAAATCAAATCGTAAAAAAATATATGAAATCAGCATTATTGGTAATACATTTTTTTATATTTGAAATCACATGCTGGTGATGCTTGCAGTTGAAATTTAAAATAAATGATTTATACAACATTGCATATTTGGAAACAGAATCCATGTGGCTGTATCTAAACACTCCCACTGAGCTTAAAGATCACTTTTAATGCTGTGCAAAATTAATTGAACATGTGATTTCACGTGTGTGTATTTCAAATGTCCATTATTTCTGTTTCGTTGCTGTCTCCGGATGTCCATCGGTATCTATATTTCCTGAATATGATTTTAAGTTTATTTTTTGGACGAACCTGTTCTAAGTTTTAAGTTGCCATATCTAAATTCAACTACATAAATAATAATAAATATTCAGGAAATATAAACATACAAATGTATAACAATATGGGTTCGAATCAGTTAGCAGAGTAGGCAGATAGCAATCCACTGTGAATCAAATTTATTTTCATAATATTTGTTTATCAAAAACATTTTTTTATTCCTATAACAAAAAATCCACATTAGTCTGGACCCCAAAGTTTGTAAATGATAAACAATACAATGGTTTATTTACATAAAACCGTAGAAGTTTTGGGCATTCGGCTTATAATTTGTTCCAATATTTGAAGTTAGGTTTTGAAAATTCTAATATAAACAGATAACACTTTATACATATATATTAATCATATAATGTTTAATTTATGATAACGAATAAAACAGATTAGTTAGCTAGCGAGGAAGATCACTTTATTTTAGTAATAAAATGGTTTTGATCGCTAACAAATTACTCTGTTTTATTCAGTATTGTTAAATATAACTATTTGAAGGTTGTGTCAATAATATTATGTTTTACATAAACGAAGAGGTGACATGATCCAAATGGAACTGAAAATTTAACTTCAAACCCATAATCCTACAAAACCATCAATAAACACTTTGGAGTAAATTGGTTGCTTTCAATCCAAGTACTCTATGTATCATTTTGTAGACGAGTACTTTTCTTTAGTTTTTTTTTCTTTCCAAGTACTTATTTATTAAAATATCAATTTTTCAGCACGAATTTTCAGAATTGATAATAGAAATTAATTCGTGTCAATAATTACAAATATATGTATATATATATATATATGATTATTATTCAACATAAACAAAGATTCTTAACGACCATTCATTAGAGACTTAATCACAGAAATCGCCACGTCACAAAGATTCTTAACCAGCTTGTTTCTAGTCGTAAGAGATACCGAGTTTTCATCGTCGGCGGCGGCACTATTGATCCATTTCTGGCAAGAATCAGTCTGTTTCTCGGCGTCTCCGAGCACATACAACGCGAATCCAAACTCCCCTCGCCGCATTGCCTCGATCGCTTGAGGAATGTTGAACCGGACCACCGGGCGATACAGCTCGGCGCACTGAGCAAGCGCTCGCTCCGCCGCCGGATCGTGAGAATGTCTGATCAGCAATTGGATATATCCTAAGGTATCGGTCATGTTTCCGAGCACAACGGTGGCCATTGCGGAAGCTAGAGACTTGGGATCGGAAGGTGCGGGAGAGAGGGGACGGAGAGAAGCTTCACAGAGGTCACAGAACGGCGTCGCTTTGCAGATTTTGTCGATAAGGTCGTCGGATGATTGAGCTATAAACGGTAGGAGCAGGAGGAGAAAGAGGGAGAGAGACGGTGGTGATGTGACGGCGGAGGATTTATTCATAGTCTGAGATAGTTGAAATTTGAAGAAAGTGAGAAGATAAATGTTTGTGCAAATAAATTAAGACGTGTGTTGTTGTGAGTGCTACTAGCTAGCTCTGTTCGTAGACTTATATAGTTGCTAGCTACTTAATCTCTTATAGTTAATAAATGATAAAAGCTTACAAATAAACAATTATGTGCTTAATCTTTTAATCGCCAAGACAGATGTTTTTACGTGTTGTCTCATATAAATTTATTTTGTATAACGATTATGAATATAATTGAAGAGTATTCTTATTAGCAAGTCTCTCAAAAATTATCTAATTCATACAATATTAATATAATTTAGGTATGATTTTTGTATTTTTTTTTGAACTTATCGTTTGAGAAACGTCTCTCTCATCTCATTTTTCAATTCTTTTCATTATTTTAATATTGATGAAAAACTTGGTAAGATTTTATTGATAAAGATGCTTTTAAATCTACATAATTCTTATAGTTCCACCCGTGGCGAAGCTTCGTGATCAACAACATTTTTTTTCTTAATACAGAAATGTCATACTATAATATATATATAAGCAGCTCTGCGTATTTTAGAGTATAAACTTCATTTTGAGTATTAGTGTATGTATACTGATCGATAATCACTACCTAATTGTGTAATATTTAAACATGGATCTGTGTCGGCTCTTTAGTTTTTGTTTGTAACACTTTTTATCTTTTTGGTAATATGTGGTTGTTGGCACAAAAACAAGAGAAAAGAAGATGTTATGTGTGGTATTGGTGAATAGGTCCTATATGAGTCGGTCCACATGCGACAAAAATACCCTTATACATGAGCTCACACTATACCCGACGTCGACAAAAATAATTTCAAAATACCTTCGTCTATATAAATATTTTTTGGTACTTATAAGAGAGAATAAAAAAAAAATTTATATATATATATATTGTGGGGCTTTCTCTCGTCAGTCGATATCGGGCTCGTGAATGTTGGTATATCCCGTGATTCGGTTCTAGAAACTTCGTGCCCATTTTACTCGTGTTTCATAACCGGTTTTGTCATTTACGAAAGGCACAACCGGTTTTGCAGAAATAAAGGTACGAGTACGACCTGAAAAATTAACTCTATTTCATCCGGTTTAAATAGGTATGAATCGATGGTCTTAATTATCACTTATATAGCATATATTTAATAAGGTAACAGTTTCAAGAATTAGTATAATACTATTATTCAGAGCAACATCCGGACGATGGCTCTGGTTACACCGCAGATATTATTCATTTTCTGGGTCAAACCGGTTATTGGAGATTGGCCTTTGGGAAACCCTCCTTCGCAGACGGAGGCTTCAACGCCGGCGTCTACAATTGCATCCTCGGCGAACTTAGGGTTTCCTTTGATAGCTATAATGGCTGTGTGGACGTCGACGTCTACGATCGTCTTGTATCTCAGATTACATTCATCCAATGGCCGTTTCAGCGTCGGTTTAGTTTTGTACGCCACGTTGATCTGCCCGAGAGTTTCAGTCCCTAGCGCCTACATTGAACAAGTGAAGTCTTTACGTTATATGAACCTCATGGTTTACTTTTTATTGTTTTTGTAACAATCATCTTTAACTTTAAATTGTTACAAAATAAACCCCATGGTTCGAAAATATTATCTGATTATAAAAAATGAGATCATGGAAGAGAGAGAGAGAGACCTTGATTTTGTCGACGAGGATGAGACCGAGGCCGACGGTGTCGGCGGAGGCACTACGTGGATCGGAGCGAAGGAGAGAGACACAAAGAGCGTAGTCAGGTGTCTGTTTGCATGTCTTATCTACAATATCTCCCATCGCAACTCGCATCATCATAGCCATCATCAACATCATCAGCGTCTTTATCATTTTCATCTCTTAAAACTTTTTAAACTATAAGATGTATACTCAGGATATATTCCTAGGCGTGTCTATATTTATACGTTTCTAGGTGTGACAAGTTATAATTATGGTAAAACGTTTATTGGGCTTCGATACACTTAATCCATTAATTTGATGTACATAACGATCCAACCTGTAATTATTGTATATTTTTCAATTAATTTGTTTCTAAATGATCAATTTTACAAGATTACTCTGGACCTCTGGTCATATGTGCATGTAACAACATGTATGAATAATTATATGTCATATGTATTTTTTTTTTTGGTTGTTGAAGGGACATTAGTCATATGTTTATGTAGTCAAACACATTCAAGTACAGAAATAAAGACAATAAAGGCTGGTCATGGTCTATTTTCGTCAAATGAAGAAGTTATATTGCCTTATACTGGTTTTGACCGAAAGAGGTTAATGGATTGTATACTTTTATTTATTTGAAACTTAATCACAATAAATCAAGAAATTAAACAACAATAAACTGGTGGTCTTTGTCTTAGTAACTCTTATTAACTTGATGTCCATATCTATTTTGTACGCAATTTGAAATATAAGAAACTTTTTTTAATTTGGTCAACAACTTAAAGAACTTTTGACACTATAAAAGGGCAACCTTAAAATCAGAAACGATTCACTAACGCTCTTTTTTTTGTAGCTCTCAATTTTACCACTATCAAATAACAAAATGAATAATTTTATGAAATTATTCGCAATATTTGTCTTGTTTATCCAAATCCAAATAGCCTTGTCTCAACCAATTCTGTCCCCTCCGGGACCTGATCTTATACAGCAACTCTGCAAAAGAAACCGTTATCAAACCCTATGTGTCTCTACTCTCAATCTTGATCCTAGTAGCAAAACCTCGAATCTTCAAGGTGAGATAATATAATTAATAATTGTGAAAGAACAATTTGAGTAATATTTTCTGGAATAAAACCAAAAATGACGAGATGGTTATGATATTTGTTTGACATATTCACGTAAACTTTTTCACCATCTGCTATTCACTCATACATATTACATTAAATCGACTACATATTGGAAAGTTATGTAGCTAACAAATATATTCTGTATTTTAATTTTGATCTACTTTTCATGAAAAAGGGCTTGCGTCGATCTCTATCGATGCGACGACAAAGAAAGTGAACGAGTCGTTAAGTTATCTCCTCTCCGTTTTTAAGGACATTGGACGCCGTGAAGAATACGAGATCTACGGAACTTGCATTGAGGAGTACGGTGCGGCGGTTCGTAGGTTTTTACCGGCCGCTTTAGCTGATCTAAAGGCTAAGAATTATTCTCAGGCGATGTCTAACATGAAAGATGTTGTGTCTGTGCCGGGTATTTGTGAGGACCAGTTCGCCGGAAGTTGTCCGTTACCGGTTACCGGACGTAACAAAGCTGTTCATGATATCGCCGACATGACTGCTGACATCATCAAAACTTTTGTCAGTTAGATATTAGATTTAGATTTTGTTTTCTTTTTTTCCAGTGTTGCAAAATTCGAAGGGAAAATGAGCAAGGTATTGAATAAAAACGAATAAGATATGTTAATTTTTATTCACGAGTCTAGTTTTAGGGAAAAAAACACCAAACTTGAAATTCGAAAAACCCGATCCCGATCAGTTACGATTCTAGAGAATATTTGAATGCATTTTAAAGACTAGTGTCCAAAAAAAAAATCCAAAATTTACTAAATTCATTAACTCTTTTTACTTAGCTTCAGGTAATTAGGAAATTTTACTTTTAGAAAGTTTGAATCGATTTTATACTGACTTTTATTAATTCATATATTTTCAAATATTTTTTAAATAATTTGGATATTTTCGAGTATTTTCAGATATTTTTAGTTAAATTTTTAGGATTTTTGGGTAATCTCAGATATCATATATATAACAGGATCCGAATCAAATCTATTCAATAATAATAAAAAAAAAATATCTGAATGAGAATTATGAATCTAGCACGAAAAACCCTCAAAATCTAAAGAAACCAATCCAAACCCAAACAAATATATGAATGTATAGACTTGCCCAAGTTTTTGATTTATAGGATATTAAGTAAACATCCACGCTAAATCGCTGGTGTTTGAGGAATATAGTTCGTATTCTAAATCACGAAAACTCATTAGAGTTGCTGTATTTTACAAGAGACAATTACTATTATTTTTTTACCAAATACTTATTCATTTCATCTATGATATGATTGAATATTCAGTATAGGAATTAGATATGCCGATTTTCTTTAGTTACATTATAAAGTTTGCTATTGCAGTAACCTAAATTGTGATCGTTTGTGAAAACACGATGTTTTTCATCTTGATGTCAACATCTTTTTAATTTTTAATTTTTGTAGTTAATCTCCTTTTTTAATATTTATTGTTGCATCATTTGTACTCCACTTCAGAACACAATAATTTTCATCGCAACAAATGACGTGATAAAATTAGTGAATAAGTTGAAAAATAATGATACTCTCTCGGTTTCATAATATGAGTTGTTTTACCTAAAAGCACAAATATTAAGAAATTTACTTTCTCTAAAAAAGTATTAGTATTTAATATATAAAGTAAATATGATTCAACCAATTAAAAAACTTGTATGATATAAGATTACACAATATCCTATACAATAAAAGCTACATTGAGATATGAAAACAACTTATATTTTGAAACAACAAAATATAGTTAAACCTATATAAATGAATATTGCTGGGACCAGAAAAAAAATATTCGTTTAGTGAAATTATTCATTTAGCGATAAATGAATATATTATTCATTTAGATAATATTTTTGGACGTCTACAAACTTGAAAAATAATGCAAATTAAAAAAGAAAGTTATGTATAATTAGAAAAATGAAGTTTTCTAAAACTATAAAAATGAAGTTTTTTAGATTTGATGTAGAATTAGGAAAAACAAGTCTTTCAGTTTTTCAGATTCAATGTAACCTATATAAACATAAGTCTTTGTGATGAATTTTGTTACCTAAGAAAGAGGTAACGAGAATGATGTCGTTATGGAATTGGCTATTGACAATAAAATTATTGAGTCTATACTAAATTATGAGATTGATCGAAAACCAGATGATAGTAGCTTCACACCAATTGTGTCATAAAAAACATATTAGACATTAATTACTTTATATAACTACTTTTTACAACACGAGCAATATACTCTTAAAGTTTTTTTGTGATATGAAAAAACAAGGATGAGATGAATTTTGGTGGAAAAAAACAAAAAACTATAGAATCCTTTTAGTAAAACAATGATTTATTGTACGAATATTGTTAATTGAAAAAAATATTTTTAATATATATATACATCTTATGAAATGTGATGATTATTCATTTACATTTACATACGGTCTTTAAAGATTTCAAAAAATTATTCATTAATGCATTAATCAAAATTATTCATTAGCTCATTAGCCCAAATCAGAACCAGAAAAAAATATTCATTTATCAAAATTATTCATTTATCGAATATTCATTTATATTATGAAACGGAGGAAGTAGTAAAGTCTGTAAATATATGTCACATTGAGCCTCATACACAGTCCATTGGACCTGGTAGTGGTATATCCTCGAAAACTAAGTTTCAGGCCCATTAGAACTAAACGTATTCTACACGCACATGTTGCGCGTTAGACCATCTGCAATGGTGATACTCTAAGAGTATCATCTAATTAAAAGAAAATAAAAAATAAAAGTTATGAGACTTTTGGTTTAAAAAGTCTCAATAGGAAGAGATTTTAGAAACTCTTTTAAGAGACTTTTTGCCATATGTCTTAATATTATTGGTTCAATATTTATTTAATAATATAATCATTTAAAAAATAATAAAATAAAATAAAATTTATTAAAATATTATTTCTTTAGAGACTGAGAGAGTATCACTGATGCTGATCGGAGAGAATTATATACTAATACAATTTTTCGTAATACTGTTACTACTGTATCTTATTTTCATTTTATTTTATTCAGCAATATTACTGTATTTACCATTTGATCAAAACAATGTTAAATCTCTCATATGAACCGTTCGATGTAATGCCATCTCAAGTAGAAGTTCATATTGAACGGCTGCGATTGAATTTGGGAATTCAATTGGTAAAGCTCGTTTGATCTCGTATTGAAACCAAAACATTACTTAATCATCCATAATAGATTAGATTACGTTTATGTTGATTATGATATAAAGTCACACAGAAAATGGATTAAACACCACTATTAACAATTTTTAACTATAATGGTAAATTTTAATTTATTCTCAACAAAAAATTTAAATGTTTACCCATGGCACGGACAATATCTAATAGTAATATGAATATCTAGATGGTATCACACTCAGTTACAAACTTACAATAAGAAAGAATGTAAAACTAGTATAAGAAACTACAGAACACTCTTGAGACGATACAATTACGCTAATTGAGAACACAAGATAACATGTGTATCAGAACATGTACAAAATCTTATATGGTCTTTGACCGAAAGAGGTCATATTGACTTATATGGTCTTTTACCGAAAGAGGTTATACTGCCTTATATGGTCTTTGACCTAAAGAGGTTAATGAATTGTATTATTTGAAACTTAAATCACTATAAATCAATAAAGTTGACAACAATAAACTATTGGTCTTTGAAAGTCTTAGTATCTTTCATTAACTTGATGTCCATATCTATATTGTACGCAATTTGAAAACTCTAGAAACTTTTTAATTTGGTCAACAACCTAAAGAACTTTTGTCTCTATAAAAGAGCATCTGAGCAACCTTAAAATCAGAAACGATTCACTAGCACTCTTTTTTTTTTTGTAGCTCTCAAACTTAACCCAATATTAAATAACAAAATGAATAATTTTATGAAATTATTCGCAATATTTGTCTTGTTTATCCAAATCCAAATAGCCTTGTCTCAACCAATTCTGTCTCCTCCGGGACCTAATCTTATACAGCAACTCTGCAAAAGAAACCGTTATCAAACCCTATGTGTCTCTACTCTCAATCTTGATCCTAGAAGCAAAACCTCGAATCTCCAAGGTGAGATAATTAATAATTGTGAGAGATCTTGATTATTTTTTACTGAAGAAAGAAAAAAAAAAAGAAGACGAGATGATTATGATATTTGACATGATGATTTACGTGAACTTTGTCACCACATGCTATTCCCTCATGCATTTTGCATAGCTATGTAGTTAACAAATATACTTATATGTTTTAGTTTTAATTTTGATTTACTTTTCATGTTAAAGGGCTTGCGTCGATCTCTGTCGATGCAACGACAAAGAAAGTAAACGAGACGTTACAATATATCCTCTCCGTTTTTAAGGACATTGGAGGAGGTCGCGAAGAATTTGAGAAGTACGGAACTTGCATTGAGGACTACGGCGGGGCGATTCGTAGGATTTTACCGGCGGTTCAGGCTGATCTAAAGGCTAAGAAGTATTCTCAGGCCATATCTAACATGGAAGACGTTGTGTCGGCACCGGGTGACTGTGAGAACCAGTTTGCTGGACATGGTCCATTGCCGTTGACCGAACGTAACAAAGCCGTCCATGATATCGCCGATATGACTGTTGACATCATCAAAACTTTTGTCAATTAGATAATAAATTTTTTTTTTTTTTTGCGATCAATGTTGCAAAAGTTCAAAGTAAAAATTAATAAGTTATTTCATAAACACGAATAAAATATGTAGTTTCCATTTTTATTCACCAAAAAAATCTTGGATTTATAGGAAACTAGGTGAACGTGCTTGTGATTTTTGAGGAGATACAGTACCTATTCTAAATCACGAAATCTCCTAACAATTATTTTACAAGAGATAATTACAAAAAAGAAAGAATTTAATACCAGTATAAGAAAATATAAAACACACAGAACATAGTGGTCTTTTATTGATTGTAAGAAGATGGTGTATGCTTCTTAAACATATTTTGGACAATTCACGTTGAGAGTCTTGAGACGATACAATTACGCTAATTGAGAACACAAGATAACATGTGGATCAGAACATGTAATAAATCTTTGATTGCAAGATCTAAACAAAACCATTATATATATATGCTAACAAATTCCTCTGAAGAATATTACTTCTGGATCAAAGTCAGGATCACTAGAATTAAACTGAGTCGGTTCAAACGTTCAATCTAGTTTGTTCTAAGAAAATCTTAAATAGTTTAGTTTCCAAAAAAGCAAACAAAAGGAAAAGGAGAAAAAATTCTGGTTGCAACAAAGAAGATGCTTTGAGAATAAAAGCATCAAAATCCAAATCAATTTGCCTCAACAACCAAACAAGAGGCCAAACGTAATAAAATCAAACTTGTAATTCTGCTTCTTCTCTTTGACCTCGAGGAACTGGGACCAAACTAGGAAAATAGGTGCAATGCAAAGGCCAATGATCAACCGCATAATTAATGAATTACAATAAGAACGAGTGTTCCATGGTCTTCTAGTCAAAGAAAAGGTTACATATTTGTTCATTCCTTTCCATTATTTTTGTTCTTCATAATAGGGCTTGCGTTGATCTCTGTGGATGCGACATAAAAGAAAGTGAACGAGATGTAAATATCTCATCTCGGTCCGTAAAAACATAACATAACCGTGAA
Organism: Streptanthus diversifolius; assembly: GCA_039880935.1. NCBI lineage: Eukaryota > Viridiplantae > Streptophyta > Magnoliopsida > Brassicales > Brassicaceae > Streptanthus > Streptanthus diversifolius. The sequence continues at coordinate 15,704,763 of JAXGFM010000013.1, read as the reverse complement.
GACTCTACTAGGTTCGATACTTGCATCAAGGCGTACGACACGGCGGTTCATAAGTTATTACCGGCAGCTTTAGCTGATTTGAAAGTTAAGAAGTTTTCTCAGACAATGTCTGATGTGGAAAGTGTTGTTTTGGTGCCCGACAACTGCGAGGCTCAATTTGCCGGAAGTTCGCCGTTAACCGGACGTAACAATCGTTCGCGATATAGCCGGTATGAGTGGTGACATATTTTTTTCCTCTTTCAGATTAACTTTCTCAAAAACGTACGAGTGGTGACATTATCAGATTTTGTATAGAAATTAATAATATTTTAGTCTTGTTTTTGCAGTTATTGCAAAAAGTTAAAAGTAAAGAATAAGATAAAAAAAACAATTCTGAATAAGATATTTAGTTTCCATTGCTATCAACAACAGTCCTCCAAAGGAAATATTCTAAGGGAGGTTCTTAAAATTATATATATCACTATATAATATTATTTTAATAGATGAGTTTCTTAAAATCTAAAGAAACTCATTCTAAAAGTTCTTTAATATCTTAGAGTGGGTTTCTCTAAATTTTAAGAAACCTATCTATTAAAATAATATTATACATTTTAAGATACTCTTCCTAAATACCCCTTTGGAGATGCTTACCAAACTCCTTACCATGTATAATTATACATTGTGATACGAAAAATACCAAAAAAAGTTTTTTTTAAATAAGGCAAGAAAAATATTTAAAATAAAAAAGAAAGGCCATATTGGGCCTCACCTCCGGCCATTGTTATCCAAAAAAGTAAGTTTACGGCCCAAAAATCGATCGTTTAATTAGTTTTATTATTTTAATCAGCGATACGGCACATATTTACCATCTTCACACGTTATCCTCTCATATGAACCGTCGATCTGGTGCCATCTCATCAATCCTGGTAAAAGTTCAGATTGAACAGCTGCGATTAAATTTATTGGAATTCTACTGCTAAAGCTGGTTCGAAACTTCTTCTCTACTTCTTTTACTCGCAGTCTTTCTTCTCTCTTAGAAAATCTTCTGGAAACGTATTTCTCATCGAAAGTAAGATGTCGCCTGTAGAAGATGATAAGGATAATGTTCAGGTTTTGAGCGACGACGACGACGAGGAGAATGATGTGAAAGAAACAAACCAAGAAGAAGAAGAAGTTACTGGAGAAGACGATGAAGAATTCGACGATGGAGAAGAAGACGATGACGATGAAGATGATGATGATGATGATGATGACGAAGAGGGCGAGGGCGATGATGAAGAGGTAGAATCTCTTTATGAGTTGAATTTCTATGAATATTTTGTTTTTCGTGAAATATGCTAATCTAAATATTTGACTTGAGATATGAACCTTGAGAATAGATTATAGATCTAGTGTTTTCTGCGTATCTTAAGGTCTAATGACACTCTTAATATTCGTATGAGTCTCGATTTCCGCGGAAGATAGGTTAGATCTGGTTCGAATAAACACCAATTCTGAATATCTGTGTAGTGTCCTGACAATTTTATGTGGAGGCCGAAGTAGGGTTTATCCTTTTTTGCTTTCCCCAAATCAAAATTAGGGGTTTTAAGTCTTTTGGGTGCTACGTGTATCTGCAAATCACAGAGTTTTTTTCTTGGTTTCTCATATTACATTCAAACCGTGCAGGAGGATCTCGGGACGGAGTATCTTGTAAGGCCGGTTGGTGAGGGTGAAGACGAGGAGGACGCAAGTGATTTTGAGCCGGAAGAGAATGGCGTGGAAGAGGAGATCGACGAAGATGATGAAGAAGACGAAGTTGATGATGACTGTAACTTGTCTGCTGAGCCTCTGCCCAAGAGGAAGAGGGTTGCTAAGGACCACAGTGAGCAAGGAGCTGGTACCGGTGATGACGATAGGCCTTCTAAACGGTCGTTCTAATTTCACGATGTTTGAATCATTGATGGGGTTTCATGTAGTTTCTAATTTAATGGTAGTGTTGCTTCGAGTTTTTTTTTTATGGATTGTTGTTTCTTTATGTTCCCTGAGACAGCTTTAAACAAGTTAAGTGTTCACTGATTTTCTTGTCTAAATCATTGATGAGGTTTCATGTAGTTTCTAATTTAATGGTAGTGTTTTTTCTTTATGTTCCCTCCCTCAGACAGCTTCAAACAAACAAAAAATGTTCAATAATTTTCCTTAAAACAAAATGATTTTAGTTTCTCATCTTTTCATGCTTTTGTACTTTAACGATGCTATTATGAGTAAGGTCAACAACTTTAAGTATTATATGCGACTTTGTCATCCAAAACATGACCCAAAACACTAAAGATCTACAAACATCTCTAAGCTCCTACGTTAACTGTTGTCCAACTTTCACTTTTGGCGTTATTTGACAGGTCCTGTCCTTGTTCCACTTCGTCGGCCCCATCTTCCTCTCCTTCATCTTCATACAACACCATAACAACATTACCATCATCATCTACTTCGTACTCTATATTGTCACCATCTTCATCCAACTCGCCCTCTTCATCATAATCATCATCATCAAAGTCATTCTCGTTCATACTTGCACGAACAGAATGAAATTCGGGAGGGGGAGGGCAGTCTTCTGTAATAGCCTCATCACGTTTCATCACGAGATGCCTAATCACCCTTTCATCACCACCCAACAATCCTTTGAATTCGTTTAAGTGTTTCGCTTCCATCTCAAAGTTCATCAGTATATAGTGTGCATTCTCTGCTTTCTGTATTTTATATGCCAGTCTACGCATTCCCCAGTCACTAAACCTCCAAACTTTCCCCTTCTTCTCCTTCAGGAATTCTGAATATCATCAACAAACACAATTACCGCTATAACTAAAGGAACCAATGTAGATTGGATGAGGATTTTTATTCATCTGTCCTACATGACTTCTAGTGGGTGCATATAGGAACAAAGGAGAAATTTTTTGTTCACCTTGAACTTTCTCATTGACGCTTTCGACCTCCTCGGCATGCTTTTCATGAATCAAGTAAACCACCTCATAGTGCCTTACTACACAAAGATAGGTTATACATCATTAAACGGAGTGATATCAAATCTATCAGACTACGAACTAGTAATGTATCAAGGTTTGATCATAATCTAGAGTAAGCTTTCGACCATCTAATGAAAACATTTTGCATATTTCCAAGTTCATCTCCCAAGTTTTAAGGTTAAAATTGCCATATCCTATATCCTACATTATCACATACTTTTAAAATTACTCTCCTACAGTTAATATTGATCATACTAAGCTCCCGACCATCTAATGATTAACGTTTTGCATATTTGTTCTCCTAAGGTTAAAATAGCCATATCCTATATCTTAAATTATCACCCTTTCTTCAACCGAAACTTGAGATTATCCAAAAATATCATATATTTAGCAGGAAGGAACAAGGGTTATGCTATCTAATGAGTGAGAACCAGAGTGTCAGCTTCAAGATAAGGATTAAGCACATAAAACCGGTTCAAACAATAAAAGTACATTAAAACGGGTTTAAAGAAGATGAACATACTCCTTTCCTCATTCAAGTCACTCTGAAGCTGAAGATCAAGAAACTCATAAAGCTCCTCTGTGAAAACAAGAAGAAAATTCGAAAGACCAAATCATTTAGGTTACCGAACACAACAGGCAGATAATTAAAGACAATAACCACTTACTTTCTTCAGCATCAGCAAACTCAGGAAGAAGACCACCTTCCTCATCGATCTTCTTCTGCATAAACAGTTACACAAATTCAGCATCAATGTTGGACCAGGAATGGGGAATAACAATAATCATTACTATCTTCATCCTCTTACTGAAAAAAGAGAGATTATTGGAACAACCCAGAGAAAGTCTAATATATAATCAGTAAACACTACAATAGTAAAGGTAAGTCTCTCTGAGTAATAGTATACATCAATCTCCAGATTTCTACAAAATTGGAAGAACTAAATTCCACAAAACCGAAATCAGCAATTGAGAGAAGAGATTACGAAAGCAGAACCTCTTTGAGAAGAATGGATTCAGGAAATGGACCAGTAGCCTCGTCAGGTCTAGCGGAAAAGCTGTGATTGTCATCTTTCTTGATTTGTTTCTTCTTCGCCGAGGCGACCAAAGGAAGAGAATTAGATCCTCTGCGGCCGAGATTAGGTCTGAGAAAAACGCGCGGCGGGTTGATGAACGAACCTCGGCCCTCTAATCTGGGCCTGAGAGACACCAGAGAAGAAGACGCGTGCAGGAGTGACTCCATTGGAGAAAGCACGAGAAGAAGAAGAAGGAGGGTTTTGGATAAGAAATGTTGCTGTCAAGTTTTTCACTTTGACCCGTAAGTTATCTATAATTGCTAAATTCGCCCGATTTATTTTATGTGATGGAAGTTGTTGACCATTAATAAAGGAACGGAAAAGCGCGAGAGCTTCTTCAAGTGTCCAGCTCCTCTCACCGTTACGAACGTTAACCCTCCCACGTTCTCCGTTATCTTCCCTCCAACCTTCACAACAATCACATTTTAAAAATATAGACTTGAATACATAATTACCTTAATGTATAATTTACGCTACCTAAAAATACCATTCTTTTTTAAGTTTCCGGAAAAAACATCTAATCTTACCAAATTAAACTTGTTTGGCTAAGAAATCACAGGTGTCAAATTTAGTTGATCAAATATAATCATTTTCCACAATAAACCCTAACCTGATGATTGTGGAACCAAGACCGCCATTCAGATTTGACGGGAAGACCCAAAGCTTCAACACAATACCCACTTCCGATCACCGGCACTCTCCCGTCGGCGTCTCCACTGTTATTTAACAGTCCATGCATCCATTCTCAAGCTTTAATTAGAAGAAGAAAAAAAAAGAGAGCCGAATTATTTCTATAGAGATGTAAATCCAAAGAGACGACGTAGGTACAATAGTTTGGTGGGTAAATTATAGTAGTTATCATAGAATCTTCGGTGAGTTTACTTCATGAATCTCGTGTTATATATATATATCATCCTATGAATCACAATTAGGAGTTGTAAGAAAAAAACATAAACCTGTTGTTTTAAATTTTAGCATAAAATTACCTAAACACAATTTTGCTTAATAATAAAATAAAGAGATAATAAAATAATAAATAATAAACATCTATAAACACAATTTACTAATAATAAAATAAAAAATAAATTACATAATATAAATAATTATAAAACATTTAAGGAATCGTAAAAAAATCATAATAATTAGAAGTTACAAAGGTAGCACCCGAAAAAAACAAACATGATCAGCCCACAAAAGCACGAAAACTTCGAATTAACAAGAACAGAGCAAATGAGAAAACGCCTCATCCAGTATATTCTCCAGCGGTTCCGTACCCAGTGGTGCCACCATCGACATGGGTGTTATGAGCGGTAGTCCGACCAGTTCCAGTGTTCGTTCCTATCGGTTTGGTCACGGCCGTACCTTCCACAACGTGGCCGGTTGGTTGTCCCGTTCCGTGACCAGGCAAAGCCGACATCTGGTGGGTCCTAGTTCCGTGTCCGACGTGTCCAGTGGTCGAGTGAGTGGCCGATCCCAGGTTCGAACCCGTTCCGGTTCCAGCTCCAGCGGATTCTTTCATGACAGCGTTGTGCTCACGCGCTTCTCTCTTCTGCATCTCAGCTTGATTGATCTTTCCTTCTTTCTTCTGTGTGGCTATCTGTTTCTCAATAGGGTTTCGTGTCGTCATCTTCTCCGCCTTTTTGAAAAAAACGGAATCCAATAACACCGTCATTTTATCAAAGGAAATCTCAGAAAATCATTTTGCTTAAATTATAAACACACATTTAATGAACTACCTTTTCTGCCAAGGTGGCTTTGGTCTTGTCCATGCCGCACTTTGCCGAAGCTGCAATGTTCGACGCTGTTTCCTTCATCGACTGCATTTCTTCCAAATTCTCTTTTGAAATTTCTTCCTTGGTAAAATTCAAAGACGTTACAAATAAATAGCTTATGATTCTTCGTATTTTGTTGTCCAATGCATTGCTCGGTTGAGCATGTCCCATAAAATAGGCACTGCGTTCGCCACGTCTTACTATATTCGGTAACTGTGGTTATTATTTAATTACGCTCTTGGCAACACATCAGCAAGACGTGTCATGTAATAAGAGGTAGTAGGCTTGTGTTGCAGCTGTTGGTCTTACACGTGTATGGACCGGTAGAGTCGTAGAGCAGTTCGAATGTCGACGCTGTTAAGAGTTAGTTGACCGGTTACGACATAGGCCCCGGTTATGCGTAGCAGACCGAGATTGATTATATATAATAAGATTAGTTCATGATTTGTCTTATTGGATATGAATGTGGTTCATGTGCAAAGATCCGATTACCAAAACAGTTAAACGCTTCCGAAAGATGTTGATGAGTTACAAACAGCGAAAAATGGATCGAAAAAAATGATATGCTAATCTGATAAACAACGCTTAACTAACAACAAAACAAGCATATAATATTCGTAAATAATCATTAGGAAATTCAGACCTATCGTATATAAAACGTACTTGCAAACCTTCCACCTTGATACATCTCGTGTAGTGGCATGAAGAGACGACGTTCGAACATCGATTCTGTTGAAATATTTTTCGGCGTAATCAGAGTAGCAAGGATCGTAACCTTCAAACCATCTCACTCTCTTGAGCCAGTCTTTCATCGCCGGAGACTTATTGAAAATTCCCAAGAAGGAGGCTCCTGATGAGTTATTGGTGGTGCACTTATATTATAAATATCAATCTCTTTGTATTTTTGGAACATTGCATTCATGGCGACGTTGCAGGGTTCCGACCAATCCGAAGACTTGAAGTCACAATTACGTTTTGCGGTGTCGTGGAGATTGTCGGAGATTACTGCATGGCTCCATGCGTACTCTAGAATTCCTTTGTTATCGTATTCGTCGTCCGTCAATGGATTTCCTACCTATGTTGACCAAATAAAGAGGTTAAATTAATTTTATAATAGCATTGTTTAAAAGCAACGAAATGCGAAAATTAAAAATATATAAAACTTGCAGATTTAATTTAATTTATAAATTAATTATGTGTGTGAATCATATGTATATATATAATGATGGTCATTTTAAAAATTCGTAATATCTGTCTGGAATTCTAATAACCATCTCACAGTGTTAAAGAATATAAATTTCCATGATTGAATAAAGAAAACTTTCATTATAATGAAAAAATATGCATGAATTATGCTTTAATGTTATAATCTTGATGACGTAATGATAGTGAGATGATTAGCAGAAAATTTAGTTCTTTTCTCGGAGGAGTCAAATGCATCTCAGGTTTTTGTTGTCTAGTTGGTTTTCCCTTGGTCTACCATGGTGTGTATATATAAGTGGTGAATGGTTATTTATTGGGAATGTTGGTTGATTGTAGAAAGTAGAGTATGTGGCCACAAAATGTTAAGGATAAGTTTTCACATTTCATATTAGTTTATGTCAAGATTGTAATGAATGGAAGCTGAATGTGCACTTCCGAGTTGTGAACAATCCATCTGATAACTCATTATTATAGTTCTAATTTCGTGGTATCACAAGTAGAGATGTTTAAAAGGTCATCAAAATCTTGGGAGATTTTTGTTTTTATTTTTCCTTATGTTTTGTTTGATTACAAATTAAACTAATAATTTCCAAGTTCAACCATATTTTAAACATTACAGAAATATAAAACTAATGCCTAATCCTTATTTTGAAATCGGTTCTCTAGAAGGTTTGAGATGGTTGTTATGTGCTAAGTGTTTAGTTCCACTAATTATCATGTGATTAGCATTAACCCACTAACTACGAACCAAAGGCAGTAATGAGATTCCACATTTTACGACTTCCAACGAGGCTTAGCCTCATAATTTAGTGAACTTATATATATACAACTTGAAGTGGACACCTTTGATCCTACATAAACAAGGTTTATGTTGAACTGTTGGTGTTATTAAATGGGCCGAAAAAGAGCCGGCTCTGCTAACGTAAACAGAAAGTTTAAGATATCAACACTTTTACTTAAAAATGGGCTGATAATGAGCCAACCAAGATGACTCCTATATAAATCCTAAAGTCTTTTTCTTCCGTAGATCTAAAATACAGATAGACTTCTAAATGGGGTTATATGTACTATTCAAAAGCCTATGCGTATTTTTCAGACTCACTATAGTACTATTGTTTATGTATTTTCATAACAAAACTTTAAAGATATCAAATCCCAAAGTCAAATATGTATTTAGCTCACTGTTTTTCACTAGCAGTTAAACTAAAGAATTGTTATTTTATGGGCCAAAACTAGAATTAACAAAAATGTTGGGCATTAAACGAAAGATCTCTTGAACATAGTACAAAGAGAAGGGACAGAAGAGTAACGGACGGATTGATATGGGCAAAAAATAGACGAAACAAAAGTCATTCTTATTTGTCATAATCATAGGGGACCCCTATTGAGAAATTAAGAGCCTTGAATTTTTTTATTTTTATTTTCAAAGATAGCAATTAAAATGTCTTATACTGAAGACTTGTGACTTGTGAGGAGTGAAGACCATAAACCAATACATATAAACTAATACTAGTAGTGGTGATAACACTCACACATTAAACGAAAAAATAATTAATTAAGGAACGCAGGTCAAGGGATTCTTTTTTGATATAACAATGTTAATAGTTATAAGTATTGATATTACTAATTTATTGCACTATTTTGACCATTTTATGTCTTAGGAGACTGTGATTCTCCCGCACGCCCACAAAGTTTCTATTGCCCACAAATCTCAGACTTTTTTATTATTAGTGTAGAACCTTATAAAACCGGATTTGAGAAATATCAATTTGCAATACAATTAATTTTTGAATTGAAATAAATTATTAAACTCACATATAAATATATATATTTTAATATATATATGTATACATATATGTATAGACATTAATATTGACATTTATGTAATCATAATTTATTTCAGCAAAATAATTATTGCATTTACATAATTCAACAATATTAATTATATAATTAAATAGCAAGATTATATTAAATACTATTTAATATTATTATTTGACCAAGAATTAATCTAATGAACATGATTATTAGTATAATATTATGAAAACATGAATTCAAGATAATCATTTTTGATATTAACAACTTAATAAGAAAATAAACATGAATTTTGATTTAGAATCATAAGAACAAAAAAAAAATCATTTGGAGGCGGGATGATCCCTTTCCTTAACTCAATAAAATGCCCGCAATGAGACAGTTTATATGCATTCTTTGAATCCCAGGATATAACCAAACATATAAGACTAACATGCTTCATTCATGTTAGAATCTACGAGCTAATATTCTACCATAAACTCAAGAACATAAAATCTACTTTTGAAAGAGAAAAGTAGAATATGGAGGAAGTTAGAACCTGTTAAACCTTGTGAATTCCTTAGCTACTAGCACCTAACACCAACAACCAAGAAGATATTTCAAGAGAGCTTCAACACTTAGAAACTTCTCAAAGAATATCTACAATGTGTCTAATGGTGTTTTTCTTTGCTTTAGAATGAAAGGATGATTTTTCCCTTCTAGGTAGCTTGCTATTTATAGGAGAAGAATAGCTTGGTGGTCAAGTAGATTTAATGGCCAAATTTATTTGGTTTTTAATACCAAAATTTGTAAGTTACAAAAAATCTTTGACCTCCCCTAAGCAAATTCTCATTCACATTTTAACTATATATTATAAGTCCACATGCTTATTAATATATTGTTCCAACAATCCCCCACATGAATAGAATTGACTCTAAAACACTGATGATGTTTTTGAAAACCTTTTTAAAATAGATTTAAGCTGAAAAGAGACTTTCTTGAGTATATACGAAAAATAAATGTATATGAAAATGTTGCATTTTTCAGCGTTGAACTAATCACTGTTATAATCAATCGAGTTTACAAGCCCAGTTGGTGAACACGATGTCTTGAACCATCCAGATTTCTAGTGTAAACTGAAACAATAGATATAACACAGTTATATTTTCTAGTAGAACTTTTGCTCTCTCGTTGTGTTCATTTTGGCCTTGAACATGCCTGGTATTTCTTGAGTGAATTTGGAGAATACAGCCTTCCCTTATTCTCCTAGAAACGGCTCCATTTCACACTCAACAGGTGATTCTCGTATTCTATTTCGAAGTATTCTGCTTTACTTCCTTGAAATAAATATGATGAAATCATTAAAAGCTTACGCTTATCTTCAATTTTGCAGACAACATTGTTTATCATTATTAGGAACTGGGTAGAAACATAAGTTTCACAGTGTTTTCTTAGACTTAATTTGACTTAGTTGTCCCTTTGAACCTAGAAAGTATAGGTAGGGTTACCGCTAAATTTCATCGTTAAATCATAGGCTTTAAACCCATTCCTATTGATGATTTCAATACTTGATCTCGGGTCAGACCTTTCGTAAAAGGATCTGCTAAATTATCAGCCGATTTGATGTAATCTAGCGAAATTACACCACTTGGGATCAGTTGTCTAATGGTCTTATGTCGTCTACGTATGTGACGTGACTTGCCATTGTACAAGCTATTGTTAGCACGAGCTATAGTCGATTGGTTATCGCAGTGTATCCGAATCGATGACACTGGTTTTTCCCACATCGGAATATCTTCCAAAAAAATTCGAAGATGCTCTGCTTCTTCTGCTGCTTTGTCCAACGCAATGAACTCAGATTCCATTGTTGACCTAGCCAGCACTGTTTGTTTTGAAGATTTCCAGGATACTGCAGCACCCCCAAGTGTAAACACATAACCACTTGTGGACTTTGAGTTTTTGGAATCTGATATCCAATTAGCATCGGTATATCCTTCCAACACGGCAGGTTCTGAACCGTAATGCAGTCCATAATTTTTGGTAAAGCGTAAGTAATTTAATACTCTTGTTATCGCTTTCCAATGGATGTGCCCTGGATTGCTCGTATACATACTTAGTACATTTACCGAGTGAGCTAAATCTGGTCTTGTACAATTAGTCAAGTACATTAGACTTCCGATTACTCGAGCATACTCATTCTTTGATACCGGTGCACCTGAATTTTTTGTCAGGTGAAGTGTGGTATCCACAGGTGTTGGGGAGGTTCCAGTTGAATAGTTCTTGAATCTATCAAGTACCTTCTCAGCGTAATGCTGCTGGGATAATATATATCCTCAAGGATGTCTAGTGATTTTAATTCCGAGAATTACATCAGCTAGTCCCATATCCTTCATTTCAAACTGTCCATGTAACATGGTTTTAGTCTGATTTATAATTTCGTTGTCACTTCCAATGATAACCATTTGGAGGCGGGATGATCCCTTTCCTTAACTCAATAAAATGCCCGCAATGAGACGGTTTATATGCATTCTTTGAATCTCAGGATACAACCAAACATATAAGACTAACATGCTTCATTCATGTTAGAATCTACGAGCTAATATTCTACCATAAACTCAAGAACATAAAATCTACTTTTGAAAGAGAAAAGTAGAATATGGAGGAAGTTAGAACCTGTTAAACCTTGTGAATTCCTTAGCTACTAGCACCTAACACCAACAACCAAGAAGATATTTCAAGAGAGCTTCAACACTTAGAAACTTCTCAAAGAATATCTACAATGTGTCTAATGGTGTTTTTCTTTGCTTTAGAATGAAAGGATGATTTTTCCCTTCTATGTAGCTTGCTATTTATAGGAGAAGAATAGCTTGGTGGTCAAGTAGATTTAATGGCCAAATTTATTTGGTTTTTAATACCAAAATTTGTAAGTTACAAAAAAATCTTTGACCTCCCCTAAGCAAATTCTCATTCACATTTTAACTATATATTATAAGTCCACATGCTTATTAATATATTGTTCCAACAACTAGTACTTAACTGTAAAATATTTTTGTTTGTTTCTTTAACCATTCTTGAATAATTATTTCAAGACGAATTCGATATGCTTACTTCGTTTTTAAGATGATGAAAAAACTTTTGAAATAAGAAAGAAAAGTATTCAAAACACAAGAGAATAAGAACTTCTTATAAAATTATATTTGGTTTAATTAAGAAAATTTAACTCGAAAAGTAGAAACATAAACACATGGACATCATCATTTTCTAGTGAATGTTAATGGAGTATATACTCTATCTACATAAAATAGTTTGTAAACATTATTTATTTTGAAATTTGAACTATAACGTATTTCCCTAGAATTGAGGAATTCCATTTACCAAGATTCTCTTAATTTGCTCAAACTCAGCTCCTCGCCAATTAGCAAATAATTATGTTTAGCTAGGAAGCCTAGTCCAGCTAAGTTAATAAATAATGGAATATAAGTTCTATGAAAAATACGTTTAACACCAATTAAAAGAAAAAAATAGAAACTGTTGAGAAAGAAAAGAGAGGTAAAATGAAACAGAGTTTGGAGTTTTATTTGACCTATTGACTTTTGTCGCTTATGGCATCAGCATTGATAATACCTTTCTCATTAAACAAAACAAAAAGAAAAAGAAAGTGGGAAATGAAAAAGAGTAGAAAACTTGTCATTTTTTTAACGGTCAATGCACAGTTATAAAAAAAAATTCAATACACTGGTTATATTATAAATGATCAATGCTTTTTAAATTTTAAAATGTTGACAAAAAAAAAGTGTTATTAATCTAACCGATAATAATGGCCACCAAAGAAACTGCTAACTCAGACTCAGAGAGAAGAGGACCACCTCCGGGCAGAACGGTCATGTATTTGGGCAGGTTTGTCTCCTGAATATCGCAACGATGACGTCATCAAGTTCACCTAAATAGCTGGTTTCGGGCAATGACGACGCCACGTTCCCTCGCAAAGGTCCAATTGGGCCCCGGCCCACGAAGGTTATTATTTATTTATCTTCTTTTTTTCGCTTCGCCTTCATATCACTCCTTCACTACCTTCTCCATCATATATCTCACCGTTTCTCAAGACTCTCTATCTCTCTGTTTCTGCTTCTCTCTCTCTCAAATGAAACAGAGAGAAGACCTCTCAAGGTGACATGCATATCATGTATCTAATTATATATATATATATGTTTGTGTGGTATATGTCATGTGAAGAATTAGGGTTTCGTCAATTCGATGTCCCGTTTGGTCATTGTTGATATCTTAATGATGTCTAACAGATAAAAAGATCTATTAAGTACTACATTATATAATAAATAGATGTGTGTAGATATATATATACATGCATATATATGTAGTGTTGGTGTATATACATAGACATTATTTATGTATACATGCATATCGACATATATATATATATATATATATATATATATATATATATATTATCCACACACTTTCTCTACCTTCGATTTACGAAGATAAGTGTTCTTAGTTATCGTTATACGTTTGTGTGCTCATATGTTTGAGAAGTAATTAACACATGCTATATATATATATATACATGTGTACATGTGCACATACTAGCTTTCTTATATATGTGTATGTCATTTGATATATAGATATAAATGGTTTGGACTTCTAAAGATGTAATATAATCCTCAAAAAACTATCTCGAATTCTTGGAATCGCATACAATATATACACGTATAACTGTAAAACGTAATAAGTTCTATTTTGTGTCTGCAGGCAATAACGAAAACATAACCCTCATGATACATAAAGACTATTGGGTTCATTGTGCGGACATGTTAAGATTTTCTTGGGAACTCCAATTTCATTGATAATCTGGTGTTATCCCAACCTGAGCTTATCCCTAATTTTTTTTCTTCCAAAACTTATTTTTTTCATTTTGTTTTCTTGAATAAGGCCTTTTCTTGACCTTGTAAGACCCATCTTTTTCTAAATGTCTCCATCTTATAATTTTTAACAGATTCTCTATTATCTCTTTTTGGTGTAGAATATGAAAGTATCTCTACTCTTAGTTAATCTGAATCATTTTTTTTTTACTTTGTTTATCCCTTCTGAGCTAGGCTTTACATTTTCTCTGGTTCGTGATGGATGTATGGTTAATGATATAAATTCGAAATTTTAAATAAAGAGCTTAAACTTTTATCTTATTAAACTATTGGTGGATATTGTTGTAATAAAACTAAAGGGGGCGAAAAAAGTCTCGCTATCAAGGGGACTGGCAAAAGGCAATGAATAAGGTAACGGGCAAAAAGAATTATGCCTTTAGTCTCTCTCTCTCTCTCTCTCTCTTTTAAGGATTAGGACAGTGAGAATTAACTTTTGTTTTATGTGTTGTGTTTGTTTGGGTCTCACTGAACCCAAAGACCAAAGCCAAGCCAAATAACTCTCTTTCCCTTTAACCAAATCCTACTTAAGCTTAGTATTTAGTTGTGTTTTGACTACTAACATTTCCTAACGGTGGTTTGTATTAACCAAAGGCGACAAAATGTTAGGTTATTACTTTTTTCATAATCCATAGAGATGACCAAGAAAAGAAAAAAAAAACAAATGTTTGTAGAAACGCGTATGTTTCTAAATATGATGAGTACAGCTTAAATGTAAGGTTTGACAAATGCTTAATAATAAGCTCTATTTAACGGTTTACCTAGTTGTTATATTATGCTACTACTTTCTCTCCTATTAGCTATAAAGTCATATTATATCCACTTTATCAATATAAAGAACGACAAGTTAATACTTCTTTTAACCAATAGAACACGTACGTACCGCAAAACCTTTTTGATGTGGAAAGAGTTGGTTCTGTATTAAAACAAATTTTACATTGTTTAATGGGAAAAAAATCCACGCATAATTATTAGTTTGATCTTCAGAGGAGTCAAATAGAGAGAAAGGGGGGTCAGTTCAACTGAGAACCACCCTTTTGTGTTGTATACGAGAATAAATGTTGCTTTTATTTCTCCTATCTTTTTGCCATTCCTCATAAATACATTTCATGTGAGGACTTATGATCAGTCTTATAAATCATAATTGTACTTTTATATCTCTTTTTTTTTTTTATTATCAACATACAAAATAATATACAGTTGATTCTTGATAGCTTTCATTTCAAATCAACTACCCTTATATATCCAGTATATATGTACGTATTGATTTTGAGGCGATTAGGGATAATAGTCTTATATTTTCTTAGAGATAATTACTGAAACATATTAAAAACATTGTTATAGTAATTTTGATATATATGCATTGTTCTAGTAATTACACAATAAATATAAGGTTGTTTTAACTAATTTCCCTTTTATATGAATTATACAATCCGCAACATAATATCTATAAGATAATTTTCAAAAAATAAAAATTTATCTAAGGTGAATTAAAAACAATTGATATTTGAATTTTTTTATCACACATACATACACATATATATATATATATATATATATATATCATTTTATTCTTCTTAAAGATTTTTTTTTTAATTTGGGTTTTTAATGATAGAGAGATATAACAACAAAGACATTAGATAAGGGTCACATGATGACTGCATTTGCCTAACCTATTCATCATGTTTTTATTTACCCCCATCATTAGAGTATTGTGTCTATTTTAATTTTATTTTAATTTTATTTTAATTACAGCCATATTAATCCATATTATGTACGATTATCTGATAGTAAACGATGATAATGTTGTTTCATGAAAGCGAAGCTCTGATTTTATGGAGATAATTTTTTTACTTAATTATCAAAATATTTGGAACAATGGTTTTATCTATAAAATTTATTATATGTATAGGATTCAAATTCAATATTCCACAATATTAAATATAATACTAAAAGTTATTAAACTAAATTAACAAAAAATATTTTAATTATATGTTTTTAGTACGCAGCCGGTATTCGGTATTCGAAGTCTCCTTCACCTAAGCATGTCATGTATTACTTTTTCAAAATAATTTATCTGAATTTGCTGGAAGTTGAGCTGACAGCATTTACATCACATTAAAAAAATGTCAAAACCATCAATTTTTAGTGTCTTTATTTCAATAAATATTATAATGATTTATCTGTCAAAATAATTACGATATAACTAAAACAGGTCATGTATCATGATGTTAAACATGTACATTTATAGGGAAATTTGTTAACCTTGAATCCGTTTTAAGGAAATCGAAAGTTTACAAACAATTTATGCTCTGATATTGGTTACTGAATAACTATAGAATAGACAGTAAAAATGATTATACATCTAAATTAATTGGCTTGACTTTGTCAGCGGTCCCTTTAATTATGGTAGTGGGACGGTGGAGAGATTTAATTATACGAAAAGTCTTTGGTCAAAATTCATTCCCCACATCAAAGCCAATTTTTGTTTTAATCATTGCAATATTCGACTTTCAAGACAATTTCATACAACTTTGTTGTATTATTTATGTCCAATAATTAAAGATACTTTACCGAAAACCAAATTTGGGGAATTTTTTATTTTGGATTTATAATAGGTTTATAATATTCAATAATTGATGTTATGATGGAGGTACGTTCTATTTGTGTCTCTGCAAATGGACAATAAAATAAAATAAAAATAAAAATAAAAATAAAAAACGATTTGCATCATATTTACCTCCTTTATTCGTAACGGTACCAAATATAGCATTAAAAGGTCTTGGAATTTTTTTTTTATAGATGATAAAATGATTTTTTTTTATCATTTTATAGATGATAAAAGTCTTGGGGATTTTTATAGATGATAAAAGTCTTGGAATTTTTATTTGGGTGCAAGATTGCTATGTATCCCTCTAAATTTTAAGATTGATGTTTTCACTAAATATCAAAATACTATATGTATTCTCTTGAAAAAATTTAATTAATAAACATTTAAACTTCCATAGTTTTAATACAAACATCAGTTTTAAGTTTTTATAATGAAACACAAAATTGATAGAAATCACTAAACGTAAAATTACAATAAATTTGTAAAAAAAACATTAATAATATATTATTGAATCGATTTCCATACTTAACGCTAAAACTAAATGTACCATAATGCTATATACAACAGCCCAATGATTTGTTTTCGCCAAAACCCTAATCTTACATATATACAAATATATAGTACCTTATCCTTATTTTAACTTAACTTGTTAACTATGACCAACTAATCATCTCATCGATTTTAATGTCAATCGAAGTCCCCAGGATACCCAATAATCCATGAGTTCATATACTATACCCATAGATAAAGGGGCATGTATGTGTTCATTTTTTTTTGGTTTGTTTGTTCTTATGAATCATGATGATCATTGTACCACCAATATAAATATATATACATATAACGTGTTTATAAATGAAAAGGACATGAAGAAGAAGGATGGGACAAGATGTTCAAACTTTATACTACGAATGGATAACATCTTACATGGCTCACGCATCCATCCATTCGTTCTTCTTCTTATCATTATTTATTTTCTCCACTTTTTTTTTTAGCTTTAGTGATTTTTTTTCCTAACCCTTTTCATGTTATTCCCAATTTGTTTGTTAATACGTTAATTATTTATTATAGAGATAAAAGACTAAGTTGATTGTGATACCTTTTAACATTTAATTTCTAATCATCTCATGTGTGATATATCTACATTAAAATATGTTTGCCCATCTTCTTCATGTCTGACGCTGACGAGCGTGTCTGTACTTATTATATGAATTAAACTCACACAACTTACCCACCAAAAAAGGTATAAATTGAAATAATTTTCTGTGTAATATGTTTGTACTTGCATCTTTTTTGATGAAACATGCCTCTCAGCCCATCTTATCAAAAGTTTTAATGACCCAAATTTGGTACAGCCCATACATGACCAAGTGACAACCTAAGTTAGGCCCGGTTTACCTTCTACGGCTTTTCATAGTTTTCATTATTTTGCAAAAGTTTTCTCAAATGGGCAGTACATTTTATTATGAATAAACTGAAGATCATAAATATTTTTGTATATAAAGTATAAAGAAGAAAATTTCGATTACGTATTTATAAGCTCCTTAAATCCAGGAGAAACTTTGACTGACTGATCTTGCCTATATGAAAATTTCTTACAGAAGCAAGAACTTAAATTGAAGCTTTTTATAAGGTAAACAATTGTTGACAGTCGATCTCCCCAATATATCTCAATCACCTTTATCTTGGAGATGATATTAATTGGAGATGTTTGATGAGAGTTCAAAGTTAGGCCGCGTAATATCCAATCAAACTGGTGACAAATGAAAACCATGCAATCATACATATTGAGAAACGTGAGTGTATATATAAGAAAAGGAATTACTTGTGTGAAATATAAGATAAGAACATCCATTTGATATGGATAATCAGCTGTTAGATCCTAACTTTGGAGCTTGCAAGAAGCATTTAAAGTTAGGTGGTTTTGTTAAATGATGGAGTTGCTATACTATTATGTTGGAGGAGAGTTTTGATCTCTTTCTTTCCTTTGATGGACATGTATATTTCATCAAACGTTATGGCTTATGAACTCTAAATCACAGTCAATGTTGGAGATAACTCTAAATCAACCTATCCAATTTGCTGACATTGTCAAAGTTATCTCAAAAGTATAAAGAGGACGCAATGACTGAGTATCCTCCCATCATCACTGTTACAACTCACATTGCTCCTTATATCACTGAGACTGCAACTCCTTTTATTGGCCAAACTGCTACGGAAAATGAATTTTCAACTCCTTCTTTATCACAAAACTCACTAAATTTATGCGGTTTGTTTTATGAGAATGGCTTTGTATTTCAAACTACTTTCATTGAACTCTATAACCCTTGAAGTCATAGCTCTTCCTCTAATCCTATTAGCTCCTACTATCCTTAAAAGCTAATATTTGTATGTATACGCATCTCTCTCTCAAACTGCTTCTTTGAACTCTATCTAATCTTTTCAATGCAATTTCAATAGAATAACCTTTACCAAAAAAAGAAGAAGGTATCGGGCAATCAAAGAGACACTTTTTTATATGAATTTTCCCCATGAAACACGACAGGACCCGACCCAAATGTTCTATCTCTCAAAAAGATGGGAAACGTGGTCGTATCAGTCACGAAGTTTCCGTCTTCGTAGAGAGAGTTTTTTGTTCAGCAAGTCGGCTTGCGTAAACAAAACTAGTTTCTCTCCCTGGTCTTTGGTTCCTTTATTGCTTGCTTCCTCCACAAAATTTCTCTGCTGGATTTCTCTTTGCACACAATCATCCATTTTCGTGATCGTATATTTACCTGGAAGAATCCATCTCTTCGCTCTGTTAACTCTAGCTCAAGGGCTAACCGCCGATCACATCCCTACGTTCTTCGGCTCCATCGACGCGGATACTAAGAGTTGTTGAAATTTTAGGTTCTTGGAGGTTGAATCTTGTATTTTTAATTCTAGGGTTAGCTCAAAAACCATGTTTTTCTCCGGCGATCCGTCGACTCGGAAGCGAGTCGATTTAGGTGGCCGGAGCACCAAGGAGAGAGATGCTCGGAAGCTTCTGGAGCAGACCAGGATGGAGCGACATCGTCGTCTGCTACAGAAGCAGCAAAACTCCGCTGCCGTCACAATTCAGGTAGTTTTTTCAATCTAATCGACAGTACAACGGACTTAAAAAAGCTTCTTTTATTTTCGGGATTTATTGTGTGTGTTTTCTAAGCAGTGTAGAACAAACATATGCCTTTGGCTGAATGTTGAGCTAAATTATATCCCCTTTTGAGAGCTTTGAAGTTTTATTAGATACCGAACCGACATTTCTCTTGCTAGTTGCTTCTTCAGAATCTCAATTGTCCTCGATAGATTTTGCTTATGGAACAAATTTATCCTGTTTCGGCCCTCCTACGATACATGTACTGTGGGTTTCGTTTGGGTAGTGGGATTTATTGCTGGAGCTGAAAATACAACACTTCAAATGGCTTGTTCTCTTATGTGGACAAGCGCATTTGTTTGGCTAAAGATAGCCTTTTCAACCGTTCATGCTCCCTTTGGTGTGGGCAAGGTGCTCACTAATTTTTGGCTGCAGAAATTCTTTAGAGGTAGAAGATCAATGGCCATTGAGCGCTCCAAGGTGAGGCGTGACTTCTGTGAAACCTATGGGAATAATTGCCAGAATGTCGATAGGTATTTTTCTTTGGTCTATTACTTTTGCTACGTTCTTTTTTTTTTCTGTTCTTTTTGATCTTTAAATTGTTCTGTGGTTACTTATTTGTCTTTTGACCCTTTCTAGTACTTTTTTTTTTCCGCATTCAGGCATTGCTTTGAGCCAGGTTCAAGTTTCCTTCGTCAGTTTCTGTTTTTCTTCAAAGCACAAAACTCGGGAGATTTTCTGATACTTGTGGAGACGTGTCGTCTACTGCAAAATTTTGCTCACAGCAGTGGTATCTCCAATATCTATGCATGTTATTTTTGTTGATACTTGTTGGTCAATTCATTCATAGTTTGATCAGTGTGCTTTAACTTTCTAGGTAACTCTTATGTATGCGGAAGCATGATCTGAGTCTTACATTTTTCTTAATCAGTTATTAGTGGCTTTTGTACTCTTGTTTAATATGTGTATGTTTTGAGCAGTAAAATTAGAATGTTGTGTGAGGTTGTCCCCTTCACCCCAAATTAAAATCTCCCGTTCGCTGTTTACTTCCTCACAGATATATACTATATTATGTGTTCCTTTCTCTAGAATCTTCCCAATAATGTCTGGGATCTTGCTTAATGGTATTAGAAATTCGCATCATATTACAGGTGACATTCTCAGCCTTTTCTCTGGCTTGGACTATTCTACTGAGCATAATTTGGTGGATTTTAGAGTAAAGAAACTTGCATTTACCTGCATCGAGGCCACACATCAGAATAGGTAATTTTGGTCATCTCTCATTTGTAGAGCATATCCGAGCAATAGCCCTTCTGGTATCAAACTATGATCAACTGTCGTTATCTTGGCTTTTTCAGTTCTGTTATTGAATTTTTCAGTTTTGCATTCCTATGATTTGGATCAGCAGGAACCGTTTAAGGGATCAGCTCTTAGTTACTCCCGAAGAAGCTAGCATTTCAACAGCTATCTTGATGGATGCAATGTCATTGTTGCTAGATCCTAAGCTGCCTTGGGTTTGCAAAATAGTTAGTCATCTACAGAAAAGAAACATATTTAAAATGGTCCGAGAAATTGTCACTGCCGCTAAGGTAATCTCCGACAGCACCCAAAGATTAGCCACCACCACCTAGTTCTTCTGATATACTGCACATTTTTGGATTGGTGTTCCTTATTTGGCAACCTCTCCTTTTGAAGCAATTGTGGTTTGTTGCAGGAAAGCCCAAGAGGTCAGACTATGACCGGCAGCATCCTTTCACTAGAAAGAGTATTGATCCTGATAGTACCACATGTTGGCCATGAGCCATGTTGCTGCCCTGTTGTTGATCCACGTTGGAGTTTCTCATCTATGATCCTTACTATACCTTTGATATGGCAGCTCTTCCCAAACTTGAAAGTGGTTGGCTCCTGAACTCATGTTTTTAACCACGGATGGACACTAAACACGATATAGTCAGTATCATCTAGGCTTAAATGATAGCTTTTGTTTTTTACCAAGTTTATGTTTAAACTGAGCTAAATATTATCGTAACTGTCAGCATCTATTTAAACATTTGGTAAACTCATAGTTTCATGGTCCAGGTCTTTGCCAACCCAAGTCTGAGTCAACACTACATTCACCAGATGGCTTTCTTTATCCAAAAGGATACCCATGTTCTCCCAATAGATACAAGCACAGAATTCCCTGGTTATGCTTGTCTTCTTGGTAATACGTTGGAAACTGCAAACGTGTTGTTGTCACAGCCTGAATGTTCATTGGACATGGTTGGTTCTTATGCGTTAACTTCAATATAAAAACATTGTGCTCCCAGTTCTGTTTGAGTCTAATGCTGCTTTGTCTTTGTTCTTTATTTTGACCAGGCAATTGACATTGCATCAGTTGCAACTTTCTTATTGGAGACACTTCCTCCTGTGAAGTCATCAGAAAGAGAGAGTAGACAGAGTATGCTTTTTATTCTTGTGCATGGCATTTTATTCTTGTGCATGGCGTTGTTTTGTTATTCTAAAATTTATTGTCTACTCTGGTCGCAGTAGTTCTTCATGAATTTGATCTTATTCTGAAATGGACATGCACTATCGTGGTTCAGGCTCTTCTGACGAGGATGATATGTTAATTGACGATGTACAAGAATTAGTCTTGAATAGGACTCTGGAGCTGCAGATAACCACCAATGCTATAGACTCACGTTTTCTTTTGCAGTTAGTATGTACCCATTTCCTGTCATATGAAACCACATAGAGTGCTATTCTTCCTCTGGATCAAGTGATGCTTTAATTTTAACGTAATTTATTTTATTGCCAACTATGCAGACAAATGTTTTGTTCCATCAGGTTTCGCTTGGTACGCAGTCATATGAGGAAGATAAAGAAGCACTAGCTATTGGCACAGCCAGTTCTTTTCTGTATGTAGCATTCAACACTCTCCCTCTTGAGCGAATAATGACAGTTTTGGCTTATAGAACCGAGCTTGTAGCTGTGTTGTGGAATTATATGAAGCGATGCCATGAGAACCAGAAGTGGTCATCCATGCATATTCTCCTAGCTTACCTTCCAGGGGATGCTCCGGGTTGGCTATTGCCTCTGGTTGTCTTTTGTCCTGTTTATAAGTAAGGTTTGCTTGATTTAATACCAAAGTTTTTGTAGTATTACTTGAAAGGCACTCGCTCGTATGACTACTCAGTAAGTGAGGGTGGTTTAATACTTCAAGCTGGTTTAACACTGTTGTTGCTGATCAGGCATATGCTTATGATAGTCGACAATGAGGAGTTTTACGAAGGAGAGAAGCCACTGTCGCTACAAGATATTAGGTTGCTTATCATCATTCTCAAGCAAGTAAGTGACGGATCCATTAAGTAGTCTTGTAACTTTGATGTGAAGAGTTTTAGGAGATATGAAGACGCTTGCATAAAATTTGAACACGCGACACAAAATTTAAAGACGCGATTATGGCCTTAGGTGGCAGTGGTTGTTCAAATTTTCTGCCAATCTTTAGATAATAGTTTCTATTAGTGTCACCAAAAAATAGCATCTAATATGCCATGTATTTAATTTTCCAATTGTTTTTATGTATGCTCGTTTATTTCAGGCTTTATGGCAGTTACTATGGGTGAATCCACTTACCCAACCTAACACTGGGAAATCTGTCTCCAACGACCTCTCAAAGAAGAACCCTGTTGGCTTGATTCAGAACAGGGTTGGGGTTGTAGTCGCTGAATTACTTTCACAGGTCAGTGTTCATTGTAATAGCTATTTTGACTGTAAGTCAGTATAACTTGGCAAAGGTCATTGTTCATTTTATTCTCTTTGTTGATGAGATCTTTCCGCAGTTGCAAGATTGGAACAACCGGCAACAATTCACTTCCTCAAGCGACTTCCAAGCTGATACAGTCAACGAATATTTTATCTCTCAGGTGACTGCTTCACTTTGACTTTGTTAATTGTTTGTTAATCCATCATCTTGAGTGTTTTGGTCTTAATTGTCCCCTATCATTGCTGATATTGTTTTCCTTCTCTAGGCCATAACGGAAGGTACAAGAGCCAACTACATACTGATGCAAGCTCCTTTCCTGATTCCGTTTACAAGCAGAGTCAAAATATTCACAGTGAGTGGTTGTTAGGGAGTGTATATCTGGTGATGGTTGTCATCTTTTGGGTTTGGGGAACCTAGGAGTGCTAATTAACGTATACTTGCATGAGTAATCTGGGTAAATGGGAGAAAAAATTGTATGTACTTGTTCGCTGATTACTTGCTGGTTGTCATTTATTTGCTGGACATCATTTGTAGACACAATTAGCAACGGCGAGGCAGAGTCATGGATCTCAAGGCATTTTTGCTCGAAATCGGTTCAGAATACGAAGAGATCACATCTTGGAAGATGCTTACAATCAAATGAGTGCATTGTCAGAGGATGATCTCCGAGGATCGGTAAATTCCCTCTCTTGCCAGATATTCTTCTACTAGCAATTGCTTGTTCACAATTGCAAAATGCATATATTCTTTCCTGTGTCGCTGTAGATTCGTGTGACATTTGTCAATGAACTCGGAGTTGAGGAAGCTGGTATTGATGGTGGTGGCATTTTCAAAGACTTTATGGAGAAAATTACCCGAGCAGCCTTTGATGTCCAATATGGGTTGTTTAAGGTTGTATGTCTAGCTCTACTCACTCAAGTTTTTCTGGATCTCATAATTTACCACACATCATCATGTTTGCATGTAGTCTGTCTATAATTTTTTTTTATAAAATCTTTAACATGCTTTCTTTCAGGAGACCGCTGATCACATGCTTTATCCTAATCCTGGATCAGGAATGATACATGAACAGCATCTCCAGTTCTTTCATTTTCTCGGCAGTCTTCTCGCAAAAGTATGGTATTTGATTGGTGGCCTTGATGTGAAAGTCGTATAAGTTACCAATCTTTCTTTTACTGGTTCTTCTCGCCACGTATTCATTCATGCAAATAGAACTAGTTGGGGTATAATTGTGTTGATGCTTTCATATAATAGTTTGGCTTTTTTTGATAATTGAAGTTGATTTCCATCTGTTATATAACACTCGTGAAATGTTTCTCCCTTTATCTTGTTGCAGGCTATGTTTGAAGGGATTCTAGTGGATATACCATTTGCAACGTTTTTCCTCAGCAAATTGAAACAAAAGTACTTTAAATCTGACTTCTACCTTCAACTTTCTGTCAATTCATTTGTTTGTTAATCCCGTGTAGACCTTGTGAATTCGGTGTAAAACTTATATTTTTCGTTGGCTAGGTATAACTATTTGAACGATTTGCCCTCTCTGGATCCTGAGTTGTATAGGCATCTTATATTTCTGAAGGTGGGTTTTACTCAACATTCTATTTTCCTGTTGCTTTGTGGAACCGAGAAATAGCTATTAGCATTGATGTGCGAGAATGATGAAATCCGTTCCTGTTCCTGGGTGTTTTTTGGATGTTCTTTTGAGCTTTGTCCACCTTTTTATGTATTACAATTACATTATAATACTTGCAGCGTTATAAGGGTAATATATCAGAGTTGGAGCTTTACTTTGTTATTCTGAACAATGAATATGGAGAGAGAACAGAGGAAGAGCTACTTCCAGGGGGCAAAGACATGCGAGTCACAAATGAGAATGTTATAACTTTCATTCATCTGGTTTCCAATCATCGATTAAACTTTCAGGTACCCGGGAACCACTTTCCTCTTGTTTATCTTAGCATACTTCAGGGCACTCTGTAATATCAATAGCTTTTGATATATACCATTTTTCTGTTGCAGATACGCCAGCAGAGTACTCATTTTTTGAGGGGGTTTCAGCAACTCATTCCAAAAGAATGGATCGACATGTTCAATGAACATGAGCTCCAGGTGCCCATGGATAACTATGCTTTAGATGGTTAAACATAAATTTGTTATTATGCCAGCTTTGTTAGTTGTTTCCTCAAAGAACATGAAAAGATAGGTTTTACCTTTTGTGGGGTTTGGTTGCAGGTTCTCATATCTGGTTCAGTTGATAGTTTGGATATTGATGACTTGCGAAAGAACACAAACTATGCTGGAGGCTACAATGCTGTGAGTTGTTCTTCGTTATCAGCCAAAATGCCACTGTGTGTTTGGAAGATTGTTATATGATTACATCGTTGTGTTCTTGACAGGGACATTATGTGATTGATATGTTCTGGGAAGTAATGAAAAGCTTCTCAACCGAAAACCAGAAGAAGTTCTTAAAGTAAGTCAACTTCACCCTTTTACCCAATTACCATAGGAGTCTTTTGTGTGTTTCTTCAACGGAACTGAGAGGTAACTAACATCTATCATCTTTAATTCCAGATTTGTGACGGGCTGTTCAAGAGGACCACTGCTCGGTTTCAAATATCTGGAACCTGCATTCTGTATACAGAGGTAACCTTACACAGACTCGTAATCGTTCTTTGGGCAGTAACACAATCTATAAAAGATCCATCATAGTTGGGAAATGTGTTACAGGGCTGCTGGTAGCGCGAGTAATGAAGCAGTTGATAGACTACCGACATCAGCCACTTGTATGAACCTTCTTAAGCTTCCGCCCTATCAAAGGTTTGTCCTCATAACACGTCATCTCCTTTGGTTTTTGCTCATTTGAAGAAAAGTTCATCATTTGTCTCAAATAAATTACCCTGCACTTGATGCTGTAATTAGAGAAAGAAAATTAAACATCTTTTTTTTTTGTCAATGATGCAGCAAAGAGCAACTTGAGACCAAATTGATGTACGCCATAAGCGCAGAAGCGGGTTTTGATCTGAGCTGAATAGCTTTTGTGACTTAATTACTCTGAGAAAAAGATGAAGACAAAAGGGTGCTTGATAGAACTAGAAGAGGAAGAATCGAAAACATGTTTCTTGGATGTGAAAAAATGAATATATCTGCCATTTTCTTGAAATCTCTCTTGTTTCGAGAATATCCCCATTCATATGTCTGAGATCCACATTACAAAACTCCATAAGTTCCAGTGGTAAATATTTAGGGCGGATGTGGAAGAATAAATCCATTGTGTGGAAGAATAAATCCGTGTTTTTTTTTGTTTGTTTGTGATATTTTAGGATGTTGGTATATATATATATATATATATCTTGAGTGCATAATAAGGAAACGTAACATTTTGGTTGGGGAATAGCGAACCAAATCATCAGTTTTGATAACAAACCGAAATCAGATAACCGGACATAATCATACTATTAATATTTAAAATCGTATCGGACATCGATTTACTTTTTCATGTCCGTGTGTCACGACACACGACCTGATTGGTTGATACGTTATGAATGAAAATTACATCACTGCATAATACATCAGCAAAGATCAACATAATAAGGATCTACATAAGTAAAGATACTATCAAATTATAGAAAAAAGAAACAAAACTTTACTCAAAAAGAATCGAAAATGGAAAGTAGAAAAACCTATCTACATTTACATTACAAGTGGCAAGAGATGAAAGTTTGTCCATTCTTATTTCCTAGCGAATTTGGAAGACTCGATAATTTGACAATGAACTTATTAATTTTATAAGTCACTGCACGAGAGAGTAAATGAAATTTTAATAGTTTCTTTTGTTGTTGTTGTTGTTGGCATCTTGCAGGTGAATGAAGATAAAAGAATCAACAAGTCACAACGTTGGAGAAAATGCTATCAATGTTACACAACATTCTTCCAAACATCAAGTTGCGTAGCGGAACATGAGCCGGCACATTTGTCCGTCCTTCAAGTTCAGATATACTATCTAAGGCTTTAGAAGCTGCCTGAGATACTAGCTGGTACGATTTAGAGCTCGCAAACACTTGAGCTCCCTCGATCGCTGTAATGGCTAATTCATAATCTGTCACACAAGACCTATATTTACGGGGTCTTGAGAAAAATATGAAGACAAAGATGATACAGAAATTATTATATTTGAATTCTAATAAATTTGCTAACATGGTGCCATATTCCCAAAAAAAGATTCTAAGTTTAGTTATTAAATAATTTAATTTATTGAATCTCCATAATAAAAACCACCGAAAAGACCTGTGGAAATGATATTTTATTTGTGGCCTTAATATTTCATTAATACCGAAAAATAATAATGCCACGCACGTATATAGCACGTTTTATTAGTGAACTAATAAACTCTTGGGTATATCAGATCTTGACCGTCCATATAAATAAACTGCGACATAGAGAGATATTAGAGAGAGAGAGAGAGAGAGAGAGAGAGAGAGCACTGAA
Organism: Streptanthus diversifolius; assembly: GCA_039880935.1. Taxonomy (NCBI): domain Eukaryota; kingdom Viridiplantae; phylum Streptophyta; class Magnoliopsida; order Brassicales; family Brassicaceae; genus Streptanthus; species Streptanthus diversifolius. Next base: position 15,677,059 of record JAXGFM010000013.1, on the reverse strand, counting down.
CATCGCGGAAAAAAAAAAAAGGGCTAAAATGGAGGAAGCAAAGGGACCAGTAAAGCACGTTCTGCTTGCAAAATTCAAAGATGACGTAACCCCAGAGAAGATCGAAGAACTTATCAATGGTTACGCGAATCTCGTCAATCTCATCGAACCTATGAAAGCTTTCCACTGGTAAATCTCTGTGCACTTGCATTTTTTGTTGTTGATCTGATTGGTATTTGATTACTGTCATGAGCGAAAAAATCCCCAAAACGAAGATCTGAATTGTTTATTGAGGGTTAGGATTTGCTGGGGATGCTTAAATTTGTTATCAATCTACCAAATATGATTTTGGATATGGTTATGCTAATGCAGAAATTGAGTTAATAACTAACAAAAATGATGTTTTTGGAAAGAAATAAAACCAAGTTGAATGAATTTGGTTCTCTTGTCTTAACTGATTTATTGGCTCTGTTCTAAAATTAAATTTAGGGGAAAAGATGTGAGCATTGAGAATCTGCATCAAGGTTTCACACACATCTTTGAATCCACATTTGAGAGCAAAGAAGCTGTAGCAGAGTACATTGCTCATCCTGTTCACGTTGAATTCGCCACTTTGTTCCTAGGAAGCTTGGATAAAGTATTGGTTATAGACTACAAGCCTACCTCTGTGTAATTCTTCATCATCTTTTGATCTTGTTTGAAATAAAGTCTCTTCCTTTTGAGTAATGTCCTTTCGTTTCCCTTCTCGTTGTTATCATGTTTCTGTCATTCTATTCCTTTTTGTTGTATCAGACGATGTGTGTTAATCATCATGAGTTTTACTTGAAAAAAGGAATTACATTTGTTGAAGAATGAAGCGAGGTTTCGAGAAACTTTGATCTTATTGATCGATCTATTCGAGAGTGAACAACTTTACCTTGATCCATTGATATGTTTACCTAATTATTGACTGACTTTATTTGGAGTATTCTCTGGAGCTCGCCAACCCTTTTGCTTCCTCGATCGCTTTATTAGATAATTCATAATCTGTCACGCAATACTCATATGGGATCTTGAGCTTTGGATCAGTCTTGGTTCTCACTAAGCCTTTCATCATCGCTAGGTTCTTGTACCCCCAACAATTCCGTCTTTTGGATGACTATACCGATAAGATCGTGTAAGTCGAAGGTCAACGTTTTTGGGTCAGAGGTCAGCCAAGAGACGCAAAAGTGTTTGTAAATTGACGGTTGCGAGCAGAGTTGGTAAACTAAGGCTTTTGTGACATTTTCAGTCGGAGAAAAATGATCAAGACAAAGGGGTGATTGATAGAAGAACGAGTACAAGTGATTGATATACACCATAATTAATGGAACCTCCAATTACTTCAAGTTCTCCATAATTGTCGGAATCTCCAATAACAATTGAATAGACAGGAATATAATCTGATCTCTCAAAGGTACATATATATTATCATGCACATACAATACAGCTTATCAGTGTTAATGTCAATCAGAATGATTTTATATATGCGAATCATCTAGTTAACAATAAAAAGAGTGGTAAAAATTTATTCTTTCAGCTCATCCCATATCCACCGGAAAATAAAGATCAAGGTTCAAAGCTAAAATATAAAACTAAACCAAATGTATCCCAGACAACCCCGGTTTAAGATCTCGATTTGCTTGTCATACGCGGCTTTGTGTTTTTGAATCCACATCCTAGTATAGGCAATAAAATGAAGAAAAAATTAAGATCCGAAAAAGACAAAAAGATCGTTAACCAAAACAAAAACCGTGATTTACCTGTGGGGGTTTTCTACATGTGAATGGGCTTGTCGTAGGTAGCCATCGCAGCTTCCTTGATAGCCTCACTCATGGTGGGATGAGCGTGACAGACTCGAGCAATGTCTTCACTAGACGCATCATAGTTTATCGCTAAAACCGCCTCATGGATCAATTCTCCTGCGTTTGGTGACATAATGTGAACCCCCAATATCTTGTCTGTCTCTATCAGCCAAAATCTTGACCATTCCTTCTGCTGTGTCTATGGCCTTGGCTCTGCTATTGGCCATGAACGGGAATTTCCCAACTCGGTAGCTTACACCTTCTTTCTTCAGCTGCTCCTCGGTTTTACCCACCGAGGCAACTTCCGGATAGGTGTAGACAACCCCTGGGACTTTGTCGTAATCCACATGGCCGTGTTTGCCTGCTATAAACTCAACACAAGCGACACCGTCTTCTTCGGCTTTGTGAGCCAGCATTGGTCCTGGAATCACATCTCCAATTGCATAAACGCCTGAAACATTTGTCGAGAATCTCTCGTTCACCAGAATTCTCCCGACCTTGTCTGTTTCAACTCCGATTTTCTCAAGATCAAGTCCAGATGTGAACGGAGTTCGTCCTGCTGAGACGAGGACAACATCAGCTTCGAGAGTGGTCTGTTTTCCACCTTCTGCAGGTTCCACTATGAGCTTCACGCCATTTCCTGAGGAATCTACGCCAACAACTTTAGTCTTGAGCATGAACTTCATCTTTTGCTTCTCTAGTGAACGCTGAAACTGCTTGCGGATTTCACCATCCATTGACGGTACGATATCCGATGCAAACTCCACAACTGTGACCTCTGATCCGAGCCTTCCCCACACAGAACCCATCTCGAGACCAATATAGCCAGCCCCAATGACGATTAGTTTCTTGGGGATTTCAGTCAGAGAAAGTGCCCCGGTTGATGATACAATCTTCTTTTCATCGATGGTGATGCCAGGCAAAGACTTGACATCCGACCCAGTTGCAACTATGATATGTTTGCCTTTCACAACCGTGTTTTCTCCATCGATTGTCTCCACAGAGACTTCAGACGGGGATAGGAATTTACCGTAGCCCTTAACGTAGTTCACCTGGTTCTTCTTGAACAGACCTTCGATACCACGGGTGAGATTCTTGACGGCTGTGTCTTTCTGAGCCAACATAGCAGGAAGATCAACCTCAACCGAAGAGACCTTAACGCCATGGTTAGCAAAAACGTGCTTTGCTTCATGGTACATGTGAGAAGAGTGAAGAAGGGCCTAAATACATAAGAAAAAAGAAAAGAAAAGTGGAAGCTACGTTAGCAGCTTATAGAGAATTTTCATTCAACAAAAGCTAATAGATAACGTAATATTAGGTTCATCAAAGCTTAAGCAGAGTGTGGAAGAGCCTAACACAATCATAGAACAAAAAACTAGTGCTATTAACATTTAACATAGTTACGGTGTACGGAAATGAAAGTTTCATAGAACGTTTGTTTATGTCAAACGTTAGACAACGAACGAAGAGAGGATCATGATCCAGAACAAAATTGTTGAGAGATACAAATATTCCAAGGACAATGGTTCCACTTCCGTGGATTCAAGCATAAATATAATTCAGTAATACGCAAAAAACGTATCCAAACAGATCTGATTAGCGAATTTAAGGATCATCACACAAGCAGTTCTTAAACCTCCAACTCAATCCAACACTCAGTTCGTATAGACATGGATCGATGAACATAATCCACAAAAAAAGGGAGAAAAATTTGCCGAATCGAGGTTCTCGAACAAAAAAGATTGATTCCACGACGGCAAAAGGAGTTTATGAATCACCTTAGAAGGAATACAGCCGACGTTAAGACAAGTACCACCGAGAGCGCCGCGCTTCTCGATGCAGGTTGTCTTAAGACCAAGCTGTGCCGCCTTTATCGCCGCCACGTAGCCTCCGGGACCGCCGCCGATAATAACAACATCGTTCTCGTCGGATCCCGACGAAGCGAAGCCGCGGGATAGGGAGAAAGAGAATCTGAGAGCGTCAGTAAGAGGATTAGAGATGTTTCTGGTGAGAAAGTACGCCTTTCTCCTAGCCAAGCTCGCCATCGCCATCGCCATCGTTGTTGTTGTTCTCCTTCCGTCCAACTTTCTTAGAGAGAGAGAGAGAGAGAGAGACTTTGGTTCTTTGAAGCGTCGAAGAAAGACGGAGCAATACTCGAAAGGGCCTCTTCACTTTTTTCCCTTTAGTTTATTCTTTTTCTTTCCCATAGATCATATAATTAAGAGAATCCAAAATCAATTAAAGTATTAAACATTACAGGGTAATAAATCATGATAATCGATAATCCTAGTTATTCAAGTTCTATATGATACTTCATGGTTTATACATAAGAATATGGACCAATCACTTCATAAAGATATATAAAGAAAAATAAATGAGAGATATTTGAACCATTTACAAAGAAAAGATAAAAAAAATGATATGAAATTAAGAAATGGAGATGAAGATTAGAGAAAGGATGGCCTCAAATACTGACAAAAGAAGGTTAGGTCTCCTATGAAGTCTTATTAGCAGATTAAACTCAGAAATACTGTCACAGTCTCTGGTGATTAGATTCTTTATGAAATCTTTAAGAAATGAAACCCAACCAAAACAAGCTTTCAATAGCAACCCATAACAGAGAGATATTAACTTTATCTTAATCAGTTTTTGTACAGTGCTCAATAATCCTACCGGAGAAATAGCCAAACAAACAGATCGATCAAAAATGGCTACAACACTTATGGACATTTAAACAACCAACAGAAGTCCCTTCAGCTTCTCTTTTTGCCTCCTTTTATTTAATCCAGTATCAGAGATGTAATGACATCAAATAATCTTCCCTTAAGGGGTGTTATCTCCCTGCTTCTATATTATATACATTGTCCCCCTCAAGACCGCACAAAAACCTTCATCAGTTAGACTTCTAGCATCGCCTGTAACCGGGCTCGGGCTTCATCAGAAATACAAAACTGTATTCTTCTCCTCTGAGGAGCTGGGGATGATGTGAAGGAGATGACCACCACCGTAACATTATCCGACGACTCAAGCCTCAACGCTTCCCTTCCAAGTTCCATAGCACATCTTCTTGGGTCACCGTGTCTCTTGAGCCCTTGCCTGGTAAATGTAACAGCATACTGGCTTGTCATCACGTCCCAAACACCGTCACATCCCATTATCAAGAACTCATCTTCCTCGGTTAGAATCATCCGCTCAATGTCCGGGTCTGAGATAAGAGGCGACAAAGATCCTCCGAGGGGTGAAAACCTCTTTATTGACCAGTCTCCAAGAGCTCTTGTAACGGCTAGGTCACCGTAGAGATACTCGCCTTCAAAGTACCCTCCTAAATCCTCTACCCGTCTCCGTTCTGGCTCAAATGTAGATTTGTGATCAAATGACATCTCAACAGCTTTTCCTTTCCTGCAGAGCACTGCACGGCAATCACCTGCGTTAGCTACCATTAAGTGCCTTCCGATTACAAGAGCGGTTAAGGCAGTTGTACCGCACGAACCACTAACAATGCTTTCATCTTCCATGGCGAGATCAGCTAGCCTATAAGCTTTCCGGTGAGACTTCTCCAGCTCTTGCAAGAAAAAGGTGTTCACAATGGAGGTTGGTTCACGAAAAATAGCATCTTCAAAGAACAATCTGGTTGCATTATCTTTTATATACTGTGAAGCCTCAGATCCACCGTGGCCATCAAACACACCGTAGAAAGCAATGGGCACGGGAATTCTGAAGAAGGAAGACCCAAGATGAGCTGAGAGGTCGTCTATGCATATGTGTTCATCTTCCATGTACTCCCGGTAGTCACCCTTATCCGCATAACTCCCAGAACTTATCTTGGGGACAAACTCATTAGCAGGCTCTTCAGTAGCAGTTGCAGTTGCAGAACAACTCTTGACCTGTTTAGGGAAAAACAGAACATTAGAGCTTGTTTAGTGTTTAGTAGTGCTTCACCTGGACAGAACAAACAGAGAATTCATAAAACAGAGCAGCAAAAGGAAGTCGAGCTTTAACAATGACACTGAAGAAGACATTGATCCACGAGAAGCTGAAATCAAAGTCTCAACAAGGAAAAAAAAGGCGACAACTATATTAAATCACCAGTCTTTCTTATCTAAACTCGAATCGGATTCATAAAGGAAGAGGCAAGTGAAAAACCCAAAAGTCAAGTCTTAATGCAAAATTGACCTTTGTTAAGAATCATGTCGACGATATCAAATCGAGAAACCATGACTATACGAAAAGTAATAATAACAATGAAAAAAATTCAATCAATCCAATCCACTCCTAACTTCGAATTCATCGTAGAATCTAGAATGACAGAAAATCCTAAACAATGAAAAGCAGCGAATTGAGATTACGAAAAGAGAAAAGAAGACAAACCCAAACACATACCGATCCTAACAAAGGCGTTTCTTCAGAAACCGGAATCTCAATACACACGGAGTCATGAATTCGAATTTCGGCAATCTGAAAGTTATTGGGATCTTTCCCGACGGAGAGATGAGACTTGACGTCGATAACACTGATTTCAGCAGATTCAGCGACCACATTTTGACTCAAAAACATCGCTTTAGCTCTTCTAATAAACTGGCGTACACATCTGATTACGAGATCCTTCAAAAGACAAAGCTGTGTAAAAAGCAGCCATTTTTGGGTGACTGAAGCTTTGCTTGGACGCATTTTAATGTTTAGCGAAAATATTAAAGAAAAAAATAAGTTTACCTGAATGTGTTGAGAATATATGACTATATATACATAAATATTATATTATCTTTGAATGCTATATACAAAAATGATACTATGGGAGTATATATATAAATCTTCGACAAATGGAAATTGTAAAAATCTTTATTTAGATATTTTATATATTTCAGGTAAAAACATCTTATTATTGTAAATATCTATATATAGGTGTTTTCAAATGCATGAAACTCTTGTGTCCACACTAATCTGTCATACCAATATTAAAGATGGGTGTTAAATACCAATTAAGCCAAAGATTATTAATACTCTACTTGGCCAATGTTAAGCTACACGTGGGAAACATTAGTTCAACCTTTCAAACCACTTGGCCTCTTTACCAATACACCACCACCGTATGGTTCTTTACCACAATTAGATAACCCAATTTTTTTTAATAATTAAAAATCGCAAAGAGTTTACCAAAAAAATATCGTAAAGAGGTGAAAATGATATACATATAAAACAGTAGGTATTGACAAAAAAAAAACAGTAGGTTGAAAAACAAATTTATAGTTATATACTGCTAACATGTGTTTCACATATCACTAACTAAAACAAGAGTCTTGAAAAAAGCTATTAACAAATAAAAGTAAACCAGCTAATTGTTTATTTAGTTTTTAAAATTGAAATGTTTGGTAATTCTCAATAGTGCTAGCATGTGTAATTCTTTGTGAAATTGTAGTTAAATTAGCAAACTAAAACGATTTTTTGTTGGTTTTAAAGTCGAACTCCGAAACTCCAAACGTGAAGCTTGTTTGGCTATTAGTTCTGATCAATTAAGTAGACAATTATATTTTCATTTAATTTCCATCGTTCAATAAAATGTGACGTGTTGAATTTCTAATCGCATGTACATACGGCTATAATTTTGTACAATTTGTATATCTATATCAGTAAAGTTAAACCTTTTAATGTAATTTTGTATTTTAAAACACCAATAGACAAATGAGTGACGATTATCCAGTTGTCTAAGATTTGATAACTCAAATCATCATGAGACTTATTTGCACAAACTTTATAAGTCTATATATTAACTAAAGGTGACTTAGGAGAAACCATAAATAGCATAAAGCAAAGGGAGACGTACTTTTTTCCTACGCTGATAAATGTTTTTTTTGATTTTCCCAATTTCTTATGATACTAAATTTTCATTTAACCAAAATTTTAAGTTATTTTAAAATTTTTCTTTTCTTTTCGGCTGCATAATATTTTAAAATTGCCAAATACCTGGCCCAAATACAAAACATAGAGAACTAATATATCCAAAATCATAGACAGAAAACTGAACTGGAAGTATAACAAAGGAAATGGGCATCAAAGTCAACCTTGAGACTCTCAACAAGAATACGATTGTGTAAAAGAACTCTTCAAAGAAGAACATGCTACTTATATTAGAAATTGGAAATAAACCTTTGTTAACATTCAATAATAACCCCAAGATACAAGTCAGAAATAAACCTTTTATAATTTTTTCATGCTATACTTTTTTAAATATTGATTTTTCATAATATTTGTAAAATATTAATTTTTCATAATATTTGTAAAATATTAATTTTTCATTTAGAGAAATTTTAGTTTAGTTTTTTTTTTAAAAAAGATAACCCTTCAAGAAAAAGAACATTGTACTGATATAGAAACGGGAGATGAAAGTACTAAAACGTAATACAGAATTATTGAGCTTCATGAAGGCCACAAAAGCGTTCTAAGTTCTTATTGGAGAAGAAGGGAAAATAAGTTCACTACCAATTCTGACATATCGTCAAAGTCGTAACCATCTTTTGCTGCACATCATTGCGTTAGCAACTTTGGCTTCCAAAGAAAGAACAAACTCAGGAGGCTCTCTTCTGTCTGAAACATAAGCATCGTAGGACGCGGCTCGTGAGATTGGAATTGAGAGAATGTCACGAGCTACTCGAGAGAGGATTGGATACTTGTGACCCTCTTCTCTCCACCATTCCAATGCTTTGAAGTCTTTGTTCCACTCCATAACCGGTTCTTTGAGGTAGGAATCAAGCTCTGATTCATCAAACTCTCTTGGAGATCCTTCGAACTTGAGAAATTCTTGAAAGAAAGCAAAATTCTCGTAAGCGTCAGGCTTCTTTTCTCTATCCTTTCGTGCTGCCCTTTCTTCTTCTGCTGATGAATCAGAATCATAGTCTTCTTCTCCTTCTTCCTGTTCTTCGTCATAATCTTCTTCTTCTCCTTCTTGTTCTTCATCATAATCTTCTTCTCCTTCTCCTTCTTCTTGTTCTTCATCATAATCTACTTCTCCATCTTGTTCGTCATCATAATCTTCTTCTCCATCTCTATCCTTTCGTGCTGCCCTTTCTTCTTCTGCTAATGAATCAGAATCATAGTTTTCTTCTCCTTCTTCTTGTTCTTCGTCATAATCTTCTTCTTCTTCTCCTTCTTGTTCGTCATCATGATTTTCTTTTTCTTCTCCTCCATCATCATTTTCATCTTCTTCTTTGGAGTCAATTGTAACAACCGGGCCTATTGGTTTTTGACAGATATCAGTAGCTGCATAGTGAGCATACAGATTGCGTAAATACTCCAAAACAGTTTCAGCTTTCGAGGCTTCATCACACACTTGGTTCTTTGAGCAGTAAAACTCAAGATACTTCATCTTGAACCTAGGGTCTAACACAGACGCAGTTGCCAAAACCAGAAACATATGATTCCAATATTTATTGAACCTCTTCAGTATCACCTTAGCTTTGCGGAGGAAGTAATCACTATCAGCACTATTGAGCTCCTGGTTGAACATTACCTTAAGCTCTGCAAGAAGGGGGAAGTAGACATTAGATGTTGAATACCCTCCTTCGAAAAGCTCCACTGCCACTTTATAAATGCAACCAACGAGTTTGCAAAAAGTTTGGATCTTTATCCATTCTTCATCAGACGGTTTGTCATAATCATCGTAAATCTCATCCTTTGAGAATGCATCCTCGGATTTCATATCTACAGCTCGTTGCAGATTAGACAATTTGAGGTTCCAGTTGGTCGATGAACATCTTCCCCATCCAACCAACATACGCAAATCCTCATACAGGGACCAGCTAAAGTCACTATACAAATCATCAACCATTAACCGGAAAAGATCAGCACAGCAATAGATTACAAAAACCGGTGGGTTAATCGAACTCTTCCCTTTCTCTTCCATACATTTCCTGATAGAATCAACCGTATTTTCATCAAAATCCTCATGGTTATGCAGTAGTATAGTAGAGACCTTGCTTTGAATCTCCAAACCCTGAACAGCGGTCCTAAAATGGTGAAGATAAATGTCATCCAGAGGTATGGCCTCGTCAGTAGTGTACCCGAGGATCCATTTTCTGAGCTTCCAGTTTGTGCTCGATTTTATAAGTGAAAGTTAATTTCAACGTTAGTGATTTGTATTAATATTGGTAATTTGTCACTACATGTCTGCATCATCATTTGGATTCAGTTTCTAGCTACAAAATGTAAAAATCCCAATATTGCCTTAGTAACGAATGTAATTTTGGTGATGCAAAAGCACATGCATGTAAACATGTATATTTTTTTCTTTTTTTCTTCTAAAAACTGGTTAAACCAAATGGCAGAGTATACAGCTCTAGGCAAAACCAAACCGGTGATCAAAGTACCCTTTCCGTCTCGTAGTAGCTTTTGTCACTGGTACGTTCGTTACAGAGTCTGCATCGGCTTCAAATCTACGGTGAACAATCGCGACGACCAAGCATCAGATTATTTTTTCCAATGTTTACAGTTAAGCCACAAAGCTGCGGTGTTGACGAAGCGCTTTACAAAACAATTCTATTGTCTCAACGAGAAGAAGCTTCACATGGTCCTTGACGTGAACCACACGATTCTACATTCCACTAGGGTTTCACGTATCTCCGAAGCAGAGAAGTATTTAATCGAAGAAGCAAGTTCAACTACAGGTAGTGTATGTGTTTCTTTCGCATTAATCTGATATACAGTAGATAATAATAATAATATATCACCAATAAATAAAAGTCATTATAGATCCTCAAAAGTTAAAATGTGTTACAAAAGCATTGCATTTACACTGATTTTTGAGTCAAAATAAGATTAAAGGCTTAAAAATGCGTTGAATTGATTAAACCTTTGGGGTTGTCCAAAAAAGGAAAAAAATAAGATGAAATCTTTAGGACATTGAAAGGAACAGCAGGAGTAGTTCGATATGCTTTTGGTATGGGTGTCACTTTCATTCCCTAAACGATTTTGGGACATTCAAAGCAACCCTAGGAATTTGTTTTGCTTTGGGTATGTGTGTCATTTTCATTCCCTAAACGATTTTGGGACATTCAAAGCAACCCTAGGAAATTGTTTTGCTTTGGCTATGGGTGTCACTTTCATTTCCTTAACGCTTCTTGCAGAGATGACCTCTGGTTCATGCCTGTTAAAGCGCACACACAGTTAAAAAGAGAGTTCTAACCCAAAACGAATACTATATATACTTTAAGCAGTCTTTCAATAATGAAACTTGCGGTTTTCGTTACAAGAAAACTATCCTTGTGTGATTGTGTGAGATTTAAGCATTTCGTTCTAGGACTAAGGAACAAATTATGAATCTATGAAGCTAAGATGCTGCCGTTTAGTATGAACTAAGTACCGATCTTTAGAATAGAGAAATTAAGCTTTAAATATCCAATTACTCCATTTATCAACCAAAATAAAAAGCAAGAAAGAAATTTAAGTAATTCATTTGACTAACCTCCTTGTTTTGCTTTTCCTTTTGCCATTGGGCGTATTCCTCTTTAAAATGTGAACTGGACTTGGAACGTAATTCACGAGAAGAGGCCATGATCCCTCTTTAATCCCTTGACCATAGACTTGTCTATGTATATTCTTTCCAATTATGGAAATGCTGGTGCTCATTGCATCACTATCCTCCTCGTCTGTAATACAACACACTGCCACTTTATTCTCCACGTCCAACAAGAAGCTGACAACATTTACCAACTCTCCTAACATAAAATCACCCAAATTCACTACTAAGAACTCGCTCCACGACACCTCTTTGGTTTCAATCTTATTGCTCACCCATATCTTCATCTCTAATGACAACCTATGAAGATACTGATGTAACACTGAGACTTGTTCGTCTCTAACAACTGACAGAACGGCGGTATCTTCATGCTCATCAGTCATGAAATGATCAGGACCATCACTCTCATACGGAAGAGGGAGAAACCCAAATCTCTCTGTTGTGAAATCAAAACTGAGTATGAATTGATAGAACTCGTTGTCGTCATCTTTAGCAACCCAGTAAGTGTTTCCTTTCACAGACACGCCACGAGCTGATATGTCCCAATCATGATTATCCACATCTAGAACCCTCCATGAATCAGAGCTAAACTCATACAATTGAAACTCAGAAACCGTGCGGATCAGCTCGTTGTTGTAATAACGACAATACCTCAAGATCTTGTAGTTATTAATGCAATAAGACTTGCTGCCTTCGTATCCAAGAGCATATAAATCACAACTCCTATAACGTTTTCTGGGTTTCACATACCTACTTTCACCGTTACGAGGGTTGCAAACCACGAGCATTTTGTTTCCCTCAATAGTGCATAATATCAAACCGTTGCAGTAAAAAATTTCAGATATTTCTAAATCTTTTGAATCTTTTAAAGATCTAAGTTTACCTCCAAACTCCATAGACGGATCAACGTTGTAATGAATACCATGGAGATTGATGACTGTTAAATAAACACTAGTATTTAACAATAAGATCAACTCTCTTCCTGCTTGAGCCAAGTGTTTCTCGGCGAGAAGATCTTTGAGTAAAATGTACCATCTTTTACAAGTAGTTTGCCATTTTGCTCGAGACTTTGGCGGAACCCCAGCGAGTATTTTCGATTCCAGATCGAGTGGAAGGTCGAACTTCATCATCGTGTTCTTGTGATTTCTGAACTAATATCTCTCCAGGAAAAAAGCATTTAGGACTGAAAATATAAATCAGGGCAACTAAAACTGTGTCTTTGGTCGTGTGATAATGGGTTAACGGTATTTTAGGAAAAATGCATTTTTTCTGTAATCAATCGGTTTTTGTGGGAAATTTGAAATGTAAATAATTTCCCAGAAATATCTTTTTGGAGATAAGATCTCTTTTTAAGATGTAAATTTATAATCTTTTTAGGCGGGAATGCGACTGCATGTACTGGATCCTATTATCGAGATGATGAATCTACGCAAACAATGAATGCTGAGATTGGAGTTGATTGGTAAACAGAATTGCGTTTAAAAACGCGGTTCTGTGACAATTTTACTAATAAAAAAAACTTGCGGAATATAAAAAAAACGCAAGTTTGTGTTTTCACTGAAAAAAATACAAATTTTTTTTTATTTTTTTCATTAAGCAGAAAAGTGAGTATAGAGTAGATTTTTCGTGGAATCAAATTTTTGTTATTATTTAATTATATAATACTAATATTTTATACTTTTAAATAAATACTAATAAAAAATTAATTATAAATATAATTGTTTACAATAAAATTATTTTATAAAAACATTCAAACCAATAACAAAAAAGTACTAAAAATATTAATAGTCACACTATATTAAATAGATACAAATTTGCATAAAATATGAGAAAATCAAATAAAATAGAACAAAAAAACTTTTAAACATCTTATATAATAGAATATAAAGAGTTATAAATAAAACTATGATATTTGATTTTTAAAAGTCATAAGATATAAATGTATGTATTATAAATATACTAAAAATAAGTTAACTAACTACAAGTAAAAAATTAGTTCAATTATAATTTTTAATAATATTTAATAGATTCTGCTATTCTGCAAAATCTATCAGATCATAAAAAAAGAATTTATTCTGCAATTCTCATTCCGCATGTTTTAAATTATTTCGCAGTTTTATTTTAATTTTCGATAATTCCGCAATTCCGCAAGTATTACCAATCAAACCCATTGTTTCGATTTTTTTTTCTTTTTCTTGGAAATATATTATATGGGCCGTATGTGAAGTCTTTTATATAAGCTGATGACATAATGGGCCTCTATTTCGGCTCGTTTTCTTTTTACCTGAACTGAGTCTGAATGCCTGCTTCTCTCCGTCTATATCGAAATTTCGCCGGCCGGTCGTTTCGCCGGTAAGACTCCATCTATTTGTATGTCTCTCTCCGTGGCCGTCTATTTGGTTTGAATGGTTTTATAAGTTTCATATATTTTTCTTTTTAATCCAATTTCTCTGCCTTCTTCATTTCTACCTTTTGTAGACGATCCAGAGATTCGGATTGGTATTTCAATGGTTGTTTATTCTATTCAAAGTTTTGAGCTTCTTTTTTCGTTTATACCCGAATTGTTAGATCTCTGTAATGGGTTTTCTGTACAAAGATAGCGGCTTATTTTTTTCAATCCTTTTTTATTTTTGGTGGGGGACTTGAAAGAGTAAGCTTGTTCTTCGGCGACTACAGTTTCAGAGTTTAGGGTTTAGGTTTTACGTTTCTGATTGATAGTTTTGAATTTTGTGTTTTACGAAACAGGAAAAGAAACCGTAATTGAATCCCACGATCTCTTGTGGAAATGCTGACTCTACAAGGTTCTTTGCCTCCTGAGCTCGCTAACAATGTAGTTAGGGTCAGTATCATCGGTTCGATTTTCCCACAGTGTCCAGATTAACTTGTGTTTTTTTTTGTTTTTTTTCTTTCCTTAATGCTGTTTTTTACTGATCTATTCGTCTCTTCTTTTGGGCAGTTGTACCGTGAATGTCTTCGTAGAGCTACATTCATTGGTAAGAAGGTGAGATTCTCTGAACTACTTGTTTCCGAGCTTTTAATATGAACTTGCTTTGTCAGATTAGACACTATGTTGCGTTCAGTGGGATTGTGTTTGGTATGATTGCTATTCCTGTTTCTAGTATGATAATCTTCGGATAATAGAATTTCATTTCAACACTTTGAAACTAAATCGAGGTTTTTTGTATGCTGATTAAAGTTTATCATCGTTCTTTACCCTCACATGTTTCTACTTTTTAGTCTCACTTAGTTATCTAGAGCAAAATGTTGAGAGCTTTCTTTAGAGCAGGATACATTGATTTCTGTGTCTATCAATAACTTTTAGAGTTGCACTTAAGGGGATTGCATTCTGTATATAAGAATGCTGTTTGATTGAAGCCTGAGCATTTGTATCGTTATCATGCAGCCAGAAAATTTTGAGATTGATATCATATCTTCACTTCTATTTTGATGCAGTTAGAAAGATTTGGCTTTGCTGCCTAGATTGTAATGGGTATTGAACTTTTTTTCTGTTAACTCGTTTGTGTCGTGCAGCAACACAACACTGAGCTGGTGGTTGGTATGGTGAGGCAGCAATTTAAGAGACACATGAATGAGACAGACCCCGAGAAGATTCAGAAGTTAAAGGATGAGTGAGTTTTAGTTTTCTCCCTAAGTCTCTGGTGAATGCTATAACTTGTTTGGGTCCGAAATACAACTTGTTCATTGAGGCATCCAAAAAAATGATGTTTTTCACACATACACACACGCACAGCTGCACCGTATCACTGGTGCATATATTACAAAGCACTCTTGGGATTTTATCATGTATATATATATATACATCTATCTGGAAAGTTTGGAATGACCCAAAAAGGTTTTATGTTGGTATTTGGCAGTGCTGCTCGGGGACTCATCAATCACATGTTGTTTGAGTCAGAGAAGTTAACAGGACGCAAGCTTAGCCAGAGATCCTGATGTAGGCTTGTTGCTGACTCTCATCGGTATGCTCTCTCTGGTTCATCGTAGGCAAATAATGCAGCTAGTTGGCTTAAATAGAAGACTTTGTCATCGAGTAGCTTCAATGATTCATAAAATTGATGATCTTGGTTTGCAATTCAATCAAGTGGTTCTATACTTCAAATCGAATCAAACTGTTCTTTAACTCTGGTTTAGATCCGTTATATTAGACACTTCGAAAACAGAGAGGACAATGTAGAGTTGATAGGCCAGCAAAAATTTCAAAAAAGAGGTGCTAATAATCCTAATATGATATCTGAGTATGAATGCAACCAACGTTGAGCCAAGAATGATACTATGATACATAACTAAGAATAGGATACAACAACGTTAGGTTTCTTGATTTAGTGCTTATCTTTCCGAGAAGAAGCATGGCAGAAAGAAGAAAAGAGACAAAAAAGCCTACGATCTGTTATTGAACTTACAGAGTGATGCACTAAAGCATCAATTTCAAAAGACAGTTATCTAGAAGATACAATACATGTACTAATTTTGCGACTTTCTGAGATTGACGAGTTACCTTGACAAAATGAAATGGAAGACTTCTATAAGTCTCCAGGTTGTTGAGGACGTAAAAGGTCAACTTAATGCCATGATATCTCTGACACGCGAACAAACTCGTTAAACAACGAGAAATCAAATTCGTGAGCTTCGTTTCTTGAGGTTTATTTAGAGTGATCAGTTGGTGTTGGTGGGTTTTCACAAATGACGAAGTCAAATCCCCCAAATCTCTGCTACTAAGTCTCAAGCTTCTTTGTCGTTAAGCTCCTGGTTTCTTCAATCTCCACAAGCTCTCCAGTTTTTCTATTTTCACCACATTTTCGGATTTGGGTTTAATTTTGTAATACATTGTTCAATTTTTGGATTATTGTTCAAAATATAATACGCCGTATTGTTGTTTCACTAGCTACGATACGGTGCGGGTGATGAGCATGAACATCTTGGACTGCTCACATTACACGACAGTGATTGACGGTGGAAAAATGAGGAGGCGTGGCGCCTCTGGATTGGTCGTACGGAATTGAGCTTTCGTTCTCTGTGCCGGAGATTGGCTGTGACCGTCGTATGTGGTCCAAGTATAAAATTATTTATAAACTTATTTCATTAATTAAATTCAAAAATTAGGAAAATAAACAAGTTGAAAATTTAACATAATTTTTTTTTGTAAAGTGATTTTAATATATGTGATAAATTTTAAAGATAATTACTATTATACTATATAATTTTAATGACTACAACTTTCAAATGTGAGATTAACTAACGGCTAACAAATTTCTAACATTACAGATTTTCAATCGATTTCTTTAATTATCTGGACCGCATGGATAAAGAGATCGAAGACATTTTATTACAATTAATATTAATGCACCATCACGACCACTTTTGTTTGTATGTGGGGGCCGTTAAGCTCCCTTGAGTCACAATAACCTAACAAACGACTAGTGTTCTCAAAATTTAAAATTTAAACCCTTTGAAGTTACTGTAATTATGGCATACTAATTATGATTTTACAACTCGAGAAGCAGATTTGTTTAATAGAACACCAAATTTGAAAACCAAGATAAAGAATAGGGCCTCATTCGTATTAATGAAGAAGTCAAAGGGTTCATCGTTAGAAAAAATAAACTTTCTAATTTTGAAAATCCACTCCCCCCCCAATTCAAATCTGAGCTTTGAAGGAGGCACTTGAAAACTAAAAAGCTGGGTAAACATTTAATTTCATCCTCAAGTTTCTTCTTGTTCCACTATGAGCGTTTGAAGCTGTAATCCTCTTCTAATTTCTTTCCGAATCCGTGCATGTTAAAAGACAGTTTAAGCTTAGTGCTCGCAACGTTCCGAGAATCGAGATGCCAGAATCTGAAGAGAACGAGTTCGCGAGCTTGTCTCTATTTTCGCCGTCAAGAGCTCCTCTGAATTCGATACCGGATCCAAGTCAATTGCAGAAGTCGAATCATCTATCCGATTTCGATTTGGTTCAGAAATTGGAATGTACAAGAACGCAGCACCATCGAACACTGGGTACAGAGAAGAGATTCGAAGTTTTGGAAGGTAGATGTGGAAATGCGAGTGGTATGCACGATTCGAACCCTAAGATTGCTGGTCGTAATGTAAGATCTCGGTCGGAGCCAAACTCTGCGCAGAGTACGCCCACTAGGAACGGTGCTAGGGTTTCTCTTGGTGGGGGTTGTGTTACCGGCGCAAGAGTTGTTCAGTCTTTCGGTGGAAGAGGAACGAGCTCGTTCTCGAGGATCCCAAGGGGGATTTCTATGGCTGATTCTGTTAGCTTTGCCGAAGCAACTCCACATTTTGAGCTCAACGAAGATCATTCGTTTTGGAAAGAGCACAATGTGCAGGTTGGTGCATTTGTTTAGGAGATTCTTTAACAGTTTGATTGTTTGAAATTTACGAAGTTAGGCATCCTTCTATGTGGTGTAGGTTTTGATAAGGCTGAGGCCATTAAGCAAAATGGAGAGAGCAACTCAAGGATATGGTAAGTGTTTAATACAGGAGAGTCCACAAACATTGGTCTGGTTAGGCCATCCAGAGACCAGATTCACCTTTGACCATGTTGCCAGTGAGACAATATCTCAGGTAAACCTCATCTTAAATTCATGTAGTTGAATGCAAACAATAGTTGCTACACTACTTTTATATCAGATGTTATTATGTGATGTAGCTACCTGAACACTGGTGATTTTTAATGTTTCCGGACGTGTACCCTGCTGATTTTTCAGGAAAAACTATTTCGCGTTGCTGGGCTGCCCATGGTGGAGAATTGCTTGTCCGGTTACAATAGCTGTGTGTTTGCCTACGGTCAGGTGAGATCATAACTGATGATATGTTTCTGGTTGTGAGAATTTTCTATGGTTCAAAATCTAGAAACTTAGCATCCTCTCATATAGACTGGTAGTGGCAAGACCTATACTATGATGGGAGAGATTTCTGAGGCAGAGGGAAGCCTCGGTGAAGACTGCGGAGTTACTGCTCGTATTTTTGAGTATCTGTTCTCAAGAATCAAAATGGTAATTACCTATTCTCGTCCCGACGAATCATTGCAAGCCAATATATTTTAGTACTTTAAAGATCTTTTATAAACAGGAAGAAGAGGGAAGGAGAGATGAAAAACTTAGATTCAGTTGCAAATGTTCTTTTCTTGAGATATATAACGAGCAGATTACCGACCTCTTGGAGCCATCTTCAACCAATTTGCAAGTAATTCAATTTTTTTTTTCCACCACTTTGATTATTATCTAATTATTAGATTGCTTTTTGTATTGAGATAGGTCATAACCTTTTATTCCATGTTTTAGCTCAGAGAAGACTTAGGAAAAGGGGTATATGTGGAAAATCTTGTAGAACATAACGTGAGAACTGTTAATGACGTTCTAAAGCTTCTACTACAGGCAAGACTTCCATATCTAAACATTATGTTAAGAGTTTAGGTGTTCAAGTATTTAAGTTGAAATGTTTTCCTTATGCTCAGGGAGCAGCAAACCGGAAGATTGCAGCAACCCATATGAATAGTGAAAGCAGCAGATCCCACAGCGTTTTCACGTGTACAATCGAGAGCCTCTGGGAGAGAGATTCTCTAACCCATTTAAGATTTGCCAGACTAAATTTGGTCGATTTGGCTGGTTCTGAAAGGTAGCGAGTACACTTTTCTTGTGGTTACTTTTGCATCTTGACTGCTAAAATTATTTTTGTTACATATATAGGCAGAAAAGCTCAGGTGCGGAAGGGGATCGCCTAAAAGAAGCAGCAAACATTAACAAATCCTTATCCACTCTGGGGTAACCATATCAGATGCTCTTTTTTTTCATGAACTGTTTTCAGTTGTACATCGCCAAGCCTTATGTCAAAATAATATACAGTTGATTGAGAAAATTGTGAAGAAACTGAAAATAGGCATAGCAAAAATGGATGGCACGACTTTAATAGCTTTGAGGTTTTTGACAACTTTAAAATGATTATTGCCTTAACTTTAAGATAAATAATCTTTGGACAAGATAAGATGCCTACAATGTCTTACACCTTTTAGTATGCTCTATTTTCTTTAATCTTGTAACAAATGCTTAGTAGTTCCTAACACTATCCCATTCATCTGTCAATTTAGCTTAGTGATAATGTCTCTGGTGGATTTGGCACATGGGAAACATAGACATGTTCCCTATAGAGATTCACGGCTTACCTTTCTACTGCAGGTATGACCTATTAGAGCACTTCAGCCTTCATTTTTTTTTGCAATTGCATTGAGACTAACATCAGATATGGTTTCAGGATTCTCTGGGGGGTAATTCTAAAACAATGATAATAGCCAATGTCAGCCCATCTCTTTGGTTTGTACCAATAGCCATTCTTGTTTAATGGTTTTACCTAATATGTCATGTCCTGTGTATTTTCTGATTATTATTGATTTATTGCAGCTCTACCAACGAAACCCTCAGCACTCTCAAGTTCGCACAACGAGCCAAACTAATCCAGAATAATGTAGAGTGTGATTCTTCATTTATTAGGAGTTCGTCTATGAAGTTTCACTTGATGTAAGTTTACTTCATTTTCATGTTCCAGGCTAAAGTCAATGAAGATGCCTCTGGGGATGTTACAGCACTCCAGCAGGAAATAAGAAAGTTAAAGGTATTGACAAACTGCACCAAACAGCAGACTTTCTTCGTCTCCTGGATATGTATGTGACAGTGAATCAAAACCTTTTCATATATTAAATCAGGTCCAACTGTCCTCCCTAATGAAGAACCATAACTCTTCTGGGGCTCTTTCAGACTGCATGGCTTCTCCTGAAGAATCCAGATACTCGGGTACATGTGAAGCTAGAGAAACACATCAAGACAAGTGTCACTGTCAGGTGAACAACTCACTGAGAAAGAAGGTATTTAGCAACAAATTCGTGGATATCTTTCGACCATAATATTGAACTGGCTTCATAACTGTATAACAGGTGAAAAATATGAAAGAAATTTTGATGGGTGCTCTCAGAAGAGAAAAGATTGCTGAAAATGCCCTTCAGAAGTCTGAGGCTGAGATTGAGCATATAGACAGTTTGGTTAGTCTTGCTACAAGGACAGTCAATTTTTCATATTTTGAAAAGATGTAACCTTGACAGATTCCTCTCATGATGCAAACAAAACAGATTCCATTTCGGCTCATCTTATATTGTGATAATTTACTACAGGTTAGAGACATGGAAGAAGATGCTAAGTGCATTAAAATGATGCATAATCTTCGGCAAGAGAAAGTTGGAGAGAAGGAATTCTCTATGTCTGGCTCGTTGATGACAAAAGAGTGTCTCATTGAAGAAAATAAATCTCTGAAAGGAGAGATCAATCTTCTTCGTGAAAGCATCGATAAGAATCCAGAGTTGAAACGTTTGGCCTCGGGGAACACCAAACTCTGGGAGCAGCTACTACGGTAACTCACCAATTATATGCTTTGGAAGAGTCTTTTTTTTTTTGTTATTTCCTATGCTCTGACCTTGTCTTCCTTTTCAGATATCAGAAGTTTTATGAGCATGGGGAGCGAGAAACATTGCTTGCTGAGGTGACAGGACTGCGGGACCAGGTTTGAGAATGCCTTCAAAGTGGACTTTCAGCCTATAATTCAGACTGAAATTTTTTCATATATCATGCAGCTTCTTGATGTTCTTGAAGCAAAAGATGAGTCCTTTTCTAAACATGTAAAGGTTTGAGAAAATAAGGCTATTTGCTGTTCTTAATTTCTTGGATAATGTTGTTGCTGGTTTCTTACGCGTGAACTTTGATAACACTGTAGGAGAACGAAGTGGAAAAAGAGTTGGGAGACTGCAGAAACATGAACTTTAGTTTGATCAGGTACTATATTGAATTATAAGAAATCCAAATGTCTTTTGTGAAGGTTTGATATCGTATGAAAATCATTTACACTGTTGCATTTATGTAATTTGTAGTGATATGTGGAATGGTAAAATTTCTGAATTCTATGTTGCATTTTTTATCTTTAAACTGTTATCCTATTCTTGGAAGTTTTTGTCCTAGGTCTACTACCCTGTTCCACTACCATTCTGATATGCCCTGTGGCAGTTGATAATATAACGTTGAACCTGAAACTTCTTCAATTGTCTCATTGAGCATAATATTATTAATTTGACTAGATTGGAATAGAGCCTTTGGTATAGTCATTTATGTTTTGCTTTTGCTTTTCGATGCAGAGAACTAGATGAGATACAAGCAGGACTTGGAAGATACTTGAAATTCGACCAAATACAATCCGACTTAGTAAGAATTCAGACTGAGAGAGAGAGATTGATCGTTATAAATATATCTTCGGTGGTGTTTTATCTTTGTTGTTCCTTTTGCAGGTTGCATCTTCCACCAGTGGAGCTGAGCAGGTTAATAATGCACTTAAACATTCAATGGTTTTGTTGAGATATTATTTGTATCATGAGATTCAGTCAGAATAGTTAAATATGTATATAAAATGACTTTTCAAAGTTAAAATTGCTTAATAGGGAAACTGAATATAAATGAGAAGCTCGTCTAACGCATTTTTTTCTGTGAAACAGGCAGAAACCATGTCAACTATAAATGAAACGAGAGAGGAGGTGGCTTTTTCAGAAAGTAAAAAATGCAGTAATATCAATGCTGAATCAGGCAATCCTGATGGCAATAGGGTTTGGCTGATAAATGAATCGCAGGATGTGATAGAGCAGAATGATGGATCTATGAAACTGGTGACCAACAAAAGTAGTATGGAAAGAAAACCAGTTCCTAGAACAGAAGGTTATGACATGGAATTAAGTGTCATGGTCAATAACACAGATGCTGTAATGAAGACTGAAGAGGAAATAGACCGCTCAATCCTGCAGTTCAATTTGAGGAAAGTAATCAAGGACCTCGAGGAGGCCAAAACACTCAATTGTCAATATGAAAAAGAGCGTAAGTCACAGTTATCTCAGCAACAAGACATTGAAGTAGTCCGCGAGCAAGTCGAGACAGAAACTGCCAGAACAATTCTTGAGCTGCAGGAAGAGGTGATTGCTCTCCAGTCTGATTATCAAGGAAGAATCTGTAACTTGATCGAAGAAAATCAATCGATGAAAGATACTATAACTGCTAGAGAGGCAGAAATAAGAGCACTTAACCAAGACTGGGAAAAGGCCACCTTAGAACTAACAAATTTCATTGTGGATGGGTCTAAATCCATCAATGATGCCTCTACACAGATTGGAAGTATAATATGCTCTTTTCCGCATGTGAATGCGTGGATAGGTGATTATGTTGAGAAGGCTGCAAAAGATTGTATAAGAAAGGAAGAAACAATTTTACATCTTCAGAAAAGCTTGGAGGATGCAAGGATTTTGTTAGCAGAGATGGATTTGAAGCTAAATTGCTTAAAAGACGCAACAACTGCCTTCAACGAATTTCAACTGGATGGCAATGCTGCAACCACTGAAGAGACTTTCCGCGTGAACACTGACACGCTTGAGAATGACTTAACAGCAAAACAGTATTCTATTCCGGAAGCAGAACGACAAGCGGAGGCTGCCTTTGCTGTTAGAAAATGGCTTTCTGACTCTAGAAATCAGCACCAAATGCTGGAAAAAATAGAAGATCAACCGGTTAAAGAAAGAGGTGCATTAAGTTCGATCTTTGCTTCTCCAAGTGCAGAAGGGAATGCTGATATTGATTTTTCAAATGATGAATATTTAAGTGAAGCAACATATACGAAGGGTGATGAGCTTTCAACATCAAGCTCTGACCTTTCAAACTGCAGATGGCAACATGATTGCTCATTGAACGCAGAAAGTCAAGGAGTTTCAGGTTCTGGATCTGACGCCCAGGATATTCAGAACAAGACTACATCAGCAGCTTTGATTGCTAAGAGTGGTTCTGAACATTGTGTTTCCTGTGGGGGTATACTTTTACTTGTTTTCTTTAATTCACTACCCTAAATTGAAGATATCAATTTAGTAATCTTGAATGACTAAAACTACCAGTTCTATCTTTTATGTATAGAAAGAAGCTTAGGGTTTTCTTTTATGCAGAGGGAAGGCATTCAGTAGAGAGACCATTAACAATAGTGATGGGGAGAGCAGAAACGGAACGCAAATATAGTAACCCGGTAAGATTTATTTAGCATTCTTTCCTCTTTTGAAATTTTATTAAGAAAATGGTTACATGTCAATGACAAAGTAAACCACTGAACTTGCATCTACGCAGCTTTCTTCTGAGATATATTTGGGTCTTATGCAGAGAGTGAATCCTGTGAGAAGTTTCTTCGATCGATTTGAGGCAGTCAATGCTACCATGAAAGAAGCTGATCTTACACTGTGTGAATTAGTCAAGGCCAACGAAAAATCAAAATATGTAACTGGAATGTGGCGTCAAACGCATGAAGAGCTTATAGTTAAGGAAGAAAACCTGACGGATGTTCTTGAACAGGTCAAGTCTACACTATCGGCAACTGAACAAGAAAATCAAATCTTGCTAAATCAAACAAAATCGACTTTGGCTGACATGGAAAATTCAATGTCTTTACTTGAAGAATATCTTCAGGAAACGAAAAGAGAAGTAGGAGAAACAATAGAGGCTTTAATTTCCGATGTTGAACTGATTGTATCTGAAAACATGGAGAGAGAGTTCACCATGTATGTAACATACCAGTGCCACATTGGGAATTTGATCGATCAAATTTTGGACCAGAGAAAACAGGTTATCACTACCCACGTTGCGGGGGAAGAAAACCAACAGTCAATGGAAATTAATGCCATTAGGCACATTGCTGAAGATGAAGTCACTGGAAAGCTAAATAGAGTTCGCAGAGCAGATGTGGTCGCAGGTTTAGAATATGAAGAAGTTGTTCAGACACATGAAAGCCTGTTAAATGAGAACTTTTATCTGAAAAAGGAGCTGGAGAGAAAAGAAGCTTTGTTTGAAGGTTTGCTTTTTGATTTTAGGCTACTCCAGGAATCAGCATCAAATAAAAGAGATTTCAAAGATGAAATGGATGAGCTGTTTGACGCGTTATGCAAAATTCAGCAAGAGCTTGAGCTGAAAGCAAGTCAAGTTCAAGATCTTTTTATTCATAATGAGAATCTTGAAAATTGCTCCATTGACTTGAAAAAGGCTTTGCTTACGTCGAAGGCAGATATAGAGCAGGCCGAAGAGAGGATACAAATTCTTGCGGAGCAGAATGATGAGTTAAGAATCTTCGCCAGAGACCTCTGTATGGAAAAGGTTGCAGCTGAAGAGGGATTGGAAGAACAAAAAGAGCTTGTTAAAAGGTTGGAAAATGAAATCCTTCACGTGACTACTAAAGCAGAAAAGCAGCTGCTTTCCGCGGTCAAATCCATCGAAGAAAAATTGAGAAAGACCAGCGATGAGAAAGATCAACTTGTTGAGGAAATATGTTCACTAAATAATAAGCTTGAGTTGGCGTATGCTATAGCTGATGAAAAGGAAGCAATTGCCGTAGAGGCTCGTCAGGTATGTAACTTGGAGCCTTTTCTGTTCTAGATGAATCATTTGATCCTTAGCTATACTGAGGATTTACAGGAATTTAAACTCATGTAGGAAACGGAAGCAAGTAAAATATATGCTGAACAAAAGGAAGAGGAGGTCAAGATTCTAGAAATTTCTGTCGAAGAACTTGAGCGTACTGTAAATATATTAGAAAGACGGGTTAGTTTACTTTGTTTGTCATTCTCTATATCTGATAGGAATATAATTATTGCCAGTCTATTGCATTAACTCTAATACTTACTTGTTAGCTATTTTGGCTTACAGGTGTATGATATGGATGAGGAAGTTAAAAGGCATCGCACAACTCAAGATTCATTAGAGACAGAGCTCCAAGCTCTCAGGCAGAGATTGTTTAGATTTGAAGACCTCACTGGCACTGTGGTCACAACCAATGAAGGCACAGAGGAGTATGAGAGTCAAATATCTAGGTCAGCCATCCTTATCCTACTCGATATATTAGTGTTTCTTGTGCATCTTTCTCGGTGAATACTGAGATTGGTAAAGATAAATGTTCTACAGGTCAAAGAAGCTGCAAGGCGCGCATCGTCAAATACAAGTACTCCAGAAGGAAGTAGTAGAACAAACCAAAGAGGTGTGTTATATTATTGCATTGCTCGGCCAATTTTCCTATGAAATTCCCTAATATTTGTGCATATGATTTTTTTTTCCTTACTTCTACCTTTGTCTTTCCTCACTTTCAGATTAAACAGCTAAAGGAGTACATCTCGGAGATTTTACTGCATTCTGAGGCCCAAGCATCTAATTACCAAGAGAAGGTATAAGATTCGTAGACTTTAGCAGTTCTCAGCACTAAGTTAGCTTGCTGAATCATTTAGCTCAAGCGGATCTAGTTTCCGCACTGCAAGTCTTGCACATATTTGTGTCTCTGTTGAAACACCATGTGACGAATTGTAGTTATTTCTGATAGCTATTGTGCTGCATCTGAAGGAGGAAATTTTTGATAACAATGGTGTATATTTCTATTAGCACCTGGAAGTGTTCTTTTCCTTAATTTGTAGCTCATGTAATTTCATTGGTTCTAATCTTAACAGTATAAGACTCTGGAGGTCATGATTCGAGACTATAAATTACATGACTCAAGTTCGTTAGCTGCAGAGACCGTATCACATAAAACTGAAAAAAGCTCAATAAGAAGCAGAGGTTCAAGTTCACCCTTTAGATGTATAGTTGGGTTGGTACAACATATGAATTTAGAGAAGGATCAAGAATTGACCATGGCAAGGGTTCGTGTTGAAGAATTGGAGTCACTACTAGCTGTTAAACAAAAAGAGGTTCAGCCTACCTGCACTTGATTTTTCTTTTCTTCTGCAGTGACTCATAGAATCCCTCTTACATATTTTCATGCTGGAACAGGTTTGCACATTGAACACGAGGATAGCTGCAGCTGATAGCATGACTCATGATGTTATTCGGGATTTACTTGGTGTGAAAATGGATATAACTAGCTATGCTGTAAGTATATCAGATTATATGTCATCTTCAATAGAATTAAAAGAGGCATTTTTCCTAAATATATAGATTTCTTGGTTGGGATTTTCAGGAATTGATTGACCAGCACCAAGTCCAAAGAGTGGTTGAAGAAGCTAAGCAACATGTTGAAGAGATCATGACCAAGGTGATGATGTTATATACTTATTGCATCCACTTTCTTTGGTTAATCATCAGTTTTGTTATTGATGTCCCTTTTCTCTATCGATTCTAGGACCATGAAATCATCAACCTGAAGAGACATATTGATGCTCTTGTTAAGGAAAGAGAGAGGTTAGCCCTGTTCTACTTCTACTACATTAACTGTTGTATCACTAACCAAGATGCTTATTTTTGTCTCTGGAGAATTCAAAAGAAAAAAAAATATATTTTAGCCTTTCAACTTAAAAACAAACTATGCCGAGAAATTCTTAGCAAGTTTGCATTCTTGAGATGTTCGTGCAATTTTGTGGACAGTTGCATGTCAGAGTTGAACAAGAAGGATACAGATGTTCTTGCGACACAGATATCTATGGACCAACTCCAAGAGCGAGTTCAATTACTCTCTATTCAAAACGAATTGTTGAAGGTAATAATTAGCAGTTTCTTCTACCTTAAAATCTCACCACCATTGTATGTGTTTTTCTTAACTCACTGATTCTATCTTCCATTTTCAGAATGACAAGAGCAATTTGCTGAGAAGATTAGCTGAACTTGAACGAACAGTCCGCGATGCACGAGCCAGTAACCAACGTGTTCCACAAACAATAAAGGTATGCATAATACTTCAAACGCGCTGCATTGTCCTAAAACTAAGAATATGGAGAAGAACTCAATGATTGATTTCTACGATTTTGAATTTCTTTTTTTTTTATTATTGAACAGGATACAGTATCATTTAAACTTGCTGATACTGATTATACTAAGAGACTGGAAGACGCTCAGAAGCTTCTTTCTCATGCTAATAATGAATTGGCAAAGTATCGCAAAACCAGCAATGATATACCATCTACAAGAACTCAAGGACAGATCTCTGGTACAAGATATCGGTAAGAGATTGTCGTACCAAGCTTCTCTTCTCCTTGAGTATAAATTCCACACCGGAGTCAACTGTTAGAAGCTAGCCCACCAATCGTAACAATGCGTAAGTTCTGCAATTGTGGTAACTCATTTGGTGAAAAGAAAAGTGATTTTGTTTGCTTGATCGTTCACAAATAAGTCCCACGTCCAATTCCGATTGCTTAATGGAATTTCATACTTGGGGATATTATTTTAAAATATTTTGGAGTTGTTGTGTATAAGAATGCATATACCACGTCGCTGTAGTTAGCTGTTGTTTGTATTTGTATGTTTATATTTCTATAAAGGAAGAGTCTGCAATCATTCGGATTTCAGGCCGTAAAGCCACTTGACCATTGCTAAAATAAATTATAACTTTTGTTCCTCTAATTACGGAGTAAACATGAACCCAAGATATCATCGTCTTAACTCTTGCACATAAATACAACAAAGACAAAAACTCAGTCCTTGTAGGACTTATATGTTTGAAGCAAAGAGCACAAAAAGATTCTCATGACTTCAGGCTGCGTCTGTCTCCGTCTTCAACGGCTCATCCTGAGATAAGACAATCTTCAAATGAACAAAGACACAGGTGAAACTCAGACCGAATTTGAAAGAGTGTGGGTCAATCATGAGATAAAACCAGATGCAAATAACTATCGAAAATTATAGAAACATCATCTTAGCTAAAAGGCTATAGAAAGCAATGTGGGGGAAGCATCAAACTACACACCTTAATACAGACGTAGATGTAGTGGACATCAGGGCTTTTGCCAATTGCAGATTCCACTGAACTTCCCTCAGCATCTAGAGGAATGGGTTTTGTCAGTTCCCATTTTGGCGTTTCTAATGGTTGATCGGTCAAACTTTTGTCTGCAGAACAGCAGGTCCAGTTTAGCAGAGAACATGGAACCTTTATCCACATGTATTACAAGATACGAATTAACTGATGGTTTCTGTATTGCAGCTGACCTATCACATGGAGTTTCGTTGTCCAAGAGCATGATTCTTCAAACAGCCGAAGACGGTAATTTGGAGCTCCATATGTAATCTGCAGATAACTTATCTAAAAATCAATATGCATTAAACAAACAGAAACACATAATGGTAACCCCGATTTGAAGATTTTACCAGGATGTAGACTCCTTTATCCTTGAGGACCCTATAGTTTTCATCAACTGCTTGATTATACGTGAAATGATCAAGAAAGAAATATAGAAGAAGAGTCCGAATCCAGAATAAAGAAAAGGAACAAACACCATTCAACATTCATGCCATATATTTGTTGATATAGTACCTCCAAACTTCCTCAAGCATTTGCGTTGAGTATTGCTTCGAATTGCTCCCGCACTAAACATGAGAAAGGATCAAACTTTCAGTGAGAAATCAGAATCTAGAGATAGCGTAAGTAAAGAGAAAGTAGACCTCACTCACCAAAATGGAATCTAAGGTTCCTGAAAACACACACAAAACGTCCAACATGTTATTATTGCATGAAACACACAACGCACTGGGCTAATAATGGAATCAAACATCACCTAAATGATAATACCTTTATCAATCACAGCATCAAAAGAAGCAGCTTCAAATGCCTTCATGTCACGCACATCCATCTTCAAATCTGTTTTCACATGATCGATATACAAAAAGACGAGAATTTTTCCTCAAATTGCAGCATTTAGCAGCAGAAGAAATCAACAAAATGTAAGAAAACCAATAGAGACGTACATTTGAGCTGAGGACGGTCGGAGTATTTCTTATTCATGGTATCGATCACCACAGAGGAAATATCGATATTGACTACATCTTCATACCCATCATCCACCATTCCCTCGCTGAATCCTGCAGCGGAAATTCGAAACCAACAAAATCAAACGGATCCAGAACAAAAAAACGAAAATTGGAATCCAGAGAGCATTTTATTATATACCTGAGTTTCCGCAGCCAATGACGAGGACTCGATGATTACGGTGAGGGACGTAGAGATTGATGAGAGGAGCCAATGAAGAATACTTCTGGTACCAGTCGAACGGCTCAGATTCGTTCGTGTAGCGATCGTCCCAGTACCATTTCTCGCTGTAAGATTGCGTCGACGT
Organism: Streptanthus diversifolius; assembly: GCA_039880935.1. NCBI lineage: Eukaryota > Viridiplantae > Streptophyta > Magnoliopsida > Brassicales > Brassicaceae > Streptanthus > Streptanthus diversifolius. Next base: position 15,647,601 of record JAXGFM010000013.1, on the reverse strand, counting down.
GTCTGTCGCCATCTCCTTCGTCTTCTCCGTCGTAACTAATTACACTAACTGCTTTTTTTTCTTTTTTTTTTCTCTGATAAAGAGAAAAGTGGAGGTAATAATCGGATACACGAGAGACCACAATGGTCGGAGACATTCCTCGTCAAGCCACGTGGCCATAAGTGTCGGGAAGTAAACAATACAAGACCCGGTTTGATTACAAGACCCGTCATCTAAGATTAAACAGTATAAAACCGAAATAAACGGACAAACCGGAATACTGATAAAACTTTTTTTTGGCTGTAAAGAAAAATGCACAACAAAATTCGAACAGTAACGATCGACGATGGCGATCGAGGCGGGTCTTTCGGAGATGGAGACGAAGATGAAGATAATGTGCAAGTATCGTTCTTCACTGAAAGTTACGACGATTTCACTCTCCTAAATCCATATTATAGCTAGTAGATTTAGAGTAAGAATCCGTTTGTAAGATCTTACAAAATACGCATCTGGTGATATATTCTCAGGTTTTGCGTAGTGTCAAAGACTGGAAGTGTTGAATCAGAGAAAGTGTTGAATCAGGAAGGTGCTCGGTCTGGTTTACACAATGTCTAGTAGACTAGCACCTTGAAGAGCCAATGTGTTTTTAACGGAAGACATACTTTTTCTGCACGTATTTTTCAGAATAGATAAACTCGTGAGTGACTTTCAAAACATCTGGCTTGATAGTTTGTTTGATACTCTTTCAAGTATTGTTTCTCTCCATTACTAAATGCATTGAATCTTTGATAAGGAATAGAATTTAAATTAAGTAATTATTTTTCATGGTTTTGAATGATTATTGTTGTCTCCCTGCTCTTTACGTGTTTTGCGTTCCCTTTTGGAATCCCCTTGTTCAGGGGTGCAGTATATGCTTGTTAAGTTAATGCATATTCTTGCTTTTTGGTTATGCAACCTCACAGGGAATAAGTGTACATGCACGGGAAAGGTTGAATCCTTTCAAGCAAAGTATAAATGTTTGACCCTAAACGCAGTTTTTCGTTTTTCAGATATAAATAGAAAGTTGAGAGAGTGATGCTTATCTGCAAATTCACTAGTTTCCTTTCTGGTTTCTGCATATCTTCCCATGGCTAGTTTCGGTGATCATGATGGTATCACCTCTCTTTCACTCTATATTTTTTACACCTACCTATCTGAATAAATACACAGACTTACTAGCGATTAATAGCGTTTGTATATATGCCTATCAGCCTCTTGTTTACCTTTGCATAATATGTTCTATCACCTTCCTTGCAGAGATTGTAAAGTCTGTTTCTGATGCCCCGCCAACGCATTACATGGTCAAGATAGAGTCTTTCTCACTCCTTACAAAGCATGGTATAGAGAGATATGAAACTGAGAGCTTTGAAACTGGAGGCTACAAATGGTAATGACCAACACAACTTTATTCTTCTTATTTCTTTTGTTATTAACGAACCCCTTTTTTATTAAAGATTAATCATCATAACATGTGCCTGGTATCTAAAACCTTGCTTATTGTTATAACATGCCTCATTTTTTCCATGCTTTTCGTTGTTGGGATCCAATTCTACATATATTAAGGGTGTGGTCATTAGTTATGTTTTGGATAACTTCACTTTATTAAAAAGTCAGCTTTACATCCCACTATTTTTACCTCTGCGTAATGAACCATGTGTATTTGGGACCATGTATGTTTCTATTTTTCTGGTGTCCAGTTCAAATACCTTGAATTTAGTAATACATTGTGTATTTTTTTTTTTTAACATGTCTAACAGAATAAGTGGTTCTGCTTGCAGGAAACTGGTTCTGTATCCAAATGGAAACAAGAGCAAGAGTATGAAAGATCATGTCTCTGTTTACTTGGCTCTGGAGGACTCTAGCTCATTAGGTCCAGGGTGGGAGGTTTCCGCTGTTTTCCGTCTATATTTGTTGGATCAAAACAAAGATAGTTATTTGATTCTTCAAGGTAGAATTGTTGTAACTTGTCTTCACTTCTTCATCAATTACTCTTGTCTTTTCCTCTTCCTGATCCCACGTTTATATGCATTTCGTGTTGCAGGGAAAGAGAGACGGTTCCACACGGTCAAGCGTGAATGGGGGTTCGATAAATTCATCCCTACCGGTACCTTCTTTGATGCGTCAAACGGTTACCTTATACAAGACACATGTATGTTTGGAGCTGATGTATTTGTTTCTAAGGAGAGAACAAGTGGGAGAGGAGAATGTTTATCAATGATTAAAGATGCTACTAGCTCTAAGCACGTCTGGAAATTTGAGAACTTCTCCAAGTTAGACAAAGAAAGCTATGACTCAAATGCGTTCTTCGCTGGAGATAGAAAATGGTAACAATATCATTTTGGTAACAATCCCAAAACCGTAGGTAATTGCTGTAAGCTGATGAAAAATGGTTTAAACGCAGGAAGATGAGGTTTTATCCATCGGGGACGAAGCATGGAACGGGGACCCATCTTTCTGTCTTTCTGATCCTGGCAGATCCTGAAACCGTTTCAGACGGTACAAAGATATTTGCAGAGTTTACAATACGAATGTTTGATCAGCTTCAAGGCAGGCACCTTGCACGGAAAGGTAACACCCGAAAACTCAAATTTTCATACTTGTATGTAATTTAAATCCGTTCACTTCTTGATCTGTAACTTTTATCTGGTTTTATAGTTACTAAATGGTTCAGTCGATCGAGCTTGGAGAACGGATGGGTGAAATACGCAACGATGGTTTATTTTACGCAGCCGAATAGTGGTCTGTTGCTCAAAGATGTCTGTCTCCTTGAAGCTGATGTCTGCGTTCATGGAATCACTAGTGCACTCTGAACTCATCTCCATGTTTTCAGTCAAAGTCAAATTTGGTGTCTTCTATCTTTGATTCACACAAATTACATTCCAAGTATAATTTAAGAGATGTGCATGGTGATACTTTGAGAGTATCATCTAATTAAAAATAAATTAAAAATAAAAGTTAAGAAATTATTGGTTCAATATTTAATTAATAATATAATATTTTTAAAATTAATAAAATTAAACAAAAATCATTAAAATATTATTATTTTTAGAGACTCACTCAGTATCATCAATACTGATGTTCTAAATTCTTTAAAGAATATTGCAAAAGCCAAAATCTTTGACATTTGATTATGAAAACAAAGGATGATAATATCGAATATCTTCTTTTTATATAATTATCTGCTCAAAGAAACAAGAAATACAAAATATGATTTTTAACTTTTCTTACCACAACAATAACATATAATAATAATAATATAAATTTCCAATTGCTCAGATTTTTTTTTCTTAAAAGAAAAAGAATAAACCCAACTCAGAGTTGAACTACATAAAACCCAGAAAAAAAACCTAAAATACAGAGAACGAGACTGAATCCGGAGAAAGTGAAACAGAGGCTAAACCTGAGATTGGTTCAGGTTTTCAAGCATGGACTTTGTTAGACTTGAGTGGCTTCACAACCTCCCAGGTGAAATCAGCGTCGTCCCTTCCAAAGTGACCATAAGCAGCAGTCTTCAAGAACCTACCATTACCTCCTCTCTTCAAATCCAAGTTGATAGATATCATCCCTGGCCTGAAATCAAAACTCTCCTTCACAATCTCCAGAATCTCCTTGTCTGGAATCTTTCCGGTTCCATAGCTGTCCACGAACACAGACAAGGGCTCAGGGACTCCAATGGCGTAGGAGACCTGGACAATGCACCGCCTTGCGAGCCCACTGGCTACAATGCTCTTAGCAGCTTGCCTTACGATGTAGGCTCCACTCCTGTCGACCTTGGTCGGGTCCTTTCCAGAGAAAGCACCACCTCCGTGTGCACCCCAACCACCGTAAGTGTCGATGATGATCTTACGGCCGGTAAGTCCAGCGTCACCGTGAGGACCTCCGATCACAAAACGACCAGATGGGTTAAGATGGAAGATGGTCTTCTCGTCAAGGTACTTCTCTGGGATCACTGGCTTGATCACGTGCTCCTTGAGATCAGCTGCGATCTCATCGTTAGTCACAGTCTCGTCGTGCTGCGTTGAGATCAAAACAGTGTGGACGCGGACAGGGACCATAGCTCCGTTTTCGTTGAAGTACTCAACGGTGACTTGTGTCTTACCGTCTGGTCTCAACCATGGGCAAGTTCCGTTCTTGCGAACTTCAGTGAGTTTAGCTCCAAGCTTAGTAGCGAGGACGTGGCTAAGAGGCATAAGCTCAGGAGTCTCGTCGGTGGCGTAACCGAACATGTGACCTTGGTCACCAGCACCGATATCCTCTGGTTTCTTCGTGAGGTGACCATGGACACCTTGTGCGATGTCGGGACTCTGCTGCTCAATGTTGACGAGGACCTTGCAGTTATCAGCGTCTAAGCCAACGTCGTCGGAGATGAATCCGATGTCACGGCAAGTTTTACGGACGATCTTCTCGTAATCGACGTTAGCCTTGGTGGTGATTTCACCGAAGACCATGACCATGTTAGTCTTGGTACATGTCTCGCAAGCGACTTTGCTCTCTGGGTCTTGCTCAAGGCAAGCATCGAGGATAGCGTCGGAGATCTGATCGCAAAGCTTGTCGGGATGTCCCTCGTTGACGGACTCAGAGGTAAATAAAAAGGATTCCATTTTCAATCTGATTCAAAAACAGAGAATCCAAAAAAATAAATCAATGAGAGAAATAGTATTACAAACAAAATTGACTCAAATTGGAATCGAAATCAATAACCAGATCTAGAAAAACTAAGGAATCCACAATTCAACTTCGAATAATCAATTCAAACAAAAATCAGACAGTCGTCACTCAAATTCTATCGACGAGATACAGAAATACAGTGAAGTAGAGTCGTAAGAAGGTATGAATCGAAAGATAAAGATTGCAAACCTAATGAGATGGAGAAGATGGTAATGGAGGCAGCTAAAGAGAAGTGGTAGTACGAAGGTGAAGGAAGAGCGTCGAAGCTTTATATATACGAGGCATGAGGTGGTGTGTAAGATCGTAATTTCGTCTAGATTCATTTTTTCATATGTTCATAGAAAGTGAGATCTAGATATCTGACGGTTCAAATTAGATCCATAAAAGAAAGCTAATATTAACCGTTAGATTTGCTTAACTGGACCACCGCGTACAAGTACAACTAGACAGCATCTAATTAAGATCACGAATCACGATTATAGTAAGAGAAGGGGTTTGTGTCGGTGGGTGAGAACGGGAACGTAATTAATTACCGGGAAACCGGACGTGACCTGTTGGGAGTGAAATAGAGATGCATCCACCACACAGCCTGTCTCTTTAGTCTTTACTCTTTTTAGTGATGGGTCCACTGGCCACCGGCAAAAAGACAACATAGAATTCTTCATTACTCTTTCATAGTGTGTCGGCTAACGTTAACCAATAATTTTGATTTTTTGTGGGTTAGCGCAGATCGCACACTGATTTTTCAGATCAGCAGCTACAACTTTTTGGAACGATTTTCTTACTTTTTTTAATTGAGTTTAGAAATAAATATTCTTTCTATTTTTGTTTAATTTTTGTTTTAAAAATATTTTATTTTATTTTTTTAATGTTTTATTACAATTTAGATTATGCATTCTATTTTATTATTGGGTTATTGAGTTTATGTATGTAATTAATAATGTTTTTGTTTAGAAAAAATTAAAAAAGTATTTTCTTAATCTGTGTTTAAAAACCAATTATAACAAACGAAAAAATATGTTGGAATCATGTTTGGATTACTCTGCAATGTTAATAAAGATATTAAAACTACTAAATTGACAAAAATAAAAACGAAATAAGTACTAATTACAAACAAAGTACTGTTTAATGGATGGGCAATCCAATGGCTAACGTCTAATTAATTCTTAGGCGATTTTAGACAAACTAAGCAGTTATAAGACAAAACAAGTGGTATATATTAGATATGTAGTATAACATAATTATATAATATGATCCATAGATAATAAAGCATGTAATTGTTACTTAGATGTATAGTATATTTGTTTTATCTTACAAAAACGAATACACATTCAGTAATGAGGCCCCAAATATCGATATAATGGGCCAACAATTAGCGCCCAAAATTAATTAAATATTGGTCTATTCAGCTGACAGTCGTTAGATTATGGGCTTAGTCACAGAGGAATATAATCTGAAATAAAGGGTTGAGTTGACCCATTATGTAAACATTTTCTTGCTATATGGCCTATGGCCCTATGGGTAACTTGTAAACAAACACAGTCCAAGTAAGCGGATTATCGTCAGTTCTTGTTTGTTTTGGACCTTTTGCAGTTTTTTTATTCTTTAAGATTTGTTGGTTTTTATTTTATGTTGTCACAATACTGTTTTTACTTTTAGCTGTGTTTCATGGCATAGACGTGGTACAAAATTCCAAATTTACCACAAAAAATATTGATTCGACTTAACAATACACAAAAGACCAAAAGAAAAGAAAATGTATGTATATATATATATATACTTGTATTCGGTAAACACGTATACATTTTGCAACAATATTCTAAATTGCTGAAAAAATCACTTATATATATACAAAGCCGTCTGCATAAAAAAAATTCAAGAACGTATAAAATACCAAAAATAGAGTCGGTCCAGGGCCTAAGCAACCAAAGCTTGGGTCTAGGACATCACAAATTTTTCTTTTTTTTTATGGATATGAAAGGGATATCAAAAAAAATTTCAAAAAAATTTATAAAGTATTGAAGGCATAAAAATAAATTTAGCATAGGATATTAAAATTTATTGGATCGATGCTGACAAAAAAAAGAAAAGAAAAAGATGTGGAAATTGCGGTGCGACAGACGCGAAAGCTTCGAGGTGGTTGCTGACTTATAGACCGACGACCCAATCTCACAAAGAAGACGATCACATTTGATGGTCAAAAGATACTCGCTTTACATCTTGACCTGTTTAACTTCAAACTTTTTATATCTCATATAATAGTACTACTCGCTTTATTATCATATAAAGGTAGTACTCCTTTATTATCATAAAAAAGTATTACCATTAAATTTCTATAAATAAATATTCGATAAATGAATAATCTCGATAAATAATTTTTTTCGGTCTCGACTTAGGCTAATGGGTTAAATGAATAATTTCACTATAACAGTAATGAATATTTTTTAAAAAATCCTTAAAAGCCCTATGTAAATATAAATGAACAATCATCATATTTCATTATATATATATATATTAAAAATATTTTTGTTCAATTAACAATGTTCGTGACACTACTATCATATGGTTTTTGATAATTCTCATAATTTAGTAAAGACTCAATAACTTTATCATCACAATTTAATAACAACATCATTCTCGTTACTTATTTCTTAGGTGATATAATTCATCACCAATACTTATATTTATATATGTTACATTGAATTTTAAGAACTATAAGATTTTTTTTTTCTAATTCTACATCAATCTAGAAAATTTCTTTTTCATAGTTCTAGAAAACTTTATTTTTCTAATTCTAGAAAACTTTCCTTTTTTAATTTGTATTTTTTCAAATTTTTAGTTGTACAAAAATATTATTTAAATGAATAAAAATTCATTTATCGATAAATGAATATATTGATAAATAAATAATCTCATTAAAGAAATATCTTTTATTGGTCCCAACAGTATTCATTTATAGAGATTTAATTGTACTATTTATAATCTTCACATTTAATATAAACTGTCTCTTTTGGTTAATCTCACAAATTCACCAAGCAGATAAAAAAAACCTTGAGCTTTTATTAGTACAATGCGAAAATTACTGGAGATATATTATCATTTCTTTCGTAACGTAAAAAAGTGCAATAAGACAACAGAAGATTATGTGATATGATCACTATATATACACTACAAAATGAATATCTCTATGCTTTTATTTCAAAATTATTGATCAAAATATCTTTTTTTATGATTAGTTAACTTCATTTATGCAATTATGTGAACATATACATTTATCCCCCAAATCAAAAGTTTTCTGAATTTTTTTTGTTTGTTTAAAGATATATGATGTTTTGGCTAAAAATACAAAATTAAGACATATTTTTTTAAAAAGTATTAGTAAAAAATAAAAATTAAAACTAAAATTTAATTATAAAAATATATTTTACACATTTTGAAACGAGGAAGTATGAAACTGTCAACCAATTAAATTATAACCAAATGGCTAATTAATAAGTAGATTAAGACTTTTGACCTCTAAACACGAAAAAGTAAAATAATATAAGTTGCAGGAAAGGGAAGACTACTAGTTCAGGTAGCTATCGTGCGCATCTGCTCCACCCTATATATCAATTACTGTAAAATTTCCGCCGGGAAGAAAAGTCTGCCTTCTTAAGCGTAAGCTTCACCAACCTTACGAACAAAATATAAAAGATCCTCCAACAGCTTCTTCTATCATCGAAAGTTTCGACTCGTCTATTCTCTTCTGTGTTTTTTTTTGTGGGAAAGGTAAATACTTTCTTTCTTCTGAGCAACTCGAATGAATTTCCCTTTCTGGGTCTTTCCTTTCATGTTCGTACATCGATTTTTGATCGGATTTTTTTTCCCCTAAGGTTCGATTTCATGCCGATTAAGATGATGCAAAACGGGTTTTTTTATTTAAAGTTATTTCAGTTTGAAATCCATTTTACGGGTAAAGATCGTTGACCTGTGTTATTCTAGGTCACCACATGTCTCGGCTTTTGGTGTATGGATTTTGATGGAATTTTGATCATGGAGACGAACGATTTTACCTTTCTGATTGTAAAAAATCTGTTTCCGTTTCATTTTCGATAAGTCTGTCTATGTTGCTGCTTAAACCCTATAATTGGTAACTTTTCTTTGAGGCTGTGTATCTGAACATTTCTATATTCGTTTTGTCTATTTCCTTTGCAAATAAATTTGCTACTTAAATTTTTCGTATGTAAAGACAAAAACAAATATTTTTAGTTTGCTTTTACTGTCTATTCTAGCTCAAATCTTGTTCTGCAACACCATTACTGACGTTTGCAGACCTGTTTGTCGACGTTTTGCGTTATACAGTTTTGTAAATTTGTGTAAGAGAAAAGCGTAATGAGCTGCTTTGGTTGTTGTGGTGGTGAGGATTTTCGTAGAGTTGCTGAAACCGGACCAAAGCCAGTGCACAACACAGGAGGTAGCTTAGTTTTCCCCTGTTTTACCCATATATGTATTTCTCTTTAGTGTCCATCCGTTGGCGGCTAAGTTAATGAACTTTCTCAACTGTTGCTAAGGTTACAATGGTCACCATCAAAGGGCAGATCCACCCAAGAACCCACCAGTCATTCAGATGCAGCCTATCGCTGTGCCGGCCATTCCAGCAGATGAATTGAAGGATATAACCGATAACTATGGTTCAAAGTCCTTGATTGGTGAGGGCTCATATGGAAGAGTGTTTTACGGTGTTCTTAAAAGCGGAAAGGCAGCTGCCATTAAGAAACTGGATTCCAGTAAACAACCGGATCAAGAATTTCTTGCCCAGGTAGATGCTATTAAGTAAATCATTGCAGTATTGTTGGGCCTTCATCTCATAGATATTGCCTTAAAGAATTGTTCGTACTTGGTGGGAAACCCATCCTGGACCTTGTATTTCCTGTGCTATAATGTTTTAGCGCGAAGTCACTGTTGAGGTTGTTTTGTCAATCTATTGCTTTGTTACTGACATAAAGATCTTTAACAGGTATCAATGGTTTCGAGATTGCGACAAGACAATGTTGTTGCGCTTCTGGGCTATTGCGTTGATGGCCCACTCCGTGTTCTTGCTTATGAATATGCTCCTAATGGATCTCTTCATGATATTCTTCACGGTAAGTTACTAATGTAAAACATTGATTCCGTAAGACTTGGAGATGCACACCATTTTCTGCAATTTTTGGAAGAAAACGTATGAAACTTGGTGACTTTGTGGATGCAGGTCGAAAAGGTGTGAAAGGAGCACAGCCAGGTCCTGTTCTGTCGTGGCACCAGAGAGTTAAGATTGCTGTTGGTGCGGCTAGAGGCCTCGAGTACTTGCACGAGAAGGCAAACCCTCATGTTATCCACCGAGACATCAAATCCAGCAATGTACTTCTGTTTGACGATGATGTCGCCAAGATTGCTGATTTCGATCTGTCCAACCAAGCCCCTGACATGGCTGCGCGCCTTCACTCAACTCGTGTGCTGGGAACCTTTGGCTATCACGCTCCAGAGTAAGCCCTTAACTTGCTTTATCTTGAACAAATATATTTGATTTGTTTTGTTCAGACTAATCCATGTGGTTACATTCGACTCCTGCTCAGAGACTTTTTTTATCATTTTCTAATGTTTTGGGGCACTAAGTCCTTCCTTGAATTAAGATTTGGTGATCATTTTGTCATACCTTAACGCTGTTGTATGTAGTGCATCTCTTCTAATTGATCAAACTAGAGACTTATTGAATTGTAAATAGTCATCCAATTCAAAAATTATGTTTCGGAATTTCAAAATCCAAATTGACAAAATTCTGCATTTCAGATATGCAATGACAGGAACATTGAGCACAAAGAGTGATGTCTATAGTTTTGGCGTTGTTCTGCTAGAGCTCCTCACAGGTCGTAAACCAGTTGATCATACCTTACCACGAGGACAGCAGAGTGTCGTGACATGGGTAATGCTTAGTGCACCTCTGCTTCTTTTTCTGGTTTATTCATATTGACAAGAAAATATTTTAGGAAGACTAAACTCTTAAGACAAAAAAAGAAGAAGCTTAAATTAGAAATTATCAGAAAAGAAAAAGCAGTGCCAAATTCAGGAATAGGAATGTGTCTGCTTGATTGTGAGAGATTGTGTGTTTGTGTGTCTCAGGCAACCCCTAAACTGAGTGAAGACAAGGTGAAGCAGTGCGTTGATGCAAGGCTAAACGGAGAATATCCTCCCAAAGCTGTTGCCAAGGTAATTTCCCCCATAACCTTTGTCATACTATCATTTTTTCAGTAGAAATGTTTACCTTAGGACATGACTTAGAAACTGATTTCCCAACGGTTGCATACCCTAATCTATGAAGAAACAGCTCAAATTGTCCACCCGGTCGAACAAAAAGAATTCCCTCGTGGTGTGTTCCCTATTGTAGGCCTAGATTGAAATACAAGATCTCGTCTTCTGACAATAGAATCTAAGTATTAATGTAATGATTTTTTCGAGTCTGATTTTGGTTTTCTCTCTTATGACTTGGTATGATCAGCTGGCTGCTGTAGCTGCGCTTTGTGTGCAATACGAGGCAGACTTCAGGCCAAACATGAGCATAGTGGTGAAGGCTCTTCAGCCTCTGCTCAATCCTCCTCGCTCTGCTCCTCAAACTCCGCACAGGAACAACCCTTATTGATATCATCCAATCTGATGCCACGCTTCATCATCACTATTTCATTTGTTTTTGTTTGAATCCAATTTGTGTAAATTCGTGAAATAGGCTTTTTATTTCTCTCATAAAAACCCTACCCACTTCACTGAAATTCTCACTTGGAAACCTGAATGTTGCTCTATTTTTATGTTATTTCATACCTGTGATGTAATTTTCTACTAATTTTACAATATGCGAGGAAAGGATATATATATATATATACTGTTTTTTGGTGCCATTTTGTAAGATTGAGAAAGATGTATGATTTTGCTATTCAATATAGAATATTATCTTGCTAAGTCATATTAAGAAATTTATTCTCAAAATTTATGTTCGAAAGCAAATATTCAGGTAGAAACGATACATCTTGTAAATATCTGTACTGTAACTGTGTATGAAGGTAATAAAAAGGGTACAAGAAAGCTATACAAAAGATCTCTCCTGCTCCAGACAAGAGAAACAAATCTTGTTCTCCTCTCTACATATATAAGATCACATAATTAAACGATAGAAACAGTAAAGAATCTAAACAATCTCCAACGAATTTAAAAGTTTTCCTCTTTTATAACCCGAAGTCATAAAAGGGTGTCGATGTTTCTGTCTGTTACTCAAATCTTTGCATCTGTTATTGTCTCATCTTTATTCGTCTCTGTGCTTTCTCTAGGCAGCTCTGCGTTCTGACTTCTCCTTCTTCTTCGTTCCTAATAAAACATTCATCAAACCAAATATTAACACTGTACTTTCCACAAACAAAAATAAAAGTCAGTTTTTGGTAATGTGCTCATTATAGATTACCTCTCTAGGCATGACAGGGTATTCATCTGATTCAAGCATTCGAGCCACTTGACTCATCTTCGGCCTCTTGTCTGCATCAGGATCAACACATCTCAAAGCTGTCAAAAGCGCTCGTTTAAGTTCGCTCGTCGATGGTTTGATCTCAAGCTCTTTATCCACCACTTCTTCAAACTGTTTCTGCTGAACCATTAACTTCAACCACTCCACCATATGCACCTAAAAACACATTTCATGAAACAAGATCAACCTCTGATTCATTTCCTCTCAGTTCTTCCAATTTCAGAGCGTATGAGTTCCTTGTATACCTCGTCTTTAGGCCGTGCGTAATCCACTGGGTACCTTCCAGTTATAGCTTCCAAGAGAACAACACCAAAGCTGTACACGTCGCTCTTCTCGTTTAGGAGACCAGAATTAGCGTATTCAGGCGCCACATATCTGAATATTCATCAGCGGAAACAGAGAAAAAATGATGTAAGTAACCAATGGAGATTATTAAAGGTCAAGTTAAAGCTACAGTTTTAATAACTCACCCGAATGTACCCATAACTCGAGTACTCACGTAACTTTTATCAGCTCCAAGCAACTTAGCAAGACCAAAATCTGATAACTTGGCGTCAAAGTTGTCATCCATCAGTATATTGCTTGATTTTATGTCTCTATGCACCACTTTCGGCTCAATAGCTTCGTGAAGATACGCCAGCCTGTGTAAATGAAAATGCAACACATTCTCACGAGTTTACATACCAGAAAAAACAAGAAACAAGAATCATCAAGTGGTTTCGAGGGGAGCTTACGCTTTAGCAGTGCCAACAAGAACTTTGATCCGAGCCTCCCACGTGAGATGCCCTTGGTGATTCATATCTCCGTGAAGCCATTGTTCTAAGTTCCCATTGTTCATGTACTCATAAACCAGCATCCTGTGTGTTCCTTCAACGCAATATCCAAGAAGCCGAACTAAGTTCTTATGCCGGACATGACCTATTGCTTCCACTTCAACTCTGAAATCTTTATCGGCCTGCCATCTAAATTAAAAAAAAAAACAATCATTTCATCTCAGAGATCATGAGCACTGAACAGATAAAGAAAGGTGTTATGGTAAATCTTACGGATTGTTGAGCAACTTTTTGACAGCCACAGGGGTTTTGTTAGTTAGAGTTCCATGATAAACAACTCCATAGCCACCATCACCGATGATATTCTCCTTGGCGAAATGATTAGTCGCGAGTTGAAGGTCACGGAGAGTGAACCAATGACCCCAACCAATGTGAGAACCCTCGGGAAGATCTGAGAGAGGCGAAGGAGCTGTTGCTGAAGGAGTAGTAGGAGACAAATGTGACCCAACCACGGTCTTCTTCTCTAAAGAACCAGAGTAGTTGTCACCATTCTTGATGTCTCTCTCGCCGTATTTCTCATCTAGAGTTTGATGACAAGTACCATTGTTGTTAGATGAAACATGATCAACACTTATTTCTTTGATTTCTTCTGGAAAGCGAGGGCTTTGCGTTACGGGAAGCTCTATGAAGTTAGATCTTCTTGATTTTTTGCGGAAGCTGAGCCATACTGAAATGCCGAGGATTAGTATGAAAGCTGCAAACAGAGCAATCACTATGATCTCCCATAGTTGAAGAGCACCGTATCTCTTGGTTAGAGTTTGTTTCATCTCAGACGCCATTATAAATCACAGATACTTGTATATGTATATATATATATATATATCTACCTGTAGAATTTAAAATGGATCATTAACGTAATCAAAATTGAATCTGAAGGGAACAATAAATCCAGACTAAAACCTAACACATCAGGGAAAAAGGAAGATATTGAAGTTAATGGTGGTGGATTAAGTCAATTCTTGAATCTTTTTATACAATTATTAAATTAAGCATTGGAAAATTGTGATAATAATAATAAAGAAAATTAACATAGGGTTAAGCTATAACATCAACGTTGTCACAGAAGGACCTAGACGCAAGAGAATCAAACAAATGAGGGAACAAAAACAGAGTATATAAGAAATTGAAATCTCTCAAGAACATAGAAATCTGATAATGATGACTTGAGATAAACAAAAGATCGGGGTGTAAAAAAAAGTTTACAAGTTCCATAATAAGACCAAAGTGGTGAATCATCCAAAACTAGTAATCAGAAACCGACGAAACCATTCTAACTTCAGGATCAAGATCCTGCGAGCTATAGACTGTTTGAGCATTAATACTGTAAGAAACTGAAAAGTCGAAATTGCAGAAAGTAATAAACTTTAAAGCTTCCGACACAACCCAGAGACAAAAATCGAACCTTTGAAACTCCAAGAGCATCAAAATAAACACTAAAATCATACAAACTTTATAAACGCAATACCTGCTTTCCAACAAATTTTCTCTCTTCTACTTTTTCTTTCTGATTCCGGTTGAAAGAAGGAGACTAGAGCTCGAGTTAATAAAGGGAGCCCATAAAAGAAGAGAAAAAACGAATCAGTGAGATAATTTTCTCCATTTTCAGAAATCTTTCGAGAGATCTTTGTACGGTTTCCATGGGTGGGGGGATAATATGGGGGGAAACAGAGAAGGAAGTTTGAAGCTTTCTTTGATGTTTCTTCTTCTGAAATTTTTTTTATTCTTGTGGGCTGTGTTTGCTTTTTTTATTTTCGTCCTTTTCCTCTTTAATTAGTTTTTTTTCTTCTAAATGTCATTTATTTTATTTTCTCTTTTACATCTTTCGGCAATTAAATTATTCGATTAATTCTTGGTTTTCTCTATTTGCAAAAGTTTCTTTGTAAGATGTTAACATATAGGAGTACTTTTTATTGGTTAAAGTAGGTTTATCGATTAACTCTTTAGTCTTCACTGAACAGAGTTTTGCTAGTATTTTTCAAAATGATTATTACATCATTATTTTTTGGGGAACCTAAGGTAATTAATTGAAATTTCAATAAATCTCTTACGCTTTTACCTTTTGCTTAAACAAAAAAAAAACGTTTCAAGTATTTTAGTAATGTGACGTAATGTTTATTTCAGATTTCTCATCTTACATTTAGAGTTTGCATATGAAATGGATACTATAGTTGTTGAGGAAAAAAAGAAAAAAAAGAACAAATGAACAGAAATAAGGATATGATGATAGGACGATGACGAAGCTAGACCGTGATTGGCGATGACAATTTACAAAAGAAAAATGTTAACCGTTTATTTTATTTAATACGTATTTGTGAAATGTGTTACTAATTAATATGACAATTTGGTCAACATTATTAAATTAGACGTCACACCTAACTATTTAAGGTAATAAAATTGTTCATTATTTTATCACCAGCTTACCGTTTATTCTTCTCCACTTAGCATATTTTTTTATTTGTTAAGGAAGTACATTATTTTTCTTTGAAGAATTAAATAAAACGAAACTAGCGGCTGCAAAAGTCAGAATCGTGGATTTTTGGTTCGTTAAATTGTTAAAAAAACAATATGAAGAAGAAGCTTCTTAGGAGATAAACAATTTGGAAAAAAAAATTAAGATGTGTACGTTGGTCCTTGTTCTTTTGTTAATTTCGTGTAAAAATTAATTAATTAGTCATGTAATAAACATATTGCTATCGAAAGCAAACTAACAAAAAGGAAAAATTGGCATGCAAATGCAAATACCAATGCCATTATGCTCACCTAATTTCATATAAACGCACGTCGTCTCCATTAAGTTCGTGCCGTTACATAAAACGCCACTTTGATGATGCTTACTTTTAACGACGTCTAACAAACAAATGTTTTAGGGTTGGAGAAAATGTTTCATGTTATGAGTCACTTATTAATCATACCCAATGGAGGACATACAGAATTACAAATAAATTATATACGTACTTACTACAAAATTAATGTGAAATGACATGTAATACAATGCATATGTACTTAAATTTCGTTTCATATATGAGAGCTACAAGATTTTGACAAGAGAACAAATAGTTACAACCTCTCATACAAATCTGTGCTAGTATCAAAACATCATATACGCTATGAAATAAAATTGAATTTTACTTCATATATGATAATCAGTTTTATGATGTTTCTTTGTTTAATTTGTAGGAGGCACATATTACATACGAAGATGAATAAAATCAAAGAACCAATCACACACCGTGAAGACACTAATCCATAATTATAAGATAAGAAATTAAATTAGCAGTAGAGAAATTGTTAAATTAAAAAACAGATAAAGCAGTAATAATGTTGCCTTGGCGTGTGCTTGACAAAAGTCAAACCGAGACATACCTTCTTCATCATCATTCTCCAGCTGTACAAATGATTCTTTATCTCTTTCTCTTCTTTTTTTTTTTTACTTTTTTTATTTCTTTTATATAAGCCATTATTTTGTTTGCTTCACACGATTTTCTCACGTCTTGTTCAGCGATCAATGTGTATTGTATACAATAGATATACAATGCATGTAACTAATAAATTTAGACTTGACGTGAAATTTGAAATATTCCACTTTGAAATACTTTCTATTTTCATTAACTTTTACAATATGATTGAAAACTTATATATTATAGTTCACCACCAAAAAAAAAAACAAAAAAATTCACCACAAAAATAAAATAAGAATTCACCACCACACAAGTTATTATAAACACTTTACATATAAACTTGTTGGGATAATTTAAACAGTTTAGAATAGTCTAAGACCAGCTGACTCCATTTAATAATAAAATCATTTAATCTTGATATATTTTAAAATATTTACATTATACCATCTAAAACCACTTAAGGTCGTCTTATATCACTTTTACTATGAGATTATTTATTTGTTGTAATAACTCGTAAAAAGCTTAGATAAAAGATAATTAAAACGGTCAAATTTCCTCCAAGATAATTCTTGATTATAAATATGTGTACTAAAATCTTTATATATACGCCTTCTCGTGTAACCCATACATGATGGCTGCTGATATTTCGAATTATTCTTTTTCGTTAAATAATATTTCGAATTATGTGTTAAACTTAATAAAAAGAAAATAAGCTGATTGGTTGTAAAAGTAGAACAATAATTTAGACAACGCGTATGATTAGTGTCCGCCTCCAAAAGCTAACCAACGATGGGTTTAGTTGGTATTGTTCATATTTATATTTTAACATATTTAAATTTCTTATTTCTCTCTCTCTCTTTTTCTATTTGTTATTTTTATTCGTCGTTATTTCTCTTTTCTATAAAACGTTAGTTTATCATCTATTTTTATATGCCTTTTATTTTATTATCGCTTTGCAGTTGTTAGGTTACATCAAATCCGACCTACTAGCATGTAAAGATAGTCCGAAACTAATAGTATATTAGGGTCTTGATAACCGTGATTTAATAAATAAATTATATAGAAACAATGATTCAGCCATTGTTTAAGCTCTATTATGTCTCTAAACTACACATGCATTGCATCCAAATCAAAACAACAATATTGTCGGATTTTTTCGTTCAAGAAAAGTATCACAAGTTAGATAAAATACACAGTGTTGTGATTCTGGATATAACTATTAGTTACTTTACCATCAAAACATGACATATAATATGATAGTTTATGCTAGTATCGTCCGATATGTCAGTATCCAATTTCAAACCCATATAATATACGTCGTTGACAAACCATAACAAGGTAGTACCAAAAGAAATCGTTTTGAGATCTATAAATGTTACAGATCAATTACTTTTAACTTAATTCTTAGATAGTTTTTGAAAATACACTACAGATATGTTAAGTCATATAGAATATAAATATTAAAAAGTCATGTAACACATGCATAGCTGTTTGATTTGTGTATATATCTAACACTTATTGTGTATGACATCTTATTATATATTAACAGTTACAAGGTTTTATGCCAAAAATTGTATGAATTATAAACATCTCATAATTAACCGTAAAACGTTCATTATTATTGATTTGAGAGCAAAATGATATTATAGATATTCATCAATGTCGACTAACAACCTCGAATCTTAGAGTTGTTTTTGAGTTTCATATCCGAATTGATCAAGAATCATCGTACATGTTCAGCCCTAAGGTAGCTTTATATATTTGATATTTTGAATGGATTATAATTGCATGTATATACATGAAATAGATGAGTAAATTTTTCGGGAACATTTTTGTGTGAAAGTAAAATGAGTTGACAACAATATTTTATTGCCGACAAGAATTGATTACTAATCCCAATTAATAGAATAAGACCCCTAATTATAAATTAGTTAGTATATCACATTCACTTGGTTATTCTAAATTAAATATAATAAGACCTCCCAAATTCATATTATTTATATTGATTAATGGGCCTACATTCGAGCATCTTGACCCAACATAAGGTATAAATTAAGCCCATCAAGCCCAAACCTTATAACTTTCTTGGCGAGTCTTCTCCACATGCGTGAGATGGAACCACGGCCGTTTGATTCAGATTCAGCAAATTGGCCTATTTATCTCCACCGTTCCTTGTTTTTTAAATTAATTTATTTAGTTTGTCAAAAAAAAAAATTGGTTTATTATGGCGAGAAATATAATATTTAATTTCAAGTTCCAATCCCTCTTCTCCAACTAAACAACTGTAGCTCTCCACTTCTTTCAAACTTCTTCTACGTTCTTTCCATATTCTCTCTGTTTCGTTGATTCCCATAGAAGCTCTCACCAATTCGTCGTTGTGATTGCCTCATCGTCAGATTCCGTTCGAGTTTCTGAATTTTTCTTATCGATAGTGTTCGTCTGATCTATTGCTTCGTTACGTTGAGCTAGATTTGTGATTTTGTTTCCTTTCTCTCGGCTTATGATCTCGAGGTAGTAATGCCCGTTCTTCTCTCCCTTTTGTTCGATTCTTACACTCCCTCCTTCTCGGATCTGATCCAATTCGCGTTTTCTCTGATTGTGACCTCTTGAATTTTCTCCTGCCCCGCTGGTGGATTTAGGTTATGGACTTTTGATTTCTTATCTTGTTTTGGTTAAATTTGGCACTTTTGGTGTTTTGAATAGTATTGCATGGTTTTAGTTTCCTTCCCATTTCTCATGGCGTATTAGTCCCTTACTGTTGAGTTCCTTAATAGAAGTAGGGTTCTCTCAATTGTGGCTTTGATGGTTTACTTGATTTTTTACCAGGGTCGCCGAAAATTTGATTGCTCAGTTATATCTGCAATGGCTGAAAAAAGCTTTCCTTTGTTTTTTCGGTTCAGTTAATGGCCACGGAGCCTTTGCACCTGGATTTTTCGGGATACTGCCTTATATTGGTATTGGTGCAGTAAGAGGAAACTGACTATCAAATAACTTCGGCCTACAGAGATTTCTGCTTTTTCACTGAGAAGAGGGAACGAGGAAGATGGCAAAGATGATAAATAAGACGCTTGTACTAACTTATATCTACTTACTGATCTACATTCTACTCTCTTCAGGAGTTATACTGTACAATAAGGTGATTCAAATGCTATTATACTTTATTTAACGTTTCTAGTTCTTACGCAGATACGTGTAGTTGGATTGCATTTTATAGGCTGTGTCTTCGATACAAGATTTTGATCTTTTAATTGAATGTCGCGTATCGGACATGAAAGTATAGGCAGAGACCTTTTCTGTAGCAATGTGTGTTGAATTGTATTCTTTCCTATTATCTGTCACTACATAGGAATGATAGTTTTGTGATGTTAACCTCAGATATAGATATGCAAAGGCTAACTATAGGCTATACCTGTATCTTGTTTTAGCTTTTGTTACAGTAAAGGCTTACTTCTAAATCATGTCCCTTTTATTGCTTTTAATTGCAGTGGGTTTTATCCCCAAAATACTTCAATTTTCCACTTCCTATAACGCTGACAATGATCCATATGGGGTTTTCTGGATTCGTGGCCTTCCTTCTTATTCGCGTGTTCAAGGTATTCTAAACTCAAAGAATATTACTTTCATTTTAGGTTATGCTTACTTGCATTAGAATGCTTTTTTTCTACATTTGTATCGAGTATGCTGATGAAATCATATGTGGAGTTCTCTTTTAAGATATGGTATCTTCTATGGACCCTTGAACTCCTTTTTGCTTGTGCGGTGATAAGTTTTGCCTTTGTGTTTTAGGTTGTAGCTCCGGTTAAAATGACATTTGAAATGTAAGCCTGCTTATTCGGTATCTTTTCATTATTTTTTTTCATTTCTTTTTCTTTCCATTTTGACACAGTTTTTGTGTTCACCAGATATGCAACATGTGTGGTACCTATAAGCGCATTCTTTGCATCAAGCCTGTGGTAAGTTCCTGTTCTATACACAGATAACATAGTTGGTTTATTGATGCTCTTTTTCTTGTTACCTTTTAGTCATACTTGCTTCCCAAATCGTCTCTGCTCTATCTTATATCCTCCTTTGTGCAGGTTTGGCAATACTGCATACTTGCACATTTCTGTTGCCTTCATTCAGATGCTGAAAGCTTTAAGTATGTGAAGACTTAACATTTTGGCTACAGATTCTACTTTAGTATGGAGTTTTCGTTCATCTTACAAAGAATGTTAATATATGACTTTGGAATTTCAGTGCCAGTAGCAACATTTATCATGGCAGTTATTTGCGGCACTGACAAACCAAGGTGCGATGTGTTCTCGAACATGTTGCTGGTCAGTGTTGGAGTTGTGATATCTTCTTATGGGGAAATCCATTTCAATATAGTTGGCACGGTCTATCAAGTGACAGGCATATTTGCTGAAGCACTTAGACTGGTGCTAACTCAAGTTCTTCTCCAGAAGAAAGGGTTGACATTAAACCCTATTAACAGCTTATATTACATAGCTCCCTGCAGGTATTCACTCCTCCTGATAGTGCTCAGACAATATTTCTAGAATATGATGTTTCATCACCTAAGCTTTGGTTGCCGTTCATCTAATTGGATTACGTAACCTGATTTTCTCTCATTGTTAATGTCATGAATTATTTATTTCTTGAGCATAGATATAAAGTTCTATCTAGTGCACATTAGTTCATATAATCTTTTCCTTGAAACTTTATGGTTTAATCTTGTGCAGTTTTGTTTTTCTGGCCTTGCCATGGTATGTGTTGGAGAAACCCACGATGGAAGTTTCACAGATCCAATTCAACATCTGGATTTTTTTCTCCAATGCTCTATGTGCTCTTGCCTTGAATTTCTCCATATTCTTAGTAATCGGGAGAACAGGTGCAGTAACAATCCGGGTAGCTGGTGTTCTCAAAGACTGGATTCTCATAGCCCTCTCCACTGTCATTTTCCCCGAGTCCACGATCACTGGGCTGAACATCACTGGATACGCAATTGGTAGGTTTCTTCAATTCACAACAATTTAATTGTTGTAAACATCTGTTTTCCTTCTTAACTGCCTGTTTCGCACAGTATTCATCGTTTAACTATTTATTCTTGCCATGTGATTGACACAGCGCTTTGTGGCGTCGTCATGTACAATTACATAAAAGTGAAGGACGTGAAGGCGTCTCAACCAACTGCTGACAGTCTCCCCGATCGAATCAATAAGGTCAGTCAAACATTCTCGATCTCTAACTCTCTTTGGGGTTGAGGTTATGAGCCCGGTTCATCTCAGGCTTATTTCAGATTCCTTCAAATCCATTAATAGGTGCATTGAAACTATAAGCTGTGTTAGACTTCCAAATATATATGGAACCAGTTACTTTTATTATGTGTGTATGTAAATGTAATAAACTGATGAACACAAGCATTACACAGGATTGGAAGATGGAGAAGAAGTCTTCAGATAAATTCAATCCTGATGTCGGTGGAGAGAGCCCAAGGGTAGGAGCCGAAATAAACGACGAGGAAGCCCCTTTGATTACGTCCCGGTTATCTCATATTGGTCGGACGCAGCTCGGAAATCACGCCGCTTAAGATGATGGTAAAAACGTATTATAGAGGTTTTGCTTCCCAATTCGTTTTTTCTTTGCTACGTTAAAAAGAAATCTTTGAACAAAAAGAAAAGGTGCAGCATCATCCGAGACCGTGTGTTCTCGTGTCTCAGGTGAAATTCACTTCTCTTCAAAATTTGCAACTTTATTAAGAAATAGAATAGCAAAGTACTATTATTACCGATGATTAGCTCAAAAACGTTAAAAGTCACAAATTGTAGTGAATTGACATTAGAGTTTTATATATCTGTGGTCTTTATTTCTTCCATCATCTTCAATTTCGTTATAACCCAAGAGCTCTGACTTTTGTGTTCTGTGCATTGTCTCTTAAATATATCAAATCGGTTTGTATATCGCTATTTGATTTCTCTTCCTGGTGGTTATGCTAAGTTCAGTTGGGTGCGGAATCAACTGTTCAAGGTAAATTTCGATTTTTAAGAGCTGTAGATGATTCTCCAATAATCGAGTTAAGAAAGATTAGTTGTACCTTGTACGTAACTGTTCACCCAGGAATTTATGTAGGTGGAACAAAACGAATCTATAAGAGTTGCAACAGTTACCCAAAGACTCAAATATGGTCAAGCATGTATTAGTAGTCTTTTAGCACGTTCTTCGTTTTGACCAGGTTAGAGAAAGTGAACCATACGGACTGTTCAAGCTAGTAAAACTGACTAATGGATATTCCAGCTGTGTCCTGACATTTTCTACAGTTGGACCGCAAAAAAAAAAAGGTGATAAGTTACTAATGAGAACGTGTGAGAGTATAACATGTCTGGATTTTATACAAAAGAAATGATAAGTTCCTACTACAAGAGAAAACAAAGAGACAGAAACAAAAGATGAAATATACAAACCCTCTCCAATCAAAACCCAGATTCAAATGACTGGGTGAAAAAAAAAAAACATAAACAACCCCAAGCCTCTCTCTCTCTCTCTCATCCATGAAATGAAATAAATATACAGACAGAGATTTCTATCTTCGCATGTACTCCGGATTCCTCAAGTACAGTAGCTTCCTCGATTGCGCTGGAGGAGCTAATCCTGGGATGTCCCTAATGGCTTTGTTATTCGGGTGTACGATCTGAAGAGAGTTTATACGTCAACAAAAAAAAGAATATAAAATCAGAGTTACAACTTTCTAATGAGCAATCACAACTTTCATTGGAATGAGCAAATAAAGTACCTTCACTACGATAATGGCTATAACACCGCATACAATGAGAAAGAGAAACATCATTATGCATTTATCAGTAGCCACCTGAAGTAAGTAGACATAGAGATTCAGGGTTTTGCAGTCAAGCAATAAGGGGAATATATGTACGTATGAAGTTACAGACCTGTCGTCCAATCTCTTTCACTAGCTGGGAAGCCTTCTTGATAGAGAATTGAATCGTGTCCAAGTGGTTAACAACGCGCCCCATTTGATCCGTCTACAATATTTCCAGGCTAATTGAGTGAGTCTGTGCCCGCAAGATAACAGGGATGAGATGGAGGAGCTTTGCATTACCTGTCCCTTTAAGTTAGCTGCAGTTTGAGTTCCGACTTCGATTGTTTGCTCTACAACCTGAAAGGAACAATAATGTTACCAAAGATATAGTATCAACGGCTGAAAAGGAACTCACTTATTTCTGTAACTTACCTGTTTTGAGCGCTCAATGGCCTGATCAGTCTCATCCATTCTTTTCATTCCAGCATCAACGAGCTCCTGGTTTGACATAGCTATAGATAAAATGAAATAAGCTCCACGCCAGTTTTCTCACTCCAAAATACTCTACTTCATGCCAAATTCAAATAGGATATTTCTTTAAGCGAGGTCTATACACTTAAGCAACACTTAGGATATCAGGCCCACCGGTAATTTCTAGGATAGTATCGTCCACCAGAAATTTACGCACATACATCAGAAATTATGCCAGACCATAAACCAGAGAGCATAAATAACTAGTCCACCATATTCAAGTAAATATAGCATCAAAGAGTTTAAGCTTCAGACATGTCAATCTCTTGATGTGTTGGGAAAATTCATTTCTTGGTAGCATTGAAAAGCATGCAAAGAGACTCACATGAAGCAACTTGAACATTTTCGTCAGCTGTAGGTTCGCTGCTGGCTCCAGCTCCCATATCAAAAAGTTCAACTTTCTTGTTGCCAAGGGTACTCATATACCTGACATCACAGAACAAGTTAACATGTATCACATAAACCAATAGAAATCCTGAAGATAGACATGTGTTGAACGGATACAATATGTAACTAAACCCAAAAAGGACAGGTACGAGGATCAAATAATCCAGCTTCTAAAAGAGAAATGATAGAAGCACTTACGTTTTTCTTAGTGCAACATAAGAATTGAGTTCCTTAATCTGTGACATTACACACAATGGAAAGATTACAAAGC
Organism: Streptanthus diversifolius; assembly: GCA_039880935.1. NCBI lineage: Eukaryota > Viridiplantae > Streptophyta > Magnoliopsida > Brassicales > Brassicaceae > Streptanthus > Streptanthus diversifolius. The sequence goes on along the minus strand of JAXGFM010000013.1, from coordinate 15,623,177 downwards.
AGACATAAACAAATACATACGATCAAAATAGTAGCAGATTCAAAGAGCAAAGGTGAGCTATAGATACACAATGACAATCAAAAATCTGCCTTTACTATCCAACTGGTTACAAATGCAACTAAATTGACCAAACTGGAATACGATTGCTACTGGAAAGTAAACTGTAAGAAGGAGCTGAGTTAATAGTCTACATTTACTCAGAATAATTACATTGTAGTAATACTAAAGAAAAGCTTCCATGAATTTCATCGGCACAATGATGATAGTAGATAATATAACTGACCATAGATTGTTTCTCATCGCTCAATTGCTTATTTACTTCAGGAGAATTTCTAGCTTCCTCATCCTTGAGTTCACGGTCAAAGTCCTTAACCAACCTGACATGAAGTACACAAAAGATAAATGAATATATATTATTGAATCATGTTTCAAAATTTATTTTGTCACATCTCATCTCATCCATTTAAAAACAAAAAGAATTAATCAAAAGGCATATCGCAGAAATTCTCCTGAGACTTACAAACGTAGTCACATGACAATGCAATGAGTCATCAAGAAGATGATTCAAGCAGCAAATACTCTTTCCACACAAAAAAAAACTAACACTAAGATGCGGGGAAAATAACGCCAAGCCATACCTTTTACACTCTCTCATCTTCTCTGTAAGTTCCTCCAGTTGCTTGCTTTGTCTACTTGAATCCTTGATCTTATCCAACCTCTGGAAACCATTCCTGCAAACAAATAATGGTGAATCTTTGGGCTCACTGACGAAACTATATTTCTGAGTGATACCTCTATCTCTCTCTTATAATCAATAAACAAAACACATAAACTGCAAAAAGCACTCAAATTCTAACCACCAAATCTCATTAACTCGCATATGAGATTCAGTGATTCTCAAAGCATCTGATATGCTACTTAAGAGATTGTTTACAATAAGGAATTAAAATAGAATGAGGCAGATGCTTAAATATATTCCTAAGTGCTTTGTAACCACGAAAGAGAATGGGAAACTTGAACACAAGAAAAAAAATGGAGAAAGCATACGCGAGGGCTCGGAAATGGTCACGGATTTCGCCATGGATCTGTTCCAATTGAGGGCTCATCGGGAGATTGGAAGCCATGTCGCCGGAGAAATTAAGATTCCGACGAAAATAAAATCGGAATTTCCCCCTCAGCCGGCGAACCCTAAAGAGTAAAAGACAGAAATCTTCAGCTAAACAAAAGCTTCACCAAATCCAAAATTTCTCCACCCAAAAACGGAAATTCAAAAATTAGAATCAGATAAAATCTGGGTTAAAGGACTTCGGAGAATGAAAGCCTAAAGACGAAACAGAGAGCGTCGAACAACGGAAAGTGAAAGAGAAGAAGCTGTCAGGTTTTTTTTTTTTTTTTTTCAAATATCACTTTTATTTAATTTTAATTTATTATGTAAAAAAAGACAGATATTCGGTCGTTGTTAAATAACAAAAACGGGCTTATGACAGCGCGGCGCCAACTTTTGTGTTAGGGTCCATATCTAACTATATTATCCATTGTTTCAATAAATATAAAATCATCTCATTCTCACACCTATTGGCTAGTCAACTACCATCAACAATTATTTCATTTTTTTCGCACAATCTATAACAAATTTTCATTTATGTAAACGGTCAACTCAATGCTGTGATTCTTCTCATATTATCAGGCTCAAGCCGAACAATACATTCATTAACTCCACGCACAACCTCAGAATGCTGCTGATTTATTCACATTAACAGCAAAATAAGGAAATTGCAGAAGGTTATGAGTTAATCAAATTAACGATAATCATTACCTACCGCCATAAAATCAGGACGATATCTGTAAGCCGGGTTGAAGAAATATGCAGCCACGTAGAGGGGATGATGAAACAATGTGTTCCAATAGTAATCTATCACACGCCAGAACGGTCCGTACTTCCTTGCATCATCGCTATGAATAGACTTGATCGCCATTTTGGCACGGCACATGTAACCATAAGCATGTGGCAAAGATAGTCTCTCGCCACCATCACCGATCATGCGAATCACCTGCATCACCGGATCAACCCACTTCAAAACGTACTGAACCTTGTTCCAAAATACAGGACTTGACACCATCTTCCCCACTTCTCTTCCCTCTTCAGACTTGGCAGCGGTCTGTGACAAAATCCAGCCGCTGGACTGAAACAGCCTTGTGAGATTGACCTTCTGGTCCATAAGACTCTGAAGAGTGGTGAAACTGGAAGCGTGGCGGGTGACTTCCGGTCTAAGAAGATCTATCCCCTGTGTGAACTCGTTCTTCATGAGATTGAGCAGCCAAGTTTGATTGTAGATGAACCTTGTGATTCTTTGGCTCTTCTCCAAGCACTGAGAAACAAATTCCAGCTTTGTGATGTCTTCAAGAACCAGTTCTGTGGAATGCATTGCGCAGGGAGACCAGTAAAGATTCTTTCTTTTTTCTTCAAGTAATTTTCCAGCACTTCTACAGATTGCCGTGTTCTGTGTAATAACCTGCACCACATTTTCCTCACCAATTTCAACTAGTTTGTCTAGGTACTTGAAAAGGCTTAAAGCATCTTCTGCTACATCAGTCGCATCAATAGAGAAGTGGAAGTAGACACCTCGGGGGCACGAGACCAAGAAACTGATCATTGTCTTGCTCTCTGTGTTGGTCCAAGTGTCTGCCAGTATAGAACAACCCGTAACCATCCAAGAAGATCTATACTCCCTCAAGTAGCATTTAATAGTCGACATCTCGTCCTGTAAGAGTCTACCAGAAAACAACTGGCTCGAGGGCATAACAAATCGCTCTCCGTACAGACCAATCAATTCAATCATCTTTTGAAAGTATAGAGAATTCGCTGATTCTGTGGGAACTCCTACGTGGTGGAAGAATTTGGAAATGGAGGAAGTGACTTCTTTTCTTGATACGACTCTGTTTGAGCAACCAGAGTATATTTTTATCTGCCTGCTTGAAGACGGTGACTGAAACGAGTTCACCCTCGCTCTCTTTGGTCTTGCATCAGAGACAGATCTAGTGTTCGTTAAATCAAAGTTTCTTCTTTTGTCTTTACTAAACCTTCCATATTCCAGCATCAATCTATCTTGGCTAACTGGATAGGAGTCATGTTCCTCTCCATCTTCTTCTTGCTCGGGATCCTGAGAGATCGTTCTGAAAGTTAGAGCTCTCATGTCATCATCGTCAGGTCTGTTCTGTATTTTCCCAGCTCGATGCCATTTCATATTCTCTTTAATCTTCACATAAACCTCCTCAGGAGCGGTTTTACACGGCGCTACATTCTCGCAAGGTGCTGTTTAAAACGGTTAATACCGCCACTCACAATCTTGTTACAGTAATTACATTTCACCTTCTTTTTCCTCTCGTCCTGAGCAACACCATGTTCCCATCCAGGATCAACGTATCCTGAAGACCGGAAAAGACTCCCATCACTAAAAGATTGTTTTTCTTTGCTTCTTTTAGACAAGCAGCGCCGCTCTTCCTCCTCCGCATCATCCTCATTGTTAGATTGATGGAAACTGGAACAAGACTGTCCATTGTTAACCTCAGGCTGCCTCAGCTTTCTAGTTGAACGACACCGTTCAAGATTCTCCTTCATCCTCAGACATACTTCCTCTGGAGACTTATCGCAATAGGTCACTTCTCCGGATACTCGAGCCAAGTGTTGCTTCAATCTGTATATCCCTCCGCTAACTATCTTTCTACAGTAATTACATTTAACCTTCCTCTTCCGCTCGTCTAGTGCAACACCGTGCTCCCATCCAGGGTCTACTACCGTTGATCCAGGTGGAGCCATTGCTAAACCATTTGCAAGCTTCAAGAGAGATTAAAACTTTATCAGTTCCACAAACAAGAAATCTGTTCAGCCTCAAAATCTTTAGCAGAGCTCTTTCAATTTAACAAAAACAAGAACATCTTTAAAAATGAAAAAATGCAGGAATTTATATTAAAAAAAGAGAGAAAAAAGTAATAAGGCTATTACTTTTGCAAATTGCAAAAAAAAAAAAAAATCAGATACTAGAGTACCAATATCTTTGTAAATTATCTTGACAAAAAAGGCAAAAAGTTCTGAAAACGGAAAAAGTTTTCCCGCTGGAGAAGATACTCGGGGTTAGTAGACAAAAAGAGAAAACGAAAATCCCACAAACGAAGACATTTATACTGTTCAAATCCCAATAATATTTCCATCTCTCGTATCAAGCAAGAACAAAGAAATGAACTGGATTTTTCTGCTATAGCTTACCTAATGAAGCTTTCTGGTGCTGGCGATATTTTCCGGTTTCGTTAGATTTTCAGAGTGGAGAAAAGGAAGCCAAGTCGGAACACATTGCAGGCGGCGAGGCAAGAATTTGAGCTATGAATCGACGGAAGCGTTTTCGCGGGGGAAGGGACGAGTCACGGGGCGAGATAGAGCTGGGTAAGGAGCGAATTAACTCGACTCGGGCGATTTCTAGGGTTTCTGTCCTCGGCTGACTCGTCGTTTTTATCATATTTGCAAAATGACGGACTTACATTTTAAGAAAATTACAATGGAGTCGCTATATAATGAAAATATACGTAATTAATCCTCTGTCTTTGGCCGTCCTGTCAGATATTTTTTTCCGGTGTTTTGCTCTTTCAACAATATGGCAAAACCTATCTTTGGAAATGCCTGAACTTGTTCTTAAAACAGTTTACATATACTAACCAATACAAACAAGAAATTGAATTTTCAAAACTATTATGTTAATGATAATCTTAGAGCAAAACAGTGTCTCTTATCACCATTTTCCAAGCCAAAACATCAATGCAATATCATTTTCTTGGATATGTGTTCATCATCATAATTCATCATGACATTATCTTGAGAACTCCATACATCAATCAAAGTCTTCTTCCAGAAAATCTTCAAACCAGTAAACAATACAACAAGACGAAATCTTAGAATGATTATAGGTTTAAGACATACCCATTAATATGAATGAATTGTCACTGCGTCTCATACACCATTATACAAAAGAAAGACCTAATCTAATCCTAAATTCGAAGTCTCCAGCTTTCTCTGTGAAGCGTTTGATCAAACACGTTCGAGAGTGAACTAAGAACTGAAGAAGAAAATGAAGTTCACCAAATCTGGATATTCCAGGTCAATAATGATTCTCGTTGATAATCGCAAAAAAAGTAGTCTTTTCTTGAACCCTAGAGGAGATCTATAATACAAATCCCTACGTACCGACAATTGCAGGATTTTTCTAAGATATTTGTGAATTAGCGGTCACTGTTCTTCCTCTTGTTAGGGTTTTTATTCTCCGAAGCTTTTTGTTTAAGAACAAGGTCCTGAAGATTCCCCAATGCTTCCTTAGCTCTCTTCTTGGCCTCTTTAGCTGTGGTGATCTTTTTGAGAGCTTCGTTCTTTAAGTGAGCCGCCGCGTTAGTCATAGAAACCATCGCGATATTGGCCGCTGCGACGAGAGCGTTTGCCGATTCTATGTCGAGAACCGTCTTGGAGCCGGCGTCATTAGTCTCTTCGTTTTGGTCAGAGCTCGGACCATTAAATTTGGGGAAGAAGGAGAAATTAGGGTCAGAACATGGTCGGCAAGTGAAGGCAGAAGCGGTGGCGGAGGAGGAGGAGGAGGCAGCGGAGGAAGACGGCGGAGGAGAGCAATCTAGGTGGGTGATGGAAGGGCAATTGAGGCAGATGATACTAGCTTGTGGAGGAGGGACGGTGACGAAGACGTCGAGACAAACTGGGCAGAAGAGGTCCCGATGCTCCTTGAGTAAACAATCGGTGCAGAGTCGCCGGGAAGCGCTGTTTTTGCTGACGGTGTGGATGAACGACGGCTCTTGTTCCCCGCAAGCTGCGCATTGGCGTGGACTCTGTTCCGGATTCATGGCTAAGTCAACGAGATTGGAATCTCTATCTCTCTCTCTATCTTTCGTCTAACTCAACGGTAACCCTAACCCAGAGAGAGAGAGAGAGAGATGAAAGTAGCGTTTGTGTTGTCAGAATTTTCAAGATCTTGGGCTCGAAGAGATCATCACAACACAACTTATTCTATTGGGAGTTGTTAACTTATATATATATTTTTAATTTAATTTAGTGGATTTCATATCTCTATATCATTGTCAGATTTGAATTTGATGTGTTATAAATTTTAAAATTGGTCATAATTTTCAAGAGTTAAAAAAACGTATGTAAAGAACTAAAAAAATCTTGTTGAATTAGGAAAAAAGTGGATTTTTTTATCTTTCCTGTAAATAAACATACGAACCATTATGTGAATGTATGTGTATATTTAGAAGATACATAAATTCTGTGTCTCTTCATTGCTTATTGAAAACTCTTAAGCATCGAGATTGAACAAATGCGAGACTAAATTCCTCTCTATTCATCGTTTTCAATTTCATACATCCAAACAACTAAATAAGAAAAGACAATTTTCCATCTGCAAAAAGCTTTAGCTCTGTGACTCCACTTCCTCAGCTTCTTGCCTTCCCCAAACGTAAAAAAATGAACAAAAAGCCAAAATCAAGATCAAGATCACTCTGCCAACATAAATGGGTCGACTTCTCCGAGATCTGCGACCAACGGTTCTAATTCTGATGGATCCTCGTCTTCTGGTGCTAAGTACGTTGGAAATGGAAGCTTTGAGATGTCTGGCTTCTTGAAGCACGCGTCTTTTATGAACACAAAGTTTCCTTCTGCACCAGGAACCTGCAACAGCAACAAATCACAATCTTCACATACCAAGAACACCCAATGACACACATAGAAAGTGAGAGCCAAAGACCGGGATTCGGATCGAGTTACTTACTTGTCCTCTCACCCAGATTAGGTTTCTCGCAGGATCAATCTTGTAAACCCAAACGTTCTTGACTGTCCTCTGGTCTGCACCCATTCTCCCAGGCATCTTTCTCCCCTTGAACACCTGCTCAACGTGTTGACAAGTCAGTCTTGCGAATTACTTTGGAGAAAAATCAAAAGAAAGAAATTTGACACATACCTTTCCCGGATCATCTCTTTGACCTGTAGAACCACCTTTTCTATGGGCCTTTGAACAACCATGTGATGCCGGCCCTCCTCTGAAATTCCATCTTTTCATGACTCCCTGCAAATCAAATAACAAAAGACATCAATAACACAGCCATTAATCTATACCAAGCACTGTTACATTCGCTCCCTCCGTTGCTATTTATCTGCCACAATGTTACTTGACTATTCAACTTATGAGTGCCCAGTTCTGTTCTATGTCAGGCAAAAACACCGAAGAAATGATTAAATTTTAAAAGCAGCTGAGAATGGTTTCACCTGAAAACCTTTCCCTCGAGTGATCCCAGTGACATCAACATACTGTCCCGGAACAAAATGGCGGACACCGAGTGAAGTGCCAACAGGAAGAAGAGCGTCTTCTGTCACAGGAAACTCTCTCAACTTCCTCTTTAACGGCACACCTTGAGCTCTGAAATGGCCCAACTCCGGCATTGTCAAATGCTTCGGTTTCTTATGCCCACACCCGATCTAACTAACACAGAACATCACATGCCAATCACATTACTAAACCATGAGATTCACAAACAATATCGTCACAAACCCAATTCATAAAGGAATCTGCACAATATGAAGTTACAGCAGTCTCGCTTCCACTTTAAAGGAGAAACAAGTATTCGAAAACTTAGATACTGACGCCATAGACAAAAATCTATTTGATCAAGTAACCAGTAATACAGAAATGTAAGAGCTATCACTAATCAAGCAGATACACTACACTGCCAATACGGGAATAATAATCTATCGATGGAATTACCTGTAGCGCAAAAATCCCTTCTTTCTCAACAGTTTTGACCTGAGAGACGATGTTGTCATCAACCCAAAGAATAGAAACCGGAACCCTAGCTCCCCATTTGTCCCAGAGCGCAGTCATCCCACACTTGACGGCGATGATCCCAGTCCTTTTAGAGCTCGGGGACATCTCACCGGGTTTAGCCTCGATGATTCGAGTCGGATCCCCAATAATATCAGATCCACTACCGTCGACCAACCCAGCATCGGAGCTGAATCGTCGGAGGAGAAAGAAGCTAGAATGGGGAAGAGATTGCGAGGATGAAGGAGTCATAGACTGGATTGATAGAAACTGACTGATGCGAGAAATTAGGCCTCTCGGTACGGCCGCCATGGTTTCAAATCAGAGCAACCTTCAATGGCAGAAGAAGGAGAGAGATGCAGAAACCGGAACTCGGAGGCTTTTGCGTAGGGTTTTAGATGGGCTTCAAATGTTGCTACTCGTAATAAACCCTCTAAACGCAAGAGAGAGTTCCAAAATGATATTTATTTCTTTTTTAGAAAATAAATATGTGGACGATAACACCAAATCCTACGTGGTTTATCCATTACTGCAAATAAAAAAGTAACGGTACATTATAAATGCCCAGAAATTCATCGGCAAATTCAAATCAATTTATATTTTCTTTTTCTCAAATTTTTCTGAAATGTCTGCAATTCGTACTTCTCCAATTCCATTTACGAATGGCAGATCCCAGACAGTGTATCGTCGTCTTCATTCGATCCACTTGGTTCAGCACCACCACCAACGACGTCGACGGTGGAATCCGAGGTCTGAAGCGGATGATACTGCGGTTGAATCGACGGCTCGGTCTCCGGAGGCAGCGGGAGGGAAAATGGTGGTCGAGCTTGTTGGAGCTTTCAACGAAGTGACGGAGAGGATGAATTCGGTTTGGTTGTCGACGTCTTCGTCTAGGTTACTCTTTAAGGCTCTGAAGCTCTCGATTCCGATCTTACAGTCTCTCCCTCTCGCCTCTGACGGTCGTTCTCCCCTCTCTAAGGCTCTCTCCCTCTCTATCCTCCTCGCCGATCTCCAGGTTCCTCTCTCTCTCTCTCTCTCTCTCTCTGTCCTCACAGTTTACTGTTTAGATGATTATGTTCTATTGTTGATTCTGAGGCGAGAATTGGAGGAAAACTGTGTTCGGAAACTAGAAAATTGAAGCATAAATTTCAGATCTCAGTGAAATGCTGAACTTACAATGTGTTTTCTCATCAGAAAAATTCTCTGTTCATTGATACCTTGAGCCATCATACTGTAATGTCAGATGGATGCGGAAGTTATCTCGGCGAGCATATTGAGTGAAGTGGTACAGGCAAATGCGATATCTATATACGAAGTTAAAGACCAGATTGGTACTGGAACTGCTCATCTGCTTCACGATATCTTCCATGTGAAGAACATCCCTTTTAAAGTCGATGTCTTGGACGACGAAACAGCTGCTTCGCTGAGAAAGTTCTACCTCACGTACTACGACATCAGAGCTGTGATCATGGACCTTGTTTCAAAACTTGATGAGATGAGGCATCTAGATCACTTGCCAAGGTATCGCCAGCAGATTCTCTCCCTCCAAGTGTTGAATATCTATTCTCCTTTAGCTCATGCCGTGGGGGCTAATCACCTGTCACTTGAGCTTGAGGACATCTCTTTCCGTTGTCTTTTCCCGTGTTCGTATCTATACTTAGATTCATGGTTAAGAAGTCATGAGAACGGATCTAAACCGTTGGTAGACGTGTACAAAGAACAGCTCCATCGGTCTTTGAAGGCTGATTTAGTTTTGGCTGGTATGGTGGATGATGTATATGTGAAAGGCCGGTATAAAAGCAGATACAGCATGATGAGGAAGCTCCTAAGAGATGGTCGTAAACCGGAAGAAGTGACAACGTGCTTGGTCTGCGGGTCATATTGATGCCAAGTTCTGCAGCAAACGATGTTGAAGTGGGTGAAAAGGCATGTTATAGAACAAGCGAGATTATACGGTCTCTATGGAAAGAGATTCCGCATAGAACAAAAGACTACATTGCTAGGCCGAAGGGAAATGGGTATAGGAGTTTACATATGGCGTTTGATGTTAGCGAGAGTGATCAGCCAAGACCTTTGATGGAAATACAAATACGGACAATGGATATGGATGGATCCGCTAACGCTGGAACAGCATCGGATTCTTTGTACAAAGGTGGTCTAACCGATCCAAAAGAGGTAATTAGCTCTTCTGTTCTTTGTTTTTTTTTTTTGTTTGGCTGTTTAGGAGATTGAGTTGTTTGTTTAAATCTATCTAAAGGCAAAGCGGCTTAAGGCGATAATGATGGCAGCAGCGGATTTAGCAGCCATTCGACTCAAGGATCTCTCATCCAACAAACACCAAAGTCTCAAGACAACAACAAACCAGAGAGACAGAGTGTTTTGCCTTTTGGACAAAAACGGCGACGGGATGATCAGCATAGAGGAACTAATGGAAGTGATGGAAGAGCTTGGAGCTCCAGGTGAAGACGCAGAGGAGATGATGCAGCTTCTTGACTCTAACAGCGATGGATCTCTTAGCTCAGACGAATTCGACACATTTCAGAAACAAGTCGGTGTTCGTATTTTTTTCCTCCTATTCTTTTTTTTTACACTTTTTGTGGCTTTTAGAATCAATGATTGATGGGGGAGGTTTGTGTGTTTGCAGGTAGAGTTTATGCGTAAATGGGAAGATAGAGATAACGAGTATAAAAGTCTTTTAGATAAGAAGCTTCATGATCTCCCACATCAAGATACGACTGGTTTGCTTCAGTTATACAACAAAGAGCTTGAGGATCGGCTCTCTAGCCATTAAATACCAAACCATTTGTCTACAATGTGTTTATAGTTTATTACTATTTCCATCGTAAATCATTCTGTTTGTCTACAATGATAAACATGTCAGATGCGTAATGAACCGCATGATAATATACATATATGATTCATACCTGGATTTTGCGGAGTGTAACATGTTTGACATATTATCTCAATTCATTGGTACAGAGACTCATACGTACTTTTTGTTCAATTAAATCGAACTTGGTTTCATTCAATAGTTAAGCAAATACTATCACAGTTTACTGCCATTTTTTTGTGTAAATCCCGTATTCATAACTATTACAGTACTAAATTAGGGGCTAGCAAGTCTTTCTTCAGAAGCTTAAGACACAAGTCACACAACCCCACAATTCATAAAAAACTCTATGCAATAACACCCCCTACGTATACTCTCTTCTCTTTGTTTTAAGAAAAAAAATAGTAAATAAAATCCACATTGGGAATGGAAAGAGTACTTGAAGACATGTCGTTTCGTTTTTTACTGTCTACTATATAAATATATAAGATAAGATTTGGTTCAGGTCGAACGTGATGTCTTCTTCTTGGGAGATCACAAGAGAAGCAATAGTTATATATGTTTGATCTTTTACCAGACTTGGTAGAGGATATACTCTCTAGGGTTCCGGCAAAATATCTCAGTCGATTAAATATCTACTTGCAAACGATGAAATGCTTTATTGAAAAACGGAGGATTCACATAGAAGCACTTTCGTAAAATACCAAAGCAATATCAGTTTCTAATGTTGAATGAATATAATTAAGGTTTGTTCAATGAACGTCAATCTTTATGATATTCACAACAACTTTGACTCTACCTCTATAGAGTTTAAGCCTGGACTTAGCCTAAACGATTCCCATTATATTTCGGAACAAGTGGATATATTACGAGTGTTCAGTTTTGTTGTTATGCCCTACCAGGGACAACAGACTGGTGGTTTGGAACCCTTGTAATGGCCAAACTAGATGGATCCAGTATAGTAATCGTTACAAGTACAACTCTGAGTTTGCTCTTGGATACGAAAACAACAAATCTTGCCACACCCTTGAGGTGTTGGTATTATCACGACTCAGACGACCGAGTTGTTGGGTTTGAAATCTATGAATTTAGTTCTGATTCGTTGAGGGTTCTCGATGACGTCAACTCTGACTGCCTCGTTCAACCAAATGGCGTACGTGTCTATAAAAGGAAATACTTATAACCAAACTTGTTATCCGCCCGACTCGTCCGACCCGCTCTGTACCCGGCTCATCAAGGCAAGTATTTGTTTGAAACAAGTCGGGTATCAAATCCAGTTAAAGATTACTCGCAAGTAACAAGCCGGGTATCAAGTCTTCAAAAAAAAGTTAATATCCGGCCCGTTACCTGCCCCGTACCCGTTACTCGCAAGTATCCGCCAATTATCCGTAAAATACCCGCAAAATACCCGTAAATACCCGCAAAAACCTGCAAATACCCGCAAGTACCCGCAAGTTTTGCAAGTACCAGCAAGTACAAGCCAAGTACCAAGGCGGCTAAAAAAAACGGGTACTTGTTTAGGCAAGTACCTGTTCGGAGCAAGACAAATATCAAGCCGAAAATGACATTACCCATTCAAAACAAGGCAAGTATCAAGTCGGCTCAAAAAGGCGGATACCCGCCCCGTGCCCAGCCCTAGTCGATGCATCTCTTTTTCTTTTTTTTTTCTTAGTCTATGTTGTTTAATTAACTAACGAAATAATCTACTTTTTTTATTATTTAAGCTATTCTTCTTTGCATTACGTCCTGATTTCATTTAAAGCTACTGCGACGGTTTTTCATGCACCACCATAGAGAATAGACCGGTGATTTGGATTCCTTGTAATGGTTTAACAAGGTGGGTCCAACACAGTGGTCGTTACAAGATATTCTCTATGTTTTGCTCTTGGATACGACGACAGCATCTCTTGCCGTAGCTATGAAATCTTGAGGTGTTGGGGATAATCACCGAGGTGTTTGTGAATATGGTTCATAAAGGGTTCTTGATGGCATCAATCCCAACTAATAAATGATTATTTCGATAAATTAATTAAACATAGAAATTTAAACAGTTGTGTCTTCTGTCTCCGGGATTTGTTTATAATGATTATAAAAACTCTCTCAATTGTTAGAGAAGAACGCCTCTCAGTATTACATGATAGGCTTGATACATCAAAGATGGAGATATGGGTGACGACCAATGATAATATTTAGATTCATTAGACCAACGTCTTGTCGTGGAAAACAATTCTTAGCAATGAATCCATACCCTAGTATTCATATACTTTCATCTACCATGAGTTTCTTCATCAGAAGAGAGTTACCATGTTTTGCGATCTGAGTTACGGATATAACAATGAGATCACGGTATACATTATCGGACAGAACCTTGAATGCATAGAATCCCAATTTACTAACAAATCATGTTGGCCACTTATTTTACAATTATGTTCCAAGCTTTGTTCAAATCCGACAGGGAGTGTAGAGTATGAACAAATTAAGGAAGTTAGTCGCTAAACACAACCACGTAATTTCATGCATCTCCATTCTTTTTAATTGTTATTTTTTTCGTTAGGTCAATGTCGTTTGTACATCAGCTTTTATATTTCACTATTTTCTATGTATTAATGCAATTTTTGCACTAATTATATAAACTGAACTCGTAGTATATTTACATAAATGAAAACTTATTAACATCGATGGTACCATAAACTATTCGACTATTTATCATCAGCCGGCGAGGAAGTGCCTACGTCTTGTAATAGTCTCTCGTACAACTGCACCAACCCACAAATTAAATTCATTTTTAATCTTTGATCCAAACTAAAAGACAAAAAGAGTCACAGAAACCAATCAACTTAATGAGAAGAGACAATGTTAGTAGCATACCTGTCTATACAAACATGAATCGCCATAAGATTTTCTTAACTCAACCACGTTCAATGACGGCTTTATCTCGAAAACCTGTTTTACATATGATTGTGTCTTTGTTTAGTTCAATTTAATCACTAATTAGTCTAAACTAGTGATATATTATTATAACATAATTAATTAAATATACCTCAGCTGTTACTAGTAAACCAACTTGACCTTTCTGGTTCCTTTCTTCTTGCTTTACTTTTAACTGAGAAAGAAAAACAGTTTAAAAGTTTTATAAACTCTATAAATCGAACATTCCAAGTAGCAAAGAAAGAGGAAGAGCATGTTGTCTGAAGACTCACCTTCGCATGTTTCTTTTGTACACTAAATCCCATTTCTGTAACTGTTGTTTCGATTTTCTCCAGTAAATCTTTTGCTGAGCTATTGGAAGTGAATCTTATTCTCCTCTCTGATACATTCTGAGAACGGATATAATAACTTTATTTTTATTATACATTGTCTCAAGCAGAGGGCACACATCTTTGAAACAGAGTTAAAGGTATCTTTACCTCTTGTTCAAAGAAACCGGACAGGTCAAGAAAGGAAGACATTCCGATTAATTGAAACGCGTTGATGACAGTCGGTGAATCACTGCCCTTCCCTTCTTCAGATCCCTACACCATACAGAAAAGAAAATAGAGAATTAAGCACATTGTACTTGGATCAAATGCAATTGCGATAAAAATGTGAGGCGACAGATTCTTACGAGTTCTTGGATTGAGAAAGCATCATCGTCTGTGTCAACTTCTTCTTCGTCATCATCATCGGAAATTGAAGGAGTGTACTCGTGCTTGAACCATTCGCTGGCTTTAATACCTGCGACTGTGATCCTCGTGACTGGATTTGGATCAAGCATTCTCTTGATCATGGTTCCTGCACCTGGTGATAACCATCGTGGTATCGGTGGGTCTCCTTTGCATATCTGAAAAGAGAAATCAAATATTTATCAAGATTGTTTCTTCAAAATGTATGTCGAATTGATGGTATCGAAGAGAAGAGGCGGTATACCTTCTGATAAAGAACTGCAAGGTTTCTATCGTCAAAAGGGAGACATCCGGTTAGAATCACATACAGGACTACACCGCACGACCATATATCAGATACAGCACCTTCGTAGCCTCTGTTGGCTAAAACCTCAGGGGCAACGTAATTAGGGCTTCCACAGGTTGTGTGAAGCAATCCGTCATCCTAAAATGCCAAAGCAAGAATTTTAGTTGGAACATCGATTTAATTCAACATTTCTCTTTCTGCTGATGTTAATGTATTTAAGATGATATTTTCAAGTACCCTAAAATGCTGAGGTAGAGCACTGAGGCCAAAATCAGTGATCTTTAAATGTCCCTTTGCATCAAGAAGAACATTCTCTAGCTGCAATAATTTACGAGAAAGTTGAATATCAGGGCAAGATTTCATAGGTCACTATGGTTTTGGAAGACGTGAGAAGCACGGACCTTGAGATCCCTGTGGAAAACACCTTTGCTGTGACAGTAACTGATTCCATCGGTCAGCTGCTGAAACATTTTTCTTCCCTCGATTTCTGATAGCTTTCCTTTTGAAACCTGACAGAGATATATCAGAGTGTGATTTTAGCTTAAAATTACACTCGTGAGTGAAAAAAAACAGCTTTGCTTGCAGCACAAGCTAATAGAGTCTTACAATTCTATCGAATAATTCTCCTCCGGTGACACATTCCATCACCATATAAATCTTAGTTTTGCTAGCCAAGACCTGCATAATTGGCCATAAGGAAGCGGCCCATTAGTTTCGAGAAAGAAAAGCGAAATGTGCATTCTGAGACAATGTGTTTGAAAATTCCTAATAAAAAAATGAATAAATTCTAGAAATATGATTTCGATCATATCCAAAAAAATCTCCCTAAACCCATAAAGAAAACCCATAGGTGTCGAAAAGTTACAAAAACACATAAAATAATAGGTTAACCATAACACGACATAGTCGCAACCTCAAGCTTAAAACGTGGACCACGTGTATCCAATATGTGAAATCCAAAATCAGTTGCTTGACCAAGAAGTCAAAGATTTATCCGTGTTACAAGGCAAAGCAACTCAAAGAATTGAGATAATTAGAAGTCAACAATAAACGTCCTCCAATTTTCACCCAAACGTACAGCAACACCCAAATAATAATAACAATAATCCGAATATAAATATATTTATATTATCCCTCCTAATAAGTAACGAATGAATAAGATTAAAAAAAGGTCCTAAGATTAGGCAATTATCATCAGCGCCATATCCTGCAATTTTCACGACATAATTTTGGGACCCACCATGCATTGAAAAGGTCATATTTTTTAGTTACGGCAACGACACCGTTTCGGCTCTCGATAATCAAATTACTAATAATTATATGAGTAAATGGAAACGTGAAAAACTAACTTAAGGAACATATTTCGGGTACGAAATTAATGACCAAATTTCACATTTAAAAAAACAAAATTGATTAAACCTAATGACTTGTAAGATATTATCAGAGAATTTGATGTTTAATCCACATCAGCAAGTTCTAATAACTTTTATAAGATAAGATTAAAATGGACTAAAAATAGTGAATATCAGGGATTCCAAAGACCTAAACTGAATAACAACAAAAATGGATCAAATTATTAATAAATAAATAACCGGAGCAATAATTCCGAAAAAAAAAATTGGTTTCACTTTCTGTCATCCTCAGGTACTACATAAAAACAGAACAGAACTTACACCGCAAGCAAACAAAAAAAACCCAAATTGCTATACTAATCACATAATCAAAGAATCATTCGATAATCCAGGAAGGTTAATTTTAAAAATAATTAGAAAAGATTGATCAGAGACGCACCTCATGTAATCTGACAACGTTGGGATGTTTAAGCATTTTCAGCGTCCGGATCTCTCTTTTAATCTGTAAAATTTTAAATCATTATTTCCAACTAATCTTCCGGCGACAAAACCGGGAAAAAAAAAAACTTTGAATGATATTGGAAAAAAGGAGAGATTTAGATCGAAAACGCAAAATAGAGACCTGCAAGGAGAAGTTGAGATCGGCGATACGAGACTTGTCGATGATTTTAACAGCGAACGGTTGACCGGAGACGGTATCCTTAGCGAATTTGACTTTGCCGAAATTACCCTCGCCGAGCGTCCTCCCAAGCTCGTATTTACCCAGACGCATTCCCTTCCTCACCTCCTCCACTTTCTTCTCCTCTTGCTTTCTCACCATCCTATCGCAAATCTCGATCTCACCAATTTAGAAATTTCCCAGAAAAAAAAAAACAAAAACCGAGAACCAAATCGATTGATCCCTTGAATCTTCTCCCAATTAGAAATTTGATTCCGTTCTGAAGAAGGAAGAAGATTGTGGCTATAGATTTAGCTGTGTAGAAATGTGTGAGGGAGATATATATATATATGTGTAAGTACATTTGAAAGAGACGAAGATTGGGAAGAAGAAGAAGAGAAGAAGAGAAGAAGAGCCAGTTGAAATCGAAGAGGGGACGCCACTTCTCATTGCTTCCTCTCTTCCTTTATATTCCCATTTATTTAATTCTGAGTTTTTTTCATTACTCAGCCAATATTTTATTTCTTTTTCTTTCTTCTTAGACAGATTGTCATAACCATATTTATCTGAATTATAAATTTTCAAAGAAAGAACAATCTTACTAATAAATAAATAAATTTAATATTTTCAAAATATACAACTCTAAATTTGTTGTGAGGAAAACTTAATTTTTTTTGTCAACAAAGCACTTCATTAGTTGAATTAAAAAAAAAAAGTATAAAATGGAAGAGTATATACATTAATTTTTGTCGGAATATATAAAATAAGATATATGTGTACTTGTAGACATCTATGGACCCACGTCATCTGCTGCACTAGTTTTATGTTGAAATTATATAATTTATAATATAAAAGATTCATGAGAACTTTGGTTTTATATATTAAGTTGGAAAGAAGCGCTATATAAGAAGATTGTTGCACTTTTTATATATGATCTTGTTCTATAACAGTTTTGATTTGGTTTCAGATTTTAGATTTTTCTCTTTTATATAACTGTTATATATTGTTTCATCAAGTCTGGTAAAGTTTGAATAAAAAATATACCTCAATTTATTGCTAACTCTCTTAAAAATATATATAATTATAAAATTTACAGATTTAGACGGATACTATCAAATAATTTCGTAAGAAATTATAGACTTATCTAAATGTTGATGGTCTCTATTTCAACAAATTAAATAACTCCCTCACTGCTGTGAAGTATCACAAACAATAAAACCTTATAAGTCATAACCTGTCAAAACTTTATGAATGTTGAAATGATTATGCGATTAAACTCTGATATGCGTTTAAAAACAAACCTTACTAAAAGTTTATAAATGGTCGTAGCACATTCTATCGACCGAAGAAGGTCTTTAACTCTTTGTTGTAGTCGTGGAATTTTAGGATTTTTAAAGAATTATTTTTAACAACAATATCTTTGCACGATTTATTTATTAAAATTTAAAACACGTTTTTGAGACAAGTGCTTTTAGTTTGTGAAATATATTGTTTGCGTCTTTGTAGACTAGTTTTTTCTGTTGTATAACTGTTAGTATTTCTTTTTTATTGGTGAGATAGGTAAACGTTTAGTTAATATATACACGCGTCTTTATATGAATTAGATGTAATTTATATGTTGACATACCAATCAGCAATATGATGATTGTTTAAAAATATAATGTGTATTTTCTCAACTCACAATTAAATCTCATGGCTTGATTCTTCCAAAACGGAATCATAATTTAATTTATTGGATTTCTGCTAGGAATATTTCTAAAATAATATAAGAAAAAAAAAACTTGGGAAATCAGCGACAAACTAGTTTTCTACCACTAATCATGAAGGCAAATTTTCTTACTCGAAAAGATGAGTACTTGAGGAGGCATAGGTAAATTTAATTATCTTGAAGTAATTTTGAATTATAAGCATATATTATAATTCAGATTATTGATTAAACTATTCAAGTATGTATATACATTATTGATGTAGCGTTTTGTCTAAAACGTGGTGATCAAAGTTATTGTTTTGAGAAGACTTGTTATATATCTCTCATCTAAAACTAAATAAAAAGAGAAATATTATAATTTTCACTTGTCCCCAATTAACTTTGAGTTATCAACATATATTATATTTTTAATCCGATTATTGTTGTTTGTTAGACCAAAAGAAACTATCCGTAAAAGAAGGAAAGCCTAGACTCTTTTAGAAATTAGAGACTCTTACATCATCGCTTTTTGCCTTTTTCTTTGGTGATGAAAAGGTCATACTGTATATTAATGTGTCACATGTTTCTCAAGGCAAATTTTGTAAAATGTCAATAAGTTAAAGGTTGAAGACTTGCGGATATTAAATGATGTGGCTGAGATGAATAATGAATCTAGGAGAAAACTAAACAAATACTAAAAGTTAGTAGAGTCTCAAAACGTGTCGGAATGGCCGGTGGTAGTGCCGCCGCTCATCCTCCGGTTACACTTTATTTTCCTAATATTTTGTTTAATGGTTATGTAAATGTTATCCAGTGTGACCGGAACTTTTCTCCTTTGGTATATAATAAATAACAAAGTATGTATGAGGTACTTACAAATCAGTACCTATACCACGGTGTTCTCTTGTTATATTTTTTGTGTTTATGCAAGTTAATGTTATTAAACAGTGCATCATCTAAAATAAACTAGTCAAATAGATGTTACCCGTTATTTTAAAAATATAGATTTAAACTATTAATTAAGAATCATTAACCATTAATATAGGTATTTGATTCAACGTAGTAAGATTCTACATTTAGCTTCCTGTCTCTAGTCTTTCACTGGAATAATTACACTAGGAGTACACGTTTCGACCTATCCATACGAGCCTAATAACCCTAAAACATATTACTAAATGATAATCTGAGACAGGGCACGAAATCATATTTACCTACTAAACAATGTGATACTGTTAACAATTTGTATTACTTTTCAGTTAAGCGATTAAGTATTTTTAAACTGAGATTTTGGAATGCTTTTACGTTTGTTTTATTTGTACAACAATTAGAATTCTATGCCGACACTCAAGCTAATCTCCACAATCTTTGATTTTCTTATTATTTAAAAACGTCTAAATTCCAAATTAATAACTAGTCTTTAAACATCTATTAGTCTAAAATTTGCATAGAGATACTGTTGATTATCAATCGGACTAGGAAAAAAGAAATTAGACCATTTGAATTACATATCTGTTTTTATTAATAGTGCCAATATTTGAAAGCACGAATCAATATTTCCACTAATAATTTTAGGAAATGTTAGCAATGAACCAACATAGAAGCTCGATGCACAAAAAAAAGCAATCATAGAAATGCTGTCATTATTACATAACATGTCCATACATAATAAAACAAAATTTAATACGGTTTCGATTTTCCAAAGTTATAAAACATTAAAAAAAAGAAATGATGTGTAGCTATATAATGGTGTGGCAGGCCGAGAATGGACGGGGCAGTAGCACGTGATTTAACCAACCAACTGATGAGTGACTGGTGTGACCATTGCAGCAATGTGGTTTAATCTCTTCGTCTTCTTTTTTCCAACCACAAATTTTTCTTTCTATGAAAAATTATCGTGACGTATTTTTGTTTTTGTCGCAATCTATATTTTTCTTCGTTTTTTAGTGTCATATGGTTCAGTTTATGTATGTTTGCATATTGGACAAAGCCCTAACTTAGGTTAACTCAACATGTCAAATAACTAATTAGTAGATGATCTCATGTGTTATACACAGATTTACATAAAATTACAAATTAATTAAATAGTAATATATTCCTATCAATGGTAACAATTGTACATTCATATTTAAGACTTCTCAATTCTTTTTCTAAAATTCACATATCATCCAAATGATTTCTTATTCTTTAGCTATAAAATAAAAATTAGTAAGAGATTTCAATTGAAACTTTCATTTGTTAAGTACTTTTTTAATTAATTAGTTGTGACTAAAAAGAAATAATGAATTTTCTCCCATCATGCCCATCACTTTCGTTTCACAGTTACAAAACGTAATAAATACTTTTAGCATCATCCAATGGGTTACCACATATTTACCTCAGGCGTCTTATTCGAGTGTGACTTCTTCAACTGACACAAATAAAAAAAAGCATTAATTACTGTATTATCCACTTATATATATTATATGTGTACGTGAACATTAAGTTAAGGAAAACATATTCCTCAAAATTCTGAAAGAATTTAATTACTGTCCACAGTATATCATAAATTAACAAGTACTAGTTAAAAAAAAAGAAGTTAATCACATGATATTGGAGTAACGATGCATGATAGAAATAGAGGCCAAATATTGAATTTACACCAAAGGACGGGAAACAAAAAGGGACACGACAGGCAATAAGAGTAGCCACATCGTGACATTCTTGACCTCAAAAAGACAGTTTAACTGATATAAAATTTGTGTGCCCATGTGAGTGATCTATACATGCGTATATAGACATATTTTTTGGTATCTAAATCTGAAATTTGACAATTATATTTTATCACTTATTATTAAAATAATTTACATTTTATCATACTGAAAAAATTATTGGTTAAAATACCATAAAACATACAGTTGTTATAATTTACAAATTTGTCATTTAATAAAAAAATCAGCGATGACAACTTTACTTCATCATATTCTCTATCTTCCACATAAGCTCTAATTTAACACTTATTTTATTTTTATATTATATAATGGTTTGTTAAAACATATTTAATTTTTATAAACATATTTATTTTTTTGTTAAAAATACATAATACAATATTACACATACAAACCATAAAACACACATAATTAGTTTAATATAATTAAAAGAGTTTTGAATATTTTAAAGTTAATTATTAGGATTCATGTCTTAAAAAGACTGATTTTTTTGTGCGTCCAAATAAAATAAAACAAATTTCTATTTATAGAATTTAAAAAATAAAGAATTTTGGTATTAAAATAAAATATAATTTTTTATTTATTAAGAAATATTTGAGTTTAAATATAAGTGTGGATAAGAAAAACACAAAATCTAAATATCCAATCAACAATTTACAAGTGTTAATGAAAGAAAAAAAATGAAAGATATTTACGCGTCACGTCAAACAGTCTACAAAGACAGGTCATACAACCTACAAAGACAGGTTAAAAACATTCACGCGTCACGTCAGAAAACCCAAAAAATAAATATGCTACAACATAAAAATAATCCTGCAAAATAATTATTCGATAACTACAACAAAACTGCAAAAACAATTATGCGACAACATAAAAATAATTCAACGACAACATAAAAATAATTCTATAAAAACAATTCTCCGATAACTACAACAAAACTTTGAGAAAATAATTATGCGACAACATAAAATAATTCTGCAAAATAATTCTGCGATAACTACAACAAAACTGTGAGAAATAATTCTGCGACAACATAAAAATAATTCTGCAAAATAATTATGCGATAACAAAAAAAACTGCGAGAAAATAATTCTGCGAGAAGATAAAATATAATTCTGCAACAACATAAAAATAATTCTGCAAAACAATTCTGCGATAACTATAAAAAACTATCATAAAATAATTATGTGATAACATAAAATAATTCTGCAAAACAATTATGCGATAACTACAACAAAACTGCGATAAATAATTTTGTGACAATATAAAAATAATTCTGCAAAACAATTCTGCGATAATTACAAAAAAAGCTGCGAGAAAATAATTTTGCGACAACATAAAAATAATTCTACAACAACTTGAGAACAATTTTGCGAAAACAATTTTGCGATAACATTAAAAATAATTCTGCGAAAAAAATTCTGCAACAACATGAATGCGGTGACAATATCATAATAATTTTTTTTATAACATCACAATAAGGGTACGACTGAGTTTTTTAAAAATCAAAAAGTAGTTTAGTAATTAATATAAAAACATGTTATCTAAGTAAATATAACTAATATATATGTTTTGAGTAGAATGTCTCGCAACTAAATTTGGTCGTATTCATAATAATCGTAAGCGGGTCCTAGGCTCCTATCGTATTACCTTTGATTAATTGTATTTGTAATATATCAGTGATCAACCAACTAAGAAAAAATTTAGCCCTACCAAATCAAATGAATGATCATTGGTATACTTTTTTGTGATCTACATCCCAATTTTTATAATCGATCCATTAAGATATTGTTTTTCTAAATGTCAATAACGCATAAAAATAGTTAATCTATATGCAAATCATGCATCCCGAGTATTGAAGATTTCTTATGCTATATTGCTTTCAATATGGAAATATACATCCCGACTGAACTGAACCCAATATGTAGTGTAATATGTGAAATTAACCATATTGATCATTTAGATCTATATTTAAACCATGTTCATACATTTTGATCTAAGACAAGCATCCTTTTAAACGGAATTTAAAATCTCGTTAATTTTTAAAATTATGTACTTACAACTCAAGACACACAAAATCTATTTAGTGTAGATGAGTGAAATATATATCTTTTATTCTATGATAAAACTCATCTTATTTAGCAATATAAGATTCTACCATCTTTTATTCATAAATCAGCTATTTATTTTTCACTATATTTTTAAGGAATTAAATTAAGATGGACCAAAATAAAAAAAAAAATGTTGAACAATATCGTTATGCAGGGGCTGACAAAAATATAAGATGGTATAAATACTAAAATACTAAAACTTAACATTATTAAACATCACTATAAAAATACGACAAATTTTTATAAATAAGAATATAGTTGATTTATCTGTAAGTTTGATACATCTTTCTTCGTCAAGTTGTCTTGTATAAAAAAACTAAATTTTCAACTTGTTTTATTTTTCCAAGTTTTATGGATGTTTGAAATTCCATGTTGTATTGTTTTTGGAGGTTTAAAATCCCATGTTACTTTGTGGGAATATTCTTTATCTCTGAAAGCTAACGTACTTAAATAAATATAAAGTAGTATATAGAAAAGACAGACTTTGTGATAACCAATAACGTAATTTCATGAAGGATCCTAGATTCCGTAACAATCATTAATATTATACGTCAATTTGAAGAGAGTTTAAATATATATTGTGATTAATATTCATACATATGCACGTAGAGTTTTACAAAAAGCGACCCATTAAAGTATTAAACAATTCCTAAGTGGATAAATGAGTCTCCTTCTCTTACAAATCTTATCCAAACTAAATCCATACATACTTGTCTATTTATATCTAAAACGTATAAAAGAATAGATACATGACACAAACCTTTCCATCGGCGAAGAGGCAAGTCTAGCGTAAGTCTACCCCCAAGAATACCAAATTGGATGCTTAATTGATGTAATTCTAAGATACATCAATTCGACAAAAACAAAAGAGATACAAAAATCAATACGAAGACATCAAGATCGAAACAAGCTGTCTACCGAATTCTATTACCGATAATTTATATTATATATGGTTTAGCCGGTAGGACTAGTTAATACTATAAATCTATGTCTTTAAAATCAATTCTAATAATGATTACGTGACTAGCAGTGAAAAAAATTGGATGCAGTTTTAGTCGAATTTTTAAATCAATTTAATTGGTTTTTTTTTTTAAAGTTTATCATTTCATTTGGTGTCGGATATGATTTATTCGAACATAAAAAGAGAGTCCAAGTTTTGATTTTCCGATGTGGTTCTCAAGCGTTGGTTTTACATACCAACTTAAACAAGATTAGAAGATACCATTGATTATTCAATTTCAAGTAAACGCAATAACCTTAAAAGTTTATTGTAATATGCTTATAAGTTATAACTAGTAGCATTAACATTATATAATATGTTACGCTAAATAATACAGTTGGTTGACGCGCAATTGAATCTCCAACCTTTGGGAACAAGAAAGAAGAAAGCAAAGCCGTCGTGTACATTTGACATCAGCAAAAAGTGAAAGTTGAATATAGATTATTTTTTTTTACCAAGCATGATTATAGTTTTAGCAATTATAAGCAAACGTAGGGACGATGAGTTTTGTCGAGGTTATTAATTTAAATTGGAAAAGTGAACCACTTATATGATTGAAAAGAGCAATGTATTGGTTATTATAAGTTTGTGATGTGATGTGAGGAACCACTTGCTCCCATCCCACCAGCTACTACTCGACCACTGGAGTGGGGGCAAAAGCCAAATCATCAAAAAGCCAAAGTCTAATTAATATATAGTCTACGTGTTTATCTTATGTTAATCCATGTGGCGCCAGATTCTGATTAGTATCATATTTAACTAACATTAAAGTATAGGCGGGTTTAATTAATAAGGCTAAATGGCTTTATATCATCGGACATTTATCTTCCTTAAATAAGTAAAACGACGTACATACTTTCTAACATCATTGGTAGATGATCGATGTCGTTTGGGACATTTGTCCGTCCATAATCACTATGGTAATACAAGTATATAACGAGTTGTTTTAGCGCATTCGATATGGTAAGGTGCTGCAATCACGCAAGTGGTATATCAAAAGATTTGGGCCTCTAAAACTCACTAACCAGCCCAACTAGTTACACCTAGTCTCTTACCTCAAAACGTAAGATGTGTATATACCCCAAGAAATCAACTGATACATTACAAAACCAAAAAAAAAGGAGAAAAAGAAACATGAAAAGACACGGTACACATATTTAAAGATCATGAACAAGAAAAGTAACATCACCCACATATATATCTTGAAACTGTTCAAACGCTTCTCTGAATTTTTTTCCCCATATTTTAGAGCTCAGCATCATCGTCGTTCAAGCTATCCTTAACTCGTTTTGAGTTATGCGACACGGTTTCTCTAGCTTCCTCTGATTTCTTAGCAGAGGAGTCATAGCTTTGAGACGCTTTATCTTTCGCGGACTCCAAATTCTCCTTGGCTTTGGATTTCGCAGTCTCGTAGGTTTCTTTACTCTTCTCTTTCGCATTCTCACTATCTCTCTCTGCTTCTTCCTTCAACTTCTCCGCCTTCTCCTTAGCCGCACCCGATAGATCGCTCGCCTTCTCCTTAGCCGCCTCAACCGTTTCTTCCAACCTCTCCTTAGCGTCTCCTGCTTTGCGTTTGGCTGCTTCCTTAGCTTCTTTAGCTTTCTCCGAAACCGTGTCCCCAACGTTAGGGTAGTTTTCATCATCTTCGTGCTTCATTCCGATTTTCTCTTTAGCCCAATCAGTCCATGACTCATCGCTACTATCTCCTGACAAACTGTCTTTAACTTGCTTCGACTTGTGAGACAAATCATCTTTAACCTGACCAGCTGAATCGTAGCTCTGCGATGCCTTGTCTTTCACGGAACCAATAGTCTCGCCGGCTTTCGATTTCGCCGTCTCGTAAGCCCCCTCTGACTTCTCCTTCGTCGCGTCCTTAGCGTCCTTGGCCTTACCAGTCGCTCCCCAAGCGTTGTCTTGGACGGTCGTGGTGGTGTGAGTGGTTGGGGTGTCCTCTTCGTGCTTCAGACCGATCTTCTCTTTGGCCCAGTCAGTCCATGATTCATCCTTAACCCCTTCTTCCTCGATGGTGGCTTTAACACTAGACATCGTTACAACAGCCATAATTACCAAAGATACTACAAGCAAACCGTACAATCTCCTCCCCAAACCCATTTTTATTTAACACTGAATCGATTACAAAATTACGATCTATAATTTTATAATCTAGCCGATTTCTTTCTCTCCTCGCAGGAATGAAATAATGATAGATAGGATAGTTATCAACAGAAAAAGATCTGTGGTATTCTCCGAGGATTGGTCATGTGACTGCTCTGTTTAAGTATTAGTTGAGAACGAGATGGGTTGATGACACCTGTCCAACCACGTGGCGAGTACACACTTATTCTGGTGTTTCGGTCTTGGACTCGTGTTAAGTGCTTCTTACAGGTGTTACATCTGTTACCAACGATTGATTTTGATGGAAAATACTCAACCGACTCACGATGTTAAAAAAGAATAAAGAATATCAAAATCAAACAGATTTGTGAAGCGACTTAAAGGCTTATTAGGGGTTCAAAATAAAAATTATTAGTCTTTGAGCGAAAAGAGTATTGTCTTTCTCACAAGAGTTGTGTTATGGAAATTAGTCAACGGCCCATCAATCTCATCAAAATTATTTGAGAAATATTTTTTTTTGTTGTTACTTGACAAATATTATGCTCGAGATGTTGCTCTTTTCTTTCTCTAACCTATTCATCATAGTTCTAGGAAAAAGAATCGAAATATGTTGATTCTACTTTACTTGCTTTTCTAATAAATCTAAAAAAAGCAAAAACAAAAATAAAAACTGAAAAATTTGACCTAAACCGAATTGTCAAGCTCTTTTAAGTAGCTCTATAGGCCTGGTTATTTTACGCGACATTTATATATCTATCAATACATTAAATACTGTAGTAATATATTAGACTTATAAGTTAATTAAACAATATAATTGAGTCCTCCATTCCACATACATGCAAAGGTTGAGAACTTATTCTCATCTCAAAAGAAGTTCCTTCACTTTTACAGCCATGCATCCATCGGTCCGTATAGATCATATATATTTTATATGGAGATACGAATGTACGTACGTGTTAAAGGCATAATTTTATACACGAGAGGTTGTCATTCTATATCAACAATTTCCTAGCTACTTCCTATACTTTATTTATCCATTCCTATAAATATGAAAACTTAGTTGTGTACATATATTCAAGTTCAGTGAGTTTAGTATATACAATATAAGATAAATCGAGATGGGTAGGAGCAAGAAATCGTCAACGTTTTCAGTAATAAGAGCTTTGTTACCGTGCTGTTCGAACAGTGGAGATGATTGGAGCGAAGAAGGAGTGATCATAAGGTCAAGAATCATGACCAGTGATGAAGATGGTCGGCTTTGGATCGCTGATCCAGGGGTCGATAGAAGAGCCAATACTTTTATTGCTAGGTTCTACGAAAACCGACTCTCTGATCCTGATTACAAAAGTCTTACTCCTTGAGTTGTTTTCCATGCTTTGCCTTCTTTATTTTGTTTCTTCATGGTAAATTGATAACTTATAAACCCTGTGTTTGTTAGTATACATGTATTAGTTTTCGTTTGTCTAATTTATATAATAATAATTAATGAGATTTATAAGTTATCGGCTCGCACTGTCTATTTATTGAAAAAAAATGTACTGGAAAACTATTTTCTGATTTGTCTTTTTCATTCTTAAAAAACTTCATAATAGTTTCATCAAATTTAATTAAGAAATTTAATATGTCATTATATATCTGATATTTTCTTGTTAACATCATTACAATATATGAATTAATCTGTATGATAGCATCTAGTTATATATATTCACGCATATACAGATATACAGTAACATATCTCCTTCAAAATGATAACTCTTCATCTCATTCATCTCGAGTAATATTGCATATCTTGTTTATGTATTGGATCAGTTATATATTCCGTTTGGAGTAAAAAAAACCATGCAAAACTTGCGTTTCCAAGTCAAACTCGAATATGAATTCATTTCATATATTAATGATGGTCTTCTCTAAATATTGATGTAGGATTTCTAACGCTTTCGTGTTTGTTAGTGCTGCAAACTCTTTCATTTGGTGAAGGAGAAAACAAAACATTTGTAATGGAAAAGGCTAGATCTTAAAAAAAACAATTTAAAAAAAAAAACAATTATCAGCTTGCGATTCATATAATTCCGAGTGAAATGACCCGGCCTATGGACCTTAAACATCCAAACGAAAAATGAAAATATAAACCCGTAGAAAGATTTAAGGCTCCCATGGATATTTTAGACAATTTAACACAAAAATTAGGATGAACCATAAAGCATCCAAAAATTAGAAAAGTCTAATATACCTTCATTTATAACCATAATTTTATATTATTTTAGTTTTATAAATTTATTAAATTTTTGTAATATTTCTCAAATAGAGAATTTCAATCTAAATTACAGAACAACAATTTTTACAAACTATAAAAAATATTATATTATATTTTTTTTCTTGCAAACTGTAAAGTTATGTTTGTACGCCAAAACTGCTGAACTATATTTTTTTTTCAAAACCACAAAATCAATTTTTTATCCCAAAATCGTAAAATTATATTATTCTTTAAAACTTACAAATTTACATTTTTTTATTGAAACTGCAAAACCATAAAATTTTATTTTCCGTTAATATTGAAAAGTTGGAATTTATTTCAATAAATATTATTTTATTTCAATAAATATTATTTTATTCCAATAAAAAATATATTTTTCTATAAAACCTACAAATTTACATTTTTATTAAAACTGCAAAATCGCAAAATTTTATTATTTATTAAAATTATAAAATTGTATTTTCTTTGAAATTTAAGATATATTGAAATAAAATTATTTTATATTTAATATTTTCACTGAATATTTAGTTGAAATATAACTTATAAAATGAGATGGTTAACATAAAGAGATGTTCGTTTTGGTTATTTGTTATGAGATACAGCTAGATACTGTTACAAACGAACAAAACTGATCTGATGTTGTCTGGTTAAAATCGTTTTTTTTTGAGAAATTTAGTGGGATTGATTAATCCTAACTTCTTCTAAACCAAAATTGGTGATTGATTAACTAAATAACAAGTTAAACTGGTGATTGATGAGCTAAATAACAAGTTAAAAACACCTAGTTTCTTCTTGCATAATGAATATAAAACTTGTTCTGGTGTGAAACTATTTTATAAGTTTGTCCCTCATGAATCTTATAATATAAAGACTTATTTTACTCGCAAAGTTACTGTTTATTTGTCGGCGTAACAAGTACAATGTGCCAAACACTTCAAGTCTTCGAGTACAGTTAGAATCAATACCAAACATATATTACATACATAACAAAAATCAGAGATAAAAAAAAACTCTATTTTCATCAGAAAACGCGAAGATATTATTCAATGGTAAAAAAAGCTCTTATATAATCTTAGTCTTAAAAGAAACTG
Organism: Streptanthus diversifolius; assembly: GCA_039880935.1. Classification (NCBI taxonomy): domain Eukaryota; kingdom Viridiplantae; phylum Streptophyta; class Magnoliopsida; order Brassicales; family Brassicaceae; genus Streptanthus; species Streptanthus diversifolius. The sequence continues at coordinate 15,593,564 of JAXGFM010000013.1, read as the reverse complement.
AAAAACGTTACGCAAATATATGTTAATAAAATAAAAATGGAAAGTGTGAAAGAGAGAAAAAGAGCAAGTCAGAGTTTGGGAGGCACCGGGAATTCATACAAGTCACCTAATTGTCGGACCGACCAAACCGCCATTCTGTTTTCATCAGTCAACAAACAATTAGGTCCCTTTTGGTACTTCTTCACTCTTTAGATTTTTCCGGTTTTATTTTCTTATTCTCAAAAACGTTATTCTCTTATAACAGTATTTTTGAAGTTGACCGACCTAACATTTTACGATCTAAATTAGAACGATCCGTCCGATCCATAGTGTATTTCTATTTATTTGCATTACCATTCAAAGCTTTTGTGCGTTTCTTTAAATATAAATCTATTTTTAAATGAAATAATCATACCATCTAAATCATCAAGATTTAAATTCTGTTAACTGCAAGAGTTTCTTTATTATCATCACGAATATTAAAATGGGATAACGAAAAATAATAGTGAAAGAAAGAAACCACATCTATAAGTTATAACCAATCATTAACCCAAAAAAAAAAGAAGTTGATAACCTTTTTATTAAATCCATCGTGTCTCGAGGGTACCTCTGATCATAGAACCACGAACCAAATCATGTTCTATAATATTTATGTATTTACTTTTTTTTTTTCTTGGTATTATATATTTATATTATTATCAATTAAAACTTTGAGAGAAAGAGAAAAATAATCACGCACCAGTGAGCAGAGTCCGTTGGCTGTCATGTGGGATGCTATAGACAAATTAAAGGAGGAGAGTCAGATTTTTAATATTTCCGGGAAAATAAATTAAAATTACATATAAGATTAATTAAAACAAGAGATTATATTGTAACGAGAAGATGATACATGGCACTGCCCACTGTTCCTCTCATGCAAAAAGATGCTTTTTGAATGCATTTAAATAATTTTAAAACCAATATCAAAAGAATAAAACTAAAGCATTACGTTTAAGCTACGTTAATTTTACTACTTGGGTTCCCTTTTACTTAAACTAAACATAAATGTATTATGTATCGTACATATGAAAAAGGAATCTTGTAATTTGGTGCGTGCATACGGCTGATTTCAAATTCTTCAACCCGTGTAAAAAACATTTTTATCCAATCAATCTGAAAATCAATTGAATAAAAAAATACTTTATTTCTCTTGAATAGAAAAAAACTATTTGCGTTAATTTCGATTCTCATTTGTTTTGCTAAAATTCTTTATTGCTTTTCATCCGTATTTACAACATAATCAAACTCATATTAACTATTTTACCATATATCTAAAAACTGACAACCAAATGAGAACCCATATTAAACAACTCTAACTAAACTATTTTTTTAAAATAGCCAGCAAAAGGTAAGGATTTAGATTATCAAAGAAAGAAAAGCTTGAGTGAAGATAAAAACTGAGAAAGATTTTTTTTTTTTTTTTTGTGCAATGTAAAACTATTGATATATTATTTATAATATTAAGTGGGTAAATTATACACTGGTGATATATTGTATATTTAACGAGTAAGAAAAAAAAACTACTATATAATATAGTTTTAATACAAAGAGGTGTATGAAAGGAGGGTAAGAGATAGAGAAGCAGAGAAACATGTGGAAATCACATGGGCTATTGCTGACCAGTCTGTGCCCACCTCAATCCTCTAATTCATTGGTCCTCCAAAATTTATACCTTCTTACCGTTTTCTAGCCACCAAATTTAACCTACTAACTTAACTTGAGTTACCATAATTTGATCACATATTTATAGGAGTTTCTTTAAAATTAGCAAGATAAATGTTTTTATCTGATATGTGCTTCACAAAATAGAAAAATTATAAGATTTACAACCCAATTAAACTGTGCATCATATGCACATATATCTATCTCTCGTTCATGAAATTATTGCTTTGGTAGATGAGCTATTGAAGAAGATAGCTAATAGAAAGAAATTGATGTAAAGATGGATGATACGTAAATAAAAAAGGGAGATAGGCACATCTAACACTGTGGGTAGAAGTGGATGGGAATGAGAAAATGCAGTAAGCATTTGATGATTTAATTGTCAGTACCAAGGAGTGGGAAAAGGCAAACTTTTGACTTAATTTGCTTCCCATATGTATTGATTTGGTTAGGTTCGGTTTGATCCGGTTTGGTTACATGATATTACACACAACTTGTCGATCTTGAATGTAAGTTGTGTGGAAAAAAAAAAAAAAAAAAAGGAATAGAGGAAGATATCACGTGGGGAGGCATGTGGAGAGGCCTAAACGAGGTTAAATGGATAACAAAAAGTTAAAAGTTGAAAAGAAGAAAAAAGTGATGTTTCTTGGAAGCTCTCATTGTGATATCTTGCCTCTCTCTTTCACTTTGCTTTAGCATTACTAATCACTCTTTAGTTTATTAATTAATAACTATTATTATAATATATCTTAAGAGAGAGAGAGAGAGTGTGTGTATAAATATACATAACAAGTCGTTCTCGAGCTCTCCCAATCCAAATCTCTGATTGGAAGAAGAATTTTTTACTTTGTTTCAAGAATTGAGTAAACAGAACAAGAAAAAAAAAAGAAGAAAAAAATGGCATCGTGGAAGAAAACAATAGCAACACCATTCAAGAAGGCAGCAACATTCTTCAACCAACCGCAGCAATCGCCGCCACAAAAGGGTTGCCGAGGTGGAAGAATGGATGCGAAAGCGAGGGAAGAGCACGAGAGGAGGATGGTACAAGAGCTTCAAGGAGAAGTCATGGCTTGTGGATACGACGATGTTCTCGTCATGTGGTCTATCCTCGACAAATCTAACTCCTCCAATAACCTCACTTCTTAACCCCAAAACCAAACACCCAAACACATCATTTTCTTTATCTGCTTTTTTTGTACATATATATTAAAAAGCGGTATTAGCCCACCATAGCAATCACCTCCTCCTCCTCCTCCTCCTCCTTTCTTATTCCGCGGTCGTGGCTTTTTTTTTTTTTTAAGGTCTAGTGAATTTTTTTTTCGACGAATTATAAATCGTCGAGGATTCAGATGTTACTCTTTTCTCTTTTGATAATCCACGTGATTATGTTACGGTGAGATTTTTTTTTTTTTTTTTTTTTAGAGAGGAAAAAATGCCATTCTTGAGTTCTATATCATTTATATGAGATGATTGGCATTATTTGTTTAAGAACGTAAGAACTAGTTCTCCATAATGTAAAAGCCATGTATTGACCGAAGTTGCACATGTGTTAAATTATTAATCAGAAGAAGAAGAAAAAAAAAATCCATTATTGTGATTGATTTATGAAATATGACTATTATTATTCTTAGAAGTTATTAAATATCTCTGCATTTATCGGTAACTGTGTAATGCCTCATAATACTCACGCTTTATCCATTGAGTTGACGTTTCTAACTTCGGACACACACAAAATTGTTGAAGGATTTACGTCATTACTCTGCTCAGTCAACAAAAACAATTCAATCTCAAGTAGACCCAAATCTTTTTATAACCATAAATTGTAAATTATATAACCTAAATTAGAGCTGGGCAAATCGATCTTCTTTTTGTTAAATTAATTCCAGTTAGTTTTTTTTTTTTTTTCGGTCAATGAGAGAAGCTAAGTCGAACCAAAGTAACATTGGTTTCTTCAATTTCAGTTAGGTGTATTACTTGCTAAACATATAAGTGTAGTCGAGAAAAGAAAACACAAAAAACAACTAAAAGTTTTATGAATTTATACATAGTCAAAATAACAAACTATATAGGTTAGAGTATGACGATATACAACTTTTTTTTTTTTTTTTTTTTGACGATATACAACTTTACACAAAAGTTTAGTGAAAAAACCATATTTCTTTTATTCATCAATTTGATATCTATTATGTTGTTATTATTATTACTGAAACCTCTGCCGATTCAAGATATACCTCAAGGATACTATTATAAGGCACAAGTACAACTCATATATTATACACAACAAAAACTGATCAATAATCTCCACACAAAATTACAAATTTCCAACAAAACAATAATTATATTTTCGAAATAATTAAGATTGACAGCAGCTTGAGCTTAGAGGGGACCCAATATTGAAAAAACTCAAAAAGAAAATGAAAAAAAATAAATATAAAAAAGAGAAGAGAATAGAAGAAAAGTACGACCGTATATCGACAGTGGGTTTAATGGTTGATGATGAGATCTTATTAAACTCTCAAGTGGGACACTTGATTCTCACAACGTGCCTTGTCCTCTGAGTCTCTCCTAAATTTTTCTTTTTTATTTCATTTACATTTATATTTAATACTCTATCTCTCTCTCCTTTCCCTCACTCTCTCGCTCTAAATTTCTGAACATGCTCAAAGTTTGGGAAACATCTTAATCAAGAGATGGTCTCACTCAACTCTGCAAGCCTAACATGTCCCTTTGAGGTAAACTCATCTAAGATTCATCTATCCACACCGACTTGTGCTTCACCTAAACCAGGTTTTCTAAACCAAAGCTCAGACTTTTTACACACACACAAGGTTTTTATTGTACCGGATTAGATGCAATGACTAATGTAGAGGATTAAGTTTCTTATCAAATACTTGTCTATATGATTTGTTGTAAAAATCCAAAGATTCTATAGTCACTGAATTGACGAAAAGTTCTCTTAAGAAGCTCATCAACTCCAGTTAAGCATAATACAGCAACATTTTTAGTTCGTGCTACCTTGCCATTTGAGTCCTGCTCTAAGACATAATACATGTACAAGAAACTCTCTACCTTGCATGCCTCTCTTCTCTGGCTTCAAGCGCATTAACTTCCTCATTTGTTAGAAGATCCACCACTGGTTCATAAACATCCAAGTCTTTCCTTTTCCTGTCAAGGTCATGGACAACATTTGTTATTAATGGAACTTTTTATCACTTAAGCTAGGTTTCGAATGTCAATTTGTTCACCACTAAATCTTATATTTAAAAAATCTCATTCAATGCAGGAAGAGATGTTCTCCAGTCTCCAATGAGTTACTTTAGTAATCAAATGACATGCAACCTCCTGTTTCTGTTTTGTTTTGTTCATAACAAGATGCAACATTCCCAGAGGTCCCTATTAGAACAATCCCAGGAATGGCCATCTTCAATCATGGGATCATCTACTATCAAATGATACAAAATGTAAGAAGAGCTGGCATTTCAGCGTACATCTAAGACAGAAGCTCAGGATGTGTCACGAAGTTAACTGCCAGCTCATCTTATAAGCAATCTAGACACTAGCGCACAATCGTACAACAGGTCTTAAGAAGAAATTTCACTAAGAAAATCTACATATCAAGTAGTCATGAAAATCACTTACCGAACTACACTAGACTTAAAGCTGAATAACTTCACTAAGTCCATTGATAAGCCACTTGCCTTGCTGCACATAAAAGATGGAAACTTATTATAGAATTGTTCGAGCTAGCTCAACTGTTACCAAAAGATAATTTGGATAGATAATAGGAGCAACGTGAAAAGACCTCGCTGAACCATGATCAAATCCTCTGCGGCCTTTCTTACTTAATCTACTCTCCCTAGCTGAAGCCACACTTTGAACTGCAATCTGGAAAGTAGAAACAACAATATCGTAGGTCATCAAGTTTAGCATTCTTGTTCAAAACAAACAATATTTACACTTTAATACCCAATATATATATATATATATATATATATATATATATATATAGCTTAATGATTCAACCAGAGTTTTCACCTCGTAAAGTTTTTCTCTGATCGCAAAGGCAACAGCAGGCTTCAGAGAGAAAAGAAACCAAACACCACATGCATCAAACATTTGAAACAGAACTTCGTGTAATTACAGAACGAAAGGTGAAAAATTGAGCGGTTATCTTACCCCAACTTCAGGATCTTCAACACCTAAATCCTTGCACAGGGTTCTTGCGAATTCCTCAGGATCGCTCTCAAAATTGTTTAGGTCCTGCAAGTGGCCAAGTCAAGCTACATGTAAGTAAGAGCAAACAAATCGTGGTTGAAACTATTCATGATCACCACGTATTCTCACCCACAAGAACTGATCCTTGATGAGGGTATGGTTAACTCGGAGATCAAGCTGAAAAAGAAAGGAAAGATAGCTAAACAGCTTCTAAGAATTCTTCTTTGTTCACCAAATCACTCATGGAAAAAAGAGAGAGGGAGAATAAGACTATCGTGTGGCCTTAAACCTTGATTGGTATGATTTTTTCACCAGTGTACATGTCTTGTCCTTCATATGACCGAAAGTCTGAGAGCTGAGACTGATAAATCAGGACAATTAACCAATGTGAGCAAATATTTATGAAGAAATAAAATCTTACAATAACAGAATAGAGCATAACCGAAGCAAGCAGTCCTAGAGATAAACATTCCTGGTTCGTGAAATGCTATAAACATGCATCTTCTCGAGTAAAACCTAAAGAGTTAAAAACAATAAGTGGAACATGTGACTGATATAAGAGAACTTTGTATAAAACCCCTCATTTTAAATCTCAAAATCTGCCACAATAAGTGGTAACCTCGATGCTCGATTTATCATTCGTATGACAAGTAAAGAGATGATAACAAAAACAGAACCGAATCAACCTGAATAGATTGAGTAATCTGAGTGACAAACGCAGGGGGAAGTTTCAAGTCTTTAACAGTCCTTTTGGCGAAGACAACGATCTCATTATCCGGGTCTAAATCAAAAAACGAAAATACACATCCCAACAAAAAAAAAGAAAGAATCAATGTATCACATTTCAACAAAGTACTTCTCTGCTGTAAAAACAAGAAGATGAAATAAAATGTAGGGTTTTGAGAGAGAGAAAGAGAAACCTGAAGGGTTCCAAGTGAAAGCATCTTTGTAACGCTGACCCTCGAATTGAATGTCCAGACGAATCGGTACCAAGTTTTCAGAAGTAGGCCTAGCTCCGACCCATGGATGGATTCATGATGTTGATAGCAGAAAACATTCAGGTCCCGAAAACACATGAACTCGATTCAATTTCAAACAAACTAATGGAAGAAGAAGAAGAGATGAAACTTACATCCTGAACTTGACAGGACCTTTCCAACCAATAGACCCTAAAGCTTTCATCTTCCAATTTCACAGATTCAATTTTGCAGCAAGAGAACGAGAGAGAAAGAGAGTGAGAATTTTCAATTTCTCATATTATAGTTTATTATAGTTTATTTCAGAACACCCTTATAATATGATGTCTTTCACATTTCACCCCCTCTTATTTTATGTGTATATACGACCTATGTAATTTAGAGCCGTCTATTTTCGGGTCTTACTATGTATGTTCGTTATATTTGGGCTTTATACGGGCTTTCGAGTCAGCATATATTAAAACTTGCTGTAACAGAATTTCAAAGAGAATCATTCTCTTCCCTTGTTCCATGTTCGTGCTCCCCAACAACGTTCGTGTTTTCTTCATGGTCATGTACACATCCGAAGGAACACGATTGTAATACATGTAAAAAAGTCTTTGGGATTAATATTCAGACCAAAAAAAGTTAAAAAGCCTTTGGATATTGTGATTTATTTAAAGAAAAAACACACTTAAAGGTGTCAAATAAATATATGCATCAATCATCCAAGTTTTTTAAGGCCTTTGTTGCGATATGCAGCGAGAGCTCTGTCCCGCATGAAGACTCTTTATCAATGCCTAACTCTTTCAAAACTGTGAAAACAGAGTCATGAACCGAACGATCCAAGTTTTAACACCTCTCGGGTCTCGTGATCTTCAGTCTTCTCACAGTTTCAAGAAACATACTGAACAAAAACATCGAACCAAGTCAGAGATAAATATACAAAATAGGGAACATTCTCAATATGAAAATTAAGATTCTTACTCCCATGGAATATCTCCGACCATCATCCAATCTCCATCTTTGTCTTGATATGTCAAAACATAGTGTTTGCTATCTCGATTACCGCCTGTTAGAACCAAAGAAAATGTATCGACATTCTTCAAAGTGTTCGAATGTAGTTGAATGTTTTTGTTTTTCAAGAATTTTGTGCTGTTAATTACTTACAGATTATTAAAGTATCGAACATGTGAGACAGATTTTCTAATAGACTCTCGTAGCCTGAGAATGTGGAAAGATCGAGCTTTCTCCCAATGGGGGCACCTTCCATATAAACCTTAACAAAGAGAGCTGCGTCGTAACCACGTTGAACAAGACGAAGACCCTTTAGTGTATCTCTCAAACGAGGTTTTATAGGGGGCCAATCTTGGCTTGTCGCTCTACAAATAAACAATTAAAACTTCAAAATACAAATGGAAACTAATAAAAACAGAACAGAAGAAAAACAGAGTAGTGATGTGAAGAAGACCTTTGTGGAGAAGTAGAGGGAAAGGTGAGGCTAAGGGAGAGATTAACGGAAGATTCAGAAGGTGAAGGCTTAGTACTGTCGACAGAGGATGAGGAATAAGGAGAATAAGAGTTAGAAATCTCCATTGATGAGACCTTGAAGCTGTAACCTCACCTACAACTGTAACTACATGATTCCTTCTACTCTCTCCTGAGAATGCTCTTCATGTCTCTCTCTCTTTTTATATATCTATCTGTTTAGTAAACAATAAGAGACTAGTAGGTGATGCGATTGCATAGATTTTACTTAATTCTATTGTAAACAAATATTAGAAACTAAAGGTTTCCTTACTTTTTTTTTTGAACTAAAGGGTCCTCCACTTTAACTATGAACTTTCAACAATTTCTATATATGAACACACATTGATTTTTGATAACCACTGTAATAGTTACCCGATTAGATACTAAATTCATATGTTTAGATCTTTGAAGTTTGTTAATAGTAAAATATAAAATTATGGTTTTCAGATTTGTTTACATGTAAGATTCGAAGTTTCCATAAAAAGGAGGAATCCAAGGAAAGTGTGTCCAAATGGTGTTGGAGCTAAAATGTTAAGGCTTTGATTTTAATTTCTCAACTGCTCAGATTCTTAAATTAGGAGCGACAAAGGGCCAAAAGGCTTTATTGTCTAGCCTTAAACAGAAACTGACCATCACATCACTATCACTTTCTTACACCAATATTTGAAAACTGAGTCTATAGACTATGAACTTGAGGATCAATTTAGACCATTCTGTTGATAAGAAAACTCAATTGTCTCTGTGACACATTAATGATACAGACCATGGAAATTTGCGGAAACAATAAAAAATAAATAAAGGAGACCTGAAGAGTTTTGTGTATGTTGTTTTTGTGGAGCAGACAGTGTTCTTTTCTTTAACTATACGTTTCCTGTTAATGTTTCTTTAGCTTTCTGGATTGTCTCTCTTAGGAGCCCAATCTTTAAGTACCTTTTTGTTTTCAAAATACATTCATTGATTTATAATAACTAAAAATAAAAAAAAGTAGACATTTACATCACATAGTGTTCATTGGCCGTATTGATAATAATATTAGATCCTAAAATCATCATGGGAAGTGTAACACTGTATTCTAATAGTTACTTTGTTATAAAGCCTACCTTGAATATTGGATCGATAAGACTCCTATGAGTTATTATACGATCTGTCTTTGGACATGCTTGTCTGGTCTCTAGGGATCCTTCTTGTGTGAATTCCGATATAATTAACTTTATAATGTCTAGTAGTCTAATGATGAATGTCAAGTCCTCTTTATACTTGTAATAAATCTAAAGTAATCAAATATTTAATTTTCTTATACAACATGTCCAAGAAGTTAATTACTTTGAAGAGTTTTGTCATTTTCTTTCGTCGGTATAACTCATAAGTACGAAGAAAAACAAAACAACACCGTCTTTTTCTTTTAAAAGTTTATTAAGAAAGAGATAAAAAAAAAAAGTCTGCAATGACTCTTAATAGTTAATATATCAGGGCCGAGCATGCATGCTCACAAGAACACCCAAAAAATAATATATATATATATATATTAAAAAAATCATAGTATAGTTTATAGCTCGATTACTTCTTTCAAACCATCGTAGGATTAAACGTTTTACTGAAGTAATATAGAGGCTTGCAATAGTATTGTACCAAAAAGTTATAGCAAGAGAGATCATTATCATAGACAACGATGTAATCATATCTCCACGTTTGCATACAACTTCATAAAATTAAATCATATATATACAGTCCTATGCTAGCTGCTGATGAAAATCAAACATTTGGATAGTACTTCGTCAAAAAGAGACATCAAATGATTTTAGTTGATATCAAGGCACGGGGTCCCTTTGAGTGATACAAATACTCATCACTCATGAGTCATGATCCAGTTTAAAGAAGAAAACGAGTAAAAAGAGCACAAACCAAAGGTCGGTAATGGGTCCGGGAAGATATATAGATCCGTCGACAGCCCATAAGTTTTTTTTTAATGTGTCTTGAGTCCTGAATTTTGAAGGATAGTACAATAAAAAGTTTATGTATGTTCTTAATTTTGTAAGAGTGCTAAAGAAAGATTTTTAACCAGCATTAATAAGTCACCAACAGAGATATCTTCTTAAATTCATTAAACAAGCTAGCTAAAAGCTCTAAAATCCCAAAGTTAGTCACGTTTGATCTAGGGCCGGTTCTACTCACAAGTCCGAGTCTCAATGTTCGGGAAAGGACTAGCTTTTCATGCTCTAATTCATGATCTAATGATAACCTTATAGATAATAAAGGCTTACATTTCTTGATAATCCAATTTTTTTTTTTTTATTTTAAAAAAAATGTTAGCTAAAACATCAAGGTTTACACCATATATTCATTTATCTATTTTAGGTCAGGTCTGCAACTCAAATACATATATTATTGGGTTTTGGCGAGCATTTTGACTCGTTAGTGGTACTTATACAAACCATTAGGTTAAATGCGCCGGTTAAAGAACTTTATGATTATGCATATGAAAAAAAAATACTAACTTAATAGTAGAATCATCAAGCATACAAAATTAAATTTCTATACTTTTTAGAATATCGGACTTTTTTTTTATAATAGTTAATCTTTACGATTCTGAAATCTTTATAATTGCTACAAAACCTAAAAAGTTGCTAACTCACTCTTCCATTACAAATACAAATTTATATTCAGGAATGTGTGGTCTAGTGGTCCGTAAACGCATTCCACAACTGACGAATATTGTGACTGTTTGTCTTAAGTTGCAAGGATAGCCGCATTTTTACAAATCTTTTGACTCGAAATTCATCCGATTATTAAAAACAAAAAAATTTCAAAAGCTGTCATTATCACAAAAAGAAATTTTTAAATTATGAGTTTGTTGTGCATGCCTTCTTCAACGCCATGCAAACACTTAGTTGCGTCTCTGACTTTGTCTGTAAGTACGTTTCAATTGTTCTAGACAGTAATAATGGTCTTAAAACCACACTCTCTGTCAATAAATGTTCTTTCCATAAGCCATCATGAACAAAGACTCAACTAAACATATTAATTTATATGCTCTGCAACTGTAAAGTTTCGACGATTGGATTGAAACTCTTGCATTTGTGGTCTTGCATATACCTACGTGTTCATTTATAAACCAAACAAAACTTTTTTCAAGATTTTTTGTCGAAACGAGTTGCAGAGTTATATGGTGTTTTGATTGGTTTCAGACTTCCCAAGAAGAAGGGGAAAAAAAAGCAATTGTCTTTGGTTCGATATTCTCTTGAACCTCTTACTCTCTCTACTCTGGTCTCTGGTCTTTGGTCTTTGGTCTTTGGTCTTCATCTAAATCTCAAAAGACAAATAAAAATATATTGATGTCTCTTCAACGACCTAATGGGAACTCGAGTTCTTCTTCTTCCCCTAAGAAGCACAAAACTGGTAGCTTTTTACGAAAAAAGTCGCTTTTTTTTTTCTAATTCATTTTTGGTTTTGAGAAAATTGGTTTGTATAATTTTCAGAGGAGAGTGACGAGGAGTTCTTGATGGTTCCAGACATGGAAGCAGCTGGATCAACATGTGTTCTAAGAGCCATCAATCCGGAGATTGACCAGACCCAAAACGGAATCTCAAACGCCAAGCGCCGCCGTGGACGAAACCCAGTCGATAAAGAATACAGAAGCCTAAAGAGGTGAATCACTTAGCCTTTTTTACTAAAGTTATGAAGTTGAAATCTGAAAAAGAAAGTGATAAATGTGAGTTTTTTTATTTATTATGGGATGAAATTTCAGATTGTTGAGGAATCGAGTATCGGCTCAACAAGCGAGGGAGAGGAAGAAAGTGTATGTGAGTGATTTGGAATCAAGAGCGAATGAGTTGCAGAGCAACAATGATCAGCTTGAGGAGAAGATCTCTACTGTGACGAACGAGAACACAATGCTCCGCAAAATGCTTATAAACACTAGGCCTAAAGCTGATGACAATCACTGAGAGGATAGCCCTTTACTTAGTCCAATGTTGTGTGATTATCTTTTTTTTTTTTTGTATACGATTTTTTTTCCGAATAACATTCGATTTGAGCATCACTGTGATTATTTGAATTTTTCTTGGTGTTAAAAAATGTGATTGAGATTTCATAATCAAGAAAGATAAAATGTAAGACTCAAGACTTGAGAGATTTAATTAGGATTTAAATTAGCTGTATTTAAATGTCATGGTGGGTCCCACGTGCTTTATATTTATGTAACAGAAATTAGATTAAATTACTTTTAGGAATTTCTGAGAGGTTTTTAAGATCAGAAGGAAAGAATCATATCGAAGCAATGGCGAATTTTGGTGAAGGGAACAGAGGAAGGGGAGGGATGCTTCCGCTGCTGGCGTTTAGCGCCGTCGCAGAGTACTATAGGCTGCCGTGGAAACCGCCGGTGACGGCGGGTCTATTGGCCGCGAACACTCTCGTCTATCTTAGACCGCCGTTTATCGATCCGATTATCCCTCAGATCAGTGAGGTCTTGTTCAATCCAAACCTCATCTTGAAGGTAACCTCTTTAGTATATTTATTTTCGCGATTGTTTATCCGAGAATTCGATTACACACATGATTTTTCGCCGATGTCGATCTGGAATTCGATTTTCTGTTTGTATTTTCTGGACAATTTCTGGAGAATTCGGGATTGTGTTCTTCGAGAAAGTGCCTTTATATTTTGTGCTTGCATTTGTTGATCTAAAACATTCTCTTCGGTCTTTTGCATGCAAGTTCCTCAATTTGCAAAAAAAAAAAAAAATTTAGTGTCAACATACGGATTTGATTATAGGCTAACTTGTTTTATTGGTGTGTCTTTTTTTTGAACAGCACAAGGACTTGAAACGCTTCTTTCTATCAGCGTTCTACCATCTCAACGAGCCTCACCTAGTCTATAACATGATGTCTCTTCTCTGGAAAGGTATCAAGCTCGAGACATCCATGGGAAGCAGCGAGTTTGCTTCGATGGTCTTTACGCTACTTGGTATGTCACAAGGAGTGACATTGCTGTTAGCCAAATCCCTGCACGTCTTCTTCGACTACAAAAGAGCCTATTACCACGAGTACGCAGTCGGATTCTCGGGCGTTCTCTTTGCTTTGAAAGTTGTTCTCAATGCTCAGGCTGAGGACTACACCAGCGTGTATGGCATCCTAGTCCCAACAAAGTATGCTGCTTGGGCCGAGCTGATTCTAGTGCAGATGTTTGTACCGAGCGCTTCGTTTCTTGGGCATTTAGGTGGAATCCTTGCTGGTATTCTCTACCTGAAGCTGAAGAGTTCTCACTCAGGCTCAGATCCTGTGACCATGGTGGTTAGCGGTGTCACCCAAGCGGTGACTTGGCCCTTGAGGTTTCTGAACAGTATGGTTAGGTCTCGGAGGAGGCGGATTTCAGGGAGAGGAAGAGTAGGAAGAGGCCATAATGGGATAGCAGGACCTGGTATCTGGAGATGCCAGTCATGTACATTTGACAATTCTGGTTGGCAAAGTGTTTGTGAGATGTGTGGCTCGGGACGGAGTAGGGGAAACGGATGGTCAGTGAACCCTCAGGGACAGGCACATTCTTCTTCTAGTGATCTTCCTTTAGATGAGCTGCGGCGTCGAAGAGTAGAGAGGTTTAGTTAATCTCTGGAACATTCTTAGGGCTGAGGAAGAATTGTGAATGAAGATTAAGCTGAGTCATTCATTGCATTAGCATATGACTAGACAGCTTAGTGATGTTTCTTCAATCTGTCTTCTTTTGTTGTTGAAGATTTGGTTCTATGTGAATTAGTCGTTGATGACTTTGTGCAGGTAATGGAAAAACAAATGCTGTAATTTTTGTTTAGGTCACACTAATTGTGTGTTTGATTAGAGGGTTTTATAGAAAATCAACTTAGATGTTTAGTTTCTTCAACTAAAGAAATCTCTGATTGGTGATGCTTTTTTCCACTTCCAAATAAAAAAATGAGCAAACAAAGAAGATGGGAGAAAAATTGATCTTACAGAATATACCGGATGCGTTTAATAAAATATAAAAAAAAGTTAGGGACCAAAATGTTAAAAGGAGAGAAAAGGCACTGTTACACTTCTCCGCTGATCAAGTAAAGACATAGTTGGCGAGAGCAAGCGATAGTGAAAGGAGACAGTGAGATTGAGACAATGGCGAGTGCTAGTGAATGTGAGTCGGTGAGGGTGGTCTCGGACCACAGTGCGTTCATAGGAAGCGGAATGGAAACACCGTGCGGTTTTCCTAAAGCCGTGGTCGTCTTCGTCTCAGTTTAGGGGAATGGTGGTGGTGGAAGTCAAATCCCGAAGCAGCAGCGGGTTCCGAATCGCCCGCCATTTTAGTATCCGTAAGAAGGTGCACCTCCTTTCCTTCACTTTCGATAGCTTCTAGTTAAATTTCACGAAATTATTCTGTATTCCTTATTGCAAGTGAGTGTTCCTGTATTTGTTTCTAATTCGAGGGGAAAAACACTGAATCTTTCTGATGAAATTAAGTGTTTTAGAAGGAAATAAAACATATGTATTTTATAGGTGGTGAAATTACAAATAGTGTTGGCAGAATGAATCTGTGACTGGTTTCACAAAATAAACCATATGTTTGATCATAAATTAGTGAATCTCCAGCTTTTAAAAAGATTTTGAATTTTCCGGTCACTAAAACTAGAATCCTATCTCTGAGGAGTTTGACTCTACACAGCTGGTCCCACCATTGTAAGTACCTCATTACCCCTGCCTCTCTACAGAAGTTACCAGCCGAAGCTTCTCTTTAGCTTTAGCTTGAGACCCTTAGCTTCAGTTGGATTTATATATCTTGATCTCCTTGTTATGGTTAAATGAGACAAACACTATCTATATTTAAACCGCCTTTGGAATTGATTAGGAGGTGGCAAAGAAAGTTGGGGAAACTATAGCAAAATCCTGCGTGGAGAGAGGGATCACAAAGGTGGCCTTTGACCGTGGTTGTTACCCTTACCACAGAAGCATTGAGGCTCTAGCTGCTGCAGCACGACAACACGGTCTTCAGTCTTATGCGTTTGTTTCCTTCTGGGAAATTTGAATGTAGATTAGTCGGATTGTAACAATGTTGACTTCTTTCTCTATAATGTTGTATGTTGTTCTTACTCCTATGCATCTCATAAAATAAACATATTATCTATATCCAATGCATATACATTGATATAAGTGAAAATGGTTGATGTTTTACTTCGAAGGGTAATACATCAAATTGCTCATTTTTTCAGGAGGCATGTACAAGTGGTTGCAAAATTAGGACAGACTGACAAAACAGAGACGAAAACGTCGGCGCAGTGTAGGCAGTTAATGTCTGTGAAGGAGAGATGCGATATGGTTGGAGGTTAAGTAACTGACAGTCTATAAATAGAAAGAATGCGTGGTGTATGCTTACCCTGGAGTTGGTATGTCCTCCTCATTCTCTTCTCCTATTATTAGCACTATCGACATTATTAGTTTTTTTATTTCTCCCTTTTATATATCATTTCTTGAAGTGGATTCTGTTAATGAAAAACAGAGACGTAACAGAATAGATCTTGTTTTCCTCTTTTCCCCCGCCCAAGTCTCATTCCTCGCTTGGCAATGCAATGAGGGAGCAGCCAATGCATTATTGAAGGTTGAAGCAGTGTCGCGTTTCTCGATCAATCATCAACCCGTAAAGTTATATCGCGACTAGGATGGCTAGCACCAATGTTACAGGGAATTGCCCGGCTCCAATGAAGGCTACTTCTAATGGAGCCTTCCAAAATGAAAGCCCTCTTGATTTCGCGCTTCCTCTGATCATCTTACAGATCTGCTTGGTAGTTGTGTTTACTAGGTTCTTAGCTTACCTTCTTAGACCTCTCAAACAGCCACGGGTCATTGCCGAGATCATTGTGAGTTTCCTTCAATCTCTTTTTATAATTTTTTTTTTTCTTTTCAGTGTTAATCTAATCAGATAGTAAGAGACTAAAATGGATGAGGTTCCATAGGGAGGGATACTGCTTGGACCTACTGCTCTGGGACGAAGCAAGGTGTATCTTGACACCATCTTCCCAAAGAAGAGCTTGACCGTTTTAGACACGCTCGCAAACATCGGTCTTCTGTTTTTCTTGTTTCTAGTTGGGCTTGAGCTTGACTTTTCAGCGATCAGAAAAACCGGAAAGAAATCACTATTGATAGCCCTAGCTGGGATCTCACTTCCTTTTATAATGGGTGTAGGCACATCTTTTGTTCTCAGTTCCACCATAAGCAAAGGAGTCCATCAGCTTCCATTTATAGTCTTCATGGGTGTTGCCTTATCAATCACTGCCTTTCCTGTGCTTGCTCGTATCCTAGCTGAGCTAAAGCTTCTAACAACCGACATTGGACGTATGGCGATGTCTGCAGCGGGAGTGAATGATGTTGCTGCTTGGATACTCCTCGCGCTTGCGATTGCTCTCTCAGGAGATAACAGTTCTCCTCTTGTACCTCTTTGGGTTCTTCTCTGTGGATCTGGATTTGTGATCTTTGCAGTTGTGGCAATCAAACCTCTGCTTGCTTATATGGCTAGACGCTGTCCTGAAGGAGAGCCTGTAAAGGAACTCTATGTCTGTGTCACTTTAACCTTGGTTTTAGCGGCAAGCTTTGTGACAGACACTATTGGGATACACGCGCTGTTCGGGGCGTTTGTTGTAGGTATAGTGACTCCTAAAGAAGGACCCTTTAGCAGGATTTTGACTGAGAAGATAGAGGATCTTGTCTCAGGGCTTCTTCTACCGCTGTATTTTGCGTCTAGCGGTCTCAAAACTGATGTAACAACGATCAGGGGAGCACAATCATGGGGACTTCTAGTTCTTGTCATACTCACCACTTGTTTTGGCAAGATTGTAGGAACCGTTGTGGCCTCGCTGCTCTGCAAGGTTCCTTTCAGAGAAGCCATGGCACTTGGAGTCCTTATGAACACCAAAGGTTTAGTAGAGCTTATTGTTCTAAACATCGGCAAGGACCGGAAGGTATACAGATTCGTGAAAGCGCCAATATAAAGACTAAGCAAATGTTAGAAACTCGAGTGATCTAATTAACGATTTTTTCAGGTGCTGAATGATCAAGCGTTTGCGATCTTAGTCCTAATGGCATTGTTCACAACCTTCATCACAACTCCACTTTTGATGGCGATTTACAAGCCTGCAAGAAAAGGAGCACCATACAAGCATAGAACAATCCAAAGAAAAGATCATGATTCCGAGCTACGGATACTTGCTTGCTTCCACAGTACACGCAACATCCCTACATTGATAAATATGATCGAATCATCAAGAGGAACAGGCCAAAAAGGACGTCTCTGCGTTTACGCAATGCATCTAATGGAGCTGTCTGAGCGGTCATCAGCGATCGCGATGGTTCACAAAGCTCGGTACAACGGACTCCCGATCTGGAACAAGATCGAGAGATCAACGGATCAGATGGTGATTGCCTTCGAGGCTTACCAGCATCTCCGAGCCGTAGCGGTTAGACCAATGACCGCAATCTCTGACCTTAGCAGCATCCACTTGGACATATGCACAAGTGCGCACCAGAAACGAGTTGCGATGATTCTGCTGCCGTTTCACAAGCATCAGAGAGTAGACGGAGCGATGGAGTCGATAGGACATGGGTTTCACGAAGTGAACAAACGGGTCTTACAACATGCTCCTTGCTCCGTCGGGATTCTTGTGGATAGAGGACTCGGAGGAACCTCACAGGTCGTAGCCAGCGAAGTTGCTTACAAAATCGTGGTTCCGTTCTTCGGAGGCCTAGACGACAGAGAAGCTCTCGCCTACGGGATGAAAATGGTGGAACATCCAGGCATCACACTAACCGTTCTCAAATTCGTAGCTGCGAGAGGGACACTGAAGAGATTCGACAAGGGAGAAGAAGACGAAATGGAGAAGAAAGAAAAAGAGATTGACGAAGAATATGTGAGAGAGTTGATGAACGATCCAAGAGGAAATGAGTCGTTGGCTTACGAGGAGAGAGTCGTTGAGAGCAAAGACGATGTCAACGCGACGCTTAAAGCGATGAGCAAATGCAATATGTTTGTCGTCGGGAGAAACGCGGCGGTTGCGTCGTTGGTTAACAGTACGGATTGTCCGGAGTTAGGAGCAGTTGGAAGTTTGTTGTCGTCGTCGGAGTTTTCAACCACCGCGTCGGTGCTCGTCGTTCAGGGATACGATCCTGCGGCGGATACACGGCCACTCGTGGAGGAAGATGATAACTACGAACAGTCTTCAAGAGATATTCAAGACTCAACCGTCTGAACGGATCTAATCAGCTTATTACAGAGCCAAAAAAAAAAAAAAAAAATTTCTCCCTGTTTCTGTTGTTCTCCTTCGAAATGTTTTGGTTGGGACTTGAAGTGTCTGAGTCTCTATTGTTCTTTGGTATTTCCCCCTAAAAATAATGGTTGTACGCACATGAAAGTCGACTTGGAAATTTTCTTAATTAACGCAATGCTATTTTTAACAAGGAAGATTGAACTTTGGGTAGCGAAGAAGAGGATTGATGTTAAAGATGAAGTGGTGTGGATAAACTTTAACTTGCCAAAGCTATTCAATAAGCTTTATGGTAGTTACTTCATCTATGACTAGACCGTAATCATGTGTTAATAGACATGCCTTGCATCTATATTGTGAAGGGAGACATGTGCAGTAAGATTCAGATAGGTTCTGGCCAGATCGGTTGATTTTTTCACTGTGCCTATGTTCAACATTGGATCTCGATCGGTTCTGTTAGAATTTCAGATTGAGTGAATTGTTGCAAGTCTAGTATTATCAGCTTTTCTTTAAAAGTTGTTCTCTGTCTCTTTGTTTTATTTGAAAATTTAAAGTGATTTTGGAAGGTTTATGTCTCAGTTTGATACAAACATGCAACAAAAAGGTTGTACAAAAGATCTTTCTTGGATGATAAACATATATACTGTAGATGGATTGATTGGGAAATGAAGGATAGTATACGAGACTTGTTGAAATTTCAAGGTTGTATAAGTTAAATAGAGTACAACTTAGTCTATTATATGTATCATCTTCACAAAACATTATTAAATCTCCTTTTACCATGTCTTTTACCCATCACTGAAGACATGGGTGCTTTAACTAGTTATAAGTTAAGTATGAATGTTGTTGTGGTTGGGTAAACAATCCATAAGACCATTGATTACCTTCTGCGATTCTTAGCTTGTAACTTCCACTAAACTGCATCCTATGTATACTTTTTTTATTTGTTGTTGAAAATATATGTTTAGGTCTGATGACTTTTATATCTAAAATCGAATCAAATCGAGCTTGGCGTTCAGGGTAGCTATCTCAAAACGGAATCTTTACCATCTTTGTATTACCTCCTGAAGAGTTTTGAATGCAAAAAGGACCACAACCGCCATTACCACCGACAAGAGTCAAAAGAAGCGTAATAAATAAACTAAACACATTTTCGAACAAGGATTCATAACGTTAACATTCACTCGTGATCACACACTCTCTGTGTGTTCATTATTACTCTCTCAAGCGCTCTCCTCTCTCTCTCTCTTTCTTTAAAAACTTTCACCAAAGTAAAATTGACAAAGAGAAAGAAGAAGATACTTCAAAACATGAGCTACACTTTCTTCCTTCTTTTGCTCACTCTCGTCCACTCCACTTTCTCTTCATTAGCTCCTATGGACCGAGCCGCTCTCCAATCCATCAGAGACTCTTTAACCGATATGCCCGGCTCAGCCTTCTTCTCTACTTGGGATTTCTCAATCCCTGACCCTTGTTCCTCCTTCTCTGGTCTCACTTGCACTTCTCTCGGCCGTGTCGCCGCCTTATCTCTTGGCCCTAATCTCTCCGGTTCGATATCTCCTTCTATTTCCAATCTAACCCATTTGACCCAACTCGTTCTTTACCCTGGTTTAGTCACCGGACCTCTCCCTCCTCGGTTCGATTTCCTCCCTCTCCTTCGGGTAATCTCCTTGACCAGAAACCGCATAACAGGTTCTATACCCAATTCTTTATCATCTCTCTCATACCTCCACACTCTTGACCTTAGCTATAACCAACTCTCAGGCTCTCTTCCTCCTTTTCTCACTACACTTCCTCGACTCAAAGTCCTTGTTTTAGCCTCAAACCATTTCTCCAACAACCTTAAACCTGTGTCTAGCCCTTTGTTCCATTTAGACCTACAGATGAACCATATCTCCGGCGAACTCCCTCCCGTTTTCCCCATCACTCTCCGGTACTTATCTCTAGCAGGAAACTCAGTGCAAGGCACAATCAATGCCTTAGAGCCTTTAACGGAGCTAACATACATCGATCTCAGCATGAATCAATTCACTGGCGCAATCCCTAACTCACTCTTTGGTACCACAATCTCATCAATGTTCCTACAAAGAAACAACTTCACGGCAATCTCCAACAGCACCGACATATCATTACCTCAGGGCTCCACTGTTGATCTGAGCCATAATTCTATCTCTGGAGAGTTACCTCCTTCGCTCGCCGGAGCAGAGTGTTTGTTCTTGAATAATAACCGATTCACAGGAGACATTCCAGAGGAATACGTCAGGAGCTTAATCAACGGTACAGCAAAAACGCTCTACTTGCAACATAACTACTTCACGAGATTCCCTTGGAACTCTGGTTTTCAACTACCAGACTCTGTTTCGCTCTGTTTGTCCTATAACTGTATGGAGACGGATCCAGTCGTCGGTTTGTCCACGTGTCCAATCGAAGTTGCACCTCTGCTCTCAAGGCCTGCTATACAATGTTCTCGCTTTTACAATCACAGCTCCACTGGTTAAAGATCAGTTTCTTTTGTTTGGAAAGAAATTTGCCAAAAAAATGACGGATGTTTTTTAAAATGTTATCTCTAAACAAAGAAGAAAATATGACATTTTTAGAAATTAAACCGTTGGGTCTCGTAGTATATTCTTAAAAAAAAAAATCAAAAGTTTTAAAAAGATCTGTAAAAGTGTGGTCCTCACGTCTAAACTAGATTGTAGTGTTTTATTTTTTTTTGTCAACGATTGTAGTGTTTATGGAATATATAATTTATAGATTGGTCCTTTTTTTCATTTTATATTCAGTTAATATATGCTATTTTGAGTTAATAAAGACACCATAGGTTTTCAGATATCTTTTCCTTATCTTCAACTAGTATTATCTTTTAATAAAAAAGGTACAAATTTTTATTCACTTTGTGGTGTGGAGAGCACTCCAGATACCGTTTATATATAAGATATTAATTAGATCCAAGCTTGTTGGATATGGATGAGTTAAGAACTTGTTAAAACTTAGAAGGGCCTAATGGCGTTGATATTATAAACCATTAACAACTTAAATTCCAGATAATTAGCTGTTTACAGACATACCGACAAAGAACCTTAAGTAATAAAGTATCACAAAGCTATCTGATTTGTCAGAATGTTAGAACCGAGTCCAAGTTGACTCCATTGAACTTTGATCTCCGTTCCAATAATACTTTCCTACACTTTCTCACCACCTCGTTTTCGTAGATCTAAGAAACAGAGAAAACGAGAGATAACATGAGAAAGGGGGTTCTAAATCCACACAGCGATCGTCAGATTGTGGAACATGAGTTGCAGGAAACTGGGTATAGTCCAGAATCGGACAAGGCGACGAATAAGCATGTTGAAGAAGACGAAGATGAAGAGGAAGAAGAGGAATCTGTGGAGAAAATCTTTGAAAGCAGAGAAGTACCTTCGTGGAAAAAGCAGCTGACTCTGAGGGCTTTTGTGGTGAGCTTTGTGCTAAGCATCTTGTTTAGCTTCATTGTTATGAAGCTAAACCTCACGACGGGAATCATACCATCGCTCAACGTCTCCGCTGGTCTTCTGGGATTTTTCTTCGTTAAGACATGGACCAAAATGCTTCATAGGTCTGGATACTTGAGACAGCCATTTACTCGCCAGGAGAATACTGTTATTCAGACCTGCGTTGTTGCTTCTTCCGGCATTGCCTTCAGCGGTAAAGAAAAATCATCTTCATACTGAATCAGATAATTAGGTTAGAAATCAGTTTTCGATTAAGTTCTGCCATAGGTTATGAGAAATATGACTTGATATGTGTGTGTTTTGTGACTTTCTGATATAGAAAGGACTCAAGACTTTCAAGTCTTTTGTTCTCATCACTCACCTGCTTTCTCTCTCTCTTTCTGCTAATGTTATGGCTTTTGCTAATTATGAAATGCCTCTACCTGGGGATATGAAAATATGCAGGAGGGTTTGGGACATACCTCTTTGGCATGAGTGAACGAATTGCGAACCAATCAGGAGATGCTCTCCGTGGCGTCAAGAACCCTTCATTGGGTTGGATTATCGGTTTCCTCTTTGTTGTCAGCTTTCTTGGTCTCTTCTCGGTCGTTCCCCTGCGAAAGGTTGGTCGCAGTTTTTGTTTCCTGTTTTCTCTAATGTGAACCAAAAAGGGACAATGTGTTGACGAGATCTTGCATTTGCCAATTTCTATGTGTTTGCAGATAATGGTAATAGACTTTAAACTAACATATCCAAGTGGTACCGCAACTGCTCATCTTATCAACAGCTTCCATACCCCTCAAGGGGCCAAGCTAGCCAAGTACTGTCTTTTCACTTCACTTCATGCTTATTAGTCTTGAGTTCTCCGCTTCTTTTTTACTCCATGCTGCTTCTCTGCATCAGGAAACAAGTGAGGGTATTGGGGAAATTCTTCTCCTTAAGCTTCTTCTGGAGTTTCTTCCAATGGTTCTTTACCGGAGGAGAAAATTGTGGGTTCTCCGACTTCCCGACATTTGGACTCAAAGCTTATCAATACAAGTAAGCTCAATAAACAATTCACTTACTCGAAAGAAAGAGTATGGGCTTAAATCGCAAGCTGGCTTGTTGTTTTTTTCAGTAATCCCATTGTTGAGTTCCTTTTTGGTGAGAACCTGATGTACAAATAGGTTCTACTTTGATTTTTCAGCAACATATGTGGGTGTTGGCATGATATGCCCATACATAATCAACGTCTCTGTTCTTTTGGGAGGAATTCTCTCTTGGGGAATAATGTGGCCTCTCATTGAAACAAGAAAGGGACATTGGTATCCTGCAGATGTCGAACCCAGCAGCATGCATGGTCTCCAGGCTTACAAGGTATACTAAACTCTCCATAAGTTCCTCTGTTAATTCTCTCCATAAATCTTCCTGCTTTAAGTTTATCTCTCTTCTGGTAAATGTTATTTCTTTCAGGTGTTCATAGCTGTGGCTATAATCCTAGGAGATGGCTTATACAACTTTTGCAAAGTGCTGAGCCGGACAATATCAGGACTATTTGTACAGCTCCGAGGTATTAGATCTGCTTCAAGAAGATCTTTCACAGTTGAAGAAGACCCTCCTGTTTCCCCATTAAGCCCAAAGCAATCTTATGATGACCAACGTCGTACAAGATTCTTCCTCAAAGACCAAATCCCTACTTGGTTTGCTGTTGGAGGATATATCATAATAGCTGCAACATCTACAGCGATACTCCCTCACATGTTTCACCAGCTGAGATGGTATTACATTCTGGTCATCTATATCTGCGCGCCCGTCTTAGCTTTCTGTAACGCTTACGGAGCTGGACTCACAGATTGGTCCTTGGCTTCAACTTATGGAAAGCTCGCCATATTCACAATCGGAGCTTGGGCTGGCTCCGAGCACGGTGGTATGCTAGCAGGTCTAGCAGCATGTGGTGTCATGATGAACATAGTCTCGACAGCTTCGGATCTCACACAGGATTTCAAGACAGGTTACCTCACTTTAGCATCTCCAAAGTCGATGTTCGTAAGCCAAGTGATTGGAACAGCAATGGGCTGTGTGGTATCTCCTTGCGTGTTCTGGCTATTCTACAAGGCCTTTGATGATTTAGGTCTCCCAAACAGTGAATACCCTGCACCATTTGCTACCGTATATCGAAGTATGGCTAAACTAGGAGTGGAAGGTGTTGCATCATTACCAAGAGAATGTCTCGTTCTATGCTATGCGTTCTTCAGTGTGGCAATTCTCATAAACATAGTAAAAGATAGTCTCTGGAGCAGGTGGGGTAGGTTTGTACCTCTTCCCATGGCAATGGCTATACCGTTTTTCTTGGGACCTTACTTTGCGATTGACATGTGTGTGGGAAGTTTGATACTTTTCATCTGGGAAAGAGTAGATGCAGCCAAGGCCGAAGCTTTCGGAACTGCGGTGGCTTCTGGTTTGATATGTGGAGACGGGATTTGGTCTTTGCCAAGCTCAGTGCTCGCTATAGCCCGAGTTAATCCACCCGTTTGCATGAAGTTTCTCTCTGCTGCAACCAATTCTAAAGTCGACAAGTTCCTGGGAAGACCATCGTCTTAAGCTCAATATGTTATGAATATCTCAGGCATGGCAAAGTGTAATGATGCATCCTTCTATGATTGATTTTGAAGGTAAGCTCGTATGTATAGATCATAGATATGGAGGAGCTTGATTAAATTCGCATTGCATAATTCATGCTTTATAAATATATCACAGATGGTTTTCCAAACAATTGTTTTTTGAATCACATGAAAAGAAAAAAACACAATCTTGCGAAGATGAAGAACATAAAAATAGAGTTTTTCAGTGACCCATTAAGCTCAGAAGAAGAAGAAGCTAACCTGAGGAAAAAATGAGGTAGAGGACGAGGTTTTTGGTGGACAAACGGTCGAGATCGCCGATGATGGCGCCGGAGAAGAGAGATCGATTTACGAAGGTCTGAGAGCAAATCGGGATTTTCGAGGGCTAGGGATTTCATTTCAGTCTCTTCCTCTGCTTTGACCCTTCACTGTCTCCAACGTCTTCTCCTCCGGATTATTAATTGTTTTTTCCTAATTTAAGAAAAATAGAGAGAGAGAGAGAGAGAGAGAGAGAGAGAGAGAGAGAGAAAGATTAGAGATGAGGTGTCGCAGTGACAGATATAAAAAGGTACGAGAAACCGTCCTCCTCTCTCTTTTATCTTTCCCTCTTCTCTCCTTCAAATCCGTTCTTCCTTGAGATCGATCATTTTCGCTCTCCACTACAAACTTCGTTTGATTTTTCGATTGCTTCTCTCTCTCTCTCTCTCTCTCTGTGATTATCTTTGTGGATCTTTTTTCATCAGAATGAACGGGAAGGCCTCTATTTCCAAGGAGCTCAACGCCAAACATTCAAAGGTTCCTTTGTTTTCTCCATCATTTCGATTTTCACCATTGATTTTGCGTCTGGAACGTTGCCTCTTTACTTTCCCCAATCGCAAATGGTTTCCTTTAGAATTTAGAGATTTGTGTGTGGGTTTCAGATATTGGAAGCACTTTTAAAGCATTCAGACAATAGAGAATGTGCAGATTGTAGATCAAAGTAAGCATGAAGATAGTATTTTTCTCCTTTTTCGTCATCATCATCATCATTCAACAAAATGATAAGAGCTTTGTGTTTGTTGGATCTATCTATTCACAGGGCACCAAGATGGGCAAGTGTGAACCTTGGGATATTCATATGTATGCAATGCTCTGGAATCCATCGCAGCCTTGGTGTCCACATCTCACAGGTTCACCAATCTTCTTTCTTTCAACTGATTGTGTTTGAACATGAATCATACAAATTAGTGATCTTGATGGTTTTTGAAAACAGGTAAGGTCTATAACTCTGGATACATGGCTTCCAGATCAGGTCGCTTTCATGCGATGTAAGCTCCTCTTTTGTATATATAATGAACCCATTCAGTGGTTCAAATTCAATATTAATCCCATAGCTTGATCATCTTGTTCTCAATCTAGCTACTGGTAATGCTAAGGCAAATCAGTACTGGGAATCAGAATTGCCTCTTCATTTCGAGAGAAGTTCAAGCGACGCTTTTATAAGAGCCAAGTATTGATTCTTTTCTATGCTAAAAAGTGTTGTTGCCTTGCTGCTTCTTCATCTGCTACAACACCATTTTAGCTTGAATCTTTTATGGTTTTCTTCTGTTTGTGTTTCTTAGATACAATGAGAAGAAATGGGTTTCACCGGGAGGGATTCAACCGGCTCCTATAGTTTGCCAGCTAAGCTGCAATGTTAGTCACTTGGTCGAGAGCGGATATAAGCCTGAAACTCCAAAGAAAGCAAGAACTCTTTCCCTTGATGAAGAGATCCTTATTAAGCATGTTCATGAAGTAACACCTCCAGAAACAAGAATTCGAGCTGTATGGTATTTTAGAAAATTGCTTTCTGAATCCAAATTTTTTTTGTTTGTTTTATATCTTTTTGGTTTGATCACTGGATTGGTATATAGTCAAATGTCCTGTAGCAAGAATCAAGAATGCTTTCATAGGAGGATCTTGAATCATTCATTAACTGTTTCTGCAATGCAGGGTTTGGTAGATATGAAGGAGAATGTATATGTTCTACCTCTACCAGTGAGGATAGAAGTTAAGAAACCAAATCAAAAGAATGAGATTTTCTCCGTCGAATTGTATCAGAATAACAGGACCACCATAGCACCACCCTCGAGCTGGGCTACTTTCGACTGTAAGGCTATGACTCGGCCATTTTTCCTTTTATTATCTGTGAATATGAGGTTATGATTCTTAATCTCTAAATGTGAATGAAACAGGAAGAGAAGAGGTGAAAGAAGGAGAAGATGGAGCTTTTGTGAAACAAATCATCATGTGGGCTTTTAATTATGGTCAACAGGTTGGCAAAGATGGGACAATGAATTCAAAAGTCAAACAATGGAAGTTGTTCTGTTTTCTAATTTTTGGTCTTTAAATATATTTTAGTTCTTCGAATTTTGGTTGCTTGTAACTAAATCATTTAAATAGAATGGAAGAGAGACATCTTGAGTATTTTGGACCAAAAGAAAAAGCAATACAACTCACCAATATTTATTATTTTGAATTGTTAGAGAAGTAACATCAATTGATTGGTCCATACTCCTTAATACTGTACTATATCAAGCAACAGACAACAATAATGATTTCAACAGTCGATTTTCAGCATTTTCGATTGTCTCTCAATGTTGGTGATTTGAGTTCCGGTTCGGTTATTTTGCCACCAAAAAAGTTGATGGAGAAAAACTGGGCTAACTCTAAGACAGGCCCAGTAGAGATATGGGCCTTAAACCGAAGAGAGTATCGGAAACTGGAATGAGGAAGAGGAACAGAGAAACAGATTTGCTGGTGTGTCGGCTGAAGAAGGACACATATGGCGGCGAACGCGTGTCCGTGGCTGCCGGCGGCGATGGCTGTCCGGCCAGAGGAAGGCGTTCCGAATTCGAAATCGACGCAGGAAAAACCGAGACTTTATGTCAAAAAACCTTCATGGATAGTCACAACTCAGGTGCGGAACCGAAATCCCTCAATTTCTATCTTCAGAGTTCGATATGAAAACGAGAATAAGCTTGGGGTAATGAGCTCTAAGATTATCAGTCTGGCGCTAAGATGGAGATGAGGAGAAAGGCGAAGGGCCGATGCGTAATCTGCCATGGAACTGGAAGAGTCGATTGTTTCAATTGTAGCGGGAAAGGTAACGATGAAATTTTCTCTCTGTTTCTCAACTTCAAGTGTCTCATCATCTAATGATGTTGCTTGCATCGTAATAACTACACAAATTCTTTGTTGTTGATTTTTGTGATGTATGATTCAAGGGAGGACTAATTGCGTGGATATGGAGATGCTTCCAAGAGGGGAGTGGCCCAAATGGTAAATATTTGAAGGACAAAAGATGTTCTTGATCTTTGTATCCCTGATGTTTGATTCAGAAACTAAACAAGTTAAAGATTTCTGGGTGTTTGGTCACAGGTGCAGGAGCTGTGGAGGGAGTGGATTATGTGACTGCTCTCGCTGTCTTGGCACTGGAGAGTACAGATACATTATGGGTTTCCGCTTCTTAAACAAACACGATGACGTCGGTCCACACATATGATTAGCTGAAACGCTAATGATGATGTTTCCTTACCACTTTTTGTATATGTTCAATGATGAATAGTGAAGACTTTAGTATGTTAGATATGGTTGCTCCTGGCTTCTTTGGTTTTCTCTTCAATCTTCATGGTCATCATGTTGCATTCGAAGAGAAATGGACAAATCTTGTCCCTTTTGAGTCTACAAGTCCTTTAGGAAGACGATGTGAATCCAATTTCATTGCAAAATGGTTGTATCTTGAGCTCATCGGAGACTGCAATTTTGTGTGATTATTTCAGTCCTCTTTACTAATGATATCTGTGTTATGGAGCTCAATGAGCTAATTTGAGCTTCTGTACAAGTGTGAAATGCGGTTTAAATCGAACCGGATTGAAGCGAATTAAAAACCAGATTTCTTTTCGGTTTGTTTCGTAATTTATTTTAGTCAGGCGCGCATCTTTAATCGAATAAAGTCTTCTTGTGCTCCATTTTCTTTTATTATCGTTATGGCGTCCGTTGCTTGGCCGGCGTTGAGTTGCCGGAGTTCGGGAGAACCGGTGAAGGAGCTTCGCGTCTGTACGAATCGCACCTGCCGAAAACAAGGCTCATTTCAGAATCTTGAGACGTTAACGGCTCTCGCACCTCCCGAGCTCCGAGTCATTCCCTGCGCTTGCATCGGCCGATGCGGCTCCGGTCCTAACCTCGTGGCTCTCCCTCAAGGTCTCCTCCTTCGTCACTGCGCCACGCCTTCTCGAGCTGCTGAAATCTTGTTCAGCCTATGCGGCGACAGCCGGGAAGCTTCTTCATCTTCCGCCGTCACAGACGCTCTCGCCGCTTTAGCGCTCACCAACAATGCTCTCAGTCAAATCGATATAGGAAACTTCCCAGAGGCACATTCACTTCTCACACAGGTTTCTATAGTATATACTTGTCTCAATTTCCTCTCCATTTTTCTAGAGCTTGACTAAGCATGCGTATAATTGCAGGCTTTAAAGCTGAAACCCTACGGTGTCTTGCATAGAATCTTCAAACACAGGTACGGAAGGTACCGAATTTGATCTCTTGGATACTTTTTCTTCATAGATTGTATGTATAACTATATTGTTGGAATTTGGGGATTGCAGAGCAGTAGCAAAATTGGGAATGCTTGATTATTCTGGGGCTCTTGAAGATATAAGCCAAGCATTAGCATTAGCTCCCAACTATTCTGAGGTATACTCAGAGATGAGGGTTTTTGGAGTTTTCTATGTTCATCTTTGAAAGCTTATGTTGGCTCTTTTTTTTTTTATGGATTTATCAATCAACCGTACATGTGCCAAGGTGACGTTTACGTTGCAAAAGGTCAATATGATCTCGCTGAGAAGTCATACTTGAAATGTCTAGAGATAGATCCTTCTCTTCGCAGATCGAAATCCTTCAAGGTTTGCTTTGTTTCATGCTGTCCTCAGTTTAATTAGCACTTAAGCATAGAGGTACATCAATACTTAGCTTCTGGTCATTCTCACAGTGATCGTCCACTGCACAGATGAACCAGAGCTCTCTAAGCTCTGATATAACTATTGAGTCATTGCCTTTGGTGAAGAGAGAGATGTAATTATCTCTTCCACAATTGCGTAGGCTGTAGAGTTAACTTGCATAACGTTATCCGGGTCTCTGTTGTAGTTGAAAACTGTTGAAGAAGAGAGACAGATTTAGCAAGGTGGGTGTTGGAAACAACCGTTCATATTTTCTTTCAAAATGATGTGGAACAGAGAACTACTGAAGAGAGCGACATAGTGAACATAATTCATCTTTCGCATTTGGTGAGAAGGTATATAGGAGATGGGATTACAGCTTAAATTCTACTGTATTTAGGGATCCTTGTATAGGAGTTAGAAATATTACCTAAGACATCGCCGACATGAAACTCTCTTCCCTGTGTCCAGTTGGTATAGTTTGTCAGGAGTTCCCAGCCAGAGCTGTTGCCAACTATATGGTTTGCTCCTTCGGATTTTAGCATGAATGACGATAGCGAGAAAATGACAGTATAATCAAGCTGGAGAACCAGCTTGGCGGATGAAGCATTATCATATCTTTGCCTTTGTTTTCTCTACTCTTTCCAAAATTCAATGTAGGTTTATAGCAGTAAGCATCTGTGGGCGGGAAGGTCATGACATTGTTGTGTTTACTAGATTAGTTAGTCATGTAAACCATACATTGCGGATAAAGGAGTCACGCATAGTTTGCAGGCTGGAACAAACAGTGCATCAGGACGATGCAAAGCATTAAACTTAACAAGGCGGTAAAAGAACACAGTCATGTATGCATTGTTCATAGTTTACTAATACAACAAAGGATAGACTAATTAGGCAAGTTGAAAGTGCAGCATGATGGAGCAGCAGCAGCAGCTGATGGGTTAAGGCTGCACTTTGTGAAGAGATTAAGTTGTTCAGCTTCTGCAACCACTTGAATCCAGTTATCTCTTCGGTTTTGTTCTCCTTCTTCTTCTTGGCCTTATGCTCATCCAGGCCAAAACAGCCGGCCGAGACCTTATCATAGACGGGCTCGGGGTTCCTTGATGCCTGGAGTGAATAGATGCGGTTCTGGAGAATGCAGATGTTGTGGAAGTGGTCATCCCTCATCTTAAGCACACACCTAGCGAGCCCAACAGCTTCGTTCTTCATGGACAACGCCTCGGTGGCTAGCTCTCTGTTCTTCTCCAAGAGAGAAGTGACTTTGTAACCAAGATTAGCGTTTTCCTCAATAGCCACTTTCTTCTCCATCTCCAACAAGATGACAAACTTCTTCAACAGCTCTATGATCTTGGACGCTTCATGAAACTGTTGCTCCTTGTGGAGTAACTCGTGTTGCACAATTTCTTTGTCCAAGTGTACTTTCACAAGTTGGGATATAAGCTTATCGACTTTCTCTGAAACCGCAGCAGGACCTTGCATCTGTTGAAGGGATAAGGTGCTCTCCGAACTGATCTCACTACCGGAATCAACGTCTGAAATGCAGTCTTCATCTACGAGGAGCTGAGTAGGATCAGCAATTGTGGGTTTAAGCTGGTGATTGGGTTTGGTTTGATGAGAAGGACCCAAGAGAGTGACGTAGCCGTTGTAAAGGTCCAGGCAAAGCGAGAGAAGGAGAGGTCTTCTCTGGTAAAACCATTCAGCACGTTGAGCAAATGTATCATCATCTCCTTGGCTTTCGTCAAAAGCAGACACACGCAGGATTTGCATCCGAGCTTCAAGGTCTGTTTTCAACATTTGAGAGAAGAAGCGATGAGAGAGAAAGACAAATGAGAGAAGAGAGAGAAAAAAGTGGGCCCACTTTCTTCTGTAGCATGCTTTGTTTTGAAAATTTGAATTTGTGAAAAGCTCCAAAAAGAGGAAAGAGAGAGAGAGAGAGAGAGAGAGAGAGAGAGAGAGAGAGAGATTATGAAGAAATTTGTAAAAGGAAGGAATCGTGCCGGAGAGAGATGGTAACTGTGGAGGAAGATGAGTGACGTCCATGGATCCTTTGCTCTTCATCTTCTTCAGACATGAAGGTAAGTTGCTTTTGTTAATTATCTGTATAAAATTTATATAGGAAATTTTAAATATGCATAGATAGAGAGAGAGAGATGATGATGTCGACATTGATGGGGTTTCCACGAGCATAATAAATGTTCAGAAAAAGATATTTCGATCATGGAGATTAATGAAGGTTTTTAGTGAGAAGAAGGAGAGATACAAACCTAGAAACAGAGAGAGAGAGAGAGAGATCTGATAAGTAAGATCGGTGCAGAGGATATAACAGGCAAAATCCGCCAAAGCTACAAGTTTTCGATTGGGCTTAACTTAATCAAAGCCATTCATCTTTTTGAATTTTGAGGTTCAAAAGTGGGTTACTGAAATTAAAAGAGCAAGATAGCAGGTGTAGTTGGTTGGTGACAAAATGACAATATTAAAATGTGGCATAATGGCTATATTCAACACTACGACAAAATGTAGCATATTGGTTCAACACTTTAAGATATTAAAAATTATTAATATTATTAAAACAATTTGATAAAAAAATATACATAACCCATTCCTAATATCAGTTAGAGATCTAATAACATACTCATAAATGAGAAACGTTCTATTTTTGAAAAGAAAAAGTAAGGACGTTCGGAATTCTGTTCTGTTCGGGTTTGTTTCGAGTTTTTTAGATATTTAGGTTTTTGGGATGAGAGATTTAGGTTATATTCGGATATTTTTTTAGTTCGGTTCGGTTCGGTTTACATCGAGTTTGGTTCAGTTCTGGTAACATACTTTAAGTCTTAATTTGTATTCAAATACCATTTTGTAGTTTGGGTTCAGTTCTAACTTCAGTTCTTTGATATTTTTTAAAGATTTTTTATTAAGCCTTAATTTATAACTTAAAATTTTTTAATATTTAAATTTTTAGTGTTTTAATTATTTTAATCTTAAAATAACTGATAATTTCTAATTTATAATTGTAAATTTGGATATTTAAGTTATTAATAATTGTAGTTTGAATATTTTGGATATCCATTCGGTTCTTGGTTTGGGTTTGGTTCAGATTCAGTTATTTGATTATAAAAATTTAGGATCCATTCAGATATTTTATCAATTTTAAGTTTGGTTCGATATTTTTTTTTTGTTCAGATTTAGTTTGGATATTCAGATTCTCGTATTTTTCCCAGTCCTAATTATCATTATTATCTATTATACTACATAAAGATTCTCTTTTGAAAATGAAAAACGCCAAAAAAAACTATGAATTTACCAAAATAAGCCAAAAAAACTTCTAACTTTCAATTGAGCCATTTAAACTTTTAATTTTTTAAAAATGACCAATTTAAACATACATTTAAGTTGACCACACATTTTTGACTCTAAAAAAACTCAATCGTTAAAAATGGTTAACGGTCGTTAAAACCGAAACAAACGTCGTTTTATTAATCTAGTTATTTTGGCGTAATCAAGATAAATGTATGTTTAGATTGGACATTTATAACAAAATTCTGATTTAAATGGCGCAAACTGAAACTTGGTGATTTTTTGGCTTAGTTTGGAAAGTTTGTGGTTCTTTTGGCCAAAAAAATATGATTAAAAAAACCACGGCTTGAGGTCGTTTGGGGTCCAGTTCGGATTCGGGGTCCCGTTCGGGTTTTTCGTACTTTCGGTTTGGGTCTCAGACAAAAAAAACAACGGTATGAGGTCGATTCTAAACCAAACTTAAATGTATGTTTATAAAACAATGCTCTAAGACCTCATACACATGAATTTGTTTTTGAGATCTACTCTAAATAAATGCAAATTTAGAATATCATTGATTGGTTCAGAATAGATCTCAAAAACAAATTCATGTGTATGAGGTCTCAGACCAAAAAAATCACAGCCTAAGTGTGCCTAGTTTTTTTGCCTAAAATATTTATGATAAATACCAATTTTGTTTATTTAGTATGAGGTCTTTTGGTATAGGTGGGCGATCGGGGTCCCGTTCGGATTCGGTTTGGATTTTTTGGATTCGGGCATCATTTAGTAACACAATTTAAGTCTGATTTTGGATCAGAATACTATTTGGGTTCGGTTCGGATTCGATTCTGAGCAAAATAATTAAATATGGTAATTTAAACATACATTTAAGTTTGATTCAGAATCAACCTTAGATTGTTGTTTTTTGGTCTAAGACCCGAACCGAAAGTACGAAAAACCCGAAACGACTCCGAGCGGGACTCCGAACGGGACCCCAAATCCGAACGGGACCCCTAAACGACCTCATGCCATGGTTTTTTGGATCATAATTTTTTGGCCAAAAAACCACGAACTTTCTAACCGTAGCCAAAAAAATCACAAAGTTTCAGTTTGCGCCATTTAAATCATAATTTTGTTATAAATATCCAATTTGAACATATATTTATCTTGATTACACCAAAAGAACTAGATTAATAAAACGACGTCGTTTTCGGTTTTAATGGTTGTTAATTATTTTTAACGGTTGACTTTTTTTAAAGTCAAAATGGTGTAGTCAACTTAAATGTGTGTTTAAATTGGCATTTTTCAAAAAAATAAAGATTTAAATGGCTCAATTGAAGTTGAAGATTTTTTTTTATCTTATTTTGATAAATTTATGGATTTTTTTAGCTGTTTTCTCTTTTTTAAAAAAGGTAAAGTAAAACATTATTATTATGATATATTTTATAATTGAAAGGAGGTGATTTCATTTTTCAGAAACGCGGCTTTGTTTATTCACACTCTTAAATTCGTAATTATTTGTCAGTGAAAATACACATATGTACTTGAACTTCTTCTTCTTTTGTCACATAGTATTTGTTAAAACTTAAAAGACAAACTGCACTATAAAAAGCTAAACTGTGAATTTGGTGAGAGAATTCCAATCTATTCCTTCTCCAAGTAATCTCACGCTTGACAATTTCCAATATATATTTTTTATATATAAAGAAAAAGCTTCGCCTTAATATATTATATAAAATAATAACAAGAATTTACTCGTTTCGAAAATGAGAAAGATTGCATGAACACAAAAGGCAGCTTCTTGAGGTTTTCGCTCTTCCAACCTTTTTGCTTTACTTACTAGGTAAACGAAATACATTTGAAGTTTCGTTGATGGGTGTTCAACACAATGTCCAAAATGTAACATTTTTTTTATTTTATATTTCAATTCAAGATTACTACTTTTCTTTATAAACTTAACACTTACTACCCATTCTTTGTCATCCTCCTCCTATTCTCCTCTCTTTCATCCTCCTTTTGCTTCTTTCTCCCGCTTAATCTAGGCTTTTGAGGTTTTGGGTCTTCTTCTTTTCTTCTGAAACCTGCTTCTCGTATGGCGCTTCGTGATTTCCCCGAACGAAAACAGGATCCGCATTAATAAAGGACAATGAAATAAAAAGTCAGTCTTCGCAAATGTCTTGTTTTTTTTGTCCGAGTGGCTTATCTTCCCTTATTCACACATTTTTAATTTGTTGATCGATTAATAATAGACTTGTTTGACGGGATTTATTTCTACAAAAGTCCCTGACTCAGTCATCGTCTCCTTCCTTATTTCTTCTCCATTTCCCTGAAACTCTTCAAAAATCTCTGCTTCATCTCCCCCATTAACTCTCCGCAGCAGATTTCTTTTTTCCCTTTCTGGGTCTCTTTCTTTTCTTCTTGAAACGTTTCTCTAGGCGAAAAATTTGTCTCGAAATGGCTTCCTCCAACGAGAACGATGATGTTCCCATGCTTCCAATTTCAGACTCATCATCATCTCGTACTAGGCCTTTCACTTCCAGGTCTCGTAGCGTTTCCCTCACAAACACTTCTTCCACCATTGATGGATTCGACAGCTCCACTGTGGTTTTAGGCTACACAGGTCCTCTTCGAACCCAGAGACGACCTCTATTAGTGCAAATGAGTGGCCCTCTTTCCTCTACTCGCAGTCCTGAGCCTTTATTTCTTCTTCCTCCTCCTACTGGTGGTTCTTCTGTTTCCGTTGGTGTCTCCTCCTCTCAGCCTGAGAGGTATCCTTCTTTTGCTGCTCTCGAACACAAAAAATCAGACGACGAATTCGTCTTGAAACACGCACATCTCTTGAGATCTGGACAATTGGGGATGTGTAATGATCCTTACTGTACCACTTGTCCTTCTTACTACAACCGCAAAACTGCCCAAATCCCCACTTCCAGAGTTTCTGCCATTTTTGATTCCACGGTATGTTGTTTTCACAAAATAGCTTGAAAATCAAGTAACTGCTGCTGAAAAAGAGTCTTTTCTTTTATCTTGCTAGTTCCATAATGCTCTGTATGATGATGCTAGAGGCTGGGCTAGGCGATTTGCTACTTCTGTTAATAGATACTTACCCGGGATCATGAACCCTCACTCCAAATTCGTTCAGAGCTGGACTAAATTCTTTGCCCTTTCATGCTTGTTGGCTATTTTTATAGATCCCCTCTTCTTCTTCCTCATAAAAGTCAAACAGGTATGTTTTCCTTTAGAGATATCTCTCTTTCTCCATCTTTTGCTTCTCATGTTCTGTATTCTTGCGTTTGAGTACCTGTTTTACAACCATCTTTCGTCCTGCAGAACGACAAATGCATTGTGATCGATTGGCCGATGGCTAAAGCATTTGTTGCTGTTAGAAGTGTAACGGATGTTTTATTCTCTGTAAACATTCTGCTTCAGGTGTGTTTTCTTTTGCTTCCATTTTGGTATAAGATTAAGAGAATCTGTTGGCTCTTACATGCTTCTTCTTTCATATTTTGTTGCAGTTCCGTTTGGCCTATGTAGCCCCTGAGTCTACGGTTGTTGGTGCTGGCCAGTTGGTTGATCATCCAAGAAAAATTGCTCGCCATTACTTCCGAGGAAAGTTTTTACTAGACTTGTTCATAGTGATGCCACTTCCACAGGTATTGTTACGTTTAGAGCTACAACTGTTTATTAGTAAAAGGGTAATTGGATATGTTCATTTTACCGCTGATTTCTCATTTTGTCTTTCCTATTTTGGTTACAGATATTGATATTATGGCTAATACCAGCACACTTAGGCGCAGCTGGGGCAAACAATGCAAAAAACCTTTTACGCGCTGCAGTTCTTTTCCAGTACATTCCAAAGTTGTATAGACTACTACCACTTCTTGCTGGCCAAACACCGACGGGATTCATATTTGAGTCGGCTTGGGCTAATTTTGTTATTAATCTTCTCACCTTCATGCTTGCTGGTCATGTTGTTGGCTCTTGCTGGTATCTTTTTGGTCTGCAGGTATGGCAAAAGTCTTAAAGTTTATATCTTTCACTTTAATCTAATATCCTTTCTGTTGCTTAGCTTGTCCTAACCATCAGAAGATGTATATTTTTCTATTTATTCATCTGTTCCTCTCATTTCCTGCCTCCCTTTTTTCCTTTTGTCTCTTTCAGAGAGTTAATCAATGCCTTCGAGATGCTTGCGGTAATTATGATCGTGCATGCAGAGAACTAATAGACTGCGGTAGTCGAAATAGCGCTTTTGCTGCGTGGAAAGATAATGCGAGTGCCAATGCTTGTTTTCAAGAAGATGGTTTTCCTTATGGGATCTATATGAAGGCAGTCAATCTCACTAATCACTCTAGTCTCTTCACAAGATACAGTTACTCTCTTTTCTGGGGTTTTCAGGTAATTGGGTTTATTCAATTTTTTCGTAGCAGATGTATTGAACAACTGTTCTACTAGTTTACATTGGTTGGCTTATCTGGAACTCTGAATTAGTGTCAATTGTTTCTCTCAAAAGCAAATCAGCACGCTTGCGGGAAACCAAGTCCCAAGTTACTTTATTGGGGAGGTCTTCTTTACTATGGGGATTATCGGACTGGGGCTTTTGCTTTTCGCGCTTCTTATTGGTAATATGCAGAACTTCCTTCAAGCTCTCGGTCGAAGGTAAATAACTCCCATACTTGTACAAAAGAAGATATCTCAAGACATGGTGGGTGGTTTCTAAAACACAAAGTACTCCGTTGATTGTCTTTTGCCCATCTTAGGAATTTGGAAATGACGCTGAGACGGCGTGATGTGGAGCAATGGATGAGCCATAGACGGTTACCAGAAGGTATAAGAAAGTATGTGGACTATGCCTCTTAAACTTTGCTTCTATTCTGAAGAATTACATCGTCTCAGGCTCTGTAATGTCACTAGCTATGAAGCTAACTGAATAGTTGTTTCAACAGGAGGGTGCGAGAGGCTGAGCGGTTCAACTGGGCTGCTACCAGAGGAGTTAACGAAGAATTGCTATTTGAGAATATGCCTGATGACCTGCAAAGAGAGATAAGACGACACCTCTTCAAATTTCTCAAGAAGGTAAACATCAGAGTCCATTTCCCTGAACGTTGGATCTCTCTCTGAATCTTCTGTTGACTAGAGGGGGTAGATTATTGAAAATGTTAATGGGTTTGCAGGTGAGGATATTTTCGTTGATGGATGAATCAATCTTAGATGCCATCCGTGAGAGGCTGAAACAGAGGACATACATAAGTAGTAGCACGGTCTTGCACCGCGGAGGTCTAGTTGAGAAAATGGTATTCATAGTGAGAGGCGAGATGGAGAGCATTGGAGAAGACGGTTCTGTTCTTCCTTTATCAGAGGGAGACGTTTGTGGTGAAGAACTCCTAACTTGGTGCCTCGAACGCTCTTCTGTAAACCCTGGTACGCCCCTTGTTGACTCTATGTGCTCATAACTCTCAATGTTTTGGGTTAAAAACTCGAAATATTAACACTGCATCTTGGAACTGAATATGATTCGAAACCTGCAGATGGAACGAGGATAAGAATGCCATCGAAAGGATTGCTAAGTAACAGAAATGTTAGATGCGTGACAAACGTGGAGGCGTTTTCCCTGTGTGTAGCAGATCTTGAAGACGTAACGAGCTTGTTCTCGAGATTCCTAAGGAGTCATAGAGTGCAAGGAGCCATTAGGTACGAATCTCCATATTGGAGGCTACGAGCAGCTAGGCAGATTCAAGTGGCTTGGAGATACCGAAGGAGACGGCTTCAGAGATTGTATACTGCTCAGTCTAGTTACAGCCTTTAGATTGTAATCTTCATTCTTGATGATGATATAAGCTTGGTGGTGTTACTGTATTATATGATAGCTTAATGCTTCATTTGAATTCATTTACTATCACTGGAAAAACATGAAATTAATGTATGTGCTTAAATAAGATCATTTTCTCCTAATTTTAGATTGAATAACAATCTCATCCGTTGTTACCTTTCAATTTTTCTTCCTTTAGAGTTTTACGTGAGTCTATAGGTGAAGCTTGTAAGATGGCTCACTACACCTGTAATTGAGGAGGTTTATATTCATATCCTGAAAGTTGTTCATCTAAATCATCAAACCAAAACATACGATTTTTTTTTACAAGTTTTACCGTCCGAAATTAAATAAAAATATTCTATATATCCTTATTTTGGAATCCAATACCAGAACAGAGAGTGATACTTGAATAAATCATTCTTTCTTTAGGTGGAATGTCTAGAAAGTCAAAAAGTGAAGTAGTTCATTTTACAAGTAAAAACTTATTAGTTTCGTCCTACACTCCTACTTTTACTATGTACATAAATTTCCAACAGCTATTAATTGCAATCTGGGCCTCGGAATTATTACAAGTTTTAAAGAGATTAAGATATTTAGAATTAATCGGAATAATCTGATACAGTAATCGGAATTTATGACACATGTTTAGGATTCAAATTCAGCATCTTAAGATTCAAATTCAGCATCTCACAGTATTTAAAAAATATTAAAATCAGTAAACTATGTTGACAAAAAAAAATATTTAGAATTTAAAAAAAAAATCAATCGAAATAAATTTATATTTTGTTTTTATTTTTGAAAAAAAAAATTACGTAATCCATAAACAAAGTTTTTTTTCATTGACCTGATTTAAACTTGTTTTCTTCTTCTTCGTTGTAGAAACAAATATTCCCCAATTTTCAAAATGAAATTCATGACTAGAGAAAATGTGTAATCCAATTACGAAGCTTTGCATTCCATGTTCCAACTTTCACATCATCTTATCTTCAATAACCCTTAAGCTGAGGATCCTTGCTGTGGAACTCATACACTTCAACTGGATCTCCTGAGCCCATTAAACGAAAGCTCTAAAGGTCCATCTAAGGTAAGCATAAATTTAACTCACTAAGGCCCACGTTTTCACACTTCTCATGATTCTGGAGTGATGGAAGTCACGCGCGGGTCTTCAAATCTCTACAAAAACGACTTAACAAACGCATTATTTATTTTACTCTTTTGGGTTTGACAAATCGATTAATGTATGACCTTTTAAGGAACTTTGTAAACCTCTGATTCTAATCTAATTACAATACAACAGAATGAAAAAAAAAAAAACCTTAGTGAATGATGAACTTTTTCTAACTGTAATTTCTACTACATATGAACGTAATAGATTTATGAATTATTAAGCTTAAGTTTAAAAATATATTGAATATTATATCTGAATTATAAACTTAGATATGTATACATCAACGATGAAAGAAAAGATGATATATATCTTCACATGGCTGTGTGTGAGCCAAAACAACGGAATAAGGGTAATGGCGTTACAAAATAACTGGTTATTCAGATTATTGTTAATTATTATAGCATAATTTTATATCCGTATTAATATTATAATCGTTTTTGACGTCATTGTATTACTTCATAACAAGATGAGTTTTATAACAAGACCACAGGGAATCAAGAAACATATAATATTTATATATATATATATAAGTATTTATGTAAATGTAAGATGCTAATAACACGATCAAAATCGAACCCTTTTTCTACAACGAAGGAAACGCAAGGAGCTTGCGGGAAACGTTTGTCAAGAATCTCCAAAAAAGATAAAGCGAAAGATGAAAACAACAAAAAGAAAGGAAGGAGAGAGAAAAAAGAAAGAGAGAGATATATATAAGTAAAGAAAAAAAAACTATTAAATTAAACAATTTAGTACCATATATATATATATATATATATATTTGAGTAAGATAAGAGAAAATGAGGTGTACTCCTAAGAACCCGATCTTGTAAGTGTCTGTGAGACTTACATATGGCTCCTGTTGGATTACCTCCCGGCTTCAGATTTCATCCGACGGACGAAGAACTCGTAAACTATTATCTGAAAAGAAAGATCAATGGTCAAGAAATCGAGCTTGATATAATCCCCGAGGTTGATCTCTACAAATGTGAGCCATGGGACCTCGCAGGTACGTTATGTTACATTCTCGTTTTTTTAGTAACTAAGGAGATTCATGGCTGTTGGGCTCATAATCTTATCATTTAGTTATATATCTTTGATTGTTATATGCATTTATGTATTTCTATTTTCATACTAACTAGAAGTTTTGGTCTTTCGACTCATAGTCTAATCGGTTATTTGTATTATATATTTTGAAAAAACTGTAGAGAAGTCGTTTCTACCTAGTAGAGATCCAGAATGGTATTTTTTCGGGCCACGTGACCGGAAATATCCGAACGGGTTTAGGACGAACCGAGCAACGAGAGGTGGATATTGGAAATCGACTGGGAAAGATCGGAGAGTGACGAGTCAAAGCAGAGCGATTGGGATGAAGAAGACATTGGTTTACTATAGAGGAAGAGCTCCTCAAGGGATCCGTACAGATTGGGTTATGCATGAGTATCGTCTCGATGACAAAGATTGTGATGATCCCTCGTCGCTCCAGGTGATTGGTCTATCTATTTCAAAAGATAATATTAGAATACTTTACTACGTATTTTTACATACATACAAACAACAAGAGATATATTTACGTGGGCATGCATGGCTAGTTCCAATTATAGAAGAAAAGTTGAAAGAACAAAACAAATTTGTATGAAAATTGTTTAGAGTTATTGAGATTCCCTATATTTGAACATTTAAACTTTTCGTGTATATCATAATAGACAGATATGTGATTTTAATACAAGATTAAAGCGTTTAAGCTGATATAAACTGATATATATTCGTTTCTTGCTGTAAACTGACAAAAGCTTAGGGTTTCGCTTTGGCTTTACTGCGACGAAGACAAAAGCCACATCTAATCATTCCTCAAATAAGACAAATAGTTTTATACTTGTTTTCTTTTTAATAACATTCGTAGACTCGAATACTACTATAGACATAAATATATTAAAATTACATTCTAAATATTTACTTTAAAAATGGTTTGGTGTTGCAGGACTCGTATGCATTATGTCGGGTGTTCAAGAAGAACGGAATATGTTCGGAGTTGGAAACAGAACAGCAATTACAAACGGGACAATGTAGCTTCACGACGGCATCAATGGAGATTAATTCTAATAATAATAATAATCTTATTGTTAATTATAATAACGATTACGAGACAATGTCGCCGGAAGTTGGAGGTTCCTCCGCCTGTGTAGAAGACGTCGTCGACGATAAAGACGATTCGTGGATGCAATTCATCACAGATGACGCATGGGACACGTCGTCAAACGCTGCAGCTACGGGACATGGTCAAGGGGTTTATTGACAATTAAAGAACAGAGAGTATGGTGATTATAGAATTATTGGGTAAATAACGTAAACACTTAGGTACACTTCTTGTTGTACTTCATCTATAAATCTTTAAAATAAAACCTGCTGGTGTTGGGTTTTGTGGTATTTTATAATTTTTCTAATTGCGGGAAATATCTGACGGATTTGATTGGATCTTGTTTTTTTTTTTTACTTGGGATTGATGATGTTATTATCCAATGATTTGACGGCTCTATGGACCTTTGTTCTTTTTCCTCACATGGACGAGGATATTTGGGTTTATAATTTTAAATTTTTTTATTGTCACTATATAGAGTCTACACAATAGCGTGAGCACCAAGTTACATACAACATTTTAGGTCAAATATTTATTGTAAGAGAAAACTTTCCAACAGACATCCATAGTTTCTGACTATAATTTACGGTAATAGAAAAACAGATTAAGATTATGATCGTACTCGCCAATAAAAAATTAAACAGTGGTGAATAATATAATATTGACAAAGAAATCTTTAATCATATATTTTTTTTGTTGGGATGGTTCTATATTATATTAAACAAGAGGACAGAACAACGAAAAGGGTAAAGTGAAGAGATTGATGAAGTGTAAATGTAAGATTATGATCTCACTCTCTTCCGAAAAGAAAGATCCCTTGCCTTGCGATTAAGGAGACTGGTCTTTCTTTTTTCTCAAGCATCTGTATTACTTCGGATCATTTCTCTTTCCTCTTCTACATTTTGTAAATTCTTAATAAACAGAATAGATCATAAATATATGTACACTTCATATATATCCTTGCAGCTAAACTATATATATATATATACATGAGCTCATCAGCTTCAGCTTTGCAAATCAGCCATTGTTCTTCGACCTATACCACACACCATATGTTAGGCGTTATCGTTACATCTTCCACGGTGGAACTTGTCCAAATTAATATATATGCTCTGTTTCTATTAAGTTTCGTTTTTGAAAAAAAAATTATAAATTAATTGTTTTTGTTATTTGACTGTTTTAATCTTATCAATATAATTAATGTGGAGATCATTAATTGTGATTTCTTTTGTTTTTTTAATATAATTTGCATTGGTAAGCAAAAACAACCGATAATTAAAATAAAAAATACTGTATAAAACTACACTTAATTAAAAACCGAGGGAATATAAAATATGCAAAATTAGATTTATATATATTTGTGAAATACGTTTGAAGCAGTTTATGCTGCGTCACAATGAAAACCAGAGAAGTAATAGAAAAATTACTTGTTCTTGTAGGTAAGCTATGAAATGTGTTGTTTTATATATAGAAGTCGTTGACTAGTTCTTCAGCTTTTCTGCGA
The DNA here is from genome assembly GCA_039880935.1 of Streptanthus diversifolius. Classification (NCBI taxonomy): domain Eukaryota; kingdom Viridiplantae; phylum Streptophyta; class Magnoliopsida; order Brassicales; family Brassicaceae; genus Streptanthus; species Streptanthus diversifolius. The sequence goes on along the minus strand of JAXGFM010000013.1, from coordinate 15,550,027 downwards.
TATATGTTGTAGGGCTCCTGAACAAGAAGGAACTTTGTGTCTAAAACCAGACGCTCAAGAACGTTTCAGTAGTCCTCATCTACATTAGTCGGCCTTTTAGTTCTCTTGATGTTGTCTGTGCCTAAACCCAAGACACCTTCATCAATGTTTTTTCTTTCCAAAATGGCGTTTATTAAAGGGCGGTTTTGTAAGTCGTGCCATATTGGGATTGATAATAGATGCATAGAATAAGTTATACTATTAACCCAACCTTAAAAAAAAAATCAAGAAGGCTAATCAATCCACATAGAATTGAGATTGATGAGAAATTGCTTCTAAATATAATGATGACATCGAATTGAGATTTGTAGTAAAACAAAAAAAAAAAGCCAATATTAAACTCGCAGCGATCTGAATTCCAAAGGAACCGAGATAAAATTTGGAAGATATACACAGTGAGAAAACCGAAAAATTCCAAAATCTGTTTGAATCATCTTGCACATATCTTCCGTCACAATATAGGTGCAAGCGGCTCCAGTTTGATCGTCGCCACAACACATGATTAGGGTCTTGTCAAAGATGAAGTAACGAATCCCACAAAGCTTATTAATTAACTTGGGTAAGTTACTTGTTGGCAAAGTCATCAAGTTTACCCACATCACTTCCTTTTCATTGATCTTGTTCTTCGTCACCCAAATATCCATCTCCCCTGTTACATAGCACTGCTTTAACAACGAAAATCCATCTCCCTTATAAACAGCGAGGACAAGTTCATCGCGAGAATGGTTCTTCTGACACGGAAGGAGACAAAAGGGGAGAAATCAAAGCTTCGGATGAAATACTCATACTGAGTGTCGGGATTACTAGTAACCCAATAAAGGTTCCCGTTCAAGGACAAAGGATCCATGATGGGCCACTGCTCGAAAGGGGCATCAATAAACTTCAACGCATGAGATGCACACTCGTAGATCGCAACTCTTTTGTAACCCACTTGGTATGTGTCACTTACTTTACGGAGACAGTTAATATACCCCAATATCTTATAACCCTTTTCGGGTATACCACTATCGTATCCTACACCGCAAAAATGGAAGCTTTCATCGACGTACTCGATCCATCCAACCTGTCTCAGCCACGGATTCCAAACCGCAACACCTTGCTTCCAAAAGTCACGAAACAAGAATCCATCGCAAGCCGTGATGGTGGTATGCGTCAAATCCACAGCCTGATAAGGAAAATTAGATGCTAGCTCACGCACCTCTATCGTTGGATCAACCCCTCCGGCGAGATCGATGTCAATGGAATACACCTTGGATTCGGTTAGGAAAATGAATTGGGGTTGGGCACGAGCCAAGTGTTTGTTGAGGAAACTCTTGTCGTTTAAAAGAGCTTTCCAGCGTTGACATACGGTTCTGAACCGAACAAGAGATAGAGGGGGAAGCCGAGAGAGTATCTCTTCCTCCAAATCCCATGAAAGCTTCACCGGCGCCATTACACTTTTTTACTTGGCTTTCGTGTCTGTGTGACTCTCATAAATAAAAGAGATGCGAAACTATATCTTCTTATAGGAAATGAGAAACTATATCTTCATAATAAGGAAAATTAAAATAAAAAGAGAAATTATATCTTATCTTAAGAAAAAAATAACAGTTTTTACCTTTTTTTAGCCAACAATCTACTGTCTTTTGACTAGACAAAGTAATAAGAATTATTGCTTTGGAAGTGTGATTTTGATAAGATAATACCGGATTTGCCGGTCATCGATCTCCAGCTCGATGTAGAAGACCGAAGTTTTTGCTTTATTCAGTTCCGTCATGCTATTGCACATCTCCAAGGTGATCAACATAAACACATACGTACACGTTTTAGAAAAAAAAAAGAAGAAAATGACATGACGTTTTTCCTTTTTTAGAACGATTTATTAACTTATCTTTTTACCATTAATAAGTAGAATAGTTTTTTCACAAATAAAAAAAGGTTTGATACATTATTATCTATCAACTAGGACTGGACATTTAACTACCCATTCAAATACAGATTGGTTCTTCCAAATTTGAAGTATTTTAATACTAAAAAACATAGAACTCATTCGAAAATCTTATTTTTTCAAGGAGAGTTTATTTTGGTTTTGCCTAATTCGAATAATTTATTTCAGATTCAGTTTTTACTCAAATACCTCTCCAATACTGTTTAAATCGGTTAGTCTATCCAAAATTAATCATAATACAGTTTAGTTTGAGTATTTTATATCTAAACTATAAAAACATATTCAAAAATATTGGATTTATCCTAAATAATATATATATATATATATATTTAAATTTATAAATATAATTTTGAATATTTAAATTATTACACATATTAATATAAGTAATATTATATATATACTTTTTAATATTTTAGGTATTCATTTCGTTTCCGGTTCGAATCAGATACAATATCAGATTTTTGGATATAACAATCTAAAACCTATTCAATGTTTATATCAATTCCAGTTTGGTTTGGTACCTCCTAATTTGGATCGATTAGATTCTTCGGTTCCAAATAATTTTTCCTGGCCTATTGTCAACTAATTATATGATCCAAGGACTAAATATGAAACATTGCTAAGTATTATGGCGTTAAATCATTTTGCAACATAATTTATTCGCAAAAAGTATCACAAAACATGCTAATATAGTCGCAATTTCTTTTTATTAAAATAGTCGCAAATTTTTGAAAAAGGATTATCTACCTTCATGAATTTAGCAATCATATCTTATTGTTTCTAGTAAGTTTAAGCGGTCGAATCATTTGAAAAATGCAATGACAGACATTACCGGTGATGAGTTCTTGTCTTCTTTTTCGATAAGTCCGTAGTTATTAGTGGACGTGTGTTTGTGTCACTCTTTGCCCTATTGAGGATTATGTTCCGACATATGAGAGTATAACTTACTCCAGAGTAAGTACATATATAACATGTTTCTTGCAACGAAAGTGACCAAATTCTTCCCAAGAAAACATCCTTGTTGTCCGGTTTAGAAGGATTATAATATGTTTGCCATTAATCAACCTGCAATTGTCGCATTATTTCTGTTATATTAGATCAAAAAAAGAAAATCCACATAGTTACAGCCCATTAACACTAAGAGGGTCTATTATTATATCATCCCTGCAAAAGAAGAATCTCGTAGATATCTGTCCTAATGTTGAGCTCCTTGTCCCGCATCACTTCCTGTAGATCTGACATCTCTTTCGCCGTCAGGACTGAGCTTAGCTTCCCAAACCCATCCAGTCATAGTTTTTTCGACCTGCCTTGCCGTTATGTTAGTAGGAATAGGCTCTGGATAATTTGAGAAATACTGGGAAAAAAACTTTAAATCGCAAAATCTTACCATGGGCAGGCATTTATAGCTCGGAAGAAAATCCTTCTAGCTGCTGATGGATTGTGCGCGATGTCGATTTCATATGCAATGTAGCAACGCCATAGAACAACCGAGCTGTTTAGTGAATCTTGTGCCAATGCCCTTTCAAACAATCCACGGATTCTGAATAGGGAGCCTCCTCTACTCAACTCAAAAGAAAGCGCAAATAGCCAAACCACTACAGATGGATTTCTGCATGATTAACATATTAAACTAGTTTAGCATTGATATTAAACTTAAGCTAAGCATTCATATCTACATAAGAAGTTTGTGAAGAAGCTTACTTGCGGCAGTAGTCATCAAACATCATTCTCAACCTATGGGATGTCATACGGTGGTTACAGATGTCCACAAAAGCTAGATAAAGCTCGGGATTGAGAGGATACAGTTGCAATCCCTCTGATATGGGCTTCCACAATTTTGACAAAGTTAGATCGTCCTGATGTCTCTGAAGCAATCTCACGTAATAATTGGACAAGAGTTCAAGTTGATGACTTTGACTTTTTCTTCCTGTAAAATTCACAATAGCCCAACAAATCTTACGATAAAAATATACAAATCCAGATATACAGTGCATGCATGATACTTGTCTATAAGAGGAAACTAATTGTATAAGAAACCATTTCTAAGGCAGCATGTAGACATAGTATGGAAATCGGTAAGAGAACCCCAGAAAAAGATCATGGAAATAACCAGGAAGAACAGAACTGAGCATGTGCTCTAGGATCTCAACAGCACCAGGAAGGTCATTTGTTAACTCCTCGAATAGAGCTGCCGAACAAACAAGCGCTGCTGATTGATCATCTGTGACACCATGAGACCATGTAGATTGTATCTTCTTAAGCTTATCTCTGAACCCCTGGCGTGCTCTAAGGATTTGCATGCTTGAAGGCTGGGAAGTATATGGAGTATAAGCTAGACCGCTTCCCAGGTAGCACAGAATGTGCATAGCACGAGATGTCGGTTCTGTTTCCCGACCGCTGCCACTACTATTGGCTACTTCTGATTCGGCATACCATAAATATAGCAACGGAGCGTTATCCTGTAATTCCTGCAATCAAAGGGGAAATTAACGCCTTAGCATGGGTATCTTTAATGTCAAATAAATTAAAATCAATCGCAGAAACTGGGCTCATGTATCTCCTTACAAGAGAACCAAAAATAAAGTAAAATAAGAAAACCTTGTCTAGCTATATCCATTAGACCATACTTCTCTACAACAAATATAGACTACTATAATCTGTCCTAGAGAAATATATCCTGTGCAAGCTTAAGTGGAAAGGCACCATTTTTCAGACCGGCAAAGCATAAATTTGAATCAGCAATAAACACAGAACTAGGATAACTGATCTAGAAATTCCTTTGAGGTTAAAAACAAAGGTGGTAACATGTTAACTTAGTGTCATATGCTAGCAACATAACGGAAATCTAACCATAGGGAGGCCACAGATAGAAGTCAGTGCCATGTCAAAGATTCGTCTTGCATGTTTCATATTTCCAGAAGCAGCTTCCCGCTGAGCATAAACTCCACAAAGTAGTAGATCCTGTTAATGGAGAAGGAATCAGTTCAGTTAAACTGAACAGAAGAGCAGACCACACCTACAAATTGGAACGGAGCTTACCTGCCGGTCACTTTTCAGGAGACGTTTCGCCAAAGCTTGGCAGGGGGTAGTTGCGACTTCACATGTTTTCATGTTTGTTACAAATAGCTCTTCTGCAACAAGCACAGCTTCCAAAATGTAATTTCGCGGAAAAACCTTCAGACAAAGCAAGATGGCATTGCGTAGAAACTTCATCATCTCGGTCCTCATAGATATGTCACTGCTGCCACCTAAAAGAGATCCTAAGCTGAAACCATTGGCACTATCTGATTTCGACAAACACTCATGAACATTTCTCAAATGTTCTAGCATAAAATCTGACAATGTTTCAACGCTATTTATTTTCTCACTCCAACACAAACTGTTGCTAGAAGTCCATGGGGAGATATGCACACCGAAAAAATCAATGAACTGGTATACCAGAGATAAGCGGGCCTCGTTTGAACGTAGTGAAAATAGATACCCATTTATATCTTCATATAGTACAAGACTTGAGAGTTGCTCTTCATCTTCTCTCTCTCCCATTTCATCAACACTGGAGAATTCACCTATTAAAGGATGATGAATGATGGTTAATAACCAACATGATACGTTTTACAATTTTAGATAAGATTGCAAGTCAATGGTGGTAAAGGTAGAGAAAGATACAGGCTTTCCGAGTGGGCATCCATTGATTTTGATCTCGAGACATCTCTTCTTCAAACCATTTGACCCAAGTTGAAGTATCTTTAACCTCATCACTGACCGCAGCATTGACATCAATGCCTAATAGCTTTAACATAGCTTCAGTGTCATCTTCAGGCCTGCTATTCTCGTCTTCCATTTCTTCATCCGGGCCCTCACGATCAACATCACCTTCGCCAGTCTTAGCTGAAGCAATACTATCTTCTTTTCTACCTGATAACTGCTCTGTCCAACCTGTCCAACCACCGACCTCATTTTCATCAGAGAATTCCTCTTTCAACATTTTCTGCCTGTGTTCCTCCTCTTTCTCCAACCACAATGACCATCCAAAAGCTCCTTCTTCTCCAACTCTAGCACCATTACTGCTCCAAAAGTGCTCAAATAGTCTTAATTTACTCTGTGTAGTTAGCAACAAAGATGGAGAAAAGATGCTATATTCCATTCCAGCTTGAAATAACGCTGTGGCCAGCTCCTGGTAACCAGCCTGCCATTCAAACCTGCAGAGGCTAACTAGCATATCGACTAGAACGAATTCCTGCTGAATGAGAGCAGAATCCAATGGTTCAGATGCTGTATCCATCTGCATAATCCAACAAAAAGAATCAGACCTTACAATGTCGAACTGCTAAGAATAAGATCATCAATAATGTCAGCGATTGAAGCTAGCAGGAAACACTATAATAAACTAAGTTCGGGAAAAGAACAGATAGACTCCAAATGACTTGCGAGAGTATACAAGTAAGTATTTAAGTGATTCATCAATCCTTAGCACCAAAAATAAGAACCTGCCTATGTCGCTTGCTGCAAGCAGAAAAAAGGGCCTGGATTGCATAAGAATACATCTTCCTCACTTCTGATACTTTAAATCTGGAGAACTCCCCTTGAACAATACGTAGAAACTCCCTCCATAACTTGTAGCTTGTGGAATTCTGCATTAGTGCCTTTTCCCACCTACTAATTAGTACATCTGCGCTGTCTCTGCTCCGGTATGCCTTGAGAAGTGCAAGCAACAGTTCTTCGCTATCTGGGTTCAGTTCAAAAGCCTTCTCAAGTATACTAATCTTCTTTTCTAAAGTCTGCAAGCGAACTCCTTTCTGAGATTGCATACTTGAAACCTTGTCTTGAAAATCAGCAAATGTCAACCAAGCCTTTTCATCATGGGGACGTTCCCTCGTCAGTCTGTTAAACTCTCGGGTTTTATTCAGCACTTCATCCTCCCATGATGCTCCCATCATTGAATCTTTAGATAAAACATCATCCTCTTCACTTCCTTGAACAGTTTCAGCTTCCTCCAGTGGAATGAAATGATCAAGGGACGAATTAACAGCCTCTCTTGAAGCAGATAAACGAATACGCCTAAAATTCTTGTTGCGTTCCATGGCTGCATGTTTTGCATACCAGTATCGGTTATCAGACTTTGCTTTCCCATCCAAAGAATCAACATCAATCTCTGCGTCAAGCATAGAACTACGCCTATTACGCAGAAAAAATCTCAGAGAACCTGACCCATGACCTCTCTGAGAATTGTCAAGTTTATAACGAGGAACATTCATCCTACATTATGGAAAGAGAAGCAAGTTTTCAATACCCAACAATCTTAAAGCGCGTTGCCCACCAAAACCGATCAAGCCAGCCATAACTATACAGGCATGAAAATTATAAGCAAAAGTACCTATAAATGGAACCATAAGCCAGATTATCTAAATCAGGACGAGTATCCAAGTAATAATCCTTGGGAGGCTTCGGATAGAATTCATCAGAACCCCTAACTGACGATTCCCTTTTCCTCTTCTTCTTTTTATCCCTCTTCCTCTTTACCTTGTCGTCATCAGACTCCAAGGATCCTTCTTCTTCGACCAAACTGTAAACCCTAGGCTGATTAGCTTCACCATTATTTCAATCAGCATCTCCTTCTTCATCTTCTTCGCTAGCCTCGACATTGGATAGGGAAGGAGCCGTCGAAGCTGCGGCGTCGATGACGGAGAGATCCGTCGTGAAGCTAGAGTTGCGAAGCCATTGAGGGGCACTTGTAATAGCTGAGACGGAGTTCGCCGAAGTAGAGAAAACGGGGAACAAGCCTGTAGTATTCGGTTCTTCGTCGCTGTTAGCTGGTGTATTCGACATTGCCATCGACCGGGAAAAAAAAAAGCCGATTGGCTTGTTTTTTATAGCCGCTATATAATTTCTGCAAAGGCTCATAAATGGGCCTAATTATTGGGCTAGGAGTCAGTCATAAATTGGGCCATATGTTTGCGGATGACTTTATTTGGGCTGTGGCTAGAAGATGAACCAAAAGTTAACGAGATTCCTGTGATCATTAAGCGGGTCTTCCCCTGGATAGCGTGGTACTTATGGAAAAACATGAATGGTCTTCTTTTCAATGGCAATGGAGGAGGAGCTGAAATGTAACCTTGAACTTGGAATCATAGGAGTCAGTTAGGAGGAGCAGCCATGGGTGCTTTTGGTTCTTATTCATAGTAGAAGGGCCTTTGTTAAGGTTTCTCATTGAAAGCTTGGTAAGTCATAGATTGAACCGAGTAATCTTTGCGGTTAACGATGCAACAATGGTGGGTATTGTAACAAGGCCAAGAGAGTGGCCTTCTTTTAAATTCCATTACATTGAGATCATGTCAAGATTGACAAAGTTAGAATGGTGGCGTGTGGCTTTTCTCATAGCCCAAAGTGTCACTAGAGAGAAACGTATACAATCGTATGTTGCAAATGGCTCTCTGTCTTGGTTGAATGAACTCTTTGATAATGAGAAAGTCTCTCCCTCTGTCTACATTTCTTAGCCTTTTTATTTTTTGGGTGTTTTCATAGGTTTTAATCGTCTATGAATTTTGGTGTGGTTGGTGGTTTTTGTTCTTTCCCAACCATTTATTTGTGTTTTTGGCCTTATGGCTTTAACTGGGTCTCTCCATGTTTTGTTTGGATGATGGATATTTGCTTGTAGAAGGATTTTAAACTTCAATATAAAGACGAAAAAAAATAAAAAAAATAAAGGGTACGTTAGAAAAAAAAACTGAGAAGGTAAGAAATGGACGTGCAATATATAATTTTTTTGTAACTAATTAATAATTTTAATGATATACAAGAAATATATCTTATGTAGATTACAATCGTTTTCCGGGATTAAGTATAAATTTAATTATTAAATTAAATGTTGTTTCGACCAAAAAAAAGATTGTAGTGAAAATTTAGGACAAAGGTTAACCAATTGGTAAATGTGTCTTTTCGGGCTTTTCCCACCAAAAATAATGATTTCATGGATCCAAAGCAAAAATAATAAAAATTAATAAATAAAAAAGTGGCATTATTTCACATTAAAGGCGTTGATAATGAGATGTCCAAGGAGGAGGGAAGCGCCGGGATTGCAGAATAAGTAAAAGGATTAAGACGAAGAAGAAGCTGAATTAGATTTGCAGACAAAACAAAGACTTGAAGTATAAATGCAAGAAATTGATTGAGGCTGCTTTGGTTTTCATTGGATCTGTAAGTGAATGTTTGCTCGAATTCGAGTCCTTAGTTGGTTTTGGAATTGAAAATTTTATCTGGAAAATGCTTCTTTTTAAAAAAAAAAAAAAATTGATTTTTCTACGGCGTAATATTCCTGGGAGATGAAGAATATGCTTTGTTAGGGTTTCGTCTCACTTCTCTCTGCTTCAAACTTTCTTCTTCCGAAGATTTAATTACTCACTGAGTTGCTAAAATTTGTTTTTTTTTCCTGGGTTTGTTTGAAGGAAGGAATTTTATAGAATTTGATGTTTCAGGTTTTGTGAAATTTGTTTCTAGAGATTTGGGAGAATGGAGGACGCGAGCTCTATCGACTCGATATTGGAATTTTTGCGGAAAAATCGTTTCATGAGAGCCGAAGCTGCGTTGATTAGTGAGCTGTCCAATAACCAGAGTTCAAATGGATGTCTTCAAAAGCTTAACCTTGAGAATAATGGCGTGAGTAAGTTGTTGGATAAGAAGCAATCAGGCAGTAGCCGAACATCGGGCCTTCAAAACAAAAATAAAGTTTCTGATGAAATGGTTGTGAAAGAGATACAATGCGGAGCTGCCAATGAGAGTGATCGTATGAATGATGTTTCTGTTCAGACACAAAGTAACTCTGGTGCTAATGCAGCAGATTACTGGGAGGAGAGATTCACGTTTTCTGAAAGTTTAGTAGATACCGAGCTCGATTTGCCCCCCTGGAACCATTCTTCTGCCGATATTATAGCTGACTCTGAGGTATACAGTATTGATCCAAGTATAAGAAGCTTTGTGAATCCAATGAGATCAAAGCCATCGAGTCATGAAAAGGTTCCTGAAACTGGTAAAAGCAATAAAGTGGATGTAGAAGACATCTTCTCTCCTTTTGAGATGAAACGGACTGGAAGCTCTAGCCAGGTATCTCAGTATGACCATGAAAAAGCATCTCAGTCCTTGGAGTTTGATAATAAGGCTGCGATACACGAAGGATTTATCACCACGTCATGGCCAAGATGCGAAGAGAGCATTGGTGTTTCATCAGACCACTGGAAGGACTGTTCTGTTACAACTGTATATCCACTGTCCAAAGGAAGCACATCAGCAAAAGATGATGGTATACCCATTTTAGACAAAAGGCAAGGAAAGAAAAAGGTTGGCGCGAGTGATTCCAAGATTGTTATTAAGGAGCAGGAAGACGATGTGGCAACAGCTCTATACCTTGGGAAGTCACATTCTGGCTATGAACATAAGAATCTAAGCAGCTTAGCATTTTCGCTGGCCCATTATGGTCCAAGGGAAGACTTACCAAGGCTGCCGCATGTAAAAATCAAGTCAGAGGATAAATCAATGAACTTTACTCCGGAAGAAAAACATGAGCGTGACATTTTGGACGAAAAGCTAATTAATACTGAGAATGGTTTCCTTATAGGCACTTATCTAGATGTTCCTATTGGACAAGAAATCCATTCATCAGGTTAGTTGACATGATGATGGTTACTGTACAAAAACTTAATGTTCTGTATGAGCAAGTTAAATTACTGTTGGGTAGCTTTTGTGTACACTGTTTCCTTTCTTTCTTGTAATGTGTATCTTACTTTTTTTTCATATCTTCAGAAGATGGAGTCCAAGTTTAATTCCCATTCTGATGGTGTCATAGGTGGCAGAATAGCTGGTGGAGGAAACTGGTTGTCTGTAAGTCAGGGACTAGCAGAAGATGCATCTGACTTGATTTATGGCTTTGGTAATGGATTAGGTGATCTCACTGAACATTCAGATGAGTATTGGGACTCTGATGAATATGACGACGATGATGATGTTGGTTACATTAGGCAATCAATTGAGGATGAGGCATGGTTTTTGGGTCACGAAGTCGACTATCCTAGCGAGAATGAAAAAGGCACAGAGCACGGAAGTGTTCCTGATACGGAGGATAAAAGTCAAACCAAGAATGATGATGATCATTCATTTGTTGAGGAGGATTCTTATTTCTCCGGTGAGCAGTATGTGCTAGCAAAAGGCATTGAGCCAGTTACCGCTTCAGATGATCCGATGGGTCTCTTGATGACTGAAACATACAGCAGGACCAAGGAACCTGATTTGGTTGCTCGATATAACGGGGAATTGATGGATGCAGCGGAGCTAAGTTTGATGCGAACTGAACCTGCGTGGCAGGGACTGGTCACCCATGAAAATGATCTAATGTTGTTAAACAAAGGGAGAGTCGAGGATAATGGTGGTAGATTCTGTCCGAAGGATATCCGCGCAGAAGATGATCGAAATGCTGCAGTTAGGTCAATTGGGGTAGGAATCAGTGATGATGTTGATGACAATGGGAGTATAGTACCTGATATTTTCCCTGGAGAATGTAGTGAATGGGATCTGGAGCTCCTTCCTCATCGCCAAGTTGGAGTTGCTGGTGTCAAGCCTCCACCTGGTAAAGGTGCAAGTACGCAGCTAAAATGTTTTGCGAATGGTGGTTTCTCCTTTCCTTCTCCAGTACCTGATGAACAGATCTCTCATGAAGATTATACAGACCCTGTATGGTCAAACCATTGCAATGCTGCTGCGAGAAATGGAAGTTATGGACCAAAGGGGCTAACTGAGTCCAATCGTGTGCATGTTGCTTTGACAAAAAGACGCAGTGGCTCTTCCTCTGAAAGAAGAGATAGGGGTGGCGAGAAGGTTGCAAGTTCAAGAAATTCTTCCCCATCTGCACTCTCCCACAGTTCTTTTACTGGGAGAGAGGATTGCAAGGAAGAAGATGAGGAAGAAACTAGTCCTGGGCGTGAAGAAGATCCTGGGACCTCGTTTGAGGATGAAGATGCAATCGTGGTCCAAGAGCAAGTAAGACAGATTAAAGCCCAAGAGCAGGATTTTGAGACTTTCAACCTGAAGATTGTTCACAGGAAAAACAGGTTTTTTCTCTTACAGTGATCTTGGGTTATCTGTGTATTATGTGTTTTTAATTATATTGGGTACACATTTTTAAAAGGGGTATGCAGTATACCCCAATTCCTATGAGCATTCAAGATATTTATTTGTTTCTTCCATTTTTCTTTTGTTGCCCAGGACTGGTTTTGAGGAGGATAAGAACTTCCATGTGGTTTTGAATTCTGTCATAGCTGGTCGTTATCATGTCACTGAGCATCTTGGATCAGCAGCTTTTAGCAAAGCAATACAAGCACATGACCTCCACACAGGCATTGATGTCTGTGTAAAGATCATAAAGAACAACAAAGACTTTTTTGACCAGAGCCTTGATGAGATCAAACTTCTCAAGTATGTCAATCAGCATGATCCCGCTGACAAGTACCATCTCCTTCGACTGTATGACTACTTCTACTTCCGGGTAAGTGGAGGATTATGTCTTAATTCTTTTCGATCATCTTAATTATGATGGTTTTAGAAGCAGTTGTTTTCTACATCTTCTCTGTTCAACATCGGGTAGATATTCTAGATGGATTTGGATAATGTGCTGCTTTGGTACTATGTTCCAATTTTTTGTTGATGAGATTCAGTGTAGAATGTGTGACCTGGGCCTGCATCTTGATGCAAATGACTGCAATTAATTCGAATTTCTACTTTGCAGGAGCACCTGTTAATAGTATGTGAACTTCTCAAGGCAAACTTGTATGAGTTCCAAAAGTTTAATAGGGAATCAGGTGGAGAGGTTTATTTCACAATGCCAAGATTGCAGGTTAACCAACATCCTTACCACTCTCAAGGTTTATGTATGTTTTTTGCTGCTCTCTCATTTTCTTCTAAATTAAAATCTTGTGCAGTCAATTACCATCCAGTGCTTGGAAGCATTGAACTTTCTGCATGGTCTCGGTCTTATACACTGCGACTTAAAACCTGAAAACATACTTATCAAAAGCTACAGCAGATGCGAGATCAAAGTTATTGATCTGGGAAGTAGCTGTTTTGAGACGGATCATCTTTGCTCCTATGTCCAGTCTAGATCCTACCGTGCTCCAGAAGTCATCCTTGGGCTTCCATATGATAAAAAGATAGATATTTGGTCACTTGGCTGCATTTTGGCAGAACTGTGTACCGGCAACGTAAGTTTTAGCATCGATGAAGCCTCTTAAAACCTTTTTTTACAATACTATACTACCTAGCTAGGACCACCGATTATTTAACTTGTGTCTGCTTTTGCAGGTTCTTTTTCAAAATGATTCTCCGGCTACTTTGCTTGCAAGGGTTATCGGTATAATCGGATCCATTGACCAACAAATGCTTGCCAAAGGACCTGATACATGCAAGTACTTCACCAAAAATCATTTGTTATACGAGAGGAACCAGGTGCGTCTTGAAAAATCCAAAACACAGCTCCTTGTTAATGCTGAAGTGATTTTCTTATAGTTGTATAGGATTTGGAAATGGTAAATGGGTTCGTGTTCCAAATATTTCAGGAGAGCAACAATTTGGAATACCTGATACCTAAAAAGTCATCGCTAAGGCGTAGACTGCCAATGGGTGACCATGGCTTCATAGACTTTGTCGCACACTTGCTCCAAGTTGATCCAAAGAAACGCCCTTCTGCATCTGAAGCTCTTAAGCATCCATGGTTGACTTATCCCTACGAACCCATATCTCCCTGATTTCACGCAACAAAAGAGGAAGAAATGGTCTTTGTGATTATTTGACATCTTCGTGATCAAAGTCCAAAATGGATGACAGCTAGTCAAGGAAGAAGATGAATGGTTTGTTTTTCCCCCTTTGTTTTTGTTGAATCTCTTCTGAGAGGGAAATCTTTCAGACGTTGTTGTATATTAATTTGATGTGTGACTGTTTGCTCATTTTGGTCTTAGCATTTTGTTTTATTGTTAGTTTGTGAAATATATAGTCTCTTCTTTGAATTTGATTATTTGCCAAATGCTTCGGGTGTTTGACTATATGATTGTAGGCTTGTACCGGTAGCATTTGTACATGCATTGTGTGTGTGTGTTAATTGCTATTGTCTTTGCAGCTACCACACTACTGAGAAGCATTCCATTTAGTTTTTGGTTAAGTTTCGGTTTTGTTTTTCAATATTTAGAGATTCTGGTTCAGAAATTAAACGGAACCTATTTCAAATAGTATTTAGGTTCTATCTCAAGTATATGCCACAAATGTATCACTAATATGAAAATAAAAAAAACATATATATCTTAGTTTTTGTTTAATATTTTCTGTTTCAATTGTTGATAAATAAAACACAAAATTTAATCTTATTTTCGAATCAATTTTTATATGGTTTGGTTTGTTTTCTTTTAGATAACCAGAGTGAACAGACCTACACTACAACCACCAAGTACTATGAATCAAGACTCGAACAGACAATGTTATTACTAAGAACGTGATTGGTCCAAAAGAAGAAGCGTAAAGACTTATCCCCCTAACAGACAATATTTCTCTTATGTTCCACAAGGCGTTTCCAATACTTAGTGATATCCTCCAACGACATCTTAGCAGTCTTCACTTCACCACCACTAACCGTTGCAGCCGCGGCTATATGCGCGATCCGGCTATGAAGGCCTTCGATCTCTTTCAGTACCTGAATGATATGTGTGATGAGTCTGTCTGCAAGGCCTCGACTAAAGTCTTCCCTGATCACAACTCTGAGCACAGCAATGTGCTGTGCATCTGCAGGCATAGTGTAAGCCGGTATGATCCACCAGAATTTCCTCAGAGACTCTGCGATCTCAAACACCGTGTGTTTGCTACTGTCTTTGAGAAAGAACGCCACTAGCGGCACGCCTATATCTTTAGACAGAATGTGGAACTTCCCTGTCATCTCTATTCCTTCTCTTAGCCTCCTCGCATTGTTCATACAGTTTTCCATTATGTTCTTGTATCCCTTTTTACAAATTTCCAAAACAAGGATTTCTTAGAATAAGTTGAAACTGTAAAGCAGATATAATATAAGGGAACAAGTACCCCAAAGCCTAGGCGGATAAACTGGTAGTAATGAGCAATGATTTGGCTCGACCTTGCAAGTTTTCGTGGTTAGAGAAAATGCGATGACGAATTGATTGGATAAGCTAGTTGTTATAGAAAACCTTTAGAGAAATTAAGAGTGAAAGTGGGTTTGATGTGAAAGACGAGGTCCTCTGGCAAATCATCTTTGGTTCTCCAGACAATCCAACAAACTCCTGCATAGACAAGTCCATACTTATGACCACTGACATTGATGCTCTTCACCCATGGAAGCCTAAAGTCCCATTCGAGATCAGGGTAGAGGAAAGGAGCAATGAACCCTCCACTGGTTGCATCAACGTGTGAGTAGGAGTATCCCAACCAGTCTCTGCGTTTTTCGAAGCTAAGAGATCGTTCAGTAGCTTCACATCCTCAAACTCTCCTGTAAGTGTGGATCCTAGAATCGCTGCAACACAGATTGTATTCTCATCTACCATCTCTACAGCTTTAGCTGGGTCCATCACGTAATAGTCTTCACTTAGTTTCACCTCTTTGAGCTCTACCTCAAAATACCTTGCAAATTTCTCCCAGCACACCTGCCCGGATGATACTCAAGTTACAAAAAAAAAAAAGTCTTGATGTTTTAAAATATCAAAATCAATTTCCAAAGAAAATGTGATGGTTGGAGGATGAGAAGTATATAAGTTTATATATAGACCTGAACATTGGCTCCAGTTACAATGTTAGGATTATCAGTAGGTAGACCAAGAGCTCTTCTCCTCTGTTGCCATTTCCTTTTGAAAGCTAAACCGGCAAGCATTATAGCCTCTGATGAACCAACAGTTCCGCATCCAATAGCAGCCTCGTCTTCTCCAACGGGAGCATGGAATAAGTTGGCTATCATATTTACACACCGGTTCGGAAGTGGGGAGAGAATATGGAAAACAGACTTGAATATATTTATAATGAAAAACAGATGGGGAGAGACGAAAGAGGAACCTGGAGCTCGGTAGTGACAGGATATTAATCCATGTCAACATAGTTCTTATTCACAGAATCCATGATGAGTTTGTCACACTCAGGTTCCATCCAAGTGGTGACAAAGGAAGCTAGGTTAAGCCTGGGATTGCCATCAAGCATCAACTCATCATTGATTACTTGATAAGCAGCGTCTTTGGGCATGGAATTGTCAGGCATCTTGAACCTGTTTCAAGATATGCAAAACAATAAATACATAACTATACGCAAATATGCAAATCATAACATAAAGGGAAAAAAAAAACTAAAAATGAGGAAAGAGTCCAGAATAAGGACAGAGAGAAAAACCTGGGAACAACAGCACGGACATAGCTGGAATGCAAATGCTCTTCGGAGTCAGAGTTTGAAGCGAGTACCATTGTTCTTGAAGTTTGTGCTGAAATGTTGAACAGAAGAGGAAAATAAATCTCAGAAGTTTTATTTGACAGATATGAAGAAAGTAAGAAAGCAAAACTCACTTCACTAATTTAAGACATTCATGTAACTAACTCCCTCTTTTCGTATCCCCCTTGAATTGTGTTTGGTACACCGCTTGGGTTTATTTATTCAACAAAATTATTATTGTCAGAGAGACGTAAATCACAGTAATAAACAAGAACTAGGGTAACAGAATTGATCTTATGTCGTACAGAGCCTTGTAAGCTGGATCAGGAATTAAGAGCAGCGGCACTTGCTAGTTGCTACGTCCTTTAAAAGCTTAAAAGTCGAACTCAAACGTAGGGAATTACAAATCATAAGTGAATTCATACACATATAATGACAATTTTACTGCGACGACTTTTACGGGTACTAATAAAATTACGTGCCAAAAAGTCAAAATAAATAAATAAAAAGTTTCAAAATATAAATACGATGTTTAATATATAAGTTGAAGAAGCATTTTTTTTCAGTCTTTCAAGAATCCAAAGTAACAATAGTCTCGTCTCCCCTCTCACAGTATTACGCACCACCAAAAAATTTTGCATAAACGGAGAGCCCTCACAGAGTCTGAAAAATCTTAACATACATACACGAAGCCAATAGCTGGCCCAAAGAGCCTCTCACCAGAATCCCAATTCATATATTCCGAGAAACAAAAGAAGAAGCTATACTCCGGGGGATCATGATGAGCCCTGATACTGCTCCTTCACAGCTCTTGCTGCGGCACTGTACCATCCCGCTGCAGCCATTGCACCTGGATCTGGAACCGTTGCAAGAATCTCTGCTGACACATAGCTTGATCTCCCAGCCTGCGTTCCACATCAATCTCTCCCCCGTCAAATCAAAATTAAAAGCATACAAAGGATATCAAAAACAGACCGATATGGCTCACCTGTGCTTGCATCTGTATGGTTGATTCCGCTCCTGTAGTTGCTGCTTCAGCTGACAGAATAAAAGCAGATATTGGGTCCTCTCCAGCGCTCAGCTTCTGTTCTTAAAAAAAGGCAAAAACACATTACTACTTCAAATATCCATCTCTTCAATGTCAAAAGAAAGTAAGCCACTCGTTGTCACCTCCTCAAGAACTTGTGAAGCTGGGATGAGCGCATCTAGCATTGTTCTGTATCCCGCAGTTGCTCCACCATATTTGCTGACAGAAGCTATCGCTGACTTGAGTGCTTCAAACCCTGATGATTCAAGAAAAGTCTAAGTCAAAACATGTGACCCTTGGAATACTAAACCACACTCAATTAGCATTATCTCACAGTGTTTGGCAGTGACTTCTGATTCAGCATTAGCTTTTAGCTCCGCATATGCTGCTTTGCAGAGGAGATTGTATCTGTTTTCACAAGGAAATTGTATAAATGTCTTTATCAATGAAAGCCAAAAGCATGACCCAGACAAGGTTAAATCATTTCATGAGTTACATTATTCCGCTTGTCCCCCCCATGGCTCTTCTGATTGATGCGCCAATCTCATTCACCGTTTCCGCAGCATCATTGAGTGGATAACTAGAAACAAAAAGAGAAACAAAAGGTTCAGATTTTTTGTCAAACATCTGTGTGAAGAACTCAACACAAAGAGCAAGACAAGAGATGTATATGAGGGAATCAGAGTAATAAATAGACTCACTAGTGTTTCATGTCTTCCAGAATAGCTGTTGCACCTCTGCACATCTACACAATTAGTGCAAGCCCATGTAAGATATAAGAAATACCCATTATAAAAGCATTTCTAAAAACAAGACTTACTGTTGACCCACAATCACCATCGCCCACTTTTCCATCCCATTCGTTCAAACTATCCTTTAGACTGATAATCACAGTTGCTGCTGCTTGAATAGCTGCCTCAAGTATTTGACCTTGTTGACTCAGCTCTTGAGGTCGGCTTTGCGACTGGTAATGCCAAGTTGTCATGAAATTCACCAAATACTTATATCACCAAACCTTGAAGCCTTTCTAAACAACCTAAATTTATCAAATTTGGCAATGCATACCTCAGCACTTTTTGTTGATCGAGAAGGAGGTATAGGAACAGGGATCTTTGCAGGTGGCCGGTTGCCTGCAATGCAGCACCAAGATTTTGTATCTAAGAGTTCTGAAGAAAAGTCAGCGAAATATAAAACAGGCAATAACATCTCACGCACCATCTGTGCCAACAGGCCAATTTGGAGCCTTAGTTGGAGCATCTAATCGGTCTAAGATTGACTGATCAGCCTTCATGATTGAAATCGAGAATCCTAAACAAGGAAGCACCGTCAGCATAACAACATGAGTATGTAATACTTAACTAAATCAAGGAGACAACTCAAATTCACCTGCCATATCAAGAGAAGTCATAAAAAATCCTGTATACACCCTATCAACAGCAAGTCCAAATTCCAGCTGCAGTCTAGGGACAGCTTTTCCAGCAGCAATCATAAGTTCCATTAATGGGGTGCCTCCTAAGCTGCAAAGATTGAAAAGGACAAACTAAGCTCTCACCTTAAAACCAAATATACAGAAATCACTAACTCTCTGAACCAAAATTTGATGTCACAAAAGTAACACTCTGTTGTAGTTGAAATGGTGGGAGGAAAACACGGATATCCATTTAAATAAGAATGGGCTTACCCGTTGACCATGAGAACCACTCTGTTACCGCGTGTAATTGGAACATAGTTGGTCTCCTGCAGAAATGGAAGAACGGTTGGACATAATGCATAAGTTGATAGACAAAAGTATAGAGGATTTCTACTCAACAGTAAGTTAATAATCAGTATAGGACCATCTATTGACTATGGATACAAGAAAGTACAATAAAAACAACAAAAATTAAGCACATACGGGACTAAGTATCTGCTGAAGAACATGTGAAACCACTACATCCACAGGTTGAACGTCAACCACAGCAGCACCAGGTTCACCATGCTGAGAGAAAAGTTGAAATGGGTATTAAGAAGTCAAGTTAGGAACCACAACAGTGAAACAAAATGGATTTCATGCAAAACAAAGTAGAGAAAATAACATACAATTCCAAGCCCGAGTTCCATCTTCTCTGGGCCCAGACGATCTGATGTAACCTGCCCAGGAAGTGTACAAACAGATAATGCAACGCCCATGGTACCAACCATCTCCGACGCACTTTTTGCCTCGGCCGCAACTTTTTCTAGAGAAAGACCAGCAGCTGCTGCTGCGCCAGCAACCTATCCTTCACCAAGCAGAAACGAATTAAGAAATTGATACTTGAACCTCTCTGCTCAGAACTTCGTAATGATTCTAAGCTTGTTCAAACTAAGCTAAGCTAAGCAAATCACAATGCCCACAACAGTTTGAGAAGATATAGTAACAGAAATGAGATCAACGGACAGGAAATGAGTACTAAACATACTAGTTTAGATTGCAGTTATAGAAAGAAAGAAAACGGAGAGAGAACCTTATGTACAAGAACTGTTCCTGCTAACCCTCTGCGTCCAGCAATACCACGAGGCGGGGGTAAAGCGCAATCCTCTCCAACAATCACAGTCTACATATAAGATCCTGTCAGTCTGTCCTGCAACGCTCTTAACTGTGAAAAAGGCAATACGAGCAGTACCTCTACTTTGTAACCTTCAGATTTTGCTTGCTCAGCAGCCAAACCAAAGTTCAAGCGATCACCCGTATAGTTCTGTACAGAGAGTTGAGAGATAAACTAGAGTAAGCAAAAATAAAAAGACAAGAATCCATAGTTCACGTATGCAGCTCTCTTTCCCACTCTGATTACCTTGACGATCAAAAGACATCCCTGAGAACCAGTTACAGCACGAATTCCCTGTAATTGGGGAAAAAAATTATCATTCACACTAAAGACGCAGAAGAAAAAAAGAGGTAAAACCCATATTTGGAAGACTTACAGCCAAGATGGAATCAACTGGTGGGGAGGCAAAGACATCTCCGCAGATAGCCGCTGTTAGCATTCCTTCTCCAACGTACCCAGCATGTGCTGGCTCATGCCCACTGCCTCCACCTGCATAAAGCAAAAGACATTGCTAAAGAGAGGTTCAAGAACCCTAAACCAACCACAGAATATCAAGTCACAAATCCCCCACCTGATATAACGGCAACCTTGTCATATTTTTCAGCCGAGACATCAGCTCGTAGTACCACCTTAACCTCAGGAAAGCCATCCAAATACTGGAGTCCAGGATAAGTTTCGACAAGACCCTCGATGAACTCAGTCACAACATCTGCAAAACGAAAAGCAGTATATGTAATCCATTCTCTTACTGCGAAATTTCCAAGCACTAGTTATGTAACTTTCAATTCCGTATGGAAATGAAACCCTAAACCATGGAAATCATGTTCGATTCATCATCGGGTTGACCATGCAACGAAACAACACAGTGATGAAGCAGCATTTGGAGGATCGCGACAAAATTGGGGGAAAATGCGGAAAATAGACCAATATGAAATTCATGAGCACGAAACACGCAATGCAAGGAATTTCGCAAACAGTAACACAATCGGGAATATAACATATGTCAACAGGTCGCGAGAGCATTCACAATTCTGATCGACCTAATCTGCGCCGTAAAAAGAAACAACACCACCGGAAAGAACAGAAGACGAACAGAAGAACGGAAGAACAAAAAAAAAAGAGAACGAAGACGAAGGGCACGAACCGTTGGGGTTGTTGATGAATTTCTTGGCCGCGTAAACCATTTTTGTGAGTATTGAGGCAATCAAAATCTGAGAATCGGAGAAGCTCGCATGTAAAGGGAGAGGATTGTAGGAGAAGGTTTAAGGCAATCCAAAAGGAGAAGAAATAGAGTCAACAACAGCAACGCGAGAGAGAGAGAAGAAGCAACACGAAAAGAAAAAAAAGAGCGAGCGAGAGAGAGAGTTTGTTCCGTGCGAGAAAACCCAAAGTTAAATAAATGACAGTTGCAGACGTAAAATGGGCCCGGCCCAATCTTTATCTAGATAAGATATTTTATGACGAAATTGTAAATTACCTTATTCGCATTGATTTATTACCTAATAAGATTGTAAATGGTAACTGTGTGCTGAACACGTGAGTCGGTACGTTTTCGTGTGCCGCGCGCGCGCCTGTGCCATGTCGCTGCGTGTTTGTATTTTATTTGTTTGTGAGTGCTTTTTTAAAAATATTATTAAATCTTGGCATTTTATTTTAATTGTACTAAGATATAATTAGAGGGATCAAAATAAGTAAACCAAACCAAACCAATCCACAACTCAATAAATCTAAAGTTAAATGATTTATGGGTTAACATAAAAAGATAAGATTTCTTAATCATATGCACATACGAAGATTTGGCAATCTACCCGAACACTTGTCAAAATCGAATAGAATATTATATTTTTGTATTTAACTACATCCAATCCCAATGTCATTAATAAGATAAGATAATTAACTTTAAGGTCAAACAAAATCCTAACTTATGGATAAAACAAACAGTACCATGAGAGAAAGTACTAGCCTAAATAAGATTTCATCTTATATTTTTATAACAAAATATAAGCTATAGATATCATAATGTTATTTTCATTTGAATTATCATATTTTAACGCCAAGTTTGCATAAGAGCGTGTGCATCGTTCATATAATGTGAGTTTCGTACGTGAGAATATAATATTAATATTATTAAATTTAATATTAATTTATTTCAATGAAATTTTAATTTGTCTCAAAGATGCTGATGGCTTAATAATCATATACAAGTTTATAATCTCTAGCAGAACTTATTTTACCATGGTAGGTCATGACTTTAGGCCTAATCCTTGTAACCATCTTTGCCTAAATCTCCTACTTTTGGGTCAATAGCTTTCTTCACACGTTCGCTCATCTTAAGATTCATTCCTTATCATGGGCTGAAGTTTTGTTCCTCCAAGTTTTGTCTCTTTACGGTTATATTAGAAGTGTTCCAGAGAGTACGTGGGATGTTGACTGGTCTTGTAGAAGTTGAAGAAGATGGTTGTCCGATTTGTCGTGAAGACCTACTTACGTTAGGCTACGAGAGTCCAATCATAAGTTTAAACGTAACTGATCACATGTGGTTAAGGCAGAGTTTGGTATGTCCCATATGTCGTGGTTTGGTGATTAGCAATGTACTAATAATTAATTAAATCCTATTGTTAGTCCTTAATTTTGCCTGACCTCTACTTTTTATACTGTTAACTAGTTGTAATTAGGATTTCTAGCTACTTTTCGAATTGGATTTAAAACAAAACAATGGTGGGAAGAGGATGGATAGCCAAAACCAAATTAACATGTAACAAGTAAAGAAAATGGAGAAATCGAATATTATTTTTCCCGCTCATAAGAACATTCAAATTGTGGAATGAGGAAAATAGCTAAAGTCAAACAAAATCGAACCGAACTGTATAACCAATCTGAACCTGAACTTAAATAGCATTGAGATCCATAAATGGTGGGTTATTGGGCCGTATAAAGACCCATCAACTAAGTGATATTAAGAAGAAAAAAATCAAGGACCGGCCGGCACTCGCATATGGCGTAGATACGTGTCCGACGCGCGCAGAATCCAGATCATACAAGAAGAGGACCGACAGAAAGAAAGCGAAAGAGAGATCTAGAAGAAGAAGAAGAAGAAGAAGAAAAAATGGCATTGCAATGGCTGATTCTGTCGTATGTGGTTGCTGCCGAGGTCGCGATCGCCGTCATCTTGACTCTCCCTTACCCTATGCTTCTGAAGAAACGCATCGTGTCACTTGTCTCGCTCATACTCCAGCCTGCCGCCTCCATCGTCGCCTTCGCTGGGTTTCAACTCCTCGGTGATCGCCTATCTCTATCTCTCTCTCGTTGATCGTCTAATTTCTCATTCTTTCCTGTTCGTGATCGATATGGTCTTTACAGTTAGGGTTTCGAGCCGGGAGTGATTTTGGTAATTTTGTTTAATTTGGTAATTACTTATGTGAATTGTTTGGCTCATGCGTTTTTTTCTTTCAGATATTTACTGGAAGAATGAGCATAGACTAATGTGCTCATCTGAGGTTTGCACTGCTACAGAGCGAGATCGCTATGAGAAATCAGTAAGTATTATCTTAAAATATTTTTGTTTAAGATCGTTTCCTAACATTAGTATTTTTGTTCATATCTATCTTTCATTGTTGAAGATTATAATAATGTAAAATCATTCGAGGATCGAGTTTATTGCTTAAGTTCGTTGAATCAAACGGGATGTCTCAATAGTGAATCAATAATCGAGTTATCAGTAGTTTCAGCCAATTGCATATTCTTTCACAGACTCGCTAAGTTTAGAAGTTCCAGTCGTTAGTATTCGTCTCTTCTGAGCTCGCTCTATTGCATAACTTAGCTGCGGTTAAGAAGCTAAAAAATGTTGCAAGGAATCTTACTTTAGTGAAACCATGAGGATGTACTTTTTTTAGATAAGATTTGTCAGAATGGAACTGGTGCCATATTCTTTTTATGCCCTGTTCTTGTGAATATGTTGGTGGTTGATTGTCGATGCGATTTAACCACTCAAATTGCCTCTGTTCCTGAAACATCGATCTGAGCCTTTTTTTTTAGTTTGCGGTTTTGAATTGTTGTAATAATCGAACCTTAGGGATATTCGATCTGTTATTTTGCGGCTTCTGTTGTCCTTCCCCAGAATGCCTCAGCTCAGCAAACTTAGAAATTTACTTGTGTATCAGATCTACAAGGCTCAGAGGAATGTGGTTCTGTGTGCGGCTGGGATCCTTCTCTACTGGTACATAATCATCTATCACATATCTCACACTTCACACTTATGTAATTGACTGATTTTCTCTCATATTCACTGGCAGGTGTATTTTCCGCATCTGCAAGTACAACAAAGACCTTGAGCATCTGGAGGAACTAGAGAAGAGATGCAAGGCAGAGTAGTAGTCTCCTCGAGTCTCAGAGTCTGGTTCTTCTGTTATAATATCACCTCGGCTTGTGAGTAGTCCAAACACTGCTGAAATAATTTATTTCGATAAATCTTTGCACAGACCTTAATTATTTGTGTTTATGCAGCTTGCAACTTTGTTTTACTTTTCGAGAAACAACAGGCTCTATTTTATTTCATGTCCGGTAATTTGACATTTACAGATTAGTTGTTACAAGCAACCTAGATCATCACTCTTTGAAATATCTGTGGATTAGCTTTGGGACAGCCCTGCCAGAGGCAAGCCGAGTTGGGTTTTCTAGGGTTTGATGGCCTGGTCCGGTTTTTAGACCAATCTGCCGGGATGTCAAATCAATTTGTTTATTTGGTAGCTTAACTGCAAACTGGTCTTGCTTGAATCAAACTAAGCCGGTCTGGAACACTATATCTAGACCGGTCTAAAGATCTGGACCAAGGACCCTCCCTTGTTTTGTAACCATAACACATGAACTCCCGAAACAAATAAAATTGAGACAAACTCGAAAGGTTTCGAGGTCGAGGACTAACAGAGAATCGGCCAGTTATGTATTGATCAGACCGAAATAACCGTCACCGATCACTGGGCCTTTCGTCCTTACGATCCGGCACCTTTTAACATTCAAATTTTGAATAAACAATAAATTTTTTGGGGTCAATTTAACTTAGTAGTTTTAATATCTATTTAATATTGCAGAGTGCTACTATCATACATGAAGGGCTATTGCACAAAATGTACATGTTCGACACAATATATTTAAACCCTGATTCTAACAAAATAATTAAAGAACGT
Organism: Streptanthus diversifolius; assembly: GCA_039880935.1. Classification (NCBI taxonomy): domain Eukaryota; kingdom Viridiplantae; phylum Streptophyta; class Magnoliopsida; order Brassicales; family Brassicaceae; genus Streptanthus; species Streptanthus diversifolius. The sequence goes on along the minus strand of JAXGFM010000013.1, from coordinate 15,524,845 downwards.
TGTCAGAAAAAAAAAATTAAAGAACAGTACTGGAAATGGAAAGTGTACAGTGACAATAAACTGTTACGCTACGTGTCGGCATATGATAGGTTGTAGTAGGTTTGTCCGCTGTTAGAACTTGTCTGAAAGTGAGTATGTGGTCCAATAGCAATGCCATCTCGTGACACAATGTTTTATACGACAATTAGAAAAATACTAACACATCATATGATTGCGCACGTAATGTTTCCACTAATTACCTTCTTATAGATAATTCAATAAATTAGACACTTAGCCAACTTTGAAATTTCTTTTATGTCGCCATATAATTATTTTTATTTAAACCACAACTTTAAAATTTATTTTTATTAAAAAATCAAACCCTAAACATAGGGGTTCTGTATATATATTTTTAGAATTTGGATTTTTCCACAAACAAAACCAAATCTCTGAGATTCAGAAGAGAAAATGAGAGGTGGATGGCAGAATTTGAGAGGAAAAAAAGATGCGGCTACTGGTTGGAATATCCTTCAGCATCTCTAACCGCTTAATATTTGTTCTGTTTTAAAAGCATCTTCTTCTCCCTCCTTCCTCATCATCATCATTCACCATTCTCTTTTCTTTTCTTCGCTTCGCACCTTAATTATCCAATATTCCTTCTCTCTATTTCTCCGTATTTACATATATAGAGAGAAAGAGATACAGAACGAATTATATACGGGTTTTCTTCCTCCGAGTTACTCAAAGCCTTACAGTTCGAATTTTATCATCTATTTACGTGAGCCGTACGAATCAATTAACTATGGCTTCTCGTCGATCGTTAATGTCCGCTTCGGCGCCGAGCCTCTGTTATCTATTTTGTATCTGCACCACCGTCGTGGTGACGAACGGTGAGCTTCAGAGATTTATTGAGCCGGCGAAGAGCGACGGTTCCGTTAGCTTTATAACGATCGGAGATTGGGGTCGCCGTGGCTCCTTCAATCAGTCTGTCGTCGCCTATCAGGTTTTGTCCCCAATCTTTTTTTTTTTTTTTTGAATATTCTAATAATATTCCATAATTGAAAATTCTTTTTTACTTATTATAATTTGATTCTACAGATGGGAAGGATTGGAGAAGAGATAGGTTTAGATTTCGTGGTGTCTACGGGAGATAACTTCTACGACAATGGATTGTTTAGTGAACACGATCCAAATTTCAAAGAATCTTTCTCTGATATCTACACAGCTCCAAGTCTCCAGAAACAGTGGTACAGTGGTAATAAATCCCAAACTTTTCCTCATTTTGATGAATTTTGTTTTCTATCACTCTCACTGACATCTGAATGATGCAGTTTTGGGGAACCATGATTACAGAGGTGACTCTGAAGCTCAGCTAAGCTCTGTTCTCACGGAAACGGACAGCCGTTGGATCTGTCTCCGATCATTTATCGTCGACGCAGAGTTAGTTGAGATCTTCTTCGTTGACACGACTCCTTTCGTGAAAGAATACTATACAGAAGCAGATGGTCACACATACGATTGGCGCGCCATCCCATCTCGCAACTCTTATGTCAAATCTCTCCGCAGTGATCTTGAAGCTTCTTTAAAGAGATCCAAAGCCACATGGAAGATTGTGGTTGGTCACCACGCGATAAGAAGCATTGGTCACCATGGAGACACTAAAGAGCTCATCGAAGAGCTTCTTCCGATTATGAAGGAGTACGGTGTTGATCTTTATATGAACGGACACGACCATTGTCTTGAACATATCAGTGATGAAGACAGTCCTATTCAGTTTCTAACGAGCGGCGCTGGATCCAAGGCTTGGAGAGGAGATATTGACCCGATGACCAACAATCCTAAGTCCGTGAGATTCTATTACGATGGTCAAGGATTCATGTCTGCTCGATTCACTCCCTCAGATGCAGAGATAGTCTTCTACGATGTCTTTGGGAAGGTTTTGCACAAATGGGTTACTTCCAAACAGTTTTTTCATTCCTCTGTTTGATCAAAAGTCTAATAAATTGGGTTTCCTTGTAATTTTTGTAACATACATTTTATAATTTTGAAGTGCTATTGCAGGCTAGGTAGGCTTCCTGCTTAGTTTAGCATTCCTATCACTCTTTAGCTATAGCATATCCCAATCAAAATATCATTTAAATGTACGATCTTTTTCCTTGGATTTTTGATACATCTGTAATGATTCCCTTAATGGGTATCTTTTTAATGTTACATAAGTTAGTCATTTGCATTACAGACCATTTTCTAGTTTAGTACAAAGTGGTACCTCGCATCTACATGGCTCTCAACATCCCAGAGAAACGACCCGAAAGTCACAGCCTCCAAGACGAGCCTCTTCATTCCAGCAAAACTGATCTTTATCTGTTCGTCCTTCGATGAATCAACCGTACCTTCCGGAGTTATTACAATCTCATGCTTACCAAACAATGCCTCTGTGTGCTTCTCAATGATCCCAACTGCTTCTCTTGATCTGATGGTAGCGTATCTCTGAAGCGTCTCACTATCAAACGACATCACATATGTCCTCAACCGGGACGGTTTAATCTCGCTCCCAAAGCCCTTAGCACTAACTCCACCCGCAAATGAACCAACTTCTGGGTGAGACGATACAGCTTGATATGTCACGTCTTCTGGTTGTTCAACGCTTGTTTTACTTTCATCCAACCCACCTGGAAGAATCTTCATCGTCTTCTCCAGCTGAAACCTTTGGTCCACCCGCTTCAAGAAATATCCATACATCACAGAAGCAGCGTAAACTTGTCCAACTCTGAGTTTGCTTATCTGTGCAACAGAAGTCAGGTCACCCATTCTGCTTCCGAGAATTAAGGCTAGATGGTTGTGAATCATCTCGTACATCTCGGGCGAGTGAAGCCGCTCAAGTTTCTCTACTTTGGTCGGCCAAGTATCAACCCGACCAGATGGATCTGATGATGGGCTTATTGATGGTACAAGTGAAACGTTAGCTTCCATGAACTTTTGAACCACCAATGCGTACAAAATCTCTTCCAAAGTCCTACGTCGCTCATTTTCCTTCAACTCCGCGATTCTCCTACAACAACAAAAAACAATTCTTATTCAGAATCAAACTCATATTCAAACTCGAATTTGTATGTATCTTAGAACAAACTCTCCTATGTATACGGAAGCTTTAAACACTAACTAGTGGACCAACCAAACTGTTACTCACTGAATTGTCGAAACAAAAACTAAAATGATCAATCAAATTTTTCATTATGACATCAATTATACACACGGAAAAGCTGACATCAAGTATCCTTCACCTCTTACTCCAAGCAAGGTTAAGATCAAGATCAATAAAATATATGAATTAGTTCCAATTTTAAGGTCCGTGTCTCCGTGCATCACTGTATTTACTTTGATTTTTTCGTGTGGTAATATAAAATGTAACCTAGTGTTCATAGATTGTAGCAAACCTGTAAAGAACGATGTCGGTTCCAGGTAGGGACGATGCATCTTTGTTTTGTCCCTCAGAGTCCCGATCAGTTTGGAGCTGCTCAAGCTGCTGTTCAACAGCCGCAGGGACAAGATGAGGATGGCTCACCAAAATCTGAGATAGAAACTGACCAGCAGGAGACTCCAGCTGAAGCGGCGCGATCGGTTTAGCAGCAGAGAAGGCATCATCAGATGCTGACGCTCTAACCACAAAACTTCTCCGCGTTTTAGCAGCAGTTGTTGAGCATAGCAATGGACTTGAGAATCTAGCGAACACGTTTTGCTGCAAGAGATGGAAACTAATTAATATGACCCGTTATGCGAATTTCCCATTTCCATACAGAAAGTTCCGATTTTTTTTTTGCCAATACGAGAAACTTCGAGGTTAAAAATCAAAATTGAACACAACCGGAACAAACGAAAACAAGGAAATTTTAGGTTAATCGAATCACGAGCAAGAGATTCGAGATATACCCTGAAACGAAGTTGAAGTCCCGAGTCAGAACGCGTGAATTTAGGACCACTGGCCGTAAGGATCATAGATCCAGCACCGTTGTCGGAAGTTCTACGCGGTAAGACGGGAGATCGAACAAAACTCGCGGTCGCAGCGTCCATGTTTAACTCTGGAAGAGTAGAAAGAAGAAATTTTGGTCGGAGAAAAAAGATAAGAAAAAACTCTAGAAGAGTGATCCAGAGAGAGAAAATTTCGAGAACGGCGAGCGATCAATATTTTACTGGTTAATAGACTTTTTTGGTTTGCTTCTTTGACAATAATGCGAGTCGGCTCCGATTATTTATATAATAAAATGAAATAACTCAAGGAAAAATGTATTATTCTCTTATTTTTGTGACCATAAAATTTTATACGAGGCCGTGGTCATTGAGTGTCCTTCCATGTACAGTTATTCTCATAAATCGAATAATTCTTTTTATAGTGTATTATATCACTGTGTTTTTCAATATTTTAATATTCTTTTTTAATATGGTTATATATTGAATTTAAACTTTAAATATATGTTTAAAAGTGGTTATAATAGCGAAAGTGGTCATGGTCTTGTGGTAAGTGGGAGTGACATTTGTCTCTCCCCACCCAGCTTCGAATCTCATCGGTAGCACTTTGGTGACAAAAGCAAGTGACGCAGTTTCAGTACATAAGTTACACTTTTATAGTCACCTGTGGAATTAAAAAAAAAGTGGTCATAATAATGCCACATGATTTTTACAAACAATGCTTTTTTAAAAAAAAAATTAGAAAAATTACGAAGTCAAGAACTTGTTATAAATTATGAGGTGATTGATTTAGTATTTTGGTCTAAGCTTATTAGACAATGTTTTCCACGTCTGCAATTGTTAATAAGCTAGACAAATCTATAGGTCTGAGTTTTAACTATTAACTTTTTATACTAATCTTATAAACCCAAGTCCCATTACACAGAAAAAAAGAGTCAAATTAACAAAGGAATAGAAACGATGAGAGCCACCAACTGGCTCCTGTGTCCATTCCCACTTACACGTGTTGGATTACTATGTCACGTTTTTTCTGGGCTATGGGCCCACTAGTCCATTAGATATTCAATCTGGGCTCATAAACTCATATTTCTAGACACAACCTTAGCCTCACGGTGGATTCCGTTACGTGTTACACAAAACTACAGTCCTCTATCTTTTGTTTTATCCACTCGGTTGATTAATGAATCGGTGAGACAGCAGACTAAATCCATTAATTTTGCGGAGGGTTGGATTTAAATTTCATATTATAAATTTTAGAAATAATCACTATTATAACCTATTATAACGAATAATACGAAATGATGATTTGTCAAATACAAATGATTAAAACTAAGAATTATAGAAGATGATTATTTGGGTCATTAATTAATTTAGGAACTCTCGTTGTAAATTTCATTTATTTCCACATGGGCATGAAGTTGAAACCGACCAATTATTAGAACACACTCCTTCTGTAACTTGTCTTCTTTAACTTCTTTCTTACATTTGTTCGATTTGATCAGCACACACATATTCTAAATCCTACGCTTTATCGCGTGTTATCTTCTACCTCTATTAAATTCGTTTAAGAGTCTGTCCTCAAATTAATTTCTGCAGTTTCCTGATTGAATCTGTCAATCATGACATCCATGAGTTTCGCCTTGACTCGCTTTTCTGGACTCGCTGCCAAAACCAGCTTATCAGCCGACTTCGATCACTCCTCTCGCCAGAATTTTCTACCGCCGACTAGAGTTGGTCTCAAGATCTCTTCTTCTTCCCCCTCCGCCGCTGACTCGGAGCCTGATCTCACTGTCACCGTAAATGGCCTCAAAATGCCGAATCCTTTCGTGATCGGGTCGGGTCCTCCGGGCACCAACTACACCGTCATGAAGAGAGCCTTCGATGAAGGCTGGGGAGGCGTCATCGCTAAAACCGTAAGCTTTGTGGTTCCCGAGAAATTGATTTGACTTTTCTCGTTTTTAGCGTAGATGACGATTGAATCTGTTTCTGCGTACGTGATGGTTGACTAAGATGAAATTCGATTTAAGATTTCACTAGTAGTCAATTGTTTCTTCAGGTCTTGATTCTGCTCTCTGATTTTGCTAATCATAGTACCAAGAACAAAGGATTTAGGTGTGTGTATGATGATGATTGAATGTGTTCTGAATCTGTGATTGGATGATTTAGGTTTCACTAGATGCATCCAAAGTTATCAACGTAACGCCTCGATACGCCCGGCTACGAACCGGATCCAATGGCTCAGCCAAAACAGATGTAATTGGGTGGCAGAACATAGAACTCATCAGTGACCGACCACTCGAAACCATGCTTAAAGAGTTTAAGCAATTGAAACAAGAGTACCCTGATCGGATCCTCATCGCTTCCATCATGGAGGAATACAACAAAACCGCTTGGGAAGAGCTCATCGACCGCGTTGAGCAAACTGGTGTTGTGAGTTTTCCCCAACACACAGATTCTTAATAATCTTGTAAGTCACAGATTCTTAATAATGCTGAATAGAATGATTTTGGATAATTGTTTTGTAGGATGCTCTAGAGATCAACTTCTCGTGTCCTCATGGTATGCCAGAGCGCAGAATGGGAGCTGCTGTTGGACAAGATTGTGCGCTTCTGGACGAGGTTTGCGGATGGATTAATGCTAAAGCTACGGTTCCAGTCTGGGCGAAGATGACTCCTAATATTACTGACATTACAGAGGTGTGACTTGTGCCTTATTCTGTCATTACACTTCTTTGTCGTTCCTTGATTTCAATCTTGTTTTCGTGGCTAGACGGTAGTTTAGCTAGAACTACGATAAGCGCTCCGTTTACAGACTAACATCGTACAAAGTGAAAACCTTTGATACAAGTATCTGCAAAAGCCCTCTATTCAAAGCTGTGTTATTGCTACTCTGTTTTGATGCTTTTTAACCATGTCCGTTTTCTTTTCCTTTAAATAGCCGGCCAGGGTATCTCTAAAATCAGGATGTGAAGGAATTTCAGCCATCAACACAATCATGAGTGTAATGGGAATAGATCTGAAGACGTTGCATCCTGAGCCATGCGTTGAAGGGTTAGCTTTAGCATTCTTTCTAATGCCTAATGTCAAAGTTTAGTAACTCTTGTAATGGAGTTGCTAATGTTTTTACTGTTTTGCAGTTACTCAACTCCAGGAGGCTACTCTTATAAGGCTGTTCGCCCTATTGCGCTTGCGAAAGTTATGAACATCGCCAAAATGATGAAATCTGAGTTCAGTGAGAAAGATTACTCGCTTTCGGGTATTGGAGGTGTTGAAACTGGCTATGACGCAGCTGAATTCATTCTCCTCGGATCAAATACTGTACAGGTGACTAAACTCAATACTACCCTCACTTACTTCTTTTAGACTCTACTTCCTGAGAAACTTAGTAATATATTTTGGTTGGAAGGTATGCACCGGTGTGATGGTGCATGGCTACGGTCATGTGAAAACCTTATGCGCCGAGCTTCAAGATTTCATGAAACAGCACAACTTCTCGACAATAGAAGAATTCAGAGGGTATGAAAAACGCTTTTGTCATAGCTTTTTTTATCTTTATCCTTGCCTTGCCTGCTTACTTGCTTGCTTGCTCGTTGTTATGTTTGTTGTTGGCACAGGCATTCGCTTCAGTACTTTACAACACACACAGATTTAGTCAGGAGACAGAAAGAAGCTATTGAACAGAGAAAAGCCGAGAGGAGGGGCTTGAAATCTGATAAAGATTGGACCGGAGATGGATTCGTTAAGGAGACCGAGAGTATGGTTTCTAACTAAGTTTAGTAGCCTGATGAAGTGATGAACACAAATATTTAATAAAAATTGCAATTTCATTTACAACCAATCGCAAAGGCTAATTCCTTTCTTTCGTTCTACATCAACTTCTTAAGTGTTCACTTGAAAAGAAAAAAAAAACACTAAAGTTTATTGCATCTTATTTTCTTCTCGTTGTGTATCATTTGTATAATGTATTTATTGCTACCATTTCTTTGTTCTTTTAAGTTTGTTTAAATTTTAGCCGATAATAACGGGATTAGTTAAAAAAAGGGGCCTTGTTGGCAACATATCTAGACGACTTTTAAAGCTTTTATTTATCTAGTCAATCATTAAAATTTAAGTAGAACATTGACCTTTTGATCTAGATGACTTTTAAGCTTTAATTTTTATAATCTAATCAATCAATAAAGCGTTATCAAAAATGGGGTAGTAGAGCATTTGGAAATTGCTAATAGTCTTTCTTTTGGTATTTTCATTCTTGATAAGTATATTTTTCCTGGAACTTAACCTTTAAAAATACTAGTATCGATTGACATTTACATACATTAAAATTACTATTTGTCAAATTATTATGTTAGTTTTAGATTTTCTATTTCAAACAACTTTTTTTATTTTTTCTATGTTTTTTTAGATTTTCTCTATTTTTCATTATGTCAAACAGTTATTTTTGGATTTGAAATATCTGGAATTTAAAATCTTATAGAAATTAGTTATTAAATTCAATCATTTATCATTACTTTTACTTTAATATATATTTATGTTTACATATTGTTATAACTATTTTGAACAATTAATAAAACAAAATATATTCATATTTTTTTTATATAGGTTATAAAGACATTTACTCAATTAATATGAAGGAGATGTTATTTGTAATTGGTTTTATCATCTTTTATAGAGCTATTTAAATGTAAATTTATCAAATCTGTTTCTGAGAAAATCAGTGGCTCCTATAGTTAGAGACAAATTTAATAAAATGGAGAAACACTGAAAAATTAGATAAACAGATAAAAGATCATATTGTGATAAAATATAATGATGAATATAACAAAAGATTAATTTATGTTTTAGTTTATATTTGAACTAAAACTATTATTCATTTTAAAGAATTTTTTTTGTTTCTGAAACTATTAAATCTCAAATGTCTCTTACTTTTTCATGTTTACATATATTTTGGATTACAATGAAAATTTTCAATTGAATTCGTACAAAATTTGTTGAACAATCAAGCGTTTTGTAAATATTCTAAAATGTTATATCTTTTTTTCTTTATAAATCTATTGTATGTATACACAAATAAAATGAAAAAAACATTTACAAAATACACAAAAATGAGCTAAACGAATAAAGATCACATGATGATAAAATATAATGATGACTATGAAAAATATTATTTAACTATATTACAGCTTCTATCCAAACTAAGGTATTATTATTCATTTTTAAGAAAGTTTTTAATTTTTAAAAACTATTTAATCATTTCTTATTTTTTCATATTTACAGATATTTTATATTTCAATAAAAGTATTATATAAAAAGTTTCTCTTTTTTTTTTTGGATTTTCACATGAATTTGTACAATATTTGGTCAAGAATCAAACTTTTTGCAAATATTTTAAAGTGTTATATATTTTTTCTTACAAACTCACTATATATATTTTAAAAGATTAGTTTATATAATTTGATAAATGTATGCTTTATCAGGCTGTAAAGTTCCTTATAATTTTAGGCTCCAGTTACATGCTCTTTGAAGAATGAAGCATTGTGAATCATTTTTTAATCTTATTTTCAAAAGACTTGGTAAAGTTTATTTTGATATAATAATATTTTTTTTAAATTTATTAAGTTAGTTTGATTTTGAAATTTTATAAATATTACATTGATAATATAATTATAGTTATCTTTTGTATAAACAATTGCACGGAAAAAACTTCTATAACATATATTACCTACCAGAATTTTCAGACTCAAATAATTAATTTTCAATACTATTAATCCTTATACTCTCATAATTTATTAGACAAACAAGATTCTAGATTTTGCTATTTAATAAAGACTAATTTATATAAGTTTTTGAAACATATTATAGATATAGTTATATTTATGGAATTTAAAATTGTTAATCATAATATTTTTACATGTTTTGTAACCCCATTTTGTGCTGAACTACACATATTCTAAATTTAGTTTTAGAATACACAAAGATTGTATCCAAAAAGCAGATATATTTTTAAGGTTTGGTTTTTTCCTTTAATTTATGATTAGAGTGAATATGACTTAATGAGAAAAGAAAAAAAAGCAACAATTTTAGGAAAAAACATCAAAAGTGTCCACGAGTTGATTTACATTTTATAGCCATTAATACAAAATTAGTTTCATTTCGCACTTAACGTCTACGTTTTCATCAATAATTCTATTTTTACTGATTTAATGATAAATATATTCAAAAGTTTCGTGATTAGTTTTGTATTAAAAGACAAATAATGAAGAAATATAAAATATTATGAAAATGCATTTTAATCGATGACATGGTTTTGCGACTTGCACTCGTTTACATCTTCCTACGATTAATAAATTTTCTCGATCGAAAACTATTATAAACTTTTTGTTTAATCTGTCATAAAGTTTTTAATTATAAAAAGATCGCTTGTCAATCAAAAAAGCAAAAAAAAATCACCGATTAGTTTCGCTTTTCTTATTATGTCACAATTATATTTCAGTTTGATAAAAAAAACTCTTTTTTTCGGTTGCATATAAGCAAACGCTTTAAAAAATATATTGTAGTCATAATCTATATGTAAATTCAGGAGAATCTTAACCGAATGGGTACTAATTAATTATTAAAATTCTAGAAGATAATATTGGCACACAACAATAAATAAATTAACAATTTACTAGAATCATGTATTGACCGTAAAATATTTGGAAATAAAAGCAAATTAAAAAAAAAAAAAAGCTCTATAAACACTCTCAGGAGAGAAGTTTTATTGATCGTCTTCCCTAGGTACACTGATTGATTATTTCTCTCGTATTCTTCTCTCTGACGCCGCCATGTCTCTGCTCTCAGATCTCGTCAACCTCAACCTCTCTGACGCCACCGAGAAAATCATTGCCGAATACATATGGTTCGAACTCCCTTCTCTCTGTTTCTCTCTCACGACGAGTCTCATTATCTTTATTTCTTCCTGTCAGTGCGATCGGAAAGTTTTCTCTCTTTTTTTTGCCTTGCTATTTTCTTATGGGTTTGAGCATTTTCATATGAACACGATTTATTTCACTCGGTTTACGCTGTCCTGCGGCGATGAGATTGACGTGTACAACATAAAGCTTGTCTCTTTTTTTCTTTTCTTGTCGTCTTCTGGGTTTGTGAGTTTTCTTGTGAATGGTGAATGAACAGGATCGGTGGATCTGGAATGGATATTAGAAGCAAAGCCAGGGTAATTGATACTCTGTTTATTCATCCTCTGTTTCTTTCTCTTTTTCTTGTATGATCGATCTGATTTGTTTTGGTTTATACAGACACTCACAGGACCAGTGAGCGATCCATCAAAGCTTCCCAAGTGGAACTACGACGGATCAAGCACCGGTCAGGCCGCCGGAGATGACAGTGAAGTCATTCTATAGTATGTTCTTCGATCATCTATATCTGTTTTGTCTATATACGCATAAACATCAAGTGAAATCAAATAAAACAAATCTTATCTTAATCTTGTTTTGTTTCGTTTATGAATCGATAGCCCTCAGGCGATATTCCGTGATCCGTTCAGGAGAGGCAACAACATTCTGGTGGGTTGCTTTGAAATGATTAGTGTGACGGAATACAATTTGGATCGAAACCAGGTTTTAAGATTGGTTCTTGTGATATATGCAGGTCATGTGTGATGCTTACACGCCGGCCGGTGATCCAATTCCGACCAACAAGAGGCACAATGCTGCTAAGATCTTCAGCCACCCCAACGTTGCCTCTGAGGAGCCTTGGTACGCTCTTCTTCTTCTTCTTCTTCTTCGTATATTGATCTCTCTGCTAATCTATTAATCATATACTAATACTCATCTCTGCTAATCTATTAATCATATACTAATACTCTTCTTTCCCTGTGACTCAAAAAGGTATGGGATTGAGCAAGAATACACATTGATGCAAAAGGATGTGAACTGGCCAATTGGTTGGCCTATTGGTGGCTTCCCTGGCCCTCAGGTAAATCTAATTATCATCTCATCCTAATGTTATCACAAGATAGTTTTGATTTGACAGATCATCTAATATAATGTTTTATTTATTTTTGGGATTGAGACAGGGACCATACTACTGTGGTGTGGGAGCTGACAAAGCCATTGGTCGTGACATTGTGGATGCACACTACAAAGCCTGTATTTACGCAGGTATTAGCATCTCTGGTGTCAATGGAGAAGTCATGCCTGGCCAGTGGGAGTTCCAAGTCGGTCCTGTTGAGGGTATTGGTGCTGGGGATCAAGTCTGGGTCGCTCGATACCTTCTCGAGGTAGTAATCTACTTAACCAGTTCTGTTCCCAGTACAAGCTTCAAAATTTGCTAATGGTCATCTTCTCTTTTGACAGAGGATCACTGAGATCTCTGGTGTAAATGTCAGCTTCGACCCTAAACCAGTCCCGGTTAGTGTCTCTTACCACGCTCTAATGTTCTTCATGTGCAATAAGTAGTGTTGTTACACTACTTATAACATTGTTGCATTGGTTTCAGGGTGATTGGAACGGAGCTGGAGCTCACTGCAACTACAGTACGAAGTCGATGAGGAACGATGGAGGATTAGCAGTGATAAAGGAAGCGATAGAGAAGCTACAGGTGAAGCACAAAGAGCACATTGCTGCTTACGGTGAAGGCAACGAGCGTCGTCTCACTGGAAAGCACGAAACCGCAGATATCAACACGTTCTCTTGGGGAGTCGCGAATCGTGGAGCTTCGGTGAGAGTGGGACGAGACACGGAGAAGGAAGGTAAAGGTTACTTCGAGGATCGAAGGCCAGCTTCTAACATGGATCCTTACGTTGTCACCTCCATGATCGCTGAAACCACCATCCTCGGCTAATCACACACATTTTAATATTTGATTTCTCCGGTTTGGCTCTTTAAATTTGCAAACTTTTGTGCTTGTGATTGTACTGTTTTCGATTCAAATAACTCTTATCTATTGCCTACTACTGTGACGACATTTTGTGCTTTTCATTTCGAATAATTAGTAAAGCATTATTATGGTTTGGAAAATTAACTAAAAAAATGTTATTGTTGATATGATAATATCAGAGTACGGCCTAGCGCATTGGAGGTCGAACTTGTCGGGGGTAGTAGTTGGATAAGATTTTTGTGATTAATAATTACGAATGATAATATTATTTAGATAATGTCGAATATTTCCTTTACAACTACTTGAGAAGAAATAAAATATTAATTCCGAAGACGCAGGGGTGGTGGAATTTTAGGTGGGAAACATTCGTCACGTGCTCTCTACTCATACATTGAAATTCGCGACTTCGATTTTCTTTTATAGATATTTATTTTATGAGTGGGACATTCGTGACTACTCCACTATGAAAAATTATAAGTCTTTTTGTGGCGGATTTATTATTTCTTAAGTTAGGCATAGACTAACTAAAAAAGAAGATGACGAAAAGTTGTATAACGCTTTTTAAAAAATTTTGGCATGTAATGAAACGCAAGTACATTGTTAGTACTTAGTACCTCAATGCAATTAGTATCACACTTTAATTATTGCAGTCATTTTGAACACGTTCCTTATAAAGTTAGCAAATTAATAATCATGACGTCCTACCCACTTGATTTCCGCTTTATAATATAAAGTTTCGAACAAATAATAAGGGCAAGAATACAAAGTAATATTAAAGTTATGATTGTGTTGTCGACCAACCAAAAAAAACCTTATGTGATATATGGAATTGTAAATTTACACTTTCTTAGTATTTTTTTTTTTTCCAATTTTCTTAGTATGTTTCTAATTACACCCAAAAGACGAGTTTTGTTTCCCCGAATACATGAAGTAATATTTCAACTAGTAGATGCGTCCTGAGTTTTATGAAGCAGATTCTGATTAAACTTTTCCACAGGGTAAAGAGAGTTGTTACTTGTTAGGAAACTTTATTTTATTTGAATGGAATTATTAACTTGGAGTGATGCTCACTCATGAATCAATATTCATCATTCATCGAACTTGGACTCTTTTTTATATCAGCAAACACTTTTTTTGGATATTCTATTTTATTTTAATTTTTTTGGTTAACATCTTTGTAGCTTTTTATTTTATTTTTTTACTACCTAAAAAATAAGTGCAAATTCGCTATTTAGTTAATGGTAAAATTTTAGTATTTCAAAAACTTAACGTTTTGTGTATTTTCAATAAAACCATAATACGTTGAAAAACAAAATAACAAAATCTGAAATCGTTATAATCGTAATCTATAAAACAAAAACAAAAAAAAAACCAATCGTAAGGCCGTCTTATTGGGTATTTAGTTTTAAGGTATTCGGCCCAAAATATTAAAATTAAAATGACGACGTTTTGATACGAGCCTGAAGATTCTATCTAGCCCAATGTTGCCGTGTAGATGACCACTGAGCAAAAACCACGTTAAAACCCTCCCTCTCAAAATCCCGGAAGCTCGAGGGAGATGAAATGGCTGCGATGGCTCGCTGTACATTGATTCCATCTATAAATCCAGCTCATAGCTTCCGGCATCAGTTTTCGCAATCCAATGCTTCGTTCTCTTTACCTCCCACTCTACCCAGTTTTTTACGTGTTCGGAGATGTGGGTTTTCCGGCGGAAATCGCCGTCGTGGGGTCACCATGGCCGCCGGAACGGATCACTACTCAACTTTGAATGTCGGCCGCAACGCCACCTTGAAGGAGATCAAGAGCGCGTACAGAAAACTCGCTCGCAAGGTTACTCTTCGAGATTCTCGCTTACTCACTTTACCCCCTATTCTTTATTATTATTTTTTCTTGGATTTAAGCTGAGATTTGTGATGGTGTAACAGTATCATCCAGATATGAATAAGAACCCTGGTGCAGAAGATAAGTTCAAACAGATTAGTGCTGCTTACGAGGTAACCCAAGTTCTGTCATTTTTTCGTAATTCTAGTTTTGATTGAATCTGCATTTTCGTTTTGCTTATTACAACTGGAACTGAAGCATTTTTGTAGGTATTATCTGATGAGGAGAAGAAATCTGTGTATGATCGCTTTGGCGAGGCAGGTTTAGAAGGGAATTTTGATGGATCACAGGATACTTCACAAGGAGTAAGTCATTTATGAAAAAGTTCCTACTGATCAACTATTTTTTCATTGTTAAGTGACCTCTTTGATTCTTATTTCGCATTCTTCAGGTGGATCCATTTGACTTGTATAGTGCATTCTTTGGAGGTTCCAATGGATTCTTTGGAGGAAAGGGTGAATCGGGAGGAATGGGTTTTGAATTCACAAATAAGAGAAGCTTAGACCTTGACATTCGGTATAATCTTACTCAAAAGTTTGTTCACAAGCTATATACACTTTCAAATTATGGTTTTCCCATGAATTAGCATTTGATTACTGCATCCCTTCTGTGGTGGGTGATAGTTAGCTATAGGACCCTTCTGCTAGGCTCGAGTTGCGGCCTAGTCTGTTTTCTTTCCTTGAAAATGGGGAAAATCATCTTGTCTCCTGACTTTTGGGAACATGTATATCAGGTATGATCTGCGGTTGAGCTTTGAAGAGTCGATTTTTGGAGTAAAACGTGAGATCGAGGTTTCTTATTTAGCAACGTGTGATGGATGTGGAGGAACAGGTGCTAAATCCAGTAACGACGTTAAACAGTGTAGCAATTGTGGTGGTAAAGGGCGTGTGATGGACACTCAGAGAACACCCTTTGGAATCATGTCTCAGGTAACTCGTTGTAGCCAAAACTATTCTGATTACCTGCTAATCCTATAATTGAAATTTCCGTTTCACTTGACTTGTGCTATAGATGATGATAATTTTGTGATATATAGGTTTCCACTTGCTCCAAATGTGGTGGTGATGGCAAAATCATAACTGATAAGTGTCGAATGTGCAATGGCAACGGGAGACTACGGTCTAGGAAAAAAATGGATGTTGTTGTCCCTCCTGGTGTCAGCGACAGAGCCACAATGCGGATTCAAGGAGAAGGTAACGTGGACAAGAGAAGGTACATGAGAATCTGCTTTTCTCGACTTACATTTCCTGATATTTAGTGCTCTGGCAATTGTTTTTTTCAATATGGTTTCTAATTTCTATAGTGGACGAGCTGGAGACTTGTTCATCGTTCTTCAAGTTGATGAGAAGCGTGGAATTATGAGGGAAGGGCTTAATCTATACTCCAAGATCAACATCGATTTCACAGATGCAATACTTGGGGCGGTCACAAAGGTGGTTTTCAACTCGTTTGTTGCTTGATATTTACTCGATAATGATAACCTTGAACGTGTGATATCTTTCTTTTTCAGGTAGAAACAGTTGATGGAACAATGGATCTTCGGATTCCGCCAGGAACACAGCCAGGCGATACTGTAAAGTTACATCGAAAAGGAGTTCCAGACACTGATAGACCTTCAGTTCGGGGTGATCATTGCTTTGAAGTCATGGTTTTGATCCCCAAAAACCTAAGGTTTGTGTCACGTCACTTCCTGTTTATCCCTTGATGTCATATTTTGTTTACTAAAAATATTGAAACAACGCAAATGACAGCGAGAGGGAGCGCAAGTTGGTAGAGGAATTCTCGTCGCTTAGAAGATCTAGCAGTAGAACTGGTACAACGCTATTCAAATTCAATTCAGAACTATTAATTTCCACACAAAAAAAAAGAGTTCAAAATTTAGAATCACTTTTTGTAGAAACTCGTCAAGAGGAGCATAGTTTTGAGTCACAACGCAGAAAAGAACCGTATTTGTGGCATAAAATGAAGAGTTTCATAAGGTAATCACAGGAAACCTTTCTTAGTAGTTCATCGAAAGATACAACGTTGTCGTCTTGTCCATGATTCCTGGTCTGACATATCTTTTGTTTAACATGAAACGTTTTTGTGTAGACCAGAAGATTCAAGAACCAAGTTTGGGACTATTAGCTTGAACTCATCATTGCCACTACGAAGAATGAAAGAGGCAGAGACTTCAGTTGTTTTCCCGTTCTTGGCTATGTGCGTTATAACCTCCGCTCTTGCGTTAGTTCAGAAGAAGGGTAATCGCTTGAAACAAAAGAAAAACCCCTGATTTCGTCAAAACCCTAAATGCAGATGGAGAACTTTGATTCAAGTAACGGAGTGCTTTTACCAGATATCACAATTTTAGGAGGCCCTTCGTTGCCATACAGTTCTAGTTTCTAGGTTGAAATTGTGTGTCACAGAAGATAAATGATCTTGTATGTATGTTTTATCATTAATATATGGTTTAAGAGTTATGATAAAACAAATGCTAGTACTTGACCAATGGCTGGTTATGCAGGCTAAACCGGCTTCAACCGATGAGCGTAACTCTTTTCCAGAAAGAATCAAATCGAACTCTGAACTCTATTCAATTTCAGTCCTTTGAAGTCAAAATATAGAGCAAGTTATCTAGTATTGAGATGTGTGTATTAGTGGATAGAGAGCGTGGAGATTTCATAGTTGTTTCCATATCTGTAAAGTCTGGATTGCTTAAGTGGTTCACAAGACAACAACTATTATACTTGCACTACGAATTTTTGAGTAACGGCTCTATCTTCCAAAATAAAACAAAGACTTCAAGTTAGTCTTGCCTTTCTATTTATTTCAAGCGCATGGCGAGAGACTTGGAATTTGGTGCACGAAAGGATTACAGTTTAAGTTTACTGTAGCCGTTCCCGAAGTGTAACACTGTGACCATCGTGACGTGACAGTTATAAAATTGTATTATCCCGTTTAAATAAAATATGAATGGGACCCTTTTGATTGATTACAGAATATAGAGTGGATCATATCGAAAAGAAATAATCGATACAGAGTGGAGACAATCACAAAATAGAAGAGAATGTGTTTTTTTGTTTTGTTTTGTTTGTAAGAACTTTATTGCTGTAAAATATTGTTGTTGGCTATTTTACATGTTCCTTGACCCACCACGCATGTTTTATTTTTATTTTTCCTTTACAACCCAAACATTATTCTTAGAAAAAAAAAATCAAGTTTATATGAGTAGTAATTAAGTGAATATAGTATTTATTAATGAAGAAAAAACATAGAATTAAGTGTATCTTGAGAAGAGGGCTCCAGTTTACTCAAATGCAGGGAATTTCTTGATCTGAATTCTTAGTAATATACTAGTTTTTTGGATTCCATTTATACGATATTAATTTAATATTAGTCCCCAACTTGCAAAATTAGATAAGACAATAATAATAGACATAAAGGTCCCTCACAATCACATAGGATACTAAAATATGATCCATAACCAATAAAATTAAGAATCACACATTTTTTTTGTCCATTGTTGTATTAGACATGTGGTTTTGTCACATTTAGAAGTATTTTATTAATTTAAATATTCAAGAACAAAAAAAAATAAAACAAAAAGGAGAAAAAGAGCAGAGAGAGATTGACTGTCAAGTGTTGACTTCACTTCACTTCACTCCTTTCTTCATAGCTCCTTAGGTTTTTTTTTTCTCGCTTTCCCCTTTTCGTTTCTCACAATGCGACTCTTCCTCACCCCATCAATGCCGAGTCTTTCCATATTCCTCTCGGTTCTTCTTCTCTCTCTTCCTCTTTCCTCAATCCAAGATCTCGCCGCCGACAAGTCCGCCCTTCTCTCGCTTCGTTCCGCCGTCGGCGGCCGCACATTGCTCTGGGACGTCAAACAAACCACACCCTGCAACTGGACCGGCGTCATTTGCGACGGTCGCCGTGTAACCACCCTCCGTTTACCCGGCGCCGCACTCTCCGGCCAGATACCCGAGGGTATTTTCGGTAATTTAACTCAGCTCCGTACGCTCAGCCTCCGCCTCAATGCACTAACCGGCACACTCCCTCTGGATCTCGGTAGCTGCTCCGACCTTCGGCGTCTTTACCTGCAGGGAAACAGATTTTCCGGCGAGATACCAGAGGTCTTGTTCAGTCTGAGTAACCTCGTCAGGCTTGATCTAGGGGAGAATGATTTTACCGGCGAGATCTCTTCAGGGTTTAAAAACCTCACGAGGCTTAAGACTCTGTACCTGGAGAACAACAAGCTCTCTGGCTCTCTTCTAGATATGGATTTGCCTTTGGATCAGTTCAACGTCTCCAATAACTTGTTGAACGGATCTATACCAAAGAGTCTACAGATATTCGACTCCGATTCGTTTGTGGGGACTTCTCTCTGCGGCAAACCGCTCGGTATCTGTCCCAATGAAGGAACTGTGCCAAGCCAGCCAATTTCTGTCGGAAACATTCCCGGAACTGTCGAAGGAAGCGAGGTGAAGAAGGGAACGAACAAGCTCTCCGGCGGAGCGATAGCCGGAATAGTGATTGGATGTGTATTTGGCTTCTCCCTGATCCTTCTGATTTTGATGGCTGTCTTCCGGAGAAAAGGAAACGAGAGAACAAGGGCCGTCGGCATTACAACCATCAAGCAGCATGAAATCGCAATTCCTAGGGAGAAAACGGCGGTGGAAGCAACGGAGAATGGGAACTACGGAAATGAGCACTCCACAGCAGCGGCTATGACGGGAAACGCGAAAGCCGTGGAAGTGAACAGCTCAGGGACGAAGAAATTAGTGTTCTTTGGGAACGCGACAAAGGTTTTCGATCTGGAGGATCTGTTGAGAGCTTCGGCGGAGGTTCTGGGGAAGGGAACGTTCGGGACGGCGTATAAGGCGGTGCTTGATGCGGTGACATTGGTGGCTGTGAAGAGGCTGAGGGATGTGACGATGGCGGATAGAGAGTTCAAGGAGAAGATTGAGGTTGTTGGGGCGATGGATCATGAGAACTTGGTGCCGTTGAGAGCGTACTATTACAGTGGAGACGAGAAGCTGCTTGTGTATGACTTCATGCCTATGGGAAGCTTGTCAGCTCTCTTACACGGTGAGATATTTCATACACTTTCTCTGCTAAAAAAATTGTGATTTTTATTGTTAATACCTAATAGGTCTTGCTGAATCTTTTAAGTTTGGCTTATTTGCGGCACAATTTGTAATCAGAGGCTGTAGAACGCTATATCTTCTGAAAGTCCTTGTGATACTGCATAAGAATTAGGAAGTTACGTAGATTATTAGTTCTTGCAAGTCTGATTTTGCTTATACCAAAATTTAGTTAAAAGGAAGAAATCATGCTACTTATAAGTGGTGAATTATTTCAAAACATAGCCTTTTTGAGTGATGCAATTTGAATGTAAGCATGGATTTATTTATTTACATTACTGTTAAGACAGAAAATGTCAAACCTTTTTATCGTGAAATTATTCGTTTGGTACTGCATCTCATTGATTTCGATTTCCTAATTTAGTGTAAATAGCATTTGTTAGATTTATTGACATGGTTTAGTGAATAATATTTATATCATAGACCTAGATACACTGGAAGTGTTTTGTTAATGATTCTGTGAATTAGTATGGACAGTAGTTAACCTTGATTCCTTGGCTGGCAGGGACAGTGATAATTGATCTTCTGGAATTGTTTGTTTGAACAATGAAAACTCCAGATTTCATGTGTTAGTCTCAGAGAATCTCTTTTGTCTGTGTTGTGCTTAATGTCATGCTATGTTACAGGAAACAAAGGCGCAGGACGGACTCCACTGGACTGGGAAATCCGATCACGTATCGCCCTTGGAGCAGCTCGTGGCCTAGACTATCTTCACTCACAAGACCCATTGAGTTCTCACGGAAACGTCAAGTCTTCCAACATCCTCTTAACAAACTCTTATGATGCACGAGTCTCTGATTTCGGCCTGGCTCAGCTCGTGGGTTCCTCATCCACAACCCCAAACCGAGTTACCGGGTACCGTGCGCCGGAAGTAACTGACCCTAGGCGTGTCTCGCAGAAGGCGGACGTGTACAGCTTTGGTGTGGTGCTGCTAGAGCTGCTCACGGGAAAAGCGCCGTCTAACTCGGTGATGAATGAGGAAGGAATGGATTTGGCGAGGTGGGTGCATTCGGTGGAGAGAGAAGAGTGGGGGAGTGAGGTTTTTGACTCAGAGCTGATGAGTTTGGAGAAGGTGGTCTCGGTGGAAGGAGAGATGGCTGAAATGCTGCAGCTGGGGATTGACTGTACGGAGAATCACCCTGACAAGCGGCCAGTGATGGTGGAGGTGGTGAGGAGGATCCAGGAGTTGCGCCAATCAGGTTCGGATCGGGTGGGCTAGACCAATGGATGGAGGCTTGAGAGGTTCACTAATTGGAACGATGAAATGAAACGCCGTCGTTTTTGGCGTTTGATGATGTCTTTATCTCTCAAATGGTGGAATCTTTGTTGTTTAAATGTTAGTTTAAGAATATGGCGGGGAACTAGATGTTCGTAATTTTGGTTTTCCTTTTTTTTTTTTTTTTTAATGTGTGGGCACTGATGCTGAAGAGTTCGATGTGGTTGTAATTATTAGTGCTTTTAACTTTTTTAACTTTATTTCAATATTGTTTCAGCTTTTTGTCAGTTTAATAGTATAGTATGCAGACGAAAAAAGAAGGATAAGTACAATTAGTAATTTGTATAACTTTATATTATGAACTATAAAAGACATGAAAAGTGTAATACAATAGATGTTAATGTCTTTGTATTCATACATTCACATATTATGATTGGATCTACACTAAGGGAGACTATGATACGACGTAGTCTTGCATGTTTTGATTTTCCTTTCCAAAAAACATGTAAAAAGAAGAAAGTTTGGGTGTAACTAACATCGTGGCAGACAAGTTAGTAAATATAAAATTATTGAGCTTATGTAGGGTTGCGTCCTAAATGGCATTTTGAAATCATTAAAAGGTTAAGTAGGCTGTGCGTTCTTTCTCTTTTTACATGCTAATGGTTACTCTAACGCAATAACTACCTCACCACTGTCATGTTCTTCAGTCCTTGTGATTATGAAAACATGGCCCTCTTTCTCTTCATGTCTTTGTAGATTAATCACAGATTCATGTTTACTGCAACAAAGTTTTTTTTTTTGTGATAAACAACTCGTCAGCAGAAACGAACAACTTACATTTACAAAACAATGCCGGTAATAACGGACACTCATTACACTGATTCACAAACACCAAAAAAAAAGTTCGCAGAAAACTCAGATATTCCTGGTAAATAACACCGAGGAAATGAATGTTAACTCTGGTCTAATATATTTCATTTAGATGGGAACAACGACGATAGGTAAGGAAAGCTAAATGGTATGAACAAGATGAAATGATGAAAATGTTTTGGGCAGCTACGAAATCAGCTTGAGTTTATTCGTAAATTAATTGGGGTATTAAGATGACTAAAAAATTGGTTAGACTACTAAAGAAAGAAAATGATTTTTGTCAAAATAATATTGATCTTCTAGTGTCTGTGATGTAATATATACATGTACTTTGCATTTTCATAAACATTCGCTTGGCTTAGCCTAATTGCAATAGTATTATCACTTGTGACTCGAATTTGGTTGAGGCTCATCTTTCCAGCCTTGAGATAGAAGATCGTAGTTGATTGATGCCAACTGCGATAGGTTCTGCAAACCGTGAAAGAAACAAAGTTAGAGAGTTAAGTACCCATGTTCTCTTATGAGCCAACACTCACCCAATTTAACAGTGACTGTGGTTCCAGTTTGAAAAGAAACTAACTTGTCAAATAATTTCGTACTTCACAAAACTAAGTACTTGATCTAAACCAGAAAGTTTAATAATTTATCAACCTATTTCTCGTACTTAATAGATGCGACAATCTACTTCCAACTCCTTCTGGGCACAAGTTATGCTATAGTAATCTGTTGGCACAAACCTAAATATACAGAACTCAATCATATAATGAAATATGGAATATCAACAACTCTATAAGCTAACCAATTGTATACTCACACAACATGGGATCTTAACTGGGAGGTCATGTGATAAATACCTTAAACGAGAAATTACTGAAAGAATAATCTATAGGTACGCCAGACTTGAACTCTGCAAGTCCTTCGCATTCTTCGACCTGTGTACCAACATTGTTCATTTTGGGGGGCATTATACATCCAAAGAAAATTTATGATTAAGATTTTTTTGACTATATTTTAAGGAGTTGAATTTGAAGACTGGATCAGTCAATGTCACCTCTCCCTCCTCATGACGATTGCTCGAGCAACCACTGCTGCCACTCAAGCTATCAGCATCACTATAATCTTCAACCTCACCGGATGGAAAAAATTGCTCATCGGATGTGTTCCACGAGTAGCGACTTCTGAAGTAACTAGTGTCCATTGCACTCTCTGAAGCTGGAACAAATGCAGCCTAATGAAAACTAGCGTTAAACTTTGTATATGCCATGAGAGTCTGCTTCTGCAAAGCTTATATCTTCGGAAAAAAGAAAATGAAAAAAAAAACTGCACCTTTTGCCTCGCTAGTGTATCCCAATTGATGTCTTTAAAGAAGATATGCTGCTTGACCTGCGTCATGAATTTTGTTTCATTAACACTTAACAACAAACTGGAACTATTCATCACAGAAAAAGCCATCCATGTTTACCTCAGCAGCCCCTCTAGCTCCAAGTCTGAGATGAGGATCTTCTGTTAAAAATCTATAAAAAGAAGACGACATGATGTTACAGACATTCCCCTATCTCTTTCTTTATGGAGCTAGGATTCGATCTTGTATATGGATTTAAAACAGAATTCGAATCTAACGTCCTTGGCATGTTCATAGCGAAACAGATAGTTACTCAAGAACATGAGCAGAAAAGAGTTGTTCATCAATGTTTTTTATTGCACAACTGATAATTTTGGAAACAACACTAGTTTGGAGCATATGATTAGAGAGAGAGAGAGAGAGAAAGAGAAGATCTCTTACCGGTCTATAATATCGTGGGCTTCAGCACTCATTTCTTCACGGACATGAGGCCATGGTATCTTACGGTTGAGAATATTGTCAAATATTTGCTAGACCAAACCAAAAAAAAATGCAAATCAAATTTTGAAAATCGAAACTAGATGCAAAGCGCTATTTATAGGCATGAGTAACTATTTCAAATAAAGCCAATACAAAAACAGAAAACGGGATTGAAGACCAGCCCAAGTACGAATTTTAGTTTTTAAGACCTTGAGAAACATATGCTTCTCTATCAAAGCATGGACAGGAAACAACGCAATGATTAGTCTCTTACCTGAGGATGTTCCGCATTGAAGGGTGGAATTCCCACAATGAGTTCAAACAGAATGATGCCAACAGACCACCAATCCGCAGTTGCACCTGAAAAATATTACACGTATATATAATTGTTAGCAGTCTTGGCATGTGATAAACGGAAAAGAAATATCTGAAACTCAGTAGCTAAGCATACTAAGCATATAAATAATATGCAAAAATAGATTTGTAAAGCCAGACTCAATAACCAGTCCCAGCCGAATACCAATCACACTATACTAAAAGAAAAAAAATATCGAATAAAAGATAAGCAGGCACCAAGATTAGAACGAACCATGTCCTGTCCCTAAAAGGATTTCTGGCGCTAAGTAGTCTGGAGTACCCACAGCAGACCGTTTCTTGCGCCTTTCAAGCTGATGCTCGGAAGTCGGTAATCGTGATTCCTCCTCATCAAGCAGAGATGTCCCAGGACCAGATAGATCATCGGTGCTGTTTATGAGACCAACTTTTGAGAGCCCAAAATCTGTCAACTGCTCAATAAAACGAAAGAAACCATAAAGTCACAGTGATTCTGAGAATTTATTGCTGAGACCAGGACACAATCTCCTAATCCTCAAATAGCAAGACAACAAAAGTATTTGAAGGACTATAATGGTACCATTTAGTTCCCAAAAGATGGCCAAACAGTTGTAACAATGGAAAAAAGATACCTTAATGTGACCATCATGCGCAATCAACAAATTATCAGGCTTCAAATCACGGTGAACAACACCCTCAGAATGCAAATATTCCAAAGCAAGGACCTGAAAGGGAAATTGAATCATGGAATCACTTTCTAGACCTTCTATGGAATGACTTCCCTTAAAACAAACACGCAGAACTTACAACTTCGGCAATATATACACGGACAATATCTTCCTCTAAGCAACCTAAATTTCTCAACAACGAATACAGGTCCCCTCCATTCAAATACTCCATCACCAGATACAGGTTGTCACGACATGTGAAAGAATAGAAGAAACGAACCTGCTCAAAACAAAATTATGTTAAAAGAAGCAGATCTATTTAGAGAATATGCTTAAAGGGTTAGACGTGCTCACCACAAAGGGATTGCGGACATTGATCAAAATGTCACGTTCGGCAAGTATACTTTCAACAGCATTCTTGCGGATCATATCTGCCTTTTTCAGAACCTGAGGAGTATGACAAACATTACAACACAAGATTAGAGAAAATCCTACCAAAGATTTTGCCAACCACGTCATCCTAACTACAAAAAACAATAAAAATCTTTTGTAACAAAAGAAAAAAGAACTAAGAGGATAACAAAAGCAAATATATTTTACCTTGATTGCAAATAGATCTCCTGTCGTTCTCTTTTTAGCCAAAAAAACTCTCCCAAAAGCTCCCCGACTTATTGGTTTTATGATCTCAAAATCATCTATGGATGTGCGATCCCGCAGATGTACTGGGCTGGTCCTTAAGCTTCGAACAACATCATCTTCTAAAGGAGCATCTTCATCAATTACAGTGCTTGTTAGGTCAACTTTTTCATCATCCAGAAGCTCACAGATCTGCAGATATTTCTCCCTACATAATCAAGAAAAAGTATACTTTCAACACATACTATTTCCGGAAATCATAAAAACATCTCCCAGAAATTATACACAAACGCAAAAAGAAGAATGAGGGAGGGACTCAAGAGAATATCTCATACAAAAATAAGAACTTACATGATCAACTTTTCTATGCGAGTCCCAAAAGTTTCTACTGTAAGTGCATCAAACTTTCTGCGGTCTATGACAACCCTCAGATCTTCAAGACAAGAAAGTAAAAATGGAATTGATTGTTCATCACCCCGAATGGCATCTGCTACACATTTTGCAATGTCAGCAAGTTCACTCATCTGCTTTATCGGTTGTCAAGAGATTTTTATCAGGGAAATAATTAATAACAAAAGACAAGAAAGCTTATGAAAATGGAGCACAACCATCACAAACCTGTGGAATATCATCGTGATCATGGAATGTACCCTTGCCTCCTAGAATCATTTCAACTGGATCAGGTCTGGGGGTCGGAATCGGGGATCTAGGAGTCATGCTGCTGGCAGATGAAGTTGTCATGCCTTGATCAGACTTGGAACTAAAACGGGTTTTACATGACATTAAGGGTAAACCTCTCAGATCATCCATAAAAACTGAATTATCAGCCTCTGGGAGACAGTCAAGCATGTCTTCTGACCCTCTCCGCGACCAATCACTCAACCTTGGCGAGAGAACATCACATTCTTCAGTCAAATTTGAATTGGATACTTTCATACCATCTGGGCTTTCTGCAGCTGCTAGGCTATCCTTATGCCTGAAGGTCTCTGCTATCTTCTCAAGAGTTCCAGCAACTGCCATCAGCCGCTCATCAACACTCAGTCCTTTCTGGTCATATTTATCAGCTAATGTACAAATTCTGGAGTGATCTTCAACATAGGTAGTCGGAACTTCCTCCTCACAGATACGGCACATTATTGAACTTTCCTCCGAAATAAGTGGCTGTTCCCCCCAGTAACCCCAAGAAATATTGTGCCGATGCTTGGGCGAATGTTCATGCGTATCATTTGCTGGAGGGCAGTTTAGAACAGAAAGAGCGGTATCATCACTAGGTTGTCGATTTCTAACCATATTTGTACGTTCAACTTTGATATCATTCTGCTCTTCTGACGCTGGCGCTTCTGTCACAGTTTTCAGTGCTGGAGATGGAAATTTCTTCCAGGAAGACATTCTATCAATGTTTGCAGGAGATTCAGATTCCTTAAGAACATAATTTTCGGGAGGAGAGAGAGGAGGAACTGAGCGTACAACAACGTCCTCCTTCCACTCCAAACCACGCTGCTCCTGACTATAAGCTTTCTTGGTGGATGGTGGTATCTTTAAGACTTTTGCAGCACTTGAACTCCTTCCCGCTCCAGTGGGAGGTATTTTTTCTATAGAATGCAAAACTCTTGACTGACGTAGTTGTACAACTTGTTCCTCTTCTCCCCAACTTTCCTTATGAAACTGAAGTAATCTCGTACATCTGGTAAGTATAAAAAGCATCCGAGTATGAAGCTGCTTCAGAACGCCCGGAGGGAGCTCTTGACGTCTATCATCTAAGTCCTGAACTATGCCTTCACACTGAAGCCAGAAATCTCCAGGAGTAGTCATAGCACAACTGCGAGCCAAAATTAACAAGTCTTCAAATGTTTCCTCCCACTCAGGATGGCTTTCTGCATTTTTCTCAAGAACTCCCACCAGGTCCGCAGCAAATACCGCAAGGTCAGAGTTTACTTCTTCCTTTGCTTTATCAAATTTTGCCCGAATTAGAACCAATATTTCCTGGAAAGGACAGAGTATTAGACTCTGCATACAGCAAAACTCACAAGGGATTAATAGAGATAGGAGACTCTAGAATACCTCCACATTGTTCGACCTACGAGGCTTCCACAATGGAAAGGGCCGTACACCTTTTGAGTTCAGTTCATGAGAAAAGCTTTTGATGTCACCAGGAAACCTCTTCCGTGGAGCACTGGTCATACGAAGTAAGGCTTGATAACGTGGTGATTCCGACTCTTTTGGATTTTCCCATTCATACGAATTCTAAAAAGATAAACGTCAAGTCAAAAAGATCACTTAAAACTAATAGGCATAACATTAACTACTTAAAAAGTATATGTGATGGAGTATGAGGTACCTCCGGGGTGCAGAAGTCTGAATTTCTTAGAGGGCCAGAGCGTCCAGATGACACCTCAGAGCGACCTACGAAGTACCATCATAAGAAACTTAAGAAATAAGAACTGAAGAATCAACAGGTGGCACACAATATCGAGAAACAGTTCAGAATAAGATGTGCCAAAGGCGGTGATAAGCTCCAGTTATTAACACACAGATGCTCATCCTTAAAACTAGTATTTCTATGATATTTTACAAGCGAACATGCTCATAACAGGTAGGTACAGGTCTCCATCATATTTCCAGCATCCAGCAAACTTTCAATGCGTTTTTTATGCCTTAATCGAGTCCCATAACATTAAAGCAACGGAAAGGATTGAAACAGAAACATCATTTCTCCCACCAAACATTTGAAGACGTTGTGAGTACCTGTGGACATACCAGTTCCCGATGACGATGCTACATTCTGCAATCGAGATCCTGATGCCGGCAACGTAGGGCTGAGGCTCCTCGGTGGGCCGGTATCAGGAGACATACTATCACGATCACTCTTAACGGCACTCGTTCGAGCGCGACCCATGTTCTCTTCAAACCCTAGCTTGATACTCCCAGCTTCCTTCTTCTTATTAGCACTACCAAAGCCAGAAGTGCCTGAACCCGAACCTAAGCCCGAGCTACCATCAGTAGCCATCTTCGAGAGTTTGCTCGTACATAACAGAGGCGGAGTTTCTCCGTCGTTCCTAAAATTGAAGACCCTTTCCTGTGGCAACGGTCCGGATCTCGTCTTGATCCGGTTCAAGCCCAGAGAGGAGGCCATGATTGGAGAAACAAAAGCGGGTCCTTCCTTCGCGTCCCGCGGCGGCTGTCCAACGGCTGGTTTCTTCGGCTCAGAGCTTGGAGACAAGTTCGATTTTCCGATATAGTGAGCTTGAACTTCGGATGGAACTTGTTTTCCCTTGGATGATCCATCCTTTTTCTTCAAACCATCTTTAATCTGCGCCTGCTTACAACCGATTCCAGAAAAACCACCAGCGGAGCTCGAATTAGGTATCGGGGTTTCCTCCTTGGAAGCGGATTTAGGCTTCTTCTTGTCTGATCGTATCGGAGAGTTGGAGCCAACAGATCTGGGACTATTGGAACTATCGGGGCTCGAAGATCCGGATTTCTTCGAAGAGAAGAAGAGCTTGTTCTTGAATACCATTTTCGATTCCGCAAATTCAACCTAATCACGACACTATAATCAAACTCAAAATCCAGTTGTCATTTACATACTCCGACTTCGAAAGAGAAATAGCTCTCACTCTCTCTCTTTCTCTGCCTCTCTGGAGATTTCAGAGCTTCAGAGTATTCGAGGTGCGGAATCGACGAGGAAGAAGAAGAAGAAGATGAAGTAGAAGAAGATGAAGTGACTGTAGTAAGAAACCGTCGATTTAGTCCCAAATATTGCTTAGTAATAATAATGACTAAAAAAGGAAAAAGGTCAACAAAACTGGTTAAAAGACTTTAGGACTAGATTTTGACTTTTTATAATTACCCATAAAACTTAAATCTCATTATCTACCAATCATTTCCAACAGAGACCCCATTTTCAAATTTATCCACCGTTGAAAATTTAACAAAGCTCTGTATTTGTTTCTCATTGTATTGACAAGAAACCCATTGGGCTATTATACAACAATATTGTTGAATTTCAGATATCATTTTCTTGGGTCAAATTTCAGTAGTCGCTATAAGCTGTGATTAATACAATGGTTATTAACAAGATATCATTTTAGGGAAAAATATAATCAACACGTGTAAGAAAAAAAAAATACTATGGACGGTATAGGACCTAATGGCATTCATTATAAATATATATCCTACCTCTTTATCAATGTGCACTAGACCAACGTGGTGTTTTACAGAAAATGGTATAAATCTTTACATTCAAACCAAAAAAATGGTGTTTTTCTCATCACTCAAGACTTTTATAACTAAAATTTAGAACTGCTGGGACTGACAATAGTATTTTAGTTCTATGATCTGTCCCATCATATGCAAACGCAGACGGGCACTAATAGATGAAATATAATATATAGAGAAACAATATTAGCTAGTTATATATATATATAATCGAATTCAAGATAGGTGTTATTGCGAATTACAAAAGAACATCATGTATACTACCAAACCTTAGTCCTTTCTTGTGGCATTGTATTCGGCTCCTTGGGCGTTGGCATTGCCGTAGTAATTCCCATGGAGGTGTATAAGAAGCAGATAAGTTCATGTGATATAGTGAATCTACGCGCCTTGAAGTTTCCAAGAAATTAGAGAGAGAGAGTCGTGGTGGAGAAGAAGGATGACTCAAAGGAAAGACAAAACGAAAAAGAAGGTTGCCCAATCTCCCTGAAGATGTAAGTGTAGGTTTGGATCATGTTAGGTTACGAGATTGCATGCATAAATATATTAATTGATAAATGGCTTGAACACGTTTGTTTGCAATTTGCAACAATTACATTTTGTGTTCGGTTATGGTTATATATAGAACAAATGGATATATGTTTGAATTAGTTAGCAATATCTGAGTTTACTTAAATGAGAAGCTTGCAAAGCAATAAAACTAATAAAATTTACTATCTCTCAAGTTAAGATCGACCATATCAAACCAAAACCAACCAAAGTAATCTAATGAAAGAAATATTCATTCAATTCAAGATATCAAAATCAACCATTTATTCAGTATCCTCTAGCGTTGAATGTTCAATAATGTGGAGAGCCTATCGTTGGAATCAACTAAACTTCTGTATTTATGATATCTTTTGATATCATCTTCTCTCTGTAGGTCCACTTTTGATCTGATCTTATTATCTACGTGGAATGTTGTGATTTCTATTTTTAAACTGCATCGTGGTACTTTGATGATATCAATGAATAGTTTATATTGATATTAATATCGAAAAAAATAGATAATTTAAGGCTGGAGAAAATGACATATGCTAAAGAATGATATTCTGGTGAAAGAAATTGGCAAGTTATTGTGTGCTTGACTGCTTTCCAACTTTCTATTTTTATAAACTTTTTACTGTATAGAACATTTCATAAAATATAGTTTTTCTAATTTAACAAAAATAACGCATGAAATAACTTAATTTCCTCCCGAGATCCACATGCATCTATAAAATACTCAACAGTCAACGAATCGTTTAACATTAAAAATATTTTACTTTGATACCAATAATTACATTACTACAAGTATAGTTTAAGCAACATATATATAACTAATTAATCCAATAAAATATATCAAATATAAAGTACACTGACAAATATAATAATTTTTAATATAATAAAATATTAGAGTAATGACATAATCACATGGCGTATTAAACTATTAGTATTATCCAATAATGTGAGGATTAAATTATACATTTATAAAATACAGAGACTATATAGGTTTTTTTTTTGTTTTTTCAATTCAACGTGTAAATGTTTTTCTTGGTCAAGAGAGAACGAAGTATAAATAGTAATTAAATTTTTTAAATTAAACAAGATCGGACAAAATTTGTACAAAAGATAGGAAAACAATAGATACGAAAACACACTTTAATTGATATGTGGTAGTATCAAATGGATGGATTATGGAAAGAATTTGAAAATTTTCCAGTTAAAAATGGATTTGTCAAAGGAATGAAATGGAAGAATAATTATTTTAACCTCGAAATACCATCTTCAATCTATTTCTTTTACATGCTGAGATAAAACCATTTATATAGTCGATGAAATGTATGATTGATTATCAAATGTTTAACATTGTTTTTGCAACAAATTGTCATGATGTGATAAAGATGGTTATCACACCGAAAAAATGGCCAGCATACGCAATTAATTTGGAGGAATATAGTCACTGCAAAGATCTTTTTGAAAAAATAAAAATAACAACTATACCAAAAATACAAAATATTATGGCGGACAAATTCGTTCGAAGTGCACGAAGGTTCGCATTAATAGTGGAACACATCGCCTCGACAACACCGCTTTAGATGGAAAAACGTCATTAATTTTATTATTATTTATTAAAAAAAATCGGTAAATCAAACGAGTTTCAACTGACGCGCTTCATTCTTGCATGAACCTCTAATTTCGCATGTTGTTATATATAAAATAAATCAAAATTGTCGATATGCATTTGGTGAATCATTCATGTTAAAAAATTGACTGACAACTAGTCACTTGCATATATAAAATAACGTACATGCTCTGCCACTTGTTAAACCATATTAAGAAAAGCTACACACATAAATTACACTGCACTAAGATTTACGTGTTTTTGTTTTTAGACCACCTATATCCGGTGAAGTAACCGGCAAACCTAGAGCTGCTTTTTGGGTCAATAGCAATAGAGAAAAAAAGAATATTTTAAGTTTTTTTCTTTTTATTAATTGAGAAATAAATCGTGTTGTTCACATGTCTCATGTGATGTTTAAATAGAGAAAGCTCGTGTGTGTGTTAAATTTCATCCCACGTTTTTTCATTTTTTCCCATCACAAACTCTCGTTTGCTCTCTTTTCCGGCGACGCTTAAGCGATTTCTTAAGGTAGATATTTGTTAGATTCCAGCCGAGGTTTGAGATCGAATCATTGTGTATCGTTGTGGTTTACCTCTAGGTTTGTGTAATATGGAGAGAGATTTTCTCGGGATGGGTTCGAAAAATTCTCCGATCACTGTGAAGGAGGAAACCAGCGAAAGCTCCAGAGATTCAGGTCAATGTTTTTCCCCCTGAATTTGGTTGATTTTAAAATCTCTCTGTTCGGCTACCAGGCTAATTTTTTCAACCATATTCGTCGATTTGTTGTGATT
The DNA here is from genome assembly GCA_039880935.1 of Streptanthus diversifolius. NCBI lineage: Eukaryota > Viridiplantae > Streptophyta > Magnoliopsida > Brassicales > Brassicaceae > Streptanthus > Streptanthus diversifolius. The sequence goes on along the minus strand of JAXGFM010000013.1, from coordinate 15,492,335 downwards.
CCTGGATCAATTGTGTGTTAGGAGTTATTAGAGGGAGGATTTGTTTTTGGAAATCGGACTTTATGGTTTGGTCGGGAACTGGATTGTCAGTTTGTCTCGTGGAGGAGAACATTTTCCTTCGCTTTCTCGGGAAACGAACTGTGGAATTTTAGGATTTCCTTACTGTTCCTTTTAGAAAACCGGTGAAAAACATGTTTTAGGTCGTACAGTTAGAACGAGAAAAAAATCTTGTTACACAATCAAACTCTAGGGAAAATTTTGTTTTCAAGAGTCTAAAAATTGAGAAAAAGTGTAGTTAATTAATTAGTTTATTTTAAAAAACGAAAACGTGAAATGTTGGAAAAGAAGGGTTGAACAGAGACGGGTACAATTATAAAATAGAATAGAGACGGTTGGTAGTGGGTGAAAGATTAGTATAAAAAGTTCGAGTCGGATTATTTTATACGATGATTAAATATTGATTGTGTGTTGATTAAGTGAAACTGGCGTTAAGGTATTAAATTATAATTGATGGTACAATTAGAATGAATAGTTTTCTCACCACGAGGAATATAAATTATGTCCACTTTGTATTCTTATTAGCCAAAACGTGCCATTCCATAAAAGTAGTGCATCGACATGTGGTGTGTGCTGTGTTATGTTAAAGTTGAATCTCTCTTTAATTTTAATCTAAAAATATAGTATTAAAATTATACTCGTTTCGTACAATGATTTTGAATAAATTTTTGTTTTTTTTTTAATTTGCGATAGACAAGGTTTCTAAGGTGGTTTTGAATTAATCGTCTGTTGATTATGTAAGATCTAGAGACATTTATGGTTAACAGTTACAACTCCATGTCTGACTTTAAACTGATGAAGTTTGTTTGTTTCCTTATTTTTCTTTTGCAGCTCCAAATAGAGGAATGAATTGGTCTTTCTCAAATAAAGTCTCTGCTGCTTCTTCTCAGTTTCTATCTTTCAGGCCATCCCAAGAAGACAGACATAGAAAGCTTGCAAATTATCATCTGCCACATTCTGGTTCCTTCATGCCATCATCCGTAGCAGATGTATATGATTCCAATCGGAGCACACCTTACAGTTCTGTACAGGTATTTGCCATCAAGAACCTATGTTAATCAATTATCAGGTTGATTGGGGATTATAGACCCATGTGCCCTGTTTATGGGCCTTGATAAAGTTTGGAACAAGTTTCTGTTGTGATTCCTCATTGATCAACACTTTTGCTGTTAGTTTATGGCAATTAGTTTCTAGATCGAGTCTTAGTTTTAATAGTGATTCATTTGGAGTGTAAGCTAAACTTGTCATTTATAGATAAACTTAGTCCAAACAGTTTCCTCACACTTACGTTATGTCTTGCTGCTTTCAGGGAGCTAGGATGTTCACTAATTCCAATCAACAGGAAGAAGCTATCTCAGTTTCCATGTCCAGGCCGGGTGTCCAGTCTCATTATGCACCAGGAGGAAAAAATTTCATCAGCAATAGCATAAATTCGCAACCTTTGGTAGGAGTTCCTATCATGGCACCTCCAATTTCAGTCCTTCCTGCTCCAGGTTCCATTGTAGGGACAACTGATATTAGGTACCCAATGCTTCTATATATCTCTTTTTGTTAGTCATCATATTATGTATTGTAGTTACAGAATCACTTATGCTATTCCATGGCTGACTCAAAACTTCTTCTTTTGCCAGAAGTTCTTCCAAGCCATCAGGATCACCTGCTCAGTTGACCATCTTTTATGCCGGTTCAGTTTGTGTTTACGATGACATATCTCCTGAAAAGGTAACTCAATCACTTTCTCCCATATACGCGTGTCCATTTCTTCGCAAATTATGGTACTCATTTGCTTGATAATATCATTCCTCCATCACAGGCCAAGGCGATAATGTTGCTAGCTGGAAATGGTTCCTCTATGCCTCAAGCCTTTTCACCACCTCAAACTCATCAACAAGTGGTCCATCATGCTCGTGCCTCCGTTGATTCTTCAGCTATGCCTCCTAGCTTCATCCCTACAGTCTCCTATCTTAGCCCTGAAGCTGGAAGTAGCACAAATGGGCTCGGAGCAGCAAAAGCAGCAAGAGACTTTACATCAACATACCACCACAACCAAACTAATGCATCCAATATTAACTGTTCAGTGGCAGTTTCTTGTTCTACCAATGTACCTCAAACAGGTAAAATAGGTAAAATGAAGTCTTATACCTGGTCTAAATTCGCCTAGCTTACTGTTATTTCTATGGCTGTAGCTTCAATCTCGTTCTGTTTTTTTATGCAGTGGCTTTACCTCAGGCTCGGAAAGCATCTCTGGCTAGGTTCTTAGAAAAACGCAAAGAAAGGTACACAACAATTCTTCACAGACTAAACCAATTAACGATTTCTTGACTTATCTCTCTCACTGTTGGTTTTGCAGGGTCACAAGCGTATCGCCATATTGCTTAGACAAGAAGTCATCAACAAATTATCGCACACCAATGTCTGAATGCGTAAGTTCTTCGCTCAGCTCTGCAACCTAATCTCATTTGCAGTAATACTGCTTCAGACCACTCCAGAGTCCAGACCCATATTTGCATTTCAATGGTGGGTTTGTCAGTTTTTCAGTTATTATTATTATTATTTTTTTTTTCAATACAGAATGATCCTTTTCTCTGGTTACACTGAGTTTCTTCTTAGTTGATCTAATATAGTGTAATTTATTTTTCTCTCGCTACACTTAGTTTCTGCTGAACTTATACTATAGTGTATACTTCGATTATCTGATTTTGGTCGAATGGAACTATGAGAGCAAACTGGATATGTACTTCGGAAATTTGTAGAAAATGTTCGTTTCCGCCTTTACTCTTTTGTATATATCACTCAAGCTCGGATTTTTCGAATAATGGAATTGAATCGAATCGCTTCTATTTTAAGTTTCTCCAATCAGTTCAATCCGGTTGTCTCAATATTAAATGCCGTTTAGAAATGCTGATTTGTCCTGGTAATTCTGAAATTGTTATATATTGGTTTAGCATAACATTCAACCAAAGATATTATTTTTATATATGTTATCCAAATCAAATCAATTCAAATTTTGTTAGACTAAAACCTGAGTAAATCCAATTTAAATTAAATCCAAATTTTGTTGGTAAACTAAACTGAAACAAAAGCAAATTACATATTCTTTTTGGTCAAAAGGAAAAAAAAAACAATCACGATGGTGTCATGTTGTAACTAATAAAAATAATTAAGGAGAATACAAACCGGTTCGACCGGTATAGAGCCACGATGATACGCTCGGTTTCGGCGACGTTAATTCAGGTTTTGCGGAACGAATACAATTGAATCAAACGATACGATACTCTGAGGCACATCGAATCACTCTGCTCCCGCTGGTTGTCAAAGTACGATCGATCGTAACGAGCTGGAGGTTTCGTTCTCATCATTGCTTCAAGCTTTTCGTTCGAGAGATTTAGTCACTAGAAGGAGAAGAAAAAAGGCGGGCTATGATGGATGCGAATCATGTAGCAGAGCTCCGAATATTCGTCGAACAGTTGAAATTGAATCCTTCGATTCTCCACGATCCTTCTCTGATTTTCTTCAAGGAATATCTCCGAAGGTCGTTAATTCTTCTCGGACTTCATTCTCTCGTTTCTTTCGATGAGTTTCATTCGAACGTAGACTTTTTCTCGACGTGCTGCTGTGAGTTTCTGATCGATGTTTGTTCCGTTTTCTCGTACAGTTTAGGAGCTCAAGTTCCTAAGATAGATAAAACTGTAAGTTCTCTTGTTATGCAATTCTCATGTTTGGGTTTGATGCTTTCACAGATCCGATGTTATGTTTTTGAGTATTGATAGTCAGGTTTTGGTTTCTCTATTTTGAAATTCTACTCTTCCACTTGGATCCTGTGGCTGTTGGGATACTTTTTCATGTGATTTGTCTCCCACTTAGTCAATTTGGTGAGACAATCAATAGATAAAGGAGTGATGTACGTTTTCGTATGAATATCTGGTTAGGTTTGTTGCGTTTCCGTTCTTAATATCTTTGATATTGTTACCAGCGAGAATTGATTGATCAATACCCTGTTCTTAGGCTGACTATCTATATGTTGATCTATGGTTCTTTTGTATGTTATACTGAATAATGATGAACCACAATGCAGGAAAGAGATTATGAAGATATGGCTGAGACAAAACCAAGTTTCTCTCCTAAACATGATGATGAAATTACCGAGTCTGATGTTGAACTGGACAACTGTGATGTAGTTGAACCAGACAATGAACCTCCTCAGCCGGTAGGTGGTGAAGATATGATCATTGGATATTAATTGGTGGTTGGATATGATCATTTGATTTTCTTTCTTTCTTTCCTTAGATGGGAGATCCTACAGCTGAAGTGACGGATGAAAGTAGGGATGCTGCTCAGTCAGAGAAAAACAAAGCTATGGAGGAAATCTCTGAAGGTGCATAATTATTGAAGTTCTTCATTTTTTTTAATTCATAAACTTTCCCCATGGTTTCGTTAATGCTTGATCGACATCCAGGAAAGTTTGACGAAGCTATAGATCATCTAACAAAAGCCATCACGCTAAACCCCACTTCGGCAATTCTCTACGCCAGTAGAGGTAACTTTCTTTTACTCTCTCTCTTTCTCTCTCCCTTTTCGACCAAATGTCGGTGATCATTCTGAATGTTTGTAGCTGTTATTCCTCAGCTACTGTGTTTATAATTGTTAAGAAGCCAAATGCTGCAATCCGCGATGCGGACGTGGCTTTACAGGTGAGCATTTACTTGAGTCACATAAACTTGTTCAGTTTGTGCACAAGATGAATTAGGAAAGAAAGTTTATGTCTCAATAATTTTATGGTTTGGAGAAAATAATTTAGTATCTCAATAGTTTTTCTTCCATAAATCAGCTTAAGTAATTTATTTTGGGGTTTAGTTCAACCCTGATTCAGCTAAGGGGTACAAAGCACGAGGTATGGCTAGGGCCATGTTAGGCCAATGGGAAGAAGCTGCGGCTGATCTTCATGTAGCATCAAAATTAGATTACGATGAGGAGATGAGGTCGGCACTTAAGAAGGTAACGATGAAAAGGAAACCTCTCACCTTTGTTGCTATCACTGTACCAACAATATGCTCATAGCCTCATAATGTAGTTTAAGTCAAGCTTAACCTCTATTGTACCAAATATATGCTGTTAATGTATATAATTCACAGGTTGAACACAATGCAAAGAGAATCGAAGAACACCGCAGGAAATATCAACGTCTGAGAAAAGAAAAAGAACTCCAAAGGGCTGAACGCGAGAGACGAGAACAGCAAGAAGCCAAGGTCAGACCGACCCATACCCATGATTAGTGATTTTTATATATTGCTGCTGTGTAGCTTTCTTTGATAATTTTACATTCTTAGCAAAAAGCACATCGGCCTGGTTATCTTCTCCTTGTGAGAGTAACAATATATTATCTTTTGACATTATCCACTTCATCATATCAATCATCTTACGCTCATTGATTTGCTTCTACTTGATCCATATCAATGCAGGATCGAGAAGCTCTGGCTGCACTCAAAGATGGTAAACGTTCTATCCGTTTCTTTCAACGGTTCTCTACTTCGTGATTTTACTGCAAATGAACTATGTATGTGTCGGAACATTTATCTGCGAGTCTTATCCTAGTGAATTGTCTGCCCTCGATAAGAATCAAAGCGCAATAAGCTCTTGTTAGCCACTAAATCCAGTTAATTAGGCCGCTACCCAGCTTGCTTAAGATTGTTTATCACGTTTCATGTGCATTACTTCCCAGAGAAATTATGCAAATCCAGACCAGAACCATAACCTCCCAACAAAAACAAATTGGGGGGATGATTTAGTGGAAACTTATGGTGTAGTGACACTTCGGCAGCGTCCTGTTTTTATTCGATACCGCTAGTTCCTCAGGATTTCTTATGCTGATCACAAATATGGAACTCATTGTATCCACAGTGAGAAAAGCATATTGCATGTATCTTGGATTTCAGTTATTCTCACAGAGCTTCATTTATAAGCTGTTTTTAAACCATAAATAAAATTTTCACGTCAAAAAGATGCCAATATTTTTTCTATCTAATGATACAGGACAAGTGATTAGCATCCACTCAACCAGCGAGCTAGAAGCAAAGACAAAGGCTGCAAAGGAGGCATCGCGTCTGCTAATCCTATACTTCACAGCCACATGGTGTGGACCGTGCCGTTACATGTCTCCTCTGTACTCAAACCTGGCCACGCAACACCCGAGAGTCGTCTTCTTGAAAGTTGACATAGATGAGGCCAACGACGTGGCTGCTTCTTGGAATATTAGCAGCGTCCCGACCTTTTGCTTCATCAGAGATGGCAAACAGGTAGACAAAGTTGTTGGAGCTGATAAAGGTTCGCTTGAGCAGAAGATTGCACTGCACTCTTCTTCCAAGTAATGGTATTTTAGTAAAGAGAAATTTCGTAGTCTATCTTTGCAACGACACTGTTGTACTATAATTTGAAGTATTTTGTAATGGTGTACATGTGGTTTTTCCTTAGCTCCATTGGCATTGTGTTGGTTCAGGGTTATGTTATGTGTGTCGCAAAATTGAAATTTCATCTTTGATTAACGAGAAATCTTGATTTTTCCTGTCCTAAACCAAATCTCTGTACCCATGGAGTGACGAGTAAGGGGTAATTGGTGAGACTATTAGGACTACAGAGACATAAAAAATGATCAACAATTTTACTAATCACACCTTAAGCATTTGCTCATATAATTGTAAGTTTACCCGCGAGAACTGTATAACATACCAACAGTTTACAGCTTTCTGATAGATTTGGGGTTTAGTGATATAAATGAGCTCAAATTTAGGCCCAATATATGAACCGATTCCGATTTTCAAAAGTCAATTTGATTACCGCCGTGGATGCTCGCCGGCGCGTCCCCCGGTGTAACAGCTACAAGCAATCGAACAGACAACAAAAGTGTCGAGGGCAAAAGAAAACATGAACCGGAAGCTACCAAGGCCGAGAAACGACCGAGAAGAACCGTAATACTCGAAGAGAGAGAGAGATCATTCAGAGGAACCCAGAAAGTTGGAAATCAGGAGAAGAGGAGGAGAACGAGTTCGTAGCAAAATGCATAGAATAGGCTAAGCATAGTATTGAAAATGCCAACTATTATCACACCAGTTTTGCTATTAATGAATTTGTGAAATTGGTCCCTTGTTCATTTCTGCTTAAACCCATGAATCACAGTATGTCAAAGGTGAAGAAGACCAGACAAGAAACGAGCGGTGGAGCTTCTCAACAATGGATGTCGATGAATCAAATATGAGATCAGAGGACATGATAAAGTTGCTATTGGGTCCTTCTTTCAAGAAATCTCAATAGCAAGGGCAATTGTTGGATTGAATCAGAGAAATGGTTCAGATTAAATCCTTGTACATATTTGTCTTAGTGTCCTTAGTGATTTTCGTTTTGTTTTCCGGTATATATAATAAAGTTTCATTTTTTTCTTCTAATCATGTAATATGAAAGACGAGGAAGATAAATGTACGAGCAACTGAGTTCATAAGCCGAGGGAAAACCGCAAACGAAAGCATTAGTGCTCGTGAAATCTCAATTTTGGCAACTAAAAGGACCGAAGCACCATAAGTGCATCAGTGACGTGCTGCCTTTTATAAATTCATAGACGCTCAGAGACTTATACAGAGAGTTTAAGATTGGAATCACTCACACAGTGTGATTCACACAAACTTACCGATGACTTGGGTCTATGATATATATAGTTATATACTGAAAACCCTAATTGTTCGCTTCGTGCTGCCTTTTTGACTAATGGGCCTATTTATTTTTTTCTCTATTGGGCCTGTCAATTTATTGTGTGTTCCGCGATAAAAATACTTCGTTTGCCGGCAGAACTAGACCAATCACTAAGAAAATCAGACTAGTTTTTCAAGTATAGAAGAGATGTGAGTTCGTGTAATTACATCTATAATCTATTAAACCAGTCTCTGTAGTTTTCAATTATCAATCCTTGGTTCTCTAATCCATCTTCAAAACTTTGTTTTATTACCATCACATTAAGTGATTAACTCCTCATTTGTAAAGTTTTTAGTTAAAGCAAAGACTTGTAATTTCGAAATCTGAAAATGTTTCTTTTTTTTTTTCTTTGAGGTGAAATAAAATGTTCTGTTTTAGGGGTTTTTGTCATCCAAAAAAAAACATAATTGAAAAATAAAACTGATCATGATGAAGTTTGTGTATTGCCAGATGTGTATAGCTCTCCAAGCCTCCTAATTTATCTTGTATCGGACACTCGAAGAAGAACATCTCTCGGCAATCCACAGATCGAATTGAGGAAACTCCACCAGGTATCCTCTCGAAGATCACAAGGTATCCTCTCGAAGATCACAAGCAGCTTGTCTGCTCATACTGTGCATTTTCCGTTGCTGAAGCTGTTCAATTTCGAGTCATGTAAGTATGATCTGGATCGGCTGCGTTATTCGATTTCGTTTATTCCCTCTTGGGTTTGGGTCGATTCAAGTTATTTTTTCTTAAAGTTGGGATTTTGTCGACAAATCTGTAATGTTTGTGGAGAGATGATTAATGCAATCAAATGGAACTAAATTCTGTTTTATAAATCGCTTAACCCATGAATCTGCAGAGATTGACTAATAAACTCCGCTCTTTTGTGATGCAGTTTTTTTTTGGGTTCTGAGGAATGAATTTCTTGCTTCGATCTGCTTCCTCTGCTACTCATCGGCCGCCGGTGAGCGAACCACCAGCTACGCCGCCTCAACCTCCGCCGGAAGCAGCGAAACCCGGAGCGACTCTGGAAGGGTTGATAGCCGAAGAGCCTTTCCCACAATATCCATCCGTAGAGGATAATTTAGATCGGGTGGCTGATGGATCCAGAGACGACGATGGGAATGGAGATTCAAATGCAAAGACCGATGGCTCTGGTATAGAGAGGTTCTCAGATGTATCTGAGGAAGAAGGATGGATTGCAATACCATATAGTATATCACTTACTCCTCCATACTTCATATCTTGATTTTAAACATTTTAAGCGTCTTCTCTGCTTATCCTAATGTGGTGGTGCTATTTTATTACAGAGGAAATCCCGGATAACTGGTCTGAGTCAGTTGATATTCAGTCATTACGGTCCCTGGATCGCTCCTTTGTGTTTCCTGGTATGCGCTGATTCTCAGATCCTCTCATCATTTGCGTTTAAAACTGCTACTAGCTATTGTAACATCAAAGACATTTTCTACTTTAGGTGAGCAGATTCAAATCCTTGCATGCTTATCTGAGAGTAAAGGAGACACAGAGATTATCACCCCTTTTAAATTTGCTGAGGTGATGAGCAGAACTGGACAAAGAAAGGTCTCTGACAAACAAAACGGAGATATGTCTGATGGGGAGAGTACACCATCAGGGGATGGAGAGATGAGCCCTAATGGTCATTTTGCAACTCAGAATGGTGACAGTCCTGGTAAAGAGAGTTTGGATTCACAAAAGGATGTAACTGATGGTGAATCGATCTTGAGGATGGAAGATCATAAGAGACGAACAGAAGACTTGCTTTCCAGGTTTCAAAAGTCTCATTTCTTTGTTAGGATTGCAGAGTCTGGTGAGCCACTTTGGTCAAAGAAAAGCTCTCTGGTCGCAGATACAGAGTTAGATGAGAAGAGGAAAAGCGGGAAAAAGAGACCTTGTGTTAGTGCTTTCGTAGATAGAGGAGACTTCGATCCTAATGTTGCTGGAGGTGTAGCTAGAAGTAGGGCAAAATGCTGTGCCTTACCCAATGGAGACATAGTGGTATGTCATGGTAATTTTGTTACTTTCTGGTTTGCTATAAGACTAGGGTTGTTTGTTTGGAATGATATACGAACCAGTAAATTCCTTTTCTGGCGTAATGCATTATCTGATTTATGTCATGTCAATTTACCATGCTATTCGTTCAGATTTTCTGAGTCTTCTAAGTTTTCTTATAAGTTGTTGATTAACTTACTGATTCTCACACAACACCTTTGTTTGGAAGGGTGCAGGTCTCTTTACAAGTTTATATTGTTGACTGCCCCAAAGAACCTATCATTGAGATACTGCAGTTTGAGAAGCATCAGGACAGGGACCAACTTTCTGAGAAAGATAATGACTTGGATCATGAACACAAGGATCCATATGGGAATCTATTAAAGTGGTTGATACCGCTGGACAACAGCAATTCTCAGCAATCCCGTTCTTTACCACCTCCTATAAGCTCTAGTCCAGGTCTCAGCAGCACTGCACACAAGCCAGCGATCTCGTCTGCCTCAGGCTCTCAACTCTTCTCATTCGGCCATTTTAGAAGCTACTCCATGTCCTCTCTGCCGCCAAACACTGCACTAGTTACTGGACCCATAAAAACCCAGAGCTCTAAACCATCATTTGACATTGAAGATTGGGACAGTTACTCAGGTCAAACATTGCGAAACGGTCAGAAGTCTAGGACTGAAGAGCTCTTATCTTTCCGGGGTGTCCCATTGGAGCGGGATAGGTTCTCTGTTCGTTGTGGACTCGAAGGCATCTGCATTCCTGGTAGGAGGTGGAGGAGGAAACTCGAAATCATTCAACCTATTGAGATCAATTCTTATGCAGCTGACTGCAATACAGATGATCTTCTCTGCGTTCAGATTAAGGTGTGTCAGCGCATAAAATTGGTGTTACTATGGTCAATTGATTTCTGGGATGCATCATAAAATTGCCCTTTTTATTGGCAGAATGTTGCTCCTACCCACACTCCAGATATTGTAATATACGTGGATGCAATAACGATTGTTTTTGAAGAGGCAGGGAAAAGTGCTTCTCCTTCTTCAGTACCAATTGCATGTATTGAAGCTGGAAACGAGCACAGTTTGCCGAATTTGACTCTCAGGTTTGTTTGAACGACCAGTACGTTTCAGAAGTCTTCAGTAATGTGAAATAATGAAAAAAGAACCCTTAGTATTAGGTAATATTGGGTACTTGGGTAGTGATCAAAATGTTGGAGAACTAATTATCAGATCCAGCGAGTTTTTAGAGTAACTCTCCTCAACGAGCATAGTGGGTGGAAGACTAAAACCAAAGCTACAATATTATAGAGTGCACTTACCTACCCTTAGGTTTTCTTCCAACGTTTCAGGAAAGGTGAGGAGCACTCATTTATTGTGAGACCTGCTTTGTCTGTTGGGAGTAATCTGAAGCCCTCTGCTGCAAGAAAAGAACTCAAATCATCGAGTTTGTCTCTTCCATCTGTAAATTTTGAAAGAAAAGGAAGCGGTTTAAGTGGTGATCAGTATGCGGTTATGGTGTCATGCCGATGCAACTACACAGGTAGATCCCCGTTGCTGTGGTTTGTTGCCATGTTTTTGTCTTTCTTCTGTTCAGATCTATTGCTGTTTCCTCAATGTTTTTTTTTTTTAATTTCTTGGTTGGATTCAGAATCAAGGCTGTTTTTCAAACAGCGGACAAAGTGGAGACCACGAGTTCCGAGGGACCTGATGATCTCTGTTGCGTCTGAAATGTCAGGAGAGCCTTGTGGCCCCCATGGGAGGGCCTCCCAGCTACCTGTTCAGGTCATTCTCTCTCTGACTATCTCTAGAAGTTAAATATGACAATGCATGAAATAATGGAAGGCATTCACAACTGCAAGTAACTGCTAGTGCTTACACAAAGTACTCATACTTTAATCAGATGTTGTTGCTAAACTGTGGTTGCAAAAGTTGCTAGCACTAACTCTAGTAGTTGTGTCCTTCCTCGTTTAACGCTGGCTTTGTATTCATGAACAAGAAACCATGCATTCGTTACAAACCACCTAATTGCAATGTGGTCCTAATCTTCATATTAAACCAATTACTGGCCATCTGCAAAGATTACCCAACTTAAACTCCAATGGAGTCTTTTGTTTTTGTACCTCATACTTTTTCTCTGCTGGTTTCAGATTTTAACTCTTCAGGCATCAAATATGACATCTGAAGATCTGTCTTTAACGGTTCTCGCTCCAGCATCCTTCACATCACCTCCGTCTGTGGTGTCCCTAAATTCCACGCCTACCTCTCCTTTAAGTCCATTCCTAGGATTCTCTGAGTTCACAGAGAGGGTACAAAGCGAGAAACGCAACACAACAATGCGTAAGCTGCATTCATTACCCCCAATTCCACTGGAGACAAGGGCAGAGACAACAAATGATGAAATCAATTCTGCTTCTTCCAATCCTTCAGATGTTGTTCCAAAGAGCGGCTTAGGGTGTACACATCTCTGGCTACAAAGTCGAGTTCCCTTGGGGTAAACCTATAATAGCAATATGATTCAGTGCAGTTGTTTTTTTTTGGGTAAGGTTGTTACCATTATAAATTGATAACCCGGTTTTACTTTCTAAATGCATCAGATGCGTTCCTTCGAAATCTACAGCAACGATCAAGCTAGAGCTACTCCCTTTGACTGACGGCATAATCACTCTTGATACTCTCCAAATCCACGTTAAGGAGAAAGGTAAACAAAAAAGCTCTCTAGTATCTCACTGAAGGACTATAACACTTCTCCCTTTCCATGAAAACAACCGTATTGTAGAATCTTCAATATGGTTTGGAAAGAGTCCTAATCACAAAATGTTAGATGCTCCTGATTAATGACTGAAACACCAAATGCTTATTGTAGAATCTTCAAAATGTTTTTTTTCTCTGATAAAGAATCTTCAATAGTGAGTTGTAATCATAAAATGTTAGATGCTCATGTTTAATGACTGAAACACCAAATGGGCTTGTGTGTGTGACAGGTCGTAGGTACATTCCAGAGCAGTCACTGAAGATAAACGCAACGTCAAGCATTTCCTCTGGAATTTTTTAGTCTTACCCAATACCAATTTTTTGCCTTTCTTAGAGCTAAAATGAGTCATCAAACACTGAGCAGTCACATTTCACAAGTCCATTTTCTTCTCAATAGGCTCATCGAAAGATTGTGCGTTTAAAAATTGATTTTGGTTTGGATGTTTCAAGGTTTAAAAGAAAGTTATGCTGTAAAACCACTTTGTTTCCTATGTATTTGAACATGTGTTTGCATTCTTAGGCCTTTTCTTGTTTGTAATTGATTAATTCTGTTTAAACTTGCATAGAGACAACCTTTGTTATCGAATTATATATTTGTTACTTATTACATAAACAACAAATCCTGATTATTTTGGAAAGTTACAAAAAGAAAAATAATAACGTTAAGCTGAAAACATATGAAGCACAAAATAGTGTATTTTTTACATAATCATATCACAAAGATATTAGGAGAAAGTTGCACATGAAATCTAAAATAAAAACATAATGAAGCACAAAATGTGGTGAGTACCGGAACTTAGATGCACCCGAATGCAGGTGATCGAAGCTCTGCAAATCTCTGAAGCCATTTCCGGTGTGGCCCAAAGTCGTCGTGAAGGCAAAAACCCTTAAATTCTCAGGGATCAAAAATCTTGGGGGAAACGAAGATGGCGACATCGTTGTCTAAAATCCTAACGAGATCGAAAGCTCACAGCCACGGGTGTTCTCCTTCAACCACTATCTGCACCTCCCATTCCCTTCAGAGACAATTCTGGTCACGGCACTTCTCCGCCGTCGCCGATTCTTCCTTCTCTAGTTCCGCCGCGCTTGGAAGCCAAACAAGTTCTCCCGCTCCACCGAAAGGTGTGTCAGTCATACTATGTCTTCCAATACTTGAGCTTGGAATCTAGGGATATTAAGAATCATTTGTGACGATTGAGTCCTTTTTAGTTTCAGATAACAAACGAGGGTCGAAGTGGTCACAATTGCTATTGTTCTTACCTGGAGCGATTACTTTCGGCCTCGGGTCATGGCAAATCGTCAGAAGGGAGGAAAAGGTCGGTCTTTCTTCTTCAGCTCTTTCGAATCAATGAAGAATTCACCTTTACTTGTTTTGTCTTCCGCGTCGTTTTCTTCTCGTTCCTGTTTCTAGCTTGATTAGAGTTTGTTTTAGCTGGAATTTATGTGTCTTGAATTGATGAGCTTCAGACCAATACTTGTGGTTTTGTGAAGGGGAAAGTAGTGGGATCTGTGTTCTGTGATCTATAATCCTGTACACTCTTTTGTGGAAATTCTGATTAGAGACACACCGATCTATTTATAAGCAAAAACGTTTTGTGCCCCGCCATGTAGATTAATTAAGTTAAATAAACCTCAGATTCCAGTGAGAGTTGTGTATCACATTGATGCTGGGCTGTTAGTGATTCTTTAAGTAAGTGATTTAATGGCACTATTATAGATTGCGAATGATTGAGCCCTAATAATACATTCTCAGTGTTGGCTACTTCTCCCATGTCTTGGTTGCACTTCTCTTTCTACTCTGTTTCCTGATTTCTTTCCTTTATTTTATCTTCTAAATGGTTGCTGAAGCTGGTACATTTGACGTTATTTGATGCTTTTTTTTGGCTGAGTAGAACCTAAGGCTTGATTCGCTCCTTGTTAACGCAGATCAAAACACTGGAGTACCAACAACAACGGTTGAAAATGGAACCAATGAAGCTAAATACAGAACATCCTCCTGATAAGAATCTGGATGCCTTGGAATTTAGAAGGGTTAGTTGCAAGGGTGCGTTTGACGAGCAAAAGTCTATCTTTTTGGGTCCACGGTCTAGGTCCATATCGGGGGTGACTGAAAATGGATTTTATGTCATCACACCTCTAATGCCAATCCCTGGTGACCTGGATAGGTGAGGGTAATGATCCTTTCTCCTTGCTTTTAAGTCTTTCTATAACCGTTTATCTATGTTGTTCACAAAATCAACTTTTTGTCAACCGTACAGAGTAAAATTAGGGTCTTATCTTTTTATATCTGTGATGGTTGTGAAATTATCAGGATATAATAGGCCATTGGTTCTCTTTTCTACTCTTTAAACTCTTGATCGTACTTGTCTTATATTAATGGCATTATTTCGGAGATTCTGATTGGCTAGGATTGAAATACTAAGAACACTTTGGTCGATAATTGTTATACATCATCTAACTTATGGAGAGTTTGAGAATTAGTTAATTAGACTTTGGCTTTGATGGCCAGTTTTTGTTCTAGCTGTTAACTTTTGGGCCTTTCCTGAAGTTGGATTGCTCTTTTCCCTTGTCAATTAGCATGCAGTCGCCAATTCTGGTGAATCGCGGATGGGTTCCTCGAAGTTGGAGAGAGAAGTCACCAGAATCTACTGAGGCTGACTTCGTTACAAATGAGTCAACAAAAGCTAAACCACTCTCCCATAAAGAAAATTCCTGGTGGAAATTTTGGTCTAAGACCCCAGTGATTACTAAGGTTGGTCTTGTTATACCCTCTTGTTCAGAAACTTCTTTCATTTGTCATAAGGCGGGCTTCTCATATATTTGGTAACTCTGTGGTTGCATCTGAATAGAAATGTAGGATATTTGCGGAGACAGATTGAGTTTACCTTACTCTTTTTCATTTTGCGTCATTATCAAATCTCTTACATACGTTATGACTTCTGAAAACTGAAATCTTGCAGGAGCATGTGTCCGCAGTTAAGCCTGTAGAAGTTGTTGGTGTGATTAGGGGAGGGGAGAACCCGAGCATATTTGTTCCAGCCAATGATCCAAGTACCGGGCAGTGGTTCTATGTAGACGTTCCTGCAATGGCTCGAGCCATAGGTCTTCCTGAAAACACAATCTACGTAGAGGACGTTCATGAAGACATAGATCGGAGTAGACCGTATCCTGTCCCCAAGGACATCAACACTTTGATCCGCAGTAAAGTCATGCCACAGGACCATCTGAATTACTCAATAACATGGTAACTAAATACAGATTCATGAGTTGTTCTTGGCATTGTTTTGTCTTAAATTGTGATATGGTTTAATGAGAGAGATTGTGCTTGTGTCCGTGTCTGATGATAACAGGTACTCCCTCTCGGCGGCTGTCACTTTCATGGCTTACAAGAGGCTCAAGCCAAAGTCTGCCCGCAGATAAGATTTCTCTGATCAAATCAAATCTCATTATTTTCGTGACTTGTCTGCTAAAGTAATCATTGCAGTTGATGATGGGGTTTTAGGTTTAAACTTTCATAATTTAAAAGGGCACACTGAAATTTTGATAATATGATAGAAATTTGTAGTTTTCTTTTTCTGTGATGGAAGAAAGTTCGAACTCGAAGCCATTCGTGGGTAAAGGCGGTTGGAGGGAATTCTTGTAATCACCGTTGCTTCTTTTGGTAGACTACCTGCAAAAGTTTAAGTTAAATCTTTGTATTACTAATAAAAGATCATTTGCTTGAAGGTAAAATTGGGGTTTACGAGAGTTTATTTGATTATACATACAGTACTTAATAAAAGACTTATGAACTCAAAATTTGTGTATGCTAATTTTTTTATTTTCAACTAAAATCTGAATATTCCAATGTCGATAGGATCTTTCCGCAATGTCGTTGACTCTTTCGTGGTACTTTTAGTTCTTATATTGATATGTTCTATTGGCAGCTTTTTTTTTATTTTTAATGATAGTTCTACATAAAAGTTCAATGACGTTTTTCTTTTTTTTTTTCTAATAAATAAACGATTGCAAATGTTACAAAGCCAATCAAATAACATAAAGGAATTTTCATTCTAAATTATACAGAATAGAACCAAATTTCATTCATTATAAAGAAAATGTAATATTTAAAGCTGTGGGATTGTCATTCTGAAGTTTTGATGAATATCAGCAAATGTAAGTGAAAGCGTGTAATAAAAAATAACGTAATCAATGATTAGTATGTAATTGTCGGAAGCTTGTCCCAGGTTGTTGTTTAGCAGAGAGAGAGACAGAGAGAGAGAGAGAGAGAGAGAGCAGAGAATCATCCTCGCTAGACCTCAACCCTTCCTCTTTCTCCTGCGACGGTTCGCGCCTTTTTGTTTCGGAATTAACTCTCTGTAATTCTGTTTCAGAGGATTCAAATCCCTAATGTCCTTCGATTCTCATGGCGATCGTGACGGGAGATCGATATTTGGAGAATCTTGAGAAGTTCCTTGAAGACAAGGCTGATTCGCTTATCGATGGGACCGATGTTCTCAAGCTCAATCCTGCCGGCCTTCACTACGTTTATCTTCGTCTCGAATCTCTCCGTGAGCTCGAGCGAATGCTCTCCGGAGCTCCCGTTGACTATCTCCGCGCCTACGTCTCCGACATAGGAGATTACCGCGCCCTCGAGCAGCTCCGACGTATTCTCCGCCTCCTCCCTTCTCTCAAAGTCGTTTCTTCGCTTCCCTCACCGGCCCGTGATCCTACGCCCCTCTCTCTTCTTCCCTTTTCCAGGCTTAAGGTTTTGGAACTACGTGGGTGTGACTTGTCCACTTCGTCTGCCAAGGGATTGCTCGAACTCAGGCACACCTTGGAGAAGATGATCTGCCACAATTCCACTGTGAGTTTTCCTCTGTTCATTTTTTGTGTCCGTGCCCTGGTTTATTGCATTTCTGCTATGGCATTGAGTCGAGTTATAGTTCTGTGCTGTTTAGGCTGTAGGGAAAATTGAACTATTAGTATATTTGGAATAGGCAATGAACGCTGGAAGGTTTTTCATGTCATTTCTTGAGGACGTTTCAAGAAGAAGGTTGCTGTATGAGTTTATTCATTTGTTTTTGCTTGGCTTTGAATTGTTTTGGAAGTGTCCCTGACTAATCTGTACCAGGTTTCAACCAACTGTAGGATGCCCTGCGGCATGTATTTGCTAGTAGAATCGCCGAGATAAAGGATTCACCACAGTGGAATAAGTTGGCTTTCGTTTCATGCGCTTGTAACCGTCTCTTGCTCATGGATGAGTCGTTGCAACTTCTCCCAGCTGTTGAGTCGCTTGATTTGAGTCGGAACAAGTTTGCAAAGGTGGATAATCTTCGGAGATGTTCCAAGTTAAAACACCTTGATCTGGGTTTCAATCAACTTAGAAAAATCTCTCACTTGAGTGAGGTGGGTTTCTTCAGGTTTATGCATGTGTCCTTCTATAGATATATCTTTCGATATCAAGTTACTCAACATTTGCGTTTGGTAGTTACTATCTATGGCTTAGTTTAAACTCACTTAGATATAAGAACACATTAAATGTATGTGCTGAGGATTTCATTTAGGTTTTACTCTAGGGGACCCATACGCCTTATCTTTGGACTATGCAGGTATCCTGTCACCTTGTTAAACTTGTTTTGAGGAACAACGCGCTAACTACGTTGCGTGGGATTGAGAATTTGAAGTCACTTGAAGGCCTTGATGTTTCCTTCAATATTATTTCCGACTTTTCAGAATTGGAGTTCCTTGGGAGTCTTTCATTCTTGACAGACCTGTGGTTGGAAGGAAATCCATTTTGTTGTGCTCGATGGTACAGGGCTCATGTCCTGAGCTACGTTGCTCGTCCAAATGATGTAAGTTTTGGTTTAGAGGCTACATAATCTTTTTGAAAAGACAGAATTTGCACCATTTCAGTATCTGCTTGATTCAAAATGCTTCGTCCTATCTGTGCGGCGTTTCAGTTGAAGTTAGATGGCAAACAAATTGGGAATAGAGAATTTTGGAAGAGACAGGTTGTTGTTACTCGTAGGAAAACTCAGCCTGCCAGCTATGGGTTCTACTCTCCTGCTAGAGACGAAGCTGATGAGGAAGGAAGCTGCAATAGAAAAAAGGTTATCTGCAAGAGTTCAATTTATTTACATATTTATAATGTGCTTGTGACTGTTGTGGCCCTTTCGTCTGAGTGACACTAAAACCTAAGCATGAAAACATAAGAATATATCCAAATCAATTACGCGGGTGTAGTTGGAACGGATTTTTGATAAGCTTCGTGAAGATACACATCACTTGATAGGCAGCTTCTCTATGTGTTAGAGTTTCAGTTTCTTGGTTCGTTTTGGTGTAATTTCTAAAAGCTTAGTATTGTTTCCCTTTCACAGACGAAAATCTACCGGCTCGCGTCTATTGACACTGAGGAAGAGAGCACTTATGTGAATTCTGATCAAGAGTCTGCTTCATGTGAACCCGAGACTCAAAGCAAAGAGGAGAATATCAAGTCCGATCACGAAGATGATATCTTTGGTCTAATAAGTAAAGTTGAACAGTTGAAGAAAGAACGTTCGGTTCTTTGGCTGCGAGAGTTTAAGGAGTGGATGGACCATCCGTCAGAGGATTTTGTGGATGTAAGAAAAGACGGCTGGAGTATTGATTCACAGAAAAAGTACTACACAAAGAATAGAAAAAGCCCGAAGCATCACAATGAAACATTGAGATATCCACCAAGGCCTTTACCAGGTTTCCAAATTACAGATCTAAATCAGAAGGATCAAGCATATCTTCTTGATGGGAAGCCAGATGAAAATGGAAACATGTCAACACTAGATGCTACTCACGATATGACAGGATCATTTTCACCCTCAACATATATGCGATCACCCCCTCACTATCAAAAGGATGTCTTACACCGACGTCATAACCTGGTGGAAGAAATCTTGCAGCTATCAGCTGATTCTTATTCAGTAGCATCGTCTGATAGCACTAGCAGCTGCAGTGAAAATGAAAATTATGATTCTGAGCAATCAAATCCTGAACAAGATATGGTGATGGATCATCTTAATGGGAGTAGACCCGGGGAGGAGACTCTGGGATCTGCTAAGAAAGGCACAAGCTTGCTTGATTCTCAACCAGAAAAGAGTAGCATAATAAAGACTTGGAGGGTAGAAAAAGCAAAGACCACCAATTTTCTTTCTGGACTACATAATAGTGAGCTTGCTTCCGGTGCTAACCATATATACCATTGGTTTGACAAAAGGACAAGCAAGAGAAAGCCCAAAAAAAGAGTTGTTTCTCTATTGGTGGAGAATAGTTTCATAGATAGTGGAGAAACATCTCATAGAAGTGATGCTGATATCAGTGATTCTGGTGAAGATGGGTATGTTTCTGATCATTTGCAAGAAGATTCATTGACTATGGGTTGTAATAGTAAGAGAACTACTAGATTTGTGGGAGCTGAAAAAACCCATGAAGTAATAGGTGGTTTAGTGGACGAGTATTTCGAAACGAAACTGTCAGATTCCAGCATTGATGAGACTTGTAGGATTTACGTAAGTTGTGATTGCATTCTACAGCAAGAATCCACCTACACGCAACGGTAAATACTGTTCCCCTTAATATTGTAGTTCTAGGTGAATGAAAGTAATGTGTGTCCCTTCTATTTTAGGTGAAATACTTATGATACTTGATAGGGACATGCCGAGTAAAAAAAAAAAGTCACTGTGGTTGCGTAGATATTGCTTCTCTAATACAGATAGGCTTTCCTAGTATTCAATTTGAAATTTAAAAATTGATCGATGATATTAAATCGAAATGTTTTGGTTCACTTGTTATTCATGTATGAATAATTTTTTTTTTAGTTTTCTTAGTATCAATTTTTCTACAGAAGCCAATCATACAAGGATAGTGTCTCTTCTTTTCCCGCTGACAGTACTCTATAAATGCAGGGAAGTAGTGTTGCTGCTGAGTAGCCAAGAGAAACTGTGTGTGCTGCTCGTGGGTGTTTCTACTGATTCACAAGGTTAGTTTGATCTTCCCCGTCTTCCTCTTTTGTTCTTTATGTCTGAATATGATATGTTCTCTTGATCTTGACTCACTTTTTCTTGACCCCTGGTGTATGCAGAGAGAAATTTAAGTTTATTGTGTTCGCATGCAATCGATGATATACAAGATGTCTCAGTTGGTCTAGGACTTCAGGTTATGAGGTTAGTCGTTTATGGTTGCCCTTTCAAAACTTGATTCTGTCCCCATCTCCCTAACCTGTCTCTTTCCTTCTGGTTTAGGCTACGCTTTAAGGAGGACACAGAGTACATTTTCATAACAGAGAGCATCGAAAAAACAACAGTTTTACTCAATATCATCAAAGTCTTGGATTCTCAAGCTACAGAATCTAAATGTTCGTTGGGAAGGTAAGCTATCATCTTTTTCTTCAGCTCTTTGACTATTGCTTCTTCCGGTTTCTGATGACATGTTTTGAAACCTTATTAGCAGTTTGGAGAATATTCAACTGAAATTGTTTGAGAAAGAAATATGTAGTGGTTTGAAGCCGAGTATATTCCAGTATAGTGTTCTCCATTTTCAGAGCAGCATTCTTGGAGGTATATTCTTTCCCGCATACATTCCAATTTTCCCCCTGAAACCCTAAATGAAGTAAGACTTGATAGTTTGACGTACCAATGAATATGCCTAAGATAGGTGTTAGACCAGATCAATAGCTCATCATTTCAATCGTAGTGTGTAAGCTCACATTCGCATTAAGTTGCAACCCCTTTATGTTTGTTCCTTTTCTGTACTATATGGTTTTAGATTTTTTATCGAGCTGGTAGACGACATTTCTGTGAAGAATCTTGACTACATGCTGCAAATCTCAGGGTTTTGGCTAGTCAGTGCTACTCATTGAAATTGTTTCCACTCAATGGGATGTCCTAGTCTAATAAATTAAGTTTCTAGGTGCAGAATCATTCGGAGTCTTATATTTCAAATAAATATGCAGATTAGATTCACGTCATGAAGCAGTTTTGTTTAGTTAATTTATCGAATTGAGAATGGTTTATTCATGTTTAGAGGTTTTCGCTAGCTTACAAGTAAATCCAATTAAAGCTGTTTCAACACTGACCATTTACTAGTGATAATTTATTTTCCTCTATTAAACTGTGCAGAGGTGTCATGGCTTCCACGGTCACTGATTGTGGCGGGTGGACATATTTTCATATGCATTGAAGACTTCAGGCAGCTGAGTTCTCTGCCAACAGATGATTCTTCTACTCCATATTTCTCACTTGACTCAAGCTGCTCCATCTCCGACATTTTTGAAATGGTATCTATTCTTGCTTTTTGCTGTCACTATGTCATGTTCTTTTCCCTTCTGTTTTTGATGTATCGAAAACTTGAGTATCATCTAGGTTATTGAATCCCGAGGAAGCCCATGCTTGTCACTGACGATTAAGCAGAAGAATTTCACAGTTCAAACAAGACCAAACAGAACAGCGACTTCAGCAACATGGAAACTCAAATTATTCAGCATCGAATGTGTACTCAAATTTGTGGCTCTAGTCAAAGGACTTCACCCGGATTCACCAGAATTCCCGTTGCTCGCAAGGCATTTGGGATAAGTCGTGAAAAGTTCATGTTAAGAAAGAAAGAAAAAAATCTCCTTGTGCATACGCACATAATGTTCATAACTTCATATTCATTTGATTCAGTTTGTTCCAAGTGTTTTTGATTCATCTTGAATAAGCCCTTGAGTGTATTGTTGTGTGTTTTGAGTCGGGTCTGCTAGAGTAATTCCGTTAGCCGATTCAACATATTCTTTGATTTGTATTCTTTTGTGTATTATACAACCAACATCGAGGAACAAGAAAGAGCATCAAAATGTATTCTGACAAAAATTAACACCAGAAAACATGTCCTGTGATTCATTTACTAATTTTGTATGTGAAGGGAACAATAGAGGAGCCTAAGCCTACTCAACCTGTCTCTTCTCTTCATCAACTTGTTCCATCAATGCCTCTAACTCCGCCTCAGATAAGCTCTCCAACCTTTTCTGCCCATTGCCAAACCAACCATTTGTTAAGGTAAAAGAACATAAACCATAACTAAGAGCTAAAGTTGTTAAAGATAAAGTACGAAGAACCTGCATGACTTGAGACTCGTAGTCACGAAGTTGCTGAGCATAAGTCATCTCCTTGTTACCGACTCTAAAGATATAAGTCGATATCCAACCCAATGTCAAGCCCAGCACCAGTATCAGCTGTACAGCATTACCTGCTTGCAATGGATCTACTCCCACATACTGCCCATTTCATGATAACAAAACGTACTCAGAGACACAACAAAGAAAAAGAAAAGAAGATTCTTGATTCTTAAATTACCTCAAGTCCGCTCTCTAGCCCGATACCAAGTGCAGTCACTCCCACTCCTATCAACAGAACATCCTTCCTCGTGTATCCAAAGGGCGTTGTCTTCTGTAACCAAATAAATTTACACAACAGGGTTTGCTTCAGGATATGACATTATGAATCTATGATGATGAGACCTTGGTCTTTGTGGCAGAATCTTCTTCAGTTTCAGTAGAGTTTGAGCTCACTCTACATCTCTTGTCTCTCCTTTCAACTGATGATGACAATCCATGTCCCTCGAATCTATATAAGACTTTCTTCGTAGCTCTGAATCCTCCTGCATCATCTCAACAAACAAAGGAGAGTTTTCATCTATATCCTTGCGATTTTGTCGGAAAAAAAAACGGGAGATAATAATCGTCGACTGCAAAACCATTGCTCAAATACAAAATAGTCTTCGACTAGTAGTGAAAACCTGTGATGACTTTTGGCCCAATAGGACGAGACCGTACAGCCGCCGACAGAACATTTTGGCTTCTACATAGATTCGAAACTCCGTAGTACGGTAGAGAAGCCATTTCTGTGTAAAAGAGAGAAAGATGGGACGAAAAAAAGAGATTAGAAAGATGGGTGGTTGGTAGATATTTCACGCGCGCGTGGGTTTTTTGCACCTTGTGTATTCGGCGCGTGTTTCTCTCCACCACAAAAAGGTGGTGATAAAGGTAGTTTGTTTCTTCTCCCCGCCATTTTTCTCTCTCTCTCTCTCTCCCCCTTCTCTTCTCCTTCTTTTCGGGATCTGTAATCGCATTGGTGCTGCCTTGTAAATGTAATTCTCTGATTCTCCATGGAAAAACGTCAACCCAGTTGCAGATATTTCAAAATTCATGAGCTTTTTCAATTTCCTTCTCCTCTACTAGTGCTTCTGAATGATGGTCGTAAAGGGCCGATTTTTTACTGCCGAGGAGAAGGAAATGGAAAAAGCAGATACATTTTGCTATTAGTCCGGACTCCCTTTTGACTCTTCTTACAAGTCGTTGATTCGAAGAATCTCAGCATCATTAGGACTTGTATAGCAGATGCTGAGAAACATCTATACTTTAGTGCGGTTTTACATGTTTCGTTGCTCTTCTTGGTCTCAATTAATCTATAGAATTTCATCCCCAAAAATGGACCCTAATTGAGTATCTTCTTTCGAAGTCACTCTGTATCTTGATTGAAAATTCATCTGTTACAACCTTTCTTGAAATTGATGGATTGTACAGGATGCATTCTCAGGTTCATTCCAAAGTATTTTTCATAGTATGTACATATCCGAACAAAAGTATATAAGCAGATTATAGTAATATACTATAAGTACATTGTCATACCATTCTATTCTCCTCCCATAATTCATGCTTATGTTTCTCTCAGGACAAATGTAAGATCCTAAATACCCTTAATACTATTGTTGAAGAGAAGGCAACTGTTTTGCCATGAACTTCTACGCAAGTGAGTTTCCATTTCTACTTAGCTTCCTTCGCCAGTGAAATTCGATCTCGGCTTTAAATACATAAGTTATGACCCTCTTTGGCCCTTCGGGCCAGACACCCAAATATTGTAAGAGTCGGACTAAAGCAAAAGAAAAATATGTATTGTTAAGTGTACGACCAAAGCATAAGAAGAATAAGAAAGCATTACAAGTTTGTTAAACCAACATAAGGATCACATTTAGTGTTACAAACTAATTAAACCAACATAGAAGTCATATCTAGCATTACAATAGCAACTTGGTAAAAACTATCATAAGAAAGAGACTAGAATCGTCTCGTCATTCATTGACCAAATGCACTTTAACAGCCGCAACCACACCTCCTTGTTTGAGTTTAAGTTCACAAACCACAGTGTCTCCTTGTTTCTGTATAAGCATAATTTTCCCATCTTTCTTGAAGATTCTCACTTCAAAATACATCGTGTCTTGGTGTGTTAAGACCAAGATATCATCTGGACATAAAAGGTTGTCATCCAATCTTCTTTGACCATAAACAGACCTTTCTTGTCTTGCTGGAGCCAGAGTTTCCAGGAATTGTTCCAGCGAACACTAAACACCACCCTGTGCTCAAAAGCCTCTCACCAGTGCTTCTCAGAAAATCTTCCGGAATAATCCTCGTACGAAAGCCACAAATCAGAAATAGTCGAAAACAACAAACAATACTGACATTAGACGAGAAAACATGAGACTGAGAGCTATAACTTTCCAAAGGAAAGCACCAGCAGCAAAACATGAATTTAAAAGCTTGGTGTGTAGGTCACGCAATGCAAAGAAAAGTTATGGAAATGACTAAAACCAACACCAGCAGAAACATGAGCGAAGAGCTAATGAAACCATCAACTACAATCTGATCAAGCCTAGCTTCTGCTTATGAATCATCACTACTTACATTTCTAGAAACAACATCGAAAGCAAAGAGAAGAATCAATTGGAAAGAGGACGTGTTACAGCTAAACTAGATTTATAGTCTTGTAAAGAAAGCAAGTTCGATGGAACAGAGAGTGAAAATCAGAGCAGCTCCATTTTTCCGAGCAAAGATTAGAGTAGAACAGAGGAGTAACTAATATTGAGAGTTACCATGCATTTAGATTTCCAATTTCGTCCTAGAGACAGAGACTTGGTGAAGCTAGGCTTGCTCAGATTTTCTCGGATCTCGCTGTCGGACAACATTGTCTCTTCAAAACTTATAATTGCCTTATTTTCGCATTTGTTCTTACCTCGAGTTGCCGATCGTGTCTTTCGGTAGACAAAGCAGAGTCCTACCAACGTGCCCCTAACCTTTCAAGTCATAGGGTCGTAGTTTCGTACAACAACAGATATTGCAGAGCGCTTTGAAAGCTCTGTACCACAAATTGATATAAATTATATAGAAACATTTCAATTCCTCTTCAAACAAATTCACGAGACTATTCGAGTAATTTAGATTATCCACACGTCAATTATAGAGGTTGATTAGTTTCTTTTTTCAAAAACGAAAACTAAAAAACTACTATAGAAACTACACAACAAACATTCAAATAGTAACAGTTTGGTTTTACTGTTACCTCCCCACAACCAGCAGACCATAAAATTAAATCACTCTCTTTCCGGTTCTATGGACCAATTAACCGGCAATCATCTAACAACTAAAACCACCAGTTTCACTCAAGCTGAAAACTCAAACAGCATCGTGTGGTTGTACTTCTCACCAGCCTTAACCACAACAGACGGGAAATTCGACTGGTTAATCGCGTTCGGGAATCCCTGCGTCTCAAGGCACACACCTGCATGCTTCCCATAAACCGCATTCCTTTTTCCAACCACTCCATTCACATAGTTCCCGGTATAAAACTGCACCCCTGGTGCATTCGTCCACAACTCCATTACCCTTGAGCTCCCACCGTCTCTGTGCTTCGCTGCGTGTTTCAGCCCGTCCTTCTCCTCATCAGGACAGTCCAACACGTAGTTGTGATCATATCCGATACCCACCTCTCCTATTGACTCGCCTATCCTTTTCTCCTCCGTGAAATCGACCTGTAGGAACTGTGAATTGATCCACAGAGGTGATATGAGACCCCCAGATCTGGATCCTATGGTCAAGAATGTTTCCTGAGTTGTGACCCGCCAAGTTCCAGTATGTATGCTGAGCTAAGCTTATCGGAGTGTCTTTGTTCTCCGGAACTGCCTCCATGTCAAGTCTCATGGTCGTGGCTGACGTGAGAGTGTATGTCGCCGTGACAGCAACCGCTCCGGGATAACCTACGAGGGGACAAAACACATTATATATTTACCTTATCGAATTGCATAGATATAGCAAAAAAGATATATACATATATATATATATATGAAAAGGGAGATGTAACCTTCTTCTCCATCGACGCTGTGATATTTGAAAATGATGAAAGGTTTTTCACCGTCTTTCTTGTGTCCTGCAACGTATGGGTGGGCACGGGTCAATTACCCGTTTTTTTAGTGGGCTTGATACCCGACCCGTTACCCGCAAGTAATATTTTTTTTGACCCGGACTTGATACCCGTTGAACCAAGTACCCGTAGAAGCAAGTACCCGCAAAAAAAGTTAATACCCGTTACCCACTACCCATTACCCGTTACCTGTTACCCGGCCCGTTACCTGCGGGTATTTGCGGGTATTTGCAGATTTTTACGGGTTTTTGCGGGTTTTTACGGGTATTTAACCGGTATTTAACGGGTAAGTAACGGGTATTTGCGGGTAACGGGTACGGAGCGGGTAACGGGCCGGGTATTGAATTTTTTTTGAAGGCTTGATACCCGACCCGTTACTTGCGAGTAATTAATAGTTGGACTTGATACCCGACCCGTTTTAAACGGGTACTTGGCTTGACGAGCCGGATACGAAGCGGGCCGGACGGATCGGGCGGGTATCAAGTACCCGTGCCCAGGTCTACTGCAACGTCCCATATCTTCTTATCGAAAGCTCTGTTACCACCTGCATATAGAGTAGTAACATTTATGTTTTACACATCCGATTAACTTTGCGAAATGCTATAGAATTATAAAGACGAGAGAATCGTATACCGTGGAGGCTGTTGGGAGGCTTGTTGATGGGAAGAGTGTAGTCGACTCCATTGAGACTAAACTTGCCCTCTTTGATCCGATTTGCTACACGACCAACTATGCACCCAAAGTACGGTGCAAGCCCTTTCTGTAACAATCATATATTTCAAATTCATACAAAAAATCATTACCACTGTTACAAAATCCAGATTGTTTTGATTGTACAATCAGATATCATCAAAAGAAAATTATATATTTCTTAACAATATGATTCAGACACTATGCATACAAACATATTTCAGACACATTTGTTATTGTTGCTTATAAATATTCTATTGACAAATTCAGACAACAGAAATCACATGGGTGGATCGAGTTTGAAATCAGATACATCCTGGAGCCATTAATAAGAACTCTTGTTTTATCAGATCCATTGAACTGTGTCGAGATCGATTCAAGAATTAGGTCAATTCAAGAGAAAATGACCACGTATGGATCCACCGAGTCGAATCCGAGAATTACATCAGCCAATTTCCCTTCAATTTTTTTTTTTTTTTAAAAAAAGAAAACAAACACGAACATCAGATTATTAATTGGGATGTGGAGAAAAGGGAATAGATAAACAGAGAAATAGAGAAGAGAACGAACCGTTTTTGTCGGGGACAGACAAGAAGGTGATGGTGGCGCCATAATTTGAGATGTTGACCTGCAAGGATCCATTGTTGAGCTCGAAGATCTCAGGAGTATTTTTATTGCTCTGATCTGCCATAACCGAGCTTAAAAGGTCAAATTAGGGTTTAGGATTAGAAGGAGGAGATGCCAAGTGATTAGATTTTGTTAGATATGTAAGAGAGAAACAAGGAGGAAGTGATCAGTTATGTTGAGCTACAAACCAAATTCGTAATCTCCTATAACGTATCGGTGCTGACGTCATCTCAATCCCAAACTCCTCTCTTGTTTTCTTTTCTTTAGTTTTTTTTTTTACACCATAGATAAATCTTTAATTACTTGCATTATTAAATTTGGACTAGTATCCAAATATTTTGTTTAAAAAGATGGAATTTTCCATTAGTTGGATTATATAATTTCGGCGAGAAAGTGAAGGAAAAATAATTTATCTGTGTTTTGTAAAAAGAAAAAAGAGACACTAATATGTAATATCATAACTGCTTCTTCGCGTGAAATTAGATCTTAGCTGTAACCTTTTTCAGGTATCCTATGAATAAACGGTATAACCTATATAAAGTTGATTTAATTTTTGTAATTTCAATTTGTTCCAAAGCAAAGTAGCAGCAGCTTTTATCCAAAGTTTACCCTAAAAATAAAATTAAAAACCATTGAGAGAAATAGAGTAACAGATGGCAAAGAGGTCTTTAACTTAAATGAACGAAGAATTATTTTAAAAAAGCAAATCATTTGTCACTTTCTCCTTCTTTCACCTATCATCCAAAGTCCAAACCAAAGCAAACGCT
Organism: Streptanthus diversifolius; assembly: GCA_039880935.1. Classification (NCBI taxonomy): domain Eukaryota; kingdom Viridiplantae; phylum Streptophyta; class Magnoliopsida; order Brassicales; family Brassicaceae; genus Streptanthus; species Streptanthus diversifolius. The sequence continues at coordinate 15,463,472 of JAXGFM010000013.1, read as the reverse complement.
ACTTTCCTTTTTCTATCTCATTACGAACTCAGCCGATCCGACGTCGTTTTTCAACAATCTCCAACACGGAAATGCAAGATCCACGCCATCAGGTTCCATCTTCTCCGACCATATCCTCCGTCTCTTCCTCCGATCTTGATACAGTGGTCAGTTTTTATACTCTAATAAAATTTACTAGACAGTCTAATTTATTTGATTAATCTAATTGATTGAGCTTCCTTTTTCCTAAAAATCCCTTCAAAATACCATCTTTTTTTTTTTTTTTTTTTTAGAAAACTAAATTAACTTCCAAAGGTTGTGTTTTTCGAAACATATACATATGCGTTTTTTCTCCGAGTCCAGAAAACTAAATTGCTTCTGAGATATGTTCAGGTTAAACTTTTTTTTTTTTACTTTTTGAGTTCGTTTTCAAGGATTAATATTGAATTGAAGTTTCCTGATTGGATGTTTATTGGTGATGTGGATATTAGTCTACAGGATCCTTCTTCCATGACAGAAGCATCACACTGGGAACACTTATGGGATTTAGTTTCACAGCTACCATGCCGATGATGCCATTTAGAGCTTCTTCTCACCGCCACGTATCTCCCTCCGTCTCAATCTCACCAGCTTCCAGCTCCAACGCTACAAGACGCAACCAGAGGAAGCGTGCTCCTTCGAATTCGGCTGAGCGGCATCGCCGTCGCAAGTGGTGGCGCTTTTGCCGAGACGACGACGACGGATACGGGATGCACCGTGGTTCCGGAGATTGTAGACGGTCATCCCTGGGGGAGTATTTGGAGGTGGAACGGAGGTTTGGAGATGAATCAGTCTATGGCTCGGCCGAGGCGGAGCTAGAGGGTGCGGTGACGCGTTACAGGGAACAGCAGCCGGCGTTGGCGGAACGGGCGTTGTTCGCCGACGGGCGGGTTCTTCCTCCGGCTTCGGCAGAGGTTGTTACCGGAGAAGGTACGCCGGCGGCTACGGCACTTTGTAGATTCCCGGTCTCCTTAACCGGTAAATGCAGCGGAGGCGGAGGATAGATCCGTCGGTCCATGTGCTTATTTATTTCTTTTATTTTAATTTTGTGTATTCAATATTTTTAGAATATTAATCATAGTTTAATGGGATGCAGTTCAATAACAACAATATGGGATGGAGAAGTGCTTGTGACTTCTGATGGTATAATGCTTGTGACTTGTTTTTATTGTTTATGTTAAAGAACTGCTTGTGACTTTTGATGGGGTTGTGAAACCAAACTAATACTATTAGATATGCGAAATTATTAAGCAAAAAAAAAAAAAAAAGAGAAATGATTTATAAAATAATACTTGGTTGGTGTTATGATTGGAACACATCGTCTAATGATTATTTTTGCAGTTGTTAAGGGCTCTTATTTGAACTGTTAAGGTAGGTTTTGAACTATCATCCTGAGTTTTTTTGCTTCTAACTATTTCAATCATACATCAAATTTTTATACAATTAGTCAGTCTTCCGATAGTAATTAGAACAAATCAAATTGTGTTAAGAGGCAAACACGACATATATTTTTGGCTGAGACAGTGCCACACTTTAACATACCACTAGAAACAAAGAGTAGAAATTTTACAATTAACCACATAACATAAGATGATAAAATTTACCAAGCAAACAAGTGAGTATAAGAGTAAAGAAATATGGGAAAATGGTTGTTGATGTGTGTCCATAATCACGAAGCAAATTTACGGAATTAGAAAATGAAAAATATATTTGGGAAAATGTTTGTTATGTGTGTGTGTTCGTATTTTGTAACAAAAATAATTATTTTGATTTTATAAACAAATCATTTTCTATAAAATCAAAATAATTATTTTTTGTTACAAAATAAGAACACACATAAAGCGACACAAATTTGGTTTTTAGTAAAAAAATGACAACGGCTTATCAAAAGATTGTTCTATTTTTCGGCTTTTTTCGTTCTAAACTTGTATGTGATAAAGTCATTTAGGTTAAATCTGAATTTTGTTTAGATGAATTAAATCCTAAGAAAATTGCTGAGTTAGATATTCAGTTAACGATTTTATGTTTTTTTGCAGTGATTTTGACGATTGTTTAGCTTGTTTTTAGGTATATATTAATCTATGATTAAGTTTGTTTTATTTGTATTACATATTTATAAGATTTTTTATCATTAACGAAAATAGTATTTTATGTTTAAAAAAGAAAATCAAGCGACACAATTTTTAATATTATTTTTTCGTCCTCTCTTTCTCTCTCGTTCCCATATCTTTTATTTTTTCTCAAATTCTAGCCGCCATTATTAATTGCTTTCCTAGTGGTGGGTTGACTAATTTTACCGCCACCAGAAGGGACTCCACATTGTCCCTTTCCTTTTTTTTTCTTTTGAGACGACTTATTTTGTAACTTTCATCCTTAAAACTTAATTATAGTAGGAGGTGGTGGTCTCCCTACATCTTGATGTGTTGGTGGAGCTTCGATAGTTTGGTAGTAGTGGCTCTATGGCGGTGTCGAAAATGACAAGAGGACAAGATTTTGGATGCAGATACGATATCTCTCTTGCTTTTGGTGTTGTACCTCTATTTCAGTGTCTAATTTGAGGTTTGGAAACTCTAATCATTCCCTCTTGCAGATTAGTGTTTTGGTTTAAGTTTTATAGACTTTGGATTCCAACGAGGGATTTTTGGGTGAGACCTCGGCGTAAGTTTCTGTCAATACTTGTGGTGATCTTATAGTGTTTGTTGTTGTTGTTAGAATTTTACTGTTGTTTATTTATATTCTTATAATACTTGTGGATCTGACTATTGTTTTTTGGAAAGTCATTTTATTTTATTTATCTAATGTTTGAATAAAGTCAATTAGATTAGTTTAAAGCTAATTTTTAGTGAAATTTTAGAAAGCTAATTCTAAAACATGACTGTTGTAACATTTGTGACATTATTTATATTTGTGTTTACAAAAAAAAAACATCAAGCGACGCTACACACAAAAGACAACTCTTTTTCTTTGTAGGGTCTCTCTCTCTTATATTAAGCAGCAGCATAAAACGTCAATCGATGGCGTCTCACGCTTCGAATCTCTGGCTGCTTCTCGTTTTAGGTATCGCCGGGACTCTTCTGGCAACCAAGAAGCTGAACATGACCATCCGTGAAGATTTCGACAAGCTCTTGCTGCTTCCTCCGCCGCAACCTGCTCCTCCCAAAGCCCCTCACCCTCTCACCGGTCTCTCTTTCTCCGTATCCGATGTGTAAGTCACTGCAGACTTCTTTCCCCCTTCTTCTTCGGGTTCGTATGTCTATTGTACAATTTTGGGGATTTAGGTGAAGATTGAAGAATTTTTGCTGGGGTAATCAAAATTTGTTTGCCAAATATTGAAATATGCGTTGACTCCGTTCGGATTGTATGTCTGTTCGTGAGCTTACGAGAGTATAGTTGATTCATGGTGATGAATCCCAAACATACAACTTTTCTGAGACACACGATCTCATCCTATCTCCTAAGGTGTTTGATAGAACTAGCAGACACACCCACATATACACACGCACGTTTTGAATCAAACTAGAAACAAATTTTCAGAATTATTACTGTCGTGGAGAGTGCCTGACCTCTACGAATCCATAAGTCCACTTAATACACGATGGATGTATATGTTAATAGACTAGCAAATGTTTTTCTAATTTATGTGCATATCTCAGTCTCTTGTATGAACTTTTAACTTTGAATCAAGGTTTCAAACTGCTAAAGTTACTCTTTCTTTCATTCTCATCTGTTTTCCAGATTCGATATTACAGGCTACGTGACTGGCTTTGGTCATCCAGACTGGGTCAGGACCCATGAAGCTGTTTCTATAACAAGCTCTGTGGTTTCAACTCTCGTTGAAGGTGGAGCCACTTGTGTTGGAAAAACTGTAGTTGATGAACTTGCCTTCAGGTTTGTCTCTGTTTCGATTACATATATAAAATTGTTACCAATATCGTAATTTCAGATAAGGACCTGTAATTTGTGTGACAGATGTGGAATCTTTATTTTATCAGGGCTCAAGTATTTTTGATTCCTTTGTTTAGCGGTTTTTTTTTTCAGTATTAGTGGAGAAAACAAGCATTACGATTCACCCACAAATCCTGCTGCTCCTACTCGTATTCCTGGTGGCGCTTGCAGTGGAGCTGCTGTTTCCGTAGCAACTAACACTGTGGATTTTGCGTTAGGTGAGTTCCGTAGATATTTTTTCCCTTCTTAGGACAAAATGGTGTAAGATAACCCTAAGTTTTGCTAACAAAACATTGCATAAACTTTCTATACATTGTTGACATGACATTTCCATCAAAGCTGCCACCACATTGCAGGTCTAAACAAGATGCTGCTATCACTATAATTAGGGACACTTCTGCACTCATTTTCCTCTCATCATAAACGTGATAGTGAAGGCTTAGAAGGGGATGTATGAATCACTGAACGAAAACACACACTTCAGTAAACTTCGAGTTACAGTAGGGATGGGGTCAGTCCCAAGGGAGAATCACACCCCAACTTTTCTGTATAAGCATAATTTATTATAATCTAACAGCTCGCTCTCAGCTTGATTTAGGCTCTTATGGCTATGTAGTAAAATAGTTCCATACGAATTTACATGGTAGTCTGTTCATTGCCCCTCCCTTCCATCTCTAAAACCTCAACTGTTTACTGGTTCTGGTTAATTTTTTATAAGAAAATGGGTCTGATGACTTGCATCATTGCAGGCATCGACACAGTTGGCGGGGTAAGAGTGTCTGCTGGATACTGTGGCGTTCTTGGATTCAAATCTTCCCATGGGGTTATTGCAAACACAGGGATCATACCAGTATCTTCTAGTCTTGACTCTATAGGTATGGATACACACATGTGTGGCTCAAACCTTTGTGGTAGAATGTTTTGGATCTTATATATACTAGGTTGTGATTGTTATATACTTATATTGCAAGATGACTTCGTTCATATGACAATTTACATTTGGCACTCTTATATGGGCATTAGGTTGATTCTGATCAATAGATATTGCATTCAGGATGGTTTGCTCGGGATCCAAACACCCTACATCGCGTTGGCCATGTACTCTTGCACCTTCCATTTGCCACACAACGGAATCCAAGGCAAATTATACTAGCTGACGACTATTTTCAGCTGTTAAAGATCCCTGTGGACCAGATTATTCAGGTGGTGATCAAATCGGCTGAAAAGCTTTTCGGAAGTATGCCCTTTGCTCTTCCTGAAACTCCTCCGTCTCTGTCATATCCTGATTATAATAGAGTGATCCTTTTGTTTTATATTTTAGGAAAATTGCTGAAGCATCAGAACCTGGAGAATTATTTTGAATCTCAGATTCCTAGCTTGAAAGAGTTCACTAGGACAAAAGCCATTGGTAACACGAAGGTCCCAACATCGAGACTACTGGCAAATGTGATGCACCTTCTTCAAAGGTGTGCCTGTTGTTTATTCACCATCAGAGGATGAGGAAATCTCGATTTTGAACTTTAAAACGATCTTGGCTTGTATTGTAGGCACGAGTTTCTTCAAAACCATGGGGATTGGATCAGTACAGTGAAGCCAGCTATTGATCCTGTGATTTCTTCACAAGTGAGTGAGAACCCAGAATTAACCAATGAAGAGATTGAGAATCTGAATGCAATAAGAAACCAGATGCGAGTGGCCATTAATTCACTTCTCAAGGTATCCCTGCTCTTCTCTGCGATGTCCACAACTTGAGCGACTTTGTTTATGTGTCTTAACCAAGCTTATGTGTTCCCATGCGTCAAGGATGATGGCATTCTGATTATTCCAACAATGCCAGCTGTTCCTCCAAAACTTGGTAGCAAAGAGATAATCTCTGAAGACTATCAAAATCGAGCTTCCAGTCTGCTTAGCATTCCTAGCATATCGGGCTGTTGTCAGGTTAAGTCTCTCTCTCTCTTATTGCTCCATTCTAGTAAAGATGATGGTAAATGGTATTTGGGCCATCAAACAAATCAACATATTATGTGTCTTTAACATTTATTTGCTTGATAATTCAGGTGACTGTGCCGCTGGGACACCACGAGAAGTGCCCTGTTTCAGTTTCTTTCATAGGAAGACATGGTGGTGACCGCTTTCTACTAGATACAGTACAGACAATGTATGCATCTTTGCAAGAACACTCCAGCATTATTGCCGATCCCAAATCATCTGGAAAGACTATCAGCCAAGAAGAGTCAGCTGAAATTGCCAAAGAGAAGGTCAATTAATTTCCATCGCTGGTCTCATTTTTCCCAAATGGCATTGTCCTCCTTTGTTTATTGTGGTTCTCATGTGTTTTTATTTATTTATTATCATCTCTTTGTCCCGTGATTTTGTAAATCAGGGTATCAAGCATTCAAAGAGAGACAGTGGCAGAAAGCTATTGGTCTATACTCAGAAGCTATTAAGCTAAGTGACAACAATGCTACCTATTACAGTAACAGAGCTGCTGCATATCTTGAAATTGGAAGGTAATTTATTTCTCTTCTTCCTAAAAACCCCTATTAAGTGAGAGATGTTTTTGTGTGACATTGGCGTGATAAATCCTATACATAAAGCTTTCTTCAAGCCGAAGAAGACTGTACCAAAGCCATCACTCTCGACAAGAAGGTAACTTTCTTTAAACAGGAAGCTAGCTAGTTTATCTTGTAAGAGCACTCGCTACCTTGAATTTCAACAAAAAAAAAAAAATCCATTTTTTCAGAATGTCAAAGCCTATTTACGAAGAGGAACCGCAAGGGAAATTTCAGGCGATTACAAGGAAGCCATGGATGGTAAGCTTTAAAGAACCAGGATCTGATCTATTTTCGTCTTGTAGTAAAATCGGCGAAGTAAAAAGACAAAGATTAACACTCGAAGATTGTTTTTTTCTTTTTAATTTGAAACTCTGCAGATTTCAGACACGCACTTGTGTTGGAACCAAACAACAAACGAGCGTCTCTATCAGCCGAGAGATTACGAAAGATATTCCAGTGAAGCTTCGTTCGTTTGTCCGTACCTCATCGTTCATTGAGCAAACGTTTGTTCCTTAGAATATTTATTCAAGAGTATCGGCCAATTTTGTTACACTTGTTTTTAAAAAGAAAAAAAAAAAAAAATTGAAACATTACTCGGATATATAGGTATTTTATTTAGATACATTTTGCGAGTCTTCGCCGAAAATGGAATCATATACAGTATTACGTTGTAACGGAATTGTAGCGTTCACTAAAATTGGGTTTCCGAAACTAACGTTAAACTTAAATACCAGATACAGAAACTCCCGGTTGTCTTCTATTTAATGTCAAAGTAGGTCATGCCTTTAATTATATCGTCTTCATTCATTTCTTTTCTCGCACGTTATCTTCTCCACGCAAACGCTTCGCCCCAAAACGAAATAAAACAGAGATAAGAGGAAGAAACCGAAGAGACTTACCGTTTTCTTTTTCAATGAAAAATTGAACGAAACTAACGAAGAAAATAAAAAGAAATAATTGAATTTCTCATCACGGTGAGTAAATTCTATTCACAAAGACTTTAATGTTGGATTCATCTTTTAGTAAGCTTGGCAAATTTGGTTTCTTTGAATACCCTTTTCACCTGGTGAGTAAAGCTGGATTGTACTTGGTGTTTTTAAAAATTTGTTCGTGATGTTTTTGGTTTGTCTGTCTTCCTGATGGACAAATGTCATTTTCTAGGAAATCTTGATTTTTATTCTGAAATCTAAACGTGTGATTGCAGTGGATACTCGACAAAAGATCGTAGAGAGTGAGCAATACGTAGAAATTAATCAAGACAATTAGTCAAACGAAATGACAACGACGGGTCCGGCAAGGACAAGCTCACTAATGGACGATCTCTTGGGACTCCTTAGAATTCGCATCAAACGTGGCGTCAATCTCGCCGTCCGTGATATCAATAGCAGCGACCCTTACGTCGTCGTCAAAATGGGCAAACAGGTTATTACAATCATCAAAATTACAATTTCATTATATTCATACGTACAAATATTCATATTATTGTTGTTTTTTTTTTTTGTAGAAATTGAAGACTCGTGTCATTAACAAAGACGTAAATCCAGAATGGAATGAAGATCTGACTCTCTCCGTCACAGATTCCAATCTTACCGTCCTCTTGGTCAATTTTCATACTAAATCATATATCATATTTCATCATTATGATGTTTATATTGATAAAAAAAGGACCATGTGTTGATATGTTTCGTATGTAGACGGTGTACGACCACGACATGTTTAGCAAGGACGACAAAATGGGTGATGCAGAGTTCGAGATAAAGCCCTATATCGAGGCTTTAAGGATGCAACTTGACGGACTTCCTAGTGGAACCATTGTGACCACGGTTCAGCCAAGTCGTCGCAACTGTCTAGCGGAGGAGTCACGAGTCATTTGGGTCGACGGGAAGCTCGTCCAGGATCTCGTTCTCAGATTACGACACGTGGAATGTGGAGAGGTCGAGGCTCAGCTTCAGTGGATCGACCTCCCTGGCTGCAAGGGTCTATGAAACTTTTCTTTATTAACTACCGTTAATTTGAGGTTTTTTATTTCTTTCAAATTGAATAAAACCTCAAAAAAATCAAAACAAGAACAGAACCATCTTGAAGGATATAATGAATTAAAAACGCGTATTAGTCCATGAGAATATAAGGATTAAGAAATAAGAACGTTGAGGGGAGTTTAGTTCACATATGGTGATCGAGTCCGAGTCGAGCCGTGGTGGTGGATAATGGTCTATGTATATTTGGGTTAGCATTTATAAGGCTTTGATTTAATACGAACAGCTATTATAATATTTAAATGGAAATATATACACCTTTAATGTAACCCTGAATCTGTTTGACCAAAAAGAAATAAAAAAATAACCCTGAATCTATAAAGATGTACGAAAAAAAGAAAATCCAAGGAACAAAGCCAACAGAGATATTAGGTGTGTACTATAATGAGTGTGATGCACCATCGTTAAAAACGACAAAACACGTGAATTAATACCACGTGTCCCGATGTTGTCTTCTTTTATTTATAAAAAAGAAAAAAAAAGAAAAAAAAAGATTCGACTGTATACTTTTTTCTCTCATTTTTTAGTTTGATAGATCCCAAATTACGCTTCCCAATGAACGATCTAGAGATTCCGTTCCACCAACTCCCCAAAATCTTAAGATTTTTTGTTTTATCATTTTTAAGAATTTCTTAAGAACCTTATATTCATATTCTTCAAAAAATTAATTTTTTAAAGAATTTCAAATTAGAAGATAGAATTCCATATTTGTAAACACTATATTTTTTATTTTTTTGTGTCTAAAACGGACCAAAATACTTCTTAGCCGTAACTTGTGTTTTTCCATGTGTTATTTAGTCATATATCACGTACTTTTTGTAACTTTAACATAACATTTCGTTTAACATTTAATACGTTACTTAAACCGTCAAAACATGTTATTTATATATTACCCATGTGATTTTTTAAAATATCAGATATCTATATTTCAACTACTCCTAACATGCTATTTATGAAAATCAAAGTAACAATAAATAATTATTATTTTATAACTAAAATTAAGTAAGTATTAGAATTATATAGCAAAATGGTGGTTAAATTCATTACACATATTTAGGATTCGACGTAGCATTCTAAAATATTAAAAAGATATTAAAATCATTAAGTCAAGTTGACAAAAAAAAAAATATATATATATATATATATATATATTTGTTTTTTTACAGTTAGCACAAAAAAAAAACAAACTCTGCGTTTAACCACTGGTCCACCAGTATAATTAACCAAGTTGTTTATCGTAAAGTTTTTGAAATAGACATGAGATTTCCCACCAATAATACGTTACACACATACAATAACAAAATAGTCCATGTATTCTCTCATTTATCTGCACATGCTCTTCTCACTTCATCTTTTTATTCAAATAACCCATTTTAGTAAAATTAAAGGTAACACTTTAATAAGAGTTAAGTGCAAATATATTGTGTATAAACAGCAAAAAAATATTAGCCACAACTTAAAGATTTCACGACATGAACTAAATTAACACATATTACCGATTTTGACCAAACAACATGATTTTGTTAGTTACGGCCTGCCTCTTTTATTTACCGTCTGAAAGAGCCAAACTCGAAAAAAACGCCACCGTTCGCCTATAAAATAGGGCGCGCAATAGCCACGAAAACCGCAAACTTCTCTCTCTCAGATCCAAACCCAATCACACTTCCCGTGTCGACGTTGTGAATTGATGCAGCAGAGAGGCCGATCCGTTAACCGTAGATCAAGGAGCTTCTCTAGATCCAGACTCGCCGTTGAAGGCCACTGAACCAACTCTTCTTCATTTTTTTTCCGAAAATGGCAGCATCGTACGGTGAGATCTCCGATTAATCTAGAACTAGAGACTGAATTGAGAGAATATTAATCTGATTAGATTTAATTTGTAAAATGTGGTGTAGAGGAAGAGCGTGATGTCCAGAAGAATTACTGGATAGAGCATTCGGCTGATTTGACTGTTGAAGCTATGATGCTCGACTCTAGAGCTTCTGATCTCGATAAGGAAGAACGACCTGAGGTACCCTTTCTTTTTATCTTCTAGCAATTGATTAAGAGATTGGAATCAGTGATTGATAGTTAAGAATCGGGTTCATTAGCTTTGGTTTGGGTGATCCACACTCTTTTTATTTGAATGTTTTGCTTCTTCAAGGAACCTTTATGGCTTTTAATATCTTTAGGGTCTTGTGTGTGTGTGTTTTTGTGGGACATTCGAATTTGATTGCATCTTATGTGTTGGTTTGATGTCGCAGGTGCTCTCTTTGCTCCCTCCATATGAAGGCAAATCGGTGTTGGAACTTGGAGCTGGTATTGGTCGTTTCACTGGTGAATTGGCTCAAAAGGCTGGTGAACTCATTGCTCTTGACTTTATCGATAGCGTCATTAAGAAGGTTCACCACTTTATTCACATTCTTAGGTATTGTTTATCGCTTCATTGCTCATGACTTTAATCTTTATTGCTTGAATGTTATTGCAGAATGAAACTGTCAATGGACATTACAAGAATGTGAAGTTTTTGTGTGCTGATGTTACATCCCCTGACCTGAAGATCACTGATGGATCCATTGACTTAATATTCTCCAACTGGCTATTGATGTATCTTTCTGACAAAGAGGTATACCATGATCTTTTATCAAAGACAACAAAAAACACTTTTGCCTTGAGAAAGCAAGTAAGTTTTGATAGTTTTGTTTCAATGCAGGTGGAGCTTTTGGCAGAAAGGATGGTTGGTTGGATCAAAGTTGGAGGATACATTTTCTTCCGAGAATCTTGCTTCCACCAATCTGGAGACAGCAAGCGGAAATCCAACCCGACTCACTACCGTGAACCCCGTTTCTATACCAAGGTTCGTACTCCGTTTACATAAAGAATTACATTTACGGAACTGCAATTTCAATTCTTTAGCGCATTAAACAATAGTAAGAATGTTTATGCTTGAGAATTTGTTGAGAATTATGAAAGTATCAGTGGCTTTAAGTAGAAGAATAAAAGATACATAACCACTTAAGTTCCCTCATTTTGACTTGAGTTGAATGTTACATTATGCATTGGTGTTTGCTTCTTTTGGTTTATCGATCTTTGTAATGTTTCGGTTTACTGATATGTAGATACTTTTTTCTAAATCTTGGTAAAATATATTTGGATATGTACAACATATATTATAAGAAATCCGTCCACGCGAATGATTGGATTACTGAAGTTCACTCACCCAAAAGTTATGCAATCTACAGATTAAAATTGATGGTTAAAAATGCAGGTCTTTCAAGAATGTCAGACACGCGATGCTGCTGGGAACTCATTTGAGCTCTCTATGATCGGGCAAAAGTGTATTGGAGCTTATGTGAAGAACAAGAAGAATCAGAATCAGGCAAACCAAAACTCTGTTTATCAAAATTGTCTACTTTCCTGCTACTCCAAGATCTTAACAACTGATAACACTTTGTTATGTGCGATGCAGATATGTTGGATCTGGCAGAAAGTCAGCACAAAAATTGACAGAGGCTTCCAACGTTTCTTGGACAATGTTCAATACAAATCCAGTGGGATCCTACGCTATGAGCGTGTCTTTGGACAAGGCTATGTGAGCACTGGTGGAATCGGTAAAATCCCAATTTTCTTTTGCTTGTGTTGTTTGTGTGAGATGATATGTCGATTAGTACTTACGTGTTTATTTGTGTTATGTTTCTTGTGACAGAGACAACCAAAGAATTTGTGGAGAAAATGGATCTGAAACCAGGACAGAAAGTGTTAGATGTTGGTTGTGGCATTGGTGGAGGTGACTTCTATATGGCTGAGAAGTTCGATGTTCATGTCGTTGGTATCGATCTCTCCGTCAACATGATTTCATTCGCATTGGAACGTGCTATTGGACTCAACTGCTCGGTTGAGTTTGAGGTCGCGGATTGCACCACAAAACATTACCCAGATAATTCGTTCGATGTCATTTACAGCCGTGACACTATTCTGCACATCCAAGTACCTAAGCTTTATCTCCATTTGTCCTCTTGGAAGTTTATAACTGTGAATGCTCAACTCATCTCTCTCTCTCCTTCTCTCTCTTTTAACAGAACAAACCAGCTTTGTTTAGGACTTTCTTCAAGTGGCTTAAACCAGGTGGTAAAGTGCTCATCAGCGACTATTGTAGGAGCCCGAAAACTCCATCTCCTGAGTTTTCTGAGTACATCAAACAGAGAGGATATGATCTCCATGATGTTCAAGCATATGGGCAGGTTTGTTTTCTTCGTCAAAGATATGTTATATGTGTCTGTCAATACCCTTTCTCTAACTCTAGTCCCTGGAACACAAATCTTCAATGCAGATGCTAAAAGACGCAGGCTTTAACGATGTGATCGCAGAAGACCGTACTGATCAGGTAAAAAATGAATCTATTACATTTTGGAAACCGAGTATTATCAGTTTTAACAGAGTTTCTTTTATTTTGTATTTACAGTTTATGCAAGTTCTGAGACGTGAACTAGACAGGGTGGAGAAAGAAAAGGAAGAATTCATCTCCGACTTCTCCAAAGTCAGTATCTTTCAATTTAATATATATATATATATTTAGCAACGTTCGAAGCTGTCTCTATTCATTTGTTTCGATTACCTAACAGAGTTAAAAATAAACGCAGGAGGACTACGACGACATTGTTGGAGGATGGAAGGCGAAGCTGGAGAGAAGTGCTTCGGGTGAACAGAAATGGGGACTTTTCATGGCCAATAAGAATTAACTCAAAATCCTCTTCCCTCTTCTTAAATTTTTCTTTTAAATGCGTGTTTGCTTCTTCAATAATACAAATTTCATTTTCGTTTGGCTTTGATGTTATGTGGACTTTGAATCTCGTTGAATCTAGTTTCGTTTACCTTCAGTCTTTTCGGTTAGATAGATAAACCGAGTTTCGTTTGGTTCAATCTTTGTTTTTTTATAACAATTTGTTTATTATCGAAATGTTAGCATATTTGGGTTTTTTCTAGATTTCGGTAGCACTGTGTTCGGTGGCTACAAGTTGGTCTTTAGGCTGTGGTTGCGGTTCGACTTGATGTGATTTATAATCTGGCATTACTTGATGTAGATTGTGTTTTGATCCAGAGTCAAGTCAAATTCTATCTCAAACATAGAATTTAAAGCTTAGGTTACAGGCTTACAGCTTTGCTAAATATTCTGATTTGTCTTATGACTCCAGGGTCAGTCCCATGATTATTTTTTTGTTTCTAAACTAAGTTTTTCACTTAAAGCAGGAGGACGATTACAGCATGACAAAATTCAACATAAAAACAATTTAGAGGCTAAACCAACTCCAAGAAATTTGAGGAAAGCCTCCCATACCCAAAAATACAATCAGCTGCAGAAAAAAGTCAGAATTATACACTCCAGTTAATGGCGATACATTACCGAAAAAGCCAACAGAACTGAAGTTTTTAGTTGAACTTTTAAGAAAATTTTATTAGCTAATTAATTATTGTTAATAAAATATTTAGAAAAGCATTTAAAAGTTCCATATTCTCTAAATGCTCATTCATCTGTGCTTTCATATGAAGCTTTTGATAAAGCATTAACTTTAAAATATCTTAAATTTAAAAAAACATTTTGATAAATTAGTTTATTTTATTTAATAATATAAAACTCATGTTTATATTAAAAAATAAAATTTATTTTTTTAAAACTAAGATTTACCATTAATTAATTATTATTTTAAATTAAATATATAATTAAATAAATATAATTATTTTCAACAAATTATAAATTTTATTAAATATACATTATAAATATAGTATGTATCAACTAATATACTATATAATATATAATAATTTTTATATAAATTTTTATAGCTCTCTCAAATAGTTATAATAAATATACTCAAAGCAAATAGTATTTGTAACATGCTGTGTTTCTGTTGTTTACTGTTACTATTTTACTATCAACTATATCAATTAAGTCCTAAAAAACATTAACTCTGAAACCATTTAAATCATTCGAACACAAACAACAAACAAAACTACATCACAAAACCAAGACAACCATATCATCAATCGAAGTAAAAAATAATCCATGAGTTTGGTTTTTGCTTGTTCATTCATTTTCTTTAGTTATTTAACAAACAGGAAAAATACTTACTGGGATTCGACTTTTTCATATCTACTAAAAATACAAAAATGCATGATAGATTATGTAAATTATACTTCTTACAAAAAAAAAAGTCTTTTTTGTGCACTTCATATTATAAAAACTAGACATGTATATTTAAAACTTAGTAACAATGTTTTTTTATCTATCTTTATTTAATTAAAGTATATTGTATGCAGATGTTCTATCCTCACAGATTGACATCCCAATTAGGTATCTAAAATTATAGATCTCACTGAACATATATGTAGAAATCTTTTACAAAATGTATTTTCACTCGTAGCCAAAAAAGTAAAAAGAAACAACATAAAATAAAAGAAAAAGAAAAACATTCCTTTGAGAGTTGTATAGCCATATAGGACTGTGCAATATAAAGTGTCGAGATAAATAAAGACATTGAAATCACAAACACACAACACAAGACTAGATTCGTCAGACTCCTATTTAGGTTTTGACCCAACCCTACCTCAACTACACACCTACTATTCTACTTCTGTAATCAACAGTGTCAATTTCAATGTCTTTTTAAGTCAATTTATTTGCAATATCTATCAGTTTTCCTACAAGTTATTTAATTATACTTATCCCAACAGCAACACAAAAGCCATGTTTGATATTATAATTACATCGTTTTAGAAAGAAAGAAAGAAAAAAAACACATAACTAGGTAGACTGATTGACAAATACAGTAGTATTAAAAATAATAAATCAAGGTAGACTATTAAAGTTACGTCCCTGGATAGCTAATTAATATAATAATATAACAGAGAATTTGATGCAATCTTACATTGTCAGAAAATTGTATAGTGTTTGAAATGTGAATGTGTGGAATCTTTTTGTCTACATGTGTGTATATATATATATATAGAGAGGTACACATGTGACATATATGAATGATGATGACCTCATGATAGGAGAGATCACTGACAATAATATAAGAAAAAAGACTTGAAAATAGGCTTTAATCGTTTGTTTTGAAAAATTGATCGTTTGTCTCTCAAGGGAGAAATGAAGAAAAGAATGAATGAATCACATGACGCATTCAACCAAAAATATAAATAAGAGGAGAACGGGTGACTCACACCCAACCCAACCCCAATGGTCCACCTCAATGCCTGTCACCATTTTGTCCCTCACAGTCCTTCTGTCTTGTCAATTCTCTCTCTACACTCTCTCTCTCTTCTTCTTCTTCTTCTTGTCTCTTAGGGTTATTCAAAAAGTTCAAATAATCAATGCAGACTAGTTTTTTTTGTTAACACTGCAAACATACTTTCATTAATTAATAAACAAATATTTGATAAAACAACTTGTAACCAATGCGGTAATAGAACCATCAATAGTGGCATAGATACAACAACTTGTAACCAAAGCTGACTAGTTTCAACAATCTATCGAATTGACTTCCCCGATTTTTTTCTTAATTATAACATAATTTATTTCTATTAATTACGATGGACGTGTGTGTGTTTCGGACACCTAAACGGCCGTCTCTCTATAGTTCGACTTTTAAAACCTTGACATTCTCTATCTTTTTCTAATTAATGTTGTTATTAATGGATTTTTCATTGAGTTTCTTGTTTTAGACTTCAGCTACGGGTTTCTTTAGCTAGAGACAAATACATAAATAATAACATCCCTTGCATATGAAACAGTGACTGTGTCCTTTATCTATAAACTATATACTTTAGAAGAAATCATATATGTGCATGCGCAAGTGGATGAGATGTTTTGGGTTCATTTATACAAAGATAAAAATATGTATGTGTATTATGCACGATCATATGAATTAGCATCGCCTATAAACTAGCCATCATCTTCATGCGATAATATTCGTATCTCTACTTTTTTTACAAGTTTATACGTGAGATTCCACGTTGGTCATCATCACATTTCCCCTGATCGTTATGTGATTTAGAAATTCTTATTTGTAGTAATTAATTAAAGCTTTATGCATATAGTACTACACGTAATTCAACTCTGATATTAATTATGATAAAATCCAACGAGCGAACACAGATTTGTATGATCCATGGAGATAACCAAAAGATTACACCGTACGATTACACTTTATCATTAATCTTCGTTACAATTCACGAGAAGATTCATGTTT
Source organism: Streptanthus diversifolius (assembly GCA_039880935.1). NCBI lineage: Eukaryota > Viridiplantae > Streptophyta > Magnoliopsida > Brassicales > Brassicaceae > Streptanthus > Streptanthus diversifolius. Next base: position 15,446,696 of record JAXGFM010000013.1, on the reverse strand, counting down.
CTTTATTTCCTAGCAACAAAATATAAGACAGTGCTATGGTTTATATAATAGGATTGTACGTGTGGTAATCTGTTGACTAGGGGCGTACCCATTAATATTTCTCTTCTTGCTTTTCACTTTTTTTTTCGTACAAACTGATTGAAGTTATGTTTTTGGTTACTTCCATGCTTTACGAGAATCACAAACACATAATCATCATGAAAAAGAAGAAATAAAAAAAGCAATGCAAAGAGAGGAAGAGGGAACAATAATGCATAAAAATGAGCAATACAAACAAATGAAATCACTCTCTATATTTCTTCTAAAATTGTTATTAAAGAAAATAGTCTCATTGAATCGTACAAAGAGACATAAAAGAATGAATGAATCTTTTGGAAAATAAAGGAAAGTGTCGGGGCTTCTTCTATGAATAAGCTATTCAATTTTTTAATTTAGTTCTTCTAATTTCTCTTTTGTCATGTCTCTTCTGTCCTCTAAAAGTCACTCTTCTTTCCCTTTCTCTTTGATATTTTGTCTTTTTCCGAATTTTTGAAAATAATGGTGTGGCTATTGGTTAGTTATACTTTATAATATATGTACTGCGGTCTAATTCCATTCGATAAAAAAATATTAATTCAAGTTATTAGGTTTTTACGCAAATTAGGTTGGTCCTTTCTTTCTTTCTTTCTTTTTTTTGTTAAAAAGGTTGGCCCTTGTTTTATCAAAAACTTTTAAACCATCCATAAAATCATAATTTCTACGGTTTCCAACGACTTTCTAATTCATATATATTCATAAAGGGTTCTATCTAATCAAAGTTTAGATTATGTTAGAACTTCTTATAAAATGATATACAAATTGATACGAGATATACGGACTACAAATAGTTGATTCACGATTTTGGAATTTATGTTCAATTATTTACTTACGTTTTTCCAGTTTTTTTCTTACGTTTAATGTTTTAGCAACGCATTTTTCAGCTAAATCAACAATATTTAGATTTTAATGAAAATTATTTCTGAATTGTGAACGCCAAAACTACAACAAAAGTACTATTTTGTGATTGACTCTTGTTTACACATATAAAAGATTATTTATTAAATATATATAAAAAACAGTTTAGTTTTTAGTGGCTTAAACATCTAAATTTTTACATGAATTAGAATAAATTTTGGTTTATAACTAACTGGGTTACAATAATGTTCTTTTAAGTAATTTTACGTGTAAAGACATATACAAAATAGACTTTTAAGTTGGAAACAATCCAGAACTTAATAACTATTTGAATATTGGTAATGGTTCTATATAATTTACGTGGTATGATGTATGATGAGTGATGTTGAATAAGAGAAAAATATATAATTTATATTGTATATGTAAATAGCAAATGTGTCGGAATCATGTGGCACAATGGTGGCCACCTCTGAAACTCATGACACAAGTCTGGGGTTCGAACCCAGCACCCCTCAATATTATGAGGGATATTAAAGCCACTAAAATATGTTGACAAAAATATATATATATAGCAAATGTAAAGGCTTTTGTTGGCATGCAAGAGTGAAGAGAAAACAAAACAAGTCCCATACCAAATTTCTCCACTCTCTTAGTCACTTCAACATCAACCCAATTCTTTTTGTCTCTCGCACATTTATAACTCAAAGATACGCATGCCAAACTTGACACAAACAGTATATCGATCATGTGTGTGTGTTTATTTACATAGTAATATTTTGTGATATAATATTTTTTTTTAAAAAAAATATATCGTAATGACGCCTTTAAGAAAATGGTATATAATAATAACGAGTTCCCATTTTGGTAACACTTGCTATCAATTATCATCACTAATTACCTTCAAACACCAACCAAATCAAGCGAGTTTCCTAATCCAAAACCCTAACTCACCACATCCACACAAATGATATACTAATGGGCAAATGACATCAGATGTCTCTCTATTATTCTCTTAAGCTTTGTTTGGCTCGTTTCAACATTTAAAGAAAGTGGTCCAAAGTGCAATTTTAAGGTAAACCCTTATGAATTGTTAACATCAACACCATAAAGACACGCCTGCCCTCACTCCCAAACAAAACCCTAAGTAATTAACCTTTTTTCTCTCGGTCTGACTTTACTCATAAATTAATCTAGTTATCAAATAACACAAAAAGATGTTTCTCATGAAAAAATCAATTAGGGTTAGTTCTTCAATGGGAGAAACTCATAGAAGCAGTGAATGCCACTCTCTTGCTCTTTCCCACCATCGCCACCATTGCTACAAAACCCTTCTTTTCTCAGTGGAAACAGCTCTAGTGTCAGTTCTTGATGATTGGATTCACCGTTTGAGCAATCTTCATGTTGTTCTTGATCTTTATTGTCATCACAAGTCTCTGAGTTCTTTGCTGCTCCTGTCCTTAGTAATAAAGGTGAAACTCGGACCGTATCTTTAGCAGCGAAAAAGTTGGACGAAACAGTAGTGGAATTGAGAATGAGTTGATGATGATGATGCTGTGAAGAAGGATATAGTCCAGGTGGCAGCTGCATCACTTGCCACATGTCATTTCTTCCAGCAAAGCTTTGACTTTCGTCTCCTACAAGTCGACCATTGCGCTTCGATGCTACCATCGCTATTGAGACGGGCTCATCGTGACGATGATGGTCATGAGGTTTCTAATTATGCAAAAAAATGCAAGATTTTTAAATTTAATATTATTCAGTTAGCATCGGAAAATGGTAACATATAAGTCAAAATCTTGGCAAAGCGACAAACTTTATGCTTAAAAAACCCCATCACACAGGCCCAAAATAAAATTCCAGAAAGGACAGGGGTGAAGGAGAACGAGAACGTTAAAGCGCAGGGTCAAACGGTCTTTTCATATATTTGGAGCTAAAAAGCACACTAATTTGTGGAAATTCACCAAATCCAAGAAGAAAAACAAAAATCGATCGTACGTAGCAGCTGTCCCGACAGAAAGGAAAGTCTCTGCAGCTTTTTGGAATCCATTATTTTTTTAAAAAAAACTTTCAAACAATTAAACTAATATATAATTTATCTACCAAAAAATAAATAATTTTGCATTTCCCGACAAACTAACTATTTTTGTCTTTTCCTCTGCCTCACCTTCTCTAACATCATCTCTCTGCCTTTGTTTTTATCTTTTCTACAAAAATTACCCAAACTTCCAAAAGAAGAATTAACTTATTCTTAAGAGTTTCTCTTTGTAATCATATGCCAATTATACCAATCCACAAAAACCCTTAATTACATTCCCTTTCATGTCTCCGATAGAGATAATAATATGACCAACAAAGTATCAAAAAGTATGATGAATAGAAACAAAGATATGGACAATATACACATATATACCTCTGGTTGTGTGTCGCATCCGACCGAGCAGATCTCGTTCTTGGTCTGTTCAATCTTGTAACCTGTAAAATTCAAATGAAAACTATGTCAAAAATTCAACTTTTCGAAATGTAATTAACCCCTCCCCCATATTCTGTTTGGTCTCTCACCTAGTGTATCTTTCTTGTCGAATCCGTGGTTTGAGACAAGATTCGTTGTTGTAATGACCGATTCATCATGGCCATTTTCCATTTGTCGACGCCGTTTCTGGCGCTCGCGGGCTTTGTGGTTTTGGAACCAATAAAAAACGTTTTTGCCTTCTATCTTCCCGTACCGTCGTAGCTGCGCGGTGATTTGTTGGATATGATCAGCCGAAGGAGTTCTAGTTCCTTGTTGGTAAAGCTCTTCAAGAACCCTTAATTGATCCGATGTCGGATTCCACCGTGAGCTCACCATTACCGGTGGATGTTGAGGCTCTGAGTTTAGCATCATCAGCTCTCTCTTGTTCTGCTCCGGCGTCAGCGTCGTCACCACTGCTTTACAAATCATAACAAGCAAGAAAATGAGCATTGCCGCTTCTCTAGATACGGAACCTTTCAAAAGAAGTTATTAACAAAAAAAGCGTTAATGGAAACTAAGAAAGATAATTGCTTTGTGTGGAGAGAGAGAGAGAGAGAGACCCATATTAAAGCGGTGGTCGGAGTTGGTGTTTGCGACGGCAGTGGGGCAAGAAGAGAGGCGTGGGATGAGAGGACGAAGTTTTCTTCCTCCGTTGAAGGAATCTGCACCTCCTTCGGTGTAACCCATCATCCACATTTTGAACTATTTTAAAGAAATGTAGGAGATGTGAATGATATGGTTGAAGGATGAAATAGACGAATAGTAGAACGTGTTATTGGCCGTTTTTGGTTTATAGGTTGGAAGTAGAGTGAGAAAGTTATGATATCTTTGTATGTGAATGTGAAAATGGGAGCATGCAAATGGGTTTTGTAAGCACACATATAGTGAGAGAGAGACAACCTAAAGCATTTATTTTTCTATTATTAATTAAAATTCTACATAAATGTGGATAAAGCTTTATACTTATTTAGTTTGTTTAATTTCTTTAATTGAATAAATCCTCCACCGACCTTCAAAAACAAAAACATTTTTATAAACAAAGATGTATAACATAATAGAATTCTTTTTGGATTTTGGGGGAAAAAAATAACAGAATTCTGTTCCATGCAGAATGTACTGTTTTATATTTTATATATGTAAAAACTGAATTTTATTTATAAAATATATATGTAAGAATTTTAATTCGTTACTGCTTATTTATTTGATGGACAATATTATATATTCGATTAATGTAACCTGTAATATTCTTCATAGATATTAGACCCAGGATGTACCTATACATTACATGAAAAGCTTTTCTATATCAAGTTATTTACTAACTTATAAGAAGTTAAAGTTCAGGAGTGCTTATGTAGTAAAAAAATCCTATTAAACGTGGAAGTACACTTAAGCACAAAATCACTGACATACAAACAGATTCCGAAAAGAAGACAAGTAATAATTAGCGATTCACTAAATGCATATTGATAATATTGTCTACTTGGATATATTATCAAGACCAATGCAAAAGAAATGAGCTCAGATTGACCACCAATATTATAAGATATAACTAAAACATTTTTGGAATGATTTAACTAGAATATTAGTTGTATATATATATGTAATAGCATACATAAGTAGTAGCTAGGTACTACAAGATAGTAATATATAATGAAAGAAAGTAAAGGAAGAAGATGAGGTTGACTAGTAAGAGGAGAGCGTGGAAGTCTGTGGATATGAATGATATGGGGAGATGCGAAGGAGCTTAAAACGACGTGACATTCTCCCATATCTCCCCATCACTCCTTTTCTTTCTTTCTTTATTTCATTCTTTTTTTTGAATAATATAGTTTTTGTTTATAGGAAAGATATTGAGAGATAAATGTATGTGTGTGTGTGTGTGGTGGCTTTCACTATTATTCTTGTTCTCTACTGCCCCCATAGCTTTGTCTCATTTACACTCTTCATCTCATCTCCTTTTGTCTCTCTCAAACCCACTTTTCCGTAAAACCCTTTTCCTTCCCTTCTTCTCTTTGGGATCTTAAACCCCACTTTTTATGTCTTTTCCCAAGCCCTAATCCATTTGCTTTTTCTCCTTTTTTTGGAAATTTGTAATAATCTTTTCATCCTGAGTTTGTAAAAGATGTGCTAATTTATCGAATCATGTCTTTTCTTTAATTTCTTTTAATGATCAATCATGTCATGGAACAATGTTACAACTGACGTAGCCATCTAGTAATTATTGTTGACAGAATATAATTGTATTTTTTTTTGTTTTTGGGTGCAAAACTATTATCTTTTTTTGAAAAATTGATGAAATATGTGCGACTGTGAATGTTATTCAAGTCGGCCGACTTAGTTCTTCAAAGAAATTAATGTATATTACTACTTCAATCAGATCACAATTTCACTTGATCAAATTTGTAAAACAATTCTAGTGCGCTTTCTTTAAACTTCTAATATTTGTTCCGAAGCAAGCTAGTTATCAATTATCATACGTGAATTCACACGCACGTATAAATCATTACATCAATAACATAAATATTTTCAAAATTAATTTTGACCGCAGTTTGTAACCTTTACAACTCCTGTGGATAAAGGTCTTTGAAAAAATTCAATATTACTCCATTGTATCTCTTTCTCGTTCAATACAACAAATTGATTCAAAAATTAATAAATAAAATATTAAAACTTATTGACAAAATATATATATATATATACATATAAACTTGATGGATAGAAAATCTGACCAGCGGATTACCTTTGGGCCACAAATCTAATGCACGCGCCTTCATACGTTGAAATTAAAGTTTGGGAATTATTTATTATTGGAGTAAAGAAAAATTATTAGCAAAGTTTTTTTTGTTTCTTTACAACATATAGTAAGTAAGATATTTTTCTTGTCTTTTTCAAACAGGTATAATTTAAAAATAACAGGTTAGATATTATGACAATTAGTTTAACTGGATCGTGGAAACTTTCAGAAGTTTAGTGTTTATTCATAATATATAAATACTGGTTTCAAAGCACAATTTCCTGCATTTTAATGATACAAGCTTATCAAATGTTCTAATGTGGTATAGGTAAAGTCGTTTATCATGATCCATATGTATGATTCTGTATATTGCAAAATATTGTAGTCATTGTGGAATCGTTTGTACTATATGTAATTTGATTTTTCTTGTATAAACGATTGTAATAAGATAAAAGCAATGATGTTACAAATGACAAAAATAAGTTTATTGGATAAAGTATCTATGTTTAATTTAAAATTCAATCTTAATTTATTTTATTCCAAAAATTTTAAAGTCTTTATAAGAGTTACAAGTTAATCATTTTTTCATCATAAAATTAGTTATCTATTAATCTTGAAATATAAATGAAATTCTTTGAAAGAACTTTGAGATTTTTTTTTTACAATTACATACTCTCTACAAAAATGGGCTGGGCTTGCATAAACAACAATTTGAAGGCCCAATGAACGAATTTGCCCATCAAGGAAGGAAAAACATATGTAAATCTTGTGTCATATAAAAGCCGGTTTGAGAAGCGAAAACAGACACTTGTAAAGTTATGCTCTTCATCTGTCGAATGCGAGCCAAAGAAAATGGCTTCTATGAAAACTTCTTCTTCTCTAAAGCTTTCTCTTTCTCATCTGTCTCCGTATTCCAGTTGCAACCAACTGATGATGATGTTGTTGAACCTCGTATACACTCCGAAAGAGAACACGATGCAATAGAAGCAGAAGATCGTCGACGCAGTATAACCGATAGAGCTTACTGGAGAAGACGGATACACAGTATCTGCGCCGTGCGTAAAAATCCCGACGAAGCTCTCCGGATTATCGACGGCCTCTGCCTCCGTGGATATCGTCCCGACTCGCTTAACCTGAGCAGTGTGATCCACGCGCTCTGTAACGCCGGACGATTCGACGAAGCTCACCGTCGGTGTCTCCTCTTCGTCGCTTCAGGTTTTATACCAGACGAGCGAACCTGTAACGTTATTATCGCGAGGTTGCTAGATTCGAGATCTCCGGTGAGTACGCTGGGCGTTATACACCGTTTGATCGGTGTAAAGAAGGAGTTCGTGCCATCGTTGACGAATTACAACCGTTTGATCAATCAGTTGTGTTTGATATATAGGGTAATCGATGCGCATAAGATTGTCTTCGATATGAGGAACAGAGGACATCTCCCGAATGTTGTGACTTACACCACTCTAATCTGTGGTTACTGCAAGATTCGCGAGCTCGAAGTTGCCCATAAAGTGCTCGACGAAATGCGTGCGTGTGGCATAAGACCTAATTGTCTCACACTGAGTGTTCTTATTGGTGGGTTTTTGAAGAAGGGTGATGTTGAAACAGGACGGAAGCTGATGGAGGAACTCTGGGAATACATGAAGGATGAGACTGATACATCAATGAAATCAGCAGCTTTTGCGAATCTCATTGATTCTATGTGCAGGGAAGGGTATTTCAATGACATTTTCGAGATTGCAGAGAATATGCCACAATGTGAGTCTGTAAATGTCGAATTTGCTTACGGGCATATGATGGATTCCTTGTGTCGACACAGGAGAAACCATGGAGCTGCAAGGATTGTTTATATAATGAAGTGTAAAGGGTTAAAACCTAGAAATACATCTTACAATGCCATCATTCATGGTTTGTGCAAGGATGGTGGGTGTATGAGAGCTTATCAGTTGCTAGAAGAGGGATGTGAATTTGGATTTTTTCCATCTGAGTATACTTATAAGCTCCTAGTGGAGAGTCTATGCAACGAACTGGACGCAGGTAAAGCTAGGAATGTTCTAGAGCTGATGTTGAGAAAAGAAGGAACAGAAAAAACTAGAATCTATAATATCTACCTACGAGCTGTCTGCGTAGTAGATAACCCGACGGATATCCTGAATGTACTGGTCAGTATGCTTCAGGGAGACTGTAGACCCGATGAGTATACACTTAACACAGTTATTGATGGATTTTGCAAGATGGGTAGGGTGGATGATGCCATGAAAGTTCTTGGCGATATGATGACAGGGAAGTTCTGTGCACCTGATGCTGTGACTTTAACTACTGTTATGTATGGCTTGCTTACTCAAGGAAGAGCAGAAGAAGCTCTTGATGTGTTAAATCGAGTTATGCCAGAGAACGGGATTAAGCCAGGTGTTGTTACATACAATGCTGTTATGCGTGGGTTGTTCAAGCTACATAAGGGAGATGAAGCTATGTGTGTGTTTGATAAGATGGCAAGAGCCGGTGTGAGTGCAGATAATACTACCTATGCTATTATCATTGACGGGTTGTGCGGGACTGATCAGGTGGATATGGCGAAGAGGTTCTGGGACGATGTGATATGGCCATCAGGCAGACATGATGCGTTTGTCTATTCAGCATTTCTGAAAGGGCTTTGTAGGTTTGGTAATCTAAGTGATGCTTGCCATTTCCTATACGAACTGGCGGATTCTGGAGCGGTTCCTAATGTTGTGTGCTATAACATTGTGATTGATGAATGTAGTAGAAGTGGGTTGAGGAGAGAAGCGTACCAAATTTTAGAGGAGATGAGAAAGCACGGTCAAGCTCCTGATGCTGTGACATGGCGGATACTAGATAAACTACACGATTCCAGGCCTTTAGCTGTGGAAGGAGAGTAATCTTCAAACTCTGCAACCTCAGGAACAAGTGTATCAAAAGCAATAAACTTCATGTTTTTGGCATCTTGGATTTTGATTTTATGATCACTGATACAACGTAAAGCTGCTTGGTGATCTGAGAATTGGTTAACTTATATACAAACGCTACGCTATGTGTGAGACTAAAAGAGTAAAAATAAGTAGCCTTGTTTGTTCCTCTGTGAGTTCTTTGGCGGCAAATTCAAAAGAACAGATAGTTGAATACTCAGCAGAAAGCGAGGCAATAAACATAAATATTTCTACAGCAACACGAGTGGAGCCACTGAAAATGGTTATCCAGAGACATCAATCCAGGCAGCTACTTAAGATGTACAAAGACAAGCAGTACAGACTGATCTACGATAGTGAAAACAGAACCAATCGATGCAACTGGAATCTATGGTCTTAACTTGTTCGAGCATTTTGCTGATGAGCCTGCGACTCCCAGAAGAGTCTGACAGTGGAATAGATAAGAGAAGGCTCTGCCATTGCGCCATTACCGTAGTCTCCACAGGCCAATCTCTTCTTGATCGGAGGAATGAGTGTGATTCCAAGTTCATCAAGCGACAAAAGATGCCTTTCTGTGAAAGGATTGTTCCACATCAATGTATTCATCGCTGGTGCAACGAAAAGCGGATTGCTATAATCCCAAGCTCGTATAATACAAGTCAGAAGATTATCACAGAGCCCACCAGCAATCTATACAGAAATGAAAGTGATTTCAGATCACGAGATGAGGAATTTAACACAATTTCAAAGCTGAATGAAATGATGGTTTCGTAAGGGGATATGAATTTTTACCTTGCCAAGTGTGTTAGCAGACAAAGGAGCAATGACCAAAACATCAGCCCAACGTCTGAGCTCGATGTGAAGCACGGGATCGCCGATCTTCTTCCAGCTTGACCACTCATCTTCATCAGTATAAAGAATCACTTCCTGGGGGAGAGAGAGTCTGTCGAGGAAATGCAGAGACGATTGCGAAACGACGGCTCTCACTTCTGCCCATTCTGTGAAACAATGGCAGAGATTGCCGAATTTGATAGCGGCGACGCTTCCACTTGCAGCAAGTAGTACACGGGGCTTCCTCGGTGCGGGTTTCACTTCCATGTCTTGTCTGTCTCTTTTCCCATTCTCCATGGCTCTTTAACCCCCTATAGATCTAGGATTTAGCGAGTTGAGGAAGATGATGATTCAGACAAGAACCCTAACAGAAAATTATCAAAATGTCTGAAGTGGGAAGAGAGAGATAGAGAACAATCATTACTCATTGCGATGGGCTGTTGACTCCCTCTTTTTAGGCCTTAAACCTTTTTGTATGGGCTTTTTTCGATTTTCTTTTTCTCCTTTTTTTTTATATATATATTCCGCAGTTGTGGCATTTTCTCACTTTTATTACACTCTATTACTGAATGGAACTGCATTAACAAGTACCGTATGGAATCCAATAATCATAACTGAATGGGTTATGATTATTTCTATTCCCAAAACCAAACCAAGAACTAAATGAAATGATATCGAATATTCGAATAAAATTTATATATCTCAAATTGTTATTTACATTAATTTTTTGAATGACCAAATATCTAAAGATATAATTTTATAATCCAAATATTTTATTCAAAAATATTTGATGTTACCTAAAAAATCGAATTCCCAAAAAAAGAATTACACTAATATTTTTATCTGAATTTTTAAAAATTATCCAAATTACCTAATATTTACTCAAATTACATGATATTTTTATTAAATTATCTTAAAAACTGAACCAAATGAAAATGAATTGAACCCATATTGGTGTATTAGCCAGTTCCCCAATCTTACTATTTAATCGAACCAAAAATCAAAAGAAGTGAACCAAAACGATTTGAATTTTACAAATATCCAAAAACCAAACCAAAAACATAAATGCCTACGCCTACCTACAACCCCTAATATTCTAATTTTTTTTTCAAACCATAAATAATACCATGGTGACGTTCTTCTATGGGAAACAATTACCTTACCCATATATTTTTTTTTTCTGTATCTCCTCCTTTTTCTCTTCCATCCAAAAATGACATCATCAAAATTTGATTAAGCTTTCACTTTCTATGAATGGTTTTGCAGATGGGGTTTCTTAAACAAATCTGCCATCAAAAAGTTAAATATATAACAACAAAACATTCATCATCGGAGCATGACCATAGAGATTAGCAACAAAGACTTATTTTTTGAGAACTAGCTGGTTATAGCGAGTTTGCATCTGATAAAATTTGAGATGACATAAGCGGTACAACTATAAGTCTTATGGTTCTGGATCCCTTCGTAGATAGGTAGATCTAGATCCAGATGTACTGACGCTACCAAAAAAAAGAAAGCATCAGCAATGTATTCACGCAAGAAGGGAGAAACGAAGATATATCTTTAGGAACACAAGGTCAAATGAGATTTTAGAAACGCAACTAAATAGGAATATAGTGTTTAGGTTCATATTGTTTTTAATGGATGGTTATCATTTTACGTATTAGTAAATTTAGATATTTGACATTAGCTGATGTGTTTAAAATTTTAATTATAAATAAATGGACTGTATAATTTAGGGTTCGAGTTTAAGATTTCTCACACCCTTTCTTCTACCTTCTCCGTTGAGCATTTCCACCATTAGTTTTTCACAATTTAATTTATTTTTGCTTCTCTCCAAAAATTTAAAAATTTTAAACTACGATAACTTTATTCACGTAAATTACCCTAATTTTATCTACGTAACATTTTATCTTCAAATATATGTATAAGCTCACACATCTCACTTATTAATACACTACAAACTGTGCCAAATTAGTTGTAATACTAAACAAAAAATCGTCACCACCTTTTTATATTTTGTAATGTGAATGATGTATATATATGGTGATAAAAAACTCTGCATACGTCTAACATTATTTTCTCTACGTCCACTCCATTTTTGTTCATAGTCCATGGTATTTTAATCATTTTACATGTGTTAACAGTATCATGAATCATAAATAAATCAATTTACCCTTTTTATTTATATTTTATATACAATTCAATCACGCACATGTTACATGCAATTGTAATGACAAAACTAACCGTAGAAAAATTATATATCTATAAAAATACCAAAAGCTCGACTTTTGGAAATCGAAACACATCTCAAGATCTATGGAACAGTAAGCAACGAAAATCAAAGATGACGGTAATGTCAAAGGAGTGTACTAAAACAAATGTAGCTAACTAGTTCAAAGTGTTTCAACGGTTGATTGATAGTATTGAGGGACTAAAATTAAGAGCGAGTTCAAATGTGGCTAACTAGTTGACTAAATATAACTGTAGACATGTCTTCTGCTGTGCACAAGACATGGAATAGATATGAAGACAGTAGCAATAATATGATATTATTCGTCCTCGTAATACTAACATATCAGCAAAACGAAAGCAGAATATGAAAAAAACATTGGAGAAGAAAGAAACTAAGATTCAAAAGAGAGAAGACATCCAACTCTGGATATATCCCCTAATTTACATCAACCTCTTGATGTTTGGTTAGTGACATACTGACAACACCATCAAAAGAGTCTTTTGTTTTTTCTTCAGAAAACTATTAAAAATAAAATTCCTTATAGGATCCAACACCTAAATACTAAAAGAACATTCCTAACCACAAACACCAAGGCTATGTCTAGGCTGTTTTTTCCCGATCATTATTCTTCAGAACAGAGCTTCTTGCATTGCCTCTGCTTCTGTCTGGGTCTGGGCTTGTTCTCCTCCTCCTCCTTCTCTTTCTTGTCCATGTTCCCCTCCTTGTGTTTCAGCTTCGGTCTGTGGCGCTGCCTCCTCTGGCTCCAGTTCTTCCATGGAAAATGGCTCAGCCGTCAAAATTGGTATTAGTCCTTCCAGGATATGTACGACTTGCGGCACTGCTTGATTGTCGCCGCTTGTATTACCAGCTTTCAACAGATTCAGGATTTCTTTTGCTTTCAGGAGCTGAAACATTCAGAGACCAAAACCAAACATAAGAATCAAATAAAAGGTCAAGACTGTTTATTATTAATAGACTAGACTTACAAAGAAGTCAAGCTTTCCCTTCAGTTCTCCATAGGCAACAGCGTCTGGAAACCCAGTAGTTTCCGTATCGGGCCATGTTGTGTTCTAGGTTCATAAAAGGAATACAAGTTAGATATAAGTTCAGCAAATGCAAGACAGACAATAATGGTTAAATAAAGACAACACTTGAAGTCTTAACTTATACCAATTGACACACGTTTATACTTGAAAGAAGATACAAAGGAACTAAACCAGATTAATTTAAATACTAATTAAAATATATATATATATAAGCAGATAAAGCGAGCGAAACACCACCTACCACTTAAGTCTTAATTATCCAAATGAAAATTAAAGATAAGAATTAAGACACACAGAAACCAGATAAGGATAAGCCAAAAGCGAGGGACACGAATATAATAAAAACACATCTGGAAACTAGTCAGGTTTAGATTCTCTCTTACACGCTCGAAAACAGACAATGCTCAAAAGCGGAAAGTGACACTGATTGAATTCACAAACGATTGCCATAAAGTATGAACCTTTTCATTCCTAAATTGACGGCGGGAATTATGCACAGTACTAACCTAGGATATTGCGAATTTATACCTCAATCAAGATCACACAGACTGTGATCACATAGGAAATGGGAGAAGATATTACCTTTCTGGGTCTACCAACGGGACGCCCTCGTCCTCGCTTTGGCTTCGTGATAAGCCTATTCATACCACCACCGACCTTAGGTGGTCGTCCTCGTCCACGCTTCATCCCCGGCGCAACCGCCACAATTTCTCCACCTGCTGGAGCAACGGTGGCGACTCCGCCAGAGTCAACTCTCCTTGGCCTTCCACGGCGTCTAGCACCGTTTGCGACGTAAGGAAACACAGAGGCAGTAGACGAGACTGATGTGGGCTTCCTCTGTCTCCCAGCAGCTCTACGACCCGGTGGCCTGCCTCTTCGTTTCATGATGACAGCCATACCCGCAGCTGGAACGATCGGAGCAACTCCGTCCTTCCTTGGACGACCAGGTCGTCTCTTTGCCGACTCCGTAACCACCTGGGTCGGATTGGTTTCGGGCAATGCGGGTTGCTCCCAGCTGGGCAGTCCGTTAGACTGGACGGCGTTGGGTTGAACATTGATGGGTTGTTGTTGCTGTTGTTGTGGAGCTTCGGGTTTAGGCTTTGGAGGTCGTCCACGGCCTCGCTTCTGAGGCTGAGAGGCCGAGCCAGAAGCAGAGACAGCTACCAGATCAAGAGGACCAGTGTTGCTCGGGGTAATCTCAGATCTGGGAGCCACCAGACCTGCGGCGGCAGCAGCAGCCGCAACAGCCATGCTCACCGGAGGAGAAGAGGCAGCGAGCTTGTATGATTTCTTAACCATAGTAAGAACGCCACTGTTCTTCAAGGACTTCAGATGGTGAGTCAACAAAGCTGCGTGAGCAGTAGGTAAAACGGGCTGCGATCTCTCGATGTACCTCGAGATTGCCATCTTGCTCGAACCATCCGGTTCATTCAACGCCGCAATCGCCCTGCAAATCATCTACACACAGAGAAATGGTAAGTAAATTAAAAAAAAACGGCCCAACCGAATTTAGTTGAAAGAAGAGGACTTTAGATCAGTGCTTACTTCGGAATAAGGAGGGTGGATTGAGGAAGGAGGCGGCGGAAGAGGAGCTGTCTGAGAAGGAGGCGGTTGCGTCTGCGGTGGAAAGACATGGCTGTTGAACGGATTCTGGTGAACCGATTGTCCACCGAAAAAGGGATGATTCGGAGCAGAGACGTGACCGGAGACAAAGGGGCTGTTGGAGGTGGTAAATTGAGGGAAAGGAGCGTACTGAGGAGGGTGGTGAGGATCACTGGAAACAGAAAGAGATGGATCCATGGAGAAGAAACAGTGAAAAAAAAAAAAAAAAAAAAAAAAAAGACAGCGGCAGGTGAGATTTAGTTTTTAGGGTTTTCTTTTTTTTCTTTTCTTTTCTCTGTCTTTTGATTATTGTTTTGTCTGTAAAAAATATATAGTGTGTATATATATATATATAAATGTCGGGAAGAAATACTAGATAAAGTTAGGTTGGAGAGAGAGGCGGAGGATAGAGATATGCAAGATGACGATAGGGTTGAATCCCATTACATTAATCTCACCGTTGAATTTTTTTTATCAATGGTTTTCGACGAGGATCGATGACGTGTCCTCTGAATTTTATTTTTATATTTTGAGTTTTGTGTTTCTTTAGTTTTTTTATTTTTTGGGCTTTTGCCTACATTTTCGATCCATATGTAATAACATTACCACTCAAATAAAAAAATGGACCGCCAAAATTTTCTAAAAGACCCGCCTCGCTTTCAGTGTAAATAATTTATAAACAAGGATATATATATTTAACATCAAAATCCCTATGGCTTTCAAATGTTTTGTACTCTAATCTTGTAACATTATTTTAATATATATAACACCAATTTACCGGAAAAAACAAGGATATGTAAATCTTTAAATAAACAAGAACATCAATTTGTTTCTCTTACATAAATGAAGCGTAGCAAACATTGTTGCATTAAGTAACCTGTAATAAACTCCATTAAAGAGCGTATGATAAGCAAATATTAAAGGATGGCTTGTATATCTAATTCGGTAATATGCATCAGTAATATTCAGAGAGGTGTTTGGTAATAACGTTTTAAGACTGTTATACTTTTATTATGGTTTCTGTTACTCTTTGATAATATTTGTATGTGAAGTGATAGTTTTTGGATAAACTAGGTCACATATTAGTATTCTACTAGGCTAACACTAGCATATATATACATATAACGTAATAGCACTAATCTAAAAAGTGAATACGTGTGTATTTCAACTGAACTTACGAAAATGAATAATGAATTACATAACTACTAGTAATGAACAGACATTGATCCATCATGTCGAGGAATATAAATAACAATAAGTTAAAGTTAAACTAATATATATGATCAATTCATAAACAATTCTAGAGACATTGATTATTGGATTGTCAATGTCTACGTACTCGATGTATATGTGATGCATTCACGGCACGTAATAACAGGTAAACTGAAAAGCGTACAAGAGGACATAACCAATTGGATAGGATTAACAGTTGTATAGGAATAATTTTGTTAATGTTTTAATATTATACAATGTATATATATATCAATAATAATTAAACCATTTGTAAAAAATATATTTTTAAAATAAAAAAATTCAGATAAAACCATATAAAACATGAAAATCATTTACTAATAATTTGTAAACTTCAGATAAAAAATAATGAATATAGAAAATATTGCATTTAGACTGAACAATATAAAATATATCAATTACAAAAATAATATACGATAAAAATATAAATTATAAATTAAGAAAACCGAATATAGAAAATAATATATTAAAATTGAATAATACAATAACAAAATAATATAAATATAAACCCTAAAAAATAACGAATATGAAAAATAGTGAATTAAAACCAAATAAATAAAGGATAATAACTAAAAATATATGTAGCAATAAAAAAATAAACCTTAAATAGAAAATAGCAAATATAAGAACTAATAAATATAAATTAAAGAGTATAAAATACGATGACCAAAAAAACATATAACGATAAAAATTTAAACTTTAAATGAGAAATATCGAACTCAAACATACATAATATATACACACGAATGTGATAAATTCAGATACGTTTACAAATCGCAAAACGTAAAAGAAAACTGAAACATAAACATAGCAAATTTTCATAGAACAAAAAAAATGAGTATATAACCATTCACAATATTGCGATCATTATGAAATTTAAATCAAGTCACGTATAATATGCCATAGATGAAGAAGAATTATACGTACAAATATAAAACAGAAAATGATAATGGAACAAAAAGATATATATATGCAAAAGGAACAAGTCGAACGTATATGTAAACTACCAGAAATTTATATACATACATGAGTTGCATAGAATAAATTGTAAACAATATTAATAACGAATTTAAAATTGTGATTTTTGGACGAAAACATAAGAATGGCAACAATTAAATGAAAGTGTAGTCATCTGAGCACGGTATAAACCTAAATCATAAACTTTAAACAACATAATTGAATCCCTAAATGATTAAATATAAAGCACAATCATAACATTCTAAATCTTAGTAACCATTTTAAGAACCTGTTCGATGTTACTGGCTCTTTAAACTTTTGTAAAAATTTTAAAACGTTCATATATTTTATATAAATTTGAGTATATTCATCCTGCAAAACTTTCTTCATCTTTTTATTTGAATTATCAAAATTTTAATCTAAATATTAGTACATAATTCTCTATTATAATTTCATTATCCCAGAAATATAAATCATCATATCAAACCTTGTTAAAAATAGTCAATATGTGTATATGACCAAAAAGAGAGTGACATTTGAATAGTTAAGTTTTGATGATATCTTTTTTTAATAAAACAACTTAAAATTATCAAATTTATGTCCAAGCCTAAAGATTTAGTATAAAAATATATAATTTTTTAATAAATAAATTAGTTACTAGGAAAAAAAGAAACAAAATAACTCGGATAAAAAGAAACGAAATAATTTAGGCAAAATACTTTTGTTAGTAGCATTTTTTGATTTTTTGGTTTGATTTCTGATTGTTTTTATTTTATTAATCATATGTGTTTGCAACCGTTCTTCAAATCAGATGGAAATTCCCTCCCAAGTATAAAGATAAAAGGGAGTTTAGGTGTAAGACTTACTCGTTGAACAGGGATTCAATTATGCTCCAGAAATATAGTTTTATAAAATTGAATGTCACAAAAAATTGCTTAAAATACTATTTTTAGGATTTAAGTGAAGAAAATCGTAAAAGAGATGGAAATAGTCACCTTTTGTAGTCTCAATAAGATTATTTATTAAAGCATATTAATTCTAAAATAATTATATCTTTCTCTTCTTTTATTTAAATAGGTCAAATGAGTATTGATTATGCTTAATAATATTGCCAATAAGTTCATCTTATATCATTTTTCATATGTGCAGCTGTCACAATTGAATAAATTTATTCTAAAATTTATATATATATATATATCAGAAGAAATTATTTTAATAAATAGACGATTTTAACTCTTGTTTACAATATATATATAACATATTTTATATAGACGACCATGGAAGTCAAAACTAGATGATACGTTTTACTAGACTTTAGGCTTTACTGGCTCAAGTGACCATAAATAACATTAAATGTCCAAAGTATAAATCAACTGACTCTAGGTTTCCGTTTCTGGTAGTGTGACCACATTTTTGGATGCAATATGAGCTAAAGACTTAGTGGTTCAAAGGAAAAAGACCACAGTCCCCAATCTTGTATTCATGTCAATTATATGAAATAGGTTAGACTGGGAAGGAATGATCCACACAAGTTATTAACAACAGAAAATTCAGCAACCGAAAGCCACAACAGCCAGATCTTTGGCATCACGAGAATCAAGCTAGGTACCTGTTTCATATTAGGCATAAATAAACTGTAGGATTATACTCAGATTCTTGATGAATAAAAGATCTTATTAATAGATTATACCCCATGTCGGGATTAAATGTCGAGTTATGAAAGTGTTATCACATCGGGCATGGATCATCTGGATCGATTCGGTACAAAACACTCGAGTGCTTTTCACCTACCATACTAGTTTCACACTGAAGAGCTTGGCATAAGCTCAAGATTCTCATACCTCTTTCCTCACCATGTTTCGTTGATATGTTTTTTTTTTCTCCGACCACATGTGAAGTTTTATCTGGTTGATCAGTTCTTTAATAAAAAAGATTTGAATGAGCGCTTACAGTTGATTATTCAAATAATGGAAATGAAGTCCATGCATTTGTCTCTAGAATGAAGGCATAATACATGATTTGGGCCTTTGATACCGAGATCCAGATGTCGAGTAAGAACTTTTTCTTCTCGAATGAATTCACCTTTGATTTTCTAATACGATTAATCAATCTTTAATATCGTCCACTCTAAATAACATGGCACGAAAACAGGTTCATGTGAGGTAATCTTATCGGTTTAACTATTAGATCTTCTGACCACTTAATTTCTAACTAATTTCGTGTCTAACAATGTGACCACACCATATATTGTATAACCTCATTCATTAGATATATGAACTATTGTAACGCATGTTTATATATTTGTGGAGCTAGTGCGTAATATCATATTAGACGAATGACAGATAAAAATAATTCATTTAAATTAGTTTATTTCTATTTCTTCTAGTGTTTAATTTCTTCACTCATCATAAAAACATCAGCAATGGTAAACCTTGCTTAATTATCATAAGAAATATTATATTATTATTTTTATTATTATTTTATTAGAAGAGAACATGAGATAGAAAAAAAGATTAAAAAAAAGAAAAAGGTTAAGAAACATCTCAAAAGTCTTTATTTATCATACTCTCACAACAAAATTCATTGTTTTTTTATTTATTTTTATCTTTTTTATTTATTTTTTCTCAAATCATACTCTAAAATATCATTGATAAAGGTGCTCTAAACGTCTTATGCTTGTGGCTTGAACCTTTTCCATATTTATTATTTTGTTAAGAATAAGTATTATTTCTTTATTTAGACAAAAAGTTGACGCCACATTTAACTAATGAGAGATCTAGAGGAATTTTCATGAGACTAAACCATAAAATATTTGATCTTTAGTGGTGTAGAAAGCTCATTAATGTTTGAGTTTTTCTTACCAATGATTTAAATATATAATTAAATTAAATACGTCGTTATTTTATCTAGATTGGTGCAGTTTTATGATTGAATAAAATTATAGACTGATAACTCTAACTGACTAAAAAAACATTTCCCATATCTTTTATGTACCATTTTTTACAACTAGATTCTTTTGTAGTTATAGCAATTTAACCATTTAAGTTTTGTATAATATTTGGTGACGCAGGAAGACTCTACAAATATTCGCAATGAACCATTTTTAAGAAGAAAGTCAAAGTTGAATATCTAAAATTGGAAAAATTAAAATTTAAGAATAATTTAAAAATTCATTGCTAAATACATAAGCAAAAGATTATTTTGAATTTTAAATGTTTTTTTCTATATAAAAAATTAAGATTAACATCAACACAACCACATTTCCTGCTTTTTGAAGAAATTAAAAGTTGAACATCCAAAATTTGAAAACTGTCAATTTTAAAACAATTAAAAGGGAAATGATTGCTGAATACACAAATATTTTTTTCTTAATATTTTTTTCTACATAAAACAATGAAGATTCTATTAACATTACCAACCATGTTATTCCTATTTAAAATAAATTCAGAGTTGAAAATCCAAAATTGAATTAATCAAAATTTAAAAACAATTAAAAAGGAATCATTGTAATTATATAAATAAAAAATTACTTTGAATTCTTACATTTTTTCTATAAAAAATTAATATCCTATTAACATTCGTGTTAGACATATTTTCTACTTAAAAAGAAGTCAAAGTTAAACATACAAAAATGAAAATACTCAAATTTTTAAACAGTTAAGAAAAGAAATGATTGATATATACACCAATAAAAAAATATTTTGAATTTTTACGTTTTTCTATGTAAAACAATTAATATTCAACATTGGTGTTAACCATATTTTTATAATAGAAAAGAAGTCAAAGTTGAACACACAAAATTAAAATAATCAAAATTTAAAATAGTTTTAAAAATAAATCATTACCAAATATAAAAAACTATATTGAATATTACGTTATTATATAAAAATGAAGATTCTATTAGCATTGTGTTTACCATATTTTTCCTCCTTTTAAAGAAAGTTAAAATTGAACATCCAAAAACTAGAAAATAATCAAATTTTAAAATAATTAAGGAAGAAAATCATTCCTAAATATACAAATAGAAAAAATATTTTGAATTTTTATGTTTTTTCTATATAAAAACTTAATTCATATTGGCGTCAACCATATTTTTAGTTTTTTTAAAAAGTCAAAGTTGAACATTCAAAATTAGAAAATAATCAAATTATAAAACAATTAAGAAAAGAAATCATTGCTAAATACACACAAAAAACAAATGTATTTTGATTTCTTACAATTTCCCCCTAAAAAACTAACTGTTTTTCGTAACTGTCCAATCAATTGAAAAATATTTTGTTTTATATAAAAATTTTGTATATGACAGTTACTTGTGGAGAACTAATTCTTATGGATAAATAACAAATATAATTGCTAAAGTAACAAACATATACGTTACTGCACAAATTTAGCAACAAATGAAAAGATAAATATAAAAAATAAGTTATCAATATAGCGAGAAGAAAAAAGTTGAAATTATTATATTTTGACTAATTTTAATTATAATGTATTTTTAAAATCTTTCCAATAATTTTAGTTGTTGGCTGCTTTATATCTAATATTCTAACACTATTTACAACTATAAATATTATATTTATTAAATTCACGGTAGTGGATAGCATATATTGGTGATCATTCAAGTTCCAAAGTTAATTTAGCCAAATTGTTTTATATAAACCTTCGTCTATCTATGTTTTTGTGCGTGTTGTGTGTTGTGTGCGTGTGTGCTCGAATATTAAGCAAAGTTAACAAAACAAATAAAAAGCGAGACTTATAAAAAAGGAAAGAGACCATTCTCAAAATTGCAAATAAATAAAAAAAAATGACGAAAGAGACTGGACGACAACCAAATAATCAACAGAGCAAAAAATAATTACAATATCAATCACGCTACTATGCTAGACAATATTTATTTTTACCAAAATCTATAGAATATCCTATTATCCACATGTTTACGTACTTTGTACTCAAATGTTTGATTTGTTACATTTATATATAGTTTTAATATAAACATGTTTGCTCCAATGTTTTGTTAAAAAAAAAAAAATCAAAACTTAGCTCCAGCGGAAATGTTTGTTTTATAGACTATATCATATGTGTAGCATAAATAAAAAATAATACAAGAAGTGAATGTATATAGATCATAAACTATTATTTGAATGTTTACTTGAACCGATAATATATGTTCACTAAGATTTCGGCAATATCAGTATCTAACAACATCAAATAAACCATTTTGCCACATGTTAAAGGGCCTCAAAACAAGGCTTACTTGTATTATGGATCTCAACATGAGGTGGACATATATATATATATATATGCATATAATAATTAAAAGTTTTGTTTCGATAAAAAAATGATTTATTTATAAAATGCCAAGTTTTGGTGTCCTCAAGTTATGACCGGAGACGTGCGTTGGAAGAGTTACAGTGCAGACATTGGCTGGCATTTTCTCAAACAAAACCCTTCTTTCATTATTAAAGACACTGGGCCCCATCTACCACTATTCTTCTTCTTAGAATGAATCAAATGATGTTGTTATTTCACATTTTTTCATTAGTCCTTATAAATATAGTTATACGATTTGTTAGCCTAATTTTCCTACGGTATATAATATGGACGGACGTAAGTTGAGAAAACAAAAAATTGAATTGAATATATGCTACTTCTCTATTTCGAAAACGACGATTGATGAACCAGAAAAAAAGCCCATGTGAAATTATTAAAAAAAAAGAAAAAGAAAAGTGATGAAATAGTCAAACATGCCCTTTAGCAGAAGAGGACGCACACGCTTGCACGTGCCAAACCCTTTCACCTTCTCCTTTCACACTCTTTTCTTCTTCTTCAACCTTCCTTCCGCATCCTTCGGATAAGAGAAGTCAGAAGAAGAAAAATTAATAATGGCGAGTCGAAAGAGAGAAGCACGCCATACCTGAGAATTTCGTACGTCGACGACCTGAAGATATTTACTAATAATAATTATTATTGTCAATCGATAATAATATTTATTGTTAATAAAAATTAATTTAGGAAATAAGATATAAAAAAAAAGTGGTGGTGGAGGTGTTTGATGGGTGCTAGTCACAGCACCAACGTCAATAATCATTCAAATTCTCGGAATCCTTCGAATCATACGAGCAATAGCTCTCGACAGTGTGGTACGAGTGATCGATTATCTGTGAGCAATTTGCGGTCTCAGCTTACAACTATTTACAGAAATCAGGAAGAAGAAGAAGAAGAAGAGGAAGAAGAAGAAGGAGGAGGAGGAAAAGAGAAAGGAGCAGAGGAAGAAGCGAGAAGATTCGCCCTTGTTAGAGATTTTGATATTTCTGGTTTGAAGTGCATTAGGGTTCCAAGAAGGAATTATATTCAAATGGATCCTCATAAAAAGGTTTGTTTTTTTTTTTCTTAAAAAGCTTCTGCGTATTCTGGCATGGATCTGTTGTTTCGTTTATCTGTTTGATTTCTTCAGATTCAAAATTAAAACTTAGATTTTGGACCTCATAGGTTTAGTTGCTTTATTCGTGATTGAGTTTCTACCAATGTCTCCAACTATATTGGAAGGAACTGTTGCAAATCATGGTTTTAATATCTGGGTTTAAGGCGACAATTTGGGATTTATTATCCAGTTTTCCTGGTGTTTAATTGCTTAGAAAATGTAAGCTTGCCATTGATAATATGGATAGTTGTTACCATGACTAATGGAACTGTCAAATATTTGATCAATAGTCTCCGATGTCAATACTTCTATGTTTCGAAAAATACTACATTGTGGATTTTGTTGCTTCCTGCGCCTCAGCTCTGGATCTACTTTATTATATATGTTGAGAAGAGGTCTGAAGAATTTGGTAAACTAGTAGAAATGCTACATTGTGGATTTGGTTTCTTGTTTATGTTTCCGCTGGTCTCATGCCAAATCTATGATACCTTATATATGCATAGAAGATACATGTGATCTGTAGAATTTGGAGAATTGGGCAATATTATTCTCAACTTTTCTTCTTTTCAACCAGAGGTCTGAATTAGGCATTTTTATGGTGTCATGTTTGTACAAACACAGGTTGCACTGGAGACTGAGTTCTTTACAGAATACGGTGAAGCCAGTCGATACCAAATCCAAGAAGTTATAGGGAAAGGAAGTTACGGGGTTGTGGCATCTGCAATCGACAGACATACGGGCGAAAAGGTTGCCATTAAGAAAATCAATGATGTGTTTGAGCACGTCTCCGATGCAACGAGGATTCTAAGAGAGATCAAGCTCCTCAGGTTGCTCCGGCATCCTGATATAGTGGAGATAAAGCACGTAATGCTTCCTCCTTCGCGTAGAGAGTTTAGAGACATTTATGTTGTCTTCGAGCTGATGGAATCTGACCTTCACCAAGTTATCAAAGCCAACGATGATCTTACGCCTGAGCATTACCAGTTTTTCCTGTACCAGCTTCTCCGTGGCCTGAAGTTTATTCACACAGGCAAGGGCCTTGGCTAGTGTTACTTTAGTCCCTTGGGTCTGTTACTGCTTTTCTTCTAAAGCTGAAGAAAATGTTTTTGCTTTGTTGCAGCCAATGTGTTTCACCGTGATTTGAAGCCTAAAAACATTCTAGCTAACTCTGATTGCAAGCTGAAGATTTGCGACTTTGGGCTTGCTCGTGTGTCGTTCAATGATGCACCTTCGGCTATATTCTGGACTGTATGTTAGAGACTGAAATCATAAGATTTTTTTCGTTAATTAATATAAGTGTTGTATACTAACCGTTTTGTACTTCTTTGCAGGATTATGTTGCTACAAGATGGTACCGTGCACCAGAACTTTGTGGCTCTTTCTTCTCCAAAGTAAAATCCAGTTCTCTATTATCTTTGTGTACAAATGACCTGTTTTGCTTATTATGAGATAACAATCTGAGGATGAAATTGGATTTTTTTTTTTGTCTTTTCTCTGCTGTAGTATACTCCTGCCATTGATATATGGAGCATAGGATGCATATTTGCAGAAATGCTCACCGGGAAGCCATTGTTTCCTGGGAAGAATGTGGTGCACCAGTTGGATATTATGACTGATTTGCTTGGTACTCCTCCACCCGAAGCTATTTCAAGGGTTAGTTGGTATTAGTCAGTTCAAAGTTCTTTTTTTTGTTGTTGTTTGCTACAATTTGTCTAAGTATAGAGTTTCTTTGATTTATAGCCACGGTTTTATGGCAAGTATTTTAGGCCTAGCTCGGGTTAAATTCATATTAAATGGTAGGAAACCTCAAGTCGTAGGTATGTGGTCCACATATGAGAATATTAATGTTGTTACATTATTAGACCACGGTTGGATCAGATTTTATTGTTATCTGTAATGATGATCAATGTTTTGTTTTGTTGCAGATTCGTAATGAAAAGGCGAGGAGATATCTCGGCAACATGCGAAGAAAACAGCCAGTTCCGTTCACTCACAAATTTCCTCATGTAGACCCGTTGGCCCTTCGCTTGCTGAACCGTCTTCTTGCATTTGATCCCAAAGACCGTCCCACAGCTGAAGAGGTAAAACTCCTCTATCCTAATTTACACTTCAAAGTTTCAGACCAGTTTCAATCGCTCCCAGACAAGATAACATTTATATACCCATGTGTGTGTGTTTGTGTGAGTATATACAGGCACTGGCAGATCCTTACTTCTATGGTCTGGCAAACGTGGATCGGGAACCATCTACTCAACCGATTCCAAAACTTGAGTTTGAGTTTGAAAGAAGGAAGATAATGAAAGAAGACGTTAGGGAATTGATCTATAGAGAGGTACACACTTATCTCATACTTTTTTTTGCTTTGTTTGGATTGGTTATGCTCTGAACCATGGCAAAATGTATTGTTTTTCCCACACTTATTCCTCCTTTAATTGTAGTTCTTAAAAAACTTGAATGTGAACCAATCCAGATATTAGAGTATCATCCTCAGATGCTGCAAGAATATCTTCGAGGTGGAGAACAGACGAGCTTCATGTACCCAAGGTACATTATAACATTTACAATCAGTATTCAAAAGTTATTACAAATGATGAGAAGTAAGATAAAGATTATTGTAATCCAAATGAAATGCAGTGGTGTTGATCGGTTTAAGAGACAATTTGCACATCTTGAAGAACATTACGGTAAGGGTGAGAGAAGTGCTCCTCTTCAACAACGACACGCTTCCTTGCCTAGGTACACAATTTCTTATGTTGGTTTGTTTGTAAATTTGATTTGAAAGTTGTCAGATTCCGCCGATTCTTATAACATTTGCATCGTCACGTTCGTCGTGTTGTGTTTGGTACCTTTCTATTTCAGAGAGAGAGTCCCTGCCCCCAAGGAAGAGAACGGATTACACAACCACGGTACCGAGAACAGACCTGCTGCTTCTTTAGCCACGACACTTGAAAGCCCTCCGAATTCTCAACACGAGGGATCAGGTTACATGAATGGAATGAGCCAGACGGGTTACAGTGCCCGAAGCCTGCTGAAAAGTGCCAGCATCAGTGCCTCTAAATGCATTGGCGTGAAACAAAGAAACAAGTCCGAGGTAAAGATCACGAACAATTTAAAGATATATATTACAAGTTTGTATGTATACACTTGTTCTTAATTTTTTGATCAGATTCTTGATTCACATTCTTAATTTTTTTGCAGCATGGGGAATCGAACAATGATGCAGTTGATGGCTTGTCTCAAAAGGTCGCGGCTCTCCACACTTGATTGGGATATTGGGGAGTCAAACTTCGTGCTAACAATAGACGGCTGATTCATATACACGTCTCTCACAGAGAAGAGAAAAGAAGAAGAAGAAGAGATGTTATGTGTCTCTGGTTCTGTACTTGAGACACTTACAAACTAATCATGATAGATACTGAGACATGAATTATGAACAAACAACCTTAAATCTTCATTGTCTTCAATTTGCCCAGTGATTCTAGTTGGTATTAAATGAATGGAAATTATGGTTGTTCGCTCGTCAGGTAGTATAAAATGAATTTCCAGAAATGCCCCAGAAGTTTGGCTTTCTTATATGTTAACCCTTGGGTTTCAGTTTGACAACTGTTTGACCTTAAAACGTGATAAACATAAATCGTTGAAGTTTGTGTTAAATACATCTTCTTGACCCCGATATATACGTATGCATATGTGTGTATGATGATAATTTCATCCTCCAATGATAGAGAATCATTTGTATTGACTGTTCAATTTTTTCTTTTCGGTCGTCCCATTTGCTTTTGCTTTGTTCTCTTTTCGGTTTAGAGCTGGTGAAAATACTAATTATTACTCGCTATACATTTGTCATAAATATAAGTTCATTTATCAAGTTTAGACTACTGCAAAACACAATAATGACGTTGTAAGATTATATATTTTCCGGTTTCTATAATTAGTCTGTCCCAATTGTCTTAATGAGGCATTGTGATATGAAATTTGAACACAGTGAGATTATTAATGTACCTTTTGTAACTGCACTATGTAGTAATCGTTCTCGTCCTTCTGTCTTATGATGTAGATTGAGAATTTTGTGGGTGAAACAAAAAAAAATAAAAATGGATATTGCATTTTGTTAAGCAGCTTTCACTACACCCATTCGCGTGCCTGACGTTACCTTTTTAACATGGAGCTCCCCACTTAATTTTTTTTTTCCTTTTTAGTTTTTACTATTTTAAAAGGGTATTATAGGGAAATGGAAAATTAAAGTTTTTTTTTTTTTTCACTAAATGTGGAAAACTAAGTTAATCGTTGTGCTTTGATGGATTCTACATGCGTGTGTATATAAACATTTGTGGTATATGTAGGTGTTTCGCAGAAACAAAATTTGATTACACAGTTAGTTAGTTCTTGCATCTACAAGAAAATAAACAAAATAAACCATATGGTTTAGAGAGTTGGTTTTCTTTTTGAGATAACTAAGGGTAGAATTTTGTTTTTGTCATGGAAGTAAGCGAAATGTTTGACACACCTCAAAATCAATTTTTTTTTATTAAAAATGATAACAACAGTTTAACTATATGCATCATTAATAATAAAAAATTATAGTGATTGAAATAAATTGTTTGGTTCTTTTGTTTTTTCAGTGCGCATGGGAAAATTTAGCTGCACTACGAAACAAATAATGCTAATTTTTAGGAGTTTTAACAGATTAAGTACACAAGAATGATTAATGATAAATAATATTACAGCCTTATATAATGTGTATATATGTGTACGAAAATTAAACAAAATTATAAAAACCAACAAAAAATTACAAGTATTAAATTGGTACGGAGACCACATTTGGGATATTTTATTACACATCTCTCTTCCACTCCCTCACTCTGTGTTCTCACTGTCTCCATTCTTCCAGCGATGTTCCAACACGCGCCGTCTTTCATGTCCCTCATCTTCTTCTTCACCATTCTATCATCCGTATCGCCAAACCCGACCCAGAACTCAGTCACCGTGCAGCCATTCCGGGTCAAATCATCCCCACCCGCCACCATACCCGCATTCCCGGAGCAATCCGATTTCTTCGGTTGCCCACTCGATTTACCAGAAGACCTCTTCCACGGAATCAAATCAGCTTGCACCGGGAAAAAGCTCCACAAAGGAAGATGCTGCCCCGTGCTAGCCGCATGGCTCTACTCCGCTTACTCAACCACTGCCCTGAGCCGTTCGATTTCCAACGCCGCCGCGAGAAACGCATCCTCCGCTTCGACGACCTCGGAAGAAGACATGCCTTTGCTTCCCGATGACTCGGAGACTTGCATCGACGGATTGGGGAAATCCCTGAGAAGGAGAGGGATTGAGCTCGCGAGGCCGAACGAGACGTGCGACGTCGTTTACTGCTACTGCGGAATCAGATTGCATCACTTGAGCTGCTCCGAGGCTTTTAGAGTGAACGAACAAGGGAGGCTTGTTGGAGACGAGAGTGTTGATAGTTTAGAGAGTGATTGTCTGAGTGGAAGCCACAAGAATGCGGATAGACTATCTCCTCTCAGTAACTGTAACAAGTGCTTGAACAGCCTCTATAAGGTAAATCTCATTAGCTTTCCGGTATGATTTGGCCATCTGTTCTGTTTGGATTCACCGTTAGAAGGAGATCATATGGAATTAAGTTGGCTTTTCACTGGAATTATAAGAAAGAACAAATTTTGCTGCAAATTTAGTAACTTTTAGATAAGCTTGTCATACCCTTCAATGATCTTGGTGTTTCAGCATCTGTGTTTACTGATTGATACTGTTTTTTTTTTCTTTTTAACAAGGAATCAACTAGTGGTCTACCTAATTAAGGTCTATTCCAAAGTTGATAACTTCTCTTGACCGTTTAGTGATGATCGTTGGTGTTTAAACATCAGGGTTTTACTATATGAGTGAGTGAGTGAGTGAGTGAAGAAGATCTGGAATCATTTGTTCTAGGATTCTTTTCTGATCTATGCATCATCTTTGCCGGATGGCAATTTGGAAAAGTTTTGTTCTTTTGCTTTTTGTTCTTTTTCAATCTGACATAGATATACGCGCTTAAAGATTCATTATTTCCCACGCGCCGTTTTTGTTCTTACATCATATGATTTCAGTCTTCTGCATCTTCATCACCAACCCACCATAACTAAAAGCTTTAGCCACTAGCTTCCACTTTTCCACTTTTCGAAAATCATAAATCATTACTTTAACAACAAACTCGAACCAATACAGACAAACAATTCTGGTTTCTGTTTTCTTTGCAGCTAAACCCGAAGAAAACTTCAGGGACAAGAAACCCATCGAAGGAAGACAGAAACAGAACAGCAAAGATGCACAACAAAGATTGTGTTCTCATGGGTCTCACTTGGCTTCTCGCTAAGAACCATACGGCTTACTTCCCCACTGTCACTTCCGTCCTCCGAGCCGTCATGCTCAACCAAAACGGCGAGCCACGATCATGTGCTCTTGGCGGCGATGGTATGCCTTTAGCCGTCGACTCTTCTGAATTCTCCAACGGTTCGTCAACTTCACTTCAGTACTCGCACTACTTGGTCCACTTCTTACTTTACAGCGTCATCACATTGGTCTTACTAAGGTCGTGGTGACTTATGCTGACGTGGGGTTGGATTTGATTGAAACGTGGGCTTACGTGATTGGCTGAGAGAAGTTAAGTGAAATTCAGATAGAGAGAGATAGGGGGATTGTCTTTCTGTCTTCGTAAATTAGTTTTGCTTTTGTTGTCGTTATTGTTTGTTGTTGTAGCCATTTTATTAAGAAAATCGTATTGTTTTCATCAATTATTATTTTTAAAAATTGTGATTCACAATTTCCAACTATTTTTTCGGTCAATGAGATCAATCAAGAAATTATAATCAATATTTTTTTTTGGGAGGAGAAGAGTAATTGAGAAAGGCATGTGAGTGATGGGGACGAGGTGGTGTGGCTGGTTTGAGAGAGACAGAGACTTTGTGACAGCTTTGTTCTTATGTTTCCTTATCTTTTCTCTAACCACCGAAAACTATTACATATTATAATTGATAATGCGACCAAGAGATGTGATGCCCCACGACTCATATTTTATCTTCTCATACACTTGTATGGACTATGATAAATAATATTTCATTCACTAAAATCTTCATTTTCCATCTTTCACCTAAAGATATTTCATAAAACTTCAGGTGTTTTTAGAAATACATATACTAGTGTGCCCAATGCAACTAGCTAACGTATCATTGGATCCGCATCATTGCAAATATTGCTGGGTTGGGCTCATATAACTGGCTGA
Organism: Streptanthus diversifolius; assembly: GCA_039880935.1. Classification (NCBI taxonomy): domain Eukaryota; kingdom Viridiplantae; phylum Streptophyta; class Magnoliopsida; order Brassicales; family Brassicaceae; genus Streptanthus; species Streptanthus diversifolius. The sequence continues at coordinate 15,415,982 of JAXGFM010000013.1, read as the reverse complement.
TGGGCCGTTTATATTCTTCTAAAGTCCATTATCCTTGATCCTTATCTTGTCCAATCAACTCTAGACATATTCTGTTGTGTGATTAATCCATTTTTGCAAGATTTTATTATTGTTGTTTTTTTTGGCCAGAGAAGAAATGTTTGTGACAATAATCATTACATTTTCTTTTAAACTAAAATAATTTCTGACAAAAAGAAATATAAAATAATTTAAAATAAAAAAAGGTCAAAACTCAAAGACGCAAAACCGTCCTCCCCTTTTCTCCTCGTCTCTGTCTGGTCTTCTTCTTCTTCTTCTTCACGATCTCCGTAAACCCAAAAACACTCAAACCGATCTCTTTCAAGTCCTCTCGAAGATGGAGCTTGCTGAAACGTATGCCTGCATCCCGTCAACGGAGAGGGGTCGAGGAATCCTGATCTCCGGTGACCCCAAGTCCGACACCATCCTCTACACTAATGGTCGATCCGTCGTGATTCTCGACCTCAACAATCCTTTAAAGGTATCTATCTATGGTGAACATGCTTACCCAGCTACGGTGGCGCGGTACTCCCCGAACGGCGAGTGGATCGCGTCGGGTGATGTATCGGGGATTGTCAGAATCTGGGGAGCCCACAACGATCATGTGCTGAAGAAGGAGTTTAAGGTTTTGGCTGGTCGGATCGATGATCTTCAGTGGTCGGCTGATGGGATGCGTATTGTGGCCTCCGGTGATGGGAAAGGAAAATCTCTCGTTCGTGCTTTTATGTGAGTAATAACAGTGCACACGCATTTTTCTTTGGTTCTTAGATGATTTTGATCTTTCGTGCTTGTCATTCTCTCTTCTGGGAAAGCTCGATGAAGTAAACTCAACTTAAGTCCTCTGTAGCATTGACTTCTGCTTCGTGCTCGTATAAAAATCTGTGAATTTTGGCTAAGCGAACGAGGAAGATGAAATGTGTTGAATTCTATCGAACAAAGCTGTTCCGATCTCAGGGATTGATAATTCGATCGAACATTTCTTTTCATTGACTTCGATCGATCAGTCTAAGGTTTTGTATTTCTGCTGATATTGCATTGAATTTGTTGAATCAGATCGAACTCAGCGTATCAATGACATCGAACCGAACAATCTTTTCTTCTTCCTAATTATGCTGCACTGATTTTCTATACCCATTTGCTAGATTCTTGATTTTGTCCTAAGGAAATGTTTACCTCTGTTAGGTGGGATTCAGGATCAAATGTGGGAGAGTTTGATGGACATTCTAGGCGTGTTCTTAGCTGTGCTTTCAAGCCAACCAGACCGTTCCGCATCGTAACTTGTGGGGAGGATTTTCTGGTGAATTTCTACGAAGGTCCTCCTTTCAAGTTCAAGCTCTCAAGCAGGTCAGATATTCAAAGCATACGCTCCCTTTCTTTAAAGAAAGAGAATACTTTTTGTATCTGTTCAGTTCCATACTTTGTTGTTTCGGTAACTGTTTAACGAGTTTGTTGATTGTTGGTCAACAGAGAGCATTCCAACTTTGTCAACTGCGTGAGATTTGCACCAGATGGAAGTAAGTTCATTACTGTAAGTTCAGATAAAAAGGGAGTCATATATGATGGAAAGACTTGTGAGAAACTGGGAGAACTCTCATCTGACGATGGACATAATGGCAGCATCTACGCGGTTAGCTGGAATCCTGATGGCAAACAGGTACTAAGTTATGTCTGTTTGTTGTACTATGTTCTCAATTGTGGTCAGATTCCGTTATATTAGACTCAAACTGCATCAGGCTTGAATAGGGTCTATTAGAATAGCACATGAAAGTAATCCTTCTAACCCGCTGCCGTCTATGGATATATGAGCTATAACTGTGGCATATAATTTATATGTTTATATGAAGACTCAACGATATTTAAATTCTTGATTACAATATGGTTGATGCTGCGTCTGTACTCACTTGTTGTATATGTTTGAATATCAACCAGGTCCTCACTGTATCTGCAGACAAGTCAGCTAAAGTATGGGAAATCTCGGATAATGGTAACGGAACATTGAAGACCACATTTACTTGTCCTGGATCATCAGGTGGAGTGGAGGATATGCTTGTCGGGTGTCTATGGCAGAACGATCATATTGTCACTGTTTCTCTAGGTGGTATAATCAGCATATTCTCAGCAAGTGATCTTGATAAATCCCCCTTCCAGTTGTCGGGACATATGAAGAACATTTCTTCCTTATCTGTGCTCAAGGGGAATGCTGACTATATACTATCCAGTAGCTATGACGGTCTGATTTGTAAATGGATGCTAGGCCGTGGTTTTTGCGGTAAATTGCAGCGGACACAAAACTCTCAAATCAAATGCTTTGCTGCTCATGAAGAAGAGATCGTGACCTCTGGATTTGATAATAAGGTAAATCAGTTTTTATTATCGTAGTTGTTCTAATTGCTTATTTAGACCTGTTATAAGCACAATTATTGGTTGATTAAGCAACTAACTCACGTTCTTTTAATTATTTGATACTTATCCAGATATCCAGGATTTCTTATAAAGATGATCAATGCACAAATGAAGAGTCTATCGACATTGGATATCAACCAACAGATCTGAGTCTTGCACCACTCTCACCCGGTCTCCTTCTGGTGACCTTTGAATCAGGAGTTGTGTTTCTCCGTAGTGAGAAAGTGGTGTCAACCATCAACCTTGGGTTCACTGTCACTGCTTTGGCTGTATCACCTGATGGAAGCGAAGCCATAATCGGTGGTCAAGACGGTAAACTCCATCTGTATTCAATTAACGGCGACTCCCTCACCGAGGAAGCAGTTCTTGAGAAACACAGAGGCGCCATCAGCGTTATACGTTACTCCCCAGATTTCTCTATGTTTGCATCAGCTGATTTGAACAGAGAAGCAGTTGTATGGGACAGAGTCTCCAGAGAGGTAACTTGATCGCTTAAGGATATTAGAACCTCTGCATGATTTCTCCAACACAAACACTGATCTTCAATCGTCCCTTCTTTAAAACAGGTGAAACTCAAGAACATGTTGTACCATAGCGCCCGCATAAACTGTCTAGCTTGGTCTCCAAACAGTACCATGGTTGCTACAGGATCCTTAGACACATGTGTGATTGTGTATGAAGTGGACAAACCTGCCTCCACACGCATGACTATAAAAGGAGCTCATTTAGGTGGAGTTTATGGTCTGGGTTTTGCTGATGATTCCCATGTTGTGAGTTCTGGTGAAGATGCTTGTATCCGTGTTTGGAGCTTAACTCCTCAATAAGACTGAGGTGTAAATTTATAAAGATCTCTGGAACCTCTTCTTGTCTCTTTGGAAAAAGCTTCTACTACTTTTGAAGGCTTTGGATCTTCCGTTTGGCCGTGTCTGTGTTGGTGTGTGCGAGTCTGTTTGTCTGCATATCTTTGTCAAAAATAGTACTTTCTGCTTTTTTGGTCAAATTTTGTGAAACTGAGATCTTGAGTCCGATGTTTTATTGGTTATCAGATTACTCATAGAGACTTGGACTTAAGATTGTGACTTCTCTTCTCTGTTCAGCGATATTTGAATGATTTTGGGGAATCTGATATTTTTTTGATCATTATTTTTCAAAATTTTGCCAACGCTTATCTACAAAATTAAAGAAAAAAAGGAAAAAAAGTTCGCCAACATGTAATAGTATAAATATTATTTTATTTTAATGAAGTTAAGATAGTTTTATCATAATTTTTAGTTGAAGAAAAAAGTGTAAACATAACTCTCAAGTCGGGTATATTTTTTTTTTCAATTAACTATCTGATCAATACTTAATTAATCAACCTTATTAAAAAAAAAAGTAATACAGTACTAATCAGTTTCCATCATCACTAATAATAAGTCTTGAGTGTGAAGACCGACATTGATCCTCTCCAAATCTCAGTCACATCTTGATCTTGTCCCTTAGTGACTTCTCATGTTTCTTTTTCTCCTCCTTCTCTCTGCTTCCCACTCCGGCGAATCTTCGCCGCCGTCCGGAGACGGCGTCCCATTGGACAGCGGTGATCTAAACAGAAAAAGTTTTCCGGAGGGATTTGTGTTCGGAACCGCCACGTCAGCGTATCAGGTCGAAGGCGAGACGTACCAAGACGGTCGTGGCCCAAGCATCTGGGATGCCTTCGTCAACATTCCTGGTTAATAATCATTATCAATTTTTTTATTACCATTTCACTTTATTAATTACTATTAATCATTTCGATTTTCCTTTTTTCTTGCCATCGGAAAAACAAAAGCAGGGAAGATTGCCGACAATGCCACGGCTGAGTTAACAGTGGACCAGTATCATCGTTACAAGGTAGTCTGTAAACACCACAAATCATTAATCTTACAGATTTTCATCATAATATTTTAATCTACAAGTGTGTTCAGTATTCATGATAATCCAATGTCAGGAAGATGTAGATTTGATGCAGACACTGAACTTCGATGCCTACAGATTTTCCATTTCATGGTCCAGAATTTTCCCTGGTATTAGTGTGTCATATATATAAAGTAATCACATTGTTTATATTAGAGATGAAGACTGATTTTATTATGAACACAGAGGGAACCGGTAAAATCAACTGGAATGGAGTTGCTTATTACAACAGATTGATCGATTACATGGTCCAAAAAGGTATAAAGTCATAACACATTCATAGACGGTTGATACGATTATTACTTTTTTTTTGTCTTTTGAATATAAATTCATGCTTAGGGATTACACCTTATGCGAATTTGTACCACTACGATCTTCCTTTGGCTTTGGAAAAGAAGTATCAAGGCTTGCTTGGTAGACAAGTAGTGTAAGCATTAGTCTGTAATTATCTTCTTTTCTCTAGTCTCTTCTGCAAAATCTTCAAAAGTTTCAATATTTCGATCTAATGAGGCAATTTACAGGGAAGATTTTGCAGATTACGCAGAGTTTTGTTTCAAGACATTTGGAGATAGAGTGAAGAACTGGATGACATTCAACGAGCCACGTGTAATAGCTGCTTTAGGTTATGACAACGGTATTTTCGCACCGGCTAGATGCTCTAAAGCCTTTGGAAACTGCACTGAAGGAAACTCGGCGACCGAACCTTACATTGTTACCCATCACCTTATCTTGGCACACGCATCAGCCGTCCAGAGATACCGCCAAAATTATCAGGTATATATTAACTCTACAGGAGATCCTTTCAAGTTGTAGTTTGATATTATGTATATAATGACTATAGATCGAACCGATCATCAATTCTCAGGAGAAACAAAAGGGAAGGATTGGTATTCTTCTTGATTTCGTTTGGTTCGAGCCTCTTACGAGTAGTGAAGCAGACAATGACGCTGCTCAAAGAGCAAGAGACTTCCATCTCGGATGGTAAAGGTTCAAACTTTTGGACGTGTTTAACACTCATAGTACCGTTAGAAATCGTGAGGTCATATAAATTTTTTTTTTTTTTTTTTTTTTTATGGGTATCTTTCAAAGGTTCATTCACCCAATAATATATGGAGAGTATCCAAAGACAATACAGAACATCGTGAAGGAGAGGCTTCCAAAATTCACGGAGGAAGAAGTGAAGATGGTAAAAGGTTCCATAGATTTTGTGGGAATTAACCAATACACGACTTATTATATGTCTGATCCACATCTCACCACCAAACCTAAGGATTTAGGTTATCAACAAGATTGGAACGTCGCTTTTAACTGTAAGTTCTTGTTCATATATATATATATATATTTTCATTCATTGAAAAATGATCTCGTACGTCTTGTATAGATTTGAACGTATTACTAGTTAGATAAGTTAGGGTCCGATTGTTTCAATAGCAAATATGTTAGTGTGGGAGAAATCATCTAGAGTTGGACCAAGATTAAGGTTGGTCAGTCCTTATGGGATTCCACCGTGACAATATGTTGCATATTAAGTGCGTACTGAGAAATCTCAAACTCTACACATGCAGTTGCAAGGAATGGGAAACCAATTGGTCCAAGGGTGAGTATTGAGTAATGTTTTTCATTTGATTTTTTTTTTTTTTCTCAACTCTCCCTAATTACTTAGTGGTTGATTATGAATTAATCTAATTTTATATAGGCACATTCGGAATGGCTATACAATGTACCATGGGGAATGTACAAGGCCATGATGTACATTAAGGAACGTTATGGCAACCCAACTATGATTCTCTCCGAAAATGGTATTAACTATAATAAAATCCTCAATATATTTCTTTGTTTATTTCCATGATTTATAGAAATGTGAAGTGTTAAATGTTGAATATAATCTTTACAGGTATGGATGATCCGGGCAACATTACTCTAGCTCAAGGACTAAATGACACAACAAGAATCAAATATTATAGAGACTACTTAACGCAGCTTAAAAAGGCGGTAGACGATGGAGCCAATGTAACTGGATATTTCGCGTGGTCATTGCTTGATAATTTCGAATGGTTATCTGGATATTCTTCAAGGTGCAGAAGTAAACTAATGAATCTGGGATTATTGTGTATGTGATTATTTCTGATGGTATGTTAGTATAAACAAATGCTTTTTTTGTTTTGTTTTGTTTAGGTTTGGAATTGTGTACGTTGACTACAAGGACTTGAAGCGATACCCCAAGATGTCTGCTTTATGGTTTAGACGTCTTTTGAAACGGGACCAATGATGAGATCAATGTGGACATGATTGGATATATGCGTAACTTGAGTTCTCCATTTGACTTTCCAACGCTAATAAAAGTTTAATTTTGTTCTTGTATAAACATTGTAACTTTCAATAATCATCATCACCATCGTCCTCAAGATTACATCTAATATGGTAATAAAAAAAATTCCAAAAAGTTAATTTAAAATGCATGATTATCAATGCTCATTCTTGTTTTGTTCTTTATCATGTTTGTTGTAGAAACCTGTTCTTGTAAGTTGTAGATAACATAAAGGAATCTTCATAGACTCAGTAATGCGATGTAATCATTCCCCTGCGACATAAAAACCTATAGCACGACGATTCACATCGCATGTTATTTTGTTTATACTTTCACATGAATCAAGATTTCAACACAAAATGACGTTCTTTGAAATTTTTGCGTTTGCATTTGCGCATAGAATTAAAAGTCGAAGTAATTTCTTTTAATGAGCATTTTACACTCTTGCAACTTTCAAAATTTTCTGAACTCATATGGAGTATATTCCATTTGTTTTCTTATATAAGATGTTTTAGTTTTTTTCTTTTTGGGTTCATTTCATTTGACAGTGACCAGCAACTGCTCTCAAGTCAAAGTTGGTATCAAGAAACTTAAGCCTAGAAGGAAAGTGTCTACAGTAGCAGTTCCTACTGAGAACCAAGATGCACCAAATTAGGTTTCTTTGTTGCTCTTTATAATTTTCAATGTATAATAAATACGTCTAATTATTATAGTTCCCCAGATTTTAACAACGAAGAAATTGCTTGAAATTTACTGGTACAAAGAGTGACAAAGTACATAAATAACAAACTTCTATAGCTAAAATTACAAGTTACAAACATATATATCGGCAATAAAAAATTTAGACGTTATGTAACTCTTTTAAATGTATATATCCTTATTAGTAAATAAATAAAATACACATGAAAACACTTTTTCTTACTGGTATCCACAAAGGGATAAATCAAAATTGTATACAATAATCACTCAAAGTGTTGTGTATGTATAAGTGAGTACAATATCATCACGACATTACTTACTGCTTCTAATGAACTTCTTTCGAGTGTTAACACCATCCTTTTCATTGTTTTTATTCTTCATCTTCTCTAACTTCTGTCTATGCCCTTCTATATCCGTCTTTATCACTCGTTCTCTCATCTCATCTGGTAGCAGAGCCAGTCTCGAAAACTTTTTTGGTGATACAAAACCACCAAGTCTCTCTTTGATGTGGTTCAACGCAGGAACAAGGCCGCGTCTTATGAAACACCCGTCGATCAGCTCCATCGAACTTGATTCCGGTAGAGACACTGAGTCTTTCAGTTCCAAGTCGAAGCAGAATGGTGAGTCCTTCAACCACATTCTAAGAGAGTGAGCTTTCGCAATTAGGAGTCCGGTTCTCGTCTTGCAAGGAAGAAAAGGAGATCCCATTTCCCAAAGACACGCCTTTAGCGTTTTGTCCAGGGATATACCGTTGTATTCTGCGGTCCCTGTTATTAAGACTACTGACTTTGGAGATTTTGGGTACCCTTCAAGTGATGCATCCTGAAATAGGAGAAGAAATGTCAAGAGGTTGAGGGTAATTGGTGAATATGAGAATGATTGTCAAAAGTTCTTCAGTTATCTACGGATCTGTGAAATAATGTGAAGATGCAGAGATATCGAGAGAGTAGAAAGAGATGAATTGCCTGCATGTGGTCAAGCCATAGAGTAAGGGCAACAAGCGCTGCACCTCCCGATAATCTTCTAAATCAGCACTCCAATCCTTATCCGCCACCCTGAAAACCAAAACCAATCACAAATGTGACAGCTAAACTTAAACTTTTGCACGAAACAAGTCTTGACTAGAACTTTCGCGAGCTCTCCATCATAGACGACATATGTAAAACAGGACTGACCTGAAAACATCGAGACTGAAGATACCCCTTTTGATTGCCAATTGGAATACCCATGATGCAGTAGCTCTGAGTTCGAACGCCCAGAGGAGATTCAAAAGAGCATTAGCAAAGTTGAGAGCAGCATTGTCCTCTACGGGTTTCAGTTTCTCGAACCATCCATCCACCTCAGAAACTAGCAACTCCGGTCTTCCAGCCAGAAGCCTGGTTGGAATCATTAAAAACCACGGAAAAAAGTACATGAGAATAGTAACATATGACGATAATTATTATTTCTAGGTTCAGCGAGAGTAAGCTCCTGTATCAGAATATAATCTTAGTTGTAATAATAAAAACCGTGAACCTTTTTTAGGACAGTATTAAGGATTTTGCAAAACATGACTAACAGAGATATACTCTTTAAATAATGCATCAGATTATTCATGATTGAATTCAAGATGGTATGTGCGGAAACTCGGAATGCATACCTGATAGGAAGATCCAAACCAATATCTTGAAGAGCTTTCAGCAGCAACATAACTTCGCTTTTTTCTTTGGAGAAACTCGCCGCCCTAACAAAGCAAGTCCATATTCTGTGGTCTGGCTCCAGGCCCTCTCTCTTCATTTCCAAGAGCCTTTCTATTCCACTGTTATAATCTCTGCTCCGAAGGTAAGCATCAATAACTGAACTATAAGGCAGAGTTGTTAGTTCCACGTCTGTCTTTTTCAGGTTACTAAGAACTTTTTCAGCTTCTTGGGGCTTTCCTGAAGAACTATATGAAACAATGAGCAGATGCATTGTAGCAAGTGTTGGTTCTATTCCCGCATTCTTCATCATTTCCAACAACTTCTCTGCCTTAGAATTGCTTCCACAATCCCGGGATATTTTCATCATTGTGCGGTAAAATGAACGGTCTAGTTTATAACCTTTGGAGAGAAGCTCTTCAAACAGTTGTTCAGCTTGTTCTAGATATTTTTGCTTACCAAAGGCAGAAATCAAGCTCTTGTATGTGTCCAGTTTTGGGTCCAGACCAATATTTCTCATTTGCTGCATAAGCAAGTACCCTTCTTCGGGTCGTCTGTCTCTACAATACATTATAATCAGAGCATTGTAAGTGGTCTCATCTGGTTCTAGTCCAGTTTCTTTTATCCTATGGTACACTTGAACTGTCTTCTTGTAATCCTCTACAGCTGTATACATCTTCAGCATGGAATTCCATATAGCGAGCTCGACCTTGAAGCTAGCTTCTTCCATTTCAGAAATCATAACTTCAGCATCTCTGACTCGTTTCCCTTTGCACAAAAGCTCAATCATTATCCGATAAAGGCGAATCGTGGGCAAGTAACCAGCAGCCTTCATGCTATTGTATATCTTCTTTACCTCAAAGATATTTCCAGCTCGGGCAAATGCGTCAAGCATCAAAAGAATGGAGCTTTTGCTAATCTTAAAGCCCATATCTTGCAATTCTTCAACAACAACGTATAGCTCCTCAAGCCTCCCATCAACACACAAAGCACGCAACAGTATATTGAACAGTTGGAGACGGACCGTCCCTCATCATGGTGTTAAATATAGCCCTTGCCCGCTCGTAACAGCCACGCACAGCATAAGCCGCCATCAAACTGTTCCATGTCTTCAGATCAGGTGTTCGTCCACGTTGTCTTAAGTTGCCAACCACACTCTCCGCTTTTTGCCATAGCTTTAGTTTTCCATAAGCCTCAATGATATCAGTATACAAAGGTGAACAAGCAAAGTGGAAGCCTTTTGTCTCAGCCTGATTAACCACTTGATGAGCTGTCTCTGGAAAGCCAAGCTTACAATACACAACAACCATGCTTTTACAAACACTTTCTGAAGCTTCGCAGCCAGATAGTCTCAGGTCAGAGAAAACTTTAGAAGCTTCAGTGTAATATTCATTCGCTACACAGCAGTGTAATAAAGACTCATACATGGTGTAACTGCCAGAACTCCATCCATGAAAACATACATCAGCGAAGTATTCTTCTACCGCAGCATTTATATTGTTAACCTTGCAATGCAGTACAATGAGTGCTTCATTTATTAGCCGCTTAGATCCACTGGAGCGTTCTTTCAAAAATTCAAGTAACTCACATGCTTCTGAATGTCTGCCTGATGAACTATAGGAACCCAGGATATACAAAAGAGTGTCATTTTGCAGTTCATAGCCATTGGTGATAGCCACTTTCAACTGTCTAGCAGCATGATCAAAGCATTCGCCCTTAACAAGAACTGAGGAAATCTCTAATGGATTCATGCCACACAATTCTTCCATATCTCTGATGGTTTTCTAAATGTCTTCTACCCTGTTTCCCTTCGTAAGTCCAAGTATCAATAACTCATACAAACTGCGAGACGGTGTAGAACCATCAGAAATCATATCACGATATAAAGCCCACGCCTTTCTTGCCTCGTTGCCTCTTAGTAATACATCCAACATTACAGAATACGCTAAATTATCAGGTTTAGTCCCTGAGCGCAACATGCAACTGAAAGTTTCTTCAGCCTCCTCTCGCTTCCCAGCCTTGGCATAACCGCAGATAAGAGCACTGTAGGTCTGCAGACTTGGTTTGATCCCAACATCAAGCATCTCAGACATTAGAGCTGCGGCTTCCACGGTTCTGTTTGCTTTTCCAAGTGAATCTATCAAAACTGTGTAAGTAATAGCATCCGGGTTTCTACCCGACAAACCTTTCATGTCCTTATAAAGCTGTAGCGCAAGATCAAGTTGCCCCTGCTTGCCATACATGTGAATGATTGTGTTGTAAGTCATCTCATCTTTCCCAAATCCCATTTTCTGCATTTCCTGGTACACTTCCTTCACCTTCTCCGTATTTCTTTCACTATCAAAAGCATAGAGCAGAGAGTTGTATGTCACTGCATCAGGGAAATAGCCTTTAAGCTCCAGCTCCGTGAAGAGACTCTCGACTTTCGCAGCAAGCCCACATCTTCCATAGACGGAAATCATGGCATTATAAGTCCACAAGTCAGGTTGACATCGATGAGCTTCCATATCCTCAAAAACCTTCACTGCCTCTTCCAAATTTGAATCCCGCGAACAAGCGCTAAGCAGAGTGTTATAGGTGATAGCATCAGGCCTAAGACCTGAATTCCTCACCATATCTAATAGCTCAACAGCCAGATTCGGAGTCAACCCACCAGACTTAAGCCTAGCATTGATAAGAGTATTGAAACTTATAAGGTCTGGAACACAACCTCTGTGGCGCATTGCTTCGAGCAGCTCTTGTGCCTTTGAAAACTTGCCACTACGGGAATAAACGCCCATCATCGCATTATACACTTAAACCGTGTCTCCGACGGCTGGCTCAGCCCTCGTGAAAATCTCCACCGCAAGCGATTCCTGATTCCACCGTCCCAAAACGCCGAGTATGGCTGCAACCATCCGGGCATTGGGTGAGTGCCAATGACGGAGATTGAGCCACTCGAACACCTCGAGAGCTCGTTGCCAGCTCACCTGACCAACTGATTTCACGACGAAGCAGTAATCAGTGGGAGTCATCTGAACGGGCCGATCATCGAGAATATCCGCCACGAACTGATTAGGTTTCAGGCCTAGAATCTTATCCGTCAAGAATTTCACTCTCTCTCTCCAATCCTTGGCTCTTATCAGAGCAACCTTATTCATCTTCTTGACTCTCCTTCTCCGACTCGCCACGGCGGCTTCTTCGGCATTTTGCTGCTCGCTTAAGCCAACAACGAATTCATCGGAAGCCGGCATATCCGGGACCTCCGTTGGCGAAACCGGAGAAGAAACAGGCTGAGATTGTGTTGAACTTCTCGAATCATATGTTTCACGGAGATTCAAATGTGGCCATCGGATGGCGGGAGAGGCTCGACTGTAAGTGAATTTCTGGGTAGAACTGCTGCTGATGTTCCCTTGTTCATATTTGATCTCAGAAACCGTCACCGAAGTAGAATTAAGGGCGGCACGGACGGCTAAGGCAGGGGCTGAAGAAAGAGGAGAAGCAAAAGCTAAAGCCCCTGCAGAAACCGCCATTAATATCTCTAAGCTTCATCAATCTGTTGCAGGGTATGTGCCGTTAAAGATGAGCGAGTGAGTAAGACTGATATTTATTCAAGGTTGCTGAGACAAAAAACTACACACTGTCTAAAATTATAAACAGCAAACACCATGCCGTCTAGCATGGGACATAAATTCCAGGCTTTTCAAGAGTTTAAAGTTAAAAACACCTCACCGTTTTACTGTGACATAGACGTCACTCACTCATTTGAAATGAAGGATGGAGACAAAAGTTAGTCATATCCCATGAAAATTGAACCTTGAACCAATTCGAAGATCACAAATTTTTATATCTATCCAAAAAAGTCGTGAAATTTGGTCGTTTTAACTTTTTTTTTTTTTTTTCTGGAATTAAACAAAAATTGCCAAAATATAGGTTTGGGAGGGGCTAATTCATAAGACAACTTCAAAAGGATCCAGTCTAGAAAAATTGGAGAAAATAAAGACAGCCAAGTTCTCTGGAGATATTGTAACACTAATCTTCTTCTTCTTCTTCTTCTTCTGCGTATTGTCTCTAGTAACGACCAATACCCCAGACCCTGACAACTCCATCTGTGTAACCACTGAACAATGTGCTTCCATCGGCACTCCAGTTCAAGCTTGTGCAGTAGATCACCTGCATTTTGCATTATACAGTTTTGTTTAATCCGATTAGAAAACATCATCAATCTCAATAATCAAAGGCAAGAGTTTAACTAAAGAGTTAAATTCAGGTATCGAAGCTAAATGCGAAACGAATCCCATTAGGAAAATAAATCCTCTAATCTAGTTACGCAACTTCTAACCAAAGTTCCAATTTTTTCATTATTAAAGATAAAGCCAGTATAATATTTCCACTAACTTTGGTGCAATCCCTAAGCTATCAATGTAGCACGAGCGACGAATCGCATGAACAGACGACCAATTACTAACGAATCACCAGTAGAGAGATTCCAAGAGTTATATGAATAACGACATACCTTCTTCTGGTTACCGGTTCCGACACCACCATCAGACTTCTCTGCCTCAGCCTTGAGGTCAACCTTCAAGTCCTCAACAACACTCTTGCTCTCAAGATCCCAGATCTTAATGCTGTTCTCTGTTGCAGCACACAGCCAGTATCTGTTAGGGCTGAAACAAAGTGAGTGGATAATCGAGCCAGACTCGAGAGAATACAGCTTCTTTCCCTCGGCCAAATCCCACAACAAGATGACACCGTCTTTGCCACCACTGGCGCATAGAGAACCATCAGGCGAGACTGCCACAGTGTTGAGGTAACCTGAGTGTCCAGCAAGAGAGTTCCTCAGCTTGCAGTTCTGGAGATTCCAGACTTTCACGGTGTGATCCCAAGAAGCGGAAACAATGGTAGGCACAAGCGTGTTTGGGCTAAACCTCACACAGCTAATCCAGTCCTTGTGACCATCACCTTGCTCGGAGATCGTGTACTTGCACTCACCGAGTGTGTTCCACAGCTTGATCGTACGGTCACGAGACGCAGATACGATCTGACGGTTATCAACAGAGAAAGCGACGGAGAGCACGTCTTTCGTGTGTCCGACGAATCTGCGGGTGGAGACACCAGTGGCTAGGTCCCATAGACGGAGCTCACCGTCCCAGCTTCCGGAGAGAGCAAACTGACCGTCCGATGAGAGAACAACATCCTCCACAAAGTGAGAGTGACCTGTGAGCCTACGCTGGGCAACACCGTAAGACTTCTCGTCTTTGGTGAGTTTCCAGAGGATGATGGATTTGTCGCGCGACGCTGTGACGATGATATCGGAATTGTCGATCGGTGTGGCAATGGCGGTGACCATGTCGGTGTGGGCGCGCATAGTGCCCTTCAATACGAGTCCCTCGGCCATGGTTAGGGGTTTCGGAGAGAGACTCTACAGTTTCTTCTTCTTAATCCAAAAATGGCGTAACAGACAGAGAGATTGGAGGACGTGAGAAATGAAGGCATTTATACTCAAGGTCAAAGAAAAAACAAGGAAACTAGGGTTTGGTGAGGTTTCCGCAAAGAGAGTACTTATTTGGGCCGAAGTTTCAGCGTCAGATACGACCTTTAAGAAATTGATTTTGCTTATACGGGGCCGTACATGGGCTTCTAATAGTTTGTTATATTCGCTTTTGTCATCATATATCAGAATTAAGAAATGTTTAATCACAAAGAGATCAGAGGAGCGATTAAAATTTTAAAACTTCAGACGAATCCGATTCAATTGTACAAGAGTTTCCTAAAAGACAAAGAAAGAAATCATTACATGTTACTTTTTGTCATCGGACTCATTATCGGTTCATTATTTAGTTTGTTTGATTCTTAATACAGGTTTAATCATGGAGTGCACAACACACAGTGGCTTTGTGATGACCTTGGTACACCTTCACTTCTTTTCCCGCTGGCATAGACCATAACCTAGCAGTCATGTCCGATGATGCTGTGCACATTACAGAACCAAAACCAGTTTACAGACTATTCTGTATAATTTTTCAAACAATTTTTCCAGTGGTTTATTTAAGATGGAGATTAGTAATAGTACCAGTTACAAGAAACTCTCCATCCACAGAGAAGACGCAGTCCCATACCCATCTTTGATGTCCTGTTAGATAAG
This sequence comes from Streptanthus diversifolius, assembly GCA_039880935.1. Taxonomy (NCBI): domain Eukaryota; kingdom Viridiplantae; phylum Streptophyta; class Magnoliopsida; order Brassicales; family Brassicaceae; genus Streptanthus; species Streptanthus diversifolius. The sequence continues at coordinate 15,400,822 of JAXGFM010000013.1, read as the reverse complement.
ATTGATGAGAGTGTTAGAGAGAGCGATGGAGAACGAATAACTTTTTTCAAAAAATGGAGACCGTACCTGTTAAGACTTTCTCTAGTTTGAAACCATCCACGTTCCATATTTTGACAGTTTTATCAGATGATGCAGTTGCTAGATATCTGCTAACAAATATACAAGGGCTTGAAAGGGAGAAGATGAAGAAAACAATTTATAAAGAAAAGAGTAAGAAACACATTACTTGTTTGCTGGAGAGAGTAGACATTTAAGGATGTGGCCATTATGAGCTTGTAGCTTATGAAGGGGCTCAAACTCTGTCATCGTCTGAAAACGAATAGAATTTTTCAGTGGCATGACAACTACAGGAATGCGACTTTAGCAAGAAAACGCTTCTCATATACGAAAACTACCTGTTTTCCACGCAACAAGCGCCATACATAACATGTTCCACGGTTGTTAGCAGCAACAACCATTGTCCCATCCCACATAACCGTCAGTGACCGAACAGCTGTATCAACTTCTGGTACCTATAGTTACACAAGAGTGATTACACGGAATCTTTCCTGTTTAGCTGAAAGCTAAGATTCACTCAAAAATGTAACTAGGATGAAGAAATGTAGACGTGTCAAGGCAATTACCAGTTCACAACTACACGAATTTGCTCTGAGATCCCATACACGGATATTGCCGTTTTGGTCTCCAGATATTAATTCAGTCTGTACAAAAAAAGAAAACAAAAGTTCATGATAAAGACCAAACTCATTGTGTTAAGACAGGTATCAGAAAAGCAAAACACATTTGTGTTAACTGCAGCAACACAGACCTCTTGAAGTAAATACTGACAGATGACTTTTCTAGTTGATGTACCTGATTTGGGTGCAAAACAACTGTATTAACAGCGGCAACACTTTCATACTCCCTTTGGCAACCTGGAGCCCTACATTTTGGTCTACGAGTCAACAATTTGTTGCTAAGAAACGCAAATCAACTTAAGATGTAGCTTCAAGACATAAAATTTTCTGAGGATTTCCGTGACTTGTTATCCAATATCTTGTCTTTTTTATAGAATTCGAACTTGGATGAATGAATCTATTAACATTCAACAACAAGAAACAAACATGAAGAATAACATAATCTTACCTCAAGTCCCAGATCTTAACTGTGCCATCCTCTGATCCTGAATACATCCATTTTCCATCACACTGGAACCCCACTGCCATAACATTGTTGGTGTGTGAATCATAGGTCATCACCTGATGTGCAAAGAGATCATTTAAGAAATGGCAGAAGCAAACACCACACTGTAAATAAAAAGAAGGGAAAAAAAGGAAACTTACAGGTTGAGGGCTGTTGGAATTGACTTCAAAGAGACGTATATGAGGATTGCAAGCTGCTGCTAGATGACGCTTATCTGGGGTTATCTCGAGCCTATTCACATGCTGAAAATAGCCCAAAGAAACATCGTTTTAGTCAATTAATCCACGGAATACAACAAGAGTTTCTGAATAAGAGAGCTTCAGATGCAATTTCACTCGGAGTCGCAGTGATCTCTGAGAAGAAAGCTTACCGAGTCAGGATACTGGATGGTACGGTAACATCGACCGCTTTCGGCTTCCCAGAATCGGATCGTATGATCATAACTAGCTGTTGCGAGAACTACACAAGGCTGACTCATTCTCGATCAATTTTATAAACCAACCATTTGGCGATTTTTGTTAATTTTAAGGAAAATCAATCTGTTCCTTTTCCAAGGATCAACAGGAGACTACGATCCTAGCAAAAATCTTCAAACTAGGGTTTCGCGATTGAGGATCCACAACAGAAAAAAAGTGAATGAAATTTAAGAAAAAATTAACCCTCTCTACTTGTGGGAAATTGGGTTTAATCGATCAGCTCTGCATAATTAAGGCGGGGATGATTTGGTATAAATAATATTGTTGGGGTTAAATAGTTCTGAATAAATAACTTAGGCGTCATTTTGTTATTTATAAAAAAGTAAGCGGAAAGAAGATCAAATATTTCCAAACCATTGTCCTCCTCACTGTCTCGGAAAAAAAAAAAATTGTTGTCCACTTACAGCAGCAACTCTCCTACAAAAGTTTACGAAACGACCATGGCGGCTACAAAAGCTCTGAGATTTGGTTTATCGACGGGTTTATCAATCCATCCTTCTTCGAACTCTCGCGGCGGAGTAAAAATATACTCAGCCTCTTCCGCACTTATCTTCTCTAGTTCAGCTTCTCCTTGAGGTTCATTTTGCTGATATGATTCCCAGAGGTGGACGCACAGTACGAGAACAGTAAAACGTCATGATTTTTTCCCTACTGAAATTTTTGACTTTCTACAGAACCCTCAGGTGAACATCATCATCTCTTCTTCTTTGTTTTCTGCAATAAAGATCCTCTTTTTCTTCACATACCACACTTGTTGCATGTAGTATTTTTTTTTACTGCTAGAACTGGATTAAGTTGGTTCAGTGGAAATGTCTGTTCAGTTTTTAGTTCGTTATGTAGCATGTGATAGGATGTTCAGCTGTATGCAGTTGCTCGCATCAATATACCTAACAGCAGCTATTTCTGTTTTTCAGTCACAATATTATAGAGTAGTTGTAGTAAAAACAAAATCTTCGGACCAGATTATTCGTTTTGTAATGTGATTGTGTAGGTAAATCTTTTACAAAAGTTTATGAACCTTCCATTCAGGAAAAAGTTATAATGTAGCAATTCCGGTATTTGTGTATAAACAGGTCAACAGGGAAGTAATGGAGGTAATAGAGGAGAAGCTGAAGAACATGTAAGAGCCTGTAGATGCATTAAGCGCAGAAGGTAAAGGCGCAAATGCAGAGGAAGAGGAAGAAAAAGCTGGAGTCTTTTGGAACAACACCAAGTGGAATGTAGGGTCAGAGCATGTGGCTTCATTCATGGAACTTATGCTTTATAACACAAACATGTTACAGAAAGTGGTCGTACAGTTGGGAGAAACGTTACCTGAAGTTTAAAGATCTGGTTCGAACATTTTCTCACAAACAGCAGTGTATATCCATTTGTGCTTTAAATCAATCTACTAGGTACAAGCATCAATCGTGATTTTAGGATTAATTAGGAAATGATCAAGACATATACCGAATTAACCTTTTTATTTATATTGAATTTCTTTTTAATTTTATCTTAAACCTAACTAATTAGGAAATGGTTCTTCTTGAGAAGATCAAACTGGACATATCACTGGACAAACCCAGATTGAATGTTAAAGTAAGAAGACATCAGAAAAATTGAGGTTGTTGTTGTAGCTGCAGGCATTTAAGCAACTAATTTTGTTTGGAGAGTGAAGTTGCAATGGTTTGGTGTGTGAATCCTTTAGCTAATACAAGACCGAGTATGAGTTAGGTTGTCTTTCTACTTAAGGGAACTATGTCCGTTGAAGAGGTGACGGTAATGAATCTTAAACTCTGGCTTTGACTTGATCAATATCTCGTAAAGCTCAATCAGAAAGTTCAAGGAAACTTTGAATTGACTATATGTTTATCCACTTGTAAACCAAATGTCATTTGTACCGGTTTGTTTGTCCATTTATTCAATAATTAAACCGAAGCGACAAATATATTGTTGGTCCATCATAATAAATTTTTGGTTTCGGATTTCGTACCTTAAGTAGCATATTTTTAAGTTTGATTCACTGGCCAAAACCATATTCAAATTTGTTTCTATTTTTCTAAACCGAACGAAATAAAATCGGTCTCTTCAATTTTATTCGACCGCTTGATTCGGTTTAGTTCGGTTAAATAGATAAAGGAGGTTCTGGGTTGGAGATTCCAGTTTCCAATTAGAGAATCTCGGTGTGGCTTTGAAGTGATAACATTCATTATTCACCGAGGGGGAGATCGGAAAATCGTAACTGCCATCTCTCGCCGGAAATTTTTATCAGTTTATCTTCCCTTCGAACCAGACGACAGATAAGGGCACCAGAGTCTCCTTTCCTACCTCTCCCACCTTCATCTCTCTTCCGTCGGAGCTTTTCTGGTTATATATTTTATACTTGTAGCCATGGATTCTTTGGTTGGAATCCAATAGCTTCGAAGGCCATGGATTTAGTCAGGTTTGTTCTCATATATTTTTGTTATGTTCCTTTCTCTCGCTATTGGTTTCGGTTCCGTAGGGTTTTAGATAGTGTTTGCAACTAAGAAATTAGGTTTTTCTTTCCCTCTGGGTGGACAATATCTGAGGAGATTGATTTGGGTTTATTATTGCGTTTGTGGCCAAATTTAGGGGTTTCTGGAGGAAGCACAGAAGAAAGATTTTGGTGACGACGAGCTGTTTGGGAAGTGGGTATTTGCTTTACAAACTATACAATGCCCATACTCGTAAGCTCGCCGACTTGGAACGTGAGCTTGCCAACGAGCGTGAAAATGACGAAATTATCAAAACCCAGTTAAGTTTTTGAAACACCAGAAGATAACAGTCTCTTGCTTTTTGCCAGTTTCGTTGTTTTTCTCTCATATGCAAACGAACAGTTTCTCAATATCTAGTCTAATTCTTGTTGCTTGTTTTTGGTTTTGGCTCTATGACTCTGCTAGAATGAAGGCTCATTTCGAAAACATTCAGATGATTGCTGATACTACAACATTGCCTCACGCATTGCGTCACTTGAGTGGCCGCATTGTTGAGGAGATCGATGTCTCTGATATTATGGAGATGCTAAGCAAAGGAAAAGGAACATTGATTGCTTCTGAGAAGCTTCAACTTTGGAATGAGCTCAAAATTTTGAGTGCGTAGTTCCTAACTTGTGGTCTCTGTCTATTCATATATATCTGAGGCTCATCCGATCTTCTCATTAAACGCTTTTGTATGTTTTTGTTTTCCAGGTTTCACGAGGATGGTCTTGTCGCTGTGGTCAGTCACTATGCTTAGTTTGTACATTAGGGTTCAAGTCAACATTTTGGGCAGACACTTATATATCGACACTGCCAGAGGTCTTGGCAGCTCCCATTTACTTGTAAGACATTTTATTTCCTCATATTTCTCTTAAGAATCATTGTTTGTTTGTGAATGGTATGTAACTTATAAGCTGCTCCCTTCTGGTTGTAAAATTCAGTATGCTAATTTTATGATTTCGTTTTAACAATTCACGTCTTGCAAATTAACCATTTCGATAAATTTTGTAATTGCATTATGTTTGTTGCAGTGATCTCTTTTTAGAATCTGACACGAAATATCAGTTTTCAAATTGAGCTATATGGGTGGTATGGAATACTTCTGTGTATTTGACATCCTCTATATACTTTTCCTTACGAAATTACTGAAATTATTGTAATCCTTGGTCTTAAATCTATTTCTTGTTCCGTTGATTGGGTTACCAAAATCTCTACCAACATGTTTTCTTTATATGTTTTTTCTTTTCACAGGAAGAGTTAGATCTCATAGATAGAGATGACGAACAAAAGTTTTTGGCAAGCGCTAATTATCTTGCAACCAATAGCATGCCGAGTTTGATTTCCAATATGAAGAGTGCAGTGAAAGAAGTTCTTAAGGGGTACATTCTATTATCAAAAATCTCTCCCTTGTTTGTCATCCTCGAATGTTGATTCTTTGATTCCGCAAATACATATACGATTGTTATACTATGTAAAGATGAAATTTAATGATACGTGTTTGATTGCAGAAAGCAGTTAAAGGATGTGTTAACCACAAGAATTCTTGAAGAAACTGTGATCCAGATTCTTGATGTGTTTATGAGCACTGGAAGTCCACATCACTGGGTAGATTATTTAATGATGGCCCAAGACACAACAATGCTTCCGACAGACACCACCACTGATGTTTCCTCTTCAGATGCAACTGTCACCAAGTTTCATCAACTTATAACCGAGACACGTGAAGTACTCACAAGGTAAAATTGTCTCTGCTCTTTAACCCGCAAAAGACAAACAATTTCACTTCTTTACACTCTTTTCCTCATTTCTGCTTAATGCTCAAAGCAAGAAAAAAAAAAGATGTTTCGTCGTTGCAATCATGGAAGGGATTGATTGGTCTCTTTTTCTTGTTGCAGCACTGAATTTACAAATGTAGCAGAGATCTCGCTCAAGTCTTGCACCATAGCGTTAGTAGAGGAGATGGAAAAGCGGACCGGTTTGGCCACGGGGATGCAATTGGCGAAGCTCTTACCACTGATTGAGAAGACGGTGCCGGAGATTTCAGCTGTACCGGACAAGAACCGGTTTTTGCAACTCATCCGAGATCTGCCTGAAGTCCAACTCTTTTTTACTCTTTTATACTCAAATATGCCACTATAATCGCAAATCGCCAAATTGATTGTTGGTTTACTTCTACTTTATTTTTTTTTTTTCAAAAAATTGTTTCAACGTAGTAAAATTAAAATCTCTATAATAATTGTTCAATATGTATCAACAAAAAAAAATTGTATTGGCATAAAATATGAGTTTGTTGATTATAGTTTTTTTTATTAATTTAATTTAATAATTTTAATATTTTTTTTAACGGGTTGTTAAGTTCAATCATAGATATTTGTTATGAATTTTAGAAATGATCATTATTATATGATTTTTGAATTTTAAAAGTGACGTGTCAGTTTAGTTGAGTGAAGGAAAAACATTCATATTGAAAAAAATAAACATATATCACATTGCGGAACAAAAAAACATACATTATATATCTTTTAATTTCTAGGGCCTTAAAAAGCCCGAAGCCCAATGGCATCGGATCGGGTCCACGGAACTGGTAACAACTATATTTTCATCTTCACTTGGGTCTTCTCTGTCGGCACTTTTGTGGCTGTGCAATTTCTGAAGTCGAGGCGGTAATGGCGACGAACAATGGGGATGTTTTGATGCTGGAGGCGACGCCGGAGGCTGCGAGGCCCTGGGCGAGCGCGGCGAACGCAGAAGTTATCGATGCGCTTCCTTATATCGACGATGACTATGGCAATCCACTGATTAAGGCGGAGGTCGACCGCTTGGTGGAGGAAGAGATGCGTCGAAGTTCTAGGAAGCCTGCTGACTTTCTAAAGGATTTGCCTCCTCTTCCAAAGTTCGATTTCGAGGTGAATTTCACTGTGGATCCTTTTATCGATTTGTTTGTTCGTTTTTCTAGCGCGGGTTAAGAATTTTTGTTGGAATAGGGTTTAGAGCGGATTGGATGAAATTTTCTTTAGTTCCAATCGTTTTTCGTATTCGGGTTTTGCTTCTTGTTGGAATTTACAGTCAAGACTGTCAATCTATGCTTTGTAATGTTAGGGTTATTGCTTTTTTTCTGTTTGTTTTCTTAGTATACGGATTAGAGAAAGTGGTAGCTCAGAATTTAGGTGATTTATCTAAGTTTCAGGTAGTAGTTTCTGGGTTTTGAATCAACTAGAATCTTAAGATTGGATGGAAGCTCATGAGCAGATTTCCTCTTCTTTTCTTTCGGTCACTTTACTGATAGGAATTTTTCTGGACATTTGATTATCTTAGCTAATTCTTGAAAGTATAAGAACTGTTCATGATCTTGTAGTTAGTTTCAGGGTTTAGGTAAATTGGCGAAATTGTTTATTTAATTTCTCATCTATTGATTGTGTTTGTCTCCTTTGGTTGGTCAAAAACGAATAACAGAACTGCCCAGTCCTTGGCAAAGAGTATGAGCGTGTTCGAGCTGGGAAGCCTCCAGTGCGGATTGATTTTGAATCCCGATACAAGTTTGAAATGCCGCCTGCTAGTAAGAAAAACGATGATGCTGCCTGGAAGAACTATCTTCAGAAGAATCAACGGTCACTGCAACAGAAGATGATCGAGTAAGCACAATTTGTTAATGTTTCTAATGTATGATTCTCTTTGGACGAGTTGTTACATTTGGCATTCCTATCTTAAATCGCGGGTTTGTTAATTCACAGGCTTGAGAATTTGGAAATGATGTCAAAACTTGGCCCCGAGCTTTGGAGACAGAACAACCATCAGCTAGAAGTATTCTTGACCAGGTTTGTTCAAATATATATGTAAAGCAGCATTGACTGACCAGGTCAGTCGTTTACATTGTAACTTGTGATTAAAAGGGTTCAAGCTCTTTAGTTGATGGATTGTATTAATCCTGTGGAAGCATTCTTGATAACTTTGTTGTCGATTTTATTGCATAAGATGCTTTTTTGGCTTTTGCTATGAGACTTGCTTTGTGTTTTTCTTCATATGCTTTCTGTGTGAGAGCTTCTTTGTTCTTATCAAACATAAGAAGCTCTTCATGCTCTTGGGACATCACTCTTTAACTCTTACCTAATTACTGGCTTTTGGAACTTAAACAGCACGAGAAATCTCAACACTCTACTTGGTCTCTCTTTTCCAGAATGCAAAGACTAGCTCAGGAGCAGAACGAGGAAATTGAAAAAGTAAATCGCGAAAGGAAGTATCATCAGGTGATATTCTTGCACATTTCTTCATTGCCCTCTTCTCTTTAGTTTTCGGGGTAAGCTGAGACTTTGTTGTGTGGCCACATCAGCAAACCACTGCGTACGAGCTCAATGCTCTAACTCAAGAATGGAGACAGCTCTGTGTGAAGAATATGGAGATTCAGTCTGCTTGTGCCGTGCTTGAGACACAAATCGATTTATTCAAAAGGGAAGCTGCTGAAAGGTGAAGAAAGTTTTGTCTTACCTCTATGCGTCGCTGAAGAGTTGTATTTAAGCGTAAAACTGAAACTTCTTTGTTTGTGTTTCAGGGGATGGAACTTAGAAGAGAAACTAGAGAGTGTCAAGCCGCTTCAACCGCAGTGAGGCAACCGTGCAAGGGCATATCGTTTACTGATTTATTAAGCATATCGTTTTACGATATGGTTAGTGAAAATGATAATGGTTTTAACATTCTATCGATCTATCGTCTCCCCGCTATATTTTAAATGTTTGTTTATCAAATATTATTTATGATAGTATCAGATAATGATTTGATGAGAAACATCTTAAGAGACGAGATAGAGATGATTTAGAAAATTGGGGCAGAGATATTAGCCATGATTGATAACATCCTAACTATTTTATTTCATAAAGTGGAATCGTATTTATTTCATAAATGTTTTGTCGAATTATGTATTAAATTTATTCAATCATACAAAAAAATTAATTCCACAAATTTTTCATTATACAGATTTTAAATTATTTCACAAAATTTTCTATTTTTTAATTATTTTGCGATTATACCAATAATTTTTTGGTTAAAATTTTTATCAATTTTATCAGTCTCATTATTTTGGTTTTAAATATATTTTGTTCTCCTAATTTAGCTTAAATATCTATTTTGAGTGTGCAACTGCTGGTAAAGAAAAATAATAAAATAACGAGAACCAAACAAAGAAGAAGAATTCTACAATCTGAGAAAGTTAATATAATCATTATTGTTGAATCATGAAGTCTTCTCCGTTTCTTGTGTTCTCTCGCCATCTCCGTTTTCATCCACGTGAAAGGTAATATTTGTTATTCGCAACATAACAGACGTTTATAGACTTTTATTTAATCTTAGAATTGTTGCATTATCATCAGCTGTTTAACTGTATCTGTAGTTTTAACAGCTTTTTTTTTATAAAAATGGTTAGATGCAATATAATAAAGGTGAAAACTGTAAACAATTCTTCTGCATTTGTAAAATTGTTAAAAACATTATTGTATAATATTAATTCAGAAAGTTATGGATCGTAATTTGCTCATAATCTTTTTTGATCTGGTACCCAATTTTATCATAAAAGATAAATTATTAACCGATAGCTATATCATATATATATATACATAGTTTTTCAATTCAATATTACAATAAAAGTAAAACATATATTGGAAGATGCACACAAACGTCGTCATGCGACCCACCATATAGGCTATAAGACATGGAACTTGTTAAAATGTCTTTCTCCTACTTAACAACTCTCTTATATTGCTATTATTATGATGCTTCTTATTAATTAATTATCACCTAACTAAATGGAAAGAAACAAAAAAAATCCTTATTTTGCATTAAAACATTACGATTGGGTGTTGATGTAATCACCGCACGTTTTGGATTATTAAATATATGTTAAAAAAAATAAGTAGATTTAGTCCTCCAGATTCCATTAGTAAGACTCAAGTTATAGCCATATTAACAGAAGCAATCATTATTGAAATTTTGTTTTGCTCCAATGATTTTAATCCAATCACATCGGCTTACGACATTATCATAATCCAATTTTTTATTATTATATTTTCATTCTTTGATAGTTTATTAAGGTAATGAGAACTAATTACTTAATAGATGGAGGTACTTTAATAATTTTAATTAGATGGAGATATTTTACAATTTAATAAGACCATACACATGAATAATTATATTCATTTCTATGAAAAATATAAAGAGAGATTGTTGGAGAAAGTCTAAAGACAATGAACAACCAAGCTTAACATAAATCTAGAAAAAGTTCACCAACTGTTAGTTGATTCATAGCTTTCAAGACAAATTTGATTCTGCCTCCTTCGTTAATTAGTCTCAAGGAAACAAAAAATAAACGTTGAACAATCAATCAATCATTTAGATTTTGGTTGTATCATAACAGTCAACTACAAAGTTCTTTTCATTTCTGTTTGTTAAAAAATAATTTTTGACCATGTCCAACGAAGACATTTTGATTTACTAATCATTTGGATGATCTCGTTGTTGAAACAGTTGACAAACATTTTTACTATCCGATTGAAGCAGGTTCACCCTGTACTCAGTGTGTTACGAACGCACGATCGAGGCTGTGATTCCTAACCTATGTGGTTCGCAACCCTATGATTACGATTTACCAAAACCTTTTTTAGAGCATATATGATATTGTATTGTAAGAAATAAATCCATTTCCATATATGTATACTAGCTAATACGAACTTGCTATTCTTAAAATGTATTGTAATTTCCATAATTTTATTAACAAGTTCGAGACTTTTTGTTTGTTTGTTTGTAAGTCGTAGTTTAGATAATCTTTTTTGGTGTTCATTTATTTATTATTTATTAATTTACTTAAAACGAAGCTAAAGAGAAGAATCGTGGGGAGCATTAGTAAGACTTCTTCTTCTACTAACAACTTCATGCCCTCCAAATCCTTCCTCTCCAATGCCGACAATCCCCAGACTTATAAATTAATATAATCCTCTTCTTTTAATAATACCCTAATATTACTTTTTAAATGTTTCATCTTCAACACCTAAAACTTCTCTTTGTGATCCTGTCTTAAGATCCCGACATTTACAGAAACAATCATTGAACACGAGTAGCGTTGTCTTAGAACAAGTTCTTCTTATATACTTCATACTATCTCCTCTCTCACATTCATTCATATCTCTCTATAGTAGCGGATAAACTCTGCTTTTGGAGATTTCTTGTTACACAAGAAAGTAAAAAAGCTTTGTCTAACTCAAGAGACAAGAGAGATGACAGAGAAGGATCTTCTTTACGATACAATACTTGCTCGTAGCTTTAGCAAAAACCAGCAGAAGAAACTTGGCTATGGAGCTTTCATTGCCTCTCTTCTCTTCGTCTTCACTCTTTGCACCGTCTTTAAACCTTATCTCAGCCCTTTACCAATCGGTAAGTCCCTTGCCACGTTTTCAAATCGCCAGAAAGCACAGAAAACAACAATTAATTAACGTCATTATTTCTTTCTTCAGTGGAGTTGCAATTATCAGAGTACTCTGGTCTTAGGATGCTGAGGATATCAGAAACGCAGAAACCTCAAGCGTCAAGGAGCAGCGACAATGCAACATCTGGAGATTCTGAGAATCTGGGTATCCCTACGCATCAAATTAACACTACATCAAATGCAACCATTCCTCTGAGCTTAAACAGTTCTGAAGATCATGAGCTTAGTGTCAGCAACGACACGAGCTTGCCCAAGAATCATCTTGATTCGTTTAACTATACTAGTAACACTACAATCTCCAAAGAACAAGTTATTTCAGGTTCACATTCTTAAAAATTGTCTTAATTAGTTATGGTTCTAATCAATTTCTTTGGACATGATGAATCTGGCATTGTTTTTTTTCTGTGAATTTTCAGAAGGATATAAAATGGAGAAAAAAATAAAACCTATTTGTAAAAAGCTAGCAAGGACAGAGTTATGTGAATTAGGTGGCGACGTAAGAATCCACGGTAAATCCGCGACGATTCTTGCGGCGATGACGTTTGTGTTTTCGAGAAATTCCACGTGGCATATGAGACCTTATGCGAGAAAAGGTGACGCTGGGGCGATGAATCGCGTGAGAGAATGGACGGTGAAATTGGAACAAAACGCTGATCAGTTAGAGAACGCTAATTTATTGCGTTGCGTTAGGAATCACAGCGTTCCGGCGATGCTTTTCTCTCTCGGAGGCTACTCGATGAACAACTTCCACGATTTCACAGACATCGTGATTCCTCTGTACACGACGGCGCGTAGATTCAACGGTGAAGTTCAGTTCCTCGTGACGAACAAGAATGAACTATGGATCAACAAATTTAAGGAAATATTGAGGAATCTCTCGAATTACAAACTCATTTACATCGACGAAGAAGACGAAACGCACTGTTTCAGCAGCGTCATCGTCGGTCTCAATCGCCACCCTGAGTATTTCAAAGAGCTAACGATTGATCCTACGAATTCTGAGTATTCGATGTCCGATTTCCGGAAATTCCTAAGAGATACATACTCGCTGAGAAATAACGCCGTGAATACGAGACATAATCAGCGGCGGAGGCCACGGATCCTGATTTTGACGAGGGGCAAATCACGAGCGTTCACGAACGCCGCCGAGATCGCCAGAGCGGCGAGACTTATCGGATTCAAAGTCGTGGTGGCGGAAGCGAACACAGGCCTCGCGAGTTTCGCACAAACCGTGAGTTCGTGCGACGTCATTCTCGGTGTTCACGGCGCGGGGCTTACGAACATGGTGTTCTTGCCAGATAACGCCATCGTGATTCAGATTCTTCCGATCGGTGGATTCGAGTGGCTCGCAAAGACGGATTTCGAGTATCCGTCGAAAGGGATGAATCTGAGATATTTGGAATACAAGATCGAGGCGGAGGAGAGTACGCTTGTGCGGCAGTACGGACGCGATCACGAGATCGTGAGAGATCCATCGGCGGTTGCGAAACGTGGGTGGGAAATGTTCAAGTCGGTTTATTTGGTACAGCAGAACGTTACCATTGATATAAACCGGTTCAAGCCGGTTCTTGTCAAAGCGTTTGAGTTATTGCAGACGCAGTCGGTGTAAAATATATATTTACTGCATTCGTATACTGTAAATTCTTGTAGTCGGATCGGAATGTATTTAAAAACTAAATTTTATCGATCGCTCGATCTTTGCCCTTTTTATAAAAAAATAATAATTTTTTTTTTATCTATTTGATATTCGCTTTATGAAAAACAAAAATTCAGAATAGTCAAATAAAAGCATAACCATGAAGTTTTTATGCACAAACATGTTCTTATTATAATTAATTATTACTAAGAAAATTTACATTGTATATTAACCTCATGAATAATGAGGACATTACACGTATTCTAGTAATATGTACGATCATTCAAATTCAAATATTTTTGTCAATAAGGAAATGAAATTTGACTCTTGTTTTCATTAGTTTGATATTTAACAAATACCTATCAATTAAAGTCAAAGGTTTGTTTTACAATTACATGAGACATGGATCACCATTATTTAAGCTCCAAGATTCTATGTACTAGGACACAAAAGACTCTTCATGCAAACGGGACTTCTAAGGAACTATTTTTTGGGCACTTTTAGACTATGTAACACGAGTGTCAAATTTGAGGATTGCGCAAGCATGTGGTTGAACAAACCTTCTCTATTCACTATAAAATAATGAATTGACAAGAACAAAAAAACAGGTCTGTCCATTTGACTCTGATTCTTGAGAAGTCAGGTCTGTCCATTTTAATCATGGGATCTTGCTAACAGTCAGATCCGTAATTAGACCAGTCCGTTTTGGCATGATTTATTTTTATTTAGATCAAGATAGATTTTTTTTATTTAACGCATGATCAAGACAGATTTGACTCTTATCTTTTTTTTTTCCAAAAAATACAAACATATTTTGCATGATCAGTCATAATATTTAAAAATATATATTGCATACTTTCCATCATAAATAGAGGATATTAATTATCTGTTTAGGGAATTTACGATCTGATTTCACAACCTAATTTTTACAAAATTTTGGGTATGAGCTACAATATAATCTTGCATGATTAATTACCACAATACTCAAATTTGGTATTTGTGATTTCTTTGATGTGTGGTTAACCCTCTATAAAGTGTTTAATTATGAATTAATCTAATTATATATATATATATATATATGCACACTCGGAATGGTTATACAACGTACCAGGGGGAATGTACAAGGCCCTGAATATCTATATGGTGTATGTGATTATTTTTGAGAATATGTTAGTACATATGTTGTAATGATATTGCTTTTTCATCACTTAGGTTTAGAATTATGTACCTTGACTACAATGACTTTAAGAGATGCCCCCAAGATGACTGCTTTATATATGTTGTAAAAAAGCTTTATATATTGTGTATGTGATTAAAACTTAATTAGTTCTTTTGTTACTAATTTTGATTTCCTGGAATAATTAATTTGTGTTGATACTTTTGTCACTGATTTACTATAGCTACTATTATAAAAAAAAACAAATTGACAGCACAACGAAAAAGGGAGGAAAGGTGTGGACAACAGTACGTAATTTCTGTATAATCCATAATTAAAAGAGAACTAATTAAGAATTTTTTTTTAATCTAAAATAAGATTAAAGCTTGTATAAGGGTGACATTATTGTAACTTTGGTTCAAATAAGTATGATTGCTTTATGAAAAAAAACCCAATATATACAGTTGTTGTCCTCTGTAATTAATGTAAATCAAATTAAGAAAAAGTTATAAAAAAGATGAATACAAAACTCTGCTGGGGTCTCCTAGAAGACGGTGAGCTTGGAGCTTAATAATCTTCAGATAGTTTATACATTGTTACCGATCATGTATACAAAATACAGCAGCAGGGTTATCTCCTTTGACGATGTGACAGAACAAAAATGTTCAATGAGGTCAAAATCTATCGAACTCGGACTCCAGATGTAACCTTTGGATTCTGCTGTGTTTAAGAGTGTTTTCTAGAATATCCTCCAAGAAATGGGTTCATGCGAAGCTGTCTGGAGATAGCGAAAGCAGTGTCTCGGAAGATAGCGAGGTGACTTCAACATGTATAACGGGACTCGAGCTCTGCAATATCTCCGACCAAAACTCCTTCCCTTTCCGGTGAACGGGAAAGAGACAAAAACTGAGGTTTAAATGCTGGTAAACTGGATTTCATGTAGGATTTAGTTCGATTTTTTTTTAGTCTTTCGGTATTTATAGAATTTGGATACATACATTAAACCTTGATTAATGAATATTTGATAAATGAATAACCTCAAAAAATAAATAATTTTTTCCGATTCCGATTTGGACCAATGGACTAAATGAATAATCTCGATTAATGCATTAATAAATAATTTTTTAAATTTTTTTAAATAAATATAAATGAATAATCATCACATTTCATAAGATATATATATATATTTAAAATATATATTTTTAATCAACAATATTCATACAATAAGTCATTATTTTACAACAAAGTTTTTATAGTATTTTATTTTTTTCTACCAAAATTCACTTCATCTTTGATTTTTCATATCGCAAACAAAATTTTATAAATATCTTGTTTGTGTTGTAAAAAGTAGTTATGTAAAGTGATTACTGCTTAATATGCTTTTTTTGATGACACATTTGGTGTGAAGCACTATTATCTGGTTCTGAATCATTCTCAAAATTTAGTACACTCAATAATTTCATTGTCGGTAGACAATTCCATAACAACATCATTCTCGTTACTTCTTTCTTAGGTAATACAATTCATCACTAAAACTTGAATCTCAAAAACTAAAAGATTTTTTTTTCTTAATTCTACATCAAATCTAAAAAATTTCTTTTTTATAATTTCAGAAAACTTCATTTTTAATTATAATTTTTTTTTTTTTAATTTGCATTATTCTTAAAGTTTATAGACATCCAAAAATATTGTTTAAATGAATAAAATTCATTTATTAATAAATAAATAATATATTTATTTATCGATAAACAATATTTTTTTCTCTAATCCTAAGAATATTTATTTAAATATTCTAGGTTTAGGAAATATGGACGAATTGTAAAGTATTGAAATATCGGAGATCTATAATGGGCTTTTGCTAAATACGGTTTACTCCCAAAATTCGAATAGGCCCATTTTTAAGAGGGATAGATTAGTTCGTGCAACCAAACAACAGCGTAAACCCTAGGGAATTTTCAAAATTTCCTCTTCTCTCTTTCATTTCCAGGACTCGCTTGTTGGGCTCCGTCTAGGATTTTCTGCAAAATTCCCTTTGTTTCCTTCGTAACACTGATCGAGCTTATATCAGATCTCGAGCTCTCGTTTGTAGTCAAAAATGGCGGCCGCACCCATGGCATCGAGGCCCCGCGCATCCAAGGTGGAATCCTTCGTAGACAACAAGCGGAAGGAAGATATCCGTTCCGCGAACATCAACGCTGGTCGCGCCGTTGCGGACGCCGTTCGTACGAGTCTGGGTCCGAAGGGGATGGACAAGATGATCTCGACGGCGAGCGGCGAGGTTATCATCACTAACGATGGAGCTACGATCCTCAACAAGATGGAGGTTTTGCAGCCAGCGGCGAAGATGATGGTCGAGCTTTCCAAATCTCAGGATTCAGCCGCCGGAGACGGGACCACCACGGTCGTCGTACTAGCCGGTGCGTTGCTCAGGGTGTGTCAATCCCTTCTCGCGGCCGGGATCCACCCTACTGTCATTTCAGATGCGCTTCACAAGTCTTGTGGAAAGTCGGTTGATATCCTCACCGCCATGGCTGTCCCCGTGGAGCTCACTGACCGAGATTCGCTCGTCAAATCCGCCAGCACGTCGCTGAACAGTAAGGTCGTTAGCCAGTACTCCACTTTACTTGCTCCATTAGCTGTAGATGCAGTCCTTTCTGTGATAGATCCGGAAAAACCAGAGATAGTGGATTTGCGTGATATCAAGATTGTTAAGAAGCTTGGTGGGACTGTGGATGATACACACACGGTGAAAGGTTTGGTTTTTGACAAGAAGGTGAGCCATGCCGCTGGTGGACCCACTCGGATGGAAAATGCTAAGATCGCTGTGATTCAGTTCCAGATCTCACCTCCAAAGACTGACATCGAGCAGAGTATTGTTGTCTCTGATTATACTCAGATGGATAGGATCTTGAAAGAAGAGAGGAACTACATCTTGGGCATGATTAAAAAGATCAAGGCAACTGGTTGCAACGTTTTGCTGATCCAGAAGAGTATTTTGAGGGATGCTGTGACTGATCTTTCCCTTCACTATTTGGCCAAAGCCAAAATCATGGTAATCAAGGATGTCGAGAGGGATGAGATTGAGTTCGTTACCAAGACTTTGAACTGCTTGCCAATCGCCAACATTGAACATTTCAGAGCTGAGAAGCTTGGCCATGCTGATCTTGTTGAAGAAGCCTCACTTGGAGATGGAAAGATTTTGAAGATCACTGGAATCAAAGACATGGGTAGAACCACCTCTGTTCTTGTCCGTGGTTCCAACCAGCTTGTTCTAGATGAAGCGGAGAGGAGTCTGCACGATGCGTTATGTGTTGTCAGGTGCCTCGTGAGCAAGAGGTTCTTGATTGCAGGAGGTGGTGCACCAGAGATTGAGCTCTCAAGGCAGCTAGGTGCTTGGGCTAAGGTGCTACATGGGATGGAAGGTTACTGTGTGAAGTCTTTCGCTGAAGCTCTCGAGGTTATTCCTTACACGCTAGCTGAGAATGCAGGTCTGAATCCTATTGCCATTGTGACTGAACTCAGGAACAAGCATGCTCAAGGGGAAATCAACTCTGGGATCAATGTAAGGAAAGGGCAGATCACTAATATCTTGGAGGAAAACGTGGTGCAGCCTCTGCTTGTGAGCACCAGCGCGATCACTCTCGCAACTGAATGTGTAAGGATGATATTGAAGATCGATGATATCGTTACTGTGAGGTAGTGTTTTAGTTTCACTCAAAACAGTCCTGAGTGCACTTCTCTTGCTCTATCTAAGCTTTGTTTCTTTTTTCGTGTTTTGGTGTTTTTTTTGCAATGGTTGAACTTAGGCCCTCTTTTCTTTTACCATTTGCTATTGCAGCTAAGTAGTTTTCTTTGTGGTTTAGTGCGAGTTTATTTCTTTCTAGTGACTTGATATTAAGATTTCTCTTTTCAATTAATATGTTCATTATGATTTGGTTATATTTCAAAATGGTAGAAGTAGAATCAGAGCTTCAATTGCTGGGACTCAAATATTTTATTATGGGACACACATTCGGCTGCCTAAGTGTAGACTGGGTCAGAAATGTTACGGATTCGTTGTATGAAAGCTTAATACAGTATACATTTGCATGAACATTAGTTTCTTCAGCACATTAGTCTGCCAACAACCAGAAAAAATCATAAGTTAGTATTGGATCTCCATTGTCGACTTGATTCAATTATATCTTTTTTTATTTATTCATAAATTAATTGCAACCCAATTTTGATTACAACTCAAAAGTAAACGACTAGAATATCCATTGTATGAAAGACCCACTTGAGGAGCCTGTGTTTTGGCCAAGTTCATGTGTGTATGTACAGAGAAATATTGCGTTGTGTTTGCAAAAGTGTAAACTTTTACACTGCAATTTCAGCGTTACTCTTGTTGTGTTGTGCATCAAGAAGATGTTTGGTCAGAGACTCTGGATCTTGCTGACTCGTCTCTTCAAGCACCTGTTTTCTTTCTTCGTTTTTGCCCCAAAGAACTAAGTAGAGCCCCAGCATTATGAACACTGCACCAACAATCCTGTAAAGGAAAGATTGAATTAGAACGAGCAACCGAAATGAACAAAACTCCACGATGTCGCTTTCACTGTGTTTACCTTCCAGAGTACAACTGATCACCAAGAACAAGAAACGCCATTGCAGCGACAAGAAGTGTCTGGAGAGGCTGAAAGACTGCGACAAAGACAGGACCGCCTTTGTAGATACACCATGTCTGAAGATAAACCACCAAGCCTGACGCTATTACTCCCTGTAATCACGACCAACGGAAGATTCATTTAGCTAATTTCATCGATTAGGATCAAGGAAAAGGAAGAGAGAAAGGGAGAGAGCGAGAGAGCTTACCGCATATAGGATGGTGAAGAGCTCTTCCCAAGAGACGATGATCCAGTTATTAAGATCAGTTTCAACAAACAGAGCAATGACCAGAAACTGAACCAGACCGAAGAAACATGTGAACGATGTTAGAGTAAGCTTTGCTGGGTACGTCTTTAGGACAGGAGCTTGTAGAACCATCCAACCAGCCCATGACAGACAATGCCCCATTAGGTATAACCATCCGAGTGCCCAGTTTTGCGATGAGTTAGATTCGATCCCCTCCTCCTCGTGCATGTTAAGGCTCTTTTGAAAGATCGGAAATCCTCTGTATAATGTGATCACTGTGGCTCCACCGATGCTCACTAGAGTTCCCAATACTTTGGCCACACCGTGTTTCCTGACCAGGTCTATGTGCTCTAACCTTGATACACAGGAAGATCAATGTAAGACTCACAGAAGAACATGATTAGAACGATATCTCCATGAAAGAGCTTGTTAGGTACCTTAGGGCACAAGCCATGATGAAAGTGATGGCAGGAACAGAGTTCTGCATTGCGGAAGCAAACGTTGGAGTTGCATAGTACAGTCCCAATAGATAGAATCCTTGGTTTGCTGTGATTCTGATGTTAAAACACACAGTTTCAGAATTGTAAGGAATTATTTTAGATTAAGGAATCAATTGGTGATCAGAACAAGAAAGCTCTTGTCTACTTTTGTTCTGCTTACCCAATGAGTGCCAGGAAGAAAAACTGAACCAGTAACGAGATAGTGAGTGGAGGCCTTTCCTTTCTGTTGAAACAATGCATTGTTAAGAATATTGACAACCAAAAAAAATAAAATATGTAAACTTTGAGACCTTATCCAACAGATACCCCAGATGAGATCAAAGATACAAACTTTATGGATTACCCAACAACCTAAATGAGATCAAAAGATTTTTTTTTTTCTTTCTGAATTCACCCAATCGCAGGTGAGATCAAATACAAACTTTCTGAAGCTACACAAAAAAAGATCTTAGATGAGATCAAAGGTTGAAACTTTCTGAAGTTACACTATATACCTATATGAGAAACAAAGACACCCTTTTAATGTCAAAAGCGTTTTATAACAAAAATCAAAAATACCCATTCTAGAAAACTCTCAGAGATGAAAGGACTTACTTTTCGAGGAAGTAAGCGAAGGGACCTATAAGGAGAAGGGCAAGAAGATTCCTATAAACAGGGTACACAACTTTGCTGACACCTATGTTAAGAGCAACCCTTGAGACAATGTGGAAGCCTGCAAAACAGAACTGAAGTGTGATCAACGCCACCACAAGCTTCATCTTCTCTGATACTACTCCTTTCCTCATTGTCTCTTCTTCTTCTTCTTCTTCTTGGGCTCTTCTCTTTTCGATGTTTGATAGCACATCAAAGGTTGCTTTTATATGAATGTGTGTCGTGGTAGACTTGAGATTTAAAACAGAAAAGAATTATAACTGATTATAATAAATAAATTGGAGGATTATTGGGTTTAGGGGCAACAGAATGGTACATAATTTCATCAAGTGGGCCACTTTAGTTCTTTGTAATCAATGATTATGAATAATGATGATTTAAGTGGTTATTTGACTATAATAATACGATTTGGAGGTGGAATGTTTATGTGAGTTAGATATATTGGTAGTAGTTCCACCCGCATTTAATGTGATAATTTTTTTTTTTTGTGTTTTTTATGTTCTTCAGTTACCACATACACAACAGTTTCAAATTTGGATTCTGTCACGACCGTGGCAATGATACAAGTCTCTTTAACTATGAGTTCCGGTCAAAAATTGATGTTGTTTCAAAAGTCTTCCCACAAATTTGAGTTTTGATTTCACCTTGCATTCAGATTCGATTTTCTTAATTAAACATATCACTAATGATTCGTCTAAAATTTTATAATTACAAAATCATATAATTATCAAATCATATGTTTTACTTTGTTGGCCAACAAAGTTTCATCATTTTTTGTCTTTTGGATTCTTTTAGTTCGAAGAACATATACGGAATTAAGAAACAAAGCTAAAACAACTCAAAGTAAAATTGTGAACGAAAGTTAAGAGGGTTTTGCTTTAAATTTATTTAAAAGCATTTATATTCCGTTGGGGTACATTTCTGTTATAGTTTATTTTCTTTTGTAATAATGCCTTTATGGAATCGAATAGCATGTGATCTAACCTCACAATGACGCATCTTGTCTTGTATGTGGAAAACCATCAATAATCAATCCATTTTTATATGAATAATTTGAGTAATAAGTTCACCAATTAACAAATATTCAAGGATCAACCACCGTTTTTTCAGTTAACTTCGTTCTTTATTCATGTCATTAGATTCTAAAAAAACGGCTGCAACCAAATGTTACCATTAATCAGCTTGAATATAATAACTATATTACTTCCCAAAATACATGTTGAATATATAGTTTTCCCTAATTTCCAATGTGACAAATGACAAGGAACTATTCTGTTTTTATATATATTTTGTTTTAAAAAAAATAATTGAAGTAACTCGTACTCTGTACCTTTTTTTTTTCCTTAGTGGGACACATGCAAGATTCTCTCCATATATCAGCTCATGATATGAAAAACCTCTGTTTAATTATATAATCATAAGATTACAAGATAACTAAAGATCAACAATAAACGGGCAGACAGAGAGATCAAATCCTATTCTTTTTTTTAAGAATAATCAATGAAATCCCATAGAATCCGTATTGAATAAAGATGAATGGATTGTGTGTTCATCTGCATGACGATAGAAAGCTCAGTCGAATCGGTATGATCATATAAACATCGTATCAACTTGTATATAGTCAAAAAAAGATACAGAGAAAAAACCGGATTTGGGTGAGAAAATGAATGTCATAAATAACAGACAGATTCACAAGGATTCAATGAACAGCCTAAAGTCAACTAATTGGGTTGGTGGTACCGTTTCACAACCAATTTCGATTTGTCTTGCCATGAAATAAGTAGACAGATACAAAACACATTCAGATCTTTCTTCTCTCTTCCATTATTTAGGACAACGTGCAAATGGCCCTAATGCTTCTCTCTATTCAGTACATACTAAAAGGTAATCGTCATGGCTCAAATAAATCAGAAGAGCAATCCATGATTTGTGGCTCTAGCCATAGGTGAAGAGCACGACTCACTAGTAACGAGTTAAACTAAATATGGAGCTTTTAGAGAGCAGCAACACCAAAATACAATTAGATAACACTACTAATTCTTTAAAAGGTTCCTTACACTCACGAAAACATCAGATAACGATACAACTCCTTGTGGTAGAGGTGAAGTTGAGACTAGATTTCATGTACATAGTTATCAAAGAGTCGAAAAAGATAAACAGCGAGCCATTTACCTCAATGATTTCTACATAGGCTCAGTTTTAGGTCACCTTAAAACAGGAGCAACTCTTACAGGGCTTGATCTCAAGTTCTAAAGTCATCCAATGTAAGTTATTGCGTAGTATCTTATTAGTCGTTTCTTCAAGCCTGGGTTTCACGCGCTGCTTTAAACAATTTCTGCAATAGCAATAAAGACCATATTACTTATCTACCTGATGGTAAAAGAGACAGCTATATGCTTGATCAATCAAAATGCTTTACCTTTCTTAGAGCATCAGTGGCCCTCGCTTTCTTCTCTTTCTTTTCACAAAAGCACTCTCCGCACCAGCTGGAGAATACCTTCTGATGAGTTTTGAGCTCTCGAAAAGCAGAGCTGCGTGGAACAACAGGAAGGAAAGGTTTGATAAGAAACTTGAAAACAAATGTAATTTCAACTGCATTTTAAAAAACTTCCATGTCAGTCCAGTCCAGAGGTAAATTTTCAATTGGTACGTATACCTTCTGCACCATAGAAGCATATTGACCCGATGTCCGGATGTTGTGGCTCTTGCACCATGGCGGTGGCGCCCACGGTGAAGTACAGCTTGCCCCGGTATATGACAATAATCAAATATTTCCTGCTTTCGTAATAAATCGGTTGTTTAAACTAGCCATCAGCTAGATATAATATGTTATACGAGAAGAAAGCAACTAAAAAAAGAGTAGCATACATCTGACTTTGTTGCTGTGTTAACATGTTTCTCACACCGTGTGCCTCGGAAAAATAACTCCCCTCCCACAAATTGGTTACCCAAACAAACATTCAATGTTACTTCTGAATCATCCACATGAAAGCCTGCAAATCCATAAGAACTTCTTTTATTCAACCAGAAGTTAAGAAAACTAAGTAAGGTCATTTGAAAATCCTGTGGGATAGGTCTAACCTAAATCAACATCCCTATCTTTACCATATTCAACAACAAACCCATGGTGAGAGTCTAGAGTTGCTCCACCTACATCATTGAAAAATACTACAAAACAAAAGACAGTAAGTTGCTTTTTAGCCAACACAGTAACATAACTAATGGACTTCTTACTAATAGTCTATGAAATGGATTTCAGTTATTGCCTTTGGAAATGGGACGTATAAAACACTCCATGAGTTTGTCAAGCATGGTATCGAGGCCAAAGTCGTCAAGCACGGCACCGTATTTATTCATGGTGTTTGGTCTCATGATTCGGAATTTTGTCTCACCCACCCACTTTTCAAAATTGTCTATCTGTATGGTCAAACAGTAGCACAAAAAAAATAATATAAAGATAACACAAAAGGGTAGAGAGAAATAAAAGAAAGGAAGCACATTACCTCGGCTAGCATCATTTCGCAAAAGCTAGGTAGGAGCATGTCAAAGACAAAAACACCAGGAGACGGTTCAGATATGATGCTTCTGAAGCTATCCTCAGTGTTTTCGTTTATCGCCTTTAGGAAAGCGGGAACGAAACATAGTGCGGGAACTAGATTATACAGCTCCTTATGAAGTGGCTGCAGGAGAAAAACATTTCAACTACAAGCTGATGACTGGTGAAGCGTAATATGGAACACATAATTTCAAGAAAAAGTTCACACCTGATAATTTGATATTATCTTACTCCTATAGTCGCTGTGCCTTTGAGCCTGTAGCATCATGGGAAAAAAAAAACTACTTTGTCAAATCATGGGGCTCATAGCTGACATTCAATTAAGAAAACAAAATTTACAAGAAAAGTCTTTTATCATATCTAACCAAATCAAGCATTCTATAAGCATTTAGCAAAAGTAAGATAAAACCAATTTGCATCAATGTGATGTAAATCTACGAGAAACTAGCACAATAGAAGCCATCTGGGTCGATGTAAGAAGTTCCAAAGCGATTCCCCATCTAAAATTCAGACAAAAAGGTCAAAACTTGTACTTACTCTGGAACGCTCTCCATGGGGAAGGTGCCTGAGCATAATGTCTGTCATGAATTTCACTTTCTCTTCCCTGTTGGAGACGAGTATATGCGGGGGCAAGTACTTCTCCAGATAAGAATATATCGAACTGGGGAAATCGAGCTGCAGATCCTCGTAATTATCTGGCCTATGCTCGTTGTTAGGGTTTATCCTCAGTCTATGGCAAGAAACTGTCGTAGCCGTAGCTCTCATCGTCGCAGGAGCCATCGGGTGAGAATTACCTCCAATAGTTCCGTTACCTTCCACCGTCGTCGTCTCCTGCTGACCTTCTCGCCTGTCGCTTGACATTACTGTTGGAGGATGCAATCCACTAGGTTTCTTATGGACACTACATTCCAAAAGCGAAACCCAGAATCTAGAAGAGAATCCAATTCGGCCTTTTTTTTATTTTTCTTGCTATGCTCTCGATCTGGGGATTTCTGATTTTGGGTTCCCGTTGAAGTTAGGGTTTACTGCAAGGTTCCCTCGAAGGTTTTTTCACTTTTTTTTCTTAACTACGCTCGTAAATCATAACTTCCCGTCCCTCGCTTTAAAAATGATTATCCGGCCCATCGTCAAGGCCCATAATAAAATACAATTCGTTAAACACTGAAATTACCGGTATATTCTGGTTCAGAAGCAATCTCAAGGCTACAACTTTCGTAAAACAAAGTTAGCAAATAGAACATTTTTATAATTATGATCGTTTTATTCATAAAATTTTAGATGGGGTTTTTACTGGATATGAATTCCGACAATTTCAGATGTTTCAAAGTTCAAACAGAACAGTTGCTTCTTTTCTCGGAAAATTTCCCGATTTTTACATTTACTCTCGTAGAAAACCAATATGGGCCTAACTAATATATTTGGCTCTGGGCCTAAATATTTCTTAAGCCGAAAAGAAGTTCTCCGACCAAACCAGATATGTAGGACATGGTGGTACTGGAGAGAGAGAGAGAGAGAGAGAGATGAACTTTGGAGTTTGTTTGTTAGTGTTAACACGTGTGACAAATCTGTAGTCTCCTTTTAAGATTGTTAAGTTAACACGTGTGAACACTGTCCCATTCCAGCTTCGTGCTTTTCTCTTCCTGCGCTGGCTTCCTCTCTTTGTCTCTGCCAAAATCTTTTGGCCATCGATCCTTTTTTCCGATCACGGAACCACTCGAATCTCGAGTATCTCTGCGGCGGAGTAGAAATGTGGAAGGAGGAATCGTTGGATGTTGTACTTGTGCCGTCGGGTCTCGCCGTGATGGTCGCCTACCATGTCTGGCTCGGCTACGCCATAATCCACCGTCCCAAGCTCACTGTTATCTCCCTCAACGCTGAATCCCGACGACAATGGGTCTTCTCTATGATGACCGTACGTTTCTCTATTCTTATTTCCATATTTTCCTCTTTTGGTAATACTCGTCGGTGACGCTCCCTATCTGGGGTTTTTTGGTTTTTCTGTTTTCGGGAATCTATTGGTTCAGATTAGGGTTTATGTTGTCGGAATTGTTTAGTACTTCGGGCTGAAACGCGAGGTTTATGTCTAGGACTTTGGAATTGAGATTCTGAAGGCTTTCTTATGGATTTAGGGAAGAGGACCAATTATGAATTTTTCTCATTGATTATGAGGTCTTCGAGGTTAATTGAGAACTGATAAACCATAAGTTGCATCAGCTAAAACATCATAGAGCAAAATTAAGCAGGGTTTATGAGTAAAGATGATGAGATCAGGAGAAATAAAGACTTTTACTTTTCAAGTGATGTTAACAACTTAAGATGTGATCTCGATAAGTAGAATCAACTTTCAAGTAGACAGTGGCTATCTTCCCTGGAAGCTCCACTTTTTGCTAGTTCATTGATCTCAAAGTTTTCTTCTCACTTAATTCGCGCTTAGCAGGTCCGTACCGTTCATCTCTTAAATCTTAATCTTGGAGCTACACAATGGCTTTTCGTTAGATAGAAACAGATCCCTAGGCATAAGAGACACAAACAAGCACACAGTGATTTGTCACATCCTTTTAGTCGTGTTCCCATCAAGATTCAGTTTTCTCATTGTTATTTGTGCAGGAGCCGCTGAAAAATGGTACTTTGGCAGTACAGACAATCAGGAACAACATAATGGCATCAACTCTTTTAGCCACAACAGCAATCACTCTATGTTCCATCATCGGCGTCTTTGTAAGCAACTCCTCGGCTTCGAGATCCACAGCGTCAGCTATTATATATGGAAACAAAAGCCCTCTCCTGGCAACAATCAAGAACTTCACAATCCTCATCTGTTTCCTCATGGCATTTCTTTGCAACGTCCAGTCAATCAGGTACTATGCTCATGTAAGTTTCCTAGTCACAGTGCCTGTCTCGAGAGGGAAAAAAGAGCACTGCGAGTACGTGTCTAGAAACCTGAACCGAGCTAGCTACTTTTGGTCTCTTGGATTGCGAGCTTTCTACTTCTCCTTCCCGCTCTTCCTATGGAACTTCGGTCCCATCCCCATGTTTGTGTGCTGTTGTATGATGTCTTCTATTCTATATTTCTTGGACACGACCACTAGTTTCACCAGGCATCTCCATACCCAGTCGTTCAGAGAAATTGCTGATTCGATGGACGGTGAAATCGAATCAGCGGTTCATGCTCTGTAGAATTCTTCTCTGGCTTATGTTGTGTGGGTGTTCGTTGAGTTTCAACAGTTGTAACGGAGTGTCTTTGAAATATGATGAAACAACTTAGGCTGTAATTGCGATTGTTTATTTGCGTTTGCATTATCATGTAACATTAATTAGAATATTATCAAATGAGAACTGAAACGCTTACGTAAACGCAAATAAACAATCGAAAATAGCATGGTCTGTAGAATGTAGACTATGTAATCTCTTGCACTTTGTTGTCAATGTATTTCTTCTTCTACACTGAAAGTAAAGTAACGGTTTGCTTTATACTTGGGAGGTTAGAAAGATCCATTTTGGAAAACGAAAACTTCAATTTTTCATTTTAAAATACCAATTATATGGGCTAATGAGGAATATAAGCTAGCCTATTCCAAATAATTTTATTCAGAAAAAGAGACATCATTTGGTTATAGTTATATTGTTACAATTGTAGTTATTTTGGTTTAAACGCGACATCAACGGTTAAAGCGATATGCAAAAAATAAAAATAAATATTAAGTACATAACTGTTTTGGAAACAACAAAAACTTAATTTTGTGATAAACAGATACTTTCTCATCTCTCCCCAAATTCATCTTCCCATTCACCGTTTCAAAAGTTATTGCTCATAGAATCGTTTGTACATTGCAATTGTAAAATAGATCAATAGATTAATTAGGGCTTTTTAATTCTCCATCGGCGATCGATTTGGTCTCGCATTTCACCAGGTATCTTATTTTTATTCCATCATCTTTCTGTTTAATAATTGTTTAATTTATTCATTTATGCATGCATGATGAATCCAGATTTTTTTTTTTCTTTTTAAAATTGTTTCATCCTCGATTACGCCCCGAACAGATGATTTATTTGGTTTTCTCGATAAATAGTTCCTTCATTGCGTTTATTTATAATGTGAACCAAACAAAATCCTTAGTCGGATGTTTGAAAACTTTTGTTTTAGGTTGATTAATTAGCCTGAGAGATGGCTAACATAACACTTGGATCTCACACGGTGAAGAGCCATGGATGGAAGGTGGCCCGAGAACATCTACGTGACTGGCTCATCCTCATCCTGCTCGGTCTGATCGACATTGTCCTCAACGTTATCGAGCCTTTTCACCGCTACGTCGGACCAGACATGTTGAACGATCTCACTTTCCCATTGTTTCAAGACACCATCCCTATGTGGGCTGTCCCGGTAAGTAAAATTTGTGCCTTAAGCTTTGCCACTGTTGCTGATTGATGATTATATCTATGGTGTGTGTGTGTAGATTATTTGTATATTGGTTCCTATATGCATCTTCACAGTGTATTATTACTTTCGAAGAGATGTTTATGATCTTCATCACGCCATTCTCGGTGAGTTAATTTCTATTACTGATCATGCACAAATGTGTTCCTAATATTTGTACATTATATTGTGTACAAGGTATCGCATTCTCATGTCTTGTGACTGGAGTCACCACTGACTCTATCAAAGATGCGGTCGGTAGGCCACGACCTAACTTCTTTTACCGATGTTTTCCCGATGGTAAACCGGTATGAAACATCTCTATCAATCCATTTTTTTTTCTTACTTGGGACACCGAGGATAATTAGTTTTATCATGAGGGACTTTTTTTTCTTATTTTGTACAAATCTGAAAGAAATGCAGAAATTTGATCTGGAAACTAAGGATGTTGTGTGCCATGGAGTTGAAAAGATAATCAAAGAAGGTTACAAGAGTTTCCCTAGCGGTCACACTTCGTGTAAGTCTTGTAAAACATTACTAACTAGCTGGTTTGCAATGAATTGTTTCCGGTCTAATCAAGCCGGTTAATCACGGTATATGCAGGGTCTTTTGCTGGTTTAACGTTCTTGGCTTGGTACTTATCGGGTAAAATCAAAGTATTTGACAGAAATGGACACGTGGCGAAGCTATGCCTGGTGTTCTTACCGATACTCGTCGCAATTCTTATCGGAATATCACGCGTCGACGACTATTGGCACCATTGGACCGATGTCTTCGCCGGGGCAATCATCGGGATAGTTGTTGCTTCTTTCTCGTACCTCCACTTTTTTCCTTACCCATACGACGACAATGGTAATAAACATTTTATACCGTCATGTCACTGCTTTCTTGAATTGAAATTAACGATTAATGATTTTTAAATTTTAACACAGGATGGGCCCCACATGCGTATTTTAGAACGTTGGCCGAGAAGAGTGGTCGAGCCACGTCGATGACTCGGACCGGTTCTCGAGGGATGTTGCACAACGACATCGAGCATGGCTCTACCTCCTTGCCGCACGATCGTAATCGCGAAAGCACTGATTCTGAATTTTGAAATTCCCGGCGCATATATTAATATATATTCATCTGTGTGGCTTTTTAACTATATGTTATGTTTCACTTACTGATAAATTGTTCAACAAAAATGTACATTTCCCCCCAAGTGTAGTACATAATTGTTGTTAACCGGGTTCATAAAGATTATCGTCTGGTTAGCATTGGTTAAGTGGTTCCCTAATTTTCTCTCTTGGGTTCCGGTTTTTAAAATTGGATCCGTATTAATTAAGCAAAGTGACTCTTCGTTCAATTTTAATATTTTTTAACCTATTTCGGTCAATCAGAGGTTCTATGTACCTAGAATAAGATTGGCTTTAAAGATAAAATTGAAACACATATTTCTTTTTTATAAAAAAAAATAATTATTTATTAAAACATCATTTTTTTAACTTAAATTAGTAGTTTTAATGTTTTTTAAAGATACTGAATTTAAACCCTAAATATATATCATAAATTTTAGAAATAACCACATTAAATATGATGAAGAGTCATAATGTTGTTCAATGTTCATGATGGTGGCAACTGGAAAATGTTAACCCCTATATTCAAGTTTCAACAGTTACGTCAAATTTTGAGGGAGAAACGCTTTGGGGGAACGTGAAACGTCCGGTTGAAGTAAACCGGACACGGTCACCGAAAGTTATCCACATGGGTTTGGTTTTCATTTTCCCATAAGGGGTAGATTCATCCGCCTTCTTCGGGGGTCATTTCATCTGAACTTTTTCTTTTTACCAGTAAACAAACTAAATTTCATTTTTATTTTTATTTAATTGTTGAAAAAAGACTAACACGTATGAAAAATTAGATATGAATAATTTTCGATTTCTTTCTTCAACAAATAATTTTTTTATTAACTTTTTTTTCTTTACATCAATTTTTAGTAAACAAATTGTAATTAGTTGTGGAAATCATTTGGCACACTAATGATTATCTCTAAAATTACTACACACATGTTTAGAGTTTAAATCCAAAATTCTATAATGTTAAAATAGATATTAAATTTAATAAGGTAAATTAACCCCAAAAAAATTAAGCTAGCTGTAGTGTTGAATCTTGTAAAGGATTTAACCATGTTAAAGGACACAAAATAATCATATTGTATCAAACATTCTACACCAAATAAAATACTAATATCTACTGCACAGCTTTCTAAAACACACAACTATCGATATTATATTATCATAAATGGCTATTAAACAAAGTTTCCTTATGTACTATTTTCAAATCTATAATTGTTACATTTTATTTAGTTTTATGATAAAATTTCCTATGAAACATGTAAAATCCTAACATATATACATGTTTACTTGTTTTCCAGATGCGAGACGTTTAATAGTCGATCGAACTATAAGACACACAATTATATTATATATATATATATATATGTCGGCGCTGTAAGCAAATTGTATTTTTTATTAGATGTACAAACTTTATTTAATTACAAATTGCCGACAAAACCTAGAGATCTTCTTATATTAAAACAAAAAGCAATCTTAAAATTTCAGAAAACTTTAATTTAGATTCGAGCAAGCAGCTTTGGATGTACTTTTTTGTTGTCATTACGTTAATAAAATATGACGCTGGTACCAAAATTATACACATGGGGTGTGTGATCGATCTAATATAGTATAAAGAGGGAGAACGAGGAAATGGGAAAGAGGCATAGAGATTGAATTAGGGTACAAAGACGCGGGAAATAAAGGAAATTATTAATTCTTCATTTTTCTGCAGAAAATCTAACGTTTCATTCTTATTATATAATTAGAATATTTTTTTTCTTATTTTATTTTCTTAAATCAACGCAAATCTGATTTTGTTTTTCTCAACCTAGCTTCTATTTGCATTTACGATTAAATTTTACTTTTTACAATTTATAATATCTTATTTTGTTTTTGCCAAACTTTATATCTGGTTATTATATTATTTACATTTATGGTTAAATTTTTATTTGATAAAATAAAAATATTAATTTGAATTTGAAAAGATATATCTATAGAAATCCGGTAACTAGACTATCCGTTGAATATGGAGACTCCACTTTCATCTTTATCGCAACTAGCTTCAAATCTTACTTCGGCCACAGTTGTCTCTACTGCGATTCCGACGGTTGTCAAGAACGGAGTTTTACCACAACCGATGGATAGATCCCCACGTGCCGTCGGTAATGATACCGGAGGAAATATGGAGCCACTGGCGGCCGTTCCCGACGCAAAGCTTCGCCTTATGTGCAGCTTCGGTGGCCACATCATGCCTCGTCCACATGACAAGGCGCTAACGTATTCTAGTGGCGAGACGCGTCTAGTGGTTGTTGATCGACGCGCTTCACTGGCCTCGCTACGATCTCGTCTCTCTAGTATGCTCCTCAGTGGCCGATCTTTCACACTCAAGTACCAGCTCCCTAGCGAAGATCTCGATTCACTCGTCACCATCACTACCGATGAAGATCTGGAGAACATGATTGAGGAATACGATCGTGCGACGTCATCAGCTACGGCGACTGCGACGCATCGGATCCGGTTGTTTCTTTTCGCAAACAAGCTCGAGACCGCTGCTACTATGGGATCTCTGCTTGACAGCGTGAAATCGGACACCTGGTTTGTTAATGGTCTGAATCAATCTGGTTTGCTTCCTCGTGGTTTGTCGGATTCCGCCGCCGTGAACAACACCTTAGTGAATCTCGACGAGGCGGGCGAAGGAGAAGCCGAAATCCAAAAACTAGGATCTAATGCGGGTTGCGAGAACAACAAGCAAGGAGATTACATCACTAACGGTGTAATTTCCCATCAGGAGATGCATATGAGCTCGATGCCTGATTCGCCTATGATGGAAGCTGCCGGTTCTTCGATAGGATCTTCCTCTTCTTCTCCTTCCACTGCCAGTTTGCCACCGATCCGCGTTAGAGTCAGCGAAGACCAGAGGATCGAACAACAGATTGCTCAAATGAGCTTCTCAAACGTGGACACTCAGAGGAATTTGGAAGATGGCATTGGCTTGATGGCTAATAGGCCAATAATGATGACCGATTCTGCGATGGGGTATAACAACGTACCTATTGATGCTGCTGCCATAAGCAATGGCCAGGTTTCACCAAATGACGATCGATCCGATCCAGGTGTAACGATTGGACATAGGAAGCCACCTCTGCCGATGCAACCAGTGGCGATCCCACTGCGAGGTGCCGGCGGGTATGGCTTGACATCGCCTGATTCTGTTGCAAGGTACTTTCATCTTCTACTGCCATTCTTCCTTTACTCAGATATATTGCTCAATGTGATTTCCTGTTCGACTCATCTATTAATGTTTTTATGCAATGAGTCTGCTCTTGTTGTATAAAATTGATATATGATTTAGGTAATTTCTGATATGGAGTAGGCATCAAACTTCTTTGTTTCTCATTCATTTTCTTCAGTCTGCCTCACTGTTTTTATTTTTTGATCTTTACATGTGGACATTAGGCTTTAGTAGCTAAAGAGATAGATCACTGATTTGAAAGTATGTTATATCAAACGACAATTAAGAATTTATTTTATCTTTGTTTAGATGTGTTGTATTTATAGCATACGTTTGATTTTTTTTTTTTTTTTTAACAGATTAGTACAGTTGTTATTGAGATTTGCTTGTGTAAAAACTAGATCACACTTGTCATATTGAACGAACCATAGTGCATTTATCAGAGATGTTAGATTTGTTCTTTCAGTCAGGTGCTGATTTCTCGTGTTTTTTCATGCATACAGTGATACTAGCATTACTTCTGCTACTTCATTTTCAAAGCCTATGTACTACCAAGACCATGCTCCAACTCTGCTAAGAGCCCCGGTAACACAGCCTGAAATTACATCGGTCCAAACCAGCCACGGTATACCTCAGCATGAAACCACTTCAGCCCAAATCACATCACACGTCCTATCTCCGCCAAGTACATACACAACTATGGACCAACAACACCAACTCCCGGTTCAACAACCTTTCTTACACCAAGGTGTTCAATACATCCCTCATCCATCACAATACATCCCGGTTTACTCTCATCAGCAGCAAAACTACCCAGTTTACATGATGTCTGTCCCGCAATCTCAGCAATATGTCCCAGCAGGAACTCCCCCGCTCTATCAAAACTCAACACCCGCTACCAACCCGAGACCTGAAGCCGCTCAAAACGTTTATCGTGCCGCTATATCACAGAATCCTCAGGTTCATCAGATTCAGCAACAACAACAACAGTCTCAACATCAATACATGAGTTACACAGGAGGTTCTCAACACACCGCAAACGCAAATCCTAACTTCAGTGGAGCGTACGAGTACACAAATCCGCCAAACGAGACAATGTATTACCATGCACAACGTCTTCCTACCAACAATGCTATTCCGTTAGCGTCTCCGTACCAAAGCATGACACCAGCCGCAGCCGCAGCTGCTTTAGCTGATATGTCCAAGCAGATGAGTCTTGATTGTGACAAAGAGCAACAACATATAGCTGCGTCTCAACCGCTTTAAGCAACAACATATAGCTGCGTCTCAACCAATTAGACAATGTATTATGTTTTTCTTTTTACTTATTACGTATAACGTCAAGTATCTCATTAGATATAAATATATAGACTTTTGTTATATCGTTTTGTAAAGTATTTTAGTTATTGTTAATGTCTCTTTCTGTTTTCGTTTTTTTGTTTGTTTTTAAAATAAAAATTGATGGGATGATTTCTCTAAGTATTATATTGGGTGTTGGTATATGAAAGATTGATAGTTTTTGAATTGTCTTGATACGAATCTCTTATATAAAACTAAGAGATGCAACTATATATGTACTAAACAATTTATTTATATGCATATAATTTATGGTCAAACTAATGCTATTCAAACTTGAATCCCACAACTTTTATATATATAATTATTTTTCACCTAGAAAACATATTTACTTACCACATACATAAGTAAAGTACTGTCCCTATACCGAGCTGTTCCTGTCTAGACCCAATATGTGGAAACTCTTCTATTTACGTTGGATTTTTGTTTTTGTTTTTTAGTTATTACTGGAGCAAAGGCTTAAAGGGTCCAGTGTCAAATCCGTAATTAAACAACATTTGTGTAAAGAGTACCTCGGAATTACAATTCCACGACCTAAAACCCTAAATCTCCGATCCGCCATGAGAGGAGCTCTCTTCAGAAATGCATCTCTCTGCGCTCGCAGACTTCTCCTTTCTCCTCGGATTACCCATCAAATCTACCCCGCCAGTGTTCCATTTCTCGCTCCGATCGCCGCTCCGTTTCCTCTCAAACTCAGATTATTCTCCTCCGAATCCGACTCGTCCGGTGAGAACCCGACTGCTGCCCCCGAGGCTTCGCCGGTTGAGTCATCCGATAAGAAAGATCTCGCTGTAGAGGATGTATGCAACAAAGGTTAATTACTGTTATCTATCGATAAAAGCGAACAGGACTGTTGTTTCTGTCTTTTCATTTTGCGCCCCTTGTATCAGTTGAAATGTGGAGGTTAATCCTCATCTCCATCGTTTATTTGGTGATTCCTTGACAATTCATACTGATTGTTGGATTTAAGATTTGGAATTTCAGTTGATTGTTCGATGAAATTATTGAATTGTTAACCCCGCGGCTTAAATCTGTAGAATCCATATTTGGAATTTTTTTTCTCATGAGCTAGTGAAATCTGTAGGTAAGCTCTTGAAATTGAGGTATGTGGCTAAGTCCTAATGTTTTAACTTAAGACATTGGTTTGTGGTTTCAGAGCTTAAAGCCCGTATAGAGAAGTATTTCAATGAGGGTAATGAAGACGCTTTGCCTGGAGTTATTGAAGCACTTCTCCAGAGAAGACTTGTTGACAAACACGGGGATACAGATGATGAAGTTATGGATTCACTCCAGAACCAACCTTTCAAAGATGATGTGAGGGATGAAGATTTTGAATCTGATTTTGAGGAAGCCCACAATACCGACGAAGAACTCGAGGATCTGTACAACTCCCCGGAGTATCTGAAGAGAAAGATGAAGAGTAATGAATTCTTCAACATGGACGAGAAGAAGTGGGATGTCATTATTAGAGATGGCATTCAACATGGGATTCTGAAGGATACTAAGGAGTGCGAAGAGATTCTTGAGGATATGCTTCAGTGGGACAAGCTTCTTCCTGGTATTGTGTTTTTTTTTTTATGTTAAAACTCATCTTTCTGTTCATCGATTCACATCTTTAGACTTGGCTACCTTAGCATCTTACTTTTGAGGTTTTCGATCTTTAGAGACTAGGCTGATTGATAAACTAATGTGCGTCCTTATAGCTAAAATCACTATCTAATGGGACAAAGCATTTGTTGTCATCCTTTATATTTGTATTATGCTAAAATCATAGTAGGAGAACTATCTTTGTTGGACTCTTTGAAGGTAATACGATACTTTGCCGATTCATTGCTTCTCGGGTCAGCAGGGTCTTTTTAGATAGCAGTATTGG
This sequence comes from Streptanthus diversifolius, assembly GCA_039880935.1. Taxonomy (NCBI): domain Eukaryota; kingdom Viridiplantae; phylum Streptophyta; class Magnoliopsida; order Brassicales; family Brassicaceae; genus Streptanthus; species Streptanthus diversifolius. The sequence continues at coordinate 15,364,864 of JAXGFM010000013.1, read as the reverse complement.
TTTGTTCCTGTGATGCAATTATAAGAACGGTAGGGAAATCATCTGACTGTATGTTTTCCATTCAGATGACTTGAAGAAAAAAGTTGAAGCAAAGTTTAATGAGCTCGGGGATATGTGTGAAAGTGGTGAAATCGAGCCCGAAGCAGCTTATGAGCTTTTTAAGGAATTCGAAGATGAGATGGTAATACAATATGGGGATCAGATGGAAGCTGAGGGACCTCCCCACTTTGATGAAACGGATGCTTCCAATAGGAATACCAACTTGGATGACCCTCCCGGTAAAGGCCCAATCCTTAAGTGGCAATCAAGGATAGTTTTTGCTCCTGGAGGTGATGCGTGGCATCCAAAGAACAGGAAAGTTAAATTGTCTGTTACAGTAAAAGAGCTCGGACTCTCAAAGCATCAGGCTCGAAGGCTACGTGAACTTGTGGGGAAAAGATACAATTCAGGGAAAGACGAGCTTACAATCACCAGCGAGAGGTAATGTAGCTTTAAACCTCTTATTAAAAGCCTTTCCGTCACAAGACTAGAATGTTGTTGATCATGGAACTGTTTATGTCGTTTGCAAACACACTTGTCACAGGTTTGAACACCGAGAGGAAAACAGGAAAGACTGCTTGAGGACGCTTTACGGGTTGATAGAGGAAGCTGCGAAAGCCAACAAGATCGCTGAGGACATAAGAACTTCATATGTGAAACAAAGACTCCAAGCCAGTCCAGCTTTTATGCAGAAACTACAAGCCAAGATCATAAGGTCTAAAGAATCAAATCCCATCAACGCATGAAGAAACTTTTCCTGGTTCGTATTTTTGGTCTCGTTTAACCAAAGAATCCAGTTGATCGTCTCTTTTTGGACCATCAACTGATCCGGTACGGATGCCGGATCCCAAAGAATTGATGGTAACTCCATATTTGTTTTGGTTTGCTTCTTCTCGTCTCTCATGAAACTTGGTCGTGTTGTTGGCCTATTAGGACCATGAGACAGTCATCGTTTCTTATGGATTATGAATCTCTCCCCTGAAATTAGAGCTTCGAAATGGGATTTGGATCGGTTTACCGGTTTAGAAATAAAGTAACTAAAGAAGTACCAGTTTCGTTTGTGTTCTTAATTAGATGCAATTTTTAGTAACAAATTAATATCATATGCATTTTTTTAAGAGAGCTTAATCTTCAGTTTCGATTTTTTACCCGGTTTGGTTTGGATTCGACGATTTTGGTTTCTTTTTTTTTTTTATAAAGAAAAGAGAGAAAAGTGTAGTCATTTTAATTGAATTTAGACTCCGGTTTGTTTTTCCGGTAGAATTGTTCACCGCTGACGAAAATTTAATTTGAAAATATACTCTGCATCATATTAAAATTTCAACTTCAAATCGGAATACAAGAAATAGTATTCTATGCTTTAGTAAGACGATTTATTTATACAATCTATTCTTATAATTATGAAAAAGGAACGAAAGAGCTGTATAACAATAATACGAAAGCTGACCACAAAAACCATAACACGAAAAGTAGTCGACTATTCTCTCTTAAGCTCCACAACCACCGCCGCAACCGGCCCCGCCACAACCTCCGGAAGCGTGGGTGTTACCGGAAGTGGCTCTGTCGTCGGATGCTCCGTCGGCGCAAGAGAGTAATAGAGCCGAGAGGACACAACAGCCGAATAGAGCCAAGAACACAACATGAAAAAGGTAACTAACATCGAACTGTGTTGTTGTCGCCATGCTCATTACATCTTCTAAGTGTCTCGCCATCTCTCTCTCTAGCTAAGATGTTTTAATGTGGATGAGATTGAGTTGTTTAACGTGAATGGGTTTCCTACTTATAGTTGATAAATTCGTACGTAAGACCATTGACTTTTTAATACATTATTCGGTTTGACTATAATAAGGTTTCAAAGAATATGTGTTGTTTATATAAGTTAAAAAAGAAAGACTTCCGAACAAAATAATTATAAAAGTCATCCATCCTTATAGTATTAGTATGGTCCAAACATGATTAACTGACGAATTTTGAAGTTTTGATGGGATTCGGTGTACTAATGTTGGCATAATAACACACGCTTTGTTATAATTTACAAGATAGAATTATATATATATTTTTTTTTTGGAATAATTAACATGGAGTTCAAGGTTAGTTAGGGTTATTTAAAATCTTATAGGTCAAGAAAGACTTGAGAAATTTCTGGCTCAATATATAGTATATAGCTTACACACGTACTTCTACTTAAGAATTTCGAGGAAATTTAGTCGTTTTAGGGTCACCATACTAAATAATGGTGAGAATAATCAAACTCCATATATACTAAAATGTATGAACAGCTTGATTTGCTCTGTATTTTGTAAAATGTTTGTTTCTAGAGGTTGAGATTTGATTGGTCGTTCAATTATACTTGTTAAAATCCAAAATCAATGTAAAAATAAACTGCAGTGTTTGAATCTTTAATTTATCACTGTTCATTTTAGGGGATTTATTGAAAAATATATACAAAAGAAATGACGAGTTACGCTTACGCATGAAAAGATATAACTTTCTCTTTTTTTTTTTTTATTCACGTGGACTCCTTGTTCTTTCTTTGTGCAAATTTGACTATACAAATTGAAATTCAAATCAAAGATTTTTTAACGATAAGCCTAATGCTTGTTCTTGCCCTTTTTCATTTGGAATCTTCTTCTTCTACGGTTCTACCACTAAACAAATTTAACTAATAAAAGAATATATATATATATATATTAAAACTTTCTTTTATTTTCTTGGGATCACACGCATTAATGGTTGGATGCATTCCCTAAACACAATCACAATGCTTAGCGCACACAACATCTAATACATCAAGGAACCAGAGGTTAAGACCACTATTTCACCATCAATCAAATAGCTAATAACAACAAAAGGTATGGTTTGATTTAACTATATGCATGCATGGTTTATGCCACTTTCTCTCGAAAAAAAACTAAAGAAGTTAAAAAATTTATGCTAATGGTAACCATTAAAGGAAAGGTTACCACATCTCTTCAAAGCTAGAGAAGCTTCCAGCTTTGAGAAATCCATTTTCACCAAGGACTGTAATTGATTGTTGTATTCAACGGAGGAGTCTTGAACCTTCCGTCATGGTTTCAAACCAGCATCCCAACAATTGATGATATCATTTCGCCCAACTTCTTCACTGTTTCCTTCTGATCATATAACTTCAACTCAGTGGACCTCGTTTCCTGAAGCGTATAATATCTTACCAAAACAAAACAACTCCAAAATTAGTGGTGAGATATTTTTTTTTTTAGTTTGAGAATTAAAAAATCATTAGTTAAAGATATAAGCATTATTATTATTATTATTATTATTATAAAACGTAACAGATTTTAAGAATGTGATATATATAGTAAGTGCAACATTTTTGCAGCAACATATCGATACCGGCTTTTTCACGTTATTTGGTTGATTTATACTTAACCCTAGTTGCAGCGCAATCGGAGCAAATCTGAATATTGAAATGGTAAAAGTACTGGTGAAAACTAGTTTACTGCTAATCTCAGTTCATAAGTTGAGGCTTTTAACTCAATGAACTTTAACCTGTGGGAGGTTGAAACATGCAAGACTTGTAGGGATTAAACTTGTTTTAGGATAATTACAGAAGTCATTATCTCCATATGCATATAAATTCAGATATATACATCAATGAGTAAACAATGAAGAATTAAGTATGTTTCTTGCTTTTGACAGTTCCTCTTGGAATCTTGCTAAGAACATTCGAGTCGACTTTTCTGTACAGCTTTCTCATCTTTCTCATCAACTTACTCGCCACTCTATCCACGTCATCCTCGTACAGCTCGTACATAACCGGCAATGTTTGCATGCTTACAAACCCTACAAGGCATGACGTCCATCAATTAATACTCTGTCAATTAATCAAATAGTTTAATCTACATATGCTAATAACTATACTTCTTACCTATGAACAGAAGATTCATAAAGTTGAAATATGTCCCGATGATGGATAGGATGTAAAGCGAGATTGTTGTCTGAAAAAGTTGTATCCAATTTTAGGAATATTGTAGTAACTTGAGTTGACATATGATCGAAACTATATTAAAATGAGTATATCAATATCTTACGAGAAAAAAGAGTGGAGGATCTCTTCCACAAGCAATGTCAAGAAGCTTGGAGAGGATTTGGTTGAATCTAACATGAAAGCTTCTTGCTAATTGCTTGAAAGAAGCATCGTCTAGTACCACTTTTGGTATAATTGGCCTTTCCCTGCATGTATTATTGATTAGTTAATAATTTCGGAAACTATGTCTCTATTTATGACCGAACCAAGAAATCGAAAATGGTAATCAAAGATATATATATATATATATATATATATATATATATATATATATATATATATACATTACCAATTGAGAAAATCAGAAGCAGTAGACCAAATGAAGAAAAGAAGCATGGAGGTCATGGAAGCATGACAAATTAGGGTTATGAAATTGTATTCCACTACTTCCATTAAGAACCATAAGAGACTAACTCCTATCACCAATGTTGCAGCTATTTTCGACTCTCTCCATAACAAAATATCTGCAACTGTAAATCCCACAATGTAAAATTTCAAATTTCGTGTTTGAGTACAATATAATTTGTAGAAAACCATGAATGATTCTTCTAATATATTTAGAGAATTGTTATATATATATATATATAAACACATGTATTTATTTTTACATACATAATACTCATAACGTACGATTAAAGTAAAAAAAAAAAAAAGAGAGAAATGAATACCTTTGCCTCCTCCGAATATTGAGTGAATTGATCGTTGGCGAGTGAAGAGCTTAGTTGTCTGATGCATCGTTCTTTCGTCTTCGGAGTCGGAAGATCCCCCAAAAATCGGCATGATGTTGGATGAAATTGATTAAGATGAAAATATGAATGCTTACGAGTTAAATGGAAAGAGTAGTTAACATTAACGTGATGATTATGTAATTTTGTTGGAAATATAAGAAGAAGAGGTAGAGAGACTAAAGAGGTTCTAGGCTTGGGAACAAAGTTAACACATTTTCATGCATGAAGCAAAGAATGAGGAATGGTTTTGTCCTTATTCCTTCTCCCATTTTATTTCTTCATCTACATGTCTACATTAATAATTCAAACTCCTTTTAATTATATAGTTTCTATTTTGCATGTATATTTTATTCGTATCATAACTTCTTCTATTTTCCGATGTTACTACTTGTACGAAAATTGATTTGAGGAAAAAAACCTTGAAATAGACTATCAGTAAAGTCAATGTATTGTAACATATACAAAAAAATATTTGTAAAGTCAATTGGGAAGGTCTCAGACACGTTCCTCGACTTGACTCGAGGCCCTTGAGGGAATTGAATTGGCTAGATCATCTGGAATTGAGCTTATGATAGGTGGAATGGTGGAGACTAGACTAGCAATGGGGTTCGCCGGTCACCTTGCTACTGGCATTGGGTGTTTCAGGTACTTAATATGTAAAGACTCATTTCTTGTTATATTTGACCATAAAAATTCTAACGAGTTTAGACGTGAATATAAAGATTCATCGACTTGGAACTACAAGCTTTGTAACTTGGGTTCCACCAAATAAAAATGTAGTAGATTCATCACATTGTATCTGATTGATTTGTGTATGAAACAAACACACACACACAGCGAATATCTTATAGGTCATATTTAACGAATGAAATTTTCATTCCAGAGTGTATCGAAGTCCCTCTTTTTTTTTCTTTGTCAACACTTTTAGTCACTTGCTAAAATCATTAGTGTAAATAGGAAATACAAAAAAACAATTGAAAGAGTGAAATTTCAATAGAGTAAAGGTCAAAATTTATTGCTTTTTTTGGCGGAAAGAGAGTATCCATCGGTAGGTGTGGTGGTGACTGGTGAGGCATGAAAATCTCAATTTATGTATATTTCTGGTAAAGGTGGAATTACAAAATTATTTTATTTTTTTATTTTTTTTTCATAAACAATGTTAGCAACAGTTAAATCTACAAAAAAATTTGTTTAAAACTGAATTGGTAAAAGCTAATTTTGATTAATTTTTTTTTTCTAAAACTAACCAGGATAACCTAAAGAAAAACTATTTTTAGAAAAACAAATTATTCTAAAATAGTATTTCTTATCTTTAATACCAAACATGCATTAAGATAATTGGATTATACAACTTATAATTACATGTAAGAGGAGCAATAATAACAACGCAAATTGTGACACTACTCACTAGGCGTGAGAATTTTAAAGTTCATATCACGATCGATACTTTGGACCCACTTTCTATTATTTCATTTACTATTTATTTAGCCTTGTTTCTCTCTTATATAAAGTTTTGATATAAATAAATAGTTGGCTACGTTCATTAATTACTACACTCACGCCAAAAGAAAAGAAAACTGCAAAAAGTGATTGTGGCAATGATTATTCACACGTATCCCCAAACGCACGCTTCTTCTCAAATCATCATCATTTTTTCACATAGAGAAATTAATTGATTGTTGCTGTTGTTAACACATTGAATGAATTATGTTTATACATACGAATGCATTTTTCATCATATATTATTATCACAGTGTGTGTGCGATTAATAGAAGTAATAATGACGTTGAAGGAGACGGCAGCAACTATTGGGACGACACAAGTACTACCACCGAAAGCTCTCTTGGCCTCCTCTTTCGCCTCCTAAGTCTTCACACTTCGACCCCACTTCTATATTTTTTGTTTTCGTTTGTATTTACTATGTTTTGATAGTGAAAACACTTAAATATTTAGTCTTATCAATCACTTGTTTTTTCTTTGGTCCACAATCGATATAAAGAGATAGAGTTAGAGATATATATAGTTAATAACTTAATATACATTTTAAGTGTTGATTTATAAATGCATTTTTCCCCCACTTTGTAGTGATACTTTTCCACTTAGAAATGAAAAGAGACGCTTAGATAACAAAGGCACTAATACAATGACTAAAAGTCTAAAAACACACAACAAAATATTTTAGTATCGCATTATTTGAATAATTTTCCCCATTTTTAGCCATTACTCTTGATTTTTTAATGTTTCTCAAGTCAAATGAGTCGCGAGAGTTCTTAATATCCACAAACCTCAAACTTAATAATATTAAGTTTTTGATCAACCACTGATAATAGAAACTATATATTAGGTTATAAATTATGTTATTCCAATGATAATTAACTAAAATTATAAGACGCCGCACTATAAGCAAGTGTACTAATAAACTAATATTTTGAAAATTAAATTTAATCCATATTTCTTAATATATAACATCTTAGAAAATACTAATAAAAGTAGAACAAAAAAAACTTTTCCATTTTCCTCTCTATAAATAGAAAAGAGATGCACATATCAAAAACCACAAACACCAGAACACACTTCCATAAACTCTCTCTCAAACCAAACAGAAGAAGAAGAAGAAGAAAAATGGTGATGACCAAGACCACATGGGTTTCCATTTTCGCCCTCGCAGCGGTTCTTCTTGTGATTCTAGTCCCGGCGGCAGAAGCGGTGACGTGCTCGCCAATGCAGCTAAGCCCATGTGCGGCAGCAATAACGTCGTCTTCTCCACCATCAGCGTTGTGCTGCGCGAAGCTCAAGGAGCAGAAGCCATGCCTATGTGGGTACATGAGAAACCCTAGCCTTCGTCGCTTCGTCAGCTCTCCCAACGCTCGTAAAGTCTCTAACCGTTGCAAACTCCCGATCCCAAGGTGTTGAAAACTAAAAAAATGCGTTTTGCTATTTATGATCATCCTATATATGTTTGAATCCTACTTTTGGTGTGTGTTTAAGGATGTTAATTATGATCATTATGTAGTATTTAAAGTAAGTGGTACCCAATGTGTGATGATGCTTGTATGCATCTTATTTCAACCTTTTTTGTTCTGGTTTATAATCAATGTAGAGGTGTTATAACTATATATGATGGTGTACTCATTGAGATTATATGATATATAAAAAAAAAATGTTTCATAAAAACACATAAGAATCAATTATGGGTACAAGAGAATCACTGTACAAGAACAAACCAGCTTGTTTGGTCAGAAACGCTAACTCATAAGAGAAAAACTAGGATTTCGACTGGTTTCGTTACACTAGCTTCTTCGTCTCTACGTCGTCGTGATCTATGCTTACTACTTCTCTCCCCATTCTTCTTTATCTTCTTCTTCTTCTCTCTTCTCGAGTTCTGTTCGATGTTCCCTGTATCAAGATTTAAATCGTCGTTGTCTTTTCCTCGTTCCTTCTCCTTGCCTTTCCCCATAAGAGCGGTTTCCATCGCACGTGACAAAGGCTCATCGGTACTACTAGCGTCTGGCTTCGTCTTTGGTTCATCTCCTTCGTCCAGTTTCACCACTACAGGTCTTGGTTTTGATTGGTTCATCTTTTTCTTGGGTTTGAACGAGTCCACAGATATCTCATTCGCTGGTGGGTATTCGTTCGGTGTGTTGTTATTGTTGCCATCGCGATCATTGTGGTCGTCGCTCTTTTTAGAGGATAGATAGTACAGGCCATGGCGTTTTCTGTGTTCTGCGAATAAGGATGCAGATTCAGGCGGAGGAGGTAAAGACGATGAGGCTTCTTGTTGATCTCTGATTCTGAGTTTAGAAACAGAGACGCTGACTTTGTCTGAGGAGGAGAAAGAAGTTGAATTTGACTCAGCAATTGGTTCGAGAACTTCTCTGCAAATCTCTTGCAGATCTTCAAGATTCTCTTTCAGCTCTAACCCCTCTGGTAAAGAATATTTTTCCTGTGCAGTTGAAGAAACAGGGCCAAGCTCTTCGGAGAAGACATCTTCCATGAACGTCATGGCTCTAGAAGCTTCTGTTTCACTGTCTTGGGAGGTTACTTTCTCAGCTATTTCATGCTTTATCATACCAATGATTCCTAGAACGTTCTTAACTCTCTCCTGAACTTCCACGTCAAGGTTCCGGATAACGAGCATAATCCCAACTCAATCATATTCACCAGACTCGAGATAGATTTGTATGTCAAACCATTCACCGGTGAAAAGTCAGAGCTAGCAGACACCTGAACCAAAGGCGAGGAAGTGGGCTCCTGGGCTGAGAAGTATGCCCCGAGAGTGAAGACAAAAACTTTGAAAGCGGAATGTATGTAGATTGATCTAATGGAAAGCGGTAAGAGACAAGTACGTGGTTGCAGAAGCGCCTCTGCAATCTCATAAGGGTTCTTAGAGAACTCGACATATTCCCCAGAAGCCCAAGCAGCCGCAGACAATATCGGGTGCGAGAACTGATTACCAAGCAATGCAGGATCAATAAGCAGCGATCCAGAAACCCGAACTAGCTCCAGTCTAGCATCTTTGACCCTGGTACCAATATCAATTAACTGATGCTCAATGTCTTTCCCTCTTTGACAATGTGGGACTGTAGCCATTTCACCGAGAAGAGACAAATACCAATCGAAGTCAACTATGATCTCATATGAGTTCCTGGAGCATGCCAGTAGAATGGAACCTATAATCTCGTTGCAGAACAAAGGGTCAGACTTAAGCGCATAATTCATAAGAATCCGAGAGATCTCAGTCACGTTATCTTCATTCACCATTGCCATTAAAAGGTGCAAAGCCTCGAGTTTAACATTTGGATCCTCATCGCTCAGAGCCTTGAATACAGCTTCTTTGTTCTCCAAAACAGCCCACAAATTCTTTGGAGCAACAATCGACAAGGCATAAAGACCAAGATACTTGAGATTCGGATCATCTTCCACAAGAAACTCCCCAATCTTTGCAACCGCAAGTTTCAAAGCTGTTTCCTGGTCGCTTAAGCTACTAACTACGGTTCTAATACACTCAAACAACAAAGACTTTCCCACACTCGTCCTCATATGTTCACAGATCGGATCAGCCACCTTCTTAGCCAACCTAGGCTCAATCGAAGCCATCTTCGAAAATATTTTAAGAACCTTGATCAGAACCTAATTGTTCCTCGAATCTACCAGAAGCTTGTAAAATTCGGGAGCTAAGGAAAGATAAGATCGTGGATCTTTTGTGGTGAGTTCACAGAACACTCCAACTACAGCTGAAAGTAACTGCGGATCAGAGCTTTCCAGATTCTCGACGAGACGCTTGAAACATACCTTAACAGCATCAGGGTACTTATCGAAAACTCTCGAAACTACACCGATAGCTATTTTCCGAACAAAAGCCTTACTACTACCCAAGAGCGTAAAAACCTCTGAGGTTATATCCCTAACTAGATCATCAGTTCCAATCCTAGACAAACATTCAAGAGCGAGGTAAGATAGTTTCTGGAGGGCTATGGATTTGGTGGAGAGATCCGTCAGTTTAATCTCCCGACGGATTTCTTCTAGGGATTTAGAAATAAAAGAGGATTCTCCAAGTATCTGGAGACGTAGACCTTTGATCAGATCCTCGAGGCTGCGCTGGAACAAGCTGTCCATGAGCGAATTTGAGGACGCCATTGAAGAAAATAAGAACGAATCAGGTTACTGCGACATTTGAGGTTATGATCGGAAGCTGAAACGAGGCATCATCGGAATAGCATTGCAAAGCGAAATCGGAGATCAGATTCAAGGGTTTTTCATGTCGATGATCGCGATTTTCATTATTATGAATCCTCCTGAAAGTCGAACGAAATAGTGAAGAAGGAGAAACGTTTTTCTCTGGGCTTTTTAGAATAACGGCCTATTTTGCTTCTCAGGAAATAAATGGGCTTAGAGAATAATAAGTCCAATAAATGGTATCCATTAAATTAAATGGTGCCTAACATATTTTATATTTTTATATCTATAAATTAATTTTTTTTTTTTTTTTTGAAGATATGTAAAAACTTTTCATTAACGATGAAGTCATATATTTCAAGTCAATGAAGATATATCTATGTATTTCCCTATAAAATATTGTCTAGTATGTCCGTTGTTCAAATATTATTCAAAATTTGAAACCTAGCACTAGCATTTATTCTAACTTAAAATTCCTCATTGTGGAAAATTTAAAACCAATACCTCATCAAACATAAAGAGACACGATTTTGACTATATCCTATTATATAATGTTTATACGTCTGACATTTGGCAGTAAACTTAAACATCAACTTTGTTGCCTATATTTGTTTTAGTTCATAACTCAAAAGTTTAAACTTTATTTTAGCTCGACCTAACTATCATATACCTTTACAAATAATATCATGCTGGCTCTCTACACATATCCAAAATCTCCGAATATTTCCTAATTACCGTCCTTTCTAATTTTAACCAATCCTAACTATTTTCTTTTATATAAGGTATATTCTTTAAGGTAGACCTAAGAAATCATGTTTTTTTTTTATCGTAAATCTAATATTTTTTATCTGAATCATGTGACATAATGATACTTATTTTTTAAATTCATGATACAAGATTTGAATGGAGATATTAAAAATATTAGGTTAAGTTCAAAAAAAATGTAGCTTATAACTAAAAGAAGAAAACAACAATACACAATTATCATGAATTAACGTAGAAGAGATTTGATGGAGGCTCTCGTTTTCATGTACCTATTATGGTTTTGTTGTTTTCAACAAGGCTAAATATAAAGTTGAAGTTGAAGTGCGGTTTGAAAAGATTTTTTGTTTATTTTCTCCTAAAAGAGAGAGCAAATTGTTTACGCATCTGATATTTTTAAAGTACGGACATAATAAATAAATAGTTGACAATATTAGTATAGAGCCATATATATAATAGTAATAAATATGGAGATTCCAATTTGAAAATACGGCATGGAAAGTTTCAAATGTATAGTTAACGTAGTAGTAGTTTCGTATAACTATTCCAATATTGTTTACTGAAACAAGGACTCTGCGTTTCTTTTGTTTTGTATTTTTTTTTTAATACAAGAACAGTACATTGGCTCATTGGAACTAGACATGGACATGGACATGGACATGGACATGGACATGGACATGGACATGGACGTTGGTAGTCTTGTGCATTTAGTAAGATGGTCAACTTAACCATTTGTCAACTCTTTAATTAACAAATTAAACTATCTCTTAACTGAGTTACATGCAAAATTAAATTCTAGTTATGTGCATACGTTGCTATAATGCGTTGCGTCACATGACTAACATCTGTTGAGTTGTGGAGCCTAATCTATCATCTAAGCTGAGAAAACTTGATATGTTTTAATTTGTGCTAATGCATTCTACTTGTAAACTTTCGACTTAATTGTAGTGAGATTTTTGTTGATAAATATGACATTTTGGTACTAGATGGACATGAGATTATTAGCACTATTGTTAAGATAACGATGATTGGTTTAAGAAAAAAATACATTGACAAAGTCAATGTAAAAACACTCATATTTTAATAACGCTAGAGTTTGGCACATTTATAAAATCAATGCTAACAAATTATTTAGATTTAACATACTATGTCAAATTTAAAATCATCAAACAACCATTTATGTAATTTTTATGTTGGATAATTTACTAGTATTAGATTATAAATATTTTGTCATTAGAATATATGTGATTTTAGTCCAAAAAATAATATATAGATTGTGGAAATCATGTAACATAATGATAACTATTTTTTTTAATTTATCACGAAATTTAAATCTAACATCCACAATATTAAAAAAATATTAAAACTAATAGATTAAGTTGATAAAAAGTATTATATAAATTTAAATATTAGTATATTAACTAGAAAATGATTTATTTAATAATTTCAAATTATTAAACGTAGATCCGCTCTAAAATACAAGTGAAGTCATCGATTCCGAGCGCAAATTTTTAAGCTAATTTTTAGAGGAATGTTTTGTGTTCTTTTATATCAATAAATAACATATGAATATGAGACTACTTTCTAATCTTGAGTTTCTCTCGATGTTGGACTCTAAAAAGTTTTAGTTGAAAAATATAGATTATATGGTAAATTAGACTCGGACAAGACTGAATGTTCAGACTGAATGTTTCAAGTTAAAAAAAAAAATGAATGTTCAGATTTTTCACAATAAAATGAAAACGAAAAGTTAAATATAGAGTGTTGATAAGCGATGGGTATGACTCATTATCCTTTGACGCAAGTAAAAAAAAGTGAGGAAAAAGAGATAAATGAAATGATAATGATGAGTGATGGATCATAAAAGCCAACTCATTACATTGTATAATAGCACGATGCTTAGATTGATTGGTTGATTTTTTTTAAAAAGCATTAAGTTTTTTATTAACCAATCAACTATTATTAACAGATTATTTAGAAAAGTATTTAGAACTACATATGTTTTGTAAATGTTTATTTTCTATGTTTACATATAAATTTTTTACTAGAATACTAAATTCTAAAATATATAGAAAATTGAAATAAATTTGATATGATTACTTAATTTTATTTAATGTTATACAAAATTATGTTTATATTATAACATAAAATTATACTTTCAAAACTAAGATCTATCATTAATTTATTTTTATTATTTTAAAATAAATATTTTAATTATAAATATAATTAAACATTAAAAATAGTTTCAACAAAAAATATGAATATTATTAAAAATATAAAAATTAGTAATATATATATATATATATAAATTAAATAAATAAATTATATAGTAATTTTATATATGAATTACTTAAAACTTTGTAAATCAATCAAAATATATAAACTAATCAGCTAATAAGATGTTTTACTATTAGTTGATTTTAAGATATTTTACTATCAATTTATTTTTGTCAATTTAGTCTAGTGATTTTAGTATTTTTTTAATATTATGAGGTGTCATAAATTTTAAATGTGATCATCATTATCGTTATATGATTATAACGTTTTACTATCAATTATACCGATCAAACTTTATAATTCCACAACAAAAACCAACTAAATGCTATTAAGTCAATCAATAAAATAAATTAGCCGTATGATGACAATGATGGGTTGTATATACTGGTAGATGCGTCATTGATGCATTAGTTGGAGAAGGAAATAAAAATCATACCATATATGACTATGATCCTATAGGATTTAAAGAACAGTAATAATGAATGAAAGTATTATAGATGCATCTATGACTATGATCTAGTAGAAAACATTAGATGATAGAAAGTATATAATATTAATATGATTTCTTATTGATAACTCAACGTGGGTAAAGGTTGCCATACAAAATGACGTGGAATAACTTTGAAATGCTTACATACTTTTACTTTGACTAGTCTCGTTTTTGTGTTTCTTAAAGTCAACAATTGTTATTTTGATCTACTTAGGTTGTTGTGAAATCGAAGAAAAAAAATAATTGATGCTTATTATTAAAATGGTCCCTTAATATATATATATATATATATATTTAAAAATTTTGCTTATAAGGTTGAAGAACCAAACAAAAGGGAATGTGTTGTGGAGAAGAGAGCGCGAGTGGAACTTGTTGCTACCCAATTGTCGCCACACTTCCCACACGTCCCTCTTCTTTTCACCGTATTCACTATTTTTCTACTTTTTTTTTTGTTTTCTACATTTATAAACAGATGAAACAACCCGATGCTGTATCTCGTCTACTAATTTACAAACTAATGATTAATTAAACTATATTACTTTTTTACTTTCATGTTTATATGTTTATAGTATAATATATATGAACAAACTGAAAAATAAATGAACGAACTATTCGCAATTAAAAACTCTGCCAATTTTTATTTTCTTGCATTTTTTAACTTCAAACTTTTCTCTCTTTTACCAGTGATTAGAAGACAAATATGATCGTCATATTTGCTTGTTTTTTTAATGAGTTTGGGACGTATTGTCTCTTATATTTACACAAGAATTATGAACATAATTTTCTTTTACTATTTGCAATATTATATAAGTGGTCTTATAGTTATGGCACGAAATTAATTCACTAAATCTTGTAAACCTTTGGAGCACATGCAACTCAATAAAAAAAAAAACAAGTCAAAACCTTTGTAATTGCAACTATTAATTAGGAAGCAATAACTTAATCAATAGTTAATTAAGCTATATATGTGGCTCCTTTAGTTTACGAATGGGTCATCCCTCTGTCATTCTTCAATATTATAATCAAGAGTCGAACAAAATACGAATCTGTGTTAATTAGTTAGTATATTTTTATAAAACTTCAGAGCCAAATTCGTATTTTTTTTATAAAAAAATGCTCTCATTCAAAAGCTAAACCTCAAACGTTATCAATTTATTTGTTATATCTTTAATCAAAAGTGGTCGAACATTATCAAATTATTCCACATAAGCACCGTTGAATGTCTTTATTGCCCCTCATCTTCATCATAACATAAAAAGTCCCTTTTTCTCCGAGAACCGTCTCGCGGACTATTTGCGTTCGTAGGTACGCTCGCACGTGTCGAGATGTAATCGGTCACGTGCCAACCTGGACTGGATGCATCAGCATCCGACGTGGCGATGGTAATGGCCACGTGCTACAAAACCTTGTATAGAAACACCCACCCAATCCCCAAGCACTTTATCCATTATTTAATTTGTATCATTGTATTAAAATTTCAAAGGTCGTATATATTTAAACAGTTAAAAGTATTTATCAGATTAACCATTAATAAAACGAAAAAGGAAAAAAAGATTAATAAAAAAGAAAGAAAGCAAAAGCAAAATCAAAATCAAAATCGATATCAGATATCGCCTCGACCTTTCTTTCTTTTTTTTCCTTCTCATCGTCTCCGTTGAACAACACCACACAACACAGGAAAAAACCAGATAATTCAATGGTGAAACGAGCCCAGATTTGAAAATTGACGATCGTAGAAGAAGTTCGGAAGGAAGGAGACTCAGCGGTGGAGATTTCTTCTGAGTTTTTGAGGGACACGGATAGAGAAACTCGACGGGAAATGGCGACGCCTTTGCCGGATTTTGAGGCGGCGAGAGGCGGCGGAGGAGTGGCTTCTTCATCAACCACGGTCCTTAATAGCTCCGTACCTTCTTCCTCTCGCCCGCCTGTGGCGAATTCGTTCTCTGAGGACGCGCAAGAGATATCGCCGATCCTGATTTTCCTCTTCTTTCATAAGGCAGTATGCAGCGAGCTCGAATCTCTTCATAGGTTGGCTCTGAAGTTCGCCACTGGCCACCACGTTGATCTCCGACTGCTTCGTGAACGATACCGGTTCCTGAGATCCATCTATAAACATCACTGCAATGCGGAGGACGAGGTAATGCGAAAAGCTGGACTGTTTCTTTTTTTCGTGTTCATTTTTCTGAGAACTGCGAAATCCCAATTTGGAAACCTTCTATGTTTGGGCTTTGAACTGGAGGTTCAAGACTGTGAACCAAATATACAGTTTGCAAGTTTTGATAATTGATTGTGATAATTTTCTTGATTCTATGAGTGCTTTGGAGATATAAAAGCTATTGCAACATATGTGTATTATGAGGGGAAACTGTTGACGGTTGTAAATCTGTGGTTGTAGGTAATCTTTTCAGCTCTTGACATACGCGTGAAGAACGTAGCGCAGACATATTCTCTTGAACACAAGGGTGAAAGCACCCTTTTCGATCATCTGTTTGAGCTGCTAAATTCTGCTACGGAAATCGATGAAAGCTACCGAAGGGAGTTGGCGAGGAGTACTGGAGCACTTCAGACATCTGTTAGCCAGCACTTGGCAAAAGAACAAAAACAGGTATTGTTTTTCCTTCACAGGAAAGACGTAGTTTCTCTGTTGATTTCTATTAACACAGAGCATATATTTAGGATTACGCATTGGCCTTTATTAAGATGAATGTTTCTCTTTGCTTGCCGACAGGTGTTCCCGTTACTTATTGAGAAATTTAAGCATGAGGAGCAAGCTTACATTGTCTGGCGGTTTCTCTGCAGCATTCCTGTGAATATGCTTGCCGTGTTTCTTCCATGGCTCGCTTCCTCCATTTCAATAGATGAAAGCAAGGAGATGCAGACGTGCTTAAGCAAGATAGTTCCAGGCGAGAAGCTCCTTCAGCAGGTAAGTTTTGAACTAAGATCCGACTTAAAAAAATGAATGACTTTTGGAGTTGTTGTTTGATGTTTAATCTTCCTTGAAGGTTATCTTCACCTGGTTGGGAAGGAAAAGCGATACTGCGGCTTCGTTTCGTATAGAAGATTCTCTGTTCCAGTGCTGTCTAGATCCTTCTAGCAGCATGCTTCCTTGCAAAACTAGTAGAGCACAGTGCGCATGTGAGGGATCCAAGGTCGGTAAGAGAAAGTACTCAGAGCTTCTTGAGTGTAATTCTTTTGATGCTCAGATGCACCCAATTGATGAGATAAAGCTTTGGCACAAGTCAATTAACAAGGAGATGAAAGAAATAGCCGATGAGGCTAGGAAGATTCAGCTGTCTGGAGATTTTTCCGATTTATCTGCATTTGATGAACGCTTGCAATATATTGCGGAAGTATGCATCTTCCACAGGTATTTGTTGCATCCTTTTATATACAATGAAAACAGAATATTTTCAATATTGCATGTGGATGTTGTTCATCTTTCCTCTTCTCATGCTTAATCACGTTTCTGCATGAGATTGTTATCAATATAAATGGAGTTTTCTCAGATTTTCATATCAACTATTATTTTCTATCTTCGGACAGAGGTTGGAATGGCATGGGTCTATTTATGACATGATATTTTTTTTTTTCGTTGCAGTCTTGCAGAGGACAAGATCATATTTCCAGCAGTAGATGGGGAGTTTTCATTTTCCGAGGAGCACGATGAAGAAGAAAACCAGTTTAACGAGTTTCGATGCTTAATTGAAAATATCAAGAGTGCTGGAGCCTCTTCTACTTCCGCTGCTGAATTTTACACCAAGCTGTGCTCACATGCTGATCAAATTATGGAAACTATTCAAAGACACTTTCACAACGAGGAAATTCAGGTGAACTTTTGCTTTTAAGTGTTGTGACATATGATTTTGTAAACAAGTGAAATATAAAAGTTCGGCATAAGTTCAGTTGATACCATAGGCGATGAAGATCCAAGATGCCAATTTAGAATGTTAGCTAACTTCATAATGTTTGCAGGTGCTACCTCTTGCGCGAAAGAACTTCAACTTTAAACGACAACAAGAACTTCTGTACCAAAGTCTGTGTATAATGCCCTTGAGATTAATTGAACGTGTTTTGCCATGGTTAGCGGCATCTTTAACAGAAGATGAAGCTAAGAATTTTCTGAAGAATTTGCAAGCTGGAGGTACATTCTACTGTTTTCATTTTTAATGAAACGTTAACCTTTTTAGAAAATTATTAGCTACTCACAATTTTGCATGATTACATGGTTTCTTTGTGGCCTCAGCACCTAAATCGGATGCTGCTCTTGTTACTCTTTTCTCTGGTTGGGCATGCAAAGGACGCAAAGCCGGGGAATGCTTATCTCCAAACGGGAATGGTTTATGCCCTGTTAAAACACTAAGCAACACTGAAGAAGTTTACCTTCAGTCATGTAATGCTTGTGTGTCTTTGCCATGCTCGAGTAGGAGTATAGAATCTTGTTGCCAGCATCGGGATAAAAGGCCAGCCAAGCGAACTGTATCGTCTTGTGAAAAAAATGCCACCCCTCACTCGTCAGAAGTCGCAAATGGGTGCAAGCCATCTGGAAATGGTAAATCATGCTGTGTTCCGGATCTGGGAGTTAACAGTGATTGTCTGGGACTTGGTTGTCTTCCAGCAGCTAAAGCTATGAGATCTTCTTCGCTAAACTCTGCTGCACCCGCTCTTAATTCCAGCCTCTTTGTTTGGGAAATGGATAGCAACAGCTTTGGTACTGGACATGCCGAGCGGCCGGTTGCTACAATATTCAAGTTTCACAAGGCCATAAGCAAAGATCTGGAATTCCTTGATGTTGAATCTGGAAAGCTCATTGATTGCGATGAAACGTTTATTCGTCAATTCATCGGTCGGTTTCACCTACTATGGGGTTTTTACAAGGCTCACAGTAATGCCGAAGATGATATCCTATTTCCAGCTTTGGAATCGAAGGAGGCGCTTCACAATGTCAGTCACTCTTACACGCTCGACCATAAACAGGAGGAGAAGTTGTTTGGAGATATTTATAGTGTTCTTACTGAACTTTCAGTGCTTCATGAGAAGTTACAGAGTGATTCTATGATGGGGGACGTAACTCAAACTGGCACTGTTCATACTGATATTGATAGCGGTGACTGCAAGAAGAAGTACAATGAACTGGCTACAAAGCTACAAGGGATGTGCAAATCCATTAAGATCACGTTGGATCAGCATATTTTCTTGGAGGAACTGGAGCTCTGGCCTCTATTTGACGAACACTTCTCCATTCAAGAGCAAGACAAGATTGTGGGTCGTATAATCGGGACAACGGGTGCTGAAGTTCTTCAATCTATGTTACCATGGGTGACCTCCGCCCTTTCTGAAGATGAGCAAAATAGAATGATGGATACCTGGAAGCAGGCAACCAAGAACACGATGTTCGATGAATGGCTCAATGAATGCTGGAAAGGATCACCCGACTCATCCTCAATGGAAACATCCAAACCTAGTC
The DNA here is from genome assembly GCA_039880935.1 of Streptanthus diversifolius. NCBI lineage: Eukaryota > Viridiplantae > Streptophyta > Magnoliopsida > Brassicales > Brassicaceae > Streptanthus > Streptanthus diversifolius. Next base: position 15,345,362 of record JAXGFM010000013.1, on the reverse strand, counting down.
TACAGAGAGGTAAATGCAATTGCCTAACGATTTTCCACCAACTTAATATCTAGCTTGTTTTATGTAGACGTTAGATGTTTTTGCTTTGGACTTCATAACTCATACTTTGGCTGGTTACTGTAGTTTCTCTCTGCTAAGTTTGGTTTGCTTTTTTTTATTTTTCATATAGATAATGATCATCAGGAAATCTTGGACCAAACTGGTCAACTTTTTAAGCCGGGGTGGAAAGATATTTTCCGCATGAATCAGAACGAACTAGAGGCTGAAATTAGGAAGGTTTATCAGGACACAACACTTGATCCAAGGAGAAAAGATTATCTAGTACAAAATTGGAGAACCAGGTCAGATTTCTTTCACTATCTCCCTGCATGGATCCTTAATTCCACATTTTCATGCATACCTGACTTAAACTTAGAACCCCAAATCGATAATATTCCCCTGTATTACTTGAAAAAAAAGCTTAAAAAGTGGAAGAGTATACGAGGGTGCTCCCGTCCTTCCCGATTTCCCATCCGAAACGAACCCGTGTATCTGTTGATATATGTCTGTGTCCTTGATTGAACAATAGCAAACCCATAATCTCATTCACATTTCCCTCATACCCGGATTCTTTCTTTTTTCTAGAATAACATTCATTTTGAATTTCGATTGTTGGTGCTTTTACAGTCGATGGATAGCGGCTCAGCAAAAGTTACCCAAGGAAACCGAAACTGCATTGAATGGTGATGTTGCACTTGGATGTTCCCCGTCTTTTCGAGATCCCGAGAAGCAGATATATGGATGCGAGCATTACAAGCGTAGCTGCAAGCTTCGGGCTGCTTGTTGTGATCAGTTGTTCACTTGTAGATTTTGCCATGACAAAGTAAGCGACCACTCCATGGACAGGTAAGATCTTATGCCAATTTACCCTGCTTAAATTGAAACTCTTTCTTAGTTTTTCTTTCTCAGTGATATTATGTATATTTGGAACACATTACAGAAAATTGGTGACGGAAATGCTCTGCATGCGGTGCCTCAAGGTGCAACCTGTTGGCCCCATTTGCACAACGCCTTCATGCGATAGATTCCCAATGGCAAAGCACTATTGCAGTATTTGCAAACTTTTCGATGATGAAAGGTAAGCAAAACCCAACAGTTTGATGCATATAAAATTAATTGCGACATTTGGGTTTGTCAGCGATCAAACTTGAGAAGCTATTTTAACCTTTAGAAACTAAATCTTCCTTCAGGGCTGTTTACCACTGTCCATTCTGCAACCTTTGCCGGGTCGGTGAGGGACTGGGAATCGATTATTTCCATTGCATGACATGTAACTGTTGCCTGGGGATGAAGTTAGTAAACCACAAGTGCCTCGAGAAAAGCCTGGAGACAAATTGCCCTATATGCTGCGAGTTTCTTTTCACATCGAGTGAAGCAGTCAGAGCCTTACCATGTGGTCACTACATGCACTCAGCTTGCTTCCAGGTTTGCAAATCTCTCTTTTTCTCATTAAACTTATGTTTACCTTTCATTGCCGTAAATCAAAACACTTGCTGTTTCTCTGGTCTCTTTCAGGCTTACACTTGCAGCCACTACACATGTCCAATTTGTGGAAAATCATTAGGAGATATGGCGGTAAGATAATCCCCGTCCCTCAGAGCGTAACCCGCAAATCACATCATTGCAAATATCATTCGCTTAACTATTTCGTCTTCGTTTCTTTCTCAAACTCCACAGGTTTATTTCGGTATGCTTGATGCACTGTTAGCAGCAGAAGAACTTCCAGAAGAATACAAAGATCGCTGTCAGGTGAGAAACACTAAAACTGCTGTTTCTTTTGACTCTAGTCTAATTCATTTGATGACACACTCTCTCATACACACATGTTTGCAGGACATTCTATGTAATGACTGTGAACGCAAAGGAACGACACGGTTCCATTGGTTGTATCATAAATGCGGTACCTGCGGGTCTTACAATACCCGTGTGATCAGGTCAGAAACAACCGCTCCAGACTGCTCAACCTCATCCTGAAAACAATGTGCGAGGTTTTTCACTCTATTTTCACCCTTTTATTTTTTCTTCTGTTGGTTTTCACTTTCTCTTCCGCACAACATTGTGAAGAAGGTTTCTAACAAAGATCCCGTTGATAGAATTTTTATTTGTATAGTCTCTGAGATATCAAAGATTTTGAAAGAGTATTATATTAGGTTACCACCATACATGTTGGCTTTTGGGCAAAGCCAAAAACTCGTTTGTTTTGGAACATCCCATACCGTTCCCTCCTTTCTTCACATATCCACTATTTGTTTTTTTTGTTTTTTTCTTTCTTGCATAAGCTGAGACTTTCTTTGAAGAGTGTAAATAGTTACAATTTTTAATGTAAAAACTTTTATTTCCCCTTTTTTATCCTACTTCCTAGTTCTTAAATTTCCACGGTGTAAAATTTTGTCAGAGCTTTTTAAAAGAAATGACATTTTCTGTATGGTGCTGTTTATTGTTTTCCTGTAAACTGTAAACAAAGGAATGGATACATTGTCCAGGAATGATGAACACCGTCAAATAAAAACGAAAAGAAAATAGTCAATTCGATAGCATAAGAAGAAGAAGTAAAAGCCCATGATGATCTGTTACAAATCTCAAGTTATGAAAGTCCTTAACTTATAAGCTTCACGGCCTCTACATGGTCTATAAACTCTGACGATTCTTAGACGCATCCATTCCCTGGATTGCAAATACTATTCCTCTCGACGTGATAGTAAAAAAAAACATAGAGAAGGTCGGATAGGTCGTGCCTCGCGTCAACAACACAATTGTCACTCCAACAATGAATAACTCGGCCTCTGCAACAACCTTCTTCCACAAAGCGGATTATACATATATATGCTTCGACCGTTAAAGAGCCGTAGATACTTAAGACAATATACAATTCTTTTTAAAAACCCTAGATTAGATTCCTTCGTCCACGAACTACACCGATTTTTTTACGACTTCTAAATCTAATTAGTTTAACCGAAAACTTGAAAAAGTCAAACTTAGTTTCTTATAAGTTATAACATTGTTTCTTAATTCGTAATTATAATTTTGTCATAAAGAGAAAAAGCAGCGAGATAGCAAAATAAGGTTTAAGTTGTAATAAACATTTACTGTGTGTTTTGTATGGAAAGTATTTGAAAATAATATGTTGTGTATTACAACGATTTTTAAAATGAAACCAAGTGTATTGTATAAATATGTTGTTTGGGTCAAAACTTAGTTATTTCATTTACATATTTTATTTTTAGTCGTGATTACGAACGTTGAATGTTTTTTTTTTTAAAAAAAATACTAATCTAAAGTTTGGAAAATAGTGTAAGCCAACATAAACAAATAAAAACCAAAATATCCCCTGATTTTATTTTATAAAGAGGAAAAGCTGGTTTTAAGAGGAGTCGGAAGAAAAACAAACGATCGAGTACAACGTTACAATCGCGTCTCTCTCTCTCTCTCTCTCCCCGAATAATTCGAACAGAAGAATAAAAAAAAAAGTAAACTTCTTGAGAATAAATACACAACAACAACAAAAAAACGAAACTTTGAAATTGCTCCAAAGGACGAGACGACGAGATAAAGAATCTTCTTCACGGCACAGAGAGACCCAAAATCACTGTTTCTTCAATCAATGGAATTCCCTCCTCCTCCTCCTCCTCCTCCGCCGGAGAGATCGAAACGCCTCCATAACTTCACCTTACCTTATCTCCGATGGGGTCAGCAGAGATTCCTCAGGTGCGTTAAGCTCCCGCACCATCGATCTTCTTCTTCTTTTCCTTCTTCTTCTTCTTCCCCTTCTCCCGATCGCGCCGCTCATAGATCTCCCGCTGTTGCTGGAGGAGGAGAGTTTGGTGGTCCTGGAGACGGGAAGCTAAGGCTCGATCTCGTGTGCGATGGGAAACCTAAGGTCTCGGTTTTGGGAAATGGAGGTGGAGCAAGGAACGGCGATGATGCCGTTGCAGCAGCTCGGCCGTGGAATCTGAGGACGAGGAGAGCTGCTTGTAACGAACCGGGAGATGAGCCAACGAGGATCACCGAGTCCTCTCTTCGGAGACATGAAATTGGCGTCAAGAGAGGTAGCGAAGGTGGTGATGGTGATGGTGATGGTGATGGAGCTGGAGATTCGCACAAGAACGAGAAAGTGAAATTCTCGGTTTCTTTGTTGAGAGAAGAAATCGAAGAGGATTTCACAGCCTTAATTGGGAAAAGACCTCCTCGAAGACCAAAGAAGAGACCAAGAATTGTTCAGAAGCAAATGAATGCAAGTTCCCCTTTGTCCATTACTCTCTCGCTCTATCTTCTATAACCCAATTGATGTCTGCTTTGTTGCTTTAACTTTTCATTTGAATTTCTCCGGCAGACTCTTTTTCCCGGATTGTGGCTAGCAGAAGAAGTAACAGCAGGCTCTTACGACGTCCCTGAGGCTGCGGATACATGAAAGGTGATTCCTTTGGTTTCTTCTATTATTTGTGGTTCAAGAAATTGTTGTATCAACTTTGTTTTCTCTTCTTGTTTTTTTCTTTTCAATCTTTTCCGTTGTAAACAGAAACAACAAATGTAGCAATGTGCCCAGTTTTAGTGAGTGAAGCCATTTTACTTTGGTTTCTTAATATTCTTCTCTTTGTTGTAAAAGAGACAACTGGGGTTTTTCATTACCAAAGCTAATTGTAATCTCCATGGCAATGGAATCTCCATCTGTTTTTGTTATCAATAATGCAGCTCTCTGCAACTTTCTTAATTCTTGTTCCCTATTTTGTATTACTAGCAGCTCAGGATTAACTTAAATTGGTTTTGCTAAGATTATGCAAAAAAAAAAAAAATCTGATCTTGGTAAGATTGGGCAAGAATTTGCTGAGCAACAATGTTTCTGCTGTCAGAGATCTTCCTTTCTCTCTGGTAAGTTGAGTTACAAACACTGTTGTATTTTGCTGTGACACTTGCTCCTTGCTGCAATTAGGTTTTAGATATTGATTTGATGTTGCATTGTTAACTGTTGTATGGAAAAGAAAAAACTATTTTGTAAGATAATGCAATGATGATATACAGTAATAATGATCTGAAAGATCTTCAGAAACCTTCTTGTGCTTGCACTTTAGTGCGTCGCGGTCAAGAACTTCTCTGCAGTTAGCCATCGGTTCTATAGAATATCTAAACCAGCTCGCAGTTAAAAGCCATGATCAGGCTGTTAGGATATTTCGTTGAAAGACTTCAAGGTGGCTCACGTTAGCAGTCTCCAGCTTAGGAGAAAAGAGGAGAAAGAAAGAATAAACTCTACCTTTAGACGCTTAAAGTAGAAGGTAAGGTACTGATTCAACCCTAGAAATCTCATTTTAGATATTATGTTTTTTTTTTTTTTTTTTTGTTTCTAAGCTCATTGTCTATTGCAGTAGTGTCTAAGCTCATTGATCCCGGAGATTCCTCACCAGCTGATGAGATCTTCGCGGATGGGATGATCCTCCCGATACTTCCATTCCAAGTAACTACTGCATCCGCCATGCCAAAACGTCTCTACAAGTACGAGCTCCCTCCTATCGTCTCCGCTCCTTCCTTATCATCCACCTCCTCCTCTCTTCCTCCTCCGCCATTGCCATTACCCCAACACTCTAGAAAATACAGCGACAAGGAAACTCCAGGAAGCGGAAATGGTCGTGGGAGCGGCGCAAACTCGGACTCGGAGGCAGAGAAATCATCAAAGTCGTTTTGGAGCTTCAAGAGAAGCTCGAGCCTTAACTGCGATATAAAGAAGAGTCTGATATGTTCCTTTCCTCGTTTGACAAGAAGCAATTCCACAGGATCAGTGATGAATTCGAAGAGGGCAATGCTAAGGGACATTAACAAACATAGCTCGCAGAGACATGGAGCCCCACGTCCAGGGGCAGATCCATTATCTCATTTGTCTTCTTCTTCTCCTTCCTCTGTTTGATGCAGCTCGTATCAGTTCAGGCCACAAAAGCACGCGGGAAAGAATGGCGGCAGAGGAGGGGCTGGAGGAAGCTTTCGGATTACTCCCGTTATAGGTGGTCCATCTCCGTTTGGGTTGGGATCGATCTTACGACTTTCGAAAGAGAAGAAGACGAAGAACAAGTAACAAGACTTCTTTTTCTTTTAAACCCAAAAAGTAGGACCTATCTCTTTTAACGAACTCATCTATTTATTTATTTTTTTTAAATTATTTCTTATGTGTAACGCATGAGATTCTGCAAAATATCCACGTAGATACATTTGTTACCTTTATCAGTTCTGATTCGTTTTTTTCTCCAACTTAAGTATAACATAAGCCTTATCTGATAAGTGATAGCTCGCATGTTGGAACTAATGCAAATCTTGATTGATTTATTATTATTTTTTTTTTTTGTTAGTCTTGGCTTTAATATCCCTAATATATGAAGTGTTGGATTCGAACCCTAAACCTGATGTAATGAATGCAGAGGTGGCTACCATTATTCCACATGATTCCTACAATTACTCGCTTTTTTAATATGGAGAGATGTGTAATTGTGTATGATGTGGCATGTGGGTCACACTAATGTTAGATCAAAATTGGGTGCACATCAACTTATTTTTTAAAATTAGTGTCGCACAAATGAGAAAAATTATATTAGCATCAAGAAGAAAACAGGTTAATCACTCAAGACTACAGTGATAAATTCAAGGGCAAGACTCATATAGACTGCCTAACTCCCTAAACTAACTCGATAGAACATAAATCTGCGGAGAAACATATTTCTCAAATGTGTTTTGTGCGGAAAACATATTTCTCAGATGCGACCTAGCACCCTTTAAACTAGAGCTCTGATAATATCAAAGCACAGTTCCACAAATAGTGAGCATAATCCTTCAGGCTTCAGCAAACGAGATAAAACACTGTTTTAGAAAATGCCCTGAAGTCTCAACAGAGAGATAATAATACGAGGTAACATGGATTACTTTCAAAAAAAGAAAAGCTTTACACTTTTCAGCAGCAGTTAAATTTCAAAAGTACCTCAAACTATCTGTAACACGTTAGAATTCATCAACCCGAATTCTATAAGGAAACGAAAGGATCTAAGAAAAGAAGAAGAGAAAAAGTGTATTAGCTTTGAGAAATTTTTTTTCTTATATTTCCTTTCTTTGCAAATTCTTATTCAATTCTTGAGAATCATCTTGATGAGTTTAATCAGGATTTCGTCGGAAGAAGACGCACCTGAGACGAGAGAAAATTTTAGTCGGAGGTCATCTGAAGACCCCTCGAGGTTGACGACGATTATAAAGGGGAGAAACTTCACGGCGACTAGTTGCGAATACACACGTGTAGGGACAAGATTATTTTACATATGAGAAAGTCCTTCGATTAAATCTGAGCCGTTTAAATCTCTGACGTGTATTAAAACAACATTTTGCATCACGTGTTTCGTGACCGTGTCTTAACAAGACCACCAGCCGGAGAACAATTCGGAGCCTTCTTACCGTCATCCGTCGCTCTCTCTTCCTCCTTCGTCTTCTGCTTATTGCTTCTTTTGTTGCGTGTTTTCTTTTTGGATAAACCCCAAATCAAGGCAGAATCTGAGAATTGAGGGGGCCCATTGGATACAGTTTCTCGAGGGATCAAGAGTTAAAAGCCCTAAATTGATCGATAATTCGAGAATGAAGCGTCTGGATTGTGGGGAAACAATCTAGTTTTTTGGAAAGTTTAATCTGAGGTGGGTTCGCTGAGATCATGTGATCAACTACTCTTCGTGAAATAAAAAAGCTTTTGTGGAGTTAATTTCATGTTAATTTTTTCTGGAATGCTTTCGACTTAGTCAAAATCTCCGATGCTTTTCTCTCTAGATTTGAGGTGATTAGTCTTTTTTTTATCAGGAAAATGTTTTATGATCTCTATCAAACCTACCGACCAACTACCTTCAGCTGAATTGCAAATAAAGTTTGCATTGAACTCAATTCTTATAAATGGGGGAACGGCCTAATTTCTTGAATGACTCTGTTGATTGTATCAGACAAACCAGGTCGGTAACAAGGTAAGGAGTTTCGTGCTATGTCGAGCAAAACCCGGAATATGCTGGAAGGTTTAGTTAAAGATACTTCTTTCAAATGGTTGCTCGGGAAACAAAGCTCCTTCGATGAAGAAATCGAGGAAATGGGAAGATCCCCATCTGCTGGCACCAATTGGATACCTGAGCTTTCTCCTGTGGCCAATGTGGTTGTCCGCAGATGTTCAAAGTACGTATCGTTCATCTGTGTTTTTCATGCATTAGTAATCCATTTGCGGTATGAATTTACATGGCTCAGGACGAATAATGTAGGCTTCCATCAAGATAAGCTAGTTTTTCATTGTGTTTTTGAAGTCACTTAACGGTAAGATACTGGAATAGCTTGTCGAAGAATGAGTCCAGTAGGGATAGTTCTAACAAAAAAGGCATTTACAGAGAGTTTTGGGATTTGATTAAAAAAAATACTAAGTACCATTTAGATAGCTGGGCCGCGTTATATACATGATTGAGGTCACTGATTTTTCTTTATATTTATATGATTGTAGTTTGGCTATATGCTATTGATGCAGAATACTCGGTGTTTCTGCAAATGACCTGCGAGATAGTTTCAAACAAGAGGCATTTGAATCTCTGAAGCAGCCCTCTCTATTTGCAAGGAACTTTCTAGAGTACTGTTGTTTCAGGGCACTTTCACTGTCTGTGGGAGTAACAGGTCATCTAGCCGATAAAAAGTTTCGGCGGTTAACCTTTGACATGATGGTTGTCTGGGAAGTCCCTGCTGCTAACCAGGCTTTGCTCAGTGTAAGGCTCCTTATTCTCATTTCTTCTACAATCATTATAAGATTCCCTGCTTTATCATCTTTTCCCTTTAAAACAGGTCGAAGAAGATGCAACAGTGAGTCTAGAAGCCTTCTTACGGATAGCACCAGCAGTTCCTATAATAGCTGATGTGATCATATGTGAAAATCTGTTTGAAATGCTTACTTCATCAACGGGTTGTCGACTTCAGTTCTCTGTTTACGACAAGTATTTAAATGGACTTGAGAGGTAAAGTTTCTATCCTTATAATCTGAACTCCCTTTTCTGGAATCAGTGTGTAGACAAATTTTTGTCTTTGTTTATAGAGCAATAAAGAAGATGAGGACTCAGTCCGAATCATCTCTGCTTTCTGGTGTTCGATTGAAAAGAGAGAAGATTCTGGAAATAGACGGTACAGTTACTACACAACCAGTTCTCGAACATGTTGGAATATCAACATGGCCAGGTATTGTTTTCAATTTCTCAGTGGTCACAGTCTTGCCATGTGTACGTACCCGCTCACTTTTGCCATGATACTATTCAGGTCGGTTAATTCTGACGGACCATTCACTATATTTTGAGGCCTTAAAGGTCGTGTCTTATGACAAACCAAAGCGATATGACCTATCTGAAGATCTAAAGCAAATAGTCAAACCCGAGTTGACGGGTCCTTGGGGCAGTCGGCTTTTCGACAAGGCCGTTTCTTACAAGTCTATATCTCTGTAAGGCCGTGTTCTTTTCATTATTTGATCGTAATCTCTTGTACAGACTGAAAAACGCTCTGTTTTGTGAATGACCAATTAAGAGCTTTTATTGGCTCTCTTTTCTAGATCAGAACCAGCGATTATGGAGTTCCCAGAGCTTAAAGGCCACACACGCCGTGATTACTGGCTTGCTACTATACGAGAAGTATTATACGTTCACAGATACATAAACAAGTACAAGGTCACGGATTTGGCAAGAGACGAAGCACTCTCAAAGGCTGTACTTGGCATTATACGTGTGCAAGCTATCCAAGAACTCAGTTTGACAAATTCCATGTGTTACGAAAATCTTCTCCCATTCAATCTCTGTGATCAGCTTCCTGGTGGAGATCTGATTCTTGAGACGCTTGCAGAGATGTCTACTTCAAGACAGCTCCATCGATCAAATAAACCCAAAGATACAGGTTACACTACTTCTTATCAAATAATTCACGCCTGGTGGTATTTTCTTGATTGTAATCAGGAGTGTGATGGCTGAAAGCGTGTGCAGTTAATGTTATGTATATGCAATTTTATTTACCAGGGACATTACACTCCTCAGCTTCAGATATGGTTTCACAGCTGGGTTCTGTGTTTGGAGGGTCGAGTCCAAGGAGCAGAACGAGTGAGACGAGTAGTCTTGTGGTAGGTGAAGTAGTGGTTGGAGATGTGAATCCATTAGAGAGAGCAGTGAAGGAGTCGCGTAAGAACTACGAGAAGGTAGTGCTTGCACAAGAGACGATTAATGGAGTCAAAATGGAGGGCATTGACACCAACTTAGCGGTAATGAAGGTAAAAAATAAAATAAAAACAAACTTGAGATTTTTAATCGCGTTTTATAAAATATTAAACTGCGTTTTATACAATATTTTGCAGGAACTGATGCTTCCAATAATGGAAACCTGGAACCTGATTCTGTCTCTGGTGTATTGGGACGATCCTATGAAGTCCATTGTTTTCTGTCTCTTCTCCACTTTAATAATCTCGAGGGGATGGCTTGTTTACGTCTTTGCTCTTGCATCTCTCTTCTCCGCAATCTTCATGGTTCTCACAAGATGTTTCAGCAGAGAAAAGCTCATGGTCGAGTTGAAAGTAACCGCTCCTCCACCTATGAGCACGATGGAACAGCTTTTAGCGGTCCAGAACGGGATCTCGGAGCTCGAACAGAACATTCAAGACGGAAACATCATTCTCCTCAAGTTCCGAGCCTTATTATTCTCGCTTTTCCCTCAGGTTTGTCTGCCCTCTTATTCGTATGACACACTGTTATCATACCGCTGTGTTTAACCATGATTTTGAAACTGCTATTTTAGGCGAGTGAGAAGTTAGCAGTTGCGATGGTGGTTGCAGCTACGATGATGACCTTTGTTCCAGGACGCTACTTGCTTCTAATGGTGTTTCTGGAGCTATTCACAAGATACTCGCCGCCACGAAGAGCAAGCACAGAGCGGCTAATGAGGCGGTTGAGAGAGTGGTGGTTTAGTATACCTGCGGCTCCTGTGATCCTCCAACATGACAAGAACGATAACAAGAAGAAAAAATGAGCAAACGCCGTTTGTTTTTATAGTTGCACAGTATGTACATACTTCTGTTGTATATGTATATTAATGAAGATTGTACTAAAATGATATTAATGAAAGAGTATGAGTTATCTTCTGGAAATTTTTCTGCCTGTGTGATTGTATACTGTTGTCTCTCTGTAAATCTCTCAGAGTGTTGTTGGTGACCTTTTTTTTTTTTTGTCAACATAGTCTAGTGGCTTTAATATCCTCAATAACATGTGAATGCAGAGGTGGTTACCATTATGCCACATGATTCCTACTGTTGTGTTGGTGACCTTTTATATATATATATCTTAAGATAAAAATTTATTAGTTCATTTTTAGAACTATAATAAAATAAAAACAAAATTTATTTCTTTCTTCATAAAAATAATCTAATAATATATTTTTCTGATGGGAACCATGTCACTGTCAAAAATCGCGAAACTCCATGAAGCCATCAAACCCAGAAGAAGAAGAAGACGAGAAAGAACTTCTCATGCTGGGCATGAAGTAAAGCGGATCATCTAAATTAGCAAATGGTTGATTTCCGCAAACATAATTATCGGCTGCAGGATTCGCCGGTGGGGAAATCGAATGCGTCGAGAAGTAAGAGCCGTAGTTAATCCCTGTCGCCGCATTGTACATCGACGGAGGCAGTGGAGGTGGTGGAGGATGAGGCGGCGGAGATAGGACCACCGCCGAATACGGGAGAGACGAATTCACCTGTCCATGTTCTCCCATGTTCTCATCGGTTGTAATCACCGACGACGATTCACTATCTTCGCAAATCGTCGCATTGTAGAAGAACATCCCCTTTCCGTTACCGGATCCATCGCCCAAATAATTTCTGTTGTAGCTTTTGTGGCCACCACCGCAACGATTCCGATTAATTTTTCTGTCTAAATTGAGATCGCTCCGGTTGATTGATTTTCCTTCACGATCCGTTGTGGCGATACCGCCTGAATCTTCGTGGGAGCGGGAAATGCCGGTAAGCTTTTGAACAAGAGCCATGAAATCTTTAGGATTGGTGTGTATAACTTTAGGGGTGTTTGTGTATATAATCACTGGCTGACGAGGCTTAGCGGCAATAGAGGAGGAAGAGGGGGATGAATGTGGCTTTTTAATAGCATGTGATTCTTTGTTAAGTTTTAGCAACGGAGATGGGGAAGGCGACGGCGGATGTACGATTCCAAAGCCGACGCAGGAGTTGTCATTGGGTTCTCTTTTAGGATGGCGGTGATGATGGTGGTCGTTGAATGAGCTCATTTAATATAACATACTGAAAAAAAAAATTATTGAAAAGTAAATCAAAATGACAATGAGAAAATGACTCTTTTATGATAATGAAGTGGGAAGTGGGAAGTGGGAGTGGCTTTATAAGAGCATTTCGATCCTCTTTTTAAGTTTCTTATCAATTAAAAAGATGTTATTTTTTTATATATTTATTAAATAATTATTATAAAAATATAAACCAATAATACATTGACAAGTGGAATATTTTTTTATATTCAATTCTTAATAAAGAGTCCAAAATCATTCTAAAATTTTTTTTCTACATTTTTATATATTTTAATATCAAAAAATATACGCCAGTAGATTGCTAAAATCCAGATTTAAACATTAAGATTGTGATGATAATTAGTTGACAAAAAAAAAAAAAGAATGTGGTGAAAATTAAGGATTTCCTTTAGATAATTATTGGAGAAATTTATGGATCTCATTGTTAATCACATATTTTTGATGTTTTTTTTTTCTTTTTAACATCAGTCACATATTTTTGATGGTTAGCTCCGCTATCTACAATGGTGGAACGGATAGTTCGTTTTTTTTGCCAATTGAGGGCAACAAAAGAATAGAATCAACAATTTAAGTCGAGCATAATTCTCCTCTTCTATCATTATAAGGTCCTTTAATTCTCAGTTGCAGAAGGGGACGATTTTGGATTTTAACAATGGCTTCCTTTCTCTCTTCTTCCACAAACGAGATTTCCCTTTGTAGTTCGACTCAATTATTTCATGGTCTCAGAGCCTAAAAATCTGACCTAATTAATTTTGTTTTTTTCCTTTTCTCTTAGAGAGCCCGCGTTTCCTTCTTTCTCACGTTAACTCCGAGATAAGTCGAGATAAAGACAAAACCAAACTGATCGCGCCGCCATGATTCTTGTGTTGTTCCACGAGATTTATAACTATTTTGATACCCAATTTGATGACGTTCCTCAAATAAGCACCTATTTATTTTCTTGAGGAAAAATGTTGTTGCAGTTGTAGTTATATGTTCTTTACATTTATGAGAAATCTGTAATGCGTTGCTTGTCCTCAAAAATTATCTCACTATTGCAGTATATAATACCAAGCGCTGGTTTTTAATTAAAACTAATGAGAAATATGTGTAATGCGTTGACATGTAGTTCTTTACATTTATGCGTTGACTTAAATTTATTCTTTACTTATAGTTTTCAAAATCAGATGTTTCTTTGTATCAGGGAAAATTTTAATTTTTATACAATATTGTCTATATTACTTTTTAAAGGACAAGTTGTATACTAATATCACTCAAGCAATGCTGTCCAACCTACCAACTTTAGCAACTCCTAGTTCATAATTTTTTATTGTTTTTTTAGGGTTTTCATTAAAAAGGGACATGATTTTATACTATTCACTAGTTAGGTTACAATATATATTAAAAGTTTAGAATCGACATTTCTAACATATAATAAATGCATACAACGTGTTAGTTCTAACTTCTAAGATAAGAAAAAGGATATATCATATGTGAAGCTTACTCACTGATTTTGACGGAAGGAGGACCTCCACTTTCAATCGCATTAAATAAGACGAACAATATGTCAATAATTAGGGGGTTGAGTGCAATAACTCTTTACTCATTGTGCACCTTTTATTCGACTTGTATTCAATTCATTACAACAGATATTTATAGATTTGGAGTTGGGTTGTTGTATCCAATGTTAAACAAGTAAAACCAAATAATTCCAATCAGAACGAATCCTCTGAAAAAATGTTATTTAAGCTATGTTGCTTGGATCTGAAGTATCTGGATGGTTTTTTTAGGTCTGGAATATAAACATTTCAGAAATTTGGATACAAATATGTAACTTTGGCACGAGTTTGAGGACATTTTCAATGGGCTCCCCAGTCTTTACGTGTACCAGTTTTGAAGGGTTCGAGTACGAGTAATAAAGTACTTTTATCTACACGAGTAAAACTAAACAATATAAATATTGTAAGATAATTTTAATTAATGTTCATTATTGATTATGGTATCCTATTGAATTAGACGAAGAACCAAACCTAAATTTTGTTAGAAAAAGAGGACATATTGTATCCTTTGACGAAGACTAATACAACGATAAAACAAAATGTGCCACTCGGATCTTAATCATCATCACGCGTCAGGTTATCCAAAAAGTCAACGGTAAAAATGCATGACCAGTAAAGCGACCAGTCAATGCAGGCGGCAGGCATATCGGACGGTCCCTGTAATTTACTAACGGTCAAGATCTCTCTACATGCAATATATATGACATGGGACCAAAGTAAAAACCTTAATATATTGATAGTGGACTCTTTTAAATTTATTTTTTAACATCATTGGTGATGACAAAAATAAAAAAAGAACATCAATTCGAGGTGTTGATCTAATATATAACCATACAGTAAAAAATTCTGATATTTTTTTTTCTAATCCCTTTTCTTATTCTATTTCACTATTTAAGGCTTTTTCCCTTTCTAACACTATTTATTCTGTCTAAAGATCCGTTATCAGAAGCTGAGAGTTACCGACAAGTAACTTGGGAGATCGAAATTCTTGTCTGAGAGACCTTCTTATTCGAAACTTCGTCCCAGAGACTTCTTCAGATTTTCCCAGAAATGTTCTTCTTCTTCGTCCACTTAAAGATAAAATAAAAAAGTACCTCGACCCACCGTGGATCTGTGAAGTTTGTTGAAGAAATCAAATGTTGGGAGAAGATGGAGAATAAGCACCGCAAGGAAAAATTTCTTACTTTTGTCTGAGTAAACACTTCAGATTCCAAACTTGTCTCAGAAAGCTTTCGGATTTTCCCGGAAAAAATTCTGTTTTTTTTTTGTTTCTTCTCGAGAAATTCTCTTGACTGACTATGGATCCTTGAAGAAGCTTGACGGCAATTTGAAGCGATGGTTCGGAAAATAAAGAGGAAAGGTCTCATAAACACCGAAGCTGCAAGAGAGTTTCTCAATCATCTAGTAGCAGAGAGACATTCGCTGTTGTTGCTTGTTCCTTTGGTCTTAGCTTTCTGGGCAATCGAGAGATGGGTCTTCGCTTTCTCCAATTGGGTTCCCCTCGTTGTCGCTGTTTGGGCTTCTCTTCAGGTAATTTAACCCCAAAAAGAAATCAACTTTCTATTATTCCATTGCTTTTGGGATTCAAGCTTGCAGTTTAATAAAGTCATTTGTTTTAGTTTATCCCTTTAATGGGTTCTTGCTAAACCACCGGTTATATTGATGGTTCATGGGTATTAAAGATGCTTTATGCTTTTTGTGTATACCTAACTTTTACAAACTTGCCATACACACACAGAGTTTGATCTTTCAGAGATGTTATGGTAACTTGCTTTTCATGGAAGAGTTTCAATCTTTAATATATGAAATTGAAGTTTCGATCATGTTTTTGTTTTTACACTACAAAAGGTTGGAGTTTCCTTCTGTTAACTTCTTAAATTTTCAGGAGCCTTAACTAATTTGTTCATATGTACACATCTTAGCATAAAGTTAGGATATTTAAGTAAAAGTGGTGTTTTGGTTTTTACTGTGTATCATATCTTAAATATGATTCATATGTTTCTCTGCAGTATGGAAGTTACCAAAGGGCGATACTTGCAGAAGATCTAACCAAGAAGTGGAAGCAAAACGTATTCAATGCGTCGGTGAGAATTTTTGTTACCCTATTCTTGGTTTTTTTTTTCTTTCTGGGGGAATTCTCATTCTATTGCTTGATGTTATAAGACTCCCTCGATTATTTTTGTGTGCAGACGATAACTCCATTGGAACATTGCCAGTGGCTGAACAAATTACTGTCTGAAATTTGGCTAAACTACATGAATAAGAAACTCTCTCTCAGGTTTTCTTCTATGGTAGAGGTGAGAATCATTCTTAGCTATGCCATTTCTACCTAAAATGTGTTTTGTGCTCGTTAAGTCGAGCTTCATGATTCCTTTTGACACATTAACGTTTGATCTTTTTATCTAAAACGCAGAAACGATTGAGGCAACGAAGATCAAGACTAATAGTAAGCACTCTTTCCCTTTTCCCTGAGACCCTCCTTTAAAAGACATTGGACTCAGTGATGCTAAATCTGTGTCGGTTTTCCATAGGAAAATATACAATTGTTGGAGTTCTCTCTTGGCTCGTGCCCTCCTTTGCTGGGACTCCACGGAACTTGTTGGTCGCAATCAGGGGAACAGGTTTTAAGTTACTTTTTTTCTTAACTGCAAATATTCGAAGAAATGTTGGGTTGTGACTTAACATTTTGTTTTTTTCCTCTCTGGTGGTTTAGAAAATCATGCGATTAGATTTTAATTGGGACACAACGGATCTAAGTATCTTGTTGCAAGCCAAGTTGTCCAAACCGTTTAATCGGACAGCACGAATCGTTGTCAACAGTCTTTGCATCAAAGGCGATGTAAGAAAAAACTACTGTTGGTCCAACCCGTAGCTTTTAAACTTTCATCGAAATTTGTGAGTTTAGTGCATTTATTCTGCAGATTCTGATCAGACCGACTCTCGAAGGAAAAGCATTGCTCTATTCCTTTGTATCGAACCCTGAAGTTAGAATCGGAGTTGCTTTCGGTGGTGGCGGTGGCCAATCTCTTCCAGCAACAGAGCTTCCCGGCGTCTCCTCTTGGCTGGTTTGTTTCCCTTTTTTCATTTTTCTAAGACTTTTTCTTACCGCCAAAAATACTGAATGATACAAAGGGCAAAACCGTAATTCTTCCTCCGTTTCAGGTAAAAATCCTAACAGAAACATTGAACAGGAAGATGGTGGAGCCACGTCGAGGGTGTTTCTCGTTACCGGCGACTGATTTTTACAAAACAGCCGTCGGGGGAATAATCTATGTAACCGTCGTTTCCGGTAGCAATCTTCACCGCAGTGTGCTTCGCGGAAGCCCCTCGAGAAGTTCCGACATTGGGGATTTTAGCACCGGTAGCAGCAACACCAGCAGAGACAAACCTGTTCAAACATTTGTCGAGGTCGAGCTCGAACAGCTGTGTCGAAGAACGGAGATGAGATCAGGACCGAATCCAGCTTATCAGTCGACATTTAACATGATCTTACACGACAGTACAGGGACACTTAAATTTAATCTCTATGAGAATAACCCTGGAAGTGTCAGATACGACAGTCTCGCTAGCTGCGAAGTTAAGGTAATTCAGTGAATGATAACACTACTGAGTATTTGCCGTGTGTTGCCGTTAAATGTTTCTCTCGTGGAATGTACAGATGAAATACGTAAATGATGATTCTACTATGTTTTGGGCCGTTGGATCTGATAACGGTGTGATTGCGAGACACGCTGAGTTCTGTGGTCAAGAAGTCGAGATGGTTGTTCCGTTTGAAGGAGTTAGCTCCAGTGAGGTATAAATGTACATTTCCATGTTTTGTTTGTTTATGTATTACTCTCTAATTTCTTGCTCTTTTATAAAAATTTGACCCCTTCATGTCTTTGTTGTCGTTTTAGTTGACTGTCCGGCTCCTTATAAAAGAATGGCATTTCTCCGACGGCTCACATAGCTTGAACAGCGTTCATTCGAGTTCTTTACACTCACTCGATGGCTCGTCTAGCTTATTCTCCAAAACCGGCCGGAGAATAATCGTCACAGTATTAGCCGGAAAGAATCTTGTTTCGAAAGACAAGACCGGAAAATGTGACGCCTCTGTCAAGTTACAGTATGGAAAAGTAAGTAATCTCTGGAGAATTCTGCATGAAAAGGAAGTAATCTCTGCAGTATATCTAATGTTAATCTTGTGTACAGACTATACAGAAGACGAAGACGGTGAACGCTGCAGAGTGTGTCTGGAACCAGAAATTTGAGTTTGAGGAGTTAGCAGGAGAAGAATATCTAAAGGTGAAATGCTATAGAGAAGAGATGCTAGGGACGGACAACATCGGTACGGCTACCTTAAGTCTTCAAGGAATCAATAACAGCGAAATGCATATATGGGTTCCACTTGAAGAAGTTAATTCTGGAGAAATAGAGCTTTTGATCGAAGCTGTTAATCCCGAGTATAGCGAAGTAAGTGTTTTGAGGACAACAAGCATCCACTCTTTTTCCTTCTTTTTCCTCATTGATGTTTAGCTCTGCTCGGTTTTAATCGCAGGCGGATTCTAGTAAGGGCTTGATTGAACTGGTTCTTGTTGAAGCGCGGGATCTCGTAGCCGCGGATCTTAGAGGAACCAGTGATCCTTATGTCAGGGTTCAATATGGAGAGAAGAAACAGAGGACAAAGGTATTGAAGAAACTGTATTGGACTCAGAAATACATTATTAGGGACATAAGTAGCAAAGCTTATAAGTATTTTTATTGTTCTATTTTTTCTTTCAGGTGATTTATAAAACATTGCATCCGAAATGGAACCAGACAATGGAGTTCCCAGATGATGGGAGCTCCTTGGAGCTATATGTCAAAGACCATAACACTCTGCTTCCGACTTCAAGCATTGGTAGCTGCGTCGTGGAGTACCAACGGTTAAAGCCGAACGAGACTGCTGACAAGTGGGTACCTCTCCAAGGAGTGACACGTGGCGAGATCCATGTCAGAGTCACGAAGAAAGTCACGGAGATTCCAAGACGAGCTAGCGTGAATTCTGGATCTCCGTTTAACAAAGCTCTGTTGCTGTCGAACCAGATGAAGCAAGTGATGATAAAGTTTCAGAATTTGATTGACGATGGAGATCTTGAAGGTCTTGGTGAAGCTTTAGGAGAGCTAGAGAGTTTGGAGGACGAACAAGAAGAGTATTTGGTCCAGCTTCAGACGGAGCAAATGCTGCTTATCAACAAGATCAAAGACCTTGGTAAGGAGATTCTTAACTCGTCCCCTGTTCAAGCCCCGTCTCATTCGCCGTCCAAATCTGGGTCAGGTTCGGGAGCAGGATCCTATAGCCGGAGATTACCAGCGCCAATGTAGTATAATTGGTTTGTGGTCAACCAAAAAAAACCATCTATGATGTATATAGATAGATATGTAGGGCATTGGATAAAATATTCAAAGAGAATTAAGCCCTTTCTTACAGAAGGTAGAAAACATCATCTGTAAGTTTCTTTTTATTTCTATTGTTATTCTGTAACAACAAAATCAGTTGTAATTGTTTGTAAAAACTGTTGCTCTGTTTCTAATCAGAGAAATAATTTACAGAGAACTACAGGAGCAAAATACTTTTTCAACCTCTTGGTTCTCTAGTCTGTGTTCAGTTAGTTCATCACAGTAAGATATTTATCACATTAATAATCCCTTATTCCCTCTAAAGTTGCAGATCTAAATGACTCAGCTTCTGGTAGGCATTTACGATTCCTAACTTGCAAGCAAAAACCCACATGTTACACGCATGTTTGTTCAGAAGTGTAAACGATGGCCATCAACAGATGATGAACAAACCGGACTAAACCATAATTATTCCATCTTCCATGAAGGATTAAATAAAATGTCATTTTTAGATGACTTGGTCATTCTGTAAGATTACAAAAGCTCTTGATCCCAAGTTAACCTCTACGGCTCTAGCTAGTGACTGTGAATATGGTTACGAAATGGGGATAGAGCTGATGGCCTATGCAGAACCAGCGGGGAGAGTGGCTGCATTGGAGCTTGGCTGGACTGAAGTGGCTGAAGGGGCGCTCAAGCTCGGATCTTTCAGATCAGGTGGAACAATTGGAACTGGGCCGCCGGATTGTGAAAGAGGAGTTTTTGCAGCCGCATCTGGAGCGGGTTTCTGGAGCTGATTCGAGTTAGCAAAGTCATTGGCAGCACTGTGAAGTTGCTGTAGCCTGTAATCTGTCTCGGGCCGCCGGCAAATCTTCCTCAAGGGAACGATTTCCTGCTGGGATCATGGAAAAGAAATCCAAAGTAGGTGAGTGAGGAGGGTTTTGCTTCAGATTTTTTCTAAACCATCTAACCAAATGGAGCTGACAGGTAAAAAAAATGGTTAGAGATAGCAAGAAAAATGAATGTCCAACCTCGGACTGGTCGTGGCTGTAACGCACTAAGAACCTACAACGACAACCTCTGACATCGTGTCTCCTTCTTTGAGCATCAAGCACAATAGCGTCAAAGTAAAGAGCTTGATCTTTGCCTTCCTGACGATGTCATAACAAAAGTCCAGTCAGAGATAAACTCGAATGACACCTAACGCTGAATGCTTAGAAAACGTAGTTCTAAACCTGGAAACAAAGTACGAGATCTCCAGCAAGAACTGCAACACATTCTGATGCTTCACATGGGAGTGACCGTTGCCTTACGTGCTTCTTGACGTTTATCCATTCATCTTCTTCAACTTCAAAACCCGCAAATCGAACCTGCACTTCCTGAAATACCCAACAGAAAATGTATGTTATAAGCAAAAAGAAGAAGGGGAACAAAGTAGTCAACTGGAAACCGGTTAGGAATTACCGGATCACCAATCTCCAAATTTCGATGAGCTAGGAAAGCTTGTACATCATACCTGTACGTAAATAAATGAGATTCACATTAGAAAAAAACCACTGGAATGTAATGAGATTGAAGAAAAGTATCATAAGTCAGCCAAAAATACTAAAGATCCAATGCAAGGGAATCACCATGCACCATCCCTGGCTGATTTGGCTTCAAATTCTAAGTAAGAATTGTCTGAACCACTCCTCATGACACCGGGAACTAAGAAAATAAGCAGTAAGCGATTAAGAAAGTAGCATCTATGCAATATACCCCATACTGATCTAGACTTATGGATAATAAACGAAAACTGAAAAATACAGTGAAACCTATTCAAATGAATAAACTTCTCAACCTATGTTATTGCGAATAGAATATATATATAAGGCACCTAATATACCGGAAGGGGCAGGCGCCATGACGGGTAGATTTCCAGTCATATGAGTGGTTTTAGGACCGGCTGATGGTTGAAGCACATTTCTCATCGGATTTGTTAAATCCACACTGCGCGGCATGGAAGATACATTTAGCTTCCCAGGAGCTTTATTTCCCCTTGCTCTTAGAGCATATCGCCTATTTTGGAACCAGTTCCATATCTGTGATGAATAAAAACAACATCCTATTAAAAAGGCAAGTCCAATGGATCCTCTCTAGAAAACACTTATGAATCTTGAAAATAAAGAACCAGTACTTGTTTGAATTGCACAACAATTTTCCCCTTCCGCTCCACTGTTTCACTGAGAAAGCGAACAAATGTAAATGATAAACACACAATAGAGCTTTTAAGACCAAGGGATAAAGCTATAACGAAGCTGTATATACCTAAACTTATCAGCAAGAGCTTCAAGAATATGTCGACCTGGCATTGCTGTATTATGCTGTAACAAAATTGCTTCCATCTCCGCTACCTTATAAACATTGAAGATCAGCCAAAGCAAACAAGATAAAAAAAAACTTCTTCAAAGGACTTACAAAACCAGATAACAGTCTAATGAATTTAACAATTAAAATTCAGGATCTAAAAACCCTATCATGAACACAAAAGAAAATTGAGACCCAAACCTAAGAAAACCAAACATTCCCCAGAAATCAGTTTCAACTCGAGAAGCTCGAAATCCTTCATGCAACACCAAACACATAACATTACAAAGAGAATATCATCAAAGATTCAATCACCTCAGACAGGTTAAATCGGAACGCTGGACCGCCATTACTGGGAGGTCGACCCATCGTAGGTTCGTTTCTTTGTCTCACGAACACTAGCGAGAAGACAGGAAAAACGAAAAAAACGGAAAACTTGGCGGCAGAAAGTGAAATCGACCGGAGTTTCTCTAACAAAATTTTCGAATTTCCGGTGAATCACGCAAGGCCGGTGACTCAAACGGACAACGTAACCGGTTTTACCCAAACCCGTACAGCAGAAATTTTCTTCCGCTTATATAAATTGCGTTATTTTCTGTTTCTACTTTAAAGTTCACAGAAAAACGGGCTTTTATAAAGGCCCATTAAATAGGCCCAATATTCGGACGAGGAAAAAAAAGTCTTATCCACGTGGTCAAGTATTTTTTTATTTTTTTTACAGCTTATCCGCCTGCAAAAATTTTCTCGGTATCCAAAGTCCAAACGATGGCGAAGACAATTCCCTGAAGCTTTTACTAGATATTTGCTCTGTTCAATGGCTTTGGTTCCGACTAATTTTACAGAAATGCAACTGAGAAGCTCTCTTCCTTTGACCTCGAGCTCTCGCTACTGTTCTTCTCCTTCGGTTCACGCATTGATATTCTATTCATTGTCTGCGAAACCCTCGCCTCACATTGTTAGGCCATTCTCTTCGCTCCGTACGAGAGAGCGTAGCAGCAGCAGCAGCAACAACAGGAGCCATAACAACCGCCGATTGGATCACCGAAATTCTAAACCCACCCCTCCTTGGATCGATAAGTGGCCTCCGTCATCCGCCGGGGCTGGCGATCATGCCGGAAAGAAAGTGACCGAACAAAACGGTGGAGCTAAAATCCGTTCGGTGGAGGAAGAAGCTGAGGCGAAACTCAGGTATTTGGAGAAGGATAGAGGACAAAGCGCGATTGAGAGGATCGTTCTTCGTCTACGGAACCTAGGATTAGCCTCGGACGATGAGGAGGATGTGGAAGATAACGATGGAGATGGAATTAACGGCGGAGATGTGAAGCCGGTGACTGGAGAAGAGAGATTGGGGGATTTGTTGAAGAGAGAATGGGTGAGGCCTGATATGATACTGGCTGAGGGAGAAGAAGAGAGTGACGATGAGGATGATGTGTTATTTCCATGGGAGAAGAACGAGGAAGAACAGGCGGCGGAGAGGATCGAAGGAGATGGAGGAGTGGCGTTGAAGAAGAGGAGAGCTAGAGCTCCATCACTCGCGGAGCTTACGGTTGAGGATTCTGAGCTACGGCGGCTGAGGAGGGACGGAATGTATCTGAGGGTAAGGATCAATATACCAAAAGCTGGGCTGACGCAGGTAGTGATGGAGAAGATTCATGATACTTGGAGGAAAGAAGAACTTGTGAGGCTCAAGTTCCATGAAGTGCTTGCTCGCGACATGAGGACGGCCCATGAGATAGTTGAGGTCAGTTCCTATACTTCACTGATTATCCCAAGAGATAACGGTTTACTGAATTTGAGGTGCAGAACATGAAGCTAGATTAGCACAAGGGAGAACGGTTTTTATGATCTATTGGAAGAGACATTATCTCTGTAGGGACAATAATGGAAGCTGTGAAGAACATATTCTCAACTTAGTTCTGTAATAGAATGGTTACAATTCTTTTATTAGAACAGTATGAACTTAGGGAAAGGCATATCATCTTTCTTGGGAACAGTAATGCTGTTGTGAATTAGGTGAATTTAAGGTCTGTAAAAACTAGAGATGGAGCTGAGCATGACTGTTAAGTAACAAGAGTTTGCAAGGGATGAATGTCTAAATTTTAGGTTTATAAGAAACTGATTGGATTTACTCTAATGGGCAGCGTCGAACTGGTGGAATGGTGATATGGAGGGCAGGAAGTGTAATGGTGGTTTATCGTGGGCGTGACTATCAGGGACCTTCTGTGATCTCCAATCAAATGGTCAGACCTGAAGAAACTCTTTTTGTTCCAGATGTGTCTTCCGCTGGTGATGAATCGACAAATGCCAAAGACAATCAAAATGCACCTCCGGAAATCAAAGATCCGATTGTCAAGAACCCGATTCGCAAGGAGAGTATGACAGAAGAAGAAGCTGAATTTAACAGTCTATTAGACAGCTTAGGCCCACGTTTTCACGAGTGGTGGGGTACTGGTGTGCTACCTGTGAACGCTGACTTACTACCTCCTACAATTCCTGGTTATAAAACACCTTTCAGGCTTCTTCCTACTGGGATGAGATCAAATTTAACCAATGCCGAAATGACAAATCTTAGGAAGATTGGTAAAACTCTCCCGTGCCATTTTGCTCTGGGTAAGATACTTTCTAATTCCTAGTTGATTTTTTCTCGGAGGGTTCTGTTTGGTGTGCCAAGTTTTAGACTTGAATCTGCAATTTACAGGTAGGAACAGAAATCATCAAGGATTGGCAGCTGCTATACTCAAGCTCTGGGAGAAAAGTCTGATTGCAAAGATCGCCGTGAAGCGAGGTATCCAGAATACAAATAACAAACTGATGGCGGATGAGATAAAGGTCTCTCTTTTCTTTTTTCTCTAATGTCAAACGTTAGGGAAAAGTTACTGCCGAGAGAAATACTAACACGGTCTCACGAATTGATAGAACATAGCAGAAAAGTATATGTCGCTCCCCCCCCCCCCAAATTTCGTACGGATATTTAGGAATATATTTATATTGCAATCTAATGATTTATAATCATAAACTAAAATTTAGTAATTCCTCACAACTTAGTCGTTAGGTCGAGAATTAGAAATTTCAAGAAGTTTTTTCTTTACTTGCTCACCTAATGTTTCTATATTCTATACTGGGTATTCCTTGAGTTTCGATGTTAATATCTAAACTACAAGAAATAGGGAAACTAGAGGAAATATAAGACCCATGCATGTGTATCATACTGTGAGCTTTTATTGAGCACTCGGGAATCTCTTGAGGAGGATCTGAGTGGCCATTTGCTTAAGTAGCAAAAAAGCAGAAAAGTTTCAGACAGAAGGCTAAGTTTCTTCATTTATTTCTTGTCTTTTCGCTATAGACATTGACAGGGGGTGTCTTGCTGCTCAGAAACAAATATTACATTGTAATATACCGTGGGAAGGACTTCCTTCCATCAAGTGTGGCAGCTACTTTGGCGGAAAGACAAGAATTAACAAAAGAGATTCAAGATGTTGAAGAGAGGGTAAGAAATCGAGACATTGAGGCTACTCAGCCTGTTGGAGACAAAGTACCAGCGGAAGCTGGCACTCTAGCGGAGTTTTATGAGGCTCAAGCCCGATGGGGGAAAGAGGTAACTCCGGACCATCGAGAAAAGATGATTGAGGAAGCTTCAAGGGTCGCGAGTGCCAGAGTGGTTAAACGAATCCAGCACAAACTAAACCTTGTAAGTAGACCTTTTGTTTTCTGGTTGTTAACTTTTGACTTGAAGTCTACTGTGAGATATCTGGTGCCAACTTTCATAGCAAGTCGTTTTACTGTATTTAACTTCTCTGTTGGTTTGTGACAGGCCCAATCGAAATTTCATAGAGCAGAGAAACTATTGTCCAAAATAGAAGCCTCCATGATTCCAAACGGACCTGATTATGATCAAGAGGTCATCTCTGAAGAAGAAAGAATTATGTTCCGGAAAGTGGGATTGAAAATGAAGTCATACTTACCCTTAGGTGGGTCCTTATAACTTAATCATTCTGTCAGTTTTCTCCACGGCTGCAGTGAACGAGAGGTCGTAATAGAATGAAACAAATGTCTCCTTGTTATAGGAATTAACCGGTTCTTTGCATGGACCTAACTGACAGGTATCCGTGGTGTTTTCGATGGAGTCATCGAGAATATGCATCTGCATTGGAAGCACAGAGAACTGGTGAAGCTTATATCGAAACAGAAGAGTCTTGCGTTTGTTGAAGACACGGCTCGGTTACTAGAATACGAGAGCGGTGGAGTTCTTGTGGCAATAGAAAAGGTTCCTAAAGGATTCGCCCTTATTTATTACCGTGGAAAGAATTACCAGAGACCAATTAGCTTGAGACCAAGAAATCTTCTGACAAAAGCAAAAGCATTAAAACGTTCCATTGCCATGCAACGTCATGAGGTTCGAAATTCCTGAAATTTCGACACACAAATTGCATTCTATATTCTCAAGTTCATCGCAGCGTTTGCTTATAGAAACTTCTCTATGACGACTATTGTAGGCACTTAGTCAGCATATCTCTGAACTGGAGAAAACAATAGAGCAAATGCAGAACGAACTTGTAAGTGGTCGCTTCCTCAACTGTTGATTTCCAATCTAATATCTCTTTACTTTCACAAAGCACGCATGTTCGGCTCTGTTTCACTTCATTCACTACCTACTGATTCTTGCAGACTGCAAAAAACCCGTCATACAGTGAATCCGAATGGGAGAATGATGATGATGATGACGACGGCGAAGAGGAGAAAGACGATGTGGAGGATGATGAGAGTGATTGGGACGAAGCTGATGGTGAATCTGCAATTTCTAGTTTAGAAGAAGCTGATTATCCATTACGCTAAGGATAAGGCGTGCATCATTTTATCTCAGGAGGTTGTAGCTGAGAATGATCTCGGAGTGTCCGAAGTTAAGAAACAGAAATGGATTTTGTCCATTGCTGAGAAAAGAAGAGAAAGTGGAGATTTCAGAATCAGGATCCAGAGTTTATTCATCATCAACTTGTGTCAAGTAACAAAGAGCAGTTTATTCCTGTCGCAGAGAGAGATCTCAGAATCATGAAGATTTTGAACTAAGCCAAGGGGAGAAATAATAAGAACGCATCAATTTACTTTTTTTTTTACAAATATTGTATGTTTTTGTCAATGTGTTATACACTATTTAATTAAGTATTTAACAAATGTAAATTGATCTATGTCTTTGTCATCAAGTCTGGCAAAATTTTGCTCTCCATTGATGCTGGCTCAGTAATTGATGAATTTGTGAATCTTCTTTAAAACTTTGCTTTGCTTTCAAATACACTTAGAGAAATTATCTTTTCTCGTAACACTAACCCGAAAACGAATCATCTTCAACTGTTTGGATATTTTGGGCTCATTTGCCCATATACTATCACCATAGGTTATAATTGATTTTATATATATCTTCTCACCGACTTCTATTCTATTATTTGAACGTAGGTGTAAATTTACAGAACATTCAAATTATGAAGTTGAACTTTTTTATCAACTTAAAATAAAGAAAAGATGGACAAGAAATATAGTTTTAACCATTTTGAATATACATTAAACATACAGAGGCTATATAAGACGGTTCTTGGTTTATAAAATTCTATATAACCTATAAACATAAAAGGATATGGTCATGTATGGGAAACTATTCTCTACTTACACGTAAATGATGCACTAATTAATTTACTTGACCTCATAGAAGATCTATGTGTGTATAATTAATGATACAATTGAAATTGATGGAGATTACATAAGAAAAAGTTAATAAGAAATATAAATATATATGTGATTTAAATCTTTTCACCATATGGAGTCCATATTAAACGCTTCCTCTTGCGGTTGCCGCTGAGACGAACTCGAACCATTTTGCACAATATTGGAGAATCCTTGTTGAAGAAGAGAAGGATTGATATTAGAGATCATCTCTTTTGAGAAACTATAAGAGTTCCTAATTTGGAAAGCCTTGAGCAACAAAGAGTTGATTGGAGATAAAGTCGGACCAAGTAGACTTGTTGTCCAAGACGGAAGATTAGTAGCCATGTTCATGGTCATGTTCATATTGAGACCAGCCACACTTGTAGGTTTGTCTTGTGAATAAACATTGTTTTGCGAATATTGATGATGAATATGATTGTAATCGACGGTTGATGAGTTTGAGTTCAGATTTGGAAGCTCGATATCTTCAAACTCATTTGCCATGGATGAGTTTGCATCGCATGGAGATCCAAAAGATGGTTGAGATGATTGAGACTGTTGTTCTTGTAGTTTCTTTGTTGTTGTGCTCTTTTGGAAAACCCTACACACTACCCATTCCTCCTGGAAATTAAGATGATATTCAAGATCATGTATTATATCGTAATTCATGTACATATCCATTATTTATTTGTTTTATATAATTGAAACTCCATATTAATTTCATTTTTAGGTGGACAATTTTGCCCGATCTTTCATATTGAATGCATACATGTCTGATTTGGGGCACGTGTCAATAGTGCAAAACACACATGATCCAAAAACATCTTAGAGATTCTAAAATGCATATAATACATATAGTTGTTGTTAATAAAAACTAAGAGTAAGAGTTAATAATTTCATCATATATGCATAGGTTATTGTTGAGCCGAGCCTGAATGTATTAATATAATTAAAGAATTGTAATTTTTGGTTAATCATTTTGGCGTCAAATTTATCATTTAAGAATAGTTTGATAATTAACATTTTGTATGTATATATGTTACCTTAGTGGGTTTGAAGGGTTGTTTGTTCTCAAGCCTATACTCATGCATAACCCAATTGCTTTTCTCACCCTTTGGAGCTCTTCCTTTGTAGAAAACTAGGGTCTTCTTCATCCCAACCAGTACTCCACTTCGGTATATCTCTTTATCTTTACCGGTGGTTTTCCAATAACCAGCTTCAGTTGCTCGGTTTGTCCTTAAACCGGTTGGGTATTTCCGGTCACGTTGGCTGAAGAAGTACCACTCTTTCTCTCCCATTGAAGCCTTGTCTGCACATATGCACAAGTATTCGCACATTATTTTAGTTATATCACGTTGACCTACATATATACGAATAGTAACATTTTTTTTGGATAACTGCAATATAATAATTCAAGTATAATATTAGATTATTAACTAAACTATACGCCATCTAGCTATAGAATTTTACGTATGCATATGTATGTATATAGTCTCCAGTTTCCCCATGTTTGGTAGGATAGATGCACCTATATATAGAACATAATTAATTTACTCTCCAAGAGATATGAAGAATATGATCACCAAATCAAAGTAACAAATCTGTGGTTTCATTTATATTAGTTATATCAAGTGGTATATGATGCATGTATCTATGTATATTGTTATATATACGTATGATATGTCTTTTATTGTTATGAAATTAATGGTATAATATTATTATATATGTTTTCTAGAATTATTGTAAGAAATCCATGTAAACAAAAATAATAGAATAAAATTAAGGAAGCATGCTCACATAATATTATGCATTTGTTACTATTATTACACAATTAAACTTTATCAATTTGGAAATTATGTAGACGCAGGCGAACACTATAAAGCTATATACACACAAGACATATTTTATATTAGTATATGAATGATCAAAGGATAATTACCTGGCAAATCCCAAGGTTCACACTTGTTGAGATCAACGTCGACGACAGCTTTACAAGTGAATCCAATATCGGAGACTTTCCGACAAAGATAATGCGTTATGAGCTCTTCGTCTGTAGGATGAAATCTGAACCCCGGAGGAAGATTTTCTTCCATATTAATTTTCTTCTCTTTTAACAATCTAATTTAGAGGCAGCAAAAGGAAAAGAATGGTTCTCCTCTCTAGCTCCCTTGAAGAGAACAAAGGAGATTGACAGCAAAAAGCTTTTCAATAATGTGACATAGATAGGGTTTATATATATATAACTAAACTATATATTAAAATAAGAAAATGATTTGTGTACCAAATACAGATCTTGAGGGAGAAGCGGCCACGTACGGGTAGTCTTTTTCGACTGTTGATTATTACAGCTAACATTTTTGACAATTCAAGGTAATTTCATCCACGCATTCGTACCCATTTTTTATGATTATAAAACATATATATGTATGCATGACCTTATATTTTCACTGTAGTGTCTAATAAAGTATTTGTCGGCGTATATATTAATGTTCCTTTTACGTTACATTACTATGTTTATAAAATAATATCCGTCTTAATATCTGCATAAATATAATTATATTGAAACATATAATGGATTTTTGTGAGATTTGTCCAACCAACTTCAACCAATTCTACCCACCATGAAAGAAACCCTAATGCCCAATGTAATGTGAACATGCGTGCATGGCTTCTCCATTCTTTGGTCATATCAACTATTTATTATGATATGTGAATTCTAAACCTAATTAAATCTAGGCTAATCGCCAATATATATATATATATATCTTAAATTTTGTAACGATTATGGATAATATGCATGCTTTCAATTTTAACATTGCATCCCTCTTATTCTAGTGACGCATTACATCCACCATACACTATTGACACTTGTCTTTTCGCTTATCTCATGGCCATATATATATGCTTAATGATATGTTCCAAACTTCCAAATAAAACATCCTTATAAAATTATACGATCGGTTTTAAAATATCAGATTGCGCTGCGTTCCTCTTGTACGTAACACGAATTGTATAACTCATATTTTACGTTACATTGTTTCGTGCAAATGTTTCCTCCATTGTCGGGTGTTACTGTTTTAACAAAAATTATTGACTTGGTGGACCCACTTTTTTGATTGGTTTATAAATAAATATGTCAAATCATATAATTGTCTTTCATATAAAAATATATATATGTACCCAGAAAAAAAATAGAAATCACATACTGTCTTTTGTACTGTCTGTAATTTGTCTTCTTCTTTTTATTCTGCCAAATAAACTTCATTTATGATAATTGTAGAGAGAAACAAAATCCAAAAGATATATATATGGAATTATTGGCATGGAGAAAAGGTTTTCTCTAAAACAATATCTGTTTTTCTTTACATGATGTTTTATTCAACATTGAAATTTTTGTTGAATCCTTTTATAAAGCAAGCCTGCGGGTCTTAATTAGTTATTTTGAACTCTCATTATTTAGAAAAGGTTAAAATAATTACTCTGGAAGGGTGGTTAAAGATCCCACCAACCTAATGGAATGTGTGTATTATATTATTATAAACACGTGAAAATAATTAATTAATGTTATTCAAAGCAGATTTACTGGGATATATATATATATGTTTTTTGTACAGAGATATTGGGTCATAATTATGTATTTAGAATGTCAATCCTGCCATTGGAAAACTTTCAGAGTTGATTATATTAATCTCATACTTTTACGGGCTTCTAGCTTTCTAGAATCATTCCCACGTATATACATGCTACTAACAGATAACTTTCACATAAGTTAAAAAAGCAAAAAAAAAAACAGATAACTTTAACATATATCAAGTAATGATATATAATAGTGTAGCTTCACTAAATAAATTATGTTATCTTTTAGAAATCTGAAGAACATTTAGCAAAAAAAAAAAAAATCTGATCATGAACTGTTTTCTAAATATATAATGATGGATAAATATATCACTATTCTTTAACCAAAAAACTATAGCATTATATACTCTGTAGAACATTTGTTATAATTCATTACTGTAATCTATGATGGTTACAATTCATGACTCGTATATCTTATACACTAATAATTGGCCAGTAGTTATAAAAGAACTTATCATATTTTTTCTACCATTAAGTTAATCAATATGGATTGAATAGTTAATCTATATGATGGTTACAAAAAAAATAAAATAGTATAACTTATGAAATTGTTCCTCATATAGTCATTGATGTAGCTTTCTGAATCGACCATACCCTGCAATTGGCATATTATTTACTCCAAATAATCTTTCGACATTTAAGATATGATAATAAAGTCGAAGCGACAACCGGAAATTCATCTTCTAATTAATTTAAAATCATCAGATTTGAGTCCACAAAATCTTCAAATCTGTCTACACATTAGATTTTTTTTTTTTTGTTCTTTATTTTTCCTCGTGTGCATTTTTCTATATATACAAACTTTGAAATATCGTGTAAGGCCGTATGTTTTGTCATTATCTATGTGGAAAAGTACCTTTTTTTTCTTTTTACATTGTCATTGACAACAAACACGAGGTTGTCCAAAAAAATTGTCTGGTTTAAATGTAATAGATACGGATATAGTATGAAAATTTGTTAGAAAGGATAATTACAGTTTTAAACGTTAAAAGTTATACGATATAAGTTTGGGCCATGTATTGGACCCAATCAAATAGGCCCAAAAGCAGTTTTTAACAGCAAAGGTCCTAAAGTCCCAACTAAAATCCAGAAGACAACTGATAAAGAAGAGAGAAGAAGCAATGGGGAGAAAGAAGGGGTTGCCGGAGTTCGAAGAGACGGCGCCGGATGGCTTCGATCCGGCGAATCCTTACAAGGATCCTGTGGCTATGGTAGAAATGAGAGAGCACATCGTTCGGGAGAAGTGGATCCAAATCGAGAAGGCTAAGATCATGCGGGAGAAGGTCAAATGGTGTTACCGCGTCGAAGGCGTTAACCATTACCAGAAATGCCGTCATCTCGTCCAGCAGTATCTCGACTCCACTCGCGGCGTCGGCTGGGGAAAAGACCACCGTCCTATCTCGCTCCACGGTGAGTTTATCTTGTTCATCTGTTTTTAGTGGTAAATGATGCTTTGCTGAAACGTTTTATTCGATTCCTTTGGGTTTTTAATTTTCCCAGTGAGTTAACGTGTTTGCTGAAATAGTCATTTTCGTAACTCATTCTCTTATTGTCTTGGCTATGATATATGCGAAATCATTGGTTTGAATTGATCTAGATTGGTCTGAGCTCAATTTAGTTCTTAATTATTAATCTTGTTGATGACTGGACTGTCATTGTTTGGTGATGTTACTGCTTATTTTCGGTACAGGTCCTAAGCCTGAGGCTGTTGAAGCTGAATAATGTTTTGCGCCTGATCAATCTGAGGTGAGTAACTGGTTCTGGGTTATGGTTCGTGTTTCTGAAAAGGATTCGTTTTTATTTCATCTGTTTAATAAATTCTAAAAAAGATGTCAGAAAGTTTTTGCATTTCTGGCGCTAGATTTGGTTCAAATGATGATGATGATGTTTTATGGATTAGTATGGGTTTCTCCGGATATAAAACTTTAAGAGGTTCCATGCTTGTCTTTCCTGGAGTATGTTACCATTGAATCAAATGTAAAGCCTCTGTTTGATTTTTGTCTGTTAGATTAACTAATTGATCAGTAAACATTTGTACAAGCTATTATGGAAGAAACTAGAGTCCAAAGTGTATATATTAATTCATTGATGAGATCTCGGAGTGGCTCTAGTTGGAGGTATATGTGAATGCCCTGATGGTTGATAGTTTTCAATCTGCTATGTTCTCATACTCCACCACAATGCTAATCTTACAATCTGAGGGATGAAACGTGTTTTGGACCCATCTTGTGGAAAGTCCTGCTAAGTGTCTAGTCTAGGCGAAACCTCTCAAGTCGTTGTGTATAAACTATGCCAAACTTTGCATCATTAGAAGCCGATCTGATTAATATTATTAGTCCTTGTTGACAGCAGCTACTGGTTTCACTTTTATGACGAGCTTAGTGATCCAAATGTTCTTTTTGTTTGTTTTGCTTCTGCAGGTGACCGAGCGTTTAATACAAGACATGAAATGGTCTTTGGACTGTGCAGATTTGCTCTTGTTTGTTCTTTTTGTTTTTTTTTTAGAGACATGTCAGTCTTTGACTGGCGGATCCATTTAAGGGTTTTACGAGCTTCAGATGTATTGAAGAATCTACACTCAACATCGGTCTCTCATTATGATACCCAAATAAGTCCATTTTTTTCCTGTCTCTTTTTTACCTTGTCAAATAATAGTATAAATAAACCATCAATGGATGAGTTTCAGTTAAACATCGAACACTTAATAAAAAAAAAAAAACTTCCAGCGTAATTTCTCAGGAAAACAATCTGGTCTTCCGTGTCTTATTCATCAGATATGATTGAGAGCTATTTTGACTTAACTCAGTTATCTTCACCACTACCAAAGAGCTTCATCCTAGATAATGGAGTTCTCAGGTACTCTTCAACTTCAAATTTCTTTGGAGAAAGCTCTCTGTATTTCGAAAACTGTTCCTTAGCTTCAGTGTTCTTGTCAAGCAACCTATAGATCATACCTCCTTCGTCAGCTGCTCGTAGCTCTTCAATGCTTCATCCACGTTCTTCTGCAAGAACTGTATCTGCGCAATGATCAGTCTCACGTCTCTAATATCCTTCACCATATTCTCAGCTTCAGCTACAGCTAACGCATCTTCCAGCCCCTGCAGCACTGCATCTCCTTCCCCTGACCGGTCCATGAGCAATGCGTTCTCGAATAAAGCCTCGAACGAGAGTGGGTTTCGTCTGAGAATTTCCTCGAACACTTGGCGTCCGTTTTCTGGACGACCCATCTCTCCCAATAGCCTCGCCATTAGCATTGTATAAAACTAAGCAAACAAGTGTTTTCACCATGCGTCTTGTGCTTTACTTTTGTGGTGTAGCAAGTACTGAGCCAGGTTTTGAAGGAAGCAGGCTACACGAATGACTCTTTCTTAACACTGGAGGATTTCATAAATGTATATATCTGTTTGTAGCATCAGAATTACAGCAGCTTGAATGCAGACATAATGTTCTGTCTTTGTTCAGACTGATACTTGTAGTATAGGATTCTGATGTTGCAGCCTCTTTCTTGCATCTCGAATGTCACAGGTCTTTGGGAGTTGTAAACCGGAGATGGACGTTGAAATTCCTGTGGATTAGGTTAATGAGATCATATTTGGTAAAACTCTTAAACTCAAAATCTCATCATGTACTTGTCCACTTTGTTAGTAGAATAAGAGCATTTCCAACGGGGGGTTTTAACTAAGGTTCTTAAAAAAGTTTTAATAATAAAAAATTAAAAGCAGGAGAAAGAAGGTTAAAAAATTAACATCCGACTCTTAAATAAGAGCTGGAAGAACTGAATAAGAAACCCATCCTAACATCTGTCACTCAATTATTGGTGTTTTTAAAAATAATAAATAAATAAATAATAATATATTAAAATATTAATATTTGTATTAGTTAAGAAACTTTTGATGGGTACGAGGGATGGAAATGCTCATAATTATGTAATTTGATCACACCACACAGGTTTTGTCAGCCCCAAAACTGGTTTTTTTTTTGACTATGTGTATGATTAAGTTTCTTCTTTCAGCCTCTTTTCAATTGATTAGATAGATAATTATCATACCAAAGCAGAGAGTATTGTTTTCTCTGCTTTGCTTCTTGCATCATCAATAATGGTATTGATGATTAAAAAAAAGGGCCTATTTTTTATATGTTCGAAAGAAAGAATGTTTGGCAGGCGACATCTAATTCGACCACTTAATTATGGATGGGTTTGGGCTTCGGTTCATTTAGGTTCTATTTGGTTTCTTTTTGTTGGGTTAAAATATTAAAGTTGGATCTTCTATAACCATTTTTGCTATGTTTAATTTAATGCAATAAACTGTTAAAAACAAATAATAATAATTGAATTACGGAGTTTTCACGGAATCCCCATATTCGCAAGTAAAGTTGATTTCCTTTATGTAGGAATGTGATTAGAATCTCGTTAAAATGAATTGTCAAAGAATAGTCAGAATTTCATCGGGTAAGTGTTGTGTTGGCATATAATTTTTTATTTTATTTTGTATATTAGATTAAGAAAAGAGTCTCTTAAGAAAAAGGACAAAGAATAGTACTATTTTAGGTAATCAGATTGACAATTTGAATGTTGACAAAGAATCGTAACGTACGTAACAAATCTAGCATCATCGAATTTATTATTGACCACATAATAATAATATATAAAAAATAGAAATTGAAAACGTCGTCATTTTGCTTCATAATGGACCACTTTTTTTTTTTAGTTTTTTTTTTTTTTTCCCTTCACAGTTCACGCCACCATCATCATCACTAAGCAGTTTCGTCTCTCGTCAGTCAAAAATATCTCCGCCATTTAAAGGACTGCTCTATTTCTTTCTGAGGGTCCAGTAATGGCGGCGAAGCTAGGTTCCTTCCGAAATGGAATTCTCGAGAAACGCGAGAAGCTTCTTTCCAATAATGGTTTCTCTGATTTCAGATTCACCGACATCGAGTCGAACGATCTTCTCGAAGGCGATAATTTTGGAAGGTCACGGTTATGCTGCTGCTGTTCGTGCGCTAACCTATCTGGTAAAATCTCCGGAGTTTATCAGGATGCCAAAGATGTGGCGCGAAAGGCCTGGGAGATGGGTGTGTCAGATCCGAGGAAGATCGTCTTCTCCGCCAAGATTGGGCTTGCTCTGACGATTGTCGCGGTTTTGATTTTCTTCCAGGAACCTAATCCGGATCTCAGCCGTTACTCTGTCTGGGCTATTCTTACTGTCGTCGTCGTGTTCGAATTCACGATCGGTAAATAATTATCTTCTAACTCTCTTTTCCCAAGGTTTAGTTTACTCATATGGAAACTAATGATGATTCGATTGGAATTATCTGGATTTGACTTGTTTCCTTCTTTTATCAAAGAGCGTGCGTCGTTGCTTTCATTGTTGACTTCGTCGTTTTCTTCTTTTAACTTAAAATAAAACCCTATTGTTGGTTTTGTTTGACTGAAATTACGATCGCTGTATCACTGAACTAAATCATACGAAAAATCGTTTAGTTTGAGATAAATTGTGTGTAAAGCAAAGACTTTTGTTGGTTGTAACAGGAGCAACTCTAAGCAAAGGGTTTAATCGAGCGCTTGGGACATTATCAGCTGGAGGTCTTGCCCTTGGAATGGCTGAGCTTTCCACACTAACTGGAGACTGGGAAGAGTTATTCTGCACCATTAGTATCTTCTGCATTGGTGTGTTTCCTGCTTCACACCAATCTTCAATTCTTATAAATCATCAGTTTTTGGTTTTCTCTCTGCTTATAGTAGGCGTCTCTTGTTTCAGGGTTCATTGCAACTTTCATGAAACTATACCCGGCGATGAAAGCTTACGAATACGGTTTCCGGGTTTTCTTGCTTACGTATTGCTACATTCTGATTTCTGGGTTCAGAACAGGACAGTTTATAGAAGTGGCTATCTCCCGGTTTCTGCTTATAGCTCTTGGTGCTGGTGTTAGTTTAGGTGTCAATATGTTTATATATCCTATATGGGCTGGAGAGGATCTTCATAACCTGGTTGTGAAGAATTTCATGAATGTAGCGACTTCCCTTGAAGGTCAGTAATCAAAAGTTTTAGTTTTCGAGCCTCGGGAAGATGCTTGACTGATATTGTCACTTGCTCTTTTACAGGTTGTGTGAACGGATACCTTCGCTGTGTTGAATACGAGAGAATCCCATCCAAAATCCTCACGTACCAAGCCTCGGAGGATCCGGTTTACAAGGGTTACAGATCAGCGGTCGAGTCAACTAGCCAAGAAGAGTCTCTGGTATTTTTCATTGCAGAATCATCATAAAAAAAAATATATATATATATATATATCTTCTCATTGCTTCTCGTCTCTGAATCAATTTCTTTTTCTCTGTTGCAATTGCAAAGATGAGCTTCGCAATATGGGAGCCGCCTCACGGACCATACAGGTCATTTAACTACCCATGGCAGAACTATGTCAAGCTCAGTGGCGCTCTCAAGCATTGTGCATTCACTGTGATGGCATTGCACGGCTGCATTCTCTCAGAAATCCAGGTAACACTTTCTCTCTAGCTTCAATATTCTCGTATCTAATTTTTCAACCTTTTGTCATGGTTTTCAATACAATCGGATGATTTTAGGGGTAAGAGAACAAAACAGTTGCTCATAATTTGGACACGTTTCACAGGCACCTGAAGAAAGGAGACAGGTTTTCCGGCAAGAACTTCAGAGAGTTGGCGTAGAAGGAGCCAAATTGTTAAGAGAGCTCGGTGAAAAGGTGAAGAAGATGGAGAAGCTAGGACCAGATGACATTCTCTTCGAAGTACATGTAGCTGCCGAAGAATTACAGCACAAGATCGACAAGAAATCTTACCTTCTCGTCAATTCCGAATGCTGGGAGATTGGAAACCGATCCAAGGAATCACAGTCAGAGCCTCAAGAACTACTCTCCCTCGAAGATTCAGATCCACCAGAGAACCACGAGGCTCCGATCTACGCCTTCAAATCCCTAAGCGAGGCGGTTCTGGAGATACCGACGAGCTGGGGGGAGAAGAATCACCGTGAGCCATTGAATCATAGGCCTACTTTCTCGAAACAGGTGTCGTGGCCTGCACGGCTTGTGCTTCCGCCGCATCTGGAGACGACGAACGGAGCTTCCCCGTTGCTGGAGACAACGAAAACGTACGAGAGCGCGAGTGCGTTGTCTCTGGCGACGTTCGCATCGCTCCTCATAGAATTTGTCGCTCGGTTGCAGAACGTGGTCGACGCGTTCGAGGAGTTGAGCCAGAAAGCTAATTTCAAGGAGCCGGAGATTGTTACGTCGGCCTCGAATTTAGAGTTGGCCAGAGAAAGAGTCGGACTTGGCCGAAAGATTCGCCGGTGTTTCGGGGTGTAAGGTTTTTCGTTTGAAAATTTGGATCGGCGTTTCACTTGAACGCGCGAGCGATAATAGTTTAAACTGTTAATTGTAAACTTGTAACCCAAACTAAATTAGTTAATAATGGTAAGAAATCAGAGGCATATTTAACCCTTATATCATTTACGTGTATTGAATCAGTTTTCCAACTTTAACTCAGAGGTTTGAGATCTAATTATTCTCGGATTTTCGACTGATTTATTTATTATTTTGCGTCTACTGTATCGTAATCCATCATAATCATGATCAAGACATAACAATTTATTATCCTGCCTTCGACTCTAATCAATTGAATAGTATTATGACTTGCAACACCCTATCTGTAAAATAACATTGTTTCTGGAAAGTGAATCTAAAATGTTATGTAGGACTTATTTTGCAAACACTCATTTTATTTATGGGCTCCCACGAACATGGTATCGTTCCCTTACATTTATTTTTTTCGGCAAATATAAAAAGTATATAAAAAAAAACACACACACAAATTAATAAACATAAATCATGTCGTGAAAAAATAAAAGAAAACAAAACTTTTTAATTCAACCCATCATTCGTTGACCTGTTGGAGGAGCCATCATCTCTTGCTGCTGTGCTTGCAAATTCCCAGCCCAGCCTATTGCACCAATTTTTAGTATAGTAGTAATATTAAAACCACCATTAGTTATAAAAAAACCAATAAAAACACGATTTATCATCACAGAAGGATAACAATAAAAGAAAGCAAATCAAAACTTTCTTCTTCTTTAAGCAAAAAGAGATTGGATTCATAATTAATAATGAAATTACCAATATTGGGGTCAAAACCACGGTGTTTGAGCTCACGATACTCTTGACAAAGAGCACAATGCTCACAGAATAAGTGAGTGATCCAATCGGGAGCTGGAGCATCCGGTAACCCATATTTGTTTCTTATCTTGGCCCGGAACATGCATGAGTAGACGAACGGGAACCCGATCATAAATATCGCTCCATACAGCAACCCACCTGTCGCACAAGCTGTGTGATACACATTTATAAATATGGTTACACTTACGCAAATGAGGATCTATGAAAACGTTATAAATGTTTGTGCATGTATGAAAGAATAACGTACTGGTCGCTCCTTCATCAACAATTTCAGCAATCTGTCCAAACGTGACGCACGGAGCTAAGCATGTTATCACAGCTGATCCAATGCACAACAACATCCAAAAAGAAATCGTATGATGTTTAAGCTATGTATAAGGTTGTGTTATTGATCTAATTTTATTTTGAAAAGTCAACTAACCGTTTTCACTGTCGTTCATGCAGTCGAATAGATCAGAACTCCAAAGGTTTTGTCTTTGGTTATTGACTGGTATATCCGTTGGTATGTTTGGCTGAACATGTACCTTGTTGTTCCGGTTACCCTGAGGTTGTGCCTGATTCGGCTGGTCAGGAACTGGTCGACCCATAGATAATATTTACCGGTTTTTTTTTTGCAACAAGAAGTTTGTAACTAAGCTCTTCACGTTTTGTGAAAGAGCTATATATGGATGAAGGTTAAGTTTAAATAAAGAAAGGTTTCTCACAGTTGAATTAGTTTAAACTTTCCTCAAATGGTGGGCTCCTTATTTTCGTATAGTTATTTCCATCTTGCGTATAATAAAATTAAGTCATTTGTAATTTACTATTTTGATACATGATTCCTCAACCTATTTCGGCTGTCACCGTTCGTAAAATAACCCCCCAAAAAAATAAGGAACTGTGTATTATGCAATTAAATTTCAACAAAAATTATTTAGATTTATTCTGTAATAAAAAATTACAAATGCGTTTTGTTAAGCTTATTAACTTTTCTATTTCATGTATGGATCATCTATTTTTTTTTAAAAAAAAAAATCTATCACAATCCTTATGTCACTAGCTAATCTTCTATATATTAATTGGTATGTACAAACTTTAAAATAATATTTAATTTCTAAACAATTTCATCTCATGCCATTTACATTTATCATTCAAAATCTTTTTGATATCACAAAATTGGAAATGGATTAACTCCTTGTTGATCGCAAAAGGGGAAAAAAAAAATAAACAAAAACATCGGTTATGGAATATTATTGATCAGTTTCTAAATTGCTTACTGAATGGTGGTGGACCTGGTGTTTTCATAATATAAATTCTAATATATGGAAACGAAAATAAAACTGCAACTTGCTTTTGAAAAACTATAAATACAAGGATATTTGATAATGGTAAACATGATTTATGGAATTGCAAGTAAATGGGTTAGTTTTAATATGCTTGGCCTTGAATGGTTGACGCTCTATATATACAGCATTTAAGCTAATTAAGATCCGAAGCTTGTTAACTTTAAACCAAAAATTACCCATTGAATGTAGAACAGAATAGTACAACCAAAATAATTAAAATTAATGCGTTAATATAAAAACAACACATAAAAACTCATGTATCACATATTTAATTTGAATCATATTGCAAAACATATAACTTTTACATCAACCCCTCATTTGTTGACCCATAGGAGGACACATCATCCGTTGCATATTCCCGTTCCATCCTATTACACCAAATTAATAAAATAAAAAAAATAACATTAAATAATTAAATCATCCCAAAATAATGTTTTTTCTTTCTTCTTTCAGAAACAAATGTTTATAAGAATTTAACTTACCAACAGAAGGGTCAAGACCACGGTTTTTGAGTTCACGGTACTCTTGACAAAGAGCACAACATTCACAAAAGAAGTGAGTGATGCAATCGGAAGTTGGAGACTCCGGTAACCCGAATTTGCTTCGGATCTTGGTCCGGTAAGTGCATGAGAACAAGCATGGCAAGGCGACCACACAACATATCAGTCCGTAAAATATCCCACATCTCCCACAACCTACATATTAATTATATACGTTACATGAATACACACATACAGATTAATATATATATTTATATGTATATATAAAAATACAATAAAAGGATATGTATATATGTATACCGGAATTTCCTTCGTCGGCAATATCGGCGATTCGTCCAAAAGTGATGCATGGACAGAAGCATGTGAGGCAAACTTATCCAACGCAAATCAAAAGGATTACAAATTAGTTAAATCATTGATATAATGATAACAAAAGGACTATGTGTATACATATATATATTTATATATATTTATATATTTATCGATAAATTGATTAGTTTAACTAAAAAAGCGACTCTAATTACCAGATTTTCCGTCTTCCATGCAGCTGCAGAGACCAGAAGTCCATTGGTTTTCCATCGTAAATTGTTGGATTCTTCTTGTGAAAAGAGCCTTGAAAGGTTTTAAGAATAGAGGTTGTGTATATAAGTGGTTGAATGGTGTCACTTCGAGACCATAAATGCTTAATTTTTTTAGTACACTGCACTTTTGAATAAAAGAGTCAGGAAACTTTGTGAAATTAAATATTTGAACATCAAGAGATGTTTATTCACCTCTTGAACTAAATATATTGCCCCTTTTTTGTTAGAATGAGTCTAATCATATTTATTATGGAAGATATGTTTCAACTTATCTAGTTTGTGAATATATTAGGAACTTTAATTTCTTTGCAAGCTGTATCCAATAACCACCAGAATAGCAAAAAAAAAGGATTTTATTCTTTGTTTAGAATAGGTTTTTCTCTTAAAATGTACACTAAAGATTTTTATGCATACATATATATATATTTAAAAATGCTAAAGTAATAAATTTAAAAATATGCTGCATATTTTTTAATATTAACTGACAATTTTACTGTTAACGAAGTTTCTCTTAAATTTATTTTTAACTAATATTTTGGTAATAACAGTTTTACGCGTTGGGAACGCATGAATCCTTTAATTATCATTTTGTTGTGACTTGTGAATCTGGAAAAGTTTTGGACATATAATTGAGCCTTTGAATAGCCGAAGTATCGGCCCATTGGATTTTATATTGCTTCTGGTTAAATATATTAAAGCCTGTTTAGGACAAAGACCCATACAAAAGCAGGAATGTTTAAGTAACAAATTACTATCTTACCACCAAAACTCTAAGCAGATCCGATCGGAGTAGAAAATTTTCCAGAAAAATAACGAACAAACATTCGGAAAATTCACTTGTTGATTCGAAGAAGAAATCACTTCCCAGAAAGTTTCTTCGTACTGAATTCTTGCTTCTGTTCTTCGGAGAGCGAGATCGGGATCCGAAGACGAGGAGAATGGAGGCCTTACCAGATGGATCGGAGAGAGATAAAACAACTCCTCCTCCTTCTTCTTCTTCTTCTTCTTCTTCCTCCTCTCCCATACCTGTCGTCACCAGTTTTTGGAAAGGTTTGTTTCAGATTCATATGTCGAGCTATCTATTCGTTTCCTTCGACTCCTCGCTGGAGCTGACGGGTAGCTTGTTGTAGTAGGAGAAATTTGTGTTTTGGTTTATTTTGGATTCCATTGAAGTAGTAAGACTGAATCAAACTAGAGACGTGATGAGATTGCCATTGGATGTTCCGGAGAACGCAGTGATAGCTTAATGTGATCGGATTGACAAGTTTCAGTTGATTGCTTTAAATGTTATCAACTCCTTTTTTACTTTTTAGAAAAAAGTATCGACAGCTAGTGACATCTCGATTAGTGTGGGCTTTTGTATGTATGACATGGAAACAAGTTCTGGTTCTGTGGTTGCTTGCTGTTCTGGTTTGATAGTTATCATCGAAAAAGGCTTTTCCCCAAATGATTCCTCAGTCTTTAAAATATTTGTTTCAGAATTTGATTTGGAGAAGGAGAGAGTTCTGCTTGACGAGCAAGGGCTTAGAATAGCTGAGAATCAAGAAAACAGCCAGAAGAATCGGCGAAAGCTTGCAGAGACCACGAGGGGTACTTTTTGTTTCGCCTTTTATTTTGCACAAGACCTCCTTTTTATATCCTAGGGAATCTAACTAGTTCCAGCTACGCACGAGGTGATGGTTTTGAAGTAATACGAGTTAGATGAATATAATGGACATGTTAACATATTATATGGTTTATCTTGGTAACAGACTTCAAAAAAGCATCACCTGAGGACAAACTTGGTATGTTTAACTCCTTGCTTAAGGGGTATCAGGAAGAAGTAGATAATATTACCAAGAGAGCCAAGTTTGGGGAGAATGCTTTCCTAAACATCTATCAGAAACTCTATGAAGCACCAGATCCGTTTCCTGCTCTTGCTTCTATTGCTGTAATTCTCCAATTACCTAACGTTACCATATTAGAAACCAAGTCCTCTATCCTGAATGATATGCAACTGATCTTACTATTTGCTGTATGTCAGGAGCAAGAGCGTAAATTATCTGAAGTAGAATCTGATAATCGAAAAATGAAAGTTGAACTTGAGGAATTTAGGACAGAAGCGACTCATCTGAAAAATCAACAAGCCACAATAAGGAGACTAGAGGAACGGAACCGCCAACTTGAGCAGCAGGTCAGCTTGCTTTTTTTAATGTGTTCCAATTGGTATTGGGACAATACTAAACCAATGTGACTGTCAGTAAAGCTTAACTTCCTTGAAAGCTTGAGCCTATTCCGGGAGGTCAAATGCAAACTTATACACCGAGCCATAAAGACGAGCTATATAGATATGCTGTTTTGTGATCTTGTAACTGATAACTGTTGAAGGTTCAC
This sequence comes from Streptanthus diversifolius, assembly GCA_039880935.1. Taxonomy (NCBI): domain Eukaryota; kingdom Viridiplantae; phylum Streptophyta; class Magnoliopsida; order Brassicales; family Brassicaceae; genus Streptanthus; species Streptanthus diversifolius. The sequence goes on along the minus strand of JAXGFM010000013.1, from coordinate 15,301,446 downwards.
AGTAATATCGTGTTGTTTTATTTGGATTCAGATGGAAGAGAAAATTAAGGAGATTGTTGAGATTAAGCAACGAAGTCTGGCTGAGGAAAATCAAAAAACGTTGGAGCTTTTAAAGGATAGGTAAACTATCTTTTTCTTCCCTGAATGATTCGGGTGTTTAGGAGTTTTTGAGCATTCAACATTTCCATATTCACCTTTTATACAGGGAGCAAGCTTTGCAAGATCAGTTAAGGCAAGCAAAAGACAGTGTCTCCACTATGCAAAAATTGCATGAGCTGGCACAGAGCCAACTTTTTGAACTTCGTGCTCAATCAGGTTGTGCATTGACTCCTATTATAGTGAATCATTTTTGTGCTTTCATAATCGGGATAGTCTCATTTACATGATTAGTCTTCTAAAAAACTTGTCAGTTTTCATTTCAATCTTTCTTATTTCTTTGTTCCTGCTTGTCTTGTTAATACACGTTACTTTTATCAATAACATCAGACGAAGAGAAAGCAACAAAGCAATCTGAACTTAGTCTATTGATGGATGAAGTAGAGCGTGCTCAAACGCGACTCCTTTCACTTGAGAGGGAAAAGGTCTTTCACAGAATGCTCTTTAAATGTCATGTTTGAGTTAAGGGATTGTCCCAAGATAAACCGGGGAATTTTTCGCCCTAATTTTGTTATTGGTTTGTAACAGGGACATCTACGGTCTCAGCTTCAAACAGCTAATGAAGATACTGAGAACAAGAATAGGTGAGGTAGTTGACACTTGAGTGTCAATTTAACACGGCACATAAATTTAAATAGGTCTCGTCTAAGTTTTTGCTTTGTTTTGATTTTTGTATTTTTGTTGTGCTCGTTCACTGCAGTGATAATGTAGATTCAAATAGTATGCTGGAGAATTCCTTAAATGCAAAAGAGAAGATTATATCAGAGCTTAATATGGAGATTCACAATGTTGAGACAGCTTTAGCAAATGAGCGAGAAGATCATGTTGCCGAGATAAAGAAATTGAATTCCTTCCTCAATAAAAAGGTGAAAGTTGTGCTATCTTTTGTCGTTGCTGATAATTTTTACTTATGTTTAGGAAATCAGTTTCCTATCGCTTTCCGTGTCTAATGTTAGCATGCCGTCATTTTTTGTATTAATCTAGGATACTATCATTGAAGAGATGAAGAAAGAGCTTCAAGAAAGACCATCAGCAAAATTAGTTGATGATCTGCGCAAGAAAGTGAAAATTCTGCAGGTATTTATCATTTCTGGTGTTTTTTTTGGTGCTTCCTTATTTTTACTTCTAACTGGCTTTTTACCACAGATCCATCCTCTATTCTTCCTCGTAATAATTTTATTGTGTAAAGTGTTATGCTGTTATTGCGTATTAGGCTGTAGGTTACAATTCAGTTGAGGCTGAGGACTGGGATGCTGCTACCACTGGTGAAGAGATGAGCCAAATGGAGTCACTTCTTCTTGATAAAAACAGAAAAATGGAGCATGAGGTCACTCAGTTAAAGGTACATAACCCTTTACGGAATGAACCGGCACCATCTATAATTCTGTCTCTTCGTTGCTCTTTCCCTTTTCAATGACATGAGCATCCACAAGTCAATTTCATTTGTCGTTTAAATCACTTTTTATCACAGGTTCAACTTTCTGAGAAAACCTCCTTGCTTGAGAAGGCTGAAGCCAAGGGAGAAGAACTAACAACTAAGGTTAATGAACAGCAAAGATTGATTCAAAAGTTGGAGGATGATATTTTGAAGGTATGTAAGAGGCTGTAGTTACCATTATAAGATATCTCTTCTCGGATTTCCTTTCATGGTTCTTCTTTGTATTTTTGTTTTATATATTGTTCTGAGATTATGAGGATTTCTCACTCTATACAGAAAAAAAAAATTGTATGTGCTACTCATGAGGAGAAATCACATCAGAAACTTTGATTATACTTAAAACCTTATCTACTTGTTACACAGGGTTACAGTTCAAAAGAGCGAAAAGGTGCTCTATTTGATGAGTGGGAGTTCACAGAAGCAGGTGTGGCTGAGCAGTCTGAGGTACTTATGTCTGACCTATGTATATGAGTCATGTAGTTTCTTATGCAACACTCTTGAAGCTGAGAAAAGTCCTCGAAAGAAAAGGGAAAGGATCAAATGGTTGAGAATTAAGATCTAGATAACCCAGTAACATATAGCTTTTAAGTTCTTTAGTAGATAATTTTGAATGGTCTATTTGTATGCTTACTCTGCCGTCTATCTATAGCGTGAAGGAAAGTATATATGTTTGAAATTCGATGCCAAAACGTCTGAAAGTTTTCATATATACCTCACCTAATAATAAACTCATCACTAATTACTGCTCCTTATCATTTTTTGGGGGGTTCCTTTTTGATTAGTCTATGGATCAGAAACAAGTTCCATCAGATCAAGATCAAAGCTCAATGCTGAAAGTTATCTGCAGCCAAAGAGATCGGTTCCGAGCACGGTTGCGGGAAACAGAAGAGGTAAAATCCAATTTCCTTAGTCTTCTCTATTTTATAGTTAAAATCATTTGAACTGAATATGGTTCCGAGCACGGTTGCGGGAAACAGAAGAGGTAAGATCCAATTTCCTCTGTCTTCTCTATTTTCTAGTTAAAATCATTTGAACTAAATATTCTGGTGGTCTCTTAATATTGCAGGAAATAAGGCGATTAAAAGAGAAGATAGGCTTCCTCACAGACGAATTGGAGAAGACCAAAGCTGACAACGTCAAACTCTATGGCAAAATCCGTTATGTCCAAGACTATAACCACGATAAAGTTGTTTCACGAGGATCAAAAAAGGTATTTTCTATTGTACATTACATTTCCCTTAAAAAGCTTTTTTGTCCCATGCTCGGTTTTTATTTTCCATGGTTGATTGAAATGTACTCCAACCTCAGTATGTGGAGGATCTCGAAAGTGGATTCAGCTCGGATGTCGAATCTAAATACAAGAAGATATACGAGGATGATATCAACCCATTTGCTGCATTCTCGAAAAAGGTCTCCTGTCATCTATCTACACAAGCCTTAGTATAAACCATTCCAGCCTCGTGAAAGAAAAAAAAAAAAAGAAGTTAATTCGATATGTGTGTTCGAACAGGAAAGAGAGCAACGGATCAAAGATTTGGGAATCAGAGATCGGATTACGCTAAGCAGTGGCCGTTTCCTTCTAGGAAACAAGTAAAGCCGCGCTCGTCCTTATTTTCTTCACATTCAAATTAACAATATCACAGAATGATGAGGGCTTATTGGGTTTCTTTCAGATACGCGAGGACATTTGCTTTCTTCTACACAATAGGATTGCATGTTCTTGTCTTCACGTGTCTCTACCGTATGTCTGCTCTCAGCTATCTCAGGTAAAAATTCACCAAATCTTTTATACATTTTTTTGGTTATTTGTTTGATTTTCATTTTCTTTTCTTTCTGTTTTTTTTTTTTTGGTTTAGCCACGGAGCTGAGGAGACTCCGATGACAGAAACAACCACGAACCTTCCTCGCGGTTTTTAATCTTTCTTCCTTAAACTTTTTCCTTTTTTTTTTTTTGTTTTGTTTTTGGTCTTCTCCTTTTTATATTGTTTCCCGGGCAATTTTTTTTAGATCCAAATCACTACATGCAAATATAAAAGCCATAGAAAATTTTACTTAAAGAAAATGCGGAACTTTCATTATATATTGTCCTTCCTTTAAAAAAAGCCAATCCTTTCTTCTTCTGTTTTTTGCTTTGACAAATAATTAAAGGTCCCCATACTAACTTGTCATCACCCTTTAAAACAAGTCCATTCCCTTCAAGCATTGATGTGAAAATGTAAAATAATTGCTTAGGCCCTACAAAGGTGTGTTTGTGTGTGTATCCCCCGTAAGCTCTGTTTCACAATTTATGAAACTAATATTCTGGTAAAGGAATCAATGTGAATAGAGTAACACACGTGACGTGTGCATCTTGGAACTTGTAAGTAGAATTTAATGAATTTGCATGACACTCTTTTCTAGTATAAATCAGTTAAACAAAACGCAATTAATGTCCGCATTTTCTTGTCTTTGCATGGTCCTAATTTTTCATATATCTTGGATAAATCAGAAATCAGTTTTGTTGTCAAAAAAAAACGAAAGGTTTTTTCTTTTGAGTTTTTTTTTTTTTTTTTTTTACCTTTTTAATAACAATCAAACGGAAGTTATCAAATCCAAATCGTCTTCGTCTACGACAACAACAATTATCTTAGTTCTTGACAAAAATATCAATATCCTTATAACTTTCTTTTTGGATAAAAACAAAAATGTTTAATCCAAATAATTTTTCTTTTCTTTTACATACACAGAAACAACAAATTGTAGTTTTCAGATAATTTTGTTTGTTTATAAAAAAATATCATTACAAAAATAAAGATATTTTTCACTGAATCAGATTTAAATAAGAGAAAATGTCCATATATAACATATTTCAAAATGAATCAGCTTGCGTTTTGATTACAGGAGTATGTATACATTTTCCTACGGCTAATTTCAATTTGCATGATAAGTAGTATTATTAGTTGGAGTAGAATTTGGAATCATGTGTTATATCCACGTGACCACAAAATCTAATGTGAAACTAGTACTGGTAAGTAGTTCATCATCCGCAACGCTACAGCGCCACGTGTCGTCTCACTCTTGGGTTACTATCTTACCGACAAACAGATTCCAGTGGGGCCCGTGTGCGTAATTGGGACCACGAGGGAACGGTGCTCCTTTACTTTCCTGTCCCTTTTGTCTAGTTACGACGCTTAAATTTGTTAATACATCACTTCTATGCAATCAATCGTTGCTAATACATCACTATTATGCAATTATTCCGAAATTTAATTAATTAAAAATCTTATTTCAAGCCACAGTAAATCTTTTGTAAACATATTTACAATCTGCTTTATTAAATTTCGTTATGTTGGTATACAGTTTAACCCAGCAGTAAAATAGTGTTACTCACAAATTTATGGCAATGGTGAAAGTTCTTGAAAATGATCATTATTTATAAATTTCCTGGGATGTTATTATTTTATTTCTTTCGACTTTGTCATTAACCTTAGATAATTAAATAAAACTGTCAACGATTTATCCTTTTATTTTTTCCGAATGATTTACCAATATTATTTTTCCTGGAAATAAATGTTTAACATTCTTTTTTGCGAGTAGAACATATAAATAATACACCATATTGTTCAGAAAATGTTGGATGTTTTTTTTTATATAAAAACAAATCATACTGTATTATTTTTTAGTTTTCACTATGTGAATTAAATGTTCGTCTTATTTATTTACCATTTTCTAGTTTCTAATTATTCATTAACCGACGTAGATCAGTATTACCAAAATTACTGTATGAAAAACACCGTAAATCAACTCATATATAGGATGAGTTGATTGAAAATACGTGACGACAAATTAATAAAAAATGATCACCAGGATTCCGAAATTAAAAAAAAAAGTCACTGTATACGTGATCGGAGATTTTTTTTTTTTGGGAGTCTCTACAGTCGGAATTTTAATTATGCTAGAGTTTCAGATAACACTAATATATATATATCTACATTATACATACAATTAAACAATAATGTTAATCTTTGTTGGTGAGTAAAGATATGCTGTAGAATATGATTATTTTTGTTTTTTTTATCTTTAATCAACTTCGAAATTGCGTAGGCAGCATTTATATGGCATTGTCCAAAAGGAGCATAATGAAATGACGGGGCCACTATCTTGCATGTGATTCTTAACTCACATCTCATCGCCCACAACGACATTACGTCCATTGATAAACTTTTCAAAACGGTTATGGATGACTAGAACATCGATATATTTCAAGAACAGTCTGGCGTTTGAATCAGTAATTAACATGAAATTTACATTAGCAAGAGAGTTGGGAAAGAAAGTTTTTCTCGATCCATTTCAACATAACCCCTAATCTAACATGTATTGTAGCTAGCTAGCTTCTCAAGTATTCCAAGTCCATTTCACATTTCTGAATTGAGATCTAAGATATTTAAAGGGATTGCCCCTTTTCGGATTTGTGTACCGTGTCACTAGATTTTGGATTAAGCATCACCATTACGCGAAAATTTTGGTTGGTGAGATTTGATGATGTTATATCAAACTTGGTCCGTAAATCTAGTTCATACTATAGTCGTTTTCGCATCGATCGTGAGAAAATGTCATCCATACTATGCAGTCGTGGGAGGTCTATAGATGAATATAAAGAGTAAACAGTATACAAGTTAATGTACTAACTAGTCTAATTAAAAATCAAAGAGCTCATGCACAGGAGCTACTTATTCTTTTTGCACTTATAAATGTAACTATGTTGCAAGATAACTATAAACCGATCGATCTAAAATACACATGCAAATATATTAATTGACAATTTCTGAAATTGTCCCAAATGATTGATTGGTAACATATATAAATATCATTTTAATTTCCGATAAGAATGTTCTTTCGTCACCTGTTCCGTTTACGTCATCTAACTTTAAATACAATATGGCGTTTTCTTGAAGTTGTTATGAATTCTTCTGTCTATACTCTGCATTTAGCTTAGATCATGTACCGCGTTTAGTGAACCGTATTATCCATCACTAAAATGTGAACCATCCTATTACGAAAAAAATGGATATTTATAGAAAATAAATTAGAATACGATATAAAATAAAAAAAAGAAAAATCAAAGGAAAGGAGTTTAATGACGAAAATAGAAAAAGGGCCAACTAACTCGCCCGTGAATTCATATGCACATGATTTACTCGGTAGTCGCTAAAATGGCTAAGTAAACCCTAAAAGTCCACCCTCGTCTATCGTACCAAGACGTGGCTTTCTGCATGTAAGCTTACGCACACATAATGACATTAATTTTCCAATGTATTTGTTTAATTTACTCTGTAATTAATGTGAACAAAGAGAAAATTGTTAATACTATATAAGTTTGTCTGTTTATGGATTAGTTGCCTTCAATATTTGATGGACATATCAAGTGATTAGATAGGTCATCAGATTCACTCACAGTTCCATGTAAATTTATACTCCTGTTGTTTTAACGTGAATGTTGAAAAAGGCAATTTTTCTACCCTGGCTTAACTTTTCACATTCGAGTCAGAAACGAAAAAAAAACTTTACTTTCACATTGATTGTTTCATACAGGTGGTAGATTCAGACAACAGTTTAAAATATAAAGCATAGGGGCCACAACAAAGTGTTTTGAAGACTTTTCTTTAGTTACACTAAGACCCTACTTTTATATAAACTTAACTTAATGACATGCATTTTTTTTCCCTGTGTTTGTGTTTTATTCCTGTTCTTTTTCACAAAGACAACAAACTATCAAACAATATCTAAAGCCTCTTGCTCAGACAACATTTTTCAAATTATAATAATTAATCATATTATTAATCGATAAAAAGCTGAAAATAACTTCTGATTAATTAAACAAAGATAAAAGAAAAATTCACACTTACGATTTTGTTTTCCATTGTAAAGAACTAAAGAGTTTTACTGATATATCTGTAAAACTACTAATCATCCACTTTTAGCATTTATTCGCTGACAATCCGATAAGATTATTCGCCAGATCGTAAGTGATACGTGTCCCTTGCTGCTGCACGTTCCCGATGATCGACAATGAAGACGAGGTCGGAGCAAAAGCAAAGCAGAACGTTCCGGCATCATCAATAGGGATTAAGTAATTCTTCGCCGGCAAATCAAGCGACTTTCCGCCGGTGAAATGAAACGCGACGGTCGGGACTTTCACGGTAGAGAGAGACGAGAAGTCGTAGCAAGTGTCGAAGAGAGAAATGCTCGATGTTCCCTTTTTCAGATTCGCGGTTAGTTTAACAAACGCGTCGCGCAGCGAGTTATAGGCCTGAGTCTGAAGACGAGTCACGGCGGTTCCACAATCCAAGATCACTCCTCCGGCTCCCGAAGCATCGACTGCGAACACCGACGAAGGGATCGAAACTTGTTGACCACCGACGCTGAATCCGCTGAGTCCAACATAGTAGAAAGTGTCGATCTTGCTGTTACGGAGAAGCGGAGCTGTCGCGTCTCCAGTTCCGACTTGGACCGAGTTGAAATCGAGACTCGATGATTTCCCAGAGTCACGATCAACGAGGCAGTACGAAAACGATTTCGCTTTGATCTGATTCGTCATCGACAAAGCTCCACCGCCTAAACCGAGTAAACCGGCTGCTCCAGTGAAAAGACCTTCGTTATCGTGACCACACCCCAAAGCAACGTCGTTTACCTTCCCGGAGTTTCCAAACGTCACCGTATCGGTAGCGTAATCTCCGACAGTGAAAGATCCGTCGCCATAACTAACTTGGTAGAGACATTTTTCTGAGCGACAAGCAGAGACTTCTAGAGCAGCGCACTGTGGAGCAGAGCAAGTGAGCGATTTGAACGTGGAAGACGAAGTCGGGTCGAAAATCGGGTCGGATTGTTGATAACAGTCTGAGCAAGGTTGGCACTGGATCCAGTTTACGTCGCTTCCTGTGTCGAGCACCATGTACATCTCTTTCGCCGGAGTCCCGACTCCAATTCGCGAGAAATACTCGCCGCTTCCTTGGCTAGCTCCGGAGACGACAGGTGTCGTAAGATCCTCGGGTTGGTATCGGGTCTCGTCGTTGTAAACGGGATGGAGATCGGATCTGTCGATACCCTCGACGGAAAATCGGATTTTGGCGGCGATTCCGGCGACTCGGGATGAGTCTCGCTCGAGTCGACTCAGTACTAAGCTCTTGTAGTCCTTGTGCTGTGATGCGACGAGAGTGTCTCGTGAGTGAAGCTCTAGAGATACTGGAGAAGATGAGTTGAGGAAAACCGGATGGGATTCGTACTCGAGTTCGGGTAAGGTGGTGGTGAGTGAGGAACGAGTCGTGTCGATTGAGAGGATGTGTTGGGTTTGCTGGAGAGATGAAACGACGTCGAGCACGGTGGTTTCATGTGAAGTAGGTAGAGAGCGAGAAGAAGCATCGGTCATGGTGAGGATAAGAGAGAGAGTGAGGACGGAGAGGAGAGAGAACAATCGCGCGAAAGCCATCATTACCGGCGAATATGTGGAAAATGAAGAGAGGAAGAAATATGTTACTTATAGGAAAATCAAATAAAAGTTGCGGAGAGAGTCACGCCAGAATTGCTGTGCTTATTATAAAAGCCACGTCAATAATCTATCATCCTGTTAAATATTTGGGGTTCACATTATCACTATTTTTTATACAAAAAAAAAAAATATAGTATCTAAACTAACAATATATATATGTATATTAAATCATAAATATCAATGTTATCCTAACATAATAGAATATTTATACCCACAAAAAAAAATACTGTATGAGTATATTTTTCATGCCTCCAAAAAAAATTGTACTCGGTCGAATTTAACACAAATTACAGCTAAGTGTAGGTCGTAGTTGATAGGGATTGGACCTGCTAATTTCTTACTAAAGATGTGTAATTATTATTAACATCCTAAAGATGTGTAGTTATTTATATATTGTAAAGAACTTCGACTAAACAGTGCGGTTTCTTCAAACTGTTAGATCCAAAACAATTTGGAAACTAGTGGTTATAGCTAGCTATATCGAACACATGATTTTCTATTAACCATCAATGATTTTGTTGATCTCTGGACTCTACTAAAGAATTCAATATGTTTATGTGGATAAAATGGTAGTTAACGAGAGAAGTGGGTAAGTTGTTAACTTCGTTAGACGAGATTTGGGTTTATTTCGCTTTCCCTGAATTAATGGTAACGCACCCTTTTGCGCTTTATTTTTTCATCTTATTATATACATTTTCTTTACCCACTTTTACTTTTTCCCTTAATAAGATTATGCATTAACGGTTTATAATTACTTATATCCCTTATGCCTTTGGGAATTACTTTAAAGTTTTATACAACTTTAAGAACATTATAATGAAGACGCAATAATAGAGTTTTTTTCCCTTGTCAAATGCAAGATTGCTAAAAAAGAACCGAACAGACAGTGCCATTATACTAGGCATGTAAAAATTAATATAAACAATGTATGAGTATAAAAATATACAATATTGATTTATTTTTGTTTTCTCATACTGTATCCTCAAAAATTATCGTATTTTATGTTAATTGATTACTGGGCTAAATCTCTGAATTGTCTCACCTAAATCTAAAACTGGCCCGTTTTAACAAAGATAAAAGGTCCATTCGAGGTCTGTTTTAGAAGAAGAAACTTGGAAAAAAAGATATTATCCATATGGCGCCAAGCGGTGTGTTGTGTGTGGTTTTCGACTTCTCTCAATTTTTCTGAGTTTTCCTCTCAAAATCAAAATGCGTTGCGTGGGTTGTTCTTGGTCACGGCCAAGATCCGCTTTCCGAAGCTCCTTCGGTGGTCACCTTTCTTCTTGTTTTCATCGACCTCCTTTATCGTCTCTGTCTTTTCCTTCCTCTTCCGATGCGAGCTTCGTCGTGTCCTGCTCCTCCACATCTGGACCGTCCGATCTCAAAGATTCTTCAAATCGCTCATACAGCCGTCGATGGTGCAACCCTCTTCCTCAGCCGACTTCTCGGATGGTTCGTGACTGGATCGATTCAGATACGTCTCCAGTTTCCCAAGGTAGTAGTATGATGATGATGATGATCGTTTCGTTCCTACTCATGAAATGTTATATATCCAAATATTTATGAAGTAAGATACCAAACTTGGGAACGAGTTTCTTTACAGGGTGAGATTCCAAACGTCTAGTTAGATATTAGATAGGATCGAGTTTATGTTCGTCCATGTACGTTTTCCCCATGAAGCATATGAAACTGGGGTAGCCTTTGTTCTCACTTAGTGTCTTTATGTGATAACATAGATTCAGAGAGATTCACTTTAGTGTCGTACAACATACTGGGAGATAGAAATTCATCATATCACAGAGATTTGTACTCCAATGTCTCTTTCCCTTACCTCAAGTGGGGCTACCGCAAAAGGTTGATATGCGAGGAACTGATTCGTCTCAAACCAGACATAATCTGCATGCAGGTAATATAAGCTCTCCTTCTTTTTCTTGACAAGGAGAGTTATGTTGATCTTAATTTCGTTGGTTAAGAGAGTATGTTGATTCTGTTACGGATCCTTGTAGGAAGTAGACAAGTATTTCGATCTATTCAGCATGTTGGAGAAAGCTGGATATGCTGGCTCCTACAAGGTTTCTGTATTTCCTCTTATGTACCATACCAATGAAATTGGCTTTTCTTAATAAAAAAATGAGTGGCATGACATGTAAAAACATGGCTGGTCGGTTTCATTTACCTTTTCTTCTGAAGTCTCAGCAAATTTTTTATTTCTATAGAGGACTACAAATATAAGCTTTGAAATGGCAGCGGCGAACTGGAGATAACATTGATGGGTGCGCAATGTTTTGGAAGGCCGACAGGTAAGCTAAGATTGTTTGACTCAATATGTATCAGCCTGAAGAAAAACGACAACAATCAACTACGTGTTGTTTAAGATATATGTTCTTTTGAAAAGGTTTCGGGTTTTGGAGAGGGAAAACATTGAGTTTAGTCAGTTTGGGATGCGTGATAATGTTGCACAACTTTCTGTTCTCGAGGTACCACTTCTTTCTTAATGTTTTACAAAATTTTTCCATGTATATACTTAGGTACTTGATCTAGTTTTTTTTGAGTTTCCGTCAGCTGCGGAAGTCTATGTCAAGAAAGCTACTGGTGGGAAACATTCACGTGCTTTATAATCCAAGTAAAGGAGATGTGAAGCTGGGTCAGGTAGGTGTCGACGTTTCAATTGGTAGATGCACTATATGAACAATTGACAGTCATGAAGTTTACAAAATGTTGATTGGTTCGTGTGTCCTTGAAGTGAAGAGATGTTCTTTTGCATGATTTTTTAAACTAGCTAGTTCTGAGTTTCAGTCAAGAGATTTGTGGTTTTACCTGAGTTCCTAATTGTTCCTTTGTCTTAGATCCGTTCGCTCTGCTCAAAGGCTCACTTGCTCTCTAAGAAATGGGGTGATATTCCCATTGTTCTCAGCGGAGATTTCAACTGCACACCTCAGGTACATATCTTTTCAAGTAAACGCATTCTCGTTGATATTTTGATATAATATTCTCTTTGGTACATCTTGTGTATTTGTTTATCTCATTATTTGATACTATCTAATCACGCGCAGAGTCCATTGTACAACTTCTTAGCGTCCTCTGAGGTACGAACATTTACAATCTTGCCTCAGTCAAACTACTCATTTGTCCCTTTAAGTCGGATTATTTTTCTATCTTACAGCTGAATATCCTGAAACATGACAAAAGAGAGCTGTCTGGCCAGAGAAATTGTCTCCCAAACCAAGTTCTTGAGACCGGAACCAAACCTAGTAATACAATAACTTCCATAAGCAGGTATGATTATTTTCTTAAAGATTTGATCAGGTTCTGCAGTTAAGGCTTGTTTGGTGTCTGCCTTGTGAATCCATTGTGTTCACTTGTGGTTGATATTTTTGTCTCATACACTGCGAATATAAACAGTTAAAGAACAGTTTTTGATACTCATTGGTTTCAGATGCTCAAGTACTTCTTGGACCAACAAAGAAATCTGTGTCGCGACCGGGCAAGAGAACTCGTACTGGGCTGTGCATCCGTTGAAACTCAATAGCTCATACGCTTCAGTTAAGGTAACACTCACAATGCATTACTGTTTATACATGGCCAGAAATAGTGGAAGAAAGTATATATGTATTATTCAAATCTGCAACAAAAAGCTAAATATGATCATGTTCATGGTACACGACAGGGCTCAACACATACCAGAGACTCTGTTGGTGAACCTCTAGCAACCTCGTATCACTCGAAATTTCTAGGAACAGTTGATTACCTTTGGTAAAACATTTGTAAATAAATTCAAATTTGATTTGATAAAATTTAATAGTTGGCTGATGAAACTTATTGTAAACACATATATGTGTCTGGTTCAGGTATTCCGATGGTCTTGTCCCTGCAAGAGTTCTTGATACACTTCCCATTGATGTTCTCTGCAAAACCAGAGGTCTTCCTTGTCATGTAAGTATTATTAAACAGTTTTTAAAAAGTTTGGTGAAATTGGTTTTGTTACCAACACAATGGCCTAATGCTTTAGCCTCGTTCGTCTCTGGTTTTGCAGGAATTGGGAAGTGATCACTTGGCACTGGTTTCCGAATTTTTCTTTGGTGGAATCTGAAACCAGCTTAGTTTTGCTTACGGTTACATATTTGTCTATGATAAGCGTACCGAAATTACCGGATCACGGCACGAAATCAAACCGACTTTTCGGTCAATAATTGCATGTAAATCACCAGAACCATGTTCTCAGTTTACTTTCCTTTTGATCCATCCATTTTCTTCTCATTTTAATTAATTAATTATTAACTCTGAAAATGAACCGGATATGAGATCGGTTTGAGAGATACCAAAAAAATTAAAACCAAAAGAAGGTATTGAACCACTCGGTACGGTTCTTGTCTGGTTCAGGTAAATGAAAACGAGATCAAAGGCTTAAAGATTGTGATAGTTGTAAACTGCAAGTAAAGAAAGAAAGAGAAGAAAGCGAGGAAATGGCGTTGAGCTCGCAGACATGGGGTTACGCACGGATCATAGCTGGAACACTACTCGGGGGGACTCTCGGATTCTACGTAATGCATCGCGTCGAAGTTAGCTACAAGGTCAGTTTCTTCTCTCCTCTGAGAAAGCTTGTGCTCGACTCTTTAGACTGGGGTGGTTTATCTATATATTTTTATTTCTTGACACTTGGGTTGCACGCAGATGAAGATGGAAGAAGCGTTAAGGCAATACGAGAAGGAAATGAAGAAGAGACAAGAAGAAGAGAATCTCGGTCAGATCAGTGAAGATTCCTTTTAGCTGTTCTGACTTGCGTGGGAGCATGCATTCAAAGTGTTCGATGAATTGCCCAAGAGAGTTTTTTTATATTTTATTTCTGTTTTCTCCTGTAATTTTCGATCTGGTTTGGTTTGGTCAGGCATAATGAAATTTGGTTTAATAATATATACCATGATAAACCAGAGAAACAGCGATATCAACATGTACTTGAAAGTTTTATTCACTAGCCGATGAAATTAGTTATTTTCATTCAGTGTAATAAATGCGACTATTGTTCTTGGTTATCATCTGCTCGTCCAATGGATAGATATATGCCAGAAGGTAACTTATGGAGTGCAAATGGAACTAAGATCAAATAGATAATTAGACAATATCAAATTTCTCAGAAAATAAAAATTTAAGGTTGAATTGAGTGCAACAGGCAACAGGCAAGGGATGTCTTATCAGCGTGAACTTCACGTGCACGGTGCATCCCCTCCACATTGCCCTTTGATGCTTTTTTTTATAAACGACCGTAATTAAGTTTGATTACTCTTTTCAATCATAATGAATTAGATGTGATGGATTCGACCTTTTACTTTCTAAATTTGAATTTAGTATCCATTCTCCCATGTGATTTTCCACTATTTCTGAAACAGTTGATTATCTAAAAATTTTAGTCTATACATTTTTATTTTGAAGTCGTAATCTCCATAGATAAAGACCTGCTTTTATTATTTTGTGTTAGATTTACAAAACTTATATTATCCTTGAAAGGTATAATATAACATTAAAACTGGAATCTTAACTTATCATTAGTGAAAACTTATATTATCCTCCATATAGACTTGACCTTAAGTCATCATGATTTTGAATTATTAGATGACCAGAGATTTATATGCCAAATATCATAATAACAGGTGGAGTCAGTAGAGTAGCTGATATTCTTTAGTAACTTACGTTCTTGATTTCAGTTTTTTTTTTTGTTGTCACCCTCTTGATTTTATGAGTATTGGAATGAGAGAGATATGATAAGATTCAGTCGTACAGTGCTAGTATATATGAATTAGTTTAGTGAAATTTTAGAATTATGCAAAAAGTTTCGGTATTGGAACGTTTGATTTAAAAACAAACCCGAACTCATGTCAAATAACCGTATATTCTAACATAACCCAATCATACTAAATAAACCCTCCACCGATGATGAATCTCTGAACTGAAAGGAGACAAGAAAACAAAACATCAAATAGTTTCAACCATAATGGGAAGCTATTCGGTCACACTCTACATGTGGCTTTTGTTTTTGGGTTGTTTCGTTGAAGGGTCCCGAATCAATGGTGTGGAATACTTTCTCCTTAACTCCTTTTCTCTCTCACTCCAATATAATGATGAAAGTTCTCTTTCCTTTTAAACACCCTTTAAATATCAAACAATCATCACGTTAATTACATCTGAACCTTCCATAATAAAATAAACAAAAAAACGTTACATATATATAGAAAGAGCTAGAGAAACAATGAGGAAGAAGCCAAAGGAGGAGGCAGTGAAGTATTGGGAGAAGAAGACGAAGAAGTCAAAGGAGGAGGCAGTGAAGAATTGGGAGAAGAATACGAAGAAGTCTTGTTCACCAAAACGAGTTGGGGAATTCCTGAAAAAGAAAAGAGGAAGATTCTACATTATTGGAAAATGTATTACTATGCTTCTTTGTTCGCACGAGTAATCATCAATACACACATTTGTATATATAGATGATGATAGAGGTATGAAAAGGAGAGATAGCTCACATATTTACATCTTTGAAACTGCGCTGTTTTTCTCTGAGTTCGGGTGTTTTCTTGTTGTTATATTACATTATTACTCAATATTGTTTTCTTGTCAATGGATGATTTATGTATTTTAATCATATTGGGTAATTTGTTTTCATACAAAGGTAATTTATTTTCAGAACGTACATGTGACGTTATACAAAACTGTAGGACTAAATAAATTGACAATATTTATCAGTGCCAGTACCTTAGATCATCCTCCACCTTGAATATCATTACATACGATTTATTATTTGTGAAACTCGAGATGGCATTGGCTGCAGCATGCTTTCCCGACCTACCATAGTGATCTTTTCTACTTCAATTGTTCCTCACTGTAACCATTGATGGCGGTTCTAAAACATATTCTTTCAGAGGCAGAAGCTATACAAATCTTTGTAACCTCCCATCCTTCTGCCATACGTTTCCGAATAATCCCATCATTCGGAACTCTGTCGTTGATATCTCCTTTTTCTAAATTTATGGATAACCACTGCGATTCTTTTCTCCTCATCAATGAAAAAACTCTCAAAGTAATAAACTAACTGATGATGAGGATGAAAAAGATCAATGAGTGGTGCCATATCCACTGCTAAGAATAACTTGCTCCATGATACACCGCATTGAGCTCAATCTTATCTGTAACCATATCTCAAATCTCACATGTTTTCTGCTGATATAACACCGCAAGGTGTTTTCCTCTACCTCTTCTTCTCATTCCAGTACTACTACACACGAGCCTAGTTTTGTCTCAAGCATAAGAGTAAGACGTTGCAGTGAAATCTTTTTGATATTTCGACTTGATCTGAAACTTGTAGGCTAGTAATCTTACATATTCCCTCCAGATGGTGAGTTGCTACTTAGTTATCTTAGAGACATCTCTAACTGCGAATAGTTTGTTTATTGCATACTTTTGCAAACAACTCGTTAACTGGTTTGTTTTTTTTTTCAATTTTTGAGGTCCACACTTCAGAGCATGTTGACGCTGTTGATATTACAAGCCAGCTTCTCTATAGGTTTGAATTTACCCGTAACTTCGCAGTGTTCTGCATGCAAAACATGCCTGTTTACCTGATTTGTTTGTGTTCCTCATTTATCTATTTTTGCTCTCACTGCTCATCATTTTCCCCATTGTCTGGCAGCTACTTCACCTCTGACACATATGCTAATGAGTATTCAGCACGTGCTGCTAGACTTGCAGCAGGTTTGTGCGCTGATCTGGCTACAGAAATTTTCTCTGGCCGTGTAAAAAATGGTTTCGCTTTGGTATGTCAAAAATTCACCATTGTTTCAAAATTTAAAGATGGAACTATACGTTTGATTGAAATTGAAATTACAACATATTCGCTTTTAAAAATGTTTGATTGAATCAGGTTAGACCTCCCGGTCATCATGCTGGCATCAAACATGCTATGGGTTTTTGCCTTCACAATAATGCAGCTGTTGCTGCATTAGTAGCACAAGCAGCAGGGGCAAGGAAGGTGCTGATTGTGGACTGTGTAATGTCGCTGATAACTCGATGCTGGGTGGTTTTGTAGAACCTTAAAATTCTTAATTCTTGCTCTTTGCATCATGTGTTTAGGCGAATAAGAATATTTTCTCCATTGTTGCAGGATGTCCATCATGGAAATGGAACCCAAGAGATATTCGAACAAAACAAATCTTTAAGCTGCCTAATTCTATGCATGTCTCCTCATCGATTCTTGTGTGGGATACAGTAAATTGTTTTTGTGAATTGACCTATTTTGCACTAATTATCGGGAACAATTGTATAGGTATTGTACATATCCTTACACAGACTTGAGGGAGGAAACTTCCATCCGGGTACTGGAGCTGCTGATGAGGTACCTATGCTATTCTGTTGTACATTTGCTCATCAAGTATTTCTTTAGTAGAATTTTGTATTGAGTTTGTATTATGTGGTGTTATTTTGTGCTTTCTGTCCTGTTTCGAACATCTATCAAGTGTAGCAGAGCCAAAGTTCCTAATATTTTGGTGTAGGTTGGTACAAATGGTGCTGAAGGTTATTGTGTATATGTTCCATGGAGAGTTGGTGATAAAGATTATATCTATGCCTTTCAGCATGTAGTTCTTCCCATAGGTACAGAGTCGTGTTCTGCTTTCCATAGTTGATGACGAATATGCTCAGGAAGTGAACCGATCTTCTGAATGTACGTTCATTCTATAATTAGTCTAATTCTAACTGGAACCCTTCCCTTGCAGCTTCTGTGTTTTGTCCTGATTTTGTCATCGTATCAGCGGGATTTGATGCGGCTAGAGGAGACCCACTAGGATGCTGTGGTGTAAGTTTTTATATTCCAGGGCTGTTATTGACAATTTCTGGAGTCAGTATTGTTCTGTACAATCTATTGCCAATTCAAGTTTGGTTTTAAGAAATCAAGTTTACTCTTACTCTCAGGTAACTCCAGCTGGTTATTCTGGAATGACACAGATGTTGGGTGATCTGTGCGGCGGGAAAATGCTAGTTATTCTCGAGGGCGGGTACGTGTTTTTGCAGCTACAATCTTCGCTCCATATCTTCTTCTGCTACAGCAGTGATCAAGGTTAATCTCTATTTTCAAACTCCGTGTCTTTTAAAATCTGCATTTGGCTATGGAGACAAACGTTTATTGATGATCACGCTTAATCTATAAAGGTGCTTCTGGGTGAAAATCCGGGAAACGACTTGCCAATCGCGACCACGCCTTCAAGAGCTGGCCTGCAAACTGTATTTCTTATCGTTAAGTGTAGGACATTGATGTAGATATCTCGATTCTGTTCAATATTTCTTAGCGTTAAGTGTCAGAAAGAATTGTATTTGTCTGAAGCTTCATAAGAGATCAACGAAAATAAACTTTAATTACAAAAAGGATGAAATGTTGTTTTCGTCCACATACGACTAGGCCCAAAGGACACAACTACCACAAGTCTACTACTAGAGCCGACTGAGCCAATTTACAAATACAAAACCAAAAAAAAACAAGTGAAAGTGAATTTAATTGGAACGGCTGTTTCAGAGGAACCGCTTGAGCCAGTGACAGTCCAAAGCATCTTTCTCTAGCTCTTCTTTCATCTCACGTACGCGTTGAAGTGAATCTTTAAGCTCCATTTTATCAAGTGGCATCTCTGCAAATTCTTTCAGAAATTTGTGGGCTCGCGCTGCTCCTCTCGAGACTTCCTCTGGATCGTCTTCTCTGCTCTTTCTCTTCCCACTCTCCTGCAACACAACACAAGAATTTTCATCTTTGTCACAATTCTCAGTTAAGATTTTTGTTTTCTCAGTTGAGATGTTTTAAACTGAAGAATGGGTGAACGATTTCCATCTCCAGTGGAATAAACAAATTCAGACCTCATTGTTGACAATCATGGAGGACGGAGAGAAATCTTCCAGTTCTGCAGCTTTCTCTCTTGCGAGCGCCACTACGCTTTCAGGGAAGTTGGCAAACTCAGCCACATGAATCCCAAAGCTCTGGTCACATGCCCCTGGTTCAACCTAACCAGACAAACAAACAGCACATCAAAACAATCTAATTTGAAAAATCAAACAGAGACACTTAAACGAAGAGGGTGCAAAAGAGAAATTCAAGATTCGTCGCATCTGAAACTTCCTTTTAAACTAACCTTGTAAAGCATGGTGAGTTTGCGGCTTTCTGTGTCAATGTGTGCGCTGACGTGGAAGTTTGCAACACCAACCGTGTTACCTGCGACCTCAGAGTTTGCTTGAGCCAAGGCAGTAAGTTCGTGGAAGTGAGTAGCAAACAGAGTCGGGGCTTTCTTTACTTGAACCAGATGCTCACATATAGCCCATGCTAGACCTGATATAGTCACCAAGATAATGTTAACAACTTAATACAGCAACTTAACTCAAATCCAAATAAAACAGAAATTGCAGTTAAACTAACCAAAACCATCATAGGTTGATGTTCCACGGCCCAGTTCATCGATTATTATCAGTGATTTATCGGTAGCTCCTTTTAATATCGAAGCGGTTTCAAGCATTTCTTGCATGAAAGTAGACACTCCGCGCATCTAAAACACGAAAGGGAAAAAAGGCTTGAAATAAGATTTTTACACCAATCAGCAGTTTCAATTACAAAGAAGCAGCTAGTTAAACTCACTTGGCAATCGCCTGCTCCTACACGAGCGAAGATACAGTCTCTGATGGAAATTGAAGCTTTATCACAAGGAACAAAGGAACCAACTTGAGCCATCAGAACAGTCACACCAACCTGAAATATACAATGGCAGGAAACCGGATTTAATCGTATGCCTATATAGAAAATCGAACTACAGGAAATCATCATACCTGGCGAATGAAAGTGGACTTCCCTCCCATGTTAGGCCCTGTTATTATTTGAAACCAACTCTTCCCTCTCATCTGATTTTACAGAACAATAAACCGGAAACAAGGAATTGCTTCAAGTCCAAACAGGGAAACAAAGAAAAACAAAGCCTGTCTGGTTTATTTTACCATATAACAATACTTACAAGTCTACAATCATTTGGTATAAAATTCACCCAATCTTGAGCTTCTACGCATGGATGTCTGCTTCCTTCTAGTACAATGTCTCCAACATCCTGCAAATTATAGAAAATTCTCTCAGCAGCATGACATAAAACAGCAAAGAAAAAACCCTATAATTTTTGAAACGAAACAATCAAATCAACTTGCGGTTGTACTAACCGAAGAGGCGACTTCTGGCCTACAGTAAGGAGTAGGGCAACTGGCAGCCAAATCAGCAAAGCTTAATAAAACGTCCATTTCAGAGAGCAACCCTGCTAACTCCTCAAACACCTAAACCATTCAATACACATATAAATTCCATACATATTTTGCTATGATTAAAGATAACCATTTTTGTAACAGGCCAATTCTTTTTATGAATAACTAGACATACCTCCGAGAAGCTCGCAACAGTCTGAACTACGCGATCAACGAGCTCCTTTTGACAGCTCTTGTAATCGTCCACAACACTTTGGTACTGGTCCCCAAGTTTCTTAAGCTTTGTGTTCGTGAACTTGACTCCGTCTTTGCGAGTCTCCAGCACCACAAACTGTGTCGTCAGCTTCTTCCTGATTTTTGGCTCTTCCTTCTTCGTGATCCTGAACACATGCCCAAATTGCGCTGCTTTGTCAAGTTTTAAAGCCTTGTCCACCTGAAGATCGAGTTCCATAGCCGTCTTTTTGTGCAATTCGTGAATCTGCTGCTCCAGCAATTCTTTCTGATCTTTCAGGGATGATAATGTGGTGTCGTAGCTTGAAGATATCATGTATTCTCCATTTTCTAGCTGGTCAAGATCTACAGAGTACTCTACCAGCTCAATGAACTTGCCGAGGTGATCGGCGTCTGTTAAAGCCTCAAGCTTTTTCATGTATCTCTTGCTGATGAGTGATGAGAATTCTCCAGTGTACTGTTTTAGTGATGTTTTGATGAAGGGAAGCCTTATGGTTGACTGCACAGAGAAGATGAAAACTGAATTAATAATGAAATTCATAGAAACTTAATAACACACCTATAAAGTCAGAGAAACATTAATACATTTACGACAATGAAAGTGCAATATTTAAACCAAAGAATCAGATTAAAGTACAGAAAGTACCTGATAGAGTTTGATAATGTGCTGTAAACCGCCTCTTCTTCTTTCGAGACTCCGCACAAGCCTCTCAACATCTGAGATTCGCTTCAGATGCTGTCTAAGATCTTGCCTTAACCCAGCTTCTTCAACAAAGCACTGAACTATATCTAATCTCATCGTAATCTCATTCAAATCCATGAGAGGTTGCTTGAGCCACATATGAAGCAGTCTCTTACCCATCCCTGCGGTGCATGTTCTGTTCATGAGACCAAACAAACTGAAATTCTTATTAGCATCAGTTTTGCTCTCCATCACATTCAAGGCCCTCATAGCTGCAGAGTCGAGTCTCATGAATCCACCGATATCATATCTGCGGACTGTGAAGTTCCCATAGTTACCCTCATCCGAAAGAAGTTCAGAAAACGAGAGTAATGCACCTAGAGCAGGAGTCGCAAACTCAAACCCGGATATCAAATCTCTAACAGGTTCAATATTCCCCTTCACCAATCTCTTTAAATCAGAATCTAAATCTCGTCCTTTGAACTCCTGTCGCTTTCTCTCTGTTATCATCACAGCACACCTCTCCAGAGACTCATATAGGCTTTTGAATTCATTGGATTTGCCGGATTCAGCTGGGAAAATGCATTCTTTTGCGCCTATAGCAACCAGAGAAGACTCCAGGTTGGTGAAGCGGCTATCATCAAGAAATTCAGCTAGCCCCAGGGTCCGCCTGGTGAGATCAAGATAGGCCATCCCGATAACGCATCTGCTCTCCTGAAAACTTGGAAATAAGGAGACAACAACTGGCGTGTCCTGCATTTCGTTGTTTGCAAATAGAACATCTTCAAAGCTTCCAATGTTTCCAGGAGAACCTGTTTTCACAAGTCTCCAATTCGATCCGCTTCCCTCGTAAAGCTCAACGGTATGATCATTCCGCTCCAGGAGAAGATCCCGAGCAATCGTTTCAAACATGTTCTTACTGATGCTTACGCTTGAAAGAGCATTTGTTCCACTCCCAAGCTGGCGTAGAGCAGTGGTTGTATGATAATAAGTCTTTGCAATGAAAACTGAATTCTCGCCATGAGCTGTATAATAGTCCTGCAAATGCATTTAATATGTTTATACAAACCAAAGTCTAGACCAGTGTGAAGTAACAAAAGTTGGACTGTCAAAACTCACCTTGCGATCAAAAAATCTAACAGCTCTCGAGTCCTGAAAGCAAAGAACAATCAAAACCAAATAAGCATTGATCGAGAAAACGTACATAACTCCAGCTTTTTTTCCTAATTCGTTTTCCAATGAGTACATGCATACATTTGCTTAAAACTCTAATCTTAAGACATCTCGTTTCCGAGTTGAGTCGGCGGAGATTATTGCAATTAAGGGTTTTATACAATCCTATTTTTTCCCAGAAATAGAAGAACAAAAACAAGACTTACATTTGGTAGGGTTTTGAAGAAGGAGAGAAACCCTTGAGCCTGCTTAGCATCTTAAAAATGAAAAACACAGCCATCATCAGACCTTTTGTAAAACCCATAAACACAAATGAAAAATCTCATACGAGGGGAAAAAAACTAGGGTTTTACTACCTAATTTAAGCTCCGGAAGCTTGTTCGGCTCCTCGAAATTACCCTCCATCGCCAACTAGAGGAAGCGAAAATCACTCGGCTATGTTCTGCAACTACGGAGCAAATGTTCCTTTTTCTGGGTTTTCCAAAGCAACTGGAATAGAAAGCGACTGGGACTTTTCGAGGCAGATTATGGTGTCGAATTTGGCGGGAAACGGATTGGCGGCAACTTTTCCTTACCGGCGGCGCGTGGAGAAACGTTATGTGAGCCACGCGTGTTATGTGTGGATGTTGGTCCAGAAAGACAAAGGCCCATAAACCTACATTGGGCTTACTGTGCTAAACAAATATCTGTCTATCATTAAATATCTGTCTATCATTATTCGAAATCACAAATCCACAATTTTTAATAAATGTTACAAAAAGAAGAGAAAAAATATTCAATTTCTTGTAGATTTTGGATTGTGATAGATATTCAAAAATCATTATCCAAATAATTTAATATCTGTGATTAATATATATATATATATATAAGTTATATAGGAAAACTTTTTGGACAAAGGGAAGTGGAAGGTTTGTACTAGAAAGCACTATATTGGCTAATAGAGGACGATGATGGCCTTTGATGAACCACAAAAGTCATATGAACTTATCTTTATGTCATTTATGGTTCCCAAATAGTCAGGTATATTCCCCTTTTTTTCTTTCTTTCTTTATTTTATTCATTCCCTATTTAATTTCACTTTCTTTATTTTTGATATATTATTTTAATGATCTTTGATCATATTTGATCTTCATGTATATCAATGTTCTTTACTAAAACCCAAAGTTTCTTTTTGGGAAACGAAATGAAAGCTTATTAGTGATACTGAAAAGCAAAATTTATAAAGGATAAGTAAGTTTGTACAAAACAATCCAATTGTTTTCTTACTAAGAAAAACAAATCCAATTTTTTCATTGTTTTATCATTTTCTTAGAATCAGTGAGTGCATATACGTCTAACATACGATTGTAAGATGTTTTCCAAAAATGTCAATTAGATTGTTAGAATTTAATTTTGAAACCCTAAGAATATTGACATTTTTAATATTTTTTTTCAGATCGTTATTTTCACATAGGTAAAGTCAAGGAAATGGGTATCGGAGTAGTAAATATTGAGTTATTTATTTTTATAAATTAGGGAAAATGTTATTGACAGAAGATATTATTATCACATCATAGAGTTTTAAGTGTCCCCAATTTCTTGTCATGATGATATATCAAAAACTTTATAGAGTACAGCCAAAAGCCATAACATAACATACAAACTTATCTCTGTGCATTTAATCACACCCACACACACGCACACACATATATGCATACAACAGTATTTATTTACCTATACATTTATATATATATGCGTATGTTTGTGCAATTATAATTGACAAAACATATATATTTTGTTATGTCTTTTCCCACTTCGACGTTATGTGAAGTCAAACTTTTAAGAACACTAAGTTCCAATTAGAACACGTTTAATAATAATCAAACCCATCATCATCAAGTAAAACCATCCATCATTTTCAAAGGTTAGTCTATGAATTAGTATATGTTTTCACTTTTCAGAGAATTATCTGGTTTCTACTTTGTTATCTAAAATATTTGTTTTAAAAGAAAATTTTAAATCACACTTTTTACCCTGGGGTATGTATAGAAAACAATAAACTTTTACTTTGTATATTAAAAATTATTCTTAAGAGTATATAAAATCACAATCCAATTGGATATATGTATAGAAGGGGTCTCTTGATTCTAGCGTAATCTTTTTTTATTTCTGCGCAAAGTCTTTTATATATTGTTTATTATGTTAAAAAAAATATTAATTATCCATTCGATCTAATTCAGAATTTACATACACCATATCAAGACATGACATCTTATTAAAATTATACATGATACATAAATAAAGATGTACGTTTGTATATAAATAGGCTGTTACATCATAAACCAAATTTAGAGGTGAAGCATGGAGCAAAAATAAAGTAAGCAAAATGGATATTATTTGAGTGCGGTTGAAGCCATTATAAAGGTTTGAAATGATTAAAATACAAGGGTATCATGACGTTACATCGTCAGGAGGATATAAACATCATTTTCTCAAGTATAAACCCGTCAATTTGAGATTTAAACGCAGGCTCAATCTACGATTAAAATTAAACAAATTAAATAAAGATAATCATTATATAATTTATTCGTTTGAGAATATACATGTTATTATATTCTACAGATGATAAATTCAACATATACTAGATATGATAAGGGCTATTTTAAATGTTGAACAAAACATAATTTCTTTTTTAAAAAATAATATATTTTTTGAATGAATGTAAAATTTATTCAATAAAAAACATGGTTTTATATCTACTATTTCATTAGTTTAGTTAGTTAGACCTTTTTACTTTTTCCTCTCCAAAATATTGACAAAAAGCATAAAAAAATCAAAGAATTAAAGAAATCACACTCCTATATTTTCTTCACATTCTTGTGGCGAACCAGTACATTTACCACATGAAAACTTACAGTTAAAAATATGCTTTTAATAAAATATTAGGATGTTTTATAATTGATATCATACCATTCTGATCAATATGGTGGTGTCTCTAGATTGCTAGGTTATTTGATTTCCAAAGAAGAACAATAATATGAAATTTTGGTGTTGTCAAATCTCCTTAACTTAAGCGTGAAAGTAGGAACATAGGCTATATCTCTATCTTTTCGCTATCCCTAAACCTCGAAGAACAACTACATCAACTTCTTACTCTCCCATTAAGTTTGTCGCGATAATGTGTTCTATTCTCATTAAATTCAAATTTTTTAGATAAATTCGTTTCTCTTTATTCCTGTAAACTAATTTGACATAACCAACTTATATAATCGTGGTCTATATTCAAGAGAGGATTCTTTCTGCAATTTAATGATCTTTTGAACCGATTTAACAAACCAAAACAAATAACCAAAATACTAAGTTCAGACTAACTCTTGAGGAACCATTTTTGTTATAGCTAGTTTCTTTAACATAATTGATAGTTTTTTTGGTTTTTTCAACAATTGACAGTTTTCTATTTAATTATATATTTATTATTATCTCCTTGAAGTATTGTGAGTACTTATTCAAACTGAAATTTAGTGACCATAAGAAAATTTATTTATGTTGTCATTCCAAAAAAGAAAATTCAAGAACTAGTCTCTACAAACAAACAAAAAAAAGTTTAAGGAAATGGAAGGAAGAAGAAGTCAATATTAAATTTTTCCCATGAAGAAAGTGGAGACAAACACACATTATTTTCCAGAACAAATTTCCATGAAAGGCAATTCCGCAAATGAACGTTAATCTAAAAGAGCATTGAGACTCTTTGCTATAAATAGAAAATGATACATTATCAACTCAAGAACCAAAACAACAACAAAAATATTATATAAAAATAAAGTTGGAATTTTGTACTTTTGAGAGTGATAATGAGTGACTGAGATTTGTAACCAACGAAATTGGGAACAGAAGTTAGCTAATATAACACATAATGAAAGCACTCAGGGGAAAAGCAAAATCAATCTCACTTTTGTAAAAAGTGGGCATTGAAACTTTATTTTTGAAACTTTTATTTTGAGTCTCACTATAAACAACTTAAATTGAATCACCAAAAAAAACCTAATGGTGAAATGATATATATCTATGTTGATGTCTCCTTCATGGGTTTTGAGAAAGAAAAACTGAAAGCAACCTTAGAAGAAGCCAGCGAGTCCTTCCATTATAGTCATGTGGTCCTCCTGATAATGGCAGGCCTAGAGAGAGAGAGAGAGAGAGAAAAGAGAGAAAGAAGAGAGAGCATAGGATGCTGGATAATTAGGTACAGAAGGCGGCATGTATAAATGGAAAGAGTTGATAACAATGGATGACCAAAATAGACGATTTTTATTCACAATGAGAGTGTTTCATCTTTGTACGTAACTTCTCTATAAGTTTGTGACGTTCCTGCAGTGTATACATATATTGTATTTTGCGGACGTTTTTGTGTTACTGCTTGTGCACTGGTGAGTGAGTAGCTTTTAACTATTGTGTTCGGTTTTCACACATTAACTAGGATATGTAACTAATACTACTAATTAGTTTTAACTGTCAACTTCAAACTTTATAATTACACTCCTTTTTCTGCTTGTGATCACTCCTTTAATTATTTTTAATATATCAATCATTAATTATTTATTTGTTTACGAGGGTTCTAATGCCTCTCATTCCGTACTTTCAACTAATTCCCTAAGATTTGTAGTATAAGTTACTATCTTAGGGAATACATAAAGAACAAAATTAACACATCACCACTTCACCATATAACTCAACTTTAAATGTTAGAATGACACATTATCTCTTAATATTCTCGTTCTCTGCATAGAAAAGATATATCTAGTATATGTTTTTACATATTTAAATGTGGAAAAATAAGGGAAATTAATGATACAAAAGCTTACAAGATAAGCACGAGAGAAAAAGAGGTTCTCTTTTTAGCGAAAACGACATGTAACATATGTATAAGAGATAATGTGTGTGAGAGAGTCAAAAGAAATAAAAGATTGGTCGGTCATGGCATACTCAAAATTATTGCAGCTTCCTTTTCTTAGGGTTTCACACTGCCACGTGTATTCCTCTTATTTGAAATGAAATTTTATAGTTCTAACTCTCCTCCAATTGGACCAATTTTATAATTACTAGGCTACTAGCTAACCTTTATCACAATTTACTTCATCTTCTTCATGAAAAGTATTCTTAGAATGGATGGGTTTCTTGTGTATCATTGACCCAAAAAAAATTTCATCATTTTAATTTAACATTTAATATCGGACTCTCCCAACATATTCATCAGAATAACAGTATCTATGAGTTACTCGAACCTAATTATTAAAAACAGACCAATTGAAGTCAGTTTGTAAATTGATCAGTGATTCTAAATTTTCATAGGTAGAGATAGATACTAACGGATCCGTAGCCATTTTTGGTTTTTCGGCCTTGAAAATGCTACGTCAAAACAAAGGAATTTTTTTTTTTATTAGAACGCAAAAAAAGAAAAATAAATTGTCAATGCTTTCGTCATTTTTGCTATTTGAACTCAATAGAATATCAATAAATCGACGTAATCGAAAGGGGTTGCTCTTTTTCAAAAACTGATTTATCTTTTATAGATGTAATGCTCAACTTTATAGAAAAATATGTTGATTAACTACTTGTTTAGAATGATTCTAGACATACCACAAAAATATATTTACTCAGGGTGTCTATTAAATCTGTCATCTGAAATGTGTTTTAAGAAAAAAAGAAATATTTCATTCTATTCAATCATGATTTTTCCCTTTAAAATGATCCCAGATTATAATATTTATATATAATATTTATAAATAAACTATCGCACTTTTGATTCGAAGAATACATTCAGTTAATCTCATGCACTTGAAAATATTTTACAACACTATTTTTTATGATTGCAAGTTGTTTTAGAGACTTTTTAAAGTTATTACTCAAGAAATGTCAAGTATAGCTACAGTTTTTTTTTATGTAAGTTGACAAAAGCTGATATTTTAAATGATTTTGGTATACATCAAAAAAAAAATTCACCATAATAATCAAAATCATCTGAAACTTATCAAAACTCTGGTTAGACTGAATAAAAAAATTGTATTTGAATTTTATATAAATATATATATTCTGATGTTGGAATGAAAAAACTTTAAATTCCTCCTTCCCTCTCATTTCCTTAAAACAAAATCTAAAATTACCTTATTTTCTTCTTAAATACTTTTAAAATAAAGGCATTTTTTAAGATGAAATTTATGTACCCGATTTGTTCATACTTAAGATTTTTCATTATACTTTATTTAGAATTCAAATTTTATAATTTTGATCTTCTTAATATGCAAACGAAACTTTCTATCTAAATTTTTTGTTAGTTTTCATTTTCACTGAACTAAATCTCATTGCCTTCCATTTTTTCATTTTATCATATCTTTATCTTTACTTTCTATTATATGTTAAATGATATAATTAAACTAATAGAATTGATCAAACTAAACTCCATGTGTCACTTGTCTAACCAAAGATCCTTTCCTTTAAAGTTAAAGGTTAACAAATAAATGAAAATACATTTTTATGAAAATATCCAATGATATTCATAAAAATTTATTACCGTGATAGCTCAAAGATAAGTCTAATAGCATATATTATGTGATAAATAGCTCTATTGTTAGGCATATTTTAGATTCATATTAAATTCTAAAGATGTGTATATAGATATAATCTTTAATTAATTTGTGGATAGCTATCAACAATTCTATATGTATCAAAAACATATTTTGAGTTCTTATCTAATTTGTAAAGATGAAATATCTCAAAGAAATCTAAGAACATAAACAAAGAGAAGGTCCTATCTATTAAAACAATCCTCATAACCAAATAAAACGGAGATTTATTATTACAATTTCACAAAAACAAAACGAATAAATTTGTCTTTTCATGACAAAAGGAAGAAAATTAGGCAAAAAATAAAGAAAATAATTTCCTCTGGATGTTGTTCCTTCCCCATTATGAAATCCCTCGGCCTCTCTCTCTATAGCTCTCTCTCTCTCTCTCTCTCTCTCTCTCCATTCTAGTTCATAGCACATAGACTCATTTAAGTACATTGCCTGTGTTGTCTTTCTCAACAATAAGTCCTTTACTTCAATAAAGGTACTCTCTTTCTCTCACTCCACACATTTATACACAAACATAGATTCTCTTAAACAAAGACATATTGTAGTATTTGACTAATCACTATTACTGTTCTTTCTTTCATTTTTCTTGATTTTGCAGGCTAAGGAAGAAAAGGTTTTTCCTCTTTCTATAGTTTTGATTGTCTTCGTCATTGGAATAGTAATCTTCTCTTTGATTTTATGCTTTCTCTCATTTCTTTTTTCTCTTTTTGATGCGTGTGAAGAAGGTTTTGGTACAAGTGTCATTCTCAAAAATTTTGTTTTAGGTTTTTTAGTTTAATTTTTTTGCTTCAAAACACCCAAAAAGACATGAACAACAACAAGACTTTCAGTAGTACTAGCACCATCAATGAAGACTACATGTTATTCCCTTATAATGATAATTATTCCTCGCAACCATTACTCCCTTTCAGCCCTTCCTCTTCCATTAACGATATCTTGATTCACTCCAACTCCAACTCCAACACATCAAACAATTTTCTTGACCATCATCATCATCAATTCCTACAAGAACCTTCTCCTTTTTCTCAATTCGAATTCGTCCAAGATTTTGCCCTCCTCGCCTCTTTACTTCCACAAAACATTGGCCATAATGATAACCAAACCATCAGCACCAACGAACATCCTCATCATCCATCACTTCTTCCCTTGAACAACACTATTGGAGAATCCCAACTCGTTGAGCCCTCGGAGACCATAACCACACAGAAAGAAGATTCCCAGAGAATCTCAACTTCTCAAGAGCCAAAAATGAAAAAAGAAAATAAACCAAGCAGAACGGACCGGCACAGCAAGATCAAAACGGCGAAAGGGACAAGAGATCGTAGAATGAGACTCTCGCTAGATGTCGCCAAGGAATTGTTCGGCTTACAAGACATGCTTGGATTCGACAAAGCCAGCAAAACCGTTGAATGGTTGCTCACACAAGCCAAACCCGAGATCATAAAGATCGCGAACAGCCTTTCTAATCAGTTTAACCACGGCGGCTTCAGCAGCGGCGAGGAGTCTCAAACCCGTACGTATACATTCTTTTCTAGTTTTAAGTCTTCTAAAGTTTCGATTTTTTTATGAAAAGTTTTAATCTTTCTTCATGCTTAATCTGAAATTTTAAGTTTCGAAATTAACCAAGGACCGGCGTTAGGATCAACGAACACATCGTCTGATCTATGCGAACTTGCATCTATGTGGACAGTCGATGATAGAGGTAGCAATACTAACACGACCAGTACGTACATTAACCGTTGCCTACTGTTTTACAGTTACATAGTTTTAGTTTTCTATCAAAGAGTTATAAAATAAATTGTAAATTTATCGGTTTGCATTAGAAACAAGAGAAAATAAGGTGGTTGGGAGATCGATGAGAGGGAAGAGAAAGATGTCGCAACCACGAACGCCCATTTTGAAGAAGTTGTCTAAAGACGCCAGAGCGAAAGCAAGAGAGAGAGCAAAGGATAGAACAATGGAGAAGATGACGAAGAGAAGACCACAAGTTAATGTTGTAGAAGCTCATAATCATCATGATGAGGTAGTAAAGAATAATAAAACCGATGTGTATTGGACTAATTCTTTTGAAGTGACGCCCTTCCGAGAAGATATCGAAGAATTTTGCAAGAACGATCATTTGGCAGTTTACAACGAATTTTTGGTGAATAAAAAAGATCACATTTCGGACGAATCATATAATATGATCAACAAATTGAATTCATCATTTCCAATGCTTACTCACCATCGCAGCCAAGGCGCAGCTACTTCCATAGAGGTACATTATTATATATTTACGAGTCACATTCATTATATATATATATATATATTTTAAGATGTTTAGTTTTTGGTGGTTTCTAGTAAATTTAAGTTTTGTAGGCTACCTCAAATCCCAAAGTACCAACACTAATTAGTTAATGTTATATAACGAGATTATCAGTTCGTTTTATGTTTTGTGGGTTAGTTATTTATAATTATCATATAGTTTCATATCAAAAATGATTGAAAGGCGCCGTATTTTTCTAATTGTCTAATATTATGTATTTGCCAAATTTCATTGATTTATTTTTGTTTAGTTACGTACCTTGCAGCAGCAGCATCAGGTTAGGGATGTTCATCACCTCTTGGGGAAACCAAGAGACTTCATGTACAACTATCATAGTATGTGCTGATATCGATTTACCGTTAATTTCTCAAATTAATAATAATTTGTGTATATGTGAATCTTAGTTTTGTATAAAGGCTTTTTCTTCTTCACTTTCTTGTCACATATTAAATCGATGTAAAACAATCAATGCCTTTGTATAATATTTTGTTTTTATAGTTCGAGCGGAACCTTACCTACGACATGTATAGTATTTAAACGCAATTTTGTTAATATTATATGTGTGTGTTTATCATACCAAAATAATAATAATAATAATATTTGTGTTTTTAGTTTGTCGACTATCGTCTGCCTTCAGGGATACAAAATTGTGATAAAGTGGTGAAAACAACAATTGTAAGCTACTATTAATGCTTTAATTCGCTTTCACTCTCTACTGATTCTCTTATATGAGTCCTGGACGTCAATTCTAGTATAGTCGATTAAGCCACAATCAAGAACTTCAAAACCTTTCAAGGTTATTAACTTAATTAAGTGGAGCAACTAATCCAAGGGCCTGTGACTAAATATATTATTCAGAGACGCTATCACTTTCTAATTAATTTTTTATTTAAATGATGTGAAGCTATTTGCTTTGTCCTTTAACCAGTGATATATATATATATATTTTCTCTAATAAATCAAATTATCTTGGGAGTAGTAAGTTATTTTTTTTTGTGATTAGCCGAATTAGTAGGAGAGTTGGCTATACTCAATTCAGACTAAAAGGATATATTATGTCCCCGAACTAGTATTTCGTACTAATCATAGATAAATATGTATATATATATTATAAGAAGATTGAATTTTATATGGTACTTTTTGATCGAACTACAGATAAAAACATCTCAAAGTACGATTATGAACCTGATGTTCACACTGTTCTTTTTATTAACATGAGCATTATATATTTTGACAGAAAATATATATATTACAGTAAGCTTGTTTCACTAATGTGTCTGTGTTCCATTTGTACGTTAAAAGAATATTTGTCCCTCACCATTTCCTCATGGATGTTCAATCTGATTCGGTGCCACTTGCAGATGAACTATATATTGATTTGCTGTCAAACCTTGAGTGGTTTAGTTAGTTGTACTCCAGCGTACAAATGTTTAATTAAACACTCAGCTCTGAGCAGAACACACTCACCAAATGGTATACTTTACACTTGTAAGGCATATTAGTTTCATAGTTTGCTTGTCCCAGAACCCAGATTAGCATGTTTTGTTTACATTGGTTCTCCATTTTTCTTTGGTCTTATTTGTCTGTTGGCTCCTAAGAAAACACATCACATGAACACTAGAAATAAGAAAATAAAAACTACTATAATATCTACTACATTCCATCTACAATCTCATAGAATTCCATCTACAACCTCACAAAATCCCGTCATTTATCAGAAATAAAATATATTTTGAAAAATATGTAAGCATCTGATACCGAAATATTGACTGTAAATTTGTAATATATATATATATAGTCAGATGTGGAAACCCAGTCCTCTATGCTCGTAACCGAGAAACTGAATCCATTTCGAATAAAATCATAATTGAACTATAAAAATTAGATTTTGTTTAATGTACAGTTTTGTAAATATGTAATGATATATTCACGACATGTTTAAACAATGTCTCGAGTTGGTAATAACAAACACACATGATAAGTGCATGGCTAATGCCAAACATAAAAAGACAATATGGGAGAAGAGATTTTGTGCTGTGTTTGCAATGTAAAGTTTTATTTGTATTTGGTCCCTGGATAAATAGTACAATGGAGGAAGATATAATTACATAGGAAAGGTTTATAAAAAGTCCCAAACACGAAGTGTGAATATTTAGGGAGGAATATGAAAAAACATAAAACTATTTTATTAAAATGAAATTCTGTCAAATGACAAAAGTAAGTTAAATTAAATGAGTAAAGAGACATTTGAAAAAGATAAAAACGAATAAGTACACAAAGAAAAACAAAAGAACATTATGTATATATCAAAAATAATTTATAATTTCGAACAGTTTCGTCATACACAGTCAGTATAGATGTCTTATATGTTTATCTTATATATATCAACTACTCGACAAAAAAATGCTTATGTTAAATTATATTATGAGACGATTAAGTAAATTATAATTACAAATATCAATATTTAATTAATCCGTTTTTACCATTCATTTCTTTTTTATGGAAGTGTAAGTTTCTATGTAACATGTTATTACTTTTTATGTATATTGTTCTCTATGGATGTCTAAACTGTAAATACTAAAATCCTAGTTGCATAAACAACATGTTACTTAATAAAAATTACATTAAAGGTTAATTCATCCAAACTCATCAAGGTAATTAAATTATATGTTACTTTAGTCAATCATATTTTCTTGCAGTGATCATTTTTAATTTACACACAGCAGTTAGAAGAAAAGAAAAACATATGTTCATATAATTCTAAAGTCATGTAATTAAAGTGCAATGCCAAACATGAAAACACACATGAATAGTACATTGACTACTAATAATGCCAAAGACAATATGGGGGGGAAAAGATTTTGTGTTTTGTTTAAAACGTAAAGTTTGCTTTAATTGTAATTGGTTCCTAGATAATCAGTAAAATGGAAGAAGAGGTTACTATATAGGGGTCCAGAAACGAAGTGTCAATTAGAGAAAGGATTATGAAATATGTATTAAAATGATTAAAATGAAATTTTACTAAAGGACAAAAATTTGTTAAATGAGCAAGCAGACATTTGAATAAGAAAAACGAATAATTTATTTAAAAAAACAGCAAAAAATATTATATATTAAAAATTTATATTTTTCAACATTTAATGTCCGCACGTCAATGTAAATATCTTATATCAACTAATCGACAATTATATCATCTAGTCGACCAAAACATATGTCTGTAATTCTAATACTGTGAAGTGCAATGCCAAATGAAAACACAATGAAAATGCACTTGTGTAAACACCATTCCACAAAAAAGAAATCAAAATATAATTTTATCAGAAGTATATTTGGGTTTATTTTGAACAAGCCTAGTATAAATATAGTACGATGGTTTTGAATAAGCAAAGCACTAGTAAGGTTGAGAAATATGATTGAAATATAATGAGAAGGAAATTTAGAGGATTCTTAAACCACTAGGTTACATTATTCTCAGAGGAAAAGATGGTATCAGAAAAAGTAAAAAGAAAAACAAAATCGACTATGTGAGAAGAACAACAAAAGTTGAAATAATATATATCTTTGGAACTCAAAAGGTGACAAGAAAAAAACTAATAATAATACGCGGCGAAGAATAATTGTGAGAACTAAAAAAAAAAAAATTGCCAACATTTTCTAAATAAACAGCCAAATAAGTTACATAATTTATCTTTTAAAAATGCAGAAATACCAAAAAGATCAATTTGGAACAACTGAAGGGGATTAATCTCCTTATCAAGAAAACAAAATCAGTTAATTAAGAGGTAATTAAGAAAAACAAAACAAAAACCAAAAGGATATGCAGGTTTTTTTTTCTTCTTCTCAATTCCAATCGGCAAAAACTGTACCAAAACCCTAATGATAGAGAGCAAAATTAGAAGAAACTAAAAAAATGATGAAGGAAACAAAAAAAAACCCTAGATCTGGGTAGCGAGAAACAAGAACTTCTGTTATCACAAAAAAACCAAACGAATCCGACCACAGGTGTACTTGTTAGAGATACCAATCCAGAAAGATATATAGAGAATGAGACCCAGAAACTGCAAAATTAATTAACCCGACATTGTCTTTCTTTTTTGTTTTTTTCCAAACCCTACTATAATTAAAAGCCCTAAGAGAGAGAGAGAGAGAGAGAGAGAGAGGCGTTGATCGACAGATACCAACCCTATAAAAAAATAGGAGTAGAGAGAGAACTGTACGCATCCGGCATCAATGGCGGATTTTTAGGGGTTTCCGGCAAATATTGTTGATTTTCTGTTTTTTTTTTTTCTAAAGATTTTTGTTGTTGTTTGGTTCAGATGGAGAAGTGTGTCATGAAGACCAGTTATACGCATTAGAGGGAAGTGGCTCATTTAAAAAAAAAAAATTCAATTGCCAAATAGTCATCGCATTCCTCCTTATTGAGTGGCTCTTTAGGTTAATATAATGCCAAACCTTTAAGTATAATTTATAAATTTTAACCTTAATTTCTTGAGACCTATCGTAGTAATGAATCCACCTCACTTTGCATGTTCACGGTGATATTTAGCATTGACATTTTTTCATGGTTTTTCTTTTCTTTCCAACATACATTCTTTCTAATATTTTATATATATATAATGTAAGGCCATAATCTCTTCGGATTCGAGATCATAGAAGATTATAGTAGAACTTTTCCGGTTATCGGTGTTTGAGAGTTTCCCTTTCTGATACATGTGTCATTATGTTTTTTTTTCTCTTTTTCATCTCTGCACACAATCTTTGACTTTGAATCAAGTTAGTTTTTCCATTTTGCAATTTCTTTAGTACACAATTTCAATATCATTGTCATGTTTTTTTTTACAAAAATTACACTACAAGACGAATTTGGATCTGCATTTAAGATTTTAATGACATATGTAAATCGTGAGCAATTGGCTAGGCCAGCACTCCGGTAGTTTGTTAATTAGTTAAATGGAATTTGATATATGGCACAAGAAAAAAATGGACAAATTTATACAATCGTTTTCTAATTTAAATTAACAGCTTTTTTTTGCATTTATAATGATAAGGAAAATTTAAAGCACCAATGTTTTTTAATGCCTTTCAAGCATGGTGTTAACACTATACATCCCTTTCGTTGTTGGGAATAATTTTTATTCTCAAACAAATTTATATTCGTTGAATCCGCTACAAATTCAGCATAAAAGTTTTCCAATACATCAAAAATGGATCCAAGGTAATGTTAGTGGCATGGTTTGGTTTGGTGATGAATTTTATTTGACTGAAACTTCTATTTTCATAGTTAAAGTATATAAAGCAAAGTTAGAATGTGATGTCAGATGCTCTATGTTTTCTTTTGTTTTGTTTTTCTAAAATGTTTTTGCGTATAAAATATATGAAAACTGTTTGTTTTTTCTTTCGAATTAACCTTTGCATCTGCATTGTTAAAGTATACACTAAAAAGTCTTAATTTAGCTCAAGGACAGGCGTTTAATTTTGTATCTACTTTGTTAAATGTTTTATTTTTGCAATTGTTTTGAAGTATTTGATGAGCTCAAGCACAGACGAATGTTGTAGCTGTACAACACTTGTAAATTACAAATGACTCTTTCTCGGCACTTAGCAAGTTAGCAGGTGTTTCAAAACCGTAGGCCGAGGCCCATTAGAGACCCAAATGGCCGCGAATGAATTTAAAATTCAAGTCTGTAGTACTGTTTGATGACGTTGAAATTTTAGTCCAAAAATTTGGTTGCTTATCATGTGTATAATTTAGAGTTATCAGGATAAATATGCTGCAGATATTTTTTTTTTACGATTCAAATTTAAAATATCATGGGTTTGTATTAGAATTATAACTATTTAATTTGAAGTGGCAATAACTCCTAATTTGATCTCTGGGACAACTATCAACCAAAATAATAATATAAATAGATGTGTTAGACTATCTCCAATGATTTAGTTAGTTATTTTTTTACAAGACCTTTACCATACAAATTTATATATTTTGTATCTTTTGTAATATCTAAATAAAATTTTAGTTTTATTAAAATTAAATATTTTACACGAAAATAATATTTTATTACACCAAAAATTATAAAATGATTAATTAATACATTTCAAAAATCTAGAAATAATATTAGTGTACTGTTTACA
The DNA here is from genome assembly GCA_039880935.1 of Streptanthus diversifolius. Lineage (NCBI taxonomy): Eukaryota > Viridiplantae > Streptophyta > Magnoliopsida > Brassicales > Brassicaceae > Streptanthus > Streptanthus diversifolius. The sequence continues at coordinate 15,263,943 of JAXGFM010000013.1, read as the reverse complement.
AATAAAAAGGTAACACATTTTTAAGTGAGAAGTGAATTATTTTTATCTTTAATTACCAAACAAAATTTTTTTTGAATAGAGTATTTTTACAAATGATAATTTTTTTTTAACAACAGACTATTTCATTGACTATAATGTTCTAGTTAACCAGATCAAAGGGATTGAACTAACATATATCATTTCTGTTGAGAGATATCTTACATTTTTCGCCAGATTATCAGTTTTTCTGTTTGTCGTCTGGAGTCTGAATATAATTCTTGTATCTTCAAAGTTATTTTTGTATTGGTGATTTTGCCTAAGTGAACTGCAAATACTGACTACTTTTCCGGTAAAAACATCATTTTCACTACATCAAAACAATCGTATAATGAAATTCTTTTATTTTATTTTAAAATTTTAACATAATATTTTTAGTTATAAAACTAGTTATTGCTAATATGAATTTTTAAGTATAAAACTAAACATATAATTCTTGTTTGAGTATATAAATATATCAAATTACAGATTATTATGTAAATAAAAAAAATTGACCCTAAAAAAGATATAAACATTTTTTTCTTGAATAATTTATAGAATTCTCTATTTTTAAAATGACATACGTAATACCATTAGAAGTAATTTTACTCGAAACATGTAATTATAAGGTAATAATAGAGTCACATTGCAAAACTTTATCTACTTACGTACATAAATGACCAATGAGTACATATTGCTCACTCGTGTAATTAACACGCAAATAGAAGGTTATTTTATATGAGAATTCTATTTTAATAGATTAGGTGAGTAACATAAATCCACTAACCATCAACATTTCTTGGAACCACTTAGTGAGAATTAACTTATTTGCTAATTTGGATTATTTTAAGTATTTAATAATAAAAATATATTAGTTGAATACTATCAAGTTTGGAAAAATGACACAAAATCAATAAACCAAATGAAAAATATGGAACCAAACATAATAGAATATTCATAAGTATTCAAATATTTTTTATATTTTATATTCAAAAAATCTGAATCGAACCAAAATCCAAATAGATATTCAAATATTCAAAATAAGATTTATATATTTAAAAATATTAGTTATATATAATTATATATAAAAGTAAAATAAATTAATATTCAAAATTAAATTTCAGTTTTATAAATAAAAAATAATTATGTTTAGTTATAAATAATCAAAATAATTGAAATTGGCCAGGTATTACAAAAGAAAACAAAATTACCTAAAATTGTCCAAAATTATCTGATATTTTTATTTTAATTACTCAAAATTTTTATCTAAAACACTTGAATTATCTGAAATTATATTAAAAACAAAACAAAACCTGATTTTTTTTTGTTATTAACTGATTCTAATTTCATTATCTGAACCAAACAAAAACATATCAGAATTTTATAAAATACTCGAGCGATTTCTATATCAATATATTTAAAATACCCAAAACCTAAATTTCCAAACTGAACCCAAATAGATGAAATAATGCAGTGATTTTTTACAAAACGAATATATCCTGAATAATCAAGCGCAAAAGTGATATAATAGTATTAGCGTTGAATTACATGTTTTTGTTTGAAGTAAACATTTTTCTTTGAGAAGGGGAGGCTAACTAACACTTGTGATATCGTGCTTCCTAACTCCCCTTCAATAGCGATTTTTCTTCGTTAATTATTTGTACAAAGCTATTTGAATTAAAGGTTTAATCATTTAAAATTCATATTGCACCAATTTTGTTGAAAATGTTGTTCTTTATGCATAAATATATCGAATTTTAGAGCTTCTGGGAATATGATAGGGGTAATAATTGTGATGACTTTGAGAAAAGGTAAAATAAACAGAAAAATCAAACTTGAAACAAAAACTTGATTAGTGGATTAATAAAGAAATACAGATCGTTCCGGTCAACTACATTTAGTGTCCTTTAATGTTCTAGTTAATGAACCTTAATTAAAATGGCTAACTACCCACGGAAAGTGTTAGGTGTTTTTCTAATTAAATGATATTTTAATTTTTTTTGAGAATCAAGTGGTCTATTGGACTAAATGAGACTAATTGATGTGAAAACATCAAGAAACGATCGCTCGTGGTAAAACAATTTATTAAGTTCTTCATACAGCTATCGTAACAAGTATATAAAACGAACGACCCAGAGATATTGAGTCAGAGTTTCAAAAACGAAAATAAAAAAAGAAAACTCGGAGGGCCCTTTTATCAATCACCGTTCGTGTTGTGTTGTGTTGTGTTGATGGTTGAGTGACAGGTTAAAGATAAAGTTGATGAGAAGCCAATTGGCTCCACTATCACTAACCCGACCCGACCCGACCTGATCCATTTCATCTGGTTCGTGCATGTTAGACTTAGACACGTGTTTCGCAAAACACGTAGAGGATAATGCAAGTCGTGATCATGAAAACGGCACTTTACAATTGTGACTAGGATATAGATCCAAAACACATTTACATTAAGCACTTTAAAACATTTAATATTAGGACCGAGCTGAACAGAACTCCTAACTAATTTTTTTTTTAACAATCTTATTTTTTTTATAAAAAAAAAGAATTAAATAAATAGAATCCTTTTCTTCCTTTTAAGTTGTTAATAGTGGAATCAACTTGTTGCAATGATATTTATACCCCTATTCAGGCTTATTTGTGATTTAAATTTCTGTTTATAATTAACAAATGCTGACGCATGTTTGTTGCGATTTTGTGATAAACATGAAAGGAAGAAATTATTGCATATTACCGGCCAACCCCTAAAATTTGAGTGGGCTTTTCAACGAATTGTAAGACCAAATAATTGTTTTTTCAAAGAATGAATCCAAACACGTTAGTAGTTTGCAGAGAGATCATCGATGCATGTCTCTCGTTAAGTTGCATCCACATAGCATATATAAACAAATAGAATGCAATCATCGATCTCATATATTAAGAAGTCATAATCAAGCATCGATATCATATTATACAAGACGAGATCATTACAAGAAATCAAGAAAATGTCAACATAATAAAATATGTCAACGCAAAGGGTACCGGATCAGCCGGTAACCTAACTCTTTTTCACATTAAGGGTCCCTACACTAACGCGTGGGTTTATATAAATATACGTAACTCATCATAAATAGACAAAGAAACACATTAAAAATATTCACTCGTTCAGTTTAAACCCTTTTCTTATCATTTGGCGGAGAAAACGACGGAAGGCATGGAGATATCGACACCGGAACATGTTTCCTCGGCGCACAAGCGTCTAAGCGTGAGTTTCCTCGTCTCTCTTATGGTACTTTGTGCTAGACACACAAGCCGAGTCTCCAAGAAGCTTAAGCTCAAGCCAACACGGAAGGCAACCCATCTCGAAGATTATCTCGAGAGCCCTAACTCCGGCGGAAACCCCGGCGGTGGAGGAGAAGGAGGAAGGTTTGGATGGAGTCCGGCGAGGGCTTTTTCGCCGATGAGAGCACGTCCTAAGGAGCTTTTGACGACTTTGAGCAACAAGGCGATGACTATGGTTGGCCGAAAAAATAAAGCTTACGACGTTGGAGGTACACCAGTGAAGAATAAGACGGCGGTGGAGATGGTGATGGAGGAGGAAGAGGAGGAGTACGGCGTTTGGCAGAGAGAGATTTTGATGGGAGGAAAATGTGAGCCGTTGGATCATTCCGGCGTGATCTACTACGATTGCAGTGGACATCAGCTAAAAGAACTGCCTCCGAGATCGCCACGTGCCAGTTTGGTGCCGGATCGCCTGACCCGTTCGTATGTCGGGTCAGTATTAAACCCGACGGGAAAGGAAATTTAAATTTAGTTTAGAGAATCTGATTGATTTTCTGTTTGGTGTGTCATGAGGTGAGTGGTAATTAAATTCTCTGGAAGTTTCGTTCTTCCCTTGTTATTGGTAGATGACATCACATATTTTATGCATATTATTGTGTAATCTAATTACGTTTGGCAAATTAAAAAAGTTTAGTGAATAATCCAATAGTATAATAAAGGGCAAGTTTTCTAATTTTAACCGTCCATTAACATTTAAAGGCATGTAAAAAAGCGACTAAATATAGTTGCTGATTTATAGTTAGGTATATTTGCAGCTTTTTATTGCGGGTTGGTATTTATTATATATGGAATGATTACATTTTGAATCCATTAACTAGCCGTGTTAATGATTACAAACGCCAAAACAAATCGTTTTTTTAAAATTAAAAAAAAAAATACTTAGACCAAATCAAAAGTTAACATCCGGCCACATTTGGGTGTTGACTTGAGGGGCTGAGGCTTTTTGTCTGCTGACTTTGACCTCAAATTATAACACAAAGAAGAAAACACAAGAAAAAGTACAAGTGAAAATGGTTTCAACAATCTTAGATTCTTAATTATGTATGCTCAAATTCTTAATATCCCGAATGTCACGTTAGAGCGTATGCGTATTCTGTGCTGTTTCTGAATCTTCAATTACTGATTCATCCAATGTTAAATCAGCTACAAAGTGCAAAGAATGTTCTACTACAATAGTTCATGAATCAACAACCCACAACGAATCATTAGTTAGCTTCAAAAAGGGTGCTTTTGATATTTATATGGAGTTCGGACGACAATTTTTTTTTTTTTTTCTGTTAGCTACCAGTTTTATGAGAAATAAGATTATATTTTCAACCTGTCAAGCTAATACCAGTGAACATAAAAATAGACTAATTCATGAATAAGCTATTTAATAACATAAAAAATATGCAGGTCACCTCTGCAAATTGTCTTGGGTACTTTAACGAGACTACATTTTAAAATCATAAAAATACTTTTCGTTATTAGAAAAGTACACAACAAGGATGTAACATGTTCTTCTCTATCGTATAAAATAAGCAATGAAGATACTCCTATTAATCTATCATGCACTGCTTATAAAACGCGATCTTATGTGGTTATATTGTTTAGTCTCGTCATTGTACGAAAATATTATATTACCGAAAGACATTTTATCATATAAGTTATCTTCAAAAACAAATTCTCGCCAACAAAATATATATTACATATCAAGTGACGAACACGCACACCCAAAATCTTATAAAGCTTGTACATAACCAGATATAATCTTTTATAAACGGAAAAAAATAACAAAATGTAATAGTACCATGCATGAACCGTGTTCATCCTCCATAAACCGAACCGGTCAGTTATCTTACACTTAACCAGACAATACCGGCCAGTTCAGGTTAAGCACCAGGGGCTGCATCTTTAGCCCTGCCGTGGAAATATCCACCGTACTCTCTAGCGTAATCTTTGACGTGAGAGGCCGTGTCATAGATCCGACTACGTGCATAATCCATTTGATCCGATCCAACCGGGTGCATTCCCCGGAAATAGCGGTACGTCCACGATACGATAGCCACCGTTCCAACAAGAAACCCGGCGACCGTTAAGCACCCGCCAATAAGGACAAAAATCGGAATCCAGATCGGACTCGAGATGATGATCAAAGGAAGAAACACAATGAAGCCAATCGCGGTGGCGGTCACGGTTACACCTAGGAGGAAGATGAGGATTCCGCCGGATATGAAGAGAGCGAGGAAACCAAAGAGCTGTGAGGAGGTTGGTGAATGAGATCGGAGAAGGCGGAGAAGCGAAGCGTAAGGGCTGTTTCTTTCGGTGGTGTAGCTACCGTAGATGGGCCAATATTGGTACTCGCCGGTAGAGAACGTTTCCGCCATTGTTAGAAAGTGATTGTTGCTTTTGTGTGGGTTACAGAGAACAGAAAAGGGAAAGGGTAATAACAATTGTAGGACAAATTCAGCTTTGAGGTGGCATTCATGCAAGGTTTGCAAACACGTGGTCTTTGTTCTCATTTTGTCTTAAATCGAGATTTTGGTTTAGATTCGGTTATTGTATTGGTTCGGTTTATTTGCCACCACAAAAACAAAACAATGTAAAAGGGCCAGTGGCAACTGAAGAACACTGGACAAACCTTCAGGTTATAAGAAGAGACGACAGTAAGCAAGAAAGCTACAATACCGAATTGTATAACTTAATGACAATTTCGTTGTAATAAAATCAGTAATAGCCAACGCCTCTAAGCTCAGAAGAACTTGGCTGCTGCATATCACCGGCTTTTCCTAAAAACACAACTCGGCCTGCAGGAAGAAAAACAGAGATCAGAATCTGATTTTTTTCAATGAAGATATGTACAAAGCTACATCTGAGTGAACAAAATCATTTTCTTGGAGTTGAGCCAAGCCAATTTATACCGTTTCTACGAATTGCGACTTCTCTTATACGTCGAACCAAACCAGTGACTGGATCAGTGAAAATCTTCGTCTCCAGATTACCCTCCAAGTAGACAATTGTGCTGTTGTATAAGAACACGAGATGTGTTATTCGTTGACACAAACATGAAAAAGCAAGCTGCCATTTTGATTATAGCAACTAAAACTCGCTTAAAGTTTCATCCTTTTTCACCGATTACATATATTTGCTTCAGTTTGTAGAAAGATAGGTTCATCTATATCTCTAACACGAATCTCAGAAGATCAAAACACCATCACATAACCTCAAAATCTAAATATGACCTCAGAAGAGAACTAACCCAGGTTCAACGTTCTTCAACACAAGATCAGCCAATCGTTCAGGGTAAACAGAGACACGGTGCCACTGCACCGCAGAACGATTCGCATACTCTCTCGGGTCTTCGTTAATCATCGGTCTCCGGTTGTTCCTCATCCCACCGGTTCCTACAGAGAAGAGAGTGACTGTTCTGCCACTCTTCAGCTTCTTCTGCAGAGGAAGCTGACCCACTTGCCCCACCAAAATCGCCTGAATTTCGACGGAAATTCGTAAAAAGGCCACAAATAAACATACCGGAAGAAGATCAACGGCAATGAAATTCAGAGAATTGCAATGATCTCCGTGGAAGATTCAAGGGATACCATTTCCAATTGAAATAACGAGTAAAACCCTAGAAACTATATGTATCCATTGAACCCATTTCGAGGGCAGGAAGTTTGGTACCTTGAAAATGCCAGCGTCAAGGCCATTTTCGAGTGGACGCTCTTCCATCACGCGATCTTCTCCGGAAAATCGATAATTTGGATCTGAAGCCTTCGGTTCATGGGGCGATTCAGTGTCTGAGATAGCCGATAACTCGTCAATGTCGGAGTCTTCGCGGGAGGAGATGTTTTTGGTGCAGAAAGACCTGGAAGCTTGATAAAATCTGGGGTTCGATAGGAGAGATTTATATAGTCTTCTAGAAAGCGTAGCCATTGAATTCGCCATTATAGCTCTTCTGACTAGAGTTTTCGAATTGGACGACGAATTTAGGTTCTGGGTTTAACGTCTTAAACCCTAAAGGATCAAAGCGGAGAAAGTCATTGGAACATTTTGGGAAAAGGTGCCTAAATTATTAGGAAATCCAATAATGTTTACCAAAACTTTCTAAAATGACAATTCCAACCCAAATTTGAGAATCCTTATAAGAAAGAGCAGAAATGGTCAATGATATAGGAACTTGCTTTTTGTCGTCACCAAAAATACAAGTCACACACGTAGCCATAAGTATTTTTTTTATTTTAGTATGGGATGTAATTATTAATACGATAGCAAACCAGGCATAAGTGATCACTTATTTCACCAAATTTTTCGTAAGAATTCATTTTGGAAAACACAACGTCCACATAATTTAAAATTTGTAATTCAGAATAAGAAGCAAATATCCCACAAAAATTTGATATTCCTCAACAACTTCAAGTCATGATATTTCCACAAATTATATTTTTGGTTCAAAATAACTTAAATACGAAGTCAAATATATATCCATTAATCATCCCTCAAGATGTGGACAAGACTAACAGACCTCGATGTCTCACTCTTTTTAAACTCCAAAACCTCAAGCATTCACAAGCCATTAGAGCAGAGACACAAAAAAAAAAACTTTGATTTCTTCCAAGAACAAATCGTCTCTCTTCCCTTGATATCAATCCAAAAACAACAAATGAGTCCATCTAAAAGGATCACTCTTGTTACTATTCTTGTTTCATTTTATATGTTTTCATGTGTTTCAAGCACTGAATTTGAAGTCGGAGGAGAAGATGGTTGGATCGTACCAAAATCTAAGACTGATGGAGATATGTTTAACCAATGGGCTTCAGAAAACCGGTTTAAAGTTGGCGACACTATCCGTAAGTATTTTGTATTCCCTTCTTTTTCTGTATGCGACTTTCATCTTTACTGTAATTTTTTTTGTGGGGGATCTTTATTTTGGTGAAGGTTTCAAGTACAAGAAAGACTCAGTGTTAGTGGTGTCAGAAGACGAGTACAAGAATTGCAAGGCGACTAAACCTCAACTCTATTCGAACAACGAAAACACGGTTTTTAAACTAGACCGTCCCGGTTTGTTTTACTTCATTAGCGGTGTCTCGGGCCACTGCGAAAAGGGTCAGAAGATGATCATTAAAGTCATGGAGACCGAGTCTTCGCCAGATTCTCCTCCTCCTCCTTCTTCGTCTTCTAATTCTTCTTCGTCTTCTTCATCTTCATCTCTCCCAGCTTCAACTCCCAAGAAGCAGAAGAGCAGTGCGTTGAAAACCTCTGTCCAGTTCACTAGTTCCGGCTTTGTTGTCTTTGCGGTTCTTATTGTTTCGGTTTTTGGTTTGGCTTAGTAACGGCGGATTTTAGTTCCGGTTTAGCATTCTCTTTCATTCATCATTAGGGCTGCTTCGTTCTTGAGTAGTGACTATTTCAAATAACTACATTGACCGGACCGGTCTAGGTTTCAATCAACATGTTTTCACTTTTCTTGCAGTCTCATATTACCTAAGAGCATTGGGTTTTAAATGATATCTTAGAAAAGTTTTTTAGCATTAAAATAAATATAAAAATGAAAAAAGAACTGTAAGAACCAATTCTTCATTAGAGATGGTTATGTGATTCTTTATAATTTCCTATATTTCAACGTCTTGGTTTTTAATAAGAAAATAATCTATTGAGAAAGCTGCCATTCTAGTTTGATCAAAAAAAGAAAAAAAAAGGAGAAAGCTGCCATTAATTAATTAAACAATTCTTATAACACAGAGATCTAAAGTATTACAAGAAACATAACATATAAATTAAAAACCACAGTACTGTTGAGACAACTTTGTGGTGATTAATAAAACAAAAAAAGTTTTCAAACGAGAGGCAAATAGTCCTAATCTCTTGGTCCGGTCAAGACACTTCATGCCTCTTTGGGTGTGGACTTGCCTTTGCCATAGGGAGTGTAAGGAGAGAAGCCATTGCGACCTTGCTGATTCCTCGCCTTCCTCACCTTCCCAGCTCCGCTTTCTATGTTCAGATTCACTTTTGGCGGCGAAGAGAAGCAGAACGATAGAGCAACCGCCTGTGGCATCCGATAACAAAAAATGAAAACCCGATTCTTCTAACTTTGCAATAGCAATAGTTATTTGTGTGCGAACAATACCTGAAGGTCGAGTCGGTGAACATTAAAGATGTCTTTCAGAGAATGTGAATTGTATGCTGCGATATAAGCCCTGTACGCGTCCTTGGCTATCTTGTTCAGATTATAGTCGTTGGCAACATATTTCTCCTGCAGGACAAGAGCAAGAAACGATGTTCTTACAACGAATCCAATTACAGATGCAAAAGTCATTCACCCACAAAAAGACTGAATCAGAACAATTACCAGAGCGGATCGAACATTCAAAAGCTTCTTCTCATTAAACTCAAGCTCTTTTACAGGTACTTTTGCAGCCTGAGGGTTAAGAACAAATCAATAAATAAGTAGTTTACCCACAAGAAGATTCTAAAAAACCATCCATACCTTAAGGTATCGAATAAACTGAAGCTCTTCAGGGATCAAGACAAGCAATGCCTTTCCCTTTGCTCCTTCTCCACGGGCTGTTCGACCAACCCTATGGATATATTCCTGAAAACAACATTAACCATCAACAACCTAAGATACACACAAACAGACAAAAAGGGATATAGAAAAACCAGAAGAGCGAAGTATTTCTCCTACCGTTGGCTTGTCTGGAGGATCATATTGTATAATCCAGTCCTACAGATAACAAGATTCGCCACAATATGATTTCACTAATACTATTGAGTATATAAAAGCGTTAATAATCAATGTCAGAATCTATACGTACCACCGCAGGAATGTCGAGACCACGAGCAGCAACATCAGTGCACAACAAAATACCTTTTTCTGCTTTCATAAAGTCAAAAAAGGTTTTAGTTCTTCGGTTCTGATCCAGTCCTCCATGGATGTCACAGCTATCCACGTTGATTAGCTTCATGATTTCGGCATGGAATTGTACCGACTTGCACGTCGAGAAGAACACCATTATTTTTTTATTTAGGTTCTTCTTCAAAAAAGAAATTAGAAGGAGAAGTCTCTTTTCGCTCGGAACAACACAATAGCCTTGCTCCAATCCTTCATTTGTCACCTAGCAGTTTTGGAAACTTATTAAGTAAAATCTCTATGGCATGGTCCTTCAATTTTCATTACCAGAGTGTTTATTGTGATCCATGATCCATACCTTGCGTCTACCATCATCGACATCAACAAGAACAGGAGACGTCAATGACACCCGAGCAAGATCTTGAACCTGCAACGATTCACGAAGAGTAAGAATATTTAGTTACAACAAGTACTAATAATGACAATAACGAAGCTAACAGAAAAATACCTTGGAAGTCTGGGTGGCAGAGAATAGTGCGGTTTGCCTAGACTGCAGAAACATTATAAAAACTTTAATCAGAACATAATGCAAACCGTACTAATGCCAAATACTTGTAGACATTTTCCAACAAAACTATTTCGCCAGTGGGTTTTGGCTGAGGAGAATAGCAATACCATGGCATGTTGCTTTAAAGGAAAATTTTACACACAAAAAAAGAAAAGAAAAGGAATTTTTGATTCTGAAAGGTTTGAACTTATCTAGTTTTCTCATTCTTCTTTAGATTAACCTTAATTAAGACACTAAGAGATAGTTTACCTTTGGTAGAATCTTTAGAATCTTATTCATGTCTTCCTCAAAATTTTCTTCCAGTATCCTATCAGCTTCATCAATAACAAGGCACTGCAATTTAAAGGAACATATATAAATACAGATATCCATTAGAACCATATACAGCTTAAAGTCGAGTAATCAAATTTCAACTAATAGTACGACTACAACCCAGGGTAAAAATAAGCATTCTGTAGTTTTCCCTCTCTAGCTCTATGATCACAGAGGCGGCAGAATGAATACAGCATAAGCTGCTGAATACAGTTCATCTATGGCTCTTTTACTTGTATTGATTGTCTATGAAAAACAATGTCTATGTGGCTCAACAGTCATAGTTTTCCACATATACTTCTCAAAAGTTGGAACAATGAAAAGGACAGTACCTTTAGGTGTTTATAAATGAAACCCTTGGTATGTTGAAGATGGTCAAGAAGACGCCCAGGAGTTGCTATCAGCAAATTTGAACCATTCGCAAGACGTTGTGCTTCCGACCTTCTGTTATTGCCACCAATAACCATGCTGACTGTCAGTGAATGATGCTTGAGTAGCTCCTCCGCCACATTTTTCGTCTAAAATATCAAAATAGTACAGTGAAAATGGGGATGGGAGGCCGCAGTAACGTACAACAACATTCACACTTTACAGAACCTCACAGAATTGTTCTACCTGGCGCATTGCAATAAGAATTACAGGACTCATCTAATCACAATGACAGTATGGCAGATAAAGAAGGGAATTTACCTGAATAGCAAGTTCTCTTGTGGGGCAAATAACAATCACACCAGTCCCGTTGCGAGGAGAGAAACGCTCTTTAAACAGCAACTCTACAGCCGGTATGAGAAAAGCAAGGGTTTTACCAGAACCTGTCCTGGCCGCACCAAGAACATCTTTTCCCTCCAAAAGAGGAGGAATTGATCCAGCTTGAATCTAAATGATAGCAAATTATTAAGAGAAGTAGAAACATACTAGTATTCCACAAGAATTTTTTTTACAAATCTAGTCTAAACATCAGAAAAAGGTTCAAGATTTACGTACTAGCGTCATGTGCTTAAAGTCCATCGTCTTGATAGCTTCAAAAGTCTGCTCTGATAACTCTAGGGATTCAAAAGTCTCATTAGTCATTATCCCTTTCCCGACAACCATCATCTTCGTCTCTACTTCTTCTTCTTCTTCCTTTGCTTCCACCTCTTCTTCCTCTTCCTCGGTTTTGCCTCTCCCCTGCAGCTTCACTTTCTTAACCTTCATTTCTCTCTTCTTCTGGATTTCATCTGCGTTTTCCTCTACGTTGTGGGTTTCTTCTTCCGCCCTATGAAGCTCGTTTTTCTTCCCACGGTTTCGCTTTCTTATCCTCTTCTTCAGCTCTTCACTGGATTTCTTCTCCAGCTCAACCATGTCTGAGCTCTGAATCTCAATCAATCAACTCTCTGCAGCAGAACTACAGAATATATAAATGGAAAACAACCAAATTGAGAGTATAGCTAAATCCGTAAAAGAGGGCCAGTTCTAAGACAGACAATGCAAGGCCACCGAAACCAAGGTTTAAACATCAAACGAGTCCCTAAACAGGTTCTGTGCCGTAATCAGTAGTCTCTAAAACGGTCAATTTCGATTCTCACATCAAAAAATTTAAGATTATATACCAAACTAAGGTGGGTTAAGTTTGTAAGAGCTACAATACCAAATCGTAGTACTTTGATTTTCTTATCGATACAGAAGCTTCGAAATGGGACTACTACTGGAAAAGTAAACAGTAAAGAAACTTACATGTAGAAACGAAACCTCTTGAAGGTTGCGATAGCGAAGAGAATTGAAGAATTTTGCTTAAGAGAACTTTGAAAGAGATATGAGAGTGATACCGCGGCGCTGAGAAAGAAAAAAAGGTTTAGGGTTTAACGAATGTTGTAAGTTGTAATCTTTGACTTATTTTTTAATAACTTTGTTTGAATACTAAGTATAATATAATATATAATAATTGAACAGTTTTTCCTCAATAGTAATGGACACATAATATTATTACACCAATTAAAATTTAACATATAATTAACTATTTAATTTAAATTTAACTATTAATTTTTTAATAGAACATAAATATAAAATAACTAAAATTAAAATACGCTTTGAAAAACACGATAAACATATAAATATTATATAATATAAAATTTAAATGCATATTTTCATATAAACTCATATTCGACTATCAAATATGAAATTAACTATTTTAAATAATGAAATTATAAAGATAAAATAAATGATATCCACATTTAATTTAAAAACATCATAAATATATTAACATATTGAGAACTGAAAGACAAAAATAATATGAAAAATAAGTAATATATGTATAAAATAATGAAAAAAATAAACTAAAAAATGATAAAAAATCAAACAGAGAAAACTTTATAAATAAACACATAAGAATATATTGATAATCAAAATAAACGTACAAAAATAAATTATTTATTACATAAACTAAAACAAAATCTGTGCTGTGAATTATTATGATAATAAAAAAAAAGAAAAAAAGAAACAAATTTACGAAGATAATATTAATAGTAAAAATGAATCTAAAACACATATATAGATAGTGACAAACGAAAACAAAACCAGCACTAGCTAATGTTCTCTCCTATTAAATACAAAATTTAGAAATAAAAAAACTTGAATTATAATAATGTTATGATTCTCACCCAAAATAAAGTTTGAAGTATATTCAACCAGTATTATTATAAAAAAACGAATATGTGCAAAAAATTTATCATTTTATTCGTCCATTATATAACTATTAACACAAAATAATTAATTATTAAGCTAGATAAATTTCTCACTTAAAACTAATTGGCAATGTGAATTACTCATATTTTTTATATGTTATTTAAGATTTCTTCTAATTTCCAATGTCGGATTTTATGTTATTCTCTTTCTAAATAATAATTTTTTTGTATCCTTAATATAGACGTATTTGAACAAAGATAGATGAACCAAATTTGGGTATTATTGACTATGAATCTGACTTTAATATCATACTGTAGTAAGTTAAATTGACTTCTCACTCAAATCTATTAACAATTAATAGATTAACTCATATCTCGATTTAAAATCATTTTCAGACTCTCTGTCCTAATATTAATTTGATTCTACAAGCTCAAGAGAGTAAAAAACTAAGATAGTTAACAAAATAACACTGTGTCTTGCAATCTCTAAGCGTAACAATAATTTTCTCAGATACCAACTCTCTCTGTATTGAAAGTCTTACAAAAGAGTATGACATAGGCAATGGACATATAAACAGATAACATAATTTTTGTTTTAAGTTAGCAAAAGAGACTAGAACGGTTTCCGTAACCAGAGAACATAATTTAGCCAAAGAAAAGAAATAAAGGAATAAATCTTATTATCGCAGAAACAAATGTTGTAATCAAATATAAAATTGATGTAATCACTATCATTTATGCTTTTATTATATTATTCCTTTACATTATTATGATTTGACTATCTTGGTTTGGACATTCAGTCTCTTTATTTTAAGTTAAGAATGAAACCAGAAGTTTAAGAAATTCATTCAAAAATATTATTAAGTACGAATATCACACCCGCAAAACGTTATTAGTAAAGAAAAAACAAAACTAAATCCAAGAGTAAGCTCATCATATATAAGCTGTGTTTTTCTCGTATACCCCAAAAAAAAAAATTATTCAAAAGAAACTAGGCAAAAAAAAAGCTGACAAATAGAAAAGAAGACCCAAGCTTTGTCACTAATCATCAAAGACGATCTTCTTCCCTACAAGACAATACAAAATCACGTTAATGAGAAGAGATTCTACAAGGCACAAAATACCTTTAAGGGAAGAGGAGAGAAGAAACAAACCTTGGGACGAGGCAAGTAAACTTGGTTTGCTGGGTGTTCTACGTTCACCATTGCCACTTCCAGGTCCCCTTTTGAAGCGGTCAGCATTGCCTCTTCCAGGTCCTTTTTTGAAGCGGTCACTATTGCTATTTCCAGGGCCACGACCGGGTCTAGTTGAGAAACGATCACTACCAGTATTTCTAACAGCACTCTCTCCTCTTGGTCTAGCCTCAAACACCATTATGTTCCGTCCTCCCATTTCACTTCTATTTAGTTCCAATGCCTTGTTGAATCCATCCTCCTTCAAATCCAAGTATGCCATCCTAAAAGATAAAGAAAACATATGTTCCATGATCATCATCATCATCATCATCATTGTTAGCATCACCATCGTTAGCATCATCATGCACCAAAGAAGAGTTACAAACCCCCTGAGAGCACCAGTCTCGCGATCAGTTGGAACAGAAATCCTTGTGATCTCTCCACAAGCACTAAAATGATCTCTCAAGGCATCTTTCATCTGCGAGTTCAGAACAGATTTTTTTTTTATGTTTGCATCAGAGATCTTACACAAATAGCTGTTGTAACATGTAGAAATTGGTTTAAAGAAAGTTGAATATGAGGATTATACTTCATATTCACCCACAGAAGTATCCAGTTTTGTAACAAAAATCGTTTTAACTTGGCTTCCTTCTCCATTGCAGCTGCTCTGGTAGTTGCCATCAGCATTGCTGCAAATATTCCAGCAAAACGATATTAGACCCGGAAAACAATCATATACATAATCAATTTCCACAACATGCTCGTATGGCAGGTAAGAAAAAGTACCTGCGTCGTGGAGCAGGCCTCGCGTTAGCATCATCAAGCCGAATATTGCGGCCTAGTAATAATTTACCGTTCAGTTTCAATGCCTACATTCAAAACATCCAACGATAGATCCAGTCATATTCGTAATTCCCATACCAATTTAACAATTCCAAAATAAACACTAGCAACTTACCTTCTGAGCTGCTTCTGTAGAAGTAAATTCAACATGCCCATATCCCTTACGACTGCCATCTGGATATGAAGCAAATCTAACATCGACGACATCACCAGCTTCTTTGAAGAAATTCTCTCTGTTTATGAGTTATATGTATCAGGCAAGAAGCATTTACCGGAAGAACCAGAAATAAAGAGAAAAAAACACTACATGCACTTACACGTCAGATCTCTCAATTTGATAGGGAAGATTTCCAGCAAATAGTGTCTTTGATCCTCCCCGAGTCTGAGTGTTTGGTGTCTGTGTGGTTGCAGTCTTCGGCCGTAAGATAAAGAAAAATCATTAAACATAACCATAACTAAGGAATATACGGAATACAATTCATAGCCGAGTTTTCCTATATGGAGTTTTTACTTGTTTTGCATTTGGTTTCTGCTCTGCCTCCACCATTTCAACATCAGTATCCTGGTTTTGATTAAAAAATGAATTACAGTGAAAATTTTATTTTATCCTACATTCTATATGGCTATTCGTCATACAGAATACATAAAAGAAGTAACATTATTGGCACCTTTTTCTTTGGAGTTACTTTCTCATCTTCACTCTCCTCCTCACTAGATTCGTCACTGCTGCTTTCTTGTTTAGAAGTTTTTGTTGATGAAACTTTAGCCTGCATAACAAGGCATAACAGTTTACTTCTATTGACTGACACTTAGGCAACTAAAAATAATAAAAAATTACTTGGTGGAAGAACATACCTTCTTCGTAGGAGGTTTTTCATCATCACTGTCCTGCAAGTAAGGCAATATTATGGACTAGGTAAGTGTATAGAATAAAAGAAATCTTAAATCCTTTAGAAGAGCCAAATCTTGAGAAATAACAAATGAAAAGACACGGAAATTATCTGTTGAAGTAGTGTACGAAGAACTAGAACTGCGTCAAAACAAACCTCATCATCAGAATCTGAATCTGACTTGCTTTTAGCAACAGCTGGAAGCTTGTTCGTTATAGGTTCCTTTTTCTATACAAAATAGGGCAAACAAACAATTTACTTTTTGTCCCGCTGATGGTTTCTGAATGTGAGTAACAAATAAATCATGACAAGGAAATATTTCCAAACCTTTTCATCTTCTGATTCTTCATCTGATTCATCATCTTCATCATCTGAGGATGATGAATCTTTTGCAGCTGGCTTGGCACTCTTAACTGCTGGTTGCTTCTTTGGAGGGGCAGGTTCCTTTTTATGTTTTACCAACAAACAAAAACAGCAAAGTAAGCATATGATCGATATTCCTGAAACATTCAGCTAATTCACATGTATAATGCAATCCTCACCTCGTCGGAAGAAGATTCATCCTCCGATGATGAACTGCTCTGTGCCTTGGCATCCTTAAGAGTTGTTGTTGGCTGTTTCTTCACAGGGGGGGATTCCTAATAATGTTTTATAAAAGAAATTTAAGCGGAGTTGAGCTAACAAGTAATTATACAGTTCCTACCTCGTCCGAAGACGATTCATCCTCAGATGAGCTGCTCTCTGTATTGGCTTTCTTAATATCTGCTGGTCGCTTGGGAGGGGCGGGTTCCTAATTAAAATTTATCAAAAAATAAATTGCAGATTAAGCATATGACATTCCTCTAAACATTGCGCTAACATGTAGCGAAGCAATTCATACCTCGTCTGAAGAAGATTTATCCTCAGATGAGCTGCTCTCCGCCTTGGCTTTCTTAACAACTGCTGGTTGCTTGGGAGGTGTGGGTTCCTAATTATAATTTAACAAAAAAAGGAAATTGCAGCTTAAGCAAATGACATCCCTCTAACATTGAGCTAACATGTAGCGAAGCAATTCATACCTCGTCTGAAGAAGTTTCATCCTCAGATGAGCTGCTCTCCGCCTTGGCTTTCTTAACAACTGCTGGTTGCTTGGGAGGTGCGGTTTCCTTTTTATAATTTAACAAAAAAAAAGGAAATTGCAGCTTAAGAAAATGACATCCCTCTAACATTAAGCTAACATGTAACGATGCAATTCATACCTCGTCTGAAGAAGATTCGTCCTCAGATGAGCTGCTCTCTGCCTTGGCTTTCTTACGGCTTGCTGGTTCCTTCTTCACAGGGGCAGGCTCCTAATCATATGACAAATAATTTGCAAAGTTAAGCATGTTGTTTCCTTTAACATCAATATAATGTTTATGAATTATGATGCGATTACTACCTCATCCGAAGATGAGTCTTCATCAGATGATTCATCCTTCTTAGATAAAGGTTTCTTCGCAAGGATTTTCTTAGTCTAAATGTTCGAAAGTAATACATTTAACGTGAGTATAAACAGAACATAGTCCGTAATTTAAACTCAACCTAAATAAAGTTCTAAACATATTAACCAGAACTTAACTTAACCAAAGCATTACATATATTAACTGAATTGAAGTTATACCTTATGTTCTTCCTCAGAATCAGATGAGTCGGAACTGCTGGTCTCCACCTTCTTCGGCGGTACCTTTTTGTCAGCTTGAATCAACTCTTTCTTCTGCTTCTTCGGATCCTTTTGGATGATCAGATCAACTTCCGCGTGTCTCTTACCTAAAGGGAAGGGACAAACGAAATTAGCCAAGTCAAAATCAAACATCGTGTTTGATCTGAAGTATTCATGTAAAAAACTACAAAGCGCCAATAATCAAATAAAAACCAGAATTATAACGCTTTTCATCGTCGTCCAAACAGAGGGAACAAGAGAACTAGAAACACGAAATTACTAAGCCAGATCCAAATATCAAAGAAACAGATACCATCACACAAATAAAAAGTAGAAAAGATTCTTACTTTTCTTCAATGGCTTCGTCGTTGAGGCAGGTACTGCTTCGACCTACAAAAACTCCCAAAATCAGACGGAGTATCGATAACCCTAAAATTCAGACAAAACAGACAGAGAAGAAGAACGAGAAGAAGAGAAAGATGACTACTGTGATCGCGGATTCTTTCTTAGACTTGCCCATGAAGACTGCTGGAGATGACAATCGTCAATCGATACTGCTAGGGCTTATAGATTTTGGTGTTAGTAGGCTTTTGAAGAAAGATTGATATATATATATACATCTCTCTAACCCTGATTTTGGGTAAAAAACGTCATTTACTATTTATTAACCTATTTTACTATACGCGTGAGGTCTGATCTATACCGTCCACGTGACAGCTCAGAGTTAACTTACCATTTGTACCATTCATTACACACTTGGCGCGCACGCTTTACAATTGTCACGCATAAAGTAAAAAAGAAAATTAGAAACTTCGGGTTTAAATTTGGTTTATTACATGGTTCATTTAATTTTCTCGATTGTTAATTGTTGTGGGCTGTATTAGAAAAATAATTTTAAATCCGCTATAATATTATAAAATTACATAATAGAGGGACCAAAAAGAGAATAAAATATTGGGAGAGTCTCAGATATGCAAAGTAATTTCATTTTTCGCCGCTGTGTTTAGAATTCCTCTTCTCCCTGACTTCCGATCAAAAATTCCCCGGTGTCTACCGTCTCCGTCGCTATCGGTGACATTAGTTACCGTGGATTGCTCTTTAGACTTAGAGCAAGAGAGAGAGCGAGAGAAGGAGTTTGAGTTTCTCAATTTCATCAGACGCGTATCTGTGAATATAAAGATGGTCAACCCTAAATACTTGTGAAGAATCGGATGCCTTGTGTCGTGTTCGAGCAATCCCAGATTAAAAAAACTGATAAAATCAACAACCTATCAGATCTTTGTGGAAAGGCAGTAGCTTTAAGGGAGCTGATAGTTGTGTTCTGCGAATCAACGACGTTGAACCTCGCCCAAGATTAGAAACTTCGAATATTCCGACAGATATATTAGCGGAAACGTAGCTACCCTTTGATTAGCAGATAATTGACTGTATACGTATTCTATTGGATTAGGAAGATATTATCAATTAGTATTTCTACTATTCCCTTTTCCGTTCTTTATATTGTTTATCTTACATATTGATGAACTCTTGATTGTGAGACTCATCCAAAGCTAGAGGGAAACACGTTTTGGGTTTTGTTTGATTCTTTTGATTTCAATAAAGAAGAGGTTTTGGTTTTATTTGCGTTCGTGATTCTCAACTCTCATTAATCTTCTAGGATTTCTGAAGTAGCCATGGAAGAGTCTTCCCAGGTTTGTGGATCCTTCTCTCTCTAACCCATCTTCACTGCATTGTCTTAAAGATTTTAATTTCTGATGCCTGAGAGTGTGAATACAATCTTGAAATTTGTTTTACCGATTTAGGAGATCAAGCTGCATACTATGTACATTTTGAAAAAGCCTATGAATGTCAAAGGAGTGTTGTAAAATAGTTGCAGACTACATATTTGGGAAACACAGGACAAAAAATGCAAATTTCATCAAAGCTGGCATTATATGTGTGATGCAAATCTTTTATATCTGAGCTTTTTCTTTTCATAAAAGGGACTTGCTTCACGGATGGGAAGATTTTATCTTCATACACAATCATCGGTATCTAGTAGAGAATGTTCAGAGAGCATAATATAATTTAGGCAATCATGAAGCTGGATATCTTAGTGTGTGTTTACACATTTGAGATCATACGCTAGTGACTGCATCCAATGAGTTACCATTGCATAGTGAGACGATCTCTTGCATAGGTTTGAAAGATAGAACTGAGAAATCGCAATAGTTCCTAACATATGAAAAATGTTTGCTTCTTTTTCTCCAGGGGAGTTTTGTTACGACCATAAACGAGGACTATGAAGCAATTTGCTGGGGCTGTGGACTAAACCTTGTTCTTCCATCATACGCACCTATCTTTAAGTGTGGCTGGTGTGGGGCAATCACGAATCAGAATCCAGTCAGACTTGAAACCAGAAGCTTTGGGTTGAGACGTGTCCGTGACCGGTGTTTTGTGGTTATTCTTGGTGTTTTTATGCTCTTTGTGATATGTAAGTTCTTCTAAATTATCCAAAAGAATAACATAAATTTAGAAATGATATCTGTCATTTTCATGTTAAATACTCACTCGTTTTGGAAAAAACTGCAGGTGGTGGGATTTGGGCAGCGTATCCAGTCGTGTTTTCGATCAGCTTGTCTTGCGGGATTTTCCACTCTCTGACAGCAGTGTCTCTGGCGATATCAACATTATCAACATTCATGCGTGTTGCTTTTAAATGCGCGGGGAAACCCACAGATATTCTTTATGGAACCCACCCTGGAGTAGGGAACGGCGCACTTAACAACTATACCTTTTGTCACTACTGCTCCAAACCAAAGTCACCTAGAACCCATCACTGTCGCACGTGTGGCATGTGTGTCCTGGACATGGATCATCATTGCCCCTTTGTAAGTCTCATGGCTTCACATATAAATTACAGATTTGTACCACGTTTATCATTCCTAAGTCCTAACTTATTTTTACATTCCGTTAATCTTCTTCAATCTTTCTCAATACCTTAACCTGTGTCCTTATTTACTGGTTAAGAGCTTAAGGCTTCCCTTGTATTGTATCAATCATGGAGTAGTTAGTTACTAGATTTGTTTATCGATACCTTAACCTGTGTCCTTATTTACTGGTTAAGAGCTTAAGGCTAATGACTCTCCTTGTGTTGTATTTGCAGATTGGTAACTGTGTTGGTGCGGGTAATCACAAAAACTTCATCGCCTTCCTTATCTCGGCCGTCATAAGCACAGCCTACGCTTCTGTTATGTGTATATATTCCTTGATTCATATATTGCCACCCCTAGAAAATGGAGCAGCGTATGCATCCGATGTGGCACATGCTAACAGTTTATCGGTTCTGAAAGCGGTGAAGAATATCATGCTTGCTTACATAGCCAACGCTATCTTCATCTCTCTTCGAGGCCTTGTTCTAGTATATCTCTTTGTGGCGAGTGTTTCCGTGGCCATTGGGCTAAGTGTTTTGCTATGGCAACAGCTTAGCTATATCTATGAAGGCAAGACTTACTTGAGCCATTTAAGTTCTCAAGGAAGCGAGGAAGATGGTGAAAAGAGCTGCGGGAATCTTTTGACGTTTTTCGGATGTCCACTTTCAATTGAAAGGCACTTGCCAACTATAAGGAACTTGAGGAAGAGACATAAGACATGAGAAGAAGATTAGAACGGTGAGCCAATATGTTTTTTCTGCTTCAACCTCCAACAGTTGGAGCTTGTTTTTGGTTAATCAGAGACATTAATCATACTTGGAGCAAACATGTAACGGAGATGAGTAAAGTTTGTATCTCGTTTGTGAAAATTAATGATCATAGAATATAGTAAATTTTTATATTAAGATTGTAATTTTTTGTTTCCCTAACACTCATCAATGACTGCAACTGTGGTTTCATATCAGCTCTATGTCTTAAAGCTTCTGGCTAGCTTTCATTCACTTCTCCATACTTTTAACAAAACCAACCATCCTTACTTTTTAACTTGTTCTTACTTAATAGCAACAAGGAAATTCTACAATTAAGCAGCGGTAATATAATACACACCATTCTTCAAAGACTACAAAAGGAAGAAACAGTCTGCCACTACTTAGCCATACTCAGATACACCTTTAACAGCCTATGCTAGCCGTCTACGATTATATGATAAGATAATAATTGACAAAAGGATAGCTTATAACGGTAAAAGCTTCAAGCTCTGTTCACCAAAAGGGATTGCAAAAAATGGTTGGCTTCCGAAGAACACTCGTACTTCGTCTTGGTCTCAACACTGCGGTTAAGAGGTTAAAGTTGCCAGTCTATGGGGGAAATCCCCATTTGCTCGAGTAGCTGGTTTGCTCGAGAGAAATGCCTGTCCAAAGGTGGAACATTAATGTTAATTCAGCAGTTGGGACAACATAAGCACAATGCGCAGACAATTGCAAGTCATGCCATTTCATGCAGACTCACGAAAACATTGGTTACATTATGCATGTGAATAGGCAGGAGAGAAAAGAGATATAGTAGACTGAGCTAACCTGCAGTTAAAGAAGCCTCTATGCGCCGACAAACCAGATGGATGAGCTGCTGTGAGTATATGATGTTTTTTCCCATCTATCAACCTGCAATGATCATAAGAAAGCTCGCAGTCTCCTACAAGATAAACAATGAATATGCATAGGCGTAAGACAACCAAACCTACTTGGATTTCTCTTGAGCGTATCTTCCCCAGAGTAGAAACACAACACCTTCCTTCTGCTGTGAGATACTTCGAATAATAGCATCAGTGAATTGTTCCCATCCTTTCTTTGCATGTGAGTTCGGCTGTTTACTCCTTACTGAATTACAAAGCAAAGTAACCGACATTTGTAAGAAGAATTGCAGGATTTTGACTTTTGAAAGTTTTTATACTTAGAAGGTCACCATGCGACGATAGAGATTACCTGTAAGAACAGCATTCAACAGCAAAACCCCCTGAAAACGAAAGTCAAAGTTGAAATGCATGATCCTCTCCAAGTAAACTGATAACTGATGTAACAAATAAGTATAGAGATCATCAAAGAAACTCCATTTACCTGCACAGCCCAATTCTGTAGATTACCATGACGTGGGATTGTACAGCCAACATCTTTCTGAAGCTCCTTAAATATGTTCAACAGACTAGAAGGAAGCTTTTCTCCTTCAGGCACAGAAAAGGACAACCCCATAGCTTGACCAGGTCCATGGTAAGGATCCTAATCAAACAATAGCAAAAATTAAAGTATCATAACAAGAATTCATCAACTCCTCAAAGAAACCATTGTTACTTCAAAATGATGTACCTGTCCGATAATGACAGCCTTGACTCGATCAAAAGGAGTTGTATTAAGGGCATTGAAAACCAATTGCTGTGGCGGATAAATCGGAGAGCCTTTATAGTCCGCGATGATCTCACGTTCAAGGAAACCAGAAAGGGACTTGGCGTAGGGTTTATCCAATTCTCCAGGGAGAGCTTTAAGCCATGATTCTTCTACTAAGAGCTCAGTCAATGGCACGTAGCAGCTTCCTTCAGCTACACAATTTCCAGTCCGAAATCATTCTAGAAAGCCCAACTCTAGTTACTGTAAATGAAATAGTGGGAGATATTACATGACAACAAATCAGCTAAAAATACAAACCTTTCGCTTTTGTGACCTTCTCGGAGCAGACGGCGAGGTTGCGCTTGGACTTGGCTACGAATTTATTGAACTCGGAACGAGAGATTTGGTCGGGTGTAAGGCCAGACGAGTCGTCGGCGACGGAATTGGTAATGGTTACGCGAGGCGGCGATTTTACTGCAGAACCCAAACCACGAGACCCACCGGCGGCGGAAATGGCGGGAAAATAGGAAGAAGAAGAGGAAGAAGAAGACGGGGAAGCTTTGAGGCGTTTGGCGGGTTGAAAAAAATCCATTAGGGTTTTAGATGCGGACGAAGCCATCTCCGTTTCAGAAATCAACTCACCACGAAGAAAGATCCCAATTTTTGTTTTTTCCGGTAAAATCCAAAGAAGAAAAGAGTTTAAAATGGCGGGAGCGACGGTACCAACCGGTTTAAATCCGGTTAAGAGCCCAATCATACAATTTGTTGCTCTATGTCTGTACCCTTTTTAAGAACAATCGACACTTGGGACAATTCCAATTTCAATTTGATAAATTTACATTTTGGGAACGTGTTTCTTTCAAGTATGGTAGTAGTTTTGTTGAAAAGAGCTTGAACAAAAGGGATCAAAGAGAAATCAACATTGACACAAAGAGATGAGGATCTCTGAAATTCGGTCTGGGTTTCTATAAAAGACAAACACAATCTTGGTCTATGAGACTGGACCAGATCCTATGTCGAAAAAAAAGGAAATTCGGGACAAAATCTCTATGGTAAATCTACAGAACTGAAAGATGGTAACAACAACAGAGACTCACCTGAACTTCTTATCTTCCTCAAAAGACTAAAGAAGGTTTTAAGAATACAGTTAATAACATTCCACTGCAGCTCTCAAGCATAATGATGCTGGCAAGAGATGAAACTGTATTACAATAACATGGGAGTCCAATTTAAGTTATGTCTTCTTGACCTTGCTGATATATGCCTGAAATCGAAGACAGAAACAAAACAACGGTTAGGAACATTTGCGGTTGATTAAGTTCTCGAACGCAAAAGTTATACAAGTATGAAGGAACCTGAACGAGCTTCATAAGCTTTGGTTTCGAAGCCGATAGATAATGGTCAATCTTCTCCTGTGTTTGAGGAACGTTCCCACTTTGCACTGAACCAGTCACTTTCTCAACTACTTTCTTCACTATGTGTTTGTAACTATCTTTATTCATCTTACCTTCTTTCCAAGCTGGTTTTAGAAGCTCCTTAACAATCTCAACAAGCGCAAACTTAAACGCCCGCATTCCTTTCGGGTCTTTCCCTTTCTTGTTCTCTTCGTCGCTTCCATCATCATCATCATCATCATCATCATCATCTTCATCTTCATCTACAACTTTCTCAGCATCTTTGCCGTCATCTCCAGTTTTATTACCCTCTTCTTCTTTACCAGCTTCATCGACCGTTTTGTCTCCGTTTTCATCAGAAGCCTTGGGATTTAGCGCTAGTTCCTGAATCTCACCAACATTGCTTACCTGTGATGCAGTAACCGGTGGAACTCCATCAGCGCCAATGCTCATCGCAAGTCCCCATGGCGGATTGGGATTATTACTCACGGAGTTGCTTTGAGTAGCCTGATTCGGTTGAACAGCCATGGAAGATTCTGCATGCCAAGGCATCTGCAATGCCTGTGTAAGCTGTGGAATGGGCTGTCCATTTGCAAGAAACTGTGCTATAGTTGCTGAGATGTTGCTAATCTGATCGACTTGTTCCCTGGTCACAGCACTTTGGGCCGGAATAGCTTTCTCCACCACTGAATGATGATTATCTTGATAAACTTTTCCACTCTCGGGATTGCTTAAGTTCGAGCCTACTGAGAAATCTGCAGCAACTACCACTTGTTGTTGACTTCCTCCAGCGGTTAGTGAGTTTTGGTAGGGCAATACATTATGATTCTGATTGAATGCTTGAACTGGAGCGATATTCACCGCATTGTTGTAATTCTGATGCGAATCAGCTATCGGTTTCTCAACCATGGTTTTGTTGTCACCATATGAATACATACCACTGCTCCTCTGATCATAATTAGTCACCAAATTATCTTTAACAACTCGAGATTGCGAACTCTGACCAATAATGCCAACACCAGGCTCTTCCTTCATGGGTTTTTTCATACTACGAGCACCATAGTTCCAATCTGGAGACATCTCCATATCACCAATCCAGCTACTACCATTCCCTTTAGTTTCAGAAATCCCTTTACTGGCACGACCGAAGTTTCCATTATCCAATCTTTCAACATCATTCCATCTACTATGACCACTATGATTGTTATTGTCCTGTCTATAAAAGTTGTTATCTTGAGGCTGCTTTCTATCAGCACCATGATGAGAAAACCTGCAATGCTGGCCATTACGACAGATCCCTGCAGCGAAAAACTTGCACGGGATTTCCGAACTCCTGCGGAATCGCCCCTCACCATCACCATCCCTTCGCTGCGTTTCTTTATCTCCCGTTAAGTCGCTTCTGTGTCTTCTCAACCTCGGATCTGAAACGCCGTCATGTAAATGCTCCCTTCTAGAGCGATCCTCGGGAAAATCAATATCATAGACTGACGATCTCGCACCTTTCATCATTGCATCTTCTCTGAAATCATCGGCGTGATATCTCGTCTCCCTTGGCTTTCTAGTTTTATCTTCCCAACCATAATCGCTGCTTTGATCACCGCCTCTCTTGTTGAACTCCCTGCTTGGCAGAGGCGAATCTCGTGTTCTGGTGTTGTGTCTATCATACGATCCTGCATCTCGCCTTGCTCTATAGACCGGGCTTTTGCTACGGCTTCTACTTCTGCTATAACTTCTACTATCACTTCTGGAGAGAAAAAGAGACTTCAAAGTAAGAACTGAAGAACAAATAAATAAGAATCTCAACTTTTTTACTAATTGTGGCAACTCAACACTAACCTATGGAAAAATTTCTGTCTAGTTTCATCTTGTTCAGAATAATAACTGTTATGGTTATTCTGTGAAACTCTGCTTCTAGTCCTAGCTTCGCCGGATGACTGATCTTCCGCAGCACCAGACCTCCTACTTACATTACTCTCTGCGTTGAACCGGACAGGCTCGGACTCCTTGTCGCGGTAATAAGAACCTGATTTTACATCTACGCTAGAATGATGATGATGATGAAGTGTGTCTTCCTTAGAGTCCCATTTTGAAACATGTTTTCTTCCCGAACCACTCATTTCAACGCCTAAAGCTTGCAAACTAGTTAGCACCAAGTTTCAAGAAAAAAAATCTGCAGAAACATTGGAAATTTCTGGTGTTATCACATATGAAAAAAAGAAGTGGGTTAACTGTAATCTATCAAGTTGCGTAAAGCATCACCACACAGCCTCGTAGTATAGATCTCCAATAGTGAAACCAACAAATAGAATCCATGACCAAAAAAAAAACCTTACAATGTTATACGAGTCCGTTAAACTTATAATCCAAGAGGAAATTTTTTGTATTGCAATTAAAAAGATTGATCTTGAGAATAAGTGAAGAAGCCCAATCGTTGAAGAACACAAACAAGGATAAGAATTGACCCGAAATTGAAATTGGTACCAATTCAATAAACTCGCTAAATTGAACTTAATTGGAGCTTAATAGACAAGATTCTTGGAAGAGAAACTAACCCTAGAATCAGAATTAGACAAGAAGAGGAAAAGCACTCACTTGAATTCGAATAATAGAGCTTGTCATCGCCAACAGAGAGACAAACCCTAACACCAAGTTTCTTCGCTTCTAGGGTTTCTAGAGAAGTAAGAGACTGATCGAATATGCGGATACAAAGAAGAAATTGGGAGACAGACAACGAGTTTAACTAATTATTCGAATTTGAGAGTGTTCTAGGTCTTACTTTTAGGAGAAGGAGCCTCCAACAACAAAATAAAAATCTACAGTTTCTTCGCTTAAAGATTTTGCTTCTGTGTTTGATGGTGGGTCCGGTCCCACTTTGAAGGTAATAACCTATTTGATGAATCTAACCGTTGATTTAAGCTCTTTTGATCTCAGTCGTTGGATACGTCTTAAACAAGCCGAATAGCTACACATGTTGTGGATCTCTTGTACTTTTTTCCTATTTTACATTTTTTCTTTTTATGCAAGTGATGATGATTACTCAGAGATCCTAAAAAGGACTTCCATAAAAGGTTTGATTAAGCAAACATTAATGATATCATAACCCAATTGTCAGAATAGCAAAAGCCGAAAAGAGATACTCATGGAAATATTATTAATAGACACAAAAATAAACTCACATAATATAGTTAATCACATAAAATATGACACAATTCAATAGAGAGATAATGATAAACGTTTTATACTGATAATTGCATCAACCAAAAACATATGTATGATAGTTAAGAGACATTGCGAGAGATCAAAAGTTTAAAACTCATATTGAGGTCCGATATTTTGTGTTGACTGATCCAGATATTGAAAAACCGGTGCTGCTCTTTGTGCCGGAAATTGAACAAGATGATGCGAAAAACCATTGGAGTTATTGTTGTTGTTGTAGCCGTACATGTCCATGTTCTGCAACCCGTTAATCCCAGTTCCTTGCGCCCAAAGTGACCCGGAATAATCTTCCACATTCATGTTGTTGATCCCAGTTTCTTGTACCCTAGGAAAGCTAGAGTAATCGTCCACTTTGCAACAATTCTGATGAAACTGTTTTGGAAAAATATTATCACAGCTGGTGTTGAAGCTGTTGTAGTTTAACATGTTCGTGCTCAGAAACTCATCCGTTCCAGTTTCTTGTGCCCCGAGTAATATCGAGTACCTTTCCATATTCGGATTCTGGTATATCGTCAGTGAATTCGGAATCGGAGCCAGAGAGTGCGCTTGGTTAAAATCTGATGCAGAGAGTGGGAGTTGCGGTGAAGTACCGATTCCATGGTTATACAGATCCATGGAAACCTGGTTTGAATGTTGTTGAAGATGATTCATCGCAGGAGTGGTAGTAGTAATCATCTGTTCTTGATTAGCCATGTTCATGTAATGCATATTCCTCTGTCTCTGAGATTCAACAACAGCTCGAAGCCTATGTTGCATTATGGTTTGACTACGTTCCAAGGACTGAATCAGTTCCGTGAGTTGCTCTACAGAGCAATTATCAAACCTAGGATCCCAATCTGGATACTTGCAATTGGATCCAAGTTTCACTTTCTTCTTCTTATTCTTCTTGGAATCATCCTTGTTGATCTTCTCGAGGAACTGGTCAAGATCAACTCGTCCTTTGCGTCGCTTCATATCGCTTAATTGAGTGTACCTTCGAGCCATGTCTTTGACCTTCTCTCTGTCTTTAGGCCATGTTTCAAGCTCTCCGTCTGATCCGTAAATGATGACGCAGACTTCGATTCCACAGAGAGTTGAAAGCTCGGAAGCTTTCTTAAAGACAGTCTCTTGTCTTTTAGTTAAGCTTGTGGCTTTCAAAGAAGAAGGTTTCTGGAAGAGGGTTGGTCGAATTTGGGAAAATTTAGTGGTTTTCTTCGTCATCGGCGACGAAGACGAAGGGAAAAAAGACGAAGAAGACGCCATAGTTATGTTTGTGCCTGTAATTATAAATTGAATGAAGAGTTGTGATATTGTTCATACATTTCCGAATATATAGAGAAGATTAATTCGAGATTTTCTATTTCTGGTACCCCCTCTTTCTCTCTCAGTCATTAATGTCGAAATATTATTAATGATTGCTATAAGATTCGGTTTCCTTTTTTTATATGAATTTCCTTTTATTTAATTTCGCTGCTAAACGAGGATTGTATGTTTTAATAAGGAAAACTTTATGTATAATGTATACATGCTACACAAGTACACAACGACCGACTACGTTGGGAACTTGAGAATGATGGCATTGTTTAATTTATGAGAATGATATCATTCTTTAATGTATGTGATTTAACACTTAGTTTTACTAACATTATTAATCTCTTTAAAAATTAACTTTAAAATTATTCTCTTTGAATAATTAATAACATAAAAAATGGGATGTAAATACATGATATATACGACATGTGTTTCATGATGTTGTTAAACTGCAAAAAGAAGAAATAAAAACATTTTATTCCAGTTGAAAAAAGGAAAAAATTAGTTATACATCTGATATTTACCTAATATCGCAGAAATAAAAAAAAAAACTCTCGAAATTCATTAATATGTAGTTGTGTGTATGTATAGCGTCACAAGTTATGGCCAGGAAGCGAAGATCTCCGGACGGCGGTGATGGCCGGTGGGGTAGGTACAAAAGACTCGTAGTCGGTCCAATTTGATTCTCCCCAATGCCGCAACATGCTTTTCCAATTACACAACTTATCGATGCAAATCTTCAATCTCGGGTCCTTTACTCTCATTTTCCAGTGGCCGTCGGTATATTTCGCGGCCTCGGCTTGCCGGCGATCATATTCCAGCTGTGCCTTTTGCTTGGATCACAAGTAACATAATTGGTGAAGCTCCTACAAAACATCAAAGTGGCGATAGGAAAACAAAAAAAAAAATACCTTGGTGGCAAAGTAAGGTGAAGATAAGGCAACACAACAAGACAGCTAACACAATAATACATTGTTTCATGGCTTGCAAGGTTCAGAGGTCCTTTCAAGAATTGCTTCCACCAAACTTTATATTGTTCTGAATTTGTATTTATTTATTGATTTATCCCAATATATACTAATCTTGATTTTGTGGTTAACTAACTGAGATTTTGTGGTTTAACTAACTAAGCTCATATTATATTCTGACAACGTATGAATAATGTCTGAATATCTTAGATGAAAAGGAAAATCTAAAAGTTGTCAGGAAATTTTTGGTCTTTGGCAAAAGCAAATAAAATATAAAAAAGAGGAACTTGGTCAAGGAGAGGAATAGATGATTAGATTTATATGGATATAAGAAAATTTTATTTGTGGGTAGACTGTCACGTCTTTTTTTGACCGATGGATACATTTGACGCATTTGATCTAAACTAAATTAAATGACTAAAAATTGTATATATTCGCTTATGTAAGACATGTACAATCGGCACTAATTCAAGATCGGGATAAAATTTTAGAGAATGTCGTATAAGTGAGGAACAAGTGTATGACAGACTAATAAACTAATTGATAAAATCCGAAAAATGGTACGAGATTAATTAGTTTAATTAATGAACTTCTAAAGCTTCACTAACACTTGGAAAGACAAAGATAGGGTGGTAAACGGCTTTCTGTGACCACGTATTAAATTTGACAATTCCAACAAGATATATTGAAAATTACAAGTAATTAATGTATATTCTAGAGTTGTTCTTGCTAGCCAAGATCAAAATTCTAAAAATCAGTTGTTGAACTTCCAGTCGTTTGAAAACACAATATATCGCAATTTATTAAATCGACGAAAAGGTTGGTAAACGGCTTTATGGATTGGTCTGTCTCCGTTAGAGGTTAAACTTGAGGTTAATCCCTCAGGGTTTCAGTCCAAGAACTCTTTCGTGGGGACCAAGTTTCCACTGTTCTATGTTCTTGAAGAGGACGAGATAAGTCGAGTTCTCTTGTGGTATCTCGCCTTGTGGTAGCTCATGTGCTTCATCGAGCTGCATACTATCTGAGTGGAAACTTCTGCGGCCGATTTCTGGTCGTAGACAGGCTCTAAAACCTCTGGGATAACCCTTTTCTGTATCCATTTATCGGTTGCTACTTTGCAAGAAAAGAGACGATATGTTTGTGTCTGTGAAAACTTTGTCGTATATAATTTCTGTAAAAGCAAACACAGGACACAGCTTTCCGTTATTCGAACAGAGACATGTGTAACTTCTTAAAAGAGTGGTGACTTGTCTATGAAGGAAGGTCTAAAGGACAAAAAAAAAAGAGAGAAGAATTTAAGTAACCAATAATTCTTCACCGTTACCAGGAAGTGTTTTATAGATATCTAAAAGATTAAGCTTTAGTGTTACACAAATTTTTAAGATGTTATCTAACATACAAATACAGTATGTTAAAATCATACATTTTGGCATGTATCATAGTTTTATAAATAATAAACTATATTTCATTTTAATGAAATGCATTCAATTCTGTTTATAACGAGATACCATTAAATATAGTGAATTTTTTGAATTTTTTTGGGTTTTTTTTTTGTTTTTTTTAGGGATATTAGGTTCTAATTTTAGACTTCTGTCATAAATTTTAAAAGATGATTTCAACAGTTCTTTATAAATAAATAAAAAAAACCAAAACACTGTTCAACGGAGAACTCACAAGTTTAATTAGTTATTTACATTCGGACTAGACCTTATCTTCGCAGACTCAAATCCTCTTTGCCGGCGACGCTTCTCCACTAAAAACATCTCAGTAAAATCATCAGCGTCATCTCTTCTTAGATCTCGATTCTCTTCATCTTTTCTCTCTCCGGCAATGGCGATTCCGTTGCCCCTCACTTCTTACTCGCCAATCTCAACTTCTATTTCCCGGACCTCTTTCGTCCCTCTTACGCCTCGCCATCGTAATTTATTTTCCGATAAGAATTTGAGTAGGCGTGTGCTTATCAGCTGCTCCTCTTCCTTTTCCTCGAACAATGGTCTAACTCCAGAGTCCATTAACGTGAGGTACTAATCTTCTCTTGTTAACCTTTACGTCCACCAGGTGTTTGCGAAAATTCGTCAATGAAGACGCTTTTGGCTATAGGGTTTAGGATTTGTTTGAAATATATTGCAAATTCGATTCCTTTTCTTGGTTGAAATAAATCTGAACCCATCATGAATTCTGGCTGCTTTTGTTAAATTGTGCTGCCATCATCTGTGATTATCAGTGGGTTAAACGGCCAGTCATCATTTCCTGGAATGCGTTCCTTCGATGGAGCATCCAAGCCACCACTTAAATGGAGAAGGGTTTTACTCAAAGTTAGTGGAGAAGCTCTTGCTGGAGACGAGGAACAGAATATCGATCCAAAGGTTTCTGTGATGCAAAATAAACCTCCTTCTTTCTGCTTCCTCTGTTCTCTGTTTCCTTTTCCAGAATTCTCATCTATCTTCCCAAGAATCTTACTAGGTTACTATGTCGATTGCAAGGGAGGTTGCAGCAGTGAGTCGGCTTGGCATTGAGGTTATTCTGGAACATTTTTGTTCTATTTGTGATTAGGTTACAGTAACTATGGATTCAGTGATTCTTAGTGCTTAGGTATTAATATTTGAGCTATTTCCTAGACATGTTGATTGACAATGCATGATAAAATGGAAACTTTTAGTACACGAAGTATTAATGATTGCCTGTGTAGAGATTACGAATTGTGTTGAAATCTAATTTTAGTTCAAACTTGCAAGAGACATGTGCTTAAGTCATGAGGCGGAGATTTATGCTTTAAACGCACGCAAAGGATGATGGGTCTGGGTCTGGGTCCTGGGCATTGCAAAGTCCTGTATGCTCTGTCATGATCTTCTTATGCTTTTAACATCAGGTTGCGATTGTTGTTGGAGGAGGAAATATCTTTCGTGGATCCACCTGGGCTGGGTGCAGTGGCCTTGATCGCTCCTCTGCTGATTATATCGGGTATCAAAATCCATTCTTGACATCTTGTGCCATAAAAATCTTTTTTTTTATGCAACTTTCTGTTCTAGTCTTCTCTGTCAGACTGTTCTTGTTCCTCTTACTTCAAACAAAATCTGGTTTTTGGACTCATTGGTTTATCTAAAATTTGACAGGATGCTGGCAACTGTGATGAACGCAATATTTCTCCAAGCGACTATGGAGAGTATCGGCATTCCAACACGTGTTCAAACCGCTTTCCGCATGTCGGAAGTCGCAGAGCCTTACATTAGAAGACGAGCAATTAGACATCTAGAAAAAGGCAGGGTTGTGATATTTGCAGCTGGAACAGGCAACCCCTTTTTCACCACTGATACTGCAGCAGCTCTTCGATGTGCTGAAAGTGTGTAAAAAGATGGTCTCTTTTTTAAGTTTTCTCCAATTCTTTATTTAACGCAATTCCCCTTTTGACACAGTTAACGCAGAAGTAGTGCTGAAGGCAACAAATGTTGATGGAGTCTTTGACGATGATCCTAAACGAAACCCAAACGCTCGCCTTCTCGAGTCACTAACTTACCAAGAAGTAACCTCGAAGGATCTCTCCGTAATGGATATGACTGCTATCACTTTATGCCAAGAAAACAACATCCCAGGTTTGCTCTTAAATCACTCTCTACAACCTTAAAACCACATGATCATTCAAAATCCAACAGGAATGTTTTTGGACTGTGATTCAGTTGTGGTCTTCAATCTATCTGAGCCTGGAAACATCGCAAAAGCAATCAAAGGAGAGAGAGTTGGTACCCTGATTGGAGGAACTTGGAACTCTATTGTTGCAGCCACATGAAGAAACTTAGAACTAATACTTCCTTAATATAGGAAGAAACTTAGAACTACTTCCTTAATATAGTATCTTAGGTCAGGAGAATCTTTCAACTCCTGTATATAGTTTGGAGAAACTTAATGATTTCTAGGAATCTATTTGTCTGAAATTTTTGAAGTTAATGAGATGTTGTAGTTTACATTACATATACATAAAGCTCATTTTAAACCCTTCGGGCTATTCTTGGGATGCGTCAAAATGAATAAAATTACATAGCGAAAATGAAAAATCTAAAAATATTTCTAAGGATCCCAAATTTGACTGAAGACATCAGCAAACGTTGGAGAAGCAGCCAAACGAGCATAACCGGGACTATACATTATAAACGGGCTCATTAATCCCGCCGGCGAAAACAATCCCGGCGGTATCACCGGCGAGAACATCCCACCTTGGTGAATAATCGGCGAGAATATTCCGGCAGAAACTGTCGGTAACATAGCTGGAGAAGGCGAGAGTATTCCCGGCGCATAACCACCCAATTCAGCTGCTTCTTCCATAGCCGTCGCGATTTCCACCGTCTCATCTTTCGCCGCCGGTTCCTTTCCTCCTCTCGGGCTAGCATTCTCCGTCGCGGCCAGTCTTGCCGCCGGCGACACATCTCCTCCGTTTCCGGATTCGAGGAAAACCCCAGAGGAGATCCCGGTGAGACGCTGGACGACGTTCATAAAATCAGAGGCTGTGGTGTGCACGACCTTCGGCGAAACGGCGTAGATAACCACCGGCTCTCGAGCAGCGTAGAGAGGAGCTTGGTCGCGATGCTGCTGAGGCGGTGGAGCAGGGTGCTTAGGCGGTTTCTTAATCTTGTGAGAGTCTTTGTGGACGCTGAGAGGTGAAGGACGAGGACCACAGATCTGAAGCTGCCGTTTCTGGTTCTGTTGATCGGAAGGATTGCCGCCGGCGAAATACTCCGACGGATCCATTGGGAAATTATTTTTCTTTCACTTGTTTTGTAAAAGAGCTTCGTTTCGATCGAATTTGTTTCTTCTCTGTGTGATTACTTGTTTGGTTTGGGAATTGAATGAATTTGTTTTTGTCGACGAGTAAATTGACCAAAACATATCAATAAACAAAAACAGTTTTCTTTTTCTTTTCATGTTTCTCAGAGCGATTAGTTTGACTTTCAAAATGTTGACTTTTGCATCCAACTAGACTTTTACAGCACATGCTCAGTTTAGGAAATTCTCTGTCTTGTCTTCCATTGTAAATTAGTAGGAAAGATCTTAGGAATCATTCATTATCAGCGGCAACATTATAATAATGTTTTTCAATGATTTAACTTTTTAGCCATATACAGTATTATTTATGAGAATTTAAATCATAATATGATTACTGGCACTGCATCATATGTTTGGGATAGAAGTAAACCTAAGACCTATTAATATGAGTTGTTTCTCTTCGTCTCACAATAACTATCATCTTTTACTATTTTTACATAAATTTTGTCATTTAATTCAATATATATTATCTAGAAATTGTGTGATTGGTCCCTAATTAACTAATAAAATATGTAAAATAAACATATTTGGGAATACAACAAAAAGAAAATTAATCTGTTTATTAAGATAAGAACTATTGGATTTGAGGTCTGATCTTATAATTACGCATGGAGCAACGTTCTTGCTCGACGAGGAGAAGAAAGTCGTCGTGTGGTGTGAGATATGGAAGGACCCCAAAGACCAGGGCAATTGCATCAATAAGATATCTTGGCCCGCTATTTTTAATTATGTTCCAAGTTTGGTTCGTATCGAGCGAGTTGGAGGCAACAAAAGAAAAAGAGTTGACTAAATAAGCTATACATGTAATCTGGTTTTTTATATGCTTTAACACAGTTTTTAAGGTTTATGATAAAAAACCATGTCTCGTGCAAGTAGAGATAGTTGTGTTTCGATTTCAAGCTTTTTTAATTCAATGGCAAGTGATTCATGAAAAAAACATGTACATAGCTTTCCCCTTGTCCTGCTCTTGAGTTTTCTTTTTATTCCAACTCGTTTCCTAACAAGTTGCAGAGCTAGACATCATCATCATCTCCAAGTTCAACCACTAATCCCTGCATGGTATGTTGCACATATACTTTTTGGTGTTATCTCAGCAAATTTGGAAACAAATGATTGCACAAGAAAAGAAACAGTAAAAGCAGAGAAAGAGAGTAAAAAAAAAAAAAGCAAATCTGAATCTCAAACAAACCTGAGTGTGTTCCAAAAAATCAAGAGAGAAAGTTCAACAAGAACTTTGGGAAACAACTCTATGTAATTAGTTTTAAAGGTTACATTGTAACTTGTAAAGAATATTTTAAACAGTAAGTTAGTATACAAACAAACAGAACAAGCCAGACATATGTGACAATGTTTTTCAGTTTTTGGTTCAATAACTAAAAACAATGTTTTATATCAAAACTTAAAACGAGTACGACGTTTTGCATGTTATAGATGCAAAAACCTTTTTTTTTCTAGACGTCATAATGAGTCGTCCTTCCAGATTCTGTGTTGAAAACTCACAATATAATTCTACTAAAAAAAAAATATTTTCAACATTTTATAAACAATTTTTATAACAGTCAGATTCTGTTAAAAATGTAACTTGGATAAGAATATTTCGAATTGTTAATATTTCACGTAAACATCCTTCACTGTCAGAAAATAGTGTTTTGGACACTACGATACAAATTGCAATGGTTTTAGTTAAATCATACGATAAATTAAGACAGTTGGAATGTTACTGGAATAAGATCGATAAAAGTGTTAACGTGTCCCGTAAGTTAGGGCAAGTACCATGCCATTTGGTGCAAGAAAGAGGCGGTTGTTACATGGATGACCGGGAAGCATTGATCTAGCTTAAGGACTAAATGACACAACGAGAATTAAGTACTATATAGACTATTTAATACAGCTTAAATAGAAAAAGGCCGTGGACGATGGAGCCAATGTAAAGTGGAGGGTCTCGAGAGTATCGGTTTATCTAGTTCTTATATTAAATTTATTTGCTTCTAACCAGTTTGTCGTCTCGGTTTAGTGTAAAACATCTTGTTGTTCATTCTCTTTCAGTTAATTAGTTGATGGTGAAGGGGAAGGTGAAAAAGCAAAACCCTAGAGCATTGACGAGATTCAGAGAACTTACAGGGGATTTGGTAGAAGAGATACTCTGTCACGTCCCAGCCACGTCTCTTGAAACGGATACGATCTTCTTGTAAAAGATGGAACTGTCTATTCAAATATGATAGGAGATTCGCATGAAATCACTCTGAGAATCCCCAAAAACGCAGCTTCTCTTTCTCATGTTGACCAAGGAGTACAAGATTTGTCTGATGAGCATCAATCTCCACGGAATGACTCCATCTGTAGAGGTTAAAAGTGTGTTTAGCCTACCCGATCCGCTTTCTAGTAAGTCATATCGATTTGATCTATAAGCTGGATTCGAACCTCCAACCACCAGATTGATTTAAGGCCTTCGTCTTGTATATTTCTCTGATGCATTATGCAACAACGCAAATCATATAATACCACAAGACGATCACACTAACAAAAAAAATTCTTTTAAATGACAATAACTCTACGTTTTATTTTGAAAAAAAAAACATACATATTTTAAAAAAAAAATAAATGGTGAGATCTGAGACTGAATGGTATTAGTCTTGTAAGCAGCCGAAGCAGAAGCACATGTATTAAGTTTCAACACGTTGATCATATCTTTCGTCAATTGTCTCACAATCACCGCACAGTTGCTTACACCATTTCGCCATTTGTCTCACCATCACCAAGCAGTTATTTCGAATTTGTTTATCTTTACAAATACATTATGCTTTACCTTATAAATAAAGAATAAGTTACAAATCAGATGTTGAAGCAAGCAAGTACCATTCAAATCAAAATTCGAATAAAGGAGAGAATAGAAAAAACGGGTGTGTGTGAGAGAGGCATGACCATAAAATGTTACAACTTCGTCTAATAAAAAAAAAAGAGAAAAAGAAAAAAAAAGTAAATTAATAAAAAGAAAAAAATAGTATTTTTTGATACGATAAAAATTTGGAAATACAGAAAAATATAAATCGTATAATTCTTAATTAAATGAGGCGAAACAAAACCTGAAACGGTAGAAACAAGAAGCAAAAAATTGATCGCACTAACAAAACTTTTTGATATGATTTTACAATATCTACTACGTTCAAAATAGTTGATAACATTTTATATAAAAAATCAAAATGGCGTAATATGAGTGGTCTTGGTCTGGTAAGTAGCCAAAGCGGATGCAGATGAATTAAGCTTCAAAACCTTTATCAGATCTTTAGCCATTTGTCTCACCATCGGCGAGCAGTTGCTCTGAATCACCACTAAAAGCTTCGTCACCCCGTTACTTCTCTCCACCGTCTCCTCCGCCCTCTTATCTTCCCGGAAGACATAGCACAGACACCACAAAATCGTCACGGCGTGCTCCGTCGCCGTCGCCGATACTTTCAACAGCTTCCTCACCACTCCTTCCACGCATCTACCTCCATCTCCGCCGCAAATCTCCGATCTACCTTCTCGCTTTGATGACAGTGTCTCTAACAGTTTCAGCGATTTTTCCGTCACCGCGACGCTTGTTGTCTCCTCCGTCAGGAGAATGTCTTTGATTTTCGTGATCGTTTTCGCCGCGATTAGTTTCGATCTCACTCGTTTAGATTTCGAGATTGTGATTAGGAATGATAAACTCGCTTCGATCATGGTAGGATCCGACTCTGTGCTGATTGATTTGATCAGCTCCGTGAGAATCCCATCGCGTTCTGCGATTAATAGCTTCGATTGGGCGTCGACGGAGATCAACTCCAAAACCCTAACGGATTCGATTCTCGATTCCAGATTCCCGCGCTGAATCGCGAGGAGAATCGCCGATAAGCAATCGACACCTTTCGCCAACATCAGATTCGATATCCGTTCCCGATCTCCCTCATTCCCTCCCTTGATTATAGTATCCAAAATCCTAATCGCCAGATAAACTAGCTTGGTCTTCGTCGTCGTGCGTGTTCTTCCGTCGACGGCGGCGATAATATCGACGAGCATTGGTACGAAATCCTTTTTCACCGAGAGAAACGCTTTGTTCGCGTCGGAATCCTTTACGAATCGAACGATTCTCGACAGAATCTCCAGACGAATCTCATCGTCCTTCTCGAGACTCAGTCTCCTCAACGAATCATTCACCTCTTCCATCGTCGGAATCCGTCGAGAAAACGCCGGATCCGGAGGCGGAGAACCAGCGGCGTAACGGCCGACGGAATCGGACCAGACTTTGATTAGTCGTTGAAGAGTGAAGTTTGGAACAAAATCCTTAGTTCGGAGAACCTGCATAGTGGCGGGACAAGTGTTGTTGCCTCCGTCGAGCCACATCTGGATACTTGCACGATCGTAAGTAACGCCGGTACAGAGACTAACGGGAGATCTCATCACGTCTAGAGATATCGGACACCTGAAGAAGCTAGGCACCGTAATGTACGTCTCGGTTTCATCTCTCCCCATCGATTTCTGCGTTTCGGAAAATTTGGAGAAAAGAAAAAAAAAAATCAGAGAATATTTGACGAGAAAATGCGGGAAAAATAAAGTTAAAAGAGGATGGAGAGACAACAATGATGCTATTGCCAAGTGAAAGGTGGGGAAGGAAGTGAGTGGAGGTGGTTTTAAAGAGAGAGTCAAACGCACGCTTGCGTCACCGTTTTTAACCTATTCCATATTCTTTTGTTCTTTTCTTTTTTTTTTCATAATATGCTTCATAATTTTATTTTACATTCAATCAAACATTCGGTCCTAAATATTCGCAAGTTATGACATTTCATAAATATCTGGATATATATACTATGGTAGTGTGTATTAAAAAAAAAACGTTACAAAATGAAAAAAAAATCCAGTTGACAAGTCAGAGAATCAGATTTAAATTATGTAAATATTAAGAGATTTCAATTAATTTATTGGTCTTGGGTCAAAAATCAAAGGTTGTCTGTGAGTGTCTTGCTCGGTCAAATGTCGTAACCGTTAGATCTGTGGGTTTGATGGGAGCTTTGACCAACGGTGCTGATGTTTATACACGTGTGAGTTAGGAGGCCAGAAGCGTGTGGATAATGGTGGGACCCATATTCTGCACGAGGGGCTGTTCGATCTCGTCGAGAGCACAATGCACATGGACTTGGTTCATATCTGTCTTATTTTTAGTAGTACATTTTTAAAATCGAAAATAAAAGGGTTAATGAATTAAAAATAGATATATATATTTGTGTATCAAAGCAACGTTATAATATTTGTGCTAACGCAGAACAAACTCCGAGTCAGCAAATATAAAAATGTGGTACAGATATATAGAAGCTGATCATATTGGTCCTTTGACATTTAAATTTGTGTTAATGTCGCTAAATGTTAATAGTAATAAATTGTGTTGTGGCTTCCACTACGGATAAAGGAAAAAACAAATTATTATTATTCGAGCGAAGGTGTTTGATTCGGGGAGGAAAGCAAAAGCGTTTCTTTTCTTGTCGATTGTCATTTTCTGGTCAATATATAATATGTGTCGTTAGATAATTTAACTTTTTTTGTGATGAGCAATAACGTGTACTATAAATTAGAAAAATATTCGAAGATCCATAACATTTTAGTTGTCTCAAACGTATAATAGTATATGGTTAGACTGCCTAATCGTCTAATGAAGCTGTATAATTGACTAACAAATTAGGGGTTGCATTGAATATATAATTATTAAATAAATGCAAATTCAATTGATTTAAGTTTGGTCCTTTTGTTTATTTGTTAATTAATGCTCACGTACAGATGTGTCATTACATAAGTTTCTTTTATTTTGTAATTTATTTTAGTGGTTTTAATGTTCATTTTAATATTATGGAATAAATCGAATCTCAAACATGTGTCATAAATTTTAAAATATAATTTTCATAACAAATTTATATTAAATCTATAAACTTTGCATTTAGTATAAGTTTGAATGATGCAATTTGGTTTTAATCCGTTTGTTTTGCTTGAGTTTTTTCACTGGTTCACTGCTCTTTTTCAGTTGGTTTATCATCTCTCCCTTGCTCCATTAATTTATTTTTGGCATGCTAAATTAATTGGATGATTTTATAAACTTTCTTACATTGAATTTTAAAAAACATTAAATTTGAAATAAATTATAGTCTAGTTTTTTATTCTGTGGAAGGGTAAAATGATAAAAACATGATGACCGAAAGTTGCTGGCCTAATCGAAAAATCAAACTTAGGTGTTGAAAATATTTCAGTATTTCATAGGTATGAGACGGATGAAATGTTCGCTGACTCGTCTGAATCATTTTTTTAATATTTTTGTGTAAATAAATTTCTCATAATTAGGTCAAGTTTCGATTAGGTTTAGCATAATTAAACAGGTACGATCATGAGTTGTAGCCATTTTTAAAAGAGCGTAAGATCTTAGCAACCTTTAAATAAAACTCGATAAGCGTATTTTTCTGAAAATATATAACACGTCCGTGTTTTAATTAAATAACAACTGTTTCTTCTCGAATTTTTTTTGTATAGCAGAAGAATGAATTGAGTATATACTAACTCGTGAGCATATAATTTGCTAATCGCGTAAATAATAGGGTAATATCGCACCGAAAGAAAGCTAAAATATAATGATGCGAATGGGCATAATTGTCTACAATTTGCAATTATGACAAATCGGAAATAATCTGCGCAAATTAACTTTTAATAAATTAGCTCACTCATCATCTGATTCATCCATTATTGTTCTTGGTGGACAATAATTTTCGTTTGTCCTCATATGCAAGGAACTCTTCTCTTTTTTTTTTTGTTCTTTGCAAATAATGATATGTCTAATTGGGGAAAATGTATCTCTCATTAACAAAAAATGTATTTACAGAAAAGTATTAATGTGAAATGGGTAAAAAACGAGATTTACGTCCTAACTTTTCTTCTAGTACGTTGTAAATGTTAGGTCTGTGTATCTATAAATGGGGATAATCCTATCCACAATAACTTAAACGAGTATCATAAATACAGTTCGTATCTCAACATGCTGAAATCTTCATAAACTTGAATTCACAACCTACCCTATTTTTGCATGTTATGAGATTTAATTTGGTTCTCAAACTTCATGCATGGTGAAGTTACAGTTTATATCTTATAGATGTTT
The DNA here is from genome assembly GCA_039880935.1 of Streptanthus diversifolius. Lineage (NCBI taxonomy): Eukaryota > Viridiplantae > Streptophyta > Magnoliopsida > Brassicales > Brassicaceae > Streptanthus > Streptanthus diversifolius. The sequence continues at coordinate 15,221,538 of JAXGFM010000013.1, read as the reverse complement.
GGTCATAATGTGTTAGCATATATATGGTACTGATTAAATGGCAAAAGACAATTCTGCATGACACGTATTTAAAACTAGTTCTCCATAATATTGATGGTCCAAATAGTTCATAATAAATGTTGGGTTAAGATAGAGATATGAAAAAGAATCGAGTTCCAAAAGTGTGGGGTTGTGTTTCATATTATTCAGAGGTTGCCAGGGGCAGAGGCAACTAGTTTGCATCACATGCAAAAAAAAAAAAAAAATCCAATGTCATGTTCCAATTCGAAGTCAACATCATCCAATTCTTAGTGAGTCATATATATGAAGAATTATATAGAATTTTTGAAACGAATTTATCAGATTTGATCAGCTTTTCTTCTTCAACTCAGATTCGGCAATAGGTAATATTGTTATGTTACATGTATGTGGGTGTTTGTGTGTTTATACATGCATGTCAAGTTTTCTGTAACTTTGATTACATGATTCTACTAAGTATACAGATTAGGAATGGATAAAATTAAACTAATATTTGCTAATACGACTGTGTGACATTAATATTATAAACTTTAAAAGTGGAATAATGGTAATAAAATTATAATGATGAATAATGGTAATTATAACTTTAAAGTAACATGGGTATAATGATAATTTATTCGCGTGCTACTACATATACTTCGATAACAATTTATTTTTGGCTTATATCATGGAATAAAGATCATCCTTTAGTTCCTTAATATACGGCAAAGCTTTTGATCACACTTATATGTAATCAAGAGGAGCAAAATTTGAAAGCATTTCGCACGTACGAGGGGGTATTTGCTCGTGTGGGTTATACATATACATTTTCTTCGTGTCGTAATACATATGTAACACATTAACTGATAAAAGATATTATTATAAAATTTGGAACAAATTTATAAAAGGGACCAAAATTAATATCTTATACTTTGGGCCTATCCAATTTGACTATTTTTAGTTTTTTAATAAAAACAAAAAAAAACTCGGGCAACTCTCCAGATCCAATTTCATCATTTGCTTGGATTGGAGATCAAAACATGCACATTTAGTCATTTTTTTCATCATCGAGATTCAGACTCGATACTCTTTTCTTTACATACCCAGTACACCGGTTGAATAACTATTGAATTGTATTGTTTTATTAGCCGTTTTAACTGAAAAGCAACATTAATGATCGATAACTATATAGTTAAACATATCACTATATATACATTTAAGTTCAACCCACATTGTCTGAATTGTGCTTATTGAAACAAAACATATCAAACCAGTGTATTGATTAGTTCAATTTTGTCTTTAAATTATTAATATGCGAAACAAATCTCCAGTAATGTGTCTTAAATGCTATTATATGTTTAGACAGGGATATACATAATATAGTGTTACTTGAATTACAGACTCGTGCTATTATCCAGAACAAAACTTTATTAATAAGAGTGGATAAACAGTTTTTTAGCAATATTTTATTAATAAATTTTAAAAACTTAGTAAAAACTGGTTCTTAAAGTTTTTATTAAAGAACTGTTTCTTAAAAAGTTTATTAACTTTTTTATAAGCCCATTTAAACGGGGTTATATTTGATGACTAAAAAAGCATGACAATTATGTTTTTCTTGTCAAAGCAAAGCAATTATGTCTTAATCTCCACCGTTAATTAAATTTGGTTAAAGCATTGGAACTATTTACTCCAATTGGATGGATAACCGATTGTGTTATGAAATTTATCTATGTTCATATTCCAACACCATTGACATATATATAGATTATTCAGTATATTATTAAATGTTGTAACAAAATGTCCCATTAACGACATGCATAATTATTCAATTTAGTATGTACATATAAGGATATATATATATAAGTATTACATATGAGAAATATATCATAGATTTAATATATGCATACATGTTTTGATATTTTATTTATATACTGTCCATATTCAGGCCGAACATGTACATGGAGGCTTATTGTATCGCATGCTTTACCTAAGCAAGGCTTGTTTTGTTGTTTGTTTTCTTGTTCTATTAAGTAACATGAATTTTATCAAACTTAAACTTGGAGGATAACACCAACAATAATAATACAAAGCCACTAAATTCTTAAACATACAAAGATAGTTTAAACAAAAAAGTTTTCATCTGAAATTTTTTGTTATAGAAATCTTTAATATTACATAACCGACACAGATAATTAATATTCTTAAAAACAAAATCAGCGAGAAACTAATCTTTTAAAAAAAAAATAAAGTCAGCAAAAAACTATGTTTCTCGAGAAACAAAGCCCAAAACATTTAGAATTACGATTTCAATGCAATAATAAAAACCATGAAAAAATCATCCAAAACCGAAGTAAACTAAAACAATCAAAAATTTGAAACTAAAGTTTTGCAACAAACCCACAATAAATCTGAGATCTTTTGAAATAGATGAATCGTCAAAGCCTTAACCAAGCTATCTCACCAATTACCCACGAAACCTCTATTTACAGGTAAAGATGAATACAAAATTCAAATTAGATAATTTTCATCATAATTCAAATTCTAATTCCAATTCAAATAAAAAGTCAAACAAAATGAAATTTTCAACTTGGTAACAAATTTTTGTTTTGGTGGACTCTTCAATCTTTTTGTAGGTAACAACAGTAGCACCACAATTAGGTGATATTCATCGATCTGTTGCTTGCTTTACACTACTATAATCAGAATCTCAACCAAAAATAATATCAACATAAAAATTGATTGATCTTGAAAAGTTAAATTAGGAGAATATAGTTTTTTATAATATTTGTTTGATATAGAATTTATAGTGATTTTTTCCTCGAAAATTAATGATAGATATCTGGATGAAGGAAATTCAGAATTCAGAATTTGTTATTTTATGTAAAAAGGAAAAAGATATAAAATTTAAAATTTTCTTATCTTGAAATCTATCATTTTCGAAATAAGAATCATTGTAAACAAAAATCAAACAAGTGTACGTAATTTCATGTCTATAATTTATTTTTTGAGATCAATCGATTTATTTTCAGGTTGTATTGTTTTCTTTTGTCGAACTTCTGGCTATGGTGGTCCTAGTGCTTATATTTGCTGAACAAAGGATCGAAAAATCCACCAAAGAAAAAACTTGACACCAGGTTAGGAATTTCATGTTGAACAATCTTTTTTTATTGGAATCGAGATTTGAGATTACAATTAAAATTTATCCGATTTGAGTTTGTATTCATCTTTGCTGTAAAAAGAGATCTCTATTGGTGTTAAATAGAGACATAAACCAAACAATTCCAAGATTCCCTGTTTTTATCAAACTACAAACTTTGTTAATTAAGTTAATTGGACTATCTTTGACAAATAAAGGAAAAAAAAGTACTTGGACAAATGTTTGGCTCATCAGACTCTACAAGTGGCACGAACCATATGAAATAACATTAATGAATAATAAAATCTAAAGACAAGAAACAAATACTGAGAATATAATAAAAAGGACAGAAGAACTTGTTCCCACTTTCTATCTTCTTAACCTTAACTTTGGGGACTGGGACCCAAAGACCTTCCTCATTGACCATCCATTTTTCTATTATAAATTATTAATTACCTGAACCATTCTTTGTAAGTATGCATTATATTAACATTTTTTTTTCTGTAAACCATTATGTGATATAACGTATGCATAAGATAGGACACTACGTTTGTTGTAATTAATCTCTGTACAATTTCATGTAACATTGAATTTACAACATCCGAGGGATAAATGATAGCTTGAAGTTGGTGAGAAAAAGTAAGTATATTAGTTTTGGTATTTCAACATACTATTTTAAAAGCTACATAATGGAGGAAAATCATTTACCTTTTTGTGGAGATATTAGAAGTGCTAACAAGTATATTAGCTTCAAACTAAGAGAGATTGTATGAATTATTAACTAACATAGAATAATAAAAAATTGCATCATAAAGAGATTTAAAGAAATAAAAAAGGTAAACACATGTCTCGAAAATACTACTATTCTCGCTTTTTCGTTTTAATACTATTCGATTCCTTATAGTATGCTTCTCATGTCCCCCGGTCCACCTGACATTGCATATATATAAAATAATATATTTTTACTCCAAGTTTTAGTATAAAAAAAAGGGGATGCAAAAGAAGAAACATTCATTTATAAAAAAATACTTACACAAGTGATTGTTCAGTTCAGTGATTCAAATATATAAAATGTAATAAATGAATGTTCAGTTCTTCCCTCACCTTTATTTAGTTTTATTGGCCACTATAATTGTTCCAGCCAAAGAGAGACCTATTCAAAAGGGGTTGCTTTCAAAAGCTCATCTCTCTCTCTCTCTCTCTCTCAATCTGCTGATCTCATTACTACTTGCCATCTTCTACTCCATCAAAAATCCTCAACTAAAACCCACTTCCCTGAAATCGAAACAAACAAAAACGCCTCTAGTGATCTCTTTCCCTGATTCAGATTAGAAACCCAGAAATGGTTCCTACACATCCGCATTATTGGAGAACAAGATTATCGATAAACCCACAAGCTCTTCTTCTTCTGATCCTCTGCTTCTTCTTCATTCACCACTGCGACGCCTCGAGAGCCTCGTCACCATCAAGCGTTTTCTACAGAAATCCTAATGATGATCACAACAAAAATACTATGAGGAGAGGCCATTTCTTAGGGTTCTTGCCAAGACACTTCCCTGTTCCAGCTTCTGGTCCTTCACGAAAACACAACGACATTGGTATACAAGCCTTGTTGTCTCCATGATCACGCTCTCTCTCTCTCTCTCTCTCTCATCCTCTAGAGTACTTTATACAATATAGTGTAATGCATGCAGTCATACACAAAACAACAGTTGAAGACCATTATTGAACTCTGATGTTTGCTTTGACATGTACGTAAGGTTTCAGATGTTTGACCTCTTCTAATTGTTCCTCCATCTTTTGGTTATTTTTTGGTTTGCATGTAAACTTATTTAGAGTAGAAGAGAAAGATATTGTGATCAGGTCTGGATTTTTTTATGCTTACTTTTTTTTCTTTTTCTTTTGTATATGTAATTAAAGTTAACGAGATGAGGTATTAGATGATACAATCTCATTACTTCAATGCGTAATTTAACTTAATTAATTATTTCACCTAATTAACCAATTTATTGATTTCTAATAATATATCGAAGCCGTTGATAATTGCATTTCGTAAAGTTTAATTGGTAAAAAATGGAAAAATCATCGTCTTTTCAAAAAGAAAGACCAACAACTTCGTTACCGTCTAGAGAACACCGTGGGTCATCTTTTACTCGTTCAGCCAATGAGATCTGAAAAGAAGAAATTCTCAAATTTTAGAATATACTATATTATAATAATAATAAGATAGTGCATGAAGCTATTTGTATATTTTAAAATATAATAAAAGAAAAATAGAAAGAGTGAAATAGGATAGTCCAAAAAATCACGCAAGGTTGGTTTATTATTTAGCGTAAAATCGTAAAAATAATAATAGCCTTCGTCATGTACAGAGTGTCCAATAACCCATCCCGCCACGCCCGGATTGATTTGACACTCGTTTACGTTTTCTTTATTGATCATATATATATATATATTTTACAATTTTTTTTGTTTGTTTTACTTAATTAAACCCAACATTACATTAAAAATTCACAGCAAAAACTATAGTGGACAAAACAATAAACTCATTTGCTTGTCAATCAGATCTTTTGAACTAAAATTTATCTTTTGTTAGGAAAACACGAGCCTTAACGATTATTTACATATATAAATGCATGTATTTATAATACACAGTTTTCACTTTAAAGTTGTTTATCATGGTTTAATGGAAAACATGATTAAGTAGAGGAATATATTATACAACTAAAAAAGATCAACCTACAATAGACACAAAGCCGAAAGATGTGCCGTTTTAACAAAAAGATTAATCTTAATTTTTCCGCCGAAGGTTCTAATGCATACAAATGTTTAATCTTTTTTTTTTTTTTTTTTTCTCGCTACATAGATAAAGCTCACCCAAAACTATACTAATCTAGATAATGATTTGTACTTTACTATCTTCCACAGAATTACATTTACATAAATCAACCCAAATTTAATTATAACTCCAACAATGATGTAAAATGATGACTCGTTTAATTGGAAGAGTAAATGGCGAACACCGCATGATTCATAGGATATGATGGGAATAATGGTATTACCCTTTAAATCGTAAGGAATGATTTGATTAATATCCGATAATTTCGCAATCGATTCTAAAATTACAAATACACGTATGTAATGTACCTTCTCAATTATTCATTATTCTATCACTTTACTTAGAAATATTCACCACAATTTCTCTACTTTACTGTATTTAAACAAATAACACAAATTTAATTGATGTTCTAATTTATCAAATCTTGTACATTCTTAAGTGGGTGTTCAATCTTGATTAACCTAACCTATCCTGTCGAAAAAGAAGAATTAACCATACTTTTTGATCAAAATAATTCTATCTGAAAAGCTCAAAACCAAACCAAACTAAACTTAACTTTATTTTAATTAAAAAAAATACTTTTACAATACGCTAAATCCAAATTGACAAATTCGAAAATAATTTATACTAAACTGATAGATTTTACAATGTTTTTAGTTTGAATATAGAACCAAAAATCAAAACCAAAACCAAAGTGAAGATCACAATTTCAATGAGACAATATATATATTAAACGCTTAAGCTTCAGCATTTACACATATCGCAACAACTTATCTCCCAAATCGTAATATCAACATGTACAAGATTCTGAAACGGTCTAAATACTCAATAGTTATATCTCGAATAACTACAAAAATTAAAACAAGGTAATAACTTAAATCTGTCGTCAAAAACTAATCTAACACCTCTGTTGCACCAGAAGAACAATGAGAGGGTTTATACCTGAAGAGATTCATAGTGGCAAATACAGTTTCAGACAGGGAAGATCTTCAATCCTTTCTGCAGCATGATTTTACTCCACAACACACCTTTCCTTCGACATAAAAAAGGACAATCTCATCTTTCACATGCCTTTGGGCTATGCCAGTTCGAGATCCTGATGATGAACATGCCATGTATAATGTTTCCAAGGCTTCAACTGAGAACCCATTGTAGCTTAGATCGAGAATCTGCAATTGGTTAGCCACTGCAAGCGCGGTCGAAAGCTCTTTGATGATATGGTTATTGCGTGGTAAACTAAGACTACATGACGTTGCAGTTCGTTCCTCTATTTGCTCATCTTCGCTGTCTGCAACTTCAAGATCATCACATTCTATATTGGCTTCACATAACTCTTGTTCTTTGTCTGGGTTCTGGCAATGGTGTTTGGTCACAACACTATGGGTTTTGTCCATTGAGGTGATGGATTTACATGTACCATGTTCTTTCTGTCCCATTTCTGAGCTTCCCTTCACAGGCTCACACCACACAGTCACATCCATTTTAGCATTCTCAAAAATATTAAGCTGTTCGAGATTCTTATTATCTGAAAAAGGTTTAGTTGATTGTTTAAAAATGAGAAGATATTTGGTTTAACTGAAGCTAGAACAAGAGATTTAAGGAAAATAAAGCATCTTCATTAGAGTTTTTTATGAGAATTTTTTATTAGAGTTTCTAACAATAAAATAAATATAAAATTTTAAAGTTTTAAGAGTTTCTTAAGAAACTGTTTTTTAAATAAAAGTTTTAAGAAACCGTTTCTTAAGAAATATTAATAAAATAAAGATAAGAACTTGTTTTACTTGGTAAGATAGTTACCTAAAACCTGAGTTTTTGGGCCTTGTTGAGCTTAGGCCTTAGGTGGATTTTTTTTGGGCTGTGGGCCTGTAATCTTGACGAAAAGATAAAAGAAGAAACCCTTAGGGCTCCTTCGTTTCTCTATTTATCTTCTCATTTTGCGCCGCCCAACAGCTTCCGCGTCAATCCGAAGGCCCTCTTCCTGTTAATCCGGCGATCTGTGTCTCTTTCCGGCGTCGAAAAATGGTTGTGGCAAAGAAGACGAAGAAGTCCCATGAGGGAATCAACAGCAGATTAGCTCTGGTGATGAAGAGTGGCAAGTACACTCTAGGCTACAAATCCGTTCTCAAATCCCTTCGCAGCTCCAAAGGTAAACAAAAAAAAAAACACTTTCTTCACCGATTTGATCGATTTGTAGTTCGTATTCATTGAGCTGTTCATCAAAACTCTGTTGAATTATTGCTAAGAGGGATTTTTTCGATTTGTTGTTTAGGTAAGTTGATTCTTATATCTAGCAATTGCCCTCCGTTGAGGAGATCAGAGATTGAATACTACGCGATGCTTGCTAAAGTTGGTGTTCATCACTACAATGGTAACAATGTCGATTTGGGTACTGCTTGTGGAAAATACTTCCGTGTTTCATGCCTCAGCATCGTTGATCCAGGTGATTCCGACATCATCAAGTCACTTCCTGGAGACCAGTGATTGTGTTTTAGTCGATTGTTATGATTTTGCCATGTTTTCTCTGCTTTATGCAATGTGTTCTTCAAAGACATAATGTTTTGGTTTCTTAACTCGTCCTTATGGTTAATTAATGGATCCATTGGTCTCCGAACTCTGGCTTAGTTCTTTTTGTTCACTACTCAAGGTCCTTCAAAAAATGACAGACTTAATTAAATCCTGACCACCAAAAAGAAACGAAGAAGAACTCTTCATCCTGTCGGAAACTTTCTACATTTTCGTTTGTTCTTCAGCCAACAAACTTGACACACAATCAAAACAAAACGAGAAGGAAGGTCATTCTTGTGCTGTTTGGATACTCAATCAACTTACATTTTCCTTTGTCTCCATGATCGCTGCTTCCCATTTCCTCGCTATCTATTTCATTTCTTGCCAATACTTTAGTTTTATATCTCCTCCAGTTCCTGTCTTAACATTCCTCGTCTGATCTTGGGAAATCCCATGTCCACGAGCTCATGAAAAAGCAGTCTCCTCTTGTCTCTGTCGCTTAGCTTCGTTCTTGGGTTCTGATTCAGTTGTGAAAGAATTTGAGATGATCGAGCTCACCATCGGTTATACAGGTGGGTATCTCTAGGAAGCCCCTAAAATATGAATTTGGGCCATATAAGTTTGGGCCGAGTTGTTTTTGAGCCGTGGGCCTCAAACTTTTATAATGAAAGAAACCCTAAGTTTCTTCCGTCTCTTAATTAAAACCTCTCATTTGGCGGCGCGAGCTTCTGCTCCAGGCTGAAGGCCCTCTTCCTGAGAATCCGGCGATCAGTGACTCTTCTCGGCTGTGAAAAATGGTTGCGGTAAAGAAGACGAAGAAGTCCCATGAGGGAATCAACAGCAGATTAGCTCTGGTGATGAAGAGTGGCAAGTACACTCTTGGTTACAAATCTGTTCTCAAATCCCTTCGCAGCTCCAAAGGTAAAAAAAAAAAAAATCTTCCTTCATCGATTCGTTCTATCTTGTTCTTATTTGTAATTCTATTGAATAAAAACTGTTGTGGGGATTTTGATTTATTGGTTAGGTAAATTAATACTTATCTCAAGCAATTGCCCTCCGTTGAGGAGATCAGAGATTGAGTACTACGCTATGCTTGCCAAAGTTGGAGTCCATCACTACAATGGCAACAATGTCGATTTGGGTACTGCTTGTGGTAAATACTTCCGTGTTTCTTGCCTCAGCATCGTCGATCCTGGTGATTCCGACATCATCAAGTCACTTCCTGGAGATCAGTGATTGTGATTTTGATCGAGTGTTATGATTTTTCTGTCCTATCTCTCTGCTTTATGAAACTCTTTTATGTGTTCTTCAAAGATTTTAAGTTGTTAGGTTGTTGTTTTTGGTTTCTAAACTCTTTCTTATGGTTAATCATATACTTTGATTTCTACACTATTTCTTATGCTTGATGATATTATCTTGTCTCCATTCAAATGAAAGGCTCAATTTCTATTCCAGTCATTGGTTTTAATTTGTAATGCTCGAGGTCTTATATGTTTAAAATCATCACAGTTAATTTTCTTCCACAAATACAGAAAAAATAAACAAAAACCATCTCTGACATTTTCTAACATCATACGACCAAATCAAAACTCTAAAACCACCACCATTACTAAACAACAAAACGATGAGAAACTCTTCCATCCTGTAGGAAACTTTCTACACTTTCAGGGAGCGAAGTGTTTCTTCTTCTTCAAGAAACAAATTAACTCAGAAAAGAAAAAGAAAACCCAACCAATGACGTCTTTGTTGTGTTTTTGACTACTTATTCAACTTGTTCTACCTTCTTCTGGGACAACTTTTTCTTTGTCTCCATTATTGCTTCTTCTCTTCTCTTTGCTATCTCTTTCATCTCTTCCTGATACTTAGCTTCTATCTCCTCCAGTTCCTGTCTTAACCTTTCTTCTTCCTCCAAACTTACTGCTTCGGTTGCCTCCTCTGCTTCTTGATTGGAGCTCCTGTCTTCTCCTTTGATGGCATCGACACACTGCTTATCTTCCTCTTCTGATCGTGGGCAATCCGAGGCCCAAGAGTGACTAACCGACTCACAAGCATCACGGAAAGCAGTCTCCTCTTGTCTTTGTGGCTTAGCTTCGTTCTGATGACTTCTTGAGCTCTGATTCAGTTGCGAATGGATGAGATGATCGACTGTGACATCAGTTTTCCAGGTGGGTATCATGTTGACAAGCAATATATCAATCAGTTCGGCTATAAACGTGACGTTCTGGTCAGTTAACTCCAGTTGCTCAACCATCTCACTCGACACCTTTGAAGCAGTGTCACCTTCTTGATAGAACAGGAAATGAATGTTCCTCACTCGCCCTGCAACAAGAAACAGTAACATTAAGTTTCAGAATGCAAAAAAGTAACGGATATTTAACTGGAGTTAAACCAAAACGCTCACCATTCTCATCTACTATACGAAGAATTAGCGAGACAGAGTGTTCATCGTTTTCTTCACCCTTGAGGACAAAGAAATTCCCTCTCTTTGCGCGTCTAACCTCAATACACCTGGATCCTGAGTTGTCGCTAAAAGTAACAATCGGCAGGTTATTTTCTTCATCGAGATCTATAGACATGGGTCTACTACGCCGTGTTGTAGGAGGGCCTTCAGACATAAGGCAACGGTCTCCAAACGCACCTTCTCTAGGCATTACAATGTCGGGAAGTGGCAGAGGATTGTTCATTGTTAAACCATTCACATGAAGAAAAGGGTCCAATAAAAGCTCTTTTGCTGATAACCTCTCGGATGCAGGAAGTAAGCATTTCTCAATAAACTGCTTTACTTCCGGGTCTTGAACCCTAGAGAGTGAAGCAGGTTTTATTCCCTTGAAATCACCAAGAATCAGATTCGGTTAAAATGTTGTCAATAAACTAATGACAGGGATTATATGGGATATATGACTTAGTTTCTAACTCACCGATGAGACCTTCTTATATATCTGAGCAGAGTTTTTGCATTCACAGTATGGGTATTCAAATGTTACCATCTCCAACATACACATCCCAAATGAATAGATATCAGCCAGCTCGTTGTAGTTCTCATCGTAAAGCTCAGGTGCCATAAACTCTGGGGTTCCTGTTGGTAACATAGTAACCAAAATGTGACAGAAAGAACATAGCCCGGACTAAATTCTAGCCCTTCTTCAAAGTTTTGGTTAAAGCAGAATTGTTAATAGGTAAGCAACATCAAGAAACGGGAAATAGAAACTATACCAATCACACTCTTGGCATTAGCTTGCTCCATTACAGTGGCTAGGCCAAGATCTCCTATTTTCACTTCTCCATGGTTTCCATTGATAAAGATGTTATCACATTTGAGATCCCGATGTATAATCGGTGGCTCTTGACTATGAAGATATCTCAAACCCATTAAAATCTGTCTAGCCCAACACTTCACGGCCTTCATATTCACCTTTTTGTGTTTCTTGCGGTAACTAAAAGCAAGGATCCACAATGAAAAAGAAAAATAAGAGAAGACAAGTGTTGTGTGTTAGAGAGGAAGGGAGATACGTACTGTCTGAGACTCCCTGAAGTGAATAGCTCAGTTATTATGTTAACTGTCTTGTTCTTATCATCAATCCATGAGTTATAAAACCTAATGATATTACTGTGCTTCAATGATTTCAAAAGACGCACTTCAGAATACAGCCTCTCCAGGGAATTTGGTGACTGCAAAACATCATCTATTCGTACTTGGTTCCACGCGACTTCAATCCCATCTACTTCATCGAATGCCTTGTAACTGATTTCTTTGAGTTAAGGTTACAAACCGAGAAAAGATGCAGAACATAGACAAAACATATTAGCAGTTTCTTAGACAAATTTTTCAAACATGATATTAGAAGTCTCTATAGGAAGCTTCTCATTACATAAAATGGTCTTTGTCTCAGAAAATAAGTGTCGATATGAACGGAAAAAAGGATACACTGTCTTGAATGCGCCTTTTCCGATAACCTCTTTATACTGAAAGTTCCACAATTAACGGTCAATTCAAGAACATGAAGATATTTAAATCACCACACAATACCTTAACATTTGAAAAGCAAAACAAGGCAAAGAGAGATGGATCTTAATCACTCTTTGCTTGGTTATAATTATCAACCAATTGAAAGGTAAAAATATCATTCAAGGGATGTTCCTCATACCCGTATATATCGAAAAGTTGGATCAACTTCGAGCACTTCGGGGTCAGGAGGCTCTTGAAGTGCAGAAGCATCCTCTGAACCATCCATATTTCCTACGCCTTGAAAAGTATCCACCTTTAAGCTTACAACAGAAAAAATCCCAAAACACACAGAATCTTTAGTCTTTAAGGAAATCCTAAATCTGTTCACCTTGCAATGAAAGAATATTCACAGACGATAAGATATCCACACGCTAATACGACCTTAAATCCAATTCTAGCTGGCAAAAAAAAATATTAAACTCCTCGTCCTTTGCTCATAATAACAAAAAAAAAAAGAAGAACAATTATCAAGTGAAGCTCGTCAAAATTTAGGATCTTTACATCGTTTTCATAAAACCAAATCAATATTCTTCTTGCCAGATTGCATACCGTCAATAGTGACATTCGAGATAGGCATAAACAATTACCATGAATCATTAAATCATTTGAGAAGAGAAAATAATATAAAACCGTTAAATAAAAACACACACACGAGCAAATTGAGAGATAGACCTATGTCGCATTCACGTCCATGCATTCATAACGCACGACGAAAAAAAGGTAAATAAAATGGAGCAAAATTGTATATGATTCTGAGCTCCGATTTAGTTCTAACCTAAAGAGATGAAGCTTTTGCTCTGTTTCTGGTCGAATCGCCAACGTGAGAAGAAAACAGAGAAGGAGAACAATTAGAGAAAGATCCGAACCCTAATTGTGAAAATCGATGGATGAAGGTGGAGACACAGGGAACATAAAACAAGTGTTTTTTTTTTTTAACGTACCCTAGTATAAATAATACCAATAGAACAAATGTTTTGTTTATCACAAACGACCACCACGTTTTCTCTCTATTTTAATTAGTTATTTAACAATTAAGAAAAATAGATAAATGAGAATTCAAGTCCTAAAAACAGAGAAACGCAGCCCATGCAAAGATGACGTGTCGATACATATTGCATTTAATTCGGGTTTATCAGCCAATTGCTGACGTTGTAATCTCCGGTTAGTAAATAGAAAAAAAAAAAAGAAGTTTAGATAAATTTACCTACATGAATAACTTATATTCATTGTCTGAGCACAACAACACCAAGTCAATAACCAACCATAAGTAAACATTTCAAAGTAAAACGATTTCTTCAGTTGTTTCTTTATCTTTCTCCTCATCGCGATAAGCATAAGATATCGTCTTCTTCGTCCGTAGAAGAAGATTCATCATATATGCTCTTATTAGTAACTCTGTTAGACTCGTCCTGATGATCTCCCATTTCCGGTGATCCAATCTTAATGTCACGGTGTTTAACTAGGAGCCAGCGCAGCAGTTTGTCTTCCTTGTTGAGGTAGTGAAGCTCCTTGTTCATGTTTGGAGTTGCCATCATTGTTATTTGCATCAATTGTCCCTGCGCCATTCACCCATATATAATTATCCTTTTATATATACACAGTCAAAGCAAACCCGTGATCCTCAAATATTAGTGATAGAGAAGCTAACAAAGATGCGCCTTCAGTTTTCACTGTATGAAGATTCTACTAAAGTAACATATATGATGAGATTAATGTTTAAAGCTTGTGCTTATATCCTCAAACATATGCTAATCCTACAACTATTGCCAACGATTCCCAGATGTCTAAGAACGGTTTTGACTGGACCAAGTTATCTTTCGCTCGTGAAATGCATCAAACTAATAAAAAAAACTCCACACTGAAGATCAGAAGCACAGACAAACTGAAAATCAATCGAGAAGGTAGGAACTTTTCTAGAATCGTAGCTCTTCTGTTATCCTCATCCAGATTTTCTTGAATCATCTAGAGTAAGTGTAAGTTCAACTAGGTGAATCAAGAACCTTTGTGATGTTCACAATCTTACAATGTTGCTTCAAGAATCAACTCAAAGCTAAACAAGAGTATAATTTCTGGGGGACACAAGGATCATTCCGGAGACACCTATAGAAATGACAACATTTTATCCCAATCCAGGATCGTATAATTTCCCTCAATTAAGTTCACCTAATCTAGTACGTTAACCATAGGAGCTGATCAGAAAGATTCACAGCAAAGATTTTTTATATATGGTATCGAAAGGCCAATTAAAACCCTAAAGTTAATACTAGCACTGAATCAGCCAGGGAAATCCGGACTAATAAACCCTCGATTAAATGGGAACCTGAAGCAATTAACCACTCCCTTTTACCTGATAGTGTCTTCCGTCGAGCTTCCTAATACCGTAACCCAGTTCGACCTTGCCAAAGGATTTGACCTCCGTGAGGACGCCATTTCTGCTGTAAACGTGTTTCCCGATGCGCCCAACGAGCTCGATGAGGCCTTCCTTCCGGATAATTGGCTTGAACAAAAGCATACAGTCGTAGAGCGGCATTTCGAGATCTTCTTCTTCTTCTTCTTCCTTCCGACGATAGTGAATACCGAAAAAATTAGATTTTGAGTGTTTGCCGTGTCTACATTAAGGCTTTAGTCTTCCCAGCCTCGCCGACGGGTGACGATGTTTTTTTACTTAAACGACAACGTATTGATAATTTTCTTCCTTTTCTTTCTTTCCCTTACAAGTGCCAAGGAAAAATGGTTTATTTATTATAAAACCATATATCCAATCAAATAGTCTTAAAAACGTCCATAAAATGTGGCAGGGACACAAAGTTTGTTTTTCCAATGTAAATAATTTGTTGAAGCAATTGTAGAAAGCTTTTATAATATTAAATTATGTACATATGTGATCAAAAAGGTTTACCGTTAATTTACATTAGTTTTTTTTTGTACAAGTTTATTTACATGGATACCGACCGCTATCAAACTTCGAGAGCTTAATAATACATGGGAACATTATGTAAAATCAAAAACAAACCAAACCAAAAACCAATACCGAAACTAACCAAAAACAAACCGAAACCCAAGAGGGTCAAGATTCTGAAACAGCTAAGGGTGAACTAGTAACCGAGGAAGAATTCATTGTGGATTGGCTAAGCAACACATTCTTCATTTCCTTGTAAGACCTCAACTCTTCCAAGGCATCAGCTGTTGTCTTTGCGGCCAAAGCAAGACCCGAGGCTGTGATAGACGCCGCTGCTATCTCGTCAGCCCGTGCAGGTTTGTTGTTATTGTTGTTCCAACAAATTTCAGGTATGGAAGATTCAGAGACGTCTTGTCTGAGAGGCGGAGCTTTCTTCAGCATATTCACAAGAGCACCAACTGCAGCATCTTGTGACTTCTTTGGGTAGGAACCGCTTGACTCGAGTGCTGGTTCATGTATATCTCCTCTCTGGTCGAAGGAGCCTGGTCTGAAATAAGGCAATAATAAAGAAACATCAGTTTCATATAAACAGTTCCAAAACAACAGTAAAGAGCTGGATCAGAAACCTCAGAGGGAACCAGTTCTAATGCTTATATTAACAACTTATAAACCCAAAGAAAGATCTGTTCTAGAGTTAATGATAAACCAGATAGATGAGACATGATATTAGTGACAACGAAGAGTTACAATGAGAGCCAAAGGAACATAAAGAAGCATTACAGTAATCATCTGAGTCTGATGGCTGCTTACTTCAAAATCTCAAAGTAAAAAAGTACATGAATAAGCTTCTTAAGTCACACTGATAAATGGGGCAGGTTTAGCAAATTACTTCTTTGGAAGCTACAATGAGAGCCAAAGGAAATGTATGTTTTGGTTAAAGATAAAGTGGAAAAGACAGTGAGATTTGTAACTTTTAAGGATCATACCTGCTACTAGGATCGGTGATATCATCATATTCAACATCAAACGGACAAGGGAAATCAGTATCATCAAAATCTTCTTGGAAAGATCGACTGGGACTTCGAGAAAATGATATCCGCGGTGAGCTGTTGGAAGATAGCCTCGCCCCAGAATTCCTTCTAAAGTCTTCTCTCCCATAAAGTAACAGCTAAAAGAGAAAACAATATATAGGTTTTGCTCGTTCAGTCACATGATGAAATAAAGAGATAAAATTGTTAGGACATGTGGAGTTTGTTTACCCTCTCCAATCCTGCTCCAGATTCAACAGGACCAGTGTTTCTCACAGGCTTCAAAGAAGCGTGTCTCGATAATTTTAAGTTAGGAGAAGGTGCCACCACGTTTTGTTTGAGCTCAAAAGTAGGAGCCGGGATTCTGACTGGAGCACTTTCAGTACGCGTGATGCCTCTTGGGACGGCGTGTATAGGTGCTGAAGGAGAACAAGGAGGGGAGAAATCTTGAGAAGGATAATACTCTTCGGCATAGCTTTCCTTCCTACGACCAGTGGGTATATCAGAAGGATGAGGAGGAAGGCGACGGGAACAAGGATTTGAAACCAACGCTTGTGAATCCCAGCGTGTAGGCGACGGTGAGCAAGAAACTGAAGGTGGAGAGGCCTTGTAACGATCGAAACTCCAACTATGGCGCCTTTGAAATGGCAGCAATGGAGGTGAGCCATATGAAAGAGGAAGAGAAGGGAACCTCTTTAACGGATCAGCCAAAGGACTTCCAACATAATCGGTTATAAATGTCGGAGACACAGGAGTTGAGTGTTCGCAACTGACATCTGAGAGAGATCGATATAACACCGACATGCAAAGTCTACCACAGATGGTATCAACCGGTGTGAAAGCAAACCTCTGCATCTCTGCCTCTTCTCTACGAGTGAATGGATCAACAATAGTAGGGACCCTAGGGACAAGCTTGAACTTGCAGATCTGACCAGAGGAGTTGAGTTCCCGGAAAATCTTATAAGCAGGTAAAAGCCTGACCATCACAAACAAAGATCTCAGCAGCAACGTTGCTTTCTTATACATCACTTGCAACTTATTATTACTGCTTGACCTCCTGCCGCTAGTAGTAGCAGATTCCCTAATATTTCTATTATCATAATGCACCACCCATCTCTCAATTATCTGCTCGTTCTTCGTTTCACACCCCAATTCATCTTGATCAGAATTCCACCCCGACTGATACTCTTTCCCGGAAAAGTTCCTGATAATCTCCCTTTTACCTGAAAAATTCATCTGATCACCAACAAATGGCCGCGCCACAAGAACCACATCAACAACCAAAGGCTCAAGGCTGCTTCTGCGCCCGATATCGAAATTCTCCAACGCTGCAGGACATTCCCTAAGAGCTAGATTGAACCATTTGTCCCGAGGCCTGACGCTTGAGGAAGATGAAGAAGATGAGGAAGGAGAACATATCATCTGCTCACCACTAAAGTTCCTCGAAGACATAAAAGGAGTCCTTGATTCGAGAATAATGTGAAGGCTTTTAGCAAAGAACTCAAATATGATCTGTTCTGCTTTAGCACCTTCTGAATTGTTACTTCTGTTCATCTTTTATTTACTTTTCAATCAATGGAGAACACTGTTCCTGGGAATCAAACTGAAAACTAATTAACTATCACTCACTATCAAACAAACAAAATATTCGTTCGAAATCGCTAACCCTACTGATTCCGCATTTGATCAATCGAACAGAACAAAATCTCCAGTAAAAATCCAGAATTTAAGGATTAGCAAAGTTTTCGATGATCAAATCCGACTCAGAAACTAACATCAAAGAGTAAAATTCAAAACCCAGAACAGAGTATACAAAATCCACGATACCTTATCGACTCACCACCGACTACTTTCCTCGCTTGTGTCGGTCCTTTAAAATTTGAAGCCTATCTTCGTCTTCTTCTTCGAACTCGTTACTCTTCACTGTTTATTTTTTTTTTTTGTATTTTTTTCACGATTTTATCGGCATAATTGAAAGAACCCTAACGACGAAAAATAAAGGACAAAACTTTCGATTACAAAAATCAGACGAATTTAAATCCTTGGAAACCGAAACTGAATCGAACCGTATGGGAAATTTCTCAAAATCAAATACTTTGCTCATTCTATTCTTTGTCTATTCAGAGACGATGATATCTTATTCATGACTCGTTCGATCCAAACTTATACTTTCAATTTTTATTTAATTTGTTTTTTCTTTTCAAATATATATATTTATATATATTTTACTTTCGGTTGTGGGTCCTCCGTACTTCGTAGGTAAGGGAAGTTAGGAATATACACGAATGAATATTTGGATCCTTCGCTTGGCCCTGGCGAATCAAAAAATTGCTATATTTAGCAAAATGTTTGTAAGGAAAATAAATTGATGCAACTGAGTTATTTTGTCACTACACATGACATAAAGGAAAATTTATTGCAATTCTTTTTCATAAACATTATTTTGTAAGATCAAATGACTGAATATAACCTTTTTTTTTTTAGAAAAAGTTAATTAGATATAAGATAACAATAAATAAGAATAATTGCATACAAATCTAATAAAAAATGTTATTTATGCTGTCTTTGACAAAATTTCAATATTAGTTTGCTTTATCTTTTTTAACTCAATTAATTTAGATCTTTAATCTAATGTTTAATCTGTAAGTTTCATATCTAAATTCATATACATTTAAAACCAGAATCAGGTTTTTATAAATTGTCTCTCTTATATTATGTATAATTGGGTGTTGAAATTTTTTTTCAACCATTAAAGTCATGTAAGTTGACGAAAAAAAAAACAAGTCATGCAATGAAATATTAAATTCAGCTTTTGAAATGATGTGGATTAAATGGTGTTGGATTTATTCAATATGTTGAAAAACAAAAATGGAAGGGTCATGATGCCACATGTCAATTTTTAAATTGCTAGTTTTTTTTTAAAAAAATTTCCTTGTTATTTTAAGGTAATTAATTCACAGTAACTTTTTAATTAATTTTATATCAAAATTCATCATATTTTATACTCTATAAATAGAAACTTGTTTTATTTAATTTGGAAACCTAAAGTAAACGTCATTTGCATTGTAACTTTTTCTTTTAAGATATTTAATTTAAATAAAACTATTGTAAAATATAAAAGTTGAATGGGTATTAATGATGTGGAATGTTAAAAAGTGAAAATTACAGTGTTAAATATCAAAATCATTGTACATAGTCTTAAAAGGAAATCAAACTCATATCTCTTATTAAATACGTACATTTTCAACTTATTTGGATTCAACCACTAACCCAAAAATAATAATATTGTTTTATTGTTAGTTCATAACAAAAAAAATATCTGTGTTTTCTCTCTAACTAAGTTTTAATGACAATGGCGTTGGAAACATAAAAAACTTTGAAACTTTTGATTGCTAATTAGAAGTAAAATTAAAGGAATATAGAACCTTTCAACATTTTTATTCATTTTCTGAAAATATGGGACATGGCCTTGGAAACTTGAGACTGGAGAGGCTGAAACATGGAAAGCTATAATTGCAATCTAATAGCTTTTGTCTACGTCTCAAAAGATCGTCATTTCTCAGTTTTCTCGATCCAAACTATACACCCTTTTTGTTTTACTTTCAGAGTTTCGTTTTCTCTATTTCCTTTTGTGGGTGCTGAAAACTTGAATTAGGAACTTAGAGAATCATTATCGCTGTTAAAACATGGTTATTTTTAGGTTACTAAAGCACCTCCGTTAGGACTTAAGAGGTTCTCAAGAGTTTCTCAACTTCTAAACAAATATGTATATTAAATCGTCCAATGGGGCTTGCTAGGCTTACGATAAAAGTATCTTTGACTAGAAATGAGAAAAGTACATCTGATCCAGTATATATATATATCACTTGTAGGTATAGTACCCAAGAACGTATGTGGGTTGTTATTATCATTCAGTTACATTGGTTTTGTCTTGGATATCAGTTTACATTCTCGACTTCTCTAACCCACGCATGTGCTACAAAAGAAACAGCACTAGTACGTTTAAGACAAAATCACCCAAGTTGAAGAATTCGACAAACAAGAAACCACACATACATATGGCTTGTGCACTAATCTCAGCTTCTATTTTCTTTTGTTATATGTGCCGATAATCGTCTGTTATTGATGACTTAGTAATTTTAGTTGGTTTTGAAGAAACCATATATACCAAATTTTTAATGGAGTACGTGTGTAATTAATATAATAGATTTATTATTTTACTATTGTAGCAGACTTGCTGTGTTCAAATATCGAAGCGAATAACTAGTGTTGTTCTCTTGATCAATGTTCCAAATCGTTAGGAACGATTGACAATCGGAGAGATCAAAACTTTTAGTTGGCTAAATGCATGGAGTTATGGAAGGTTCCACAATGGCAATATATTGTTTTTTACTCTGAAACTTGAGAACAATTTACTTTCTTCTTATAAATTTCTTTTATAGTATGGTCTAAATGTGTCCATTTACGTTGATGGTGCAAGGGCAAGGAAGACTAGTCGTCCCACTTCATATTTTGGAGAATTTTGTTTGTTGCTGTTGAGAATAGTAAAAGCATCTCAATCCCAAAATATCTAAGAGAAGTTTCTTATTTGTAAAATTATTGGATGAGATTTTCAAGTTTTTAGATACTTACATAAGATTAATCATTATTTTTTAGAACCCCTCTTAATACTTGCAATGAGGTGTTCTAAGCGGAAATGATGTAATTTTTAACGAAACAGACCGATCACACTCTCCTTGGAACATACAGTGCTGCCAATTGGGCCACAACAAGCCCATATGCAATAAGAATTTGAGCCCTAATCGGTTCCTCGACACGTTAAGAAATTATTGTTTATCAACGATATATGACTAATTTCATACTCTAATTTTTCTAGCAAAGATATGTTGATTATATTGGTTAGTCTTTGAAAGTCCTTTCGTCCAGTAATTGACTAATTGGTTGGTTAATATTTTTATTCAAGAAAATTTGGGATTCAATTTTGAAATTAGTGAAGAGAGATTTATAAGAAATCTCTAATGTCATGTATAACTGTTTGTCATCAGCACATATAAATTCTAGTAGTAGAGCAGATACAATTTTTCATTAAAGAATTATTCTTGTAGTCATTCTCATAATTTATAATATATTAATAATAATTCAAATTAGTTTGTGGACCAACCAGCTCGGAATTTCATACTTTAATATACAAATCAATGCTAAAATTATTGTAATTTTTGTGTTTAAAAAAAGATTATACAATTTTTTATTGAATTATGTTTACTTTGGATAATGTTCATTACAAATAAGTTGGAATCTAAACTAAAATATAAGAGACATGAGCTATCTGTATTTGTGGAAACCTCCTTAATTCAATTCAAGAAGATCTGATTTTTACAAATTAACAAAAATAAGTTTATGAAACAAATTTCAGCGTAGTGCAAATAAAATTCGTTCATCATAATGTGATATATGTAAACTCTGGCTATCTTGGATTTTGTAGAGCATATATATTTATCTGTTGAAAGATTATCTTTATAATAAAATAATAATATATTAGATGGTTATGAAAAAAATAAGTATTTGTATTTATTGTTGTAAGCAAATTTTTTTACAATAATATTAAAAAATTTGCTAACCAAACCAGTAGAATCTTATCTATATAAACCATTGCTATAAGGTTGTGTGCGTTTCGTACTAATCTATTTATCGTAGAATATAAAATTTTTAAAATGGTAAAAAAAAAATTATAACATTGAAACTCTTCCAAATCTGATATGAAAACTGACTATTTCTCTAATGAATACACCAACTTTATTATATCGAAACAGTCTATTGTAATACTCACATCTACTTTATGGTAAATCTCAGTACATTTTATTATCCATATCTATTCACAACTCTTCTACGTGTTGTAAACAAGTTTGACATTGAAAACTTGTGAATTTTTTAAAAAATTACTTACTATAAAATACAAATCACATTCGGTTTAAATTAAGCTACAATACTTGAAACTGATATTAGATATTTGTAAAAAACAAATTCTCAAAACAATGCGTCTCCAGTTTCGCTCAAAAATCAGATATTATATCAACGTAAAAGCAATTCAATCAAGGGAAGGCTATTACTATCCTAGTATAAGTGCCGTTATTATTATTATTTTCTCAAACCAACAAAGAAGGGCTAATTAAGGCTATATCATCGATCTTTCTAATCAACGCAAATCTTTTTAAACATATTTTTATGCTGCATGTACGTTTAACTCTGACTTATTAATTTCGACGTGGACTAGTATTCATCTTAAAATCTCTTTTAACGCACTACAAAATATTTTTTTTTTTGGTAATAGGGTTACTACAAGATTATATCCAAATTCTATAACTTACCTTTAGGCTACGTGACATGCAAAATATCATCCAGTACTACAGAGATAAATCTATATCTCAAGACTTTCTCTTCAACCGCTTATTAAATTAATCAAAGAGACAAACAAATATTGAGAAAAAAGTAGGGTTAAAAAGCGAAGTAACCCACTTGTGTTAGTCCATGTCCACAACCACAATTTTTTTCAATTATATCTATCTCCAAGTCTCTATCTAGGATTGAATATTCAACATATCATATATAGACACTAAAGCCCCTTTCTAGTTAGAAAAATAAGAATAATTCACTCCAACTAGAGTACTGTGTTGATTAAGAGGAATATGTAGTGGTAGGTTCTTACAAGTATAAGTTGATGAAGCTTGTAGCTTTGCAATACTTTAAATGAATTATCATATCAAATATCAATTTTCATAGATTTAAAATCATATTATGGTTGGTTAAAGTCAAATTCAAATTCAAAAAATTAATAGGATTTTAAGTAATGTTAAATTTAAGTTTGATATGAATTTCTCATTTAAAATCAACTGGTAATGAGTAAATTGATTTTTATACTTTATATATTGTTTGATTATATCTCCAACTCCTGATGGATGTAAGATTTTATTTCATTAACATCCTTCTGCACACTCAGACATGAACATCTGAAGCGTGGATAATTGTGGAAACAACATCCACAAAGTGATCCAACATCGGATGATTCTAATACTTAATATTTGAGCTTGATATGAATTTTTTTTGTTTAAAACTAATTAACGCTTATTTTTTATATATTGTTTTATTATTTCCTTAACTACCAATAAACAGATGTAAATTTTTTTTTCATTAACAAATATGTATAATTACATAAAAGAAAAAAATCTTAAGGTTAGGGAAGATTACGACGACGCAAAAGACAAAACCGAAATTCAGACGATAACGTTTGTGGAGTAGACGCGAAAAGGGGCAATAGAGCAGATTACATCTGTTTCGTTTTCCTCATTTTTTTTGGTTTTTTGCAAAACGAATAAATGAATAGATTATATATAACTTAATAATTCAAAAAAAGGGTTCACAGATATGCAGACAAGTTTATCGTTTAGATCTTGGAAAATCATTATACTATCACAAAAGATTTTACATATATATCCTGTAAAGCGTAAAGAGATATGGAGTGAAAAGAACAATTGCCTAAACAACATATATCTCACTTTTTTTTACCGTCCACTATAAGTAATCGTAATTCTATTTGTACATATATAGTAATTTCACTGACTTTAGTTGCAATCATCTCCAAAATTAGGAAATTTTACTCAAGAAAACTAAATAAAACTTCTTTTATTAAAAAAGGTATTTTGTAGATATTCTTTAAACAATATAGAGAGAGTTATGAAGCGACACAACACATGGAAAGAGAAATACACAATAATACAAAGAATTATAAAAACAATAAAACACAAGACTCCTTTACAACTCGCCACACATCATAATAGAGATGCACAAACTCAACAAGGTGTCCTTTCCTCTTGATTAAATTAAGAATCATATAATAACAGATATTAAATGTTGTATTTCTTATTTTATACAAGTTATTTCTAAGACTAAATGATTGTCCCTACAAAAGCATGTTGTCAATTGGAAAAGATATGGACGGAGGCACAATCTGTACACAAGGACTCATGGAATTGGATAAGCTCTTTCTGGGTCCCAAATTCCTCATCTCATTTTAAGAGATAGAGAATGAAGTTTCCAAAACCAACAATTAAATGCTCTCTAAAATATATGATTCTTAAAGTCCCCACTAAGTATCATTAGAGCTATATATAAACACCAATTTCAATCACCCAAGGGAATAAAACAGAGCAAAACAGCACAAGAGAAACCAAAGCAAAAGAAAAGAGAGAGAGAGAGAGAGAGAGAGAGAGAGAGAGAGAGAGAGAGAGAGACTTTGGTCTAAAAGATTTTCTAGAGTAAAGATGTCTTCATATCATTTACCTTCTTCGTCTCAAGTCTTCCAAGAACATTTCATCGACAGTTTCATCTCCAGAAAATTGCTTCAGCAACTCCCATTTGATCACAACATTCAACAACAAGAAGCTCATGAACCTGATAAGAACAACTTGAGTGGCAACGTTCTCCTGCTTCTCTCTATCCTTTTCTGCGGTATTATTTGCTCCCTCGGGTTGCATTACGTAATCCGTTGCGCATTCAGACGTTCCTCAAGTTTCATGATCTCTGATCCCATCTCTAGCCAGTCAACACCACGAGGTTCAGAAGCTAATAAAGGCATCAGGAAGAAAGCTCTCGGGATGTTCCCAGTAGTAAATTACTCACCTGAGATGAACCTCTCAGGGCTCGGCGAGGAGTGTGTCATTTGCTTGTCTGATTTCGTAGCTGGAGAACAGATACGTCTGCTTCCAAAGTGCAACCACGGGTTCCACGTTCGCTGCATCGACAAGTGGCTTACGCAGCATATGACTTGTCCGAAATGCAGACACTGTCTGATTGAAACATGCCAAAAGATCTTAGGCGACTGCGATGAAGCTGATCAGGTTGCAGCAACACCAACGGAGAGCATAGATGTCAGAATTGCTCCTCTAGAACCTGAAGCAAGAGTAAACACTTTTAGAGAAAGGAGCTAGAGTATGCCAACAAAACAATTAGATTTCCAGAATTTGGTTCTTCAACAAGATTGGAGATTTTTTAAGATTTGAACACAGTTTTTGTCCCTAGCCGATAGAATTGCAAAATCAGACAAAATGGAGCTTTTTTCTTTTTCCTCGAAGCCCAAAATCTACAGAGAACTTATCTTAATCTTCCTGTGGCATCATAAGTTCATCAGGCTTTTCTTTGAGTTTTGGACTGTATATAAATTATTTACTCCAATGCAATACTCACAATCGGAACCGTCATCTACCAAGAAAAGTTTGATAAATGCTTTTCAGAGAATTCTTCCGCATATTCATATCATAAGCATAGAGTAGAACTAAGTAACCACTACTTTTCAAGGTCTGAAAAGAAATGGTTTCTATGAAACTCAGGGACACCATGGTTTGCACGACGAAGCAGAACAAAGACTACATGCTGCTCTAGTCAATTACAAATCCATCCACTCACTAACCTTGGTACAGTAATAACATCTATATGCCCAAAAACCGACCCTATAGTAAGTATTTTGGGTAAGAATATATTATGGATTCTTAGTCCTAATGATAAAGAAATAAAACTCGGTGTGTCTGGTAAGGTTTATGGACCCAACCCATAATAAGGTCAAATAACCACACCTAAGTGAGTGGGTAATAGTCAAACCTAAAAGCTACTTTGAGGAATACTTAATAGTCTTATAATATATCAAGCAACACACACATCACACGAGATCTTCATGGAAAGCTCCAATTTTTAACAATCTGCTTAAGTGATAAAACACGTCTATTGGGATATGTTCCAAGGTTAACACACTATCGAACCGTGGTAATCAATACATTAGTTAACAACATAAGAATGTGATTTACAGGTAGCACAGGTCCACTATGGATCTAAGGGATATGAATCATATTGTTGTAATATAACATAGGCCTTGAGAAAATTGCAACAATACATGTTGGATTTAGATGTCAACAAAGGACTTTACAGTGGTCAACACTCGACACTTGCAGTTAACTACCCGTTGGACTGCGACTGTACACTACAAAAACAGCTGAGGCTGGCTAATAACAAGAAATCATTATGAACCTTATATTAACGAGAAACTGGTTCCTGGTGCACTCAATGTATATAGTGTTCAATTAAGATCGTGTTCTTTTGGTGGGAGGGGACGAACCATCAATTATTAGCCTAAAAAGCAAAACTATGTAGGGGCAGAACCATGTACAAGACACGAAGGAAGATCCAGTGATAGCTGTGAAAAAGAAGGTTTTAAATAGTAACAAAAAACCTTCAATCAGAAGGTACATGCTTTTCAACTTTTTGGAGTATAATGGATATTAGAGGTTCAGATAATTCAGAGCCATTCAAATAAAAGATGGAAAAAGCCATTGAAAAAGCTGGACACAAAAGGTTGCGCCAATTGATCCAAGCACAAATTGAAGTTCTCTATATAATCAAGAAAAAAAGAAAGATTAGTAGGATAGGTGAAAAATGTCGTACTGAAAAAAGTGCACCAAATGACAAATCACTGAGAAATGTGTTTTCAAAGACGAGTCAGAGATTGGAGATCAATAATGGAAATAAAAGAGCCAAAAGCTCTGTATTAGAGAACAGAAAATTCTAGCACAAGAAGATATTTAATTACCGCGCTCATGAAACTAGTTACATGACTCTTCATGAGGCCAAACCATCACCAAGGATGCCCCAATGCTCACCTTATCACATCAACTGAACCACTTACAGTTAGATTTTTCTCGAGTCATTTGAAGAGATACAGTAACTTGATCCAACTTAACTAATGCTCCAAACTTTAATCTATTGACAATTTTACTCCTTCACTTTAATAATCACGTAGTAGGAAGACTACCAAATCAATAATGTCAACCAAAGGACGCACGAGTATCACATGGTATTCCAAGCAACATAAAGCAATAAAAGCAAAGTTAATCACTTTCAGGAAAGGATAAAAAAACAGACCACTATCTGTTCGTACCAGCTATGTGGAACCTAGTGGCACAAACAAATGAAAAGGCAAATCATTTTCAGATAGGCTTCCAGTCTTTATGTAATTTTCAGAATGAGACTGGTGCGAAATGATAGATCTCCCCTGCTTTGCAACATCAAAATACATAAAAAATCTACCCCTAACTAATGCATCACTTGGATATAGTGTCCCAAAAACACATGAATATAAATACCAGCCAACGCAGAAAACCATAATAACGATGACTATAATATTATGAGAGAATTTTGTTAGATCTAAATCAAAGATAATCAGTATAGATGGATGTCACTGCATAACTTAGTTTGCATCAAACAATTTTTTTAGCGTAAGATATACTAAAAACAATAATATCTAAGACAGAACAGAGAGAGACCAGTGAACATGAGCCAAAACCCAAGAGGTGTATTATCTCAATACTATTTTAAAGATTAGGGAAAGTTCATGGCTGCTCCAGCTAAAGCTCATGGGTCCCTGTGAGCAACTCTAGGGGGTTTGATTTGCCAAATTTACTGCCACATGGGACTACAATTACAGTAAATGGTATGAAGGGCCCATTTTCAATAAGAACGCACACTAAGATTATACAAATTCAGTGGAGAATCCATATAAGATGCAGACAAATAAATAAAATAAAACAAAACACTAAAGGGCCTGCTAATTTCCCCAGCATATTCCACCAATCATAATTCAGAAAATTCGATTAAAACTATTTCCCATTATATATCAGAAAGTATATGAAACCTTTACCTTACCACTATATATATAGAACTTGCAACGAAACCTAGAAGATCTATCTATGTAACTCTTCAAACTAGCTTTTATCATGTCGACTGCAACTTTTTCTCCCACTATCAAACCAACTGAGCTATTCCAAGATATTCTTGGAAACTTTTACTCAAGAAGACTACTACTTCATACAGCTTCTCAACCACCTCCCACGGCATCGCCCCCATTTGCAGACGCTCATGAAGCATCACACTCGTATGCACACCATATGAGCTTTGATGCAAATGTTGTCATGGTCCTATCAGTTCTCTTATGTGCACTAGTTTGCTCACTTGGAATGCATTCCATCATAAGATGTGTGTTGAGGTACTCCAATTTGTTATCATCCGAAGCTAGTGACGAGCTCGCAGTTCGCTTGGCCAACACAGGAGTCAAACGAAAAGCCTTGAAGAGTTTCCAGACGGTAAGTTACTCTACAGAGCTGAAGCTGCCTGGCCTAGATACCGAGTGTGCCATATGTCTCTCGGAGTTTGTATCCGGAGAGCAAGTCAAGCTTCTGCCAAAGTGCCACCACGGATTCCATGTCCGGTGTATAGACAAATGGTTAAGTTCACACTCATCCTGCCCTACCTGCAGGCACTGCCTCATTCAGACTTGCCAAAAGATAGCTGGCTGCAGTGAGGCGTCCTCATCACCCAATCACCCACCACATGACATAATTAGCGTGCATATAGCACCACTAGGACCGGAAAGATTGATACACGGTTTCTGAATACAGTCAACTAGACTTAGGTACTGTTATGTTGTAAACCTGATATAGATGCACTGCCACGCCTTTTAGAATTAGTCGAGATCGAGTTTATCTGTAGTTCCATATTCAAGATAGCGTTATTATTTCCACTGTACAGTTTTAAACATTATGTATGACATGTTGCTCACTCATTAACGCCTGAAAGTGTACATTCCACAAAACGACATCCCAATAGAAGATCTTAGACTCACGTGAGTGAATGAAATCATAAACAACTCAGACTCCAAAGATAAGGAAGCTGAGAAGGCAAAACACTTAAGTGAGGGTAGCAAATCAACTTGGTCAACTCAGAGAAATTCTTAATCTCTCAGCTTTAAGAAATTCACAGATTATATAAAGCAAACATGTTATGCCACTAACTTCATTGTTTAATAGTGATTACCATATTGATTAATGCCAAGCTATGTAAATTAAAATGATTTAGCCCTCCAGAACAAGAAGAAGACCTTTCTTGTTTCGTTATAAAACTTTTAGTGAAGTGAGTAGGCTGTGATGATGATCAGATAATATATAAACGTGACAAAATAAGCCACAACGAATACTCAAAAAGACCCCACAAGAAATAAAAACTTAAATATAATCCAACCAAATAGAACAAGCCGTAGATTGAGAAAGATATGAACAAACGGCATAAAGTAGAATGTAATCTGAGCAAGAAAACCACCATAGAGTCAAATCAGATAACACCAAAATGTATGGTTTTTAATATTGTACTAATCTATAGAAAGCAAAATGGTACGATAAATCAATCATTCAACACTGAAAAGCCACTGGGTGAGCAGCAAATGTAACAGAACTACCAAAAATGGTGTGGCTTATACTTGGTACTGCCCCTAAAGAGACAATCTTGGAATATTCGAGAGAGACAACCAACCAGAGGAAGAAGAAGAAAGCGTAAACTAAAAATTCTGCTTCAGATCCAACTAAAAATAAAATTGAAAAAAAAAACAAACCATTTATACATGAATGCTCGTGCTTTAGGAAAGAATCAAAGATACTTCAAACGAATCACAAATTGACAAAATTGAATTGAACAACTCTGTGATGAAAAATGCTACGCAAAACATTTTCGAAAAATCTCAGTGGAAATAAGTTGAATTACAAAAGAGATTATCGAATCTCTCAAGAATCGAGCAACGAAACGAGAAAGCCAAACAGTATCAGTGCAGTAAAATGGTTCCGAGTTTCGCCTTAATGAAACCCAGTGACAATTAGGTGAATTATATTTAAGAAAAGCATACGAGATTCAAATGAAATTTAGGCATAGGCGAAATAGGAATTTGAAATTATATATAAACCTACCTGCCTCGCTTCTTGACGAAGATCGAATTGCAAATCTCGAAGATCATCAACTCTTCGTTGGCGCCAACGAAGTACCCTTGAGCGACTGGACCAGTAGTGGTCAGGTCATGTGGGCCTGTTAATAAAGCCCAACAGACCAAACAGAATAATCATTATTTGTTGCTTGAAAAAACAATAAATTAGTTTTATGGATTTATAAAATAAATCCTGAGTTGATTTTCCACCATCGTAAACTGCCGGTTTACAGTACATTCAAATGGTTCGCCTGAACTGAATCTCCATAAACAAATAATGGTTAGGTCTTCATCTATTATTGTCAAGTTTTGTTGATCCGCGTAATCATTCACTAACATTTTTTTCCAACAATAATTCAATAACTTTATTAATTGAACGACTTCATTCATTTTGTAAAAGTATATCTTTAATTTAGTTATACATCATTTCTTGTTTTTTTTTTTACAAATTTCTTTTTAACTATTTATTTTTCTATCTTAATTTTGAATTTTATCCTTGAAATCATAATTCAGTTTGTTTAAGAATAATTTGGTTAGAGAATATTTAAAATGAAAAGTTAGTGAAACGAATTTCATATTACATTATTGGACGGATAGATGCTTCATGCTTGTATCATTTTCTTTTGTTATACAAATTTAAACTACTCTATAATTGAATATTAAGTATAATATCAATGGAAATAATATATTAGAACTTCATGGTTGAAAAAACAGTATACCCAAAATATATGTTTTTTTTTATATATATAGTACTAAAATAGGATCCATTTGATTGTTAATACATGTAAGGCTTAAACCACATGAATTTAGAGGTAATCAATCCAGATTCCAAAAAAAAGCAATAAAACTTTATGGGTGGATTGTGGTGTGCCACTACTAGTAAAGTTGAGAGGGAGAAAAAGCTTAGATCTCTAGGATCAAGCAACCCATTAATTACATACTAAATCAAGAAAAACTAACCTTAATTTGACTTTTCTCCAAGAAAAGAACATGAACGTGGCCTGCCATATATATATATATATATGTAACTTTATAATATAAAAGAACATGAACATGGCCTGCCTCATATAACACATATAATAAATAGTGAGAATTAGATGTAATCATAATAGTAGCTAATGAAAATCACTAAGTAGTTTCGTAATGATGGACACAACGTTTTCGTAAGTGCCAGCTTAACCTTCCCACATTCTTTTTCCAAGTTTCTATCTCTCACTCGCCTGATTCGATTGTACTCAGCACGTGTGATTCACGTGGATCGCAAAAAGTTGACTTTTTAGTTTTCATCTCTTAACAAAAATAAAAAAGTTTTACGAGGATGAATCATACTTATTTCTAACTTTTAGGGTTGAACACGAGGATTGTAGCGTTATTGCTAACATCTTAACTTTGTTATGTCTACGATGATTTGATCTAACTATCATACGTTTAAATATACTCAGTTTGTAATCTAGCTAGATGGGGTCCATGAAAAAACTAAATAATCGATGGTCCAGAAGAGAATTCGCCATTTAATACATGTGTATCAATTTCTTGTAAATCAAATAACCTAAAATACTTTGAATTGCATAGGTTAAATCTATTTCAGGATATAAAAAGCTATTAATACATAGATCTATGCCAAGAGTCCCATAGGTAACGTTAGTGTTTGAAATTTAGAAAGAACTCATAATCTCATCAAATGTATCGATAGATAGTTCATGTAGTTATCATTATCCAAGTACATGGCAGGCCTAGACTCAATGTATTTGTATCTCAACTCGACATTACTTACACCAAACACATATGGTAAACATCAAATAACTATTTTATAAACTCATAACTATTATTTGTGTGTCAGCAAACATATATGTATAATTCACAATCGTTTTGAAGACTTCGGATGTACATATAGTAGGCACTATTTAATACATTAATCGTGAATACGATGAAATATTATATTTTAGTTAATATATATCCGTAACACATCATGAAAGTCACTTTCTTTCACGGTCTGATCATACTATTCCACTTAAAAAGATTAAATACGATTCGATCATAATAGAAAATGAATTAATTACGTTGAATATTGTGAACAAGCCAACCACGACCATCGTTGCTTGGATTGACTCGGTTAAGTTAACACTAGCTAATATGAAGAATAAAAAAAAATTCAGAAAATGGAGCTGTCATTTTACGCCGAGCCGATCACAGTCAAGCCATCGCAGCAAAACAAATTAAATCTGATATAATCCAACGGCTGAGATCATTAAATTAATTTTAAAAAGGGTATTAAACAGTTAACACGAGGGAAAAGGCTGTCTGACAGCCAGGTCACGTTATCTTTTCCTGCGGTCGAAATGATTCGTCTCTGTCGATAATTTTTTTTTTATTATTATTTTTTTTTTTTTGAAAGGCCGAAAAGAAAGTTGTACAGATAACCCGCCTATATAAATTCAACATATTTCTCCACTTTGAATTGTCTCGTTGTCCTCAGTTTCATCGGCCGTTTATTATCTCCGGCGAGAAGAGAGAGAGAGAAGGAAGATAAAAGTGAGAAACAAAGAGAGAGAACGAAATCGTCTTGGTTTCTTATTTCTTCTTCGATCTCATCTTCGTCTTCTTCCGCTTTTCGATCTTTCTCGTTCAAGGTAAAACAAGTAACTTTCTGGATCTACTTTATTTGTTGGATCTAGATGTTGTTTTTGGATTTCGTTGAGATCTAGAATTGGTTGAAACTCGGATCTATGAACCATTTTGATTTTCGGAGAATCAATTTCAGTTGACCGATTATCTTTAGCTCGATTAGTCTTGATAACTGATTTTGATCTCAATAGAGATAGATCCATTTTCAGATTTACTGTTTTGGCTGCGTTATGCGTTTTTTTTTCTTTGGTTTCATCTGTATATATCTGGAAAGGATTTGTAGATGTCAATTGAAATCTGAACTCTTAAGGTTAGATTGAAATCTGAACTCAGATGAAGTTTGAGTATGGAATTAATCGATTAAGGGATGCCACTGGAATCTAAAAACATGCCGTTACCTCTTTTTCTTTCCGATGATCAAGGGATTGTATTTTCTTATAAATTCCGCTCTGTTCGTGGATGTATTGAAGTTGCAAGATTATCGATTCTGGGAATCTATAGTGTCATTCGTTGAGTAGAAAGCTATTTTGTTTAATTAAAGTGTTTGATTTTGATTCGATTGTTGTTCATTTGACAGTATTCAACTATGTATGTTTTGCAGCTTATAAAAAATGGCTGAGGCTGATGACATTCAACCCATCGTCTGTGACAATGGTACCGGAATGGTCAAGGTTAGTTAGTCTCTTTGCCTTTTTTCAGATCTGTTGATGTTCTTTTGTTTTGGAAACTAAAGTTTGATAATAATCCGGCTTTATCATTTCTGTGTGCAGGCTGGTTTTGCCGGCGATGATGCTCCCAGGGCTGTGTTCCCGAGTGTTGTTGGTAGGCCAAGACATCATGGTGTTATGGTTGGGATGAACCAGAAGGATGCATACGTTGGTGACGAAGCACAATCCAAAAGAGGTATTCTCACCTTGAAATACCCAATCGAGCATGGTGTTGTTAGCAACTGGGATGACATGGAAAAGATCTGGCATCACACTTTCTACAATGAGCTCCGTATTGCTCCTGAAGAGCACCCGGTTCTTCTTACCGAGGCTCCTCTTAACCCAAAGGCCAACAGAGAGAAGATGACCCAAATCATGTTCGAAACCTTCAACTCTCCAGCTATGTATGTCGCCATCCAAGCTGTTCTCTCCCTGTACGCCAGTGGTCGTACTACCGGTTAGTATATCTTAAGCTTTTTTGTTTCTCTGTTTGTACCCATTGATCATTTTGAAACAGAGCGCTGATTCTATCCCTTGAACAGGTATTGTGCTGGATTCTGGTGATGGTGTGTCTCACACTGTGCCAATCTACGAGGGTTTCTCTCTTCCACATGCCATCCTTCGTCTTGACCTTGCTGGTCGTGACCTTACTGATTACCTCATGAAGATCCTTACAGAGAGAGGTTACATGTTCACCACAACAGCAGAACGGGAAATTGTAAGAGACATCAAGGAGAAGCTTTCCTTTGTTGCTGTGGATTACGAGCAGGAGATGGAGACTTCCAAAACCAGCTCCTCCATAGAGAAGAACTACGAATTACCTGATGGACAAGTGATCACGATCGGTGCTGAGAGATTCAGGTGCCCAGAAGTCCTGTTCCAGCCATCGTTTGTGGGAATGGAAGCTGCTGGAATCCACGAGACAACCTATAACTCGATCATGAAGTGTGACGTGGATATCAGGAAGGACTTGTACGGTAACATTGTGCTCAGTGGTGGAACCACTATGTTCTCTGGTATTGCAGACCGTATGAGCAAAGAGATCACAGCACTTGCACCAAGCAGCATGAAGATTAAGGTCGTTGCACCTCCCGAGAGGAAGTACAGTGTCTGGATCGGTGGTTCCATTCTTGCTTCCCTCAGCACATTCCAGCAGGTAAAAAAATTGGCATGATTTTTCAATTTCTCCGTTTTTTTTCTAAATCTACAAATTTAATTAAAGGCGCTGATTTTTTATATGTTTCTTCTCAATAGATGTGGATCTCCAAGGCTGAGTATGATGAGGCAGGTCCAGGGATTGTTCACAGAAAATGCTTCTAAGCTCTCAAGGAAAAGGCTTAAAGCTGGGATCAAAGTTTCTTTTTTTTTCTTTCTATTTGCTTCTCCATTTGCTTGTTTCATTTCCTTTTTTTTTTTGTTCTCGTTTCTGTGCACTTGTGTGTGACAAACTCTCTGGGTTTTACTTACGTCTGCGTTTCAAGAAATCGCTTTCGTTTTGCATTTTAGTCCATTGTTTTGTAGCTCGAGTGATCGAATTGATGCCTCCTTATTCCTTATTTTTCTATAATTTCTTTCAAAACTGGGAAGAAGAACCTTGACACTCTTTGCATTGTTAATATAAGTATTGTATGATATAAGATTTTATTGATTTGGCTTTTTAAGTGTTCACAATGCAACCTTTCTTCATCTTGGAATCGAGAGTCTGAATGGTTGAGGCCTTATATGATATTCATTCACGTATTTTAGTGATGGACGACATTATAATAAAACTGCAGGAATTTCAAATTGATCTTTGTCAGTTATCAATTAAAAAAGTCGAGTCGTCGAAGAATTTAAGTAGTACAAATGGGCCTTGTAAATAGTATATATGGGCTAATAAATTGGGCCGTAGGATTGAGAAAAGAGGACGTAAAATTAAAACAATTTATTAAATAATTACGGGATATAATATCGGGGAAATATTACAGCTTCAAATCGACATATCCAATTGAACCGAAATCATTTCCCCTTCGCGTCTCTCCTCCCTCTCAGACTCTTGCAAAATTAGGGTTTAAGCGAAAAAACTCTAGTAAAGAATCGATTTATTGTTACCTCTTCTTTGGTCTAAGGTTTTTCCTTCTGTAATCGTAACTCCGGAGATCCAAGATGGCTCGTAATGAAGAGAAAGCGCAGTCGATGCTCAACAGGTTCATCACCATGAAAGAGACGGAGAAGAAGAAGCCCAAGGAGCGTCGACCTTACCTTGCTTCGGAATGTCGAGATCTGGCGGATGCGGACAAATGGAGGCAGCAAATTATGCGAGAGATCAGTCGCAAAGTGGCCGAGATTCAGAACGAAGGATTGGGCGAGCACCGACTCCGTGATCTGAACGACGAGATTAACAAGCTTCTAAGGGAGAGATATCACTGGGAGCGGCGGATCGTGGAGCTGGGCGGTCCTAATTACTCGAGACACGGGGCTAAGATGACGGATCTAGAAGGAAACATCGTCGACGTCCCGAACCCTAGCGGCCGTGGTCCTGGGTATCGCTATTTCGGTGCTGCTAAAAAACTTCCAGGAGTTAGAGAGCTCTTCGAGAAGCCTCCGGAGCTGAGGAAACGAAGAACAAGGTACGATATATACAAGAGGATAGACGCTAGCTATTACGGGTATAGAGACGAGGAAGATGGGATCTTGGAGAATTTGGAGAAGAATGCGGAAGGAAGGATGAGGAAGATAGAGGTGGAGGAGTGGCAGAGATTGGATGAGGTTAGGAGGGAAGCAAGGAAGGGAGCTACGGAAATTGTTACTGTAGGAGCTGCAGCTGCGAAGGAGGTTTTGTTTGAGGAGGAAGAAGATGTGGTGGAGGAAGAGAGGAGGGAAAGGGAGAGAGAGGAGGAAAAAGAGAGGGAGTTTGTGGTGCATGTTCCATTGCCGGACGAGAAGGAAATAGAGAAGATGGTGTTGCAGAAGAAGAAGATGGATCTGCTGAGAGAGTATGCTAGTGAAGATTTGGTTGAGCAGCAGACGGAGGCTAAAGCCATGCTCAATATCCAAAGATGAAAAAAAAAAGAAGAAGAAACAAGGTGATTCTATCTATATATACTTAAGTACATACATCAGCAGCTTAGAGGCCATGAATTGACATTTCCTATATCCTTCCTGAGAATTTCAGAAATTGACTCAGTATTTGAGAATAGTATTAGTACCCTTATGGATGGAGCTTACTTAGATTTGCGGCAACTGTTATTTCAATTGCCAATTACAAAACCTTGCCTAGTTACTGGTTGCAAAGGATCTTTCTACTATACTGTCTTGATATATAAGAGACTGATAAATCTTTATACCTTCTCAGGCTAAATGCAGTTAAATGAGCTGTTTTGATGACGTACTTTCTGTGCTTACGCTAAAGAAGCGATCTTTGCCTCTCGGACCAAAGTGTGGGACATAAGGTGGGAGAATTGTGAGAAACGACATGGAAACAATCTCTTATTCTCTTATATTAGCTCTACTTTTTGTAGTCTTTCTGTATTTCAGTTTCTTTGCGGTCACAGAATCATTTCTTCCTCATGATCGTAATCACTTGATGAATCGGATTTCTTCTTCCTTATCCGAACCAAAATCCAGACTTTTTTAATACAGATGCTGAGACATACGTTCAAACAACCAGAGACTACCCATTAGCATTTGTCCATATATTAGCAGCCAGATAACTCTTGAGTCACCACCACTAGCCTCGCCGGTGCCGGAGCTTTTGTTTAATCTTTAAGAGTCATCCTTAAAAGACTTGTTGTGTCTTATTCAGTAAAAATACCAAACTCCATTTATTGATCAAACAAAATGTTAACAAGACCGTTGATATGAGATGGATGTGAATGTACATGTGTCTAGAGATACGAACCACACCCACATGTTCCCACACACAATCCCCAAATCCATTCTCTCTATCTTAAAAAGCAAACGCACTTTTTCTCTCTTCTAAGTCCTCCAATGGCGGACTACGACGACGAGATTGACCAGCATAACCAAACCTTCATCCCCAAAGAAACCGCACTACAAGCTCTAAACACTATAATCCAGCTCCACTTCGAGAAAACTTTAGAGAAAAAGCGTGCCATTGACCACCAGAAGAAGAAGCTCCACAAGCTTTTCCAGCTCTTCTTCATCTTCCTCGCCGTCGTCTTCTTCTCTCTCTCCCAGCCCCCCGGCCGTCTCCACTGCCGCCATTGCTGGGCACCAATCTTCCTCCTCTCCTTCTCTCACCTCTTCTTCTACGTCTCTGTAGCTCAAACCCTCCGTTGCATCAACGGCTTCAAGTACCAGCGTCGCTGCCACAAGCTCACTCTCGGCCTCGCCACACACAAGCTCCGTTTCATCAAGTCACGCATCGCCGCCGGAGATTTCCTGGGCGGCGGAGACGGTGGTGGTGGTGGCGAAGAAGACGAGGTCTCCGCCTGGGCTGCTGCTTGGGATCTGGAAGTTCCGTATCAGGAGCCACCGGATAGCTACTTTGGCAAGTTTAAGAAAAATTGGGCTCTCTATTTCGGGTTCTTGATCCTTCTTTACACTTTCATGATCTCCTTCTCCGTCGTCATCCTCTGTTTCTGAGATCTCTAGTGTGGCACTTTCGGTTATTTATTCATTACCCTTCTGCTTTTTTATGATTCATTAGTCTTCAGCGTAGAAGGATCTTAAGAAGCTGATGTAGAAATAAAAAGGGATCACGAAAAGTTGGAAGCTTTTCAAGCTTTGATTCAATCTGGGATGGAATTGTCGAACCCGAATCTTCAGCTTAGGAAGTATCATAAGCAGATGATGTAGAAATAAGGGATCACAAAAAGTTGGAAATTTTTTTAATGTGGGTTGTTCTGAATTAAATGATTTTGTCAAAAAGATTATTGTGCGTCTGATCTTCAATCTGATTGGATAAATCGAAAGGGATCCCAAAAAGGTTTCTTCAATTCCTCTCTTATTCATCTCATGTCTCACTTGTAGAATCTGAAGTTAGAAAATATTTTCGATGGAGAGATAGAAATAACAATTCATTATCAGCAGAGACATTTAGCATTAATAATCAATTAATTACAATCAAAAGTTTGAAATTTTCTTCAAAGACACAAACACAAATGCAGCAACGGTCAGAATCTGACACAAAAGAAAAAGTAAAAAAGATAAAAAAATTTACAAAAACACAACAAGGCTAATCTGTTTGAATCTAACAGCTAAATCAAAGCTCTCGGCTAGGAGTTGTTTTGTTGTTGTTAGCTCCTCCTCTACGGATCTCCTCGCTGCTCGAGGCAGCCGGGTCAAGCCCGTACTCGCTCGTGTTCCCGTACTCACTGCTTGCACCGTACTCATGGCTATCCAACGCCACTTTCCTGAACTTCCTCATATCCGCACTGTAAGTGCTCGAGTCATAGTCCGTGCTCGATCCCCTCCCGAGGAGTGAGCTCTGTCCAGGTTTCGCTCCTTCGTTTAGATCGTATAGAGTGACTCAGAACATTTGATTTGGATCGGACCCAATAGTGATATGATTTATTTTGTCCTAAAACTTACTTGGTTCATCTTAGGCCTGCGTCTAGCTGAGTGTCTGATGGCCGCAACGGCACAAGCCACCATTCGTGACATCTCATAAGGCTCGTAATGTTTCTCGAGCCGTGGATCAACAAGTTCACTGTAATCTCCGTCCTGAGCTGCGTTTAAGCATAAGGGCCTTGCCTGTGTAAGAATGTAACAGAGTTTGTATAGATCATTAGGCAACAAAGATTCTATCAGAGGAAACAATTTGTGGTCATTGTATATATGTTACCGACCCAATCGACCAAGCTGTCTTCCATTTCACCAGTGACTTCAACAGGTGGGCGTCTGGTTATGAGCTCAGCATCACTCCAAAGGAAAAAACATCTGATCTGTCTGTCAGTTTCCGGCTTGACGCATACTCTGGAGCCAAGTACCTGTCATTTGATTCAGAATAGGAGATTCTTGATTAGAGAAACAGATTCTTGGGTGAGATTAGAAATCTAGAGTGTGTTGAAATAGAAGCAAGAGCTACTGAAATTTGCAGGAAGTTTTCATCAGTTGGTTTTGCGTTTCTTTATTACCCGAAAGTTCCCATGATACGGGTAGACACATGTGTAACGTTGTCCTGAGATAGCTTCGCTAACCCGAAGTCTGCAACCTGAAGATTGAGCCAGTCCAGTTATAAATAAAGAAAGAAATATCAAAGAATCTGAAAGCATGATGATTCAAAATATTAAGCATGCCTTAGCTTCAAAGGGTTCATCAAGGAGAACGTTTGAAGCTTTAATGTCTCGATGAATGATTTTCGGATGACCTGAGTACACAAATTCAAGAAAATAAATTTTGATCACATCTCTAGTTAAACCCTCAGTAGGATCAAAGAAAGATTTCAGATTTTTGTTTTGACTCACAATCTTCATGCAAGTAAGCAAGCCCTCTAGCTGATCCCAAAGCAATCTTGAGCCTTGTAGGCCAATCAAGAATATTACCACTTTTACCATGGAGATGAAACTCAAGTGTGTCATTAGGTAAGAATTCATAAACCAACATCCTCTGTTCTCCTGCAATTCAATAACCAACAAGAGACACAAGAAACCGATGATGAACTCGACTAATGATCTCGACCTCAGCCTGAAGCTCGCGCTCTCCTTGCCCGTTTCCTGCTTTAAGACTCTTCACAGCGTCTCTTTCCATTGGGGAGGATTTCCTTGTGAACATACCCCAACCCACCTTGCCCTAACAATCTTGCTTGAGAGAAGCCTTGAGTTGCTCAGCTAGCTCGTCGTAGGTGAATGTGCTCTTGTTGAAACCTAGAGCCACTGAAGGGTGAAGTGGTGGTAGAGATGGACTGTGTGGACCTGAGTAGTTTGAGCTCATGTCCCTGCTATTTCCGTTGTTTACACCGCCTGAGACGGGCGGTGGTGGTGGTGGTGGAGATTTTTGCATCCTTCCAGGTGGTGGTGGAGGTGGTGAATTCATCCAGTTGTTATTCCCGTTTGATCCAGTATATTGATGAGTCAGATTCATTACGTGATCGCTTTGGTTATTGTAATGTTGTTGCTGTTGTTGGTATCGATCACCCCCACCTAAGATTAACAAAACAGACTTTGGTTAACCTTGTTTCTTGGGTAACAAGAAAACAAAATATAATGGGATTTCCACAATATATCAAATTATTCAGAAATCCAAACCTCTGCCTGGTCAAATGATTATGAAAACTCCAAAACTTTGAAATGTGGTTTGAAGGTAAGAACATTTAATTGAGTTAGGTTATTAACTGAGTATCTTGGTGCACAAGAATGGTTCCAAAACAGAAACCGGGTTAGGCTAGGAGGGCTAAGGCTGGTGACTTGGTGTTGACCGTTTATGTTTTACCTTTGCCTGTGGCGAAACCATTGCTTGCATAGTACGGCATTTGATGCTTCCTTTTCTTCTTGCGACAACAACAGACGCATAATAATATCATAACAAGAAGCAACAATCCAGCACTAGCTACAATTCCTATGATAGCACCCGTGTTCTGCCCATCGTTACGTGACGAGTTCGAGCCACCACCGCTTGATCTAGGCGGGGCCAGTGATCTCGGTTGGAGAGGAGAGTTACGGTCGGAGTTTCTCGAAGGAGGCGGAGGCGAACGATTGTTGCTTCCTCCACCATTGCTTCTGTTGTTATTATTCCCATTGTTGTTGTCATTGTTATTCCCATTGTTGCCATCATGGTTGTTATTCCCATTGTTGTTGTTATTGTTTCCTTGTTGTGGCGATGGTGGAGACTGTGAGTCTGATGAACGCGGTGGAGGAGAGGAGGAGGAATTACCGGAGGCATTATCCGGCGGAGGAGGAGCTGGTGGTGAAGACGAAGGAGAGGAGGAGGAGGAGTTAGGAGACGGAGGAGATTGCTGTTGATTGTTGTTGTCGGAGGAAGACCGGAGATGGAGGTGTAGGTGACGGCGGTGAATTCTCCGGGGATGCCCCCTCCGCCATAATCTCTTTGGATGTTTTTTCTTTTATTTATTTATCTACATAAGATTTTCTTAAGAGAGAGAGATTGAACAAAGAGAACACACAAAAGCTATTTTTAAGAGTGCTTTCAAATTTTTGTTTTTGTTTTGTTTTTTCTTTTCTGAATTGCTAATTTCTTCTTCTGCAGGGTGTATATTTGGAATTAAAACCGCCATGCAAATTATGCACCTTCAACTAAATTTTAAATATAAAAAATTACAGTCAAAGAACTCGATGTGTTTATCAAAATAAAATGATTGATTTACCAGAAAAGGAACACACAGACAAATAAACAACACGTGAAAGATTTTTTTTTTTAAAAAAAAACAATAAGAAATGGTTACAAAACATAAGGAAAAAGGGCAAAAATGAAAAAAGTTGGATGATTGCTCTCGTTGAGAGTTGAACTCAAGACCTCCCGCTTACTAAACGGGTGCTCTAACCAACTGAGCTACGAGAGCTGTTTGTTGACTGTTGTCCAAGTAAATAAAAAAACTATTTTTGTAGAAGCAAATACAAGTCGCCTAACAAGAAATTTACAAGACAGATCAGGAACAGCTTAGACTCTTTAAGGGCACAGAGAGAAAACCAAAAGTAAAAACAGCGTCTTTTTCCTCAAAATATACCAGATTGAGATCGTAGCTCCCTTTTAGATCCGTTTACCGTTCCATCTCTTTCCGATTCGATGCCTTCCCGTAGACGTACCCTCCTCAAAGTCATCATCCTCGGCGATAGCGGGTTAGGTTTCTCCACAACTCTATTTCGTTCTTATGTTTGTATTTGTTCTATATGTATGCGATCATACCAATGATTTGGAGTTTTACGATGAGTAATTGTTGTCTGGGTTTTGAGATTTAGGCAGGATTTTGTCTAATTTCTTTTCTTGTGGTTTAGATACTGATATGATTTGGTGATCTCTTAGTTTGGCTGATTTCGTTGCTGCAGAATTTTGTTCTCTTTGTTTGATTAATCAATTTATCATTATTGATCTGGCGTAAGGTCTGATTTTTGATTGAGGTTTACTTTTGTGTTGTTGATCAAAATCAGAACTTTGTGAGGCTGTTAGTTTCTTTGCTCAATTGAAATTGAGTTGATCTAGTCTTAAACGTAGACGCCAGCAACTTGAGTTTAAATTCACCACGTTTTGAGTCTATTATCTATAGATTGTTTTCAAGTTAAATTTACGTTTGCCGTTTTACATTTTGGCTCTCGATCAACATGTAGTTGCAAACTTATGATTCGGGGTTTACTTTCTTTTGAAGTTTTGCATGTATTGCCTGCATTTGATGTCGGAGAAATTATGAAATTCTGAGACTTGTGCTTAAGATCAAGATCATACTGGT
Organism: Streptanthus diversifolius; assembly: GCA_039880935.1. NCBI lineage: Eukaryota > Viridiplantae > Streptophyta > Magnoliopsida > Brassicales > Brassicaceae > Streptanthus > Streptanthus diversifolius. The sequence goes on along the minus strand of JAXGFM010000013.1, from coordinate 15,178,610 downwards.
TTTAGATGTTCTGTTGTTATGTTTATTTGAGTGAAATTAATTTGGAATTCTCTTATATGTGATTTTGCAGGGTGGGGAAAACCTCTTTGATGAATCAGTATCCTACTTTTTTTTAATGGATTAAGAAGTATGCTCTAGTAGTTTGTCTTGATTTGGAAAAATAGATTGTTTGGTCCTCGTTATATGATCTGGCCGGATCTTTTTAGAGTTAAATGAGTTCGCGCTTTTGTTTAGGTTTAACAAGATAACTTCAGATATGTTAATAAAAAGTTCAGCAACCAGTACAAGGCGACCATTGGAGCTGACTTCTTGACTAAGGAAGTACAGTTTGAAGATCGACTTTTCACTTTACAGGTTCTTACTTGTGTTTTTTCAGTGAATTCCTTTATTTTGTTTTGAAGTAAGTTGCATGTGCTTAGCACAATAATGCTTGTATTTAATAAAGAGTTTTTGATTTTTTGAGGAAGGCATTGGCTTAGAAAACGCTAACTAACTAAGAAGTTTCTGCCAGAAATTTTCAGGCTTTCCTTGTTGGTGAATCATGCTACCTATATTGACTAGTTTTGTGGTAGTGTTAAGCAATTATTTACAGTTGTTTGAAAGAAATCAGGAGAATGTCTGTGATGTAAATTACTTTAATGAGACTTAAGTCACTATAATATTTTCATGTGGTTCTTAATAGCTTTCTTTGATAACTATCACCCGTAAGAAATAAATGAGGATAGCTCCAAACTTTCCCAAGTATTGTGTCTCATTCCACAGTGGTCAACCTTTCACATTTGGGGGAGCTACCCTCTTTGCTTGAACAAAGCTCACTTGTTCCTGTCTTTTCTGTCAATGGGTGGGTTATTACAGATCTGGGATACAGCTGGACAAGAAAGGTTTCAGAGCCTTGGTGTAGCTTTTTACCGGGGTGCTGATTGCTGCGTTCTTGTATATGATGTCAACTCCATGAAATCATTTGAAAATCTGAACAACTGGAGAGAAGAATTTCTGATCCAGGTACCGATTCAAGCTTGTTCTCACCCCTCTGTAAACAAAATTTCACAATACGCAAAGCAGTAACGCAAAGTGTGATTGTCCCTTACAGGCGAGCCCATCGGATCCAGAGAACTTTCCATTTGTTCTTATTGGAAATAAGGTCGACGTGGATGGTGGAAACAGCAGAGTGGTATGATGTGCTTACTTAACTTTCCATAGTTCATGAATGTCTCTGAGATGTAACTTTACAAATTACAAAACTTTCACTTGATCACAGGTTTCAGAGAAAAAGGCCAAAGCTTGGTGTGCTTCAAAGGGAAATATTCCCTACTTTGAGACCTCTGCTAAGGAAGGCACCAATGTGGAGGAAGCTTTCCAATGCATTGCCAAGAACGCGCTGAAGAGCGGAGAAGAGGAAGAGCTGTAAGTTTCAAAACAATCTGACTCCATACATCTTTTAAATGCCACGAGTTTGGTCTCAACGTTTTGTCTTTTCTTTTTCTCTAGATACTTGCCAGACACAATCGATGTCGGGACAAGCAATCAACAGCGGTCGACAGGGTGTGAATGCTAAGCATTATCTCTTCCAGAAGAATGCTTGAGTTCAACAATGGGAAATTTGTCTCTCCTCTCTTCTTCACCAGTTATCTCTAAAGATATTATATTACATGCTGTAAATTTGTTCTTTTGTGGGTGAAAGAACCCTTCAAAACGATTTGAGTTGTTTAGTATATTTTGTGGTTTAAGAAAAAAAAAACTTAATTTATGCATCTTTGGATCTTTACATTTTCGATAAGGGAAAAAAGGAAATGTTTTCCGATTTCGACACGTTGTAATTTACCGACTCCGATTCTCCGATAACATTTGGGTGTTCTGAGAAGTATAAAAAAAAACTATGTTTGCTTTGTGTTTCGTCTGTTTTGTCATTGACCAGGTTCGACTATTCCAAGGTTCTATACAATTCCAGATAATGCAAGTTAAGTCAAAAGTGAGTGAATTATAGACAATTTTTTTGCATGAAGACGAACGATAAGCAAACAGAATATTGATAGTCAAGTCCATTCATTTTCCATTTTTCATGCTTATTATTTGTTTAAATTACATATCTGATCAATTTTCTACAACTTCTGTATGCCATATTTCATCCAAGTTCTAAAAAAAAAAAAAAAAAAAAAAAGAGCTCACTGTTTGTTTGGTCCAATCTCAACCTCCGGATTCGAACTCGAACTCTTGTTCTTAGGCTTACTCTTGGAGTCTCTCCACCTAAAGCCACTAAAAAGCTCATCCATATCCTCAAGCATCCTCCCTTGCGTCTCCGGCAAGAAAGTGTAGAAGAAAACCCAAGCCACCGTCGCAATCCCTCCGAACAAGTAAAACGCTCCTCCGAATGTCATCGCTTTCGCCATCGGAAGAAAAGTCATCGAGATTACACCACTCGTCACTCTGTTCACCACCACCGCCATACTCGATCCCTGTGATCTCAACCTCAACGGGAATATCTCCGAGGTGTAAACCCAAGTGATAGGTCCCGCTCCGATCGAAAAGGTAGCTACGTATGTCATCACCGTCGCGATGCTTAATACCACAGCCCACATCACTTTCTTCTCCGACTGGTCTCCAATCGTTAGAGACGTTCCTAACATCGCCAGAGACAGTACCATTCCTCCGACGCTGGTCAGAAGCAATGGCCGTCTTCCGACTCGGTCGAGGAGGAAAGTGGCCACTAGTATGAAGGATGTCTTCACGATTCCTACAGCTACGGTCGCTAGAAGCTGCTGGTGATCTGTTTCGAGTCCGGCATTTTTGAAGATTCGCGGTGAGAAGAGAACCACCGCGTCGACTCCGGAGGCTTGCTGGAAGAAATGGATTCCGATTGCGGCGATCATTACGCGACGAACGGCTGGAGTCGGACGGATTAGAAGCTCTCTCCATACTCCTTCGCCGTGGCTGTTCTTCCTGGAAACCTGTAAATGTGATGAAAATTGATAAATTAGGACAAATTTTGGGACGGAGAAAATAGGAATTCAATTTGTTAGAGATTGTTGTGCATACCTGAACGACGTCGTCATGGCAATCGGCGGGGATTCCGGCGGCTTCTTTGATGTCTTCGAGGCGAAGAGCGGCTTCGGAGGGGGAGTCAGAGGTCTTGTCGAGGACGCGTTTGGCTTCTCCAAGACGGCCTTGCATAACGAGCCACCGTGGAGATTCCGGCATGGCGAGAACGCCGATCGCGAGTAGAACGGAAGGCACGGCTCCGATTCCAAGCATGAATCTCCATCCAAGCTTCAGAGGAAACTTCGAGAAAGCGAGGTTCGATACATAGCCGAGCAATATTCCGGCGTTGATGAACACCTGCACACGTCACCATAACCGCTCTGCCACGTCAGATGTTAATTCCTTCTCTAATTTTTTTCAATTTCATCAACTCGTTTTAAAAATAAGGCATCGTGTTATAAAGATGATTATGAAAGAAAAGTCAACGATTTCTTAATAATAATAGATTTATATTTTCTTACAAAAAAAAAACTACAAAATACATTTAACGTCATGTTCTTAATTTTTATACACTAGTAAATATTTATAAAAAGTGGTGTATTGTGCTAAGTTAACGTAATTCTATACAAAAATAAATATGATGTGTTACCAAAAAAATAATCTTCAATGAGCAACTTAAGAAATTTAAATATTGATTTGATTAGCACATATAAACCTCAGGGAAGGAGGTGAGAAAGCCGCGAGAAGATGCCGGAGAGACTTCGGCGCTATAGACAGGTGCAATCATGAGAGCATAACCGACTCCTATTCCGGCGACAAACCTCCCGAACATGAGGAAAGCGTAGTTAGTGGCGAATCCCATAAGGAGTGCTCCGGCGAAGAATATAGCTCCGGCCAACACGATTGTGTAACGCCGACCAATCAAATCGGAGGTTCTACCGGCGGCGCAAGAACCGATAAGTGAATAAATGTTGAGTATACCGGCGAGAATACTGATTTGAAGATCACTAATCTTCAAATCTCTCTTGATATAAATCATTGCTCCACTCATCACTCCTATATCTGCAATTTTTTTTAAAAATAATAATAAAAAAATTAACGAACGAACACTAAAGAATGTGAGTGTTTGTATAATTAGCGGTCGATATTTCAATTGTTTTTGCGTTGACCGGAAAAAAAGAGGTTAACGAGAAAACTAAACCATATCCAAGGAGGATGGAAGTCATGGAAGCTAAGATTGCACACGCGAATGCATACTTGTTCATCTTTGGCTTCGCAGGCGGACCTAACTCCGGTACATGTTTTGTTGTCGGTGCCGGCGTCGGGACTGCTTGGTTTCCCGGCGTCAAACCTGTCATTTAGAGAGAGAGAGAGATGTGAGGATTGAGTGTACTAACAACAACTTGTGGTAATGAAAGCTCTGTCTTAAATAGACAAGTGTCCCATGGAGAGGGCAAAATCGTCCGAGACAATGGGAACACTGACCAAAGATATACTTTTGCATGTTTCGGTAGAGACAAAACCAAAAGGAACGGAAACTAATGAAAACATTAATTTCATTTCTCTAGTGTAATTATTTAGTACATAATTCTATATTGAACTTAGATTGATTTTAATCTAAGAGAGGGCTTAAAGGTAATCTCGTAAAAGGCTACTTGTTGTCCATGTGAGCTTGTTGACTGTTGGTGTCGACTTGATCTTGAGGATAAGGCAGCTCAAATGATGTTATCAGCTCAAATAATGTTATCGGTTCCAATTTAAAATCGTTTTTCTTGAAAAAATAATATGGTATAAAAATGGTTATTTCTGAAACTTATGATATTTGTTTGAATCCAATAATCTGAGATATTAAAAGAAATATTAAAATCATCAAACTTATATTAAAAAAATTGTTTTACCTCTATAACTTATTACTGATCTAAATAAATTAATAAAATCAGCCATCGAGATAACTAATATATATTTATGTGATATGTGCTAAGATAACATACACCAATAGACCATAGTTTACACAGTTTACAGATTCGGATCAATGACACTGGATATAATGTTCGTCTAACCAACAAACCTGTATTGATTTCCTATTTTCCTTAATATAATCTCGTACGTGCGATTGATTCTGCGTACCTTGCGTTGAGGTTGAGACAGAGCTTACCCAACAATGACACTTATTACATAAAGAAGCCGGGTCAACACAAGACAACAGTCCAAGGCCACATGTCTTGATTCTTGAAGATGATAAGAGGTAAATTCATCACTCTAACAACAATACCAAAAGATTCCCGCAACATAATATTCATATATTATATTTATAGATGCTTGCAAGAAACCATCAGTCGATAAGTCGTTGGCTTACGAGAGCAATCGCTGTTATGAAGACTATGAATTGTCAAAAAACAACTTGCTTCTACTTGTAGACTCTATTAGTCTAATTACATCAACAGTGACAACAAACAACCAATTAATTATCAAAACTATTTCGTCTTCTTGAGATGTCAAATATCGTTTAATCTATATTTCTTGATTTTTCAGGAGTGTTTTCAGCTTTACTATTTGCCATATGGAATTCGACTCAAGTCCCTTCCATGGGATTAAAAATATGGTCCGATAAAAAATATATAGATTCTTAATTCTTAAACTTTACGAGTAATATATGACATACATTATGCGTGGTAATCTTAAATTTATGAACTATCTAAGATATTTTATTTAAGAAGATCGAGGAAATAAATAAATGCATGTATATAGAGTTCAGAGGGAAGATATATATAATAAAGCTCTTTGATTTCTTCCGGATGACATCAATTTCTTAACTTTTTATATAATATTTTGTAATAAGTTGTCTTTTATTTATTTTTTTAATCTAATCTAGTAATTTTAATATTTTTTTTTTAATATTAGGGAATGTTAAATTTAAATTTCAAACAGTTATAATGAATTTTATAGATGACTACCATTATACCATGATTATCAATTATTTTATTTAGTTTACTATTACTTTTCTACACTCTTTTCTACACTACTCATAATAATGATTTCCTTCAAAAATCGTATGTGGTTCTCACTATGATGCGTATAGTAAGCATCATGTTTTTTCTTTTCCAATAACGAACTAATGAAGTATATATGTATCATGTTATGGGAAATTTTTTTTTATAAATTATGGACATACGTTTTTTAATATTACATAATTTTAGTGTGTGTGTTTTGTCAAAAGGGCTAGTTAGTAGTCAATATTACATAAACATAAATTGTTAGAAAACAAATCTAATAATTGAAGAAGCAGCAAATGGTGATCAAGTGGGCCAAGTTTTAGCAGAAAAGGCAGCCATCATAGGTGACCATAACATTGGGCAGCTCGGAAATTTGGACTCTCTTATGATATGATCTGACTTTTACTTTCGCATTTCCAATGTGATTTTACACAAATATATGTTCGTGAAATCAGAAATGTGATCTATTTGATCTGTCACATAGTTATTATATTTCTGACTCATATCGCTAAAATAATTTTTTTTTTAAGAACAGAAAGAAACTTAAAAAGGCAAACAACGGAAGATAACATTAATCTTTTTTTTTTTTTGTATCAATGAATTCAACACATAGACATCATATATATTATCTATCATTTAATGCATCGCATAAACAAATAATAAAGAAAGTGGATGTATTCGAAATTCTTTGTCTTAAAAGTGGACACTTAAAGAGTAATATCTATGCAGCTGAGTTGGACCATGACTCTATATAAGACAATCATTGTTTATTTTAAAAATTATAGTAGTCTAAAATACAATTACTTCTTCTTCTTCTTTTTTTTTGTAACATTGGACGATTCTATTATATGTCCAGCCTAGCTCTAACAAACAATATTTATGTATATGATTTATTATGAAAGAAGAAATTAAAATGAGCAAAAAAATAAGAACAACAAGATATATTTAGCATTTTACCAAAAAAAAAGAAGATATTAAAATGAGCTAATCACGTTCTCATTTAGATTTATGTTAATTTGAGGTAGTCAATTAATTGAGTGTAGACTTCTACAGGTATGGTATGGTCTTTATTCTTTAAGCCTCGGCGTGAAGAGTCCACATAAATCTTTAATGCTGTAGGAAAGTCCACCACGTGCTGTTGAATTTTTATGTTATATCTTTTACTCTTATGATGATGAGACAACAAGAGATATTTGTTAGACAAAGGAATGCAAGTATGTAATTTAACCATAACCCAAAAAAATATTACTTTGGAAAAAGAGATGAAGAAAAAAATTACTAGTTAGTCAAAGGAAAAGCATATACAACATATTTTCTAACGAATCTTGAGTGTATTGATATTAATAAATAGATGTAAACTATATGGATTTCGCAGCTGTATCTATACGTGAATGCAACTTAAGATTCTCTGAAAACCAGTAATAACATATATTTTTGTTGTTGCTAATAGTATCATGGGTTGAATTAACTAGTGGAGAGGAAACGTCCTTCAATGTTAACAATAGTATATTTTAACAAATGCACTACATCTATCATATTTGCAATAATTTGTTTCGTTAATATTATGGAACTTTTAAGAAACTAGATGCTCTTAAACTACATATTTTTCTATAGTATATATAATAATAATACACTTATTAACCTAAATTTCGACCAAATGGACACGAATAAAAGGAAAAATTGTTAACGTTGTTGTATAAAGCAAATGGTGTCAAGTCGACAATCAATCACAACAGATAGGGGATTCGTTGAGCACGACTTAAATCAAAACAAAAGAAAATGTTACAATTACTTGAAACATACACACATTCATAAAGGGTACGTACGCTTTGTGGTTTCTATTGACTTGAAACTCAATACTCTAAGATTACCACAAAGACTTTTCTTTTCAAGTGTTTTTTTTTTCTTTCTATTTCCTCTAATAGTTTCTGTAACAATTGTTTAGGTACATTCTTGTTGATGGTTTTGATAAGTGATTCACGGCACGATAAAAGTGATTAGAGTGGTTGAGTAGATTAATGCAATATAGTCAGACGGAATGCTAGATAGGGTTTACCAATAATATATGTAATTAACGAAAACGAAAATCATAGAGCTGCTTTTCGTGAAATGTGAATGTTTATGGAAAAATTATTTAGTCCAAATCAATATTATTACATATGCAGGCATGTGGCATGTGGCATGTGCTGTACGTCGAAAAGTCCTAAACTAGAGATGGGTGGATTTGTGGACCAGTTAAAGTTCGTTGTGGTTTTGTTCTAATATATTTATATAGACAAACATATTAATGAGTTATTATATATATATATAGTTCTTTTGTGAGATTCGACATGAATCATGTTTCGCTTATCATTGTGAACAAATAATTGTATTCTAAGTGGCTTTAGACCATTTCTAATTTGATGATACATAATTCCATATGTACTACATTGTTTGTAACCGAGTCAAGTAGCAGGCGATAAGTTTCAGTACTATTGTTTATTATATAAAAATAATATAGCGGTGAGTTTATCAAATAAGATCGGTCTCTAAGTGAATAAAGAATCATCCGGTCATTATTTTATAAAAAAATCATTTGGAGATAAGCACAAACAAACAACTTTTAGGTCGTTTTGGCATGATTGAGACGCACTAAACTTCAAAAAGTTAGATTGTAAATATTTGTGGGTACATAAATATAGGGAATATATTATAAAAGAAAAATAGTATATACAGAGACTGAATATGCACGATTTTCACGCGACTCGTATGTATGAAATATGAGCTAAATTGAGCTTAGAAAATATTATAATATATTCTCCATTAGGGTATAGTTTTAAAATTCAAGAGAAAATAATTGCTAAGAAAAAAGAAATATAAAAGATGAATTTAACAATTTATTAACGGGCCTGGATCTTTAAGCCCATCAACAGAGCCCGAACAGTTTGCTCTCTTGCCGCGGACTCCCTCTTTGCTCTGCATCAGCGCGTGGCGTCACGCTCCGCTTAAGGTAACTCGGTGCTGATATCTTAGAATTTGTCTGAAGCTTGACATGAATTGCTTAAAAGACGGCTTTTTGCATCTACACTCGCTCCATTAAATCTGGTTTAACCTTGACAGCAATCACTTCGAATCAACTCGTTAATCTCTACTCTAGAAATGGATTATTGCAATGTGTTCGACGAAATGCCTGACAGAAACGTTTACTCGTGGAACGCTGTGATCTCGGCCTACGTAAAGTTCAACAATTTGAAGGAAGCGCTTGAATTTTTCAGAACGGAAAATTATGAACGAGATTTGATTTACGTATAACAGTTTACTTTCAGGGTTTGCCAAAACTGATTGGTGTGAGAGTGAAGCCATTGAAATGTTTAGTGAGATGCTAAGGAAAGAAGAGGATGGGATTTGGATTGATGATTTCACTCTCACTACAATGCTTCAACTCTCGGCGAAGTTAGCCAATGTGTTTTACGGTGAGAAGTTGCATAGCGTTCTGGTGAAAACAGGAATTGATGTAACTAAGTTTGCCGTGAGTTCTTTCATTCACATGTATTCAAAATGTGGGAGTTTTAAGGAAGTTTGTAATGTCTTTAACGGGTCGTGTGTTGAGTTTGTTAATGGTGTGGCTAAGAATGCGATGATTGCTGCATATTGTAGAGAAGCTGACATTGAAAGAGCTTCGAGTATATTCTGGAGAAATTCAGAACTGAACGATACGAGTTCGTGGAATATATTGATTTCAGGGTATGCGCAGAATGGAAATGAGGAACAAGCTTTGAAGAGGACTGTTAGTATGGAGGAAAGTGGGTTGAAATGGGACGAACACACTATCGCGGCTGTACTAAATGTTGTGAGTAGTTTAAAGAGCCTGAAGATTGGAAAGGAAGTACATGGTCGGGTATTGAAGAATGGATCATATTCCAATAAATTTACAAGCACTGGAGTTGGTGACGCTTACTCTAAGTGTGGAAATATGAAGTATGCGGAGTCTGTCCATTTGTTATATGGTTTTGGCAACTGGTATTCAATTTCTTCAATCGTGAGTTACTCGTCTCAGGGAAAGATGGTTGAAGCAAAAAGGTTATTTGATTCTTTATCTGAAAAGAATATAGTGGTGTGGACTGCAATGTTCTTGGGATATCTCAAATTACAGCAACCTGATTCTGTGCTTGAACTTGCACGTGAGTTTATACCCAAGGATTCTTTGGTCATATTTAGCATCCTTGGTGCATGATGTTTACAAGCTTCAATTGAACCGGGGAAGGAGATTCACGGTCACAGCTTGAGATCGGGGATTTTAATGGATAAGAAACTTGTTACTGCATTTGTTGACATGTATTCAAAATGCAGGAACGTTGAGTATGCTGAAAAGGTCTTTGATAGTAGCTCCGAGAGAGACACAGTTATGTACAATGCCATGATAGCTGGTTTTGCTCATCATGGCCATGACGCAAAATCTTTCCAGCTCTTTGAAAACATGACAGAGGATGGAATCAAGCCGGATGAAATCATGTTTATAGCGCTCCTATCAGCTTGTCGTCACCGCGGCTTCGTTCTAGAGGGTGAGAAATACTTAAAAAAAGTCGATGATAGAGGTTTACAACATATCCCCCAAGGTTAGTCACTATACCTGCATGATAAATTTGTATGGAAAGACCAATAGGTTGGACAAAGCCATAAAACTTATGAAAGGTATTGATGCTGTTATTCTTGGAGCGTTTTTAAATGCTTGTAACTGGAATAAGAAAACAGAGCTTGTGAAGGAAGTGGAAGAGAAATTGTTAGTCATCAAAGGATCTAACGGGTCTCGTTATGTTCAACTAGCTAACGTTTATGCTTCGTCTGTTAGATGGGATGAGATGAGACGGATACGGAATCTTATGAGAGGGAAGGAGCTGGGAAAATTATCTGGATGCAGCTGGGCATATACGTATAATCAACTTCATATGTTTAAGTCCTCTGATATTTCCAAATTCAAAACAGAAGCTATATATTCTATGCTACATTCTGTGACCAAGGATTTGATTGAAGTGACTGAATCACAGTTTATGAGAGAGTTATCATATTCTGTACATTATTAAAGAATCCTCAGAGGACCCAAGGTTGGTGACCGCTGTCTTTGTGTAGTTTCACTGATTTTGGTACTTAGATTCTATTTCACAGTTAGCGTTCTCAATGTTCTTATCATCAGTGATTGTTGGTCATCACTCTTTTGAGTGTCAACATTCTGTTTTACTTGCCTCTGTTGGAGAATCGCTTTTCTGAAGCTATCATCGCAATAGTTTGAAGATTCAGAAACAATAAACTTAAGTTTTCTTATCAAAGGTGGTTGTATAAAACTTCCTCCATTGATGGAAAGGCCTCGTAAGTCTTAACTTAGGTCAAACCAGACGACAAGGTCATGTGAGTACCAATGGAATCTCTGATCTTATTCATTCTCTCATCGTGTCTGTAACATGTTTTAGAGTTAAAGCGAACTGTTCACTGTATGTTTCTTTTCTGCAGTCACTCTTACTAATATTTTGTTTGTTTTATTATTTTGAAGAAAATCAAGCAACACCAATACAATGCAGTTAAGACAACAACAACTGAAACAACATCATACCAACACAAAACAACAACAGTAACAGAAACCAGTACAAGAACAATGGACTCATGAAGAATATCAAAACACAAAGCGAAACCTTCCAAAAGGAAACCTGTCTTAGCAAGTTGCGTTAGATAAACCACACTTCTCCGGGAGTTTAGAAGCGAGGTCAAGGTCGATCCCACTGAGAAAGGGATTGGTTTTGGTTTTTTGCTTGCAGAGACACTGGAAGTCGGCCCCAGACAGGGCAGTGCAGCAAGGGCCCTTGGGATCAATCTCGGTGGTCAATGGGTTCTTAGTCTGCACATAGGGCTTGCAAGAGTACAGATCAGCGACAGACATGCCGCAGAACTGTCCGGTTGCTGCCGTGAGTGTCAAGGCAAGGACCAAGGTAATAACGACAAGCTTAGTGTTTGGCTCCATGGCTTTGAGTACTTTGAGAGAGTTTTCCACCAATTGATTTTGCAACTACGTGATGGGTTTGCTCTTCTCTTAGCTTAGGATAGGCTAGGCTACCTGCTTCATAGGGTTTATATAGAGAGGATAGGCCCGTTACTGCTGAGATTAGATCTACAAATTTATGATATTAACATGAAAACATGGGTCCCTAGCATCATATAAGACAAGAATCTTGTGATTAATTTCAGAACTAATCTCCTATGCATATTATTCAATATCCATATTCATTAAGAGCATGTGTAGGGGGATATCGAATGTCTAAGATGGTCTATACTATACAAGTAGTGTAATCTATATTCTTTTGTTGTCTTATGATACAATATAAACAATAAAGTAAGAAGAGTAGAAGACCCGTGACACATTGGCATTACTATGTTCCATTGTGCTAATTTGTCACGGGCGTTCTTTGGTGGCCACAAACGTTATTGGGGGCTCAAATTCAATTGCTTTCATATGCAACCAAATAATACAGTATCTAACTTCTTTTACTTTTGATATATCTTGGACGTATTATCCCAATTTGACAATTTATTAGTGAGAAAAATCGATCTTTATCCTGTTTTGGGTAAAACTGTAGTGCTCTGTGAGTTATGTAGAAGTCAAATGTGTCTTATGGTTGTATTTTGTGTCTTTTTATCTGCCAAGCTATGAGCTTACATGTGTAGATGAAGGTAAGGTAGAATTCATCATTTATTGCAGCTTGAGCTCACATTTCATAAGTAGAAATTGGATTGAGTCTTAACCTCAAAATATAATAGTAAAAGAAAACATTATTCCATCATGCGAAATGACATTGAAAGTTTATTTGTTTACTAATTTGAAGGCTTTTTTGCAGTCTCGACAAGTGGAACAGAACGAAGATTGAAACGTGTAGCAGAGGTCAAGTAGGCACAGGCCAAAGAGACATAGATCTTGAACCAGATCATCGACGAGAAGAAGGTGAGATGCGTACAGATGATCGTGAAGACAATCACAGCCAAGCAGTTTATGAGGTACTTCTGTGTGTTGAACTCTTTTTCTGTTCCTTCGTTAGGGAAATGGCCACGATAGTAGAAGTGATTGAGCAGCTGGTCTTTGAGCTGGAATGTGTTCATTAACCAATCATTGATTTCTTTTTCTTGATTTGGGATTTGGCTTTGGTAGATTCGACGGATGTGGATGTGAACTTCTGATGGTTTAATACCATAGACATTGTCTAAGAAAGACGGACAACGGGTTTTATAACCGATGGTCAAATCATAAACTACAAGTGCAGATAGTTGCATAAGAGTTTGCTTTGTTCAAGAGGAAAGGGAAGGCATATGATCTTAAATCACTGATGCAAACCAGAAAAAGTATAAACAAACCTGCATCAAGTGAGCAATTCAATTCTTGCAAGCAGGAGACGAAACCTTTTGTCCTGGGAAGCAGCACGTTGTTCAGTACTGGTAAGCCATGTTCAGCTGAAAATTTCTTGCTCCTTTCGCATTTAGCCTCTCTGCATTAAAGTCCGATGGTAAAATGCTTTAACCAAAAGGGTTTCTAAAAAAGAATGATATTCTGAAGAAGCGGGAACTTACGTGTAATCTGTGCCCTCGGGGAAAAGAGCAAGCCATAAAGCATCTCGAGGATCCTTAAAACTCGAAACTATCTGCCTCAAGTTTGCTTCATCGACTTCCCATTTCCGCTCAACGGGAATAAACTCAAAGAGGTGAAACGCCCAACCAAACAGAGGTAGTTTCATTAAGCTGCTCTTAAGCACATATTTCATATTCCCAATCTGACCTTTACGCAGTGCAAGATCCCAGAAGTACATCCAATCGACTTCGGTTCGGTGATTCGAAATGAGCAATACTCGTTCCTCGCAAGGAACCTTATCCCCACAGAACACAACTTTGGTTCTGTTTATCTTCTCAAAGAGGAAAGGCCACAACGCGAGCCACGAGCCAAAGAAGAAAGAAACACATTTACGACTATAGTGTATGCTGAAAAGCCTCAACACTACACCTGATAGGAACCCCCAGAACATCAACATCATAAAAGCTGTTGAAACCAACACCATCAGACATATTATACATCTTAACACTCTTATCAGAGACAACTTATTGGAGTTTGGTTTATTTCCTTCACTCTTTGTAACTTTCTTTTCCATTTTGTGAACACCTTAAGATAATCTATTTACCCTCCTGTTGTGTCTGTTCTTGATTCAATAAATATAGATTTCACGAATCTCGTGTTACCATAGTCACCATCAGAGTTCATATGGTTACAACATCATCACAAGAGTTCTTTGCACCACAACATACTTCAGCTGCAGTTATATGATCAAAGACTTAAGAACCTGACATAACATATAATATATTAATCAACAGAAAATATAAACTAATGAAAACAAGTGTCTGGAATTTAATAAAAAAAAAACTTGAAGAAGCTGAGAAATCCTAAAGGGTTCATATGAAAACTTCCATATTTGATTACTATAAATAGATTTGAAAAATCGAACTAAGAATCTAAGGATCTGACTTATCGTTTAAAATAAAGAATAAGCTTTGTTCTCAGACACATAGATATACATTGTAAAAAAAAAAAAAACTGCCGACCATGATAATCAAAATTCAAGCTCAAACCTCAGTAAGGAATAAAAAAATACAATCAGAATACAATGCATTTGTAGAAACCACAATCGGATTATTTATTTATTTTTTCTGAAATTTTGCTGGAAACGAAATAGAAGAAGAAGAAGACAGCTTACCATGGAAACGAGGCTTCAGGGGTTTATAAACAGTGCAGAAAGGATAATTAAAGGCCGAGAAAAGATGATCAAGGAGTCAAGGACTACGACTGGTTCTGAAATAGGGCTCGGAGGTGGTCAATAATTACGGTTTATGCCACTCTCGTAGAAAACATTCAACAAGGATGGTGCGGAAATTTAAACCACTGTCCCCTCCTTTTTCGTTAATATTAAATTCTACACGTCACCATTGTTGTAAAGAAAACAAATCAGTTTCTAAATTGGGTTGGGCTGGGCTGGGCTTGTTCGGAGTCCAAGTTCGAGAATCTCTAGAATCGAGAATTCGATATTTATTAATCTCCATATCATTATTAGGGTTATTATTGGGCAGTAGACGATGTGTTAAAAGAAAAATAGGTCTACTTATTAATTATTATTATTCTTTTTATTTGCTATATAAAAAATTTTATTCGATAGAGCATTACTTCCCTTGTGTATAAATATCATTTTTTGTTAAGAGAACCAACTCTAACTATTCCTTTCATATGCAACCAATTAACTAAGTAACTATATTATGCAATTTCTTTTTTTTTTTTGACAACAATAATACTTAATTTAAAAAGTTAAAGTTAATCATTCTGGAGAAAAGGAGTTTACATACACCATTTCTGTTGGAATGCTTCTTGCATTTTCTATTAAGTTGTCTGCTCTTCTGATTGTCGCTCGCGGGTTGTAAATGATCCGCATAACTTCGAAGTTATTCTTGTATCTGCTTAATTCGTCCAGATGAACTGCGTAGGCTGGCCACTCCTCCGGTGAAGACACCATTTTCATGATATCACAACAGTCGGTAATGAAGACAATTTCCAATCTATGGTATGTCTGCATACACTCCATTGTCCAAATAAACGCTTCTAATTCTGCATGCAGTGGGGACTGGCTTGGACAAATGTTCCTTGCTTCAATCAACATATCTTTCGTTCCATTCTCTGTACAAACTCATCATTGTCCTGAAAATTTATCTATCTCCTTCCAATATCCATCTACTTGACATCGCCACATACCTTGCGGAACAGTCTCCATTAGTGGGACTGTTCTTGTATTACATTTTCATTTGTACTCTGAGCTTCTTCCCAAATTTTTCATTCTGTTTCCGCTAACATAAGGTTATCCAGAGGTTTCCTCTCAAAATTCTTATAACTTTATCATTTATATTCTTCCACAAATACCAAATTATCCATGAAAAATATCTTTTTGGCCCCTCCTTAGATAGGTCGTGCAGTAGATAATTTAAATTTGAAAATATTGAAGTTGTTAGAAAATTTTCCAAATTATACAAGATTTTTGAAAGGGTCCAAGTTTGAATAGGCTGGTAGACATTCAAATAATACATGATTAATGGTCTCTTCTTCCTCTCCATATAAACTACATTGGATATCACAGTGAATTCCCCCCAACCGTAATCTTAAACCATATACAACTTCTTTTACTTTTTTATATATTTTTGACGTATAATCCCAAATTTGAAAATTTATTAATTAGAATAATCAATCTAATATCCTTTTTTTGGGTACAAATATAGTGGCTCAATGAGTTATGTAGCAGTCAAATATGTTTTATGGTTGTCTTTTATCTTCTTTATATGCCAAGCTATGAGCTAACATGTCTAGATAAATGTATGATAACATTATAATATAGAGCTCATCACTTTATTGCAGCCTGAACTCACATTTCTTAAGTAGAAATTGGACCGAGTCTTAAACCTCAAATATACAAAAAAAAAAACATGATTGAAATGTGTAGCAGAGGTCAAGTAGGCACTAGCTAAGGAGACATAGATCTTGAACCAAATCATTGACGTGGAGAAGGTGAGATGCATACAGATGATCGTGAAGACAATCACTGCCAAGCAATTTATCAAGTGTTTTTTTGTGATCCTTCGTTAGGACAATGACCATGAGAGTAAAAGTCACTGAGCAGCTGGTCTTTGAGCTGGAATGTGTTCATTAACCAATTATTGATTTCTTTTTATTGGTAATTGCATAAACTACATGAAACTAAATTCGATCTCTGTATGAAAGTTCAACTATACACTTTTTATAATATAGATGATAAATTACTATTATATACAGTAGTCACAATACTTAAATGTTTAATATGTAATGGTCTTTATTTTCGCAGATTTAATTTACATGTCAGTTTACCATTACATACAAATGTTCTTTCATTTGCTGGGTTCTTTACATTCAAATTACAATACTTCATTCAAACCTTTTGAGATTATCATAAGAATCCATATTCGTAAACTCTTCGTCTTTTTTGAAAGCACATATATCTTTGTCAAAACACAAAATCACTATCATCGATTCCTCCTCTCATTATAAAAAAATTATATGGAGTGAAGTTGGAAATACTAATAAAATGTAAATATTTTAAGTATTCTTTTCTTTTAAAATGATTGAATTCATCACCCTCCTAAATTTATATTTCTTTTTCATATATTGTATATTTCAAATTTTGAAAACAGTTTAACTTAATTTTAAATTTCAAAAAGTATTGATGTAGTAAATCAAACAGTTTTAAACAAAACTATAAGTGTGACACAAAATACTTATTTTTAATTTAAGCTTAATTTATTTTACGTACAACTATAATGTAAATATTTTTACTATATTTATACATCTATTTCCTTTATATATTTTAAATAATTTTCTGGGTGAATGAAATAAATATAAAAATTATGCCATAAAAAAAATGTGAAGTCAGAAAAAGAAAAATTGTAGAACAGAAGATTAGTAAATATTACTGACAGTTTTATTTTTTTAAAAATTAGAAAAGAACATATCCTATTATTTATTTATAATGTAGGTTATTTGAGATTTATTTTCAATTTATAAAATAATATATGAGATTAAGATCTTTCTCCTTCTCCCTCAGTTTTCCTCCCGCAAGTCACTTTTGAGTCGCTTTGTTTGCCGTTTGGTGTCTCTCTATTTGCTGCTCCTTCTCAGTCATGATGGATATCGATGTCAACGAGTACAAGCTCAGGTGCGAGCTTCGTGGCCACGATGACGATGTAAGATCTCTCGCTAATCCACTTCCTCCGTTACTCTTTTTTCTCGTTTTCTTGATCGATCCTTTTTCGAGATTTCGAAACTCCGTCCGTTAAACTTTGGAGGGTGTTAGCATAATTTAGCTCCGTGATTCTACCTTCTTGCTTCCGCCATCGATCTTTCTATACTCGTCTACCATTCGGGTTTTGGTTCAATGTCATGTGCGGATTGGCTATTATCGTGAGGTTTGTTTTGATTAGCTTAATTTCTCACCGGGATGTGAGACTTAAATGAAATTTCAGAGATATTTAGATGCTGGGTACTGAATTTTAGAATGGCTTCTTATGGGTTAACCTTGCTTGCCTGCCAATGTCATTGATATTTAGATGCTGTGTATTGTAATTGACCTAAAGCTAATGAATAAAACCAACTGTAATTGGTTAACAGGTCCGTGGAATATGTGTGTGCACCGATGATAATATAGCCACATCATCAAGAGACAGAACCATAAGGGTATGGTCACTGGATTCTGATAAGCGCAAGTATTCATCTTCTAAAATTCTGTTGGGTCATACAAGCTTCGTCGGACCGCTTGCATGGATCTCGCCGAATGAGGAATACCCTGAAGGCAGGCTCGTATCTGGTAGCATGGATACTTTTGTCTTCGTTTGGAACCTGATAAATGGAGAGAATATTCAGGCATTGAAAGGTCATAAGATGCAAGTCACTGGTGTTACTCTTGATAATGAGGACATAGTTTCATCTTCAGTTGATCAGTAAGTCCTCCTCCTGTCTCATAATTTACTTAGTATAATACTTACAAACTGAAACTGTTCAGTCATTTTACGTTTCTTGCTTGAAATCCAGTGAGTGTATATTATTAGCCTGTGGTTTTCCTTTGCTGTTGAAATTATATTATTCTTAAGCGTAGTTCTAAGGGTGTTCATGAGTGTTAACTGTGTGCGATATTGTCTTGACATAGCTTACTAGCTTTTGTAATACAAGGGTAAAGAGATTAATCAAATATGGGATGACTCTCTACTGTTTGTGTAGTGTAACATAAGTTCTCAATTGATTTTTTTTTCTTTTTCTTGCTCTGAAGAACTCTGAAACGATGGAGGAACGGCCAGCTTGTTGAATCTTGGGAGGCACACCAGTCGCCTGTTCAGGCAGTCTTAAAGCTGCCGTCTGGTGAGCTCATTTCAGGTTCTAGTGACACAACTCTCAAACTCTGGAAGGGAAAAACAAGTCTACGAACTTTTGCAGGGCATGCAGGTGAATTTCTTTGTGCCTTCGTTTCTCTCAAATTTTCTTGTCAATATGAGAAGCTGCAGTATGATATCTTTTATTGTGAAGTGTCAAGACACTGTCCTGTTGTCAGGGATTTTCTTCTCATTGGATAAGCTAATGTCTTATATAAGTACTTTTGTGCTTTGCAAATGCAGATACGGTTAGAGGGTTAGCCGTGATGCCTGATTTAGGATTTCTTTCAGCATCACATGATGGGTAAGTTCTTTGATTCCAACAACCTCTTGCCTTATTTCATGCCAATTTTCCAGTTAATAACGCTCATCCATGACTTCATCCATCTGTTCTTAATCGGAGTTTCTTGTTTATCTAAACAGCTCAATCAGGTTGTGGGCTTTAAGTGGCGAAGTTCTTTTGGAGATGGTTGGGCACACCTCCATAGTTTACTCAGTTGACGCACATGCATCTGGCCTTATTGTTAGTGGCAGCGAAGATCGTCATGCCAAGATATGGAAAGGTGGTGATGGTTTTCCTTTTATTGTGTTTTCCTTTTATCTGAAGTCATGTTTCTTATATATTGATGTGTTTTCTTACTTGTTGCTTTTTGTTGGTACAGATGGAGTCTGCGTTCAGAGTTTGGAACACCCAGGCTGTGTCTGGGATGCCAAGTTCTTGGAGAGCGGAGACATTGTGACTGCATGTTCAGATGGAGTGGCTCGCGTCTGGACAGTACGTGATGGCATGATTGCTGATCAAATGGAGATTGATGCCTATGATTCCCAGCTTTCTCAGTATAAATTGAGCAGGTAATCTGATCATTAAATCCTGTGTCCATAGAGTATATTTTTCCCCCTACAGGGTACTGATTTTGTGTCTCTTTGTTCTTAATGTCAGAAAAAAGGTTGGGGGAATGAAACTTGACGAGCTGCCGGGGCTTGATGCTCTGACGTTACCAGGTGCCACTTATTATCCAAATTTTGTATTTTAAACTTTTATCATGCGGTAGAAAGCTGTAATTGATACTGTTTGGCTATGGTTATTTCTATAACATCATCTACTATTTGATGTATACTATCAGGTACCAGTGATGGCCAGACAAAAGTCGTAAGAGAGGGAGACAATGGTGTTGCTTATGCATGGAATATGAACGAACAGAGATGGGACAAAGTAAGTTAACATAATGAGCTTTTATAATTTTTTTTCTTAAGCATTTTCGTTTGTTGACTGTATGCCACATTTGCCCTTGACCTGAATGCTGCTTGATTATTAACGTTTTTTCAGATTGGTGAGGTTGTTGATGGCCCAGATGGTGTGGCTGACCGTCCTATCCTCGATGGAGTTCAGTATGATTTTGGTTAGATTTTAAACCTTATAATGGAAACTTCAAAATCTTTGAAAATCAAAGTGAACATAATTCTTAGCCGGTTTCTTTTTCTTCTAGTTTTCGATGTTGACATTGGTGATGGGGAACCTATCCGGAAGCTACCTTACAATCGATCAGGTACATGAACTGTGTTGCTGGCCTTATCTTAATTCCAAGTGCAACTACAAGCAAGTGCTTCAATTTGTTTATACTCAAAATGGTTTCTTGTTTGGCAGACAACCCTTATGATGCAGCTGACAAGTGGCTTCTTAAAGAGAATCTTCCCCTCGCATATCGGCAGCAGATTGTTGAATTTATATTACAGAACTCTGGGCAGAAAGACTTCAATTTTAATCCATCTTTTCGTGATCCCTTCACGGGCGGTAATTTCTCATGTTTAAAAAAATATTTGGTCTGAGATATTGTTTTCAGGCTTTTATTGTAATTTTTATGTTCTGCCTTCTTTGTGTAACAGCAAATGCTTATGTACCCGGGCAAGCATCTCATACCGCTGGTATTAATACATTGTCTGGGCTATTTTCACAGAATACTTTTAAAAAATTCAGTTTCCTGTAATATTCTTCCTTTTGACTTTTTTCTGTTGCAGCAACTCCGGCAAAACCTTTATACAAGCACATTCCAAAAGTACGCTAGTTTTCTTCTTTCTTAATTCCTGTTTGGTGTGTCTAGCTACTGATCCTTGTTTCTTCCATTGTTTTTTTTTCAGAGAGGTGTGCTAGTTTTCGATGTTGCTCAATATGACGGGATCCTGAAAAAGATGACAGAGTTCAACAATACTCTACGATCTGACCCAGTAAGCCCTCAGTAGTAACTTCTGGCACACGACCATATTTGCACCAAGAATGATTCAATGATTATATTACTTATTCTAGTGCTGGTAAACTTATGTTTCTGAAATTGTTTTCCATCTTTTGAAGATAAATACTGACAAGTCCCTGACAGAAGCCGAAGTATCCAGAGTAGGTGCAATCGTTAAGATACTCAAGGACACATCACATTACCACGCTACCAATTTTGCTGACATGGATATTGCTTTGCTTTTGAAAGTGGTACAAGCATGGCCACCTGCGACAATGTTTCCTGGTAAGTCTTATCTTGTTAATCAATTAGTCAAAGAGAACTGTTCACTACATATTTAGCTTTAGATGATAGCCTTATAGCTAAATTAGTTGGCTCTACAAAATCTGAAATGAGATATGTTCTGGTTTATTTGGATAGTATTCTTGGTTTTCCATGTGTTTTTCTTGATGTTTCTTGCAGGCCATAAAGCATTTTACCTTTTTGCTAGCCACTCTATTTTCGTGTCAATTGTTGGATATAGCTCTTATGCTTATGGTTTTTGAATATGCAGCTATTGATTTAGTCAGGATGCTCGTTTTGCATCCTCATGGAGCAAGTCTACTTATGAAGCATGTGGAAAATAACAATGGTAATCATCTCACGTGAAGCTATGGTTTCCGAACATGAATTAAAAGTATCAGCGAATGTTCTTTATTAACCTGTATCTCTCTGTGAATTAAATTCAATCAGATCTGCTTCTGGATGTTATAAAGAAAGTTACAGAAGGTCCGGCTCTTCCTGCAAATCTTCTAACAACTGTTCGTGTCCTGGTGAATCTATTCAAGAATCCTTCATTTCATTACTGGCTACAGAGGCATCATAGTCAAGTAAGTACTATGTCGTTTCTATAGTTTTATATCATAATTCGAATCTGTGATGATCTCCATGAACCAGGTATTGATTTCTGTGTCTAGTATCCGTGTCTGAGCTGCGTCTGGGAATAGAAATGAAATATATAGTTACATTTTTACTATAGCGCCTATAGATTTGTGTTTATGTATTGTTTTATGATAATTTGAATAAGTGGTTTCTCGGGTACTTCGCATTTAATGTGTGTTGTCTCCATCGATGCAGATTCTCGATGCCTTCTCAAACTGTTATTCATCCCCAAATAAGAACTTGCAGTTGGCGTGTTCGACGTTGCTTCTCAAGTAAGATACGCTCTTATATTACTTTTCCTCTATAATCTATAATACTCACTGTTAACACATAACATCAACACCATGATCTATGTTTTTTCCGCAGTTATGCTGTGCTATTAATAGAAAAGAAAGATCAAGAAGGCCAAGCTCAAGTCCTTTCAGCAGCGTTGCAGGTAGGTCTAAATTTTGTCATCTTCAGTATCGTCCATATATCTCATCTTTGAATTGAATCTCATCTCTTGTAGTGACATCTGAGAGAACCAATGTACCAAAAAGTTTCCTGAATTTGTCTTAGAATCAAATATTGTATTATCATCTTTGTGCTAAAAAACATGAAACTAAAAACAGATTGCAGAAGAGGAAGTTGCAGATGTTGATTCCAAGTTCCGGAGTTTGGTAGCAATCGGCTCGCTGGTTAGTTCTCAAATCACTAGAGTTCTTTCTTTTAGAATATGCTTGTTGGCTACATAATTTTTTTTCTTATCGGTGTATGTGTATCTGTAATGACAGATGCTTGAAGGATTCGTGAAGAAGATAGCGATAGATTTTGAGGTGGAGAGGATGGCGAAATCAGCAAAGGCATCTAAGGAAGCTAAGATTGTGGAAGTTGGTGCAGATATCGATCTTCTAATTCGCCAGCCTTAAAAGGGAGAGTTGTAATTGCTCCCGAGATTAGAATTTTTCGATTATTTGTATTCGCTTTTACTTGAAACGCAGTGGAAAATTATCTAGCAGAGCTTCAGATTTCTGAATACATATTTGAATCTCTACAGATATGAAAAGTGACTCTGCTTTTATGGCTTTCCATTTAGAGTATTTGTGATCACCTCCCCACATCAACATTCTACTAAGCCGAGCCGAACCATAGCTCTAACGTCCTTCTTCTTCAAATGCCACTGCCTTCCATTGTCTCTAAAACATAAGAATCATTAGTACATTGTCCAACAAACTCAACAGCATTTGCTTTCGTTTCAGAACTCGGAAGTTATAGAGTTCAAAATCTGACATATTTGAAACTATATGTACTGCTAGAATTGTCATGTATAATCTGTAGAATGCATAATCATCTATCACATAAAAACTAATTTGTTTCTATTTTTTTTAAAGATAATTAAACACTATTTTCTTAATGTAAAATGAGAGATGACCATTGTACCAAGTAGTTTACTGCTAAACATGAAAGTCAATTACAAATTGCAAAAGAGGAAGCTGGTTAGTTTTCGCAAACCACTGAGTTCCTTCCTTTGAAGTAGAACATATCTGCTTGTTTATTGCATAATTTTAATCATTGTGTGTGTTCGCGGTATCTGTAATGACAATGTTTTAATGTCTCGTGAAGAAGAGACCGATAGATTTTTATGTGGAAAGCATCGTCAAATCAACAAAATCCTCTAAAGAAGCTAAGATTGTGGAAGTTGGGCTGATATCATGGATCTTCTAATTCCTCAGCCTTAAAAGATAGATCTGTGATTGCGCCTTAGATTTAATGATTTTAAAGTCTAGTCTTTCTTCTTATTCGCTATTACCTGAAACGCAAGTCAAAAATAGTCTGTTTTCATGGTTTCCACTTGGAATAAAGAATTGTGATCACTCCACATCAACATTCTACTTAGGGAAACCCTAATGTTCTTCTTCTTCTTCAAATGCCAATGAATTGGCTTTATCCTCTTCCCCAAGCTAAACCCTCAGCTCTTCCAACTCTCTTTCCATGTCGTAAACCAGAAACTCGAACTTGGGCCTCAAGTTATCGTCCACACTGTACCCGAATATCGCCGGGATTCTCCCACAGACTCTAGCTGCTTCCTCGTGTTGGAACCCTATGCTCTTTAGGAATCTCATCTTAGCTCTTAGTTTCTTTACCCTCGTGCTGAGCACGTGTGTGTTCGTCTTGCTCGCTCTGTTCAGATTCTGCAATCCGATCTCCTTCAGGTAAACCAGCGTCGGTATCAAGCAGTACTCGACGTCGGAGAGGAGTATGTTCGGGCATTCCACGATCAATCCTCTGCATTCCGCGGCGGAAGCTCCGACCTCGCCGGTGAGAAAATCGAAGACGGGATCGATTTTGGAGATGTAGAAAGTCGGAAAGGAAGAGATGAGGGAAATATTCGTCGGAGATTCCCGACGGAGAGGATAACGGGAAGGTTGTCCACCTGAGGAGCAAGTCTGGGATTTTGAGGGATTACTCCGACACAAGAGAGGTATCTTAGATTTTACCGGTGCGAGGTATCGAACTTGAGATAAAGAGGTCTAGAATTTGGAGGAGGAGAAGAAGACGACAACGAGAATGAGGATAGAGGTTGAAGACGAAGTGAAGCAAATACAACAGAATTAGCCATTGACTTCATCACTTCTTCATCCTCATCCCGGTACGATTTTATATATGCAAATACAAACCAGAAACATAAGCATAATGAAATACCTGGTTTACAGTGAAATTCAAATGTGGTTTGGAAACTAAACCGAACAGAATAGAACCTGGCCATGTCAGCATTTCATCAAACATTGATTGGTCTCCTATGATGTTATGTAGGTCCCATCATATCAGGATGTAGTGGCAGAACTCCTCGTGTCTCTCTCCATCCAGAAGATAAAATTTGTTTTAGTTTCTCTTCCAAAAAGCAAAAAAAAAGGAACAAATTTTTTAGAATTGTTTCGGTTAGTGTACAGACTAGTCAAGAAACAACACTAACTCAGCTTCTTCTGTAACAATGGAAGGAACTAGTTCTCTCCGAGGGCAACCTCTAACAACAGTATCCTCTCTTCCCAGACAACGGTTCCTTCTTCAAGGATGGAAGAAGAATCGGATTGTCAGGTTTTCAGGTTTGAAGAACCAATCGAATTCTGGAAAGTCCAGGTTTTTCTTCGATCTTAGCCTCAGAGCTTCAGGTAGTGTTCAGCAGTTTTAAGCTTGTATCTAATTTCAACTTTTGGGTTGCTTGTCGTGAAATGGGTCTGGCTCGCGTGAATAATGTTTGTCTCCTAAATACGTATTGCTAATGACTTATGTAACTGTAGTTTCTGATATTTTCTACATTGTTTTCTTCAAAGAAGAGTAGTTGCGTTTAAACAGATTTGTTAATTAGTTTATTTTCCTTGTAATTATTTAAACAAAGGTGCCATAAAAGCAAGCTCTGCCGTAACAGAAGCAAACCCAACGAATTTAGAATCCAAGGAACAAGACCTTGTCTTTGTAGCTGGTGCTACGGGTAAAGTTGGTTCTAGAACTGTGAGGTTAGTTTCTTCTTGTTTCTCTAAGTTTGAATGATAGTTCGACAATGCTGCTTGGGCTAAAGAGTCTTCTTTCACTCAGAGAGCTACTAAAACTCGGATTTCGAGTTAGAGCTGGAGTTCGAAGCGCTCATAGAGCAGTTAGTCTTGTGCAAGTATGAGTTTACATTTAACACTCAATATCTGTTATAGTTATCATTTTGAATGATGCTTATTCGCAGTTAAATACTTTTGCAGAGTGTTAAGAAAATGAA
This sequence comes from Streptanthus diversifolius, assembly GCA_039880935.1. Classification (NCBI taxonomy): domain Eukaryota; kingdom Viridiplantae; phylum Streptophyta; class Magnoliopsida; order Brassicales; family Brassicaceae; genus Streptanthus; species Streptanthus diversifolius. The sequence goes on along the minus strand of JAXGFM010000013.1, from coordinate 15,152,757 downwards.
GCTCCAGAACACAGATGAAGGAACTCAACGTAAGAAGAATATGTTTTGATTTATCATTTGCTACAATGGTTTTGTTTGCGGTAGAAGAAAAGGTAAAAGGCAGTGTCTGTGTCTTTAGCCCAGCTGTAGAAAAGCTTGAAATTGTGGAATGTGACTTGGAGAAGAGAGATTCAATACAGCCTGCTTTGGGAAATGCATCTATAGTTATTTGCTGTATTGGTGCTAGCGAGAAAGAAATCTCCGATATTACCGGCCCTTACAGGATCGATTACTTAGCCACCAAAAACCTTGTTGATGCTGGTACGCCAAAAAAATACGCTCTCAAAGCGGTTTGTTCATTTTCCATTCTTTCTTTCTTTCTTGTTTCATCATCGCCTCTTTGTGGTATTATGAGCAGCAACATCTGCAAAAGTTAATAACTTCATTTTGGTGACATCCTTGGGGACCAATAAATTTGGATTTCCCGCTGCCATTCTCAAGTAAGTATGTAATGTTTCTCTTTTGTCAGAGAAGCACATAAAACTTAATGGCATGTTCTTGTAAGACGACTTCATCTAAACATCTTGTTTTTGAAGCCTATTCTGGGGAGTTCTTTGCTGGAAGAGAAAAGCTGAAGAAGCCTTGATTTTAAGCGGTCTCAATTACGCAGTGAAAGATTATGAGATTGAGAGATTTGTATAATGAGAGAATGAGAGATTAGAGAGAATTAGAGAATTAGAGAGAAGAATGATTTATTAGAAAATGAGAATTATGAATTCTTACTTACAAAATGTGAAGGGAGTAAGGTATTTATACTATACTAGTCTAGGCTTGTTTGGATACAAGGATAGCCTTATACTTAAGTGGCTTACAAGGATAACATAAATCTATAATACAAACAAGCCTTAGACTCTCCCTTTTACACACATATAAATCGCCTTTTAACTAGACATAAAGGCCTTCATAAATTCATCACTTCTTCTTCATTCCAACACTCCCCCTCAAGCTTAAGACATAAAATTCTTAAGCTTGCAACCATGAAGTATTACCTCATTAAAAACCTAGAGAAGGAAAACCCAATTGGGACAAAACCTTTTCTTAGGGAAAAAGAGTATAACACTCCATGTTGGGATCATGGGTATGGAATGGACATGAGGCCAAGTCTTGGATAGATTGATGTGCCAATTTTCAGAGATGCAGCCTTGGTGAATATGTCAGCTAGCTGATCCTCACTCCTTGTATAGCAAGGTAAGATGATACCTTTCCCAATAGCTTCTCTTACTTTATGACAGTCCACTTCTATATGCTTGGTCCTTTCATGAAACACAGAATTGGAGGCTATGTGTATGGCAGCCTGATTGTCACAGTGAATGGTGATTGGAGTCTCACACTCCACGGCTAAGTCTTCCAGAATTTGCTTCAGCCAGATACACTCAGTTGTGAGCTTCCTCATTGCTCTATATTCTGATTCTGCACTAGAGCATGAAACCACCTTTTGCTTCTTGGTTTTCCAAGTCACAAGGTTTCCTCCTATGAAAGTACAATAACCTGTGGTACTTCTCCTATCTTCCCTATCTCCTGCCCAATCTGCATCACAATAACCAACCACATTTGTGTTTTTATTATTACCCATCCAAATACCTTGTTCATGTGTGCCTTTGAGATATCTTAGAATCCGCATGGCCATGTCCCAATGCCTCATCTTTGGCCTTTGCATGTGTTGAGATACCTGATTCACAGCAAAACATAAATCTGGTCTAGTGATGGTTAAATAAATAAGCTTACCAACCACTTTCCTATAGAGCTTAGGATCATGAAAATCAATTTCCTCCTCTAACTCCCCCTTAGTTGCGATTTTATAACCTTCTTCTAAGGGTGTTTTGGCTGGCTTAGCTTCCATCATATCTGTGGATGTTAGTAGATCTACAACATATTTTCTTTGAGAAAGAAAAAGACCTTCCTTAAACCTACATACTTCAATTCCTAAGAAGTATTTAAGTTCTCCTAGATCCTTTATGTCAAAGACACTTTTTAAGTAATTTTTAGTAGATGCAATACCAATACTATCACTACCAGATATGATTATATCATCTACATAGATAAGAATAACTATGATACCTTCCTTACTCTTAAATGTAAAAAGAGTATGTTCCACTTCAGACCTTTTGAAGCCTTTATCCATTAAAGTAACACTTAATTTGTGGTACCATGCTCTTGGAGATTGCTTAAGGCCATAAATAGCCTTCCTTAGCCTTAGGATATTGCCGCTTCCTATCTCATCTTCTAGGCCAGGTGGAGGTGACATGTAAACCTCTTCTTCTAGTTCACCTTGCAAGAAAGCATTCTTGACATCCATTTGCCACAATTCCCACTCAAGATTAGTAGCAACAGTGAGCACAACATTGACAGAATGTAGCTTAGCAACAGGAGCAAATGTATCCCTATAATCCTCACCATAAGTCTGAGTAAAACCCCTAGCTACCAACCTAGCTTTATATCTATCAATTTCACCATTGCTTTTGTATTTAATGGTAAAAATCCACTTAGAACTTACAGCCTTCTTCCCTTTTGGTAAAATGGCTGAAGCATATGTACCATTCCTCTCCATGGCTTGTTTCTCAGCTAAGATAGCTTCCCTCCATTCCTTTATAGACATAGCTTCTTCATATGTCTTTGGGATCTGCTCATTGTCAAGACTAGAAATAAAAACAACATGAGTAGAAGGTAAGTGTACAATATTACAAACTCCCTGGTCATGATGAACTACAGCATTTCCATTGTAGAAGACTGGTGGATTTCTTTGTCTTGTGCTCCTCCTTAAAACAGTAGGTTGAGCCTCCTCTTCTTCTTCACTCAAAACTTCAATGAGAGTAGGTCTTGTTCTTTTGGAAGCTGAAGCTAGAATGGAATCATCTCCTGCTGAGTCTTGTTGGACATGAGTAGATGCTTCTCCCCCCCCATGTTCAAGAGGAGGAAGCCCAGGAGAACCCAGGTTTGGCCGTGACATAGGCTGTGAGGAGGCGGCTGGGCCAGAGATATCCACATTGCCGGATGGACCAGGATCTGCAAAGCCGTGAGGATGATCCTGTGGAGCCGTGACTGAGGGGCTTGAACTACCTGTTGCTGGGACATTTGGCTGAGGTGTATGCTGACTACCTCCTATTCCAATGCTCTCCAAGAGTTTCCTCAAGTATTCAGCTTGGTCTGTTCTTGTTGATGAGATGTCTTTAAATTGTTCCCAATTTCCTTCTTCATAAAAACATTTGTCTTCTTGGAACTTCACATCTCTAGACACCATGACCCTTCTAGTCTCATGGTTATAACATTTGTATCCTTTTTGAGTGGAGGAATATCCAATGAACATAGCCTTTACACTTTTTGGTTCAAGCTTGTTCCTTTGTTCCCTAGGAATTAATACAAAACAAACACACCCAAAAACTTTTAAATGATCAATGGTGGGTTTAGTGTTGTTTAATACCTCAAATGGGGATAAATCATCAAGGACTTTTGTGGGTGTCCTGTTGATTAAGTAGCAGGCTGCTACAAGTGCATCCCCCCAAAATCTCTTAGGCACCTTCATGTGGAACATCATAGTTCTCACAACCTCCATTAGGTGCCTATTCTTTCTTTCAGCAACTCCATTTTGTTGTGGAGTATAAGGACAGCTTGTCTGATGCTCAATGCCATGCTTTGCTAGATGTTCCTTAAGTTTGGTACTTGTGTACTCCCCACCATTATCTGTTCTAAAGCACTTAATTCTTGCATTGTATTGATTAGTCACATATGCTTGAAAATTTAAGAATGCATCATACACCCTATCTTTAGAACTAAGGAGGGTAACCCATGTATATTTGGACTTTTCATCAATAAATATCACAAAATATTTATGGTTTTCTCTAGATGGAAATGGGGATGTCCACACATCAGAATGCACCAATTCAAAACAATTTTCATATTCATGTATTGATTTTTCAAAAACTGTTTTACAATGCTTTCCAAGAATACATGAATCACACAATTCTTTTGACATTTTTAAACCAGACACAATTAATTCAAGTGCTCTTGGATGAGGATGGCCTAGTCTAGCATGCCACAAATCTGAATCAGTACTAAAACAATGCGCCTGAAACACTGATTCTAATGCATTACAACTAGCCATATTATCAAGCACATACAAGTCATCTTTTGTGGTTCCTTGTCCAAAACACCTTCTAGTTTCAATATCCTGAAAATAAAAATCATTTGGGCCAAATATAGCATGACAATTCAAATCAGTAGTAGCTCTTTTAACTGAGAGCAAGTTGGAGGTAAATGAAGGCATATAAAATGCCTTAGATTCTTTATCAAACAATTTCAATTTTCCTATGCCTTTGATTGGTACTTTAATTCCATTTGCAATAAGAACATTCCCTAGGGCAGGTTCTACATTTTCTAGCAAATCTAGATCACTAATCATGTGATGAGAAGCACCAGAATCAACAACCAAGGATTTAGGAGTATTAGATGTATAAGATGTTTGAAAAGAAGCATGAAAAGTTTTACCCATCACATTGCTCTCCTTTATTGCCTTAATGAGGGCTTCCAAATCTGATTTTGTCACAAAATCTGATGCTTGTGACATGGTGTTGTTGGCGCCTGGTTGGTAAGGAGAATGACTACAGACGGCTGCCTTGGAGGACACCAAACCGTAGGCTTGCCTGGCTGAGGAGATGACCGGCTGCTGTGGTGGACGTGAAGCCCAAGAAGGCTTAAGATGAGGGTGAAGTTCCCAGCAATCCTTCTTTGCATGTCCCTCCTTCTTGCAATGATCACAAAATGGCCTCCTCTTCTTAGATGCATTTGTTGGCCTGAAGAAACTTTTGTGAGCAGCTACTAGTTCACTTTTGTTGCCAAACAATCCATGTGATCCTTGCTCCTTTTGAATTTGAGCACACACTTCCTCCAAGCTAGGCAACTTATCAGACCTGAGAATATGCTTAATAAGATCTGAGTAAGTAGAATTAAGAGTTAAAAGTAACCCAAACACCTTATCTTGTTCTTTTCTTTCAAGGAGAACAAGTGGTTCAATAGTGGCTGGCCTTAGCATTTCTAGCTCAGCCCACAAGGCTCTGAATGAGCCATAGTGCTTTGTGAATTCAGCATCCTCCTGCCTTAATTCATTTAAAGCTTTCTTCACTTCAAAAATTCTCAAAAGATTAGTAGTATTACCATACACCTTAAGCAAAGTGTCCCAAAGTTCTTTTGCATTTTCACAAAAAGAATAAGCTTCTAAGAGATCACTAGCAAGAGAATTTTGTAATATAGAAAGTACCAACTGATCTTCTTGGTACCATTTGGCTTGTGCTGCATCAGTCACCTCAGCCACTTCATTGTCTCCAATGCCATTTGTGGCAATGTGGTTCCATAGACCTTTACCACCTAATGTAGTTTTCATGGTCCTAGACCATAAGAGATAATTTGCTCCATGTAGAATGACTGGAGCTCTAAGAGTTGTTTGAATCTCCATGCTTAGCAAGTAAAATTGGTCAGTAAATCAGGTAAGTAAAATTGAGTATAGAACCAGCTTGGTCTTGTGTGGTCACGCGAGGTCACTGGTCACGCTTTGTTGCTTGGTCTCGTGTGGTCAATGGTCACGCTTTGTTGCCTGAGTTTGTATTGATCACTTCCTAAGCACACACTCTTGTATGTACCTGCAGGTTAGTGTGAACTATACAAGGAGGCAATATAAATGCAAGAAATGCAAGACAAGAGAGGTAACTAATAACTACTTGTAGTTCAAGTAACTACCAACAACCTAACTGATTTTATCCAACACTTACAACAAGATATGAACAGATTAAAACAACCTAACAGTCAATCTTAACCAGATTTAATCAATCAAATTCGAAATAATTGTTTAGAATCAATTTATTTCTCAAGAAACTCAATTAATACAATTCAAAGATTAACTAAACTGAACAAGGAATTCAAGAAAATCAATCTTGAATACTAAAACTATTCTGATTGACTTGAAATTTCGTGACAATCCTCACAAGATACTAATTAAACTTTCCAGTTCAAGAATTTTAAAAGATAACTAAGAAAGAATTAGAGATATATCACAAGGATCTTGATACAGATGAATTCGGACGACTCTCAGGAAAACTTCAAGAAAATCCTTTAAACTCAATGAAAACGAGTTCTGCTTTCTTTAAACAGAAACTAGACTCACGGGGCTTGAGTTTAGGCTTTTGAAAATCACGATTTGATGAAAAATTTACGAAGATATGACCTGGGGAATGTAGGGGTACGAAACGAACGCGATCACGAACACCTCTTAGAAGGAAAATTCGTATCTTTTGATTCCCTGAACCAAATGATGCGATTTTGGTGTCTATGGATGCGGAATTCGCCGATGTACACTCCAGAAAAAGCCGATCGTCAATTGGAGTCGTGGATTGATCGCAATTTGATTTACAAGATGACGTTCGAAATTTATCCAGAAACAGATGAAGAACAAGATGGATTCTTGTTGAATTAATGAAAGAATGATGAAAATTTCCCAGATTTGATGTAACCTGGCTCTGATACCATGAAAGATTATGAGATTGAGAGATTTGTATAATGAGAGAATGAGAGATTAGAGAGAATTAGAGAATTAGAGAGAAGAATGATTTATTAGAAAATGAGAATTATGAATTCTTACTTACAAAATGTGAAGGGAGTAAGGTATTTATACTATACTAGTCTAGGCTTGTTTGGATACAAGGATAGCCTTATACTTAAGTGGCTTACAAGGATAACATAAATCTATAATACAAACAAGCCTTAGACTCTCCCTTTTACACACATATAAATCGCCTTTTAACTAGACATAAAGGCCTTCATAAATTCATCACTTCTTCTTCATTCCAACACGCAGTGAGTGATTCACAAAGTATCTTAAATCACCACATGTTCACAGACTCTTTCGATTGTATCATACCTTGAAATTATGTCTTTGCATCTTATTTCATCAGATAGTTAGGCCTGGAGGAATGGAGAGACCCACTGATGCATACAAGGAAACTCATAATCTCACTCTGGCTCTAGACGATACATTGTTTGGTGGTCAGGTCTCAAATCTCCAGGTATTGTTATTTTTCCCTCGTCTCTGAAACTGTGATCTGACTACATTTTGCAGAGGATATTTTATTTGTTTTTGATTTTTTTTTGCTTCCTTGTTATTGGTCTCCAGGTTGCGGAATTGCTCGCCTGTATGGCAAAGAATCCTCAACTTTCTTTCTCTAAGATTGTGGAAGTAGTTGCTGAAACAACTGCACCATTAACTCCAACTGAAAAGCTTCTCGAAAAGATTCCTTCCAAACGTCCCTATGTGCCTCCACCAAAGGTTATATTGCTTTCTTTTTCCTCTCTTTTTCTAACCTTTATCATCGCTCTCCTGCAATAATATGCTTATCTTTATTTCTCTGCATTTCGATTGTGGACAGGAATCAGTTGCAGCCAAAGAGGTAACACCATTCCCTACTGAGCCTGTCACTCAAGAACCAACAGCTCCCAAGGAGGCTGAAGCACCTGCCAAAGTAAAAGATGTGAAACCTAGGCCACTCTCTCCTTATGCCGCGTAAGACAACTTGTTCCTCAGCGGCCAAAAAAAAATCAAATCTGTATCTAAAATGGCTTGTTGACATTGATTGTTTTCAGTTTCTCTTATTCGTTTTTGTTTTCTGGATATGTTTAGCTATGAAGACTTGAAACCTCCAACATCTCCTATTCCAACTTCGACCAGACCACCTGGTGCTACCAAGCAGGTAGAGGCCACAGAGGTTACTGTTGAGACCAATGTAGTTCCACCACCAGATAATATCCCAAATGTCGCAGTAGAAGAAGTGCAGAAAGCTGAGGAAAAGAAAGAGAGGCCTCTTTCCCCTTATGCCAGGTAGAACCTTATTATCTTTGTGGATCGTAACTAGATTAAAATTGACTATGCGCGCCTACAAGGTTCTATTGGCATCATCACAGTTGGACTAACAGAAATGTGTTGCTTTTTTTTACTTGGCTGTATTGTAATGCAGCTATGACAATCTAAAACCACCTTCATCGCCATCTCCTAAAGCTTCGGGTATCCGCAAGAACGATTCTTTGGCGCCTGGTCCGACCGATTCTGATACTGGTAAAATCTCAACAGTTGCAACAAGTGTAACTGAGACAGAAACACCAGCCAAACCAAAAATGAGACCTCTTTCTCCTTACGCAGCGTAACAACATTTCCTCTTCTGTTGATTTCTTCTCTCTCTCTATATATATAATCCGGCTGTGGTCTATTTAATCTTCAATGAATCTCACTGTGTTTTGCAGTTACGCAGACCTGAAACCACCAACCTCACCAACTCCTGCATCAACCGGTCCCAAGGAAACAGCATCTGAGAAAACAGCTTCTGCAGAAGAAAACTCAGACTTGCCTGGAGGCAATGACGTGCTTGAAACAGTTGATGGTAGTGTGTAAGTATCTAAAAACCAGATTTGATTAGTGTGTCTAGTTGAAGGTGGCAATCTCAGGTTTTTGCTTGTTGTTTGTGCAGGAACACGACTCAACCTTCTTCTGTACCAGAAACAGCGATTGATAACAATGTGACAGACACTTCTCTTACTTCAGAAGACAATGCAGCTGATCAGCCAAAGCCAAGACCTTTGTCACCTTACACAATGTGAGATTAAGAGAGATAGAGTGTAGATTCTGGCTATAAGGGTATTCAATTGTTATTACTTCTTCTTATGTGAGCTGAGTGACTCAAATGTTTGCAGGTACGAGGACATGAAGCCTCCAACATCACCGCTTCCATCTCCGGTCATCAATCATTAGTTATTTGTGAAACGAATTGGCCTTAAACCCTGGTGCTTCTTCTTCTTCTTAATTTCAGATTCTTAAAAACAAAATGAGAGAGATGGGGCAATTCAGTTTTGCAGGTATGAATCAGTGAGCTTATTTGTAGAGTAATAAAACATTCATCTTTGGCTTCCGAGTTCTTCGTTTTTCTTCTGTTCAAATACTCATATTTGATAACCCATTTGTTTCCCTCGCACATATATAATCCAGATTGATTATCATTAGGCTTTCATAAACTTTGGGACTCTCTTATATACTCAACTTTACATATATAATGCTAAATCTTTTCAAAAGATGTATATCTTACACAGTTAATATAAAAAAGATGGGAAAAATTGAAGTTTGTTAAGTGTTATGTATACGTCCATAAGAGAAATATATTTACTGATTATAACGATTCATACGAGTACTAAATTACTGTGTGCATGGTAAGACGAGTCAATATAGGAGTTAGTTTGTGTTGAAAATGTGGTAATCGAGACAAAAACTCAGAAGACAAAAAAGAGTTGTCGCCTTACGTCTCGGAGAGAAAACTACGGAACAGAAACATGGGAAACCACAAACGAAGAACACAATCCCAAAATATGAATCTTCTATAACCTTATTATTACCTCTCTAGGATTCTCTTTATTTCTTTTCATTTTATATATTCACAAAAGGTTTGTTTTGTTATATAGAGTGGCCAGCAATAATCTAATCATGAATATACTTGAGTTTACGTTTAACCACATCCAACAATTCCAAACAAAACCAACTCTAGCAACATTTTGCAACTATGTTTTTTTTTATCTTAACAATGTTATCGATCCTATCGCGCAAACACTTGTGTTGTGTCCTTGGCTATTGAAGATTAGTCTGTAAGAACATTAAATAATGAGTACTACACATTTATTTATATGTATCTCTAGTAATTCTTACGTTGCGTATGGTATATTTGTTATAGAAAAAGGTTTTGCAGCTTTCTCAACTTTCATCGCTTTTAAGGCTTTCCTTTACCATTTTAATCAAGTGCTTGCCACTCCATGCATGGTCTCTTTAATCAAAAGAGACCCACCCTTAACCTTTTCTCATTTACTAGTAGTAACTCTTGCGGATAATGCTTTGTCAAAACAAGTTTTTTTTGTTATATATTCGTGAAAATGCCATTAAAATTTTTTGAATCTTATTAGTGGAGCTTTTAGAAAGGATTCACTTGACTAGTATATGGGACCAACCATATAAACGACGTGAAACTAAATTTCAAAAGCATCTCATGTTATTCTATAAACTTTTGCAAATGTTAAATAGCTCTCCCTCGGAAAAAAACCACGAGTCTATCTAAGTGTATTGTTATATCCATATAAAAGAAAATTTAATTTAGAAATCTGCTAATGTATCATACAAATAAAACTAGCACAAACATACAATCATGCTCCAAATAATTTAGAATCTAGCGTAATAGGAACTGATGATTCTGATCTTAGAACCAATTTATATGATTATAGATGAATTAACATTAAAACTTTACAGACACACATACACACAAAACAGTAAATATCCAATTTGTAAGTTGTCCTTGGTAATTATTTTTGTTTGCATAAAAAAGTAACCTTTACAAAACATCAGACCCGATGTCAAACCAATAATGACATATTGTTTGTTTCTTTTGATGCAAATACCCAAAAAGAGAGACATTTTGTTATATTTAAGATACTTTATTTTAATAATAAAGTGTTTCAATTAAAGAGATGTTTCTTTCCAAGATCGGACTGGTCAATACAAATCATGAAATAGATAGATAGCCAAATTATTTCTGTAATGATTATGCAAATGGTTATATCCGAAAACGAATTATATACATGTGACTTTGACCACGCGATAAATATTAAAACAGTTATATTTATTATTCAAAAATACTCGATTTTAACATAAATTTGTGGACGACAAGAAAATAAAATGTAATTTTATCCAAGGAAAACCATATTGTGAAAACTAAACCAAAATAAACCTTGACACAGAATATAGCTAAAAATAAAAATAAAAAGGGATGCATAATTAAGGCTAATCATTGATAAAGTTAAAACTTTAGACTAATCAGTTTGTTCTTATTGTTTATTGCCCAGTATATTTATACATTTATTAATCATATATATTTGTCGGAATTCATGTAGTATAATAGTAGTCAACTCTGAAATTTATGACACATGTTCGAAGTTCAAATTCATAATGTTAAATAAGATATTAAAACCACTAGGCTAAGTTAATTAAAAAAAACATATATATTATTCTTTTTTATAAAAAATAAAATAAAATAAAATTTTACAATTCTTAATTGAGTAGTCTCATTCCATTCGTGGTATAATGTTTATTCACTGCAATTTTCATCTGTTCTTTTACCTTTTCTTTTCTTCTTCTGTAACTTTTTTTGGTCACTATCTAATTGTTTTATATATCTCATTTAATGCTTTGTTGCAGTGAACATCAGCTGTTGAGTCGTTTTTATTTCTGATTTTTCACATCACAAAGACTCTTATTGGGCGGGTGGGTTTCAAGTTGTTCACCGAAGAGAACCCTTCAGATCACTCATGACGACAACAACTTCGATTCACAAACGTTCCAGAAGGTTCTGTCTCTTCTTCTTCATTACTTTATATTTGATTTTGCAGTCCCGTCTTAACAGGTTTCTGTTTTGTCCACCATTTTTCCAGCGATCCAGTCCTCAAAAAATCTCTCAAGAACAACAAATCAAGTGAAGCCATTCACAACATCGATAGATTTCACATGGTCAGAATGGTCAACTTTGTATTTCATTGCTTTCTTAAAGCTTTTTTCTTCATCCTCTGTTCATCAAACCAACATATGTTTTTGTTCTTTAGGATCAAACGTTACAGAGAGAAATAGAACAGCTCAAATCTCTTGTAAAATGCAGAAAACTACATCCCCAGAGAGTATCATGTGATGAGGTTTTTTAGAAAGTTTTCTCTAAAGATTTTCTTAGGTTCTTCAAGAAAATCAAAACAGATCTTAAATCATCAAACTGTTTATTCTGCAGATTGATTTGCTCCTTCAAGAAGATGACGTTTTAGTACGGCGTGAATTGGAGACAGTCCTTCGACGTAAACTGTTCTTGGAAGATTGTAGAAACGAAGATCCTTCTGTCCCCAAGGTTATAAAAACAACTAAGCTTTGACTACCTTATAACACAAGTAAGAAACTGAATATCTTCTCTGAGATTTAAGATAAATTTTTTTTATGGTTACTTGATTTAGGAAGCAAAGAAACTGGTGAGCGAAATCGCAGGTTTGGAGCTGCAAGTGTTGTACTTAGAAAGATATCTTCTTTTGTTATACCGAAGGTTCTTCAACAACAAAATTACAAGTAACTTAGAATCAGAGGAGAAAGAGATATCAGAGGATCTTCTTGGGTCTATTAATCTCATTGATTCACCAAAAACTGCAGTCTTCAGCCCGCAGAAAGTTCTAGAAGACTCAGGAATATTCCGCAGCCACTCATCGTTGTCTCATTGTTCAGGCTATTCCTTTAGAATGTCTCCCCAGGCAATGGACTCATCATACCATCACTCTCTTCCTTTCTCAATGCTTGAGGTATAAGCAAGTTATAAAAGAAGTTAAAAGTGATTTAATTTTGAGTTTTTTTTTCTTTATCAATAGTAATATGCTTTTCTCTGGTTACAGCAAGCTGATATCGATGCGATGGTTGGGACATGTGTTTCTCAAAATGTTACCGAATCACCAAACAGTTTGTCGGAAGAGATGATCAAGTGTATCTCAGAAGTATTTCGTCAACTAGCGGATCAAGAGTCACTCGATGATGATAGAGAATCGAGTAGCCTATTTCGCAGAAAAGGGAAGCTGAAGGTCATTAGCCGACCTTACGACAAATTATTAATGGTGAAGTCAATATGTAGAGACTCGGACAAGTTAAATGAAGTTGAACCTGCTTTAAAGCATTTCAGGTTTTTTAATCTCAGGCTCTGTCAATAACAACTTCTCTTGGTTTATATTAGTTAGATTCTGTTATTTATTCAATTGTATCCTTGTTATACAATTTAAATGTTTAGGTTGCTTGTTAATAAGTTAGAAGGAGTAAATCCAAGAAAGTTGAATCATGAAGAGAAGCTAGCTTTCTGGATCAACATACACAACTCTTTGGTTATGCACGTAATGGTTCTTGAAACTAAATTTTCGACTTGATAAATCTCTGTAAGACATTAATTTGTTCTTGTGTCTATATTTGTCTTTTTTTTCAGTCGATTCTTGTCTACGGGAACCCTAAAAATAGTATGAAAAGAGTATCTGGGTTGCTGAAGGTAGTAGTATTATCTTACTTAGGTCTCAAGTCACGGTGAAGTAACAATATCAACGGCTTATTCTTCTGTGTAATATAGGCAGCGTATAATGTTGGAGGTCGAAGCTTGAACTTAGATACAATTCAGACTTCAATTCTTCGTTGCCGCGTCTCTCGTCCAGGACAGGCAAGTTTGGTATTATGTATAGTTGGCTCAGAGTTTTCGATGTTTACAAGTTCATTTTAGAGCTTAAAGGATTTGCTTATTAGCAGGTATTTAGGTTCTTCTTTGCTTCAAAATCAAAGGGTAAAGCTGGAGACTTGGGTAAAGATTATGCTATAACTCACCCTGAGCCTCTTCTTCATTTCGCGCTTTGCTCTGGGAACTTCTCAGATCCATCAGTAAGCAAAATCTGCAGACTCAAACATGTTCCTTGTGTTACACGCATGGATATGAAGGATTATATATATGTTTTAAACAACACATGACTCTTTTAGGTCCGTATTTATACGCCGAAGAACGTGATGATGGAGCTAGAATGTGGTAAAGAAGAGTATTTAAGATCAAACGTAGGAATCTCCAAAGACAACAAGATTCTTTTGCCGAAGCTGGTTGAGTTATATGCCAAGGACACTGAACTTTGCCACGCCGGCATTCGCGACATGATCATGAACCATCTTCCCTGTAATGCAAGAAATAAACTCCAGCAGTGTATGAACAAAAAGCATGTAAGATTCACCATCGATTGGGTCGCACATGATTTCAGATTCAGATTGCTTCTCTGAGAAGAAAACATCAGATCGTGAACCGAGTGTTTTTTTTATTCGAGAGTTAAATCGAAAAACTTGTTTTGTGCCAAATTTTTAATTATGGTTTCCCATGAAGATTGTGTTATGGTTACAACTTACAAGTCGCGAGAAAAGTGCATATATTGTTCTCACTGAACCCCAAGAACCTAGACAGAACAAAATCTACGGAGAACAAATTTAGAGAACTGGAACTAAACCTGAGAGAAGGGTTTGCAGAGGAAGAAGAAGATGGTGATCTTTTTGTTGGATCTTCTTCCTCCCATAACTTCTGATGATTTAATTGTTGATTATGCATGATGGTGATGATGATAAATGAAAATACGAATCACTGACACCAACTGAATATTGCTATAATTTGATCATTGGATTGTTGGCAAATTTAGTAAGATCAGAGTTTTCATAGTTTTAAAGTAAATCAGAAGTCAAGATTTCAGTAAAGCAAAGTGATTAGATGTAAGAAGATCATATTTCTGAAACCTCTGTATCCAATAGAACTTACAGAAAACAAATTAATTTTATATCACCATGTCTCGGTATGGACCGTATGGTAATACGAATCCTAAACGACACTGAGCGCAAATGAACACAAATCATAAAGAAACACAAAGACGAATACTAAGCGACGACGTATGGAGCCAAACGGATAAGGACGACCCAGCCGCCGAATTAAGCAGCGTTCTGCTTCAATTCCTTCAAAGCCACGGCTTTGTCTGGCTTCTCCATGAACATTCCGGTAAACATATTTGTCTACTCTTTTTCTTCTTCTTCTCCAAAACCCTAAACCTTGTTTTGCTTCTTTTTTTTTTTTGTTTCTTACTATATATTGTAACTTATGAACTAACCGAATATTTTGACAAAAAAAAGGAACGAACCGAATATATGGGCTTTGATGACCAAAAAACCGAATATATGGGCTTTAAATTAGGCCTTGTTAGATCATTATTAAATCAACGTAACTATTCGAAATTTACCAACAAAAAAAAAAACATGTCCATAACCATAGCTAATACATCATGTCATATTTTGTTTAGATGTTATATTTAGAGGTGTTATAACTGAAATACTTTTGTATCCATGATATTTATCATTTTTTTGGAACAAAAGAATCCAGAAATGTTTATATGTGAAAAAACTAATTTTGAATAACAGTTTTTTCAAACTACAATCGTAATCCATTTTTATTTCTGTAGGTATTCCAAAGTAATTAACTCTACTTAACCGCTAACAATATTAATTCTTATTCAGAGAAGTAGAACTTGGAAAGCATTTGAATATCTATTTGACTTGATCAAAACATTATAAGAGGCTAAGCTCTTTAGCTAGCTCCCATATAAAATCTGTAATGCTATTATTTACAAAATTGTAGGATAAACAGTGACGCAATAGAAAATGTTAACATACTTTTCCATAGTGTAAAATTATTTTTGGTAAAATTGAATCGACAGCTAAATAGAAAAATTAGTAGTATGAACAAACAAACAAAGAAAGAAAAAAAGGTACCGTAATATAAAAGCAAAATAAGCCACCGACAATTTTAAAAGTTAGTATAGAAACGAAATTTAATGGGTATGTTGACTTCGTTTCTATAATAACTTTGGCAGCTTTGGATGTTAATGCATTTGATAACTCCAAGAGATAATATATACTACTAGTAAGAAACAAAAAAAAAAAAAAAAAAAAAACAGTAAAAAAAACGTTAGTATCATACAAACTCCAATACCTTCACTCGTCTCGCCGTCACCGGTCTTACTCCCCTGCGCATACAAAATTTTTCTTTTTATTAGTAAATGAGTTCCATAAAATGCAAAAGAAAACAAAATTAAAAATTCCGTATTTTAATAGAGGGAAAAAAAACAGCATTAAATAAGAGAGGTGAAATAAAGGTATGGCTAAATAATACTTGACATTAAAAATAAACGGACCTTTGTTGTTGTGAAGCAAAGAAGCTGAGCAATTTATGAATCTCTCTCTATCTATCTTTCTCTGTTTCGTCTCATTTTAATTCCATTTAATGCTAAACCCCACATTCCATTAATGCTCTCTCCTTCCCACTTCCATTTTTTTTTCTTCCTCTCATCACAACCGTCCAATTTTATCTTACATATCTACCCTACACGTGTCCCTTCTCCTCCATCTCTCCGGCGATAACAGTGCCTCTGGATCTCCGCATCTTAGCCGGCTCGACGAGTGCGGTGCTGTTCTGAAGAACATCGGGCTCGTCATTGATTTCGTCCGCCTCGATGAGCTTCCCGTCGCTGGAATTCGCTCCGATATCGGGAAGAAAACTCCCGATCTCCTCCGGAAAAACGGCGATTTCGCGCCTCTGTAGTACCGGAACGAGAACACTCTCGATTTCGATATCAGGTTTCCGAACGGAGATTGACGCTGCTTGTTCCACGTAGATCTCCGATATCTCCATGGAGACACCGTCGCTGGCTCCATCGTCACTCTCTCTGATGCCGATTCTTCCCTCTCGTAATCGAAGGAGTAAGATCTCTTCAGCTCCCGGAACCGAGAAATAGCCGGTGATTGCTCTTCCACTAACGCTGTGATCTCCTGATCGATCGTCACCGCCGTCGTAGCAGCAGGGATTGTGTTCCAGTTGATCCGCGGCGGAATTTCGCTGCGTATGATGACCGCGTTAGTTTCATCATCGAAACTCGGACGAATTCGAGGAGCCATTAAAGGGATGAACGGCGAGGTAGGCGCCACGACGCCGGATCCGAGAATCGCCGTACGGCAGAGCGGACAGCTAGGGTGACATCGCAGCCACTCATCGATGCATTCAAGGTGAAAAGCATGGAAGCATAACGGAAGCGTCCGTACGTAATCTCCTTCCTCGAATTCCAACAAACAAACAGCGCAATCCCGGCAATCTCCAACGGCGGCGGAAGTTTTCCCCACCGGAGCAGGAGAAACGCTTTTCCCGGTGCAAGCGGCGGCGGAGTAGAGAAACAGAGGCAGTGTTTTGATAACCGAATCATCTAATCCGTAAGGCGAGTAGGATGAGTAATGAAAAGAGTCGAAAGGGAAAGGGGAAAACGATCGGAGATCGGAGGATGAAGTTGAAGCAGAGGAAGCCGAAGATAGGTGAAGGAGACGGCGCCGACGGCATCGCCACCGTCGAAAACGACGGAAAAGAGGCGAAATAAAACGGCGAGAGATGAGGCGAGAGTAGGTCACGAAAAGAAAAGCGGCTGCTAAAACAACCACCATAGCGATCAACGGAGGACTAAACTGTAAAGGAGGATCCGAAGAACGGGAAAGAATCTCCTCAGCTACACCGGAATACGGTGAAGGAGCCGGTGAATGAAACGGTGAGATATAAATAGCGCCGGAACGTGGCGGTGGCGCCGCGAATCGCATGGTAGTTTGGTAATTTATGTAAATAAAAAAAAAAAAAAAGAAGTCTAACAACGAAAGAGCCTAAAACAGAGCTTCCCAGTGAAAGGTTGAACGTAAATGAGTATTTGGGAACTTGGGGGAAAAAAAAAGAAGTTGACTAAAGGTAAACGGTATTCGGAAGACTAATTGCCACGTCACTATTTTGATATTTATAATCTGATGCAGACAAATATGACGATCCAAAATTATACATAATGAAACAAATAATTGCAAATTTAGAAGCAATGCCATGGTGGAGTCTTATGATTTATATATAAATGGTATTTTGGTCTGAAGTAGATAAGATAATTAGATTGTACATAACTCAGGTAGTAGAAATGGGTAATTGAGGAAAGTATTCTAAAAATAACCTAACTGTAATAACATAATTCAACTAGGAAGAAGAGATTAGCAAGATGGAGTTTGAGGGGAATAAAAAAAAAGAAGAAGATAGTGCTCCTTTAGGGTTTGTTTGATTTTAATGTGGATTTGATGTGGTGACCCACTCTGATACTAATAGTTTGAGAACTTTACCAAGTGGGTTTTTATGACTTTTTAAAAAAAAAAAAATGTTATTGGATCCAAGCCTTTTTAGAAAATTCTTTCTTTCTCTGTTTTTCTTTCTTTTTCTCCATTTGTTCATACTGCCTGATAAGCCAACCAAGTAGAATATTGTTTCCTTTCTCTTCTAAGCGGTTAGACTCTTTGTGTTTGTATTGTCTAATATTATTATTCCTATGATTTTTTTACCATAGACATGCTTATTTACCAGGATGTTAATTTATATGTGAATTTCTCAGGTTGACTAATTTGATAGAGTTCTATGACTATAATTTTATATACATACATTGTACTAGTCTTCAAAATAGCTAAAACAAATCAAAAATGTATGTAATAACCAAGTTACATGTACATAAGTTAAGTCCATATTACCCACTACCCACCCAATCTTCTTTCAAGATCCACAGCTTGTGCGTTGTAACCCAAAAAAAAAAAAATAAATAAATTTACTTGCATGAAATATATTTATATTATTTCTGATGGCAATAAAGTTGCAATTAAAAACCGGTCAGAATTACTTGGCTTGGCCTATCTATACAATAAAACACAAAGACTCCAGAATTTATTGCCCAACTACTTTCTTTGTAGTCCCGGAGATATTTCTCTACATCATCATTGTTCATGAAAATTATTTGTTTGCACCCACACACACACAAAATATAACGCATACATTACGGCTTCGGATTTGAGATTTGAGTTTAAGTAATGTTCGGGTTTAGGATTCGGTTCTGATTCTGGTTTGGTGATTTATCCTCATGGTTTTAGAAACTTGTTATCATCCCTTAGCGCTGGGCCAAGGGACTTCCACTTTTAAACATCCAACAATTATGTTACAGCTTTATACGAAATTGCAAATCTATCTACTGATCACTTGGTTATTCTCTAAAGTAGTTTCCATTACTAAGTTTATATTCAGAATGTGATTCGATTCTCATAGACTTCCAAAGGACATGGCATTTTAATAATGAAATTTTACTTCTTTAAGTTTGCTATACAGAAGCCAGATTTGATAATGAAAAAACCAAAAAAGAGGTCTTTACCATCTCAAATGTTCATAAACTTCTCCTTGTATCATACTTGTTTTACTACAACCTCTGTCTGACTTTGTGAGCTATAAGAACAATCTCTTCTTTTCTTTTTTTTTGATAAGAATGTAAATATTCATTTCACAATGAATAAAAGGTTACACAATTAAGGATAATCAAAAGATGATCCCATGCCAAAAAAGGATAAAAAAACATGCTGAATAAACTGTTCATTACAAGGCATTTGTTTACCTTAGCTGAGAAAAGATTCTCTTTATCGAATGGAACTAATGAACGCAAATCAGAAATGGAAATTCTTTGTTTCATTAATTATTTTTATTTTGCACATATATATATCACTAAACTCCCATTTGTATATATTTTATAAATTTGAATTGGATTAGCTTATGTTTCCCTTTATTATTTCTCTTAATCAATCAATCAGTTTTCCAAAATATGGAGATGTCTTTCAAGATTTGCTGATTTCTAATGGTTTACGATAGATCTGATACATTGCTAATTGTACGTTTTTATTTATTTATTTTTGTTGCTATGATACGTTGATCCAAAAATAAAAACTAAAACAAAAATTAAAAAAAACTAGCAAATATATGGGATTATAATAAATTAATTGTTTTTTTCTATTGGATTGAGTTGTGATAGTGTAGAAACAACGATAACAGCTAAACCAATAACTTCGAAGAACCAATTGGGACATACATGAGCTACGAAATTTTTGAGATTTTTTTTTAAAGATTTGTTTTTTGGGATGAGTTTAATCAAATAAATACAAAGAATAAAAAATATTATTCTCTTAAAAAAAACCTTTTATTAAAAATCAACAATTGAATGAAAATCTTAATATAAAAGCTATAAATTATTATAAAAAAATAGAACACTCTAATCTTATTCAAAATAAAAAGCTACGTACTAAAATACAGAAAATAGAAATACTACATATTAATGATAATGATAATGTTAGTTATATGCTGCATCAGGTCTTGCAAGCTAAGTATGAATTGTTAGTCGCCTTCTTAGCACCAAATAAATCTTCTTAAATTTAAATTTGTTTTAGAGTTTGGATGCATGAATCTGATTACGTGACGTTTTAGCATAAAAAAATACCACAAACATCTTCTACTGAAAAGATAATCTCGATAACAAAACTATCATCTTTATAAACACTATAGATTGGATCACATAGATCGTCTTTTCAAGACAAGATTTGTTGGCAAAAACATGGGGACGACATACTTTTGAAAAGGCAAAAGCTAAGTTTGAGGAGGAGCCTCGTCATCTTCCTAACAAGATGTGGCAAGAGTTGATGAGTACTCCCCCGGAGATTTGTTTGGATCAAGTGACTACCCGTTTGAAGAAATAGGCAAAGAAAGCCAAAGCATGAGCCAACAAGTGAATGTGGTTTGGAAAAATTCTAATGTGTAAACTCACTCTGGTTTTTGATTGTTTTGTGTTTGTGAATCGTTCTGAGAGGGTATTAAATAGCAAAGGCCTTTGTACTTTCACCTTAAGTTTTGGTCAAATTAGCTCCAAAGATTACTAGAGTTGATACGAATTTGCTAATCTAACTATATTGAGCACAAAATGATTATCTTCTACTAAAGCAGTTCTCACCGCTAAAACATATATCCTTATATTGAAATTATACTTGTTAAGTCTGTCATACAGTACCAGATTTGATGACGAAAAACCCACAAAAATGTCTCTATCGGATTCAAATTTTCTCAAATGTTCATAAACTTCTCACTGTATCATGCTTGTACTACTTCAACCTCAGTTTGACTTTGTGAGCTCGAAGAACAGTTTTAAAACATGGACATATCCGGAGGAGCTCCATACATACTCTTCCACGAAAACGGTATCCGCCATCTCCCACCTTCTTCCCCTGCAGAAAAGAAAATTCATAATGAATTTCATCGGCTCTCACGATTGATTACCCGAGATGTTATTACACTTGAAAGAAGAGAACTCTATTTTTACCATGGAACTTGTCAGGACTTAAACCCGTAAGCTTAGATGCAGCCTCTGCTAGAAGGAATGCATCAGGAATGTTGTCTCCTTCAGAACAGTAACATAGCAGGCATGTCACCTTAAAGCCTCGTGCCTATATCATCAACATAAACCACGAAGACCACGTAAGTGTTTCAGTCATCTATAATAAGTCGGCGTGTAGATAAAATATTCATCATAAGGCATTGATTTACCTTAAAAGCTGAGAAAAGAGCTGCAAATGGCAAGCTTGGGTAGTAGTCTATGTCTTCGAGCTCATATTCTGAAGGGAAAGTCAGTTCTTCTTTACTGTTCTCCTCAAAGACAGAGCTAAGGTACTTCCAACATCTGCCTTCTGAATCATACTCATGCAATCTTCCAAATCCGAGCCTTTCACAGTGATCATCTCTTCCATCAGATTCAGCGTTAGACAGATAATACACCTGAGGGCCTCTAACGTATCACGGAGAACACAAATTAACTTGTAAACACTTTGCTCTTAGTAATGAAAGGAAAAAAAAAAAAGGTGCAAGTAAAGCTCAATTATCTATCAATTCAGTGATTTACAGATCTTTGATGTTGTTGCACAAGTCCATAATTAGTTTTACGTTGAAGGCGTATGAATATTCGTATAGCAAACACAAAAGGAAAAGGAGGCGTTATAGTTACGTTGACATATCCAAGTTTTGCAGCCTTTGGAAGTCTAAACTCGAAAGCACGATAACATGCTTCTTTCCACTTGAAGTAGCAAAATGGGCTATATTCTCCGCAAAGTTTATCATCATTCCCTGATTTTAAATCGACACTATATAAGTTTAGAATGTCTCACAAAATTCCCAAATTTATTTAACTAAAAAAACCTCAAGCTAACTGGCTTGTCCATAGTCCCAACACAACAAGCAAAGAATGCAGTTCTGAGAAAACACAAAGGTAAAAGAAATGTAATACCTTTGTAACTGGAGACCGTTGCTGAGCAAGAGTAGTAGCAGTTGAAGATGACTCATAAACTGAAAACACACAAAGGCAAAGATAAAGCGCTGATTCAACAATGTTAAGCGGCATAGTTCTATCGCATCAAAACTATATAACAGAAAATAGTATCTTTATACAGCTTCTCCATTCAATAACATTGGTCAAATCAGCAACAAGTAGTCTTATCGATGATACAAAGCAGAGGAAAATCCATGTCATAAGACAAAAGACCTCCCCTCATAACATCGAAGCAAAATCTTTAATGAAGTAGATAGTTTGAGAAAACGAACCCTCGAGAGGAAGTGCGATATCACCACAAGGAAGAGGGCCATAAGCGTCATTTCCAACACAAGGAAGCAGATTAGGATCATCGAGATAACCAACTCTCTCTGCACCAGTAGATGACACTAGAAGATCAACAGCGAGCTGCCCTACATTTCCAATCGATAATGCAGGCTGGTGGTAAAACAAAACCATCAAGTTCTTCAATAAGAAATCTCTAAACTTTGTCTGATGATAAAGGTCAATATGTATCTAAACCCTTCGTTCCCATAAATTTTCATGCGTCTTTCCAAGAATTTCAAAACATTCCCTAGAAAGTTGGGCAATTTCTAACTTCGGTAGAGCTGCTACTTCTATCAACTACAACCTAAATTCTCAATCAAGCTCCAGTTTTTAAAATTTACAGACGGAAATAGCCAAAGCGAACAGATACCCAGAAGAAGGAGAGAACAGATCAAACTCAGGAAAGCAAAGGAAAGAAAAAACTAACGAGAATCAAAGTCGAGCATTCTTCATGCACTCGCTTTCCTTCTTCAACAACAAACTCCATGAATCAAAACCGAAACGAAGGAAATTACAGAATCGGATTGCAACTTTCTCAAGACCAACCAAATTTATAGAATCTGTCTGCTTCAGTAATTTGCACTGTTGTGTTCTTCGGGCGAACTTGAGCAGAAAGCCAGGGACTGATTCTGGGCCGATAAATTTATCAATTTTTTGAGAAAAGATACATTATGGCCCAATAGTAGCCCATGAATAGAATAGGCCCAAGTATATCGCTTAAATAGAATAACACGTAAAACTAGAAGTCTACAATATACATGCAACTCTAATGTAGAGAGAGCTACGTAACCTTAGAAATATTTGATTTCAGATCTATAAACTTGGTTTTCATCTATACTTTTAAAATAAAGCTTTAACGTAATTCTAACAAACTATTATTTCTTTGAGTTTAATCTATTCAAGTAGCTACATCGATCGGTTTAATTTCATAAACTTGCATTTTCATTATTGTTTTAAAAAAAGTTTTTGACTTTCTGTTAAGTTGAGTACTATTATTTCTTTGAATTTGATCGATTAAAGTATCTACTTTTTCAAAAACAAATTCCTCACATTATACACTATGTAACATTCGTTTCCCAAAAAAAAAAATTGCAAAATATAGACCACAGATATTCAGGGTTTGTAATATAATGATTTATATTTCATGTTTTCCCCGTGTTATAACTCAGGTTCAAACCGAATAAAGTATACGTGTATGATATCAGATGATAAAATAAAAAATATATTAAAATAAAAAATATACGTGTAATCTAGTGATTTGTTTTAGTGTTGTCATTTGTCCTAATCTGAGTTAAAATTAGATATGTCCGAATGAGTTACAGAAGAAAAAAGAAACCACTGCTAAATCAAATGAGTTAAAGAAAAGGGGAATGATCACTAGATAGATAGATAGAAAGCCAACACCAAAAACGTGTAAATCATCTGTTATTATTAGCAAAAAAATATAAAATTATAGAAAAACATATTTATTCAGCATGAAGTGATTGATTCGACAGTTTTTATCCAAAGCAAGCCATATCATATATCATATGATGACAAATAAAAGATAATAATTCAAACGAATGAGTTAATCAACTAAAATGACATGCAAAGACTTTATGATGTTGGTTGTCTCTTCGGTGTCGGTACACTCTGTTCCTCTATCGCTCTTCTCTTGTATATATGCATGAAAATCATGATAATTTTGATTTTAAAAGTAAAATTATTCACCCAATCGGTTGATGACAATAATTAACTTCAACCAATGTTACAACTGAAACACGTTTATTTTCTAAAAAGGTATAGAGAATTACTGTGGAAACTAAAAGAAAAAAAAAGATTATTGTAGACACAAAGAATTGGAAAATATTGAAGGAACCCGTACGTCAAGGAGTGGTGAACCAAACAGTCCGTTTTCAATGATATATTATTATAAAATCAAATCTTATCCACTGAATTGAAAAATGTTGTTACTTTTGTTCATGAACTGTCTCTTAAAGGATCTTCGTGTATGTTCATTAATTAAACTAATTTACAACTCCAAACAAAATCTCAACAAACAAACATTTTTTAGTAAAGTTTTTCGTTTTGTATATGACAACACATGTCCTTGCGATAGTCTTCCATGTGTTTATGTCCCTCAAAATCTTAATTTTCGTTTAGTTTATAAGAAAAAAGATCGGGTTCGCTTCGTCAAACAAGACCAAATGTGTTGCATGATCTTAAGACAATGTTAAGAAGCAAACACATACTACATTTTATAATGTTAGGTTAAATGAGTAAAAAATGATAGCAACGGTCCATGATACAATAATGATTGAATATTAGACGATTATAAAATTTCTTATTTTTTTCCTCGAGAAGCTTACATTACTCACCTAACAAATATACTTATACCAGATTTCATATATACATGGACATGGTGATGTCACTTATAGGCTACATGTACATATCGTAATACGTGTATTAAAACTAAAACTACAGTGTCTTTTTTTTTCTGACTCAACCTTTTGATTTAGATTCTTGGAATCTGTTTTGATGAAAATTATCATGCAAAAATGGACTAAAACTATTAAATTAGTATTACGCAGGTATGATCTTATGGGATTTTGCATTTTGTTATACCATGCATATGCTTATTTGTAATACCAACCCTTACCTTTAAATTTGGGGCACCGGTTTGTGATAACCCATAATTTCAATAATCTGTTGGATTAAAATCATGTAGTATATTCTAACAGTGAAATCATCACAGTTTTAATTTTAAAGATGCACTCATCATACTTAATTAATTATAAACCAAAGTTACAGCTGTACATCATTATCTGTTGACATATTTGCAATCATTTTTATAAAGGACCAACAAAATTCCAGTAGGAATCAGATATTGCAAAAGCTAATTAAGGGAAACAAAAAGGATTTGGTCTTTTAATTAGTCATGGATGAGTTTTGGAGAATCTATTTGCAATAATATATTCATTTATACAAATGTATAGGAGTAATTAGGTGTAATATATACTTGGTATTTCTTGGATAAGGATTAACCAAAATGTGATAGTTAGGAATGTTGGGATATAATTTTTTGTCGTAAAAATGAAAATAATGGATCACCACTGCAAAAGTCAGCGAAGACATTTTATCAAAACCTACCATGCCAATAAATAAATTGTATATCGTAAAGATACATTGAACATTATGGTACCATCGCTGTTGGTATTAATTATTTTTTCATCTATATCTGTAGAAAACTAGAAACATACGCAGAGGCAACTAAGATATTGATAGCTGATGGCAAAAGAAAAAGTATCCAAGTACATTAACAAAATATATATATATACATAAGTTTATGAAACTGTCAAAAAGTCAAAAGTAAAATAAAACTACTTGTGCAACAATTTTTTTTTTTTTACGTTGCTCATACTGTAACACGAATCACGATCGTTAACACCACAAAAAAAATCAATAATTAATGAATTTTCAATTGGTGCGTTTTCTATACATTAATGTTTCTTTAAAGAGTTGATTTGATATCGTATACAATTCTCAGTTTATGCTTTAGTTATACCAAATTATAATTCAACTAATGAAGCATATATATATATATATGTATTGTTGTAACCTGGATAAAAAAATGTTTGAACTAGCTTATTTCAATCTACCAAATCTAATATGTACTATCAAATCTTTGACTCCCGTGCCCACATCGATCGTATTATTGAATTCATAATCGATGATGTAGTGAGAAGTTGTATGGATCATATTTTTCTCTATATTTAATTTACGTGTAAATAATAAAAGTACTTTGTGTTAGGTGTGTCTATGTACATTTTAAATTCATTAAATCATATAAGTACTTTGTTTAATTAGATCTGCTTATAAATATAGAAAGCTCAGTTTCTACTCGGACCGCAAATCTTTTAGGATCAGTTTAAGCCATCCAAAAAGAAGAAGAAAAATCTCCATATATAATTATCAGAACTCCCTTACGTACTTACTGGGTAACAAAAACTTGTTTCTTTCTCCATTGGTATGGCTGTGCTGAATGGAACTTAATTCCAAAGATATAATAATGATAATTGTTAGTTTTAACTATATATTATATACGGTTGGGGAAATTATAGAATCCTTAGCATTTCTGTATTTAGTATATATGGGGCTTCTACTTTTGCCATTCTTGTGACGGCATAAGTACGTACCATTCATAATTTTAGACAACGACTTTAATATTTTTGGAAATGTTGCTATATATTAGATATAGCGACTAATATTTTTGGAAATGTTGCTATATATATTAGATACAGCGACTGCTAGTATAATTAATAATTCAAACTTATTAGTTATCACATAATAGTACATGCATGTCGTGTCAAATGAACGGCGTGCAACGTCTAAACTACTCCTATAATGAAGAGAAAAAAAAATGTAATTTTGCCTGATTAAAACAGTAGTTTAGTTCTGGTTACTGAAAGTGACAATTGCATTCTGAATCATTCAAGCTCGATCTAGCAATCTTAGTTTGGCGGCAAAATAAAGTAGGTTCTTAGGATTATCGAGCAAGTAGAGCAGACATCAAATTTAAGTAATGTTAGAATCAGACATCAAAATTCATGATTAAAAAGTACCTAATTATGGTAATATGTATTATGGACCAAACATCAAATTGCATGATTAGAAGAAGAAAAAAAACCTAACCATGGTAATATGTATTACGGACAAAACATAAAGTTTCTTGGTTGTAAGAAAAAACCTATGGTAATATGTTACTTAATTTTACGTAATTATAATTTTGGTCATACCTTTGAAACTTGAATATTCGATTAAATCATTTAGATATAAATATGGTGTCGTATTGATATCGTAATAATACGTCCTGAAGATGGATAGATCCTTCATGTCTAATAATACATCGCGTGAATGTGAAAGGCTTTGGGATTCAGTGGGTCCCATACTGACAAACGTCTTTAGATCCCGAAACGCCATATCGTTCGGAGATTGACTATTACTTTTTTTTTCCAAATATTAATAAATCGACAAAAGGTAAACGAGGATATTATATTTTTTATGAAACCCTAAAAATGTCAAAACTGTGCTAGCTGTCAAAAATCGTTTTCAATTTAATTAGGGGTTGACATTGATAGCAGTTCTTTAATTACGTGAATATTTGGAATTTTACGGTTTTCATTTATATTAACCGTCCGGTGTTGAACATGGATTATTAAGATTAAAGATAGTTTTGATTCTAAATATAGAAAATTTGAATTATTTAGAATGGGTTTCTATAGTTTTGGATCGTATGTATTGAACAAGATTTCATACTTTGACGTTATACAACTTCATCTGGTCGAGATGATAGAAATTGAACATTTTGTTTTAAAGATTGTTAGATGCAAAGACATGACTCAATGAGGCACATATGTTTGATCTCTATAACTATTTATAAGTTCGACTCCCTAATTATTCGAACTCATATGTTATTGAAGATTCCCATATTCCCCCAAAGATATCCAAAAATGTACTTTACATAGAAAATGTCGTCTTCTTTAACGTAATGAAAGTCAATGAATTGGAACCAATATAAGAATAAATAGAGTCGTTGATTTCGGTTGTGTTCAATAATTTTCAAAAACACACATAAAATATTGTTTTGCAACTAGAGGAACAAAAAAAGCAACTTGCAATTTATTTACTATTATTTTTTGCAGAATGCAACTTGCTTAATTCGTACGAGTAGACATTTCTTCTATCGTTCATGGGGAGTCATAAAAGTCAAACATCTGGAAGAAAACATTTTTTTTCTTTCTCACATGTCAAATTTAAATGAAAACATAAAAACCAAGTAATAAAAATCACATATCGCTTGGAGAATAATGTTACCGTTAGGTAATGTTATGCAACGTGTGAAGATGATCAGCCGCCAACACAGCCACACACGCTTTATCTTATTTCTATTACTATGAATTATCCAACCAACTTCGTAGAAAAACCCAAATATTTGTACGGACGCATCTCATTTACAATTATTTTCACATTGCTCAACCAACATGTTATATGCATTACGTTTAACTTCCTACATTTTGTTGTTGTTGTTTATGAGCTTCATACGTTTCTTTAATACAAGTTTTAATTTTATAATAACGGTTGTCTAACAGTTTGACGAATTCATACTAGAATAGCTAGGGAGATTAATTAGAGTTCGAGTATTATTATTGCGATATCTTTTATGCTTGGCTAATGTTGTAGATGGTAATAATATATATCCATCGCGACTATTGAGTATTAGTATTGATCTGAATTCCTCCGATTATAAAAAAAAAACATGATTAAAAGATAATCACACACTCGATTTCACTTTTACGATGAACATTTATGATTAAGAAAAACAAACGTAACCAGGTCTGAATGTAATTAAGTTTCGAACTATACAAAGTATTCGTGCAGTAAACCTAACCAAATTAAGATACTATAATAATAGCTACAAAATGATAATGTTATCACTTTAATTTACTGTTATGTATATGCATTCAATTTGTAGCTAACTGTTTATGACTTTTATTACATACAATAAATTAACACTAAACCAAAAAATTTGTACTTAACTACTCAATCAATTCTATACATAAACGATAACCTAATATACAACACATAATTATGTGCACATTGCTTTGAGACCGTCCATTAATAGTCAAATAAAAAAAAAAGGAAAACTTTCCTAATATCCTTATAAAATGTTGATTAATCAGTCTAAAATTTTCATTTTCTTAATACGGTCTCATGTGAAAACTGGCGTTCCCGGTATTGCGATGGTTACGTCTCCAGTCTGAAAGCCACGTGTCAGTAACCCACGTCGTCCGTTCACCAACTTTTACTCCTTGGGCTTCTCTATATATACCCCAACCCAACTTCCTCTTTACACTCTTGATTTCAATAAATCTCTACCAAAACACCAAATTTTTCTCTCCCAATCCCGAGAAAACAATTTCAAACTTTTTTTTTTGTCCCTCGAAAATCTGCTCGCACGACAACGAAATTAAAACTCATTAATCCTTGAAAAAGAAAAAGAAACCCCACAACTATTCAATTTTTTTTTTAATTTTTTATTGTAATCTGGAAAATATGGTTATAGCTGCAGAAACCGGTGGTACTCATCACCGGAGACTCACTTTCGCCGCCTTCTTAAAGACTGATCTCTCCGCTGACGAAGAAGAACAGAGCCACGGTGCTGGTGATGTCATCGATCGCAGTAGTACCAACACCAACAAGAACAAGGATGTCCATTACTACCAACAACGTCAAAGCAATGCTTCAACCACGAGCGGCGATTCGTCTCCAAATCAGGTTTTATCTCCATGGAATCAGACTTACTCTCCTTGCTACACCGACACAACAACGACGCCGACGATGTCTCCATCGCCGTGGAACCAGACTTACTCTCCTTACTACAAGTCTCCGTGGATCTATCAGACCCGAAACATCGATGATGATTCAGACAATGGTTTGATCGGTACGATCATGAGGAAAGAAGGTCATGTCTACTCGTTGGCTGCTTCTGGAGATCTTCTATTCACTGGATCCGATTCGAAGAACATTCGGGTTTGGAAAGATCTCAAGGATTTCGCCGGGTTTAAATCAACAAGTGGATTGGTTAAAACGATTGTGATAACCGGAGATAATCGGATCTTCACCGGTCATCAAGACGGTAAAATCCGGGTTTGGAGAAGGTCTAAGAGAAGAACCGGAGAATATTCACGAATCGGAAGCTTACCGACTATGAAAGAGTTTTTGACGAAATCGGTGAATCCGAAGAACTACGTCGAGGTTCGTCGACGGAAAAATGTTCTGAAGATCCGACACTACGACGCTGTTTCGTGTCTGAGCTTGAACGAAGAGCTCGGTTTACTCTACTCGGGTTCGTGGGACAAGACTCTCAAAGTCTGGAGACTCTCCGATTCGAAATGTCTCGAATCGATTCAGGCTCACGACGACGCGATCAACACTGTAGCCGCCGGATTCGACGATTTACTTTTCACCGGATCCGCCGACGGAACTTTGAAAGTGTGGAAACGCGAGCTTCAAGGGAAAGGGACGAAGCATTTTCTGGTAAATGTGTTGATGAAGCAAGAGAGCGCTGTGACGGCGTTAGCGGTTAATTTAACGGCGTCTGTTGTTTATTGTGGATCTTCTGACGGTACCGTTAATTTCTGGGAAGGACAGAAATATCTTTCTCACGGCGGGACTCTTCGCGGCCATCGTATGGCGGTGCTCTGCCTCGCCGCCGCCGGGAATCTGGTGCTGAGCGGCGGAGCGGATAAGAACATTTGCGTGTGGATGAGGAACGGCGATGGGACACACTCGTGTCTCTCGGTGTTGATGGACCACATGGGACCGGTAAAGTGTTTGACGGCGGTGGAAGAAGAGGGTGACGGAAGATGGATAGTGTACAGCGGAAGTTTGGATAAATCGGTGAAGGTGTGGCGCGTGAAGGAGACGGCGTCTCCGGTGATTGGCTGAGAAGCTTCGAGGAGGAGGTGAAATTACGCGCCGTCTTAGCGCGTGTGGATGCGGACTAGGGAATGTTCCGCGGGCCATGTGATTCCTGCCTTTGTGGTCAAGGCAAGCTTTAAGGCCGGCAAAAATAAGCAGAACATACGACCAATAGAAGAATGCCACGTCAAGAAAGTATCGAAAAGGTTTAGAAAGTTCCTCTAATTTATTCGATCTTCTTAGTAACTGCTCATATTTTGAATTACGTTTTAAAAAAGAAACAAACAAAGGGGAAATGATTCTGCTATGTTTAGAAAAAGGGAAAAACAAACCTTATATTATTTCATTGTACTAAAATCATTTTATTTATATATTATATGGAATTCGTCCAAAATGCAATATTGGTTATTTTAAAACTGATATTATAATATAAAAAAAAAGTTGGTATTTTTAGATGTGTAATACGTACTTGATTTGTTAGTTTCTCTTTGTTGACAAGAGTCTTTGTTTCTGCCTCTTTCATTCTTCATCTTCGCGGGCAAAGTTTTGATTGGATACAACCAAAGTCTTGCACAAGCTTTTAATTTTTTTTTTTTTTTCAAAGGCTCTAGTGGAGGAACAAACGAGAAAACCAGCCAAAACCTACCTTTTGATCTTTAATAGAGGATATATTATCTGTTTCTCACTTTACCACACTCTACTGTTAATTCGCAGGTATGCATGTGAATCCAACTTTTAATCCTCTCATCTAACTACTAGATTTTCAGCATTTCACAACTAAATTTTCTGTGATTGGCTACATCATATCATATGGTAAGTTTTTTTTCTTAAAATATTCGATAAAAATGAAAAATGAAAAATTGGAAATGGAAGAACCGGATGTTTAGTAGATGTACCTTAAGAGAGATTTGTCTAACTTTCTGATATATGCTAGATTACCTTTACTTCATTTCCACTGACCTAAAAAGCTAGTCTCTACGATTAGTTTTTTTTTTTACCAAATATTTATTTTAGAGTTGTCAAATTTTATATTTCAAATATTTAACAATCCATTTTATGATTCTGGTCAAATATTTTATTTTAATCCTTTCATTTTACATGGATGAAAATTTCTTTTATGCCAATTGGTTACAAAATATAATTTTATTTAGAAAAAGGGAAAGAAAAAAAAAGAACAAGCGTAAGCTAAGACTTCTAATTTGCATACAACAACACAAGTAAAAAAGCATTGTATAAGTAAACAAGTTTTGTTTTTTTTTTTCGAAATCCAAACTAATTCTCAAAATCTGTGGAGCACCATGAATTATTGTTATTTTGGACATCAAATATTGGTTAACCATGATTGAAATCATGTAGGAAGAACTGGCCCTCAACCCCAAGACGAATCATTAAGCCAAATGATTAAAATTATGCAGTTTTGCAGTAAATCACGAGACTACTTTTACTATAAGCTAATGAATGAACATACAATAGTTTATACAAATAATCAAAGGCCAAACCTAAAAGTACA
Source organism: Streptanthus diversifolius (assembly GCA_039880935.1). Lineage (NCBI taxonomy): Eukaryota > Viridiplantae > Streptophyta > Magnoliopsida > Brassicales > Brassicaceae > Streptanthus > Streptanthus diversifolius. The sequence continues at coordinate 15,120,551 of JAXGFM010000013.1, read as the reverse complement.
ACCAATAACGCCTTAGGACACATCAAACCCAAACCAAAACCAAAAATAACTACCACGTGTCGTGTTGAAAAATAGGTAGTCTGTAGTCATTGGACATTAAATGTGAAATTTCATTGCTCTCTTGATGAGAGTGTATGCAAAAGTCTCCCTTTCGTTGGATTTAAGTTTGATACAAATCTATGTACAAGCATAAGCTATGTCTATGCACACTGACTATAAGAAAATCTAATAAATCTTGTTTTACCAATATTACCAAGCATTTTTTGGTCAATGCTTTACTTGACAGGGTGCCTATCCACTTTAAGAATTATGAGCATTCATAAACATGTCATTAGTCATAATTAAGACTAGCTAGTTGAGCAAGTTTTCAAATTGTAATATTCTTAGTGATAATTCGGATAACACGTACCTAAATTTCATTTTTTCGATTCTTAGAAAAGCTATTTGAGTAACATGTAATATCAAACTTTCTGATAGTTATGATTTTTCGCTATCAAGTTTATTCAAATGAGCATGCTCTAAAACTTTATGTTCTTGTCCATAAAATTAAGGTTGCAGTTTACAAACAAACACCGTGGGGTTAATTATGCTTCTCCAACGTAGTTAGGCAAAGCTCCACTAGCTAGGTTCTTGTCCATTTGTTTAATTTATTAAGAATGATTAGGCCCATAAACTTGAATTTTTTTATTTATTTATTCAAATCTTCATATGGTAAGAGTATTAAAGGTCTTATTAGGTTAATCATAAACTCCACTTTTCTTTTTCAATATTAATAATTCATTCAGACCGTACTATATGCTCCGTTTATCATACAAAATACATGAATGTAATTGTAAACCACGATCACAATTCACGAATAAAATGATTTTACACTCACGCACGCACGCACGCATTTGAGCATCTTGGCTCGTAGCTCAAACTAGGACTGGTATATATATCCGTTGAAAAATGCTAAATTAAGAAGTATTGAAAACAGTTTCATAAATGGCATTATATAATTCAGAAAAGCTGTCGAGATTATTCAATTGCTTATTTAAACTGTCTTTGAAACGTGCAAAGATTTAGTTGTTTAGAAAAAAAAAAACTAGACAACAATGTAATGTCTGATACGACCATGATATGAATACCTCTTATGTGATTCAAAAACAAAATTATCGGACTATCCCAATTGAATTGTCCACTTTGGGTATGATTTGAAACTTTTAGACCTCAGAGTTTCAGAAGTAGCATCACAAGACGATGATCATGATACTATATGTAATGAATTACAGTATAAATTATAAATAAAATAAGAATAAAATAAATGTATCCGACCTTAGCTCAGTTGGTAGAGCGGAAGACTGTAGTGGTTGCGGATAATCTTTAGGTCGCTGGTTCGATTCCGGCAGGTCGGAATAATATTTTTTGAAAATTTTACTATTTGTTTGGGCTTTGACAAATAAAAGCCAGCCCATATATCTTATGCTAATCCCTTAGATCAACCGTTAAGATATATTTCTGTTAATTTGTCGGGTATTCGTATTCTCTTCGGGATTTTTCTAAAGTAATTACACATTAAAAGAGAATGAGCCTTTGCAAATGACCTAAATGCATCTTCCATATTATATATTCCTATTTTCCATCAACGTTTGAACTAAATGAATCTTCCAAATTTTAACAACGATTATTTCTGACATTTTTGTGGTGTCATATCTTACTTTGGTAACTTTAGTTAATTTACCTTTAATTAAAAAAACTTCATAAGAAGACTGTTTTTAAGTGGTGAAAACATTTTTGAAAGAGTCTTTGGGAAACTAGAAAAATTAAAGTAGCTTGTCTCGTCAGGTAAGAATGCAATAAGCTTCTCGTCCTTCTCGGTTTCTCTTTTATTGGCTTCAACCCTCCACTCTCCTTCTCTTTCAGAAAGTAAAAAGAAAAAGAAGAATGGTTACTACGCGGAAAACGAAGGGCAGAGTCACCACAGCCTCTCACCGCCAGCCACTATCGGAGCCAGACACTTCGGTGAAGAAGTTCTTCAAGGTGGTATTACCCTCAACAATAAAGAGAAACATGATGGTAAAATATAAACACTTTCAGAACAGAGTTTCACTTGGAAAAAACAGCCTGCATATGTTGTTATTGGTTCGATTCTTTGTTGCTTTAAACTTCTGTTGCAATTTTCTTGGGATTATATCAGCAGAAATATTCACTTGACAGTCTCCATTTTTTTGTATTATCTTGGATTAGAGATCTACAAGGGATACTAAGACATGCAGAGAATCCAAGATCTGACATCTTTGTTACTTCTTTTCTGAAAAATCTCATTGTTTTTAAACAGATGATTCCACCAAGATTTGTGAAGCCACATGGGTCTAAACTCTCCGAGGTTGGTACATTGGAGACTCCTGTGGGATTTAAGCGTTCGATAAAGCTTAAACGGATCGGTGATGAGATTTGGTTCCAAGAGGGTTGGAGTGAGTTTGCAGAAGCTCATCAGTGAAGGCCATTTTCTCTTCTTCGAATACGAAGGAAACTCGAGTTTCCGTATAATGATCTTCAATGTTTCGGCTTGCGATATCGAATATCCACTGGATGAAGTTCATATCAGTGACAGCGACGATGAGGTCATCGACGTTATAGGCGAAGAAGTTCTTGGAACTCAAGGTACACGGGGAAATGATCAATCTGTTAACTGTGGTGACTCGGAGGACAATCCCAAGAAGAGACCAAGAGACGTCGAGTTTGAGAAAAAAAGTTACGGTAAGAACCAAAAAGAAGATCAGACTTTTTCCTTAATAACAATGTTATGAGTATGAAGATTAGGATCTGAATTTCTTTATCTTCGTGTAGATGTTGATCGGATCAATTCAATCAAAGTGCTTGAAGAAGAAGAAGGCAAGAGAGTCTTCAGGGGAAAACAGTTCTTTTAATAGAACCAGAGACCTGCAAGTCTTTTTGTTTTGTAATGTAAATTATGGTTGTACTTGATGAAACCAATAAATTGAATAGCGCAAGAATCAGTTTTGTGGTTCTGACATGTAACAAGATATCTAAACAAAACTGTAACCAGGTCTTGTTTTGATTCTTCTTTCTTTCATCTCATTCCTCAGCTTCTCTAAATCTACCCATTTGCCTTTAGAAGCTAACACATTCGATAAAGCAACATAATCTTCGCATTCAGAACCCGAAAGTTTCTTCTCCTCTTGTTCCATCTCGAGAAGAGCCTTTCCGATCTCTTCACCCATCACAGTCTCTCCATAGATGCTGCAGGCATTGCAGAGATTTCTTAACAAGATAGCGTCGGGTTTGATAGGCATAGCTAATACAAACTCATACGCTTCTTGTAACCGCCCTGCTTTACCGAGAAGATCTACTATGCATCCGTAGTGTTGAATAACCGGAGTCACACCAAATCTTGTCCTCATGCTCTGAAACAACTCGAGTCCTTCTTGAACAAGACCTATATGACGATAAGCCGAAAGCAAACTAGTGAAAGTTACTTCGTTTGGTTTAATCCCAAATTCCGCCATTCGGTTTAGAAGATTCGGTGTTTCATTTCCTCTTCCATTGAGAGCTAGCCCCGTTGCCATTGAAGTCCATGTCAAGACATTCTTCACTTTCATTAGCTCGAACACAGAGATAGCGCTTTTTAAGCAGCCGCATTTTGAGTACATGTCAACCAGGCCAGTACCAATGAAGACATCAACGTCGGGTGAGAAACCAAGTTTTTCTATGTAACCATGAACAAGGGAACCTATTTCGAGCAACCCCGTCTGCGAAACGGCTGAAAGAACACAAACCATGGTTGTATCAGTAGGTCTAACTCCATTACTGCAGCAGGAGAATCTACGAAACAGAATCATAGCCCTCCTCGCATTGTGATTCCCTTTGTCCTTATGTGAACAATACCCTCCGATCATTGCGTTCCATGTAACAGAGGTTCTATCAGGCATTTCATCGAACACTTTCCTCGCGTAACGTAAATCCCCATGCTTAGCGTAGAAATGGAGTAAAGTGGTTCCAATCAATTCAGATTCAGAGAGAAGCCCAAGCTTTATCACCATCCCATGAACAATCCTCCCAACCAGAAACGCCGTAGGTGACGAAGCTGACCTGGCGCAAGCGCCAAGAACGAATACAAACGTGCGCTCATTGAGATGAAGCAACGAACTTTTTGATGCCCAATTGGCGAAAATCCGAACCGAGTCCTCTGGTTTGCTGCATTTAAGCAAAGTGTTGAAGAGAAACTTGTCAGGATAACCAAAACGAGGAAACACCAGTAAATGAGCAAGCTTGGAGCTTTCTGTAGATGGCTTCGAACAGTAATGGCCTATGAGTTTGCCGATCAAAGAATTGTCTTGGCAGCCATGAATGACCAATTGAGCATGGATTTGCTTAGCATGAACTATGGTTTTCAAAGTCCGGTGCAACAAGGACAAGAATCTTGGTCCAGGAAAAACTGAGCTCATACGCGCCAACTCGGTTTCTGTATATGCTGATACTCGAATTAAGCCAAAGAGAAGGTAAAACAAAAGCGAAGAGATACAGAAAAATCGAAGAATCAACAACACAACAAACCCATCTTCATCATATCATCTTTCTTGATCACAAGTGTCAATACCAAATTTGATGGAGATTAGGTATTTACAAACTTCTAAAAGTTTCTTAACACTAACTTCTACTCAAACAATTTTGAGTTCCACTCCGGGGATATATATAATGGTAAAACAACAACTTATCGACATCGAAAAAGAGAAAAACGAACGAGACACTGACGCAATGACATAGAGATAGAAAGAGAGTTTAGTTGTTTTAAATTACGACATCCTACACGAAATTGCACTTCGAAATCCCCCACTGCAGATCGATCAGTCACACCATAGTAACTAAAGTGAGTGATCTCTGTTTCAGACGTACTCGTTGACTCGAATGGCCGTCACTTTCAGAACGAAATCTCTGGTTCTAAGCAGCTCGAACACGCAGACGTCTCCTTCTCCTAGGTTGTTCTCCAGAGTGAACTCGTACCATCCTTGGCTGAATTTGGCTCTCCCTGCTTTGTAGAGGCATCTCACGGGCCATTGTTTCTCCGCGAGCTGGACCTTGATGAATCCGGAGATCCCACTTAAATACTTCTCAGCAAACCCAGACGGCAGATACTGTTGAAAGAAACACGCAACAACAAAAAAAAGGATAACTTTTTCAGAGACCATTGTGCAGATATTTTTTGGCTTTTTTACCCAATATTCAAAATGCTGTAATAATGATCTGATTTTGAGATGTTTTTGCTTACCATGATGCAACCTCTGTATAGATAGGATGGTCGCAGAACAACTCTGAAGAAAGGGTTTGTTGGCTCGAACGTTTTGGCCGCATTGATGGCCCTCTCTCTTTCTTCTGCAGTCACGGTTCTCTTTCTCGCAGAAGCACTCTCGTAGAACTTTGAACGGTTCTCTGGGTCGTCATCGCGGGGGGCAGATGAGTTTATTTCCTCTGGATGGACCACATCAAAAGGGTATCTAATGAGAACCAATCTCAAGGTTACTAAGAACAAGAGTCTGAAGAATTTAAAGAAGAGGAAAATGCTTACCAGGATCAGCGTTCTTCTTCTTCCTCCCTCTCTTTTTCGGAACTTTTGGGGTTGGTGTTGTCTCTTCAGCTGGTAAAAAAGAAAATATCGACCATCAATCTTAAAAGAGTGTAACGGGTGATCACAAAAAAAACAAGAAAGATAAAGGAATTACCTTTAACAGGTCCAGTGAACAAGCTCTGGATGGCTGAACCAGTATACCCTTTATTGGCGGGTCCAGTCGATTCAGGAAGGGATGATGGGTACACGGAAAAAGGATAAATGACCTCGGCGTCTTCGTCTTCAAGGTCTTCAAACAAACGGGCGCGTTTGAAGTGGTTGTGTGCGGAATCCATGAGACCGGTGGAATGGTAATTGATCTCAGAATGGGATAAATTGAAAACGTAGACGCTAAAGGCAGAGTTTCCTTCGTATCTAAAAATCAAAAGATAACCAATGCGAATGGAGTAACGGTCAACAAACTCTTGCCAACCATCTTGAAACCAAATTTTGTTGTCAGCTTTCCTTAGTCCTACACGCCAAACATGACCATCAGGTACTGTGAGTGCAACAGCAACCGAAAGCTCATCCTTGAATTTACTCACAAAATTATCTGGAACTCTCTGCACAAGCATACCGGAATGAAAAAGATTATATACAAAATGACACGAAATCTTGCTGGAGAAAAGACTGACTTTGCCTTAATTTAAAAATCCCAATCGAAATGGTCCTGTTTTAGTTTCCAAGGCATCAACAAGGAGACACAGTCCATTACTATACAGGCAACAATGTACATTTATCTTTGTATAGACAGCTCATGTGACTCCTATAATCTTATTACATAAATCATATGCTTGTTAACTTTAACGTGAACATTCAAGCCTACGATCATCGAAAACCTTATTCCTAGGAAAGCTCTTAACTTATATGCTAAACTGAGAACCAACTAGTATTTGGGTATATTCATAAGAATCCACATACGTTCATGGGTAGCACGCACAAGTGAGGACTAATCACTGTGTCATCTCTTGTGAAAATAAAGCAGATAATAAACCATAAATATACTTTTATTTTTCTACACAAAAACACTTTTATATTAAGGAAACAAGCAAAGAGCCTTACAAAATAGACATACAGAGAGACCTTACAAGGAAAAAAAATCAATTACTACTCAGTTTCACTCACAAGTTACAATACTATTATCAATAAGGGAATCTAAAATCTTAGACCTCATGAATCAAACTGAGAAAACAGTCAAAATAGAGTAAACAAAACAGAGAAACCACAAACAGATCTCAACTTTTTCTACTCGGAAGTTGCATCAATCTAACAAAATCATACATCTTATCATCATCAGAAGTCAACTCACTCGAAACACATTCCTAAACTGCACTCAGTGTGGTATTAGATCATCAAAATCCTAGACCAGATGTAAATTTCTCCAACCCAAAATTTCCACCAACCAAAACAATGACCATAAGATACTGAGTTGCGGACTTCTGATGAGAAATCTAACAAGTTTCCATTAGATGAATTATAAAACAGAAGCTTACAAAATGAAACTTTTCAATTTTCCTGACTCAGTTGTTCAGCTCACAAAACTGAAAAAAACACAGCCTTGACCTGATTTCTACCGAGAATCAAGACAATACAATTCAAGAAATCTAAGAAATTTTCACAACATAAAGAATAAAAACGCATATTCTTGCAAACACGAGACCAGATTCCAACGTTGAAAACTCTCAATTGCGCACAGAAATCAAAGAACAAAAACTTTGAAACCCAAAAGAAAAGAAGAGATTTTGGGATACAAGGAAGAGGAGAGGGAGTTACCAGACGTTTTTCTTGGATAGTGGATGAGAAAATCAACTTGTGGAAGAAAGGGCGTGGCATGTTCAGAGAAACAGTGATGAAGTAAAGCAAAAAAAAAAAAAAAGGAGAAGAAGAGACCAAAGTCAGATCATGAAACGACGCCGGAGAATACGCGACAGAGACTGAGAAGCCCTTTCAGATCTGAAAGAGTTTGTAAAAAGCTTTGATTATGGTCAAAGGGGTGTTACAACACTCTCTCTTCTCTTTTACACCTGACCTGAGTGACCCAACCAAACCAAACCAAAACAAAAAATAATTGGAAAAGAAAAATGTTATTTAAAAAAAAAAAATGTGTATAGCTCGACGAGTTGAATCTGTGTTTTCTACTTTGACTCGGTGAGTCGAATCGGTTGATCACTCGTGTTATTTTTTTATTTAACTAATCAAAAGCTGATCGCCCCCACCTACTCCTCTTTTTCGACCATCTTTTTTTTTTTTTTTTTTAGAAAAACAAATATAATATTTGTTTCTTTTTTGTTTTGCTTTAAATATTTGCTTCTTTTTGGTTTTAGCATAGTTTTTTTCCCCTTTATCAATATCACAGATAATATATTATTATTACCTTTCGAACAAAAATCTGATATTCTATAACCCCCATTTGCAAACATATTTTGTTCTAAAAACAAAAATTAGCATTGTCTTGACTCTATTTTTGTTTTCTTCATTTCTAATGATGAATATGATTATGAAGGTTTTGACTTTTTTCATTATAGTACGTAATGTACATTGTACGGTTAAAACATTTAAGGTCAAGCTATATATATTTAAAAGGTCTATATATACTATCTAGCTACTAGCTATATCATGTGAGACAAATAAAAAGTAGCTATAACAACTATAAACTCAACTACAATGTTTATAAAATCCGATTATAGTAACTATAAATTTAGGTATGTCATGCATAATTCTAGTGATTTCATGTTTAAATCCAGGCTATCCAGCTACACTATCTATAAATTCGGCTAGAGCATGTACAAATCATTATATACCGAATTACAACATATATAAACTCGGATACATAAAGTATAATTAACTATATAGTATGTATAAACCCGACTACAAAATATGTAAGCCTAGCTACACTATATACACATCCGGTTCGACGTGTATAAACCCAACCACAATGAAGAAATCTAGATATGATATATCTAAACGCTGTTAAAGTATATATAAACTCAGCTACAACATTCATAAACCTAAATGTTATGTATAACAAGTCAATATCTACGTACAGCCTGCGTGAACCTACGTACAACATGTATAAACGCAGTCACAACACGCACATATTCAACCACACTGTGCATACATCATATTATTATTACATTATGACTACAACAACATGTACAACCCAATCACAACATATGTGAAGCCGACTACAACATACATACCACTCTACACAGTATACAAATTCAAACACATCTCGTATATATGAGTTATAAATCCTGCTACAATTTTACTATATTTGGATGCTACAACATATATAAATGCGGCAAATATATGTGTGTACATAATTTATATTAAATCCGACTATAATGATGCATAAATCCCGTTGTAACATGTTTAAACTTAATAAAGTCATGTTTAAACTTAACTTGCGCGCGCATGTACAAACCCTTAAATCGGAAACGAAGTTTAACCTATTTAATTTAGTTTCGCAACAACTATTTCTTCGTTGAAAAGATTGGAATTTGACATATATCAAACTTTCGGTAGCTTACTATATATGAGCCATCGGTCTAAATGTTATTGTTGAATGGAAATAGTTGATCTAAAGCTTAATTCTGACTTCTGACAATTTATCCTTAGAATAATGTACGAGATGGAAACAAACTAAGAGAGTAGTAATATTGTACTCCTTTTACCGAGTTCGGGTGCATTTTTAGAAATAAAAAATCTTGGGATGACAAATAAAAAATTACGAAGTAAGCAAAATCGTTAGGAAACGTGTGTGTATAATTTTAAGATCTTGAAATAATTAATAAGCATGTATAGCGTCAACTTGGAGCTTCTTAAAATCACTTATGTTGCATGAAAAACTTCCCCGTCCCCAATTAGGTATTCGTTGTGACAATGTGGGGCTTGTCGAATGGTTTAACGTTGGCTTCTTGTGATGGGAAGAAGAATGATATTGATAAAATTCATTTTCAGGATAACTAAATCATATTCTATTCAGGCCCATTGGGTCTCAACCATTATTGGGCCTCAACCCTTGTCTCTCAAACTTAGCATTAAAATAATTCAGATATGCCTCTTCGTCAGTTTGAGTCAGAGATTATGAAATGATCAGCTGAACTCAGAAGGGTTATGAGGTTACTGGTTCGTGCGCTTTCTTAGCTCAGTATCTTCCGGCTCCGTACTCGCCGGACCGATCGTCGGATCTTACAAGAAGAAGTCGAAAATTTCTTTCCAATCTCTAACGTTCTTAGTGTGTTCTTCGTCGTGATAACCCATAGGATTCACTTCGTCTCTTTTCACTCTTCTCTTCTCCTCCGCCGTAAGATTGAAAAATTCCGCCGCCGTCTTCTCTACACGACGCCTTAAATCCAATGGTAAACCGTGGTTGATTACCTGGAAAAATCCCCAGCTTACGCATGCCTCTGCGATCGCGGTCTTGTCGCAATGCAGAGAAGAGAGGTCGATGGTGGGGATCTCGTCAGAGAAAATGAAATCACCGGAGCTTGTGAGATGAGTGTTGGGTCTGTGTTCTGGAGCTTGGATAAAAGCTCCGTCGAGTCCTCCCATGGCGGCTTCGGTGATTCTTATGTTGATTTGGTAAGCTTTTGGGGTTTGAAGATATATCAGATAAATTGTGGTGCGTTTGAGGTTGGCTGATATTTGATAGGAATATGCCACGTAGACGTGAATTGGAAACAACACATTTTAATTGACAGTAATAATAAAATAAATCTAGACTCATTTCTGTCAACAATTAGTTTTACTTTAGGTTGTAGTTGGAAACACTAATATTAATGAGTAACTGTAAGTGGAATTGTATTAATGTCACCATTCAAACAAAATTTAATATTCTTGTGACTCACTTACCAAACCAAATACTATTATATATATATATATATCATCTATAATTTTTTTTTCTATGTTTAGACAGCAATAGTACACATCACATAATGTCTCAAAATAATTTTTAAATTTAATTTTTTTAACTAAAATGTTTCAAGAAGATATATTTGATGTCTAAATAATAGTACAAAACAAATAAAAAACAAAAACATTAATTACATTAAAAAGATGATTGTTATTTTCTTTCTTAATTATTTATACCATTGCCAATAAACGAAATTTAAAACTTCAATCCGCTATAAATTCGTGTTCTCATAAAAAAACTCGCAAACTTCCATTAAACATTAGTATCAAATTTATTGTTATGAGAAACTCAGTCTCTCACACATTATTACATTAATGGCTTAAATTAATATTGTAGTAGCTTAGTAAAACAAAGTCGATACATATATAGTACCAGTTGTAATATTAAGTTACAACTTTGAAGTCATCGATTTGAATGTTTTGGATTTCAAGTTTTTTAAAATCGCTTCTGTTTCTGCTAACATAAAACTTACCCCATTTATACCCTTTGTATCTTGGAGGGTTTTCAGGACTCACAAGCTCTTCCAATGGCTTCACTTCCACATCATGTGAAGGCATCAAGAAGAATGGTATTGAATATCTTTCTCTTTTTGTGTTCACCACCACTCTATGTTCTGCACTCCAGTACTTATCATTCGTCCATACCTTAAAGTATACATAATCGTTGTAATTCAATACTTTAATTGTTGAGTATAACTTATAAGAATGAGAGATATATATTATCCAGAATTTTACCTCCATACAATTTCCAATGTTGATGACAAGTGCATTTGGGACGGGTCTAATCGGAAACCAAACACCGTCTGATCTACGACTAACTTGTAATCCTCCAACTTCGTCTTGAGCCAATAGACTTATAACGTCTGCATCTTTGTGGTGGCCTACACCTAAAGCTAGGTCAGGACGTGGACATGGTGGATAACGATTTATCCTGAAAAAACTCATTTGTTCTTTGAAGAAATCATGAAAACGCTCTTTTGGTAAGCCTAAGCTTAATGAGATGAGTTCTAAAAGCCCGAACGCTAATTTTTCAGCGTGTCTTGCATATTCTTCACATGCCTCCCTGAAATTAAATTAGAAAAAAAAAATAATAATAGAGAGAAGAGATTAGCTTACATAGTTAAAAAAATAAAAGTAAAATATTTTTCACGTAATTCTTGTATACTATCTCCTATGTGTAAGTCGTAATCTATCATCTATGCAGCCTTGGAAGCGTTCACGTGCCTCCAATAGATTTGTGGAAAAGTGATAAGGTTCTGATCATATTATTGGTTTCAAGTTTCTATTTATTGTTTTTTATAGAAAAGTAGAAAAAATAATTCAATATTAAGAAGAAAAATAAAGTAATTTGATTACAGAAAAATTGTAATGTGTAGACAAGTGGAGACTGATGGCTCTATATTATGCTATAGAACTATTAGAACATATCATTAACCTAGATAATATGCCAAATTAACTTTTAATACATTTCATAATTTATAGAAAAAGATCATTAGTGCCCCCAATCTGGATTCATAATCATCCAAAACTATTTCGGTTTGTTGTCTCCCATAATCAAAAATTCTTCAAATTAAAAGAAATTACCTGAAATCAGAAGGAAATTGAGGCCATTTGTTGTAAACAACTCTTAAACCTTCATCTTCAGGGTCAGTGGAAGAAGGAAGAACCATTGGATCTTTGAAATAAACATCAAACACTTCTTTCCAATCTCTAACGTTCTTCGTGTGTTCTCCATCATGATACCCTACCGGGTTCACCTCGTCTCTCTTCACTTTGATCTTCTCTTCCATAGGCAAATCGAAAAACATCTTTACAGTCTCTTCCACACGCTTCCTTGCCTCGCAAGGCACACCATGATTGATCACCTGGAAAAATCCCCACTTTTCACATGCATCACCGATCTCCGAGATCACATTTTGGACATCTTCAGGGTCGTCGAGACGCGAGAGATCGATCACGGGTATTTCTTCGGGTTGGTGAGGGACGAAATTGGAATTCGATCTATGCTCTAGTGCTTGGATGAAAGTTGGATCAAGATCCTCCATTTGTTTGAAGTAAAAAAAGTTTGGGGCAAGTCAAGAGGGTTTGTGCTATTATAATTGGATGTCCACAAGAAGAATGTAGCTATATACCAATTATTTTATTTTTCTTTTCTTTTTTAAAAAATGACTTGAAATGTTATAGTAGAAATCAATTTTGTTATTATGTGTGTGTCATTATTATTGATAAAAGATATTAAAAAGTACAACCTAGCTGTCTTTCTTTGACGAACTCAACTACGAAGACTTTTTTGTCGTTGATTTAGTTTTAAAACTAGTGTTAAGCCGGTCAACAAATGTATCGAATCATATGAAGTAATTAACACTTTACTTGACAAATAAAAATATATCATAGTCGAAGTTACGTTAGGATAAAATCAAATTAATATTGGAAAGCTGGAAGAAATAAATAAAAGAATTGATTAGTATTTTAATAAGATTGCCTTCCGATATATGTTGACTTCTCGTTAAGCAATGAATTGTTTTTTCAAACTGAGGGATCATTTTCAATCTGAATCTATTTTGTATCTTGGTTTAAAAAATTCGATAAATAAATAAAAAAAGTTTAATATGAAAAAGCAAATCAACGATATAAAACAAGTTGACGTTGACTCATATATTAACAACAGAATTATAATGATCAGTATACGTACTATAAACACAAAGAAAATTCGTCTAATTTCTCCATTGACAGGTTTTTGATTTCAAAGTTGACAAATTAAAAGATGTTTATTGATGGGATTAGATTAGAAAGTAAACAAACAATCTTTGAGACAAAAATAAAAGTTCAAAAAAAAAAACAAAAAGAAGGGAATTTACACTATATACATAAAATTACATATATGTTTACAGTTCATTTTGGAAAATTTACTTCTAAAATCATCTACTTACATATTACAATGAACAAATTTATAAATATATAGAAATTTGGTTTATCGAAAAAATGAAGAGCAAAATAGAAAAGATTTTAAAAATGTTTGGTTTTAGTAACCAGGGAACATTGGTGGTGGTGGCGATGCATATTGAAATCCAATGTTTGGTGGGAGTATGAAATTATCGTCGTCATCATTGTTTTTTGATGGTGGTGCAGTTACAACTGGTGGTTTCACTTCTTGTGTTGATGGTGATGGTGATGGTGCTTCGACTTGTTCGTCTGATGGAATTGGAGATTTATCTGGTTGGGAAATTGGTGTTGGTGTCGAAGTTGGACTCGAACCGAACACTGGTGGTTGATCTGATTCTGACGGTGCGTCGATAGTCTCAGGTTTTGAGGTCGGAGCCAGAACCGGTGATGAGTCTTCTTTCGTTTCCGATGAAGGTGTTGGAGCATTTACCATTGGAGATGTTGCTGGTGATATAGTTATTGCAGGTTTTGGTGGCGGTGAGAACACTGGAGGAGGAGGAGAATAGATAGGTGATGGAGGTGGCGGACTGTGGATTGGAGGGGGCGGGGAATGGTCTGGAGGCGGAGGATAATGCACTGGAGGCGGTGGAGAGTGAACTGGAGGCGGTGGCGAGTGGACTGGTGGTGGAGGTGGTGAATGAACTGGTGGTGGTGGAGGAGAGTAGATTGGTGCAGGTGGTGGTGGAGATAAAAATGGTGGTGGCGGCGGTGAAGAGTGGACCGGTGGTGGAGGAGAGTGGATTGGTGGAGGCGGAGAATGTAGTGGTGGTGGCGGAGAGTGAACTGGTGGTGGTGGTGAATGGACTGGTGGTGGTGGTGGTGAATGGACTGGTGGTGGCGAAGAATGGACTGGTGGTGGTGGTGAATGGACTAGTGGAGGAGGAGAGTGGACTGGTGGTGGCGGAGAGTGAACTGGTGGTGGTGGTGAATGGACTGGTGGTGGTGGTGGTGAATGGACTGGTGGTGGCGGAGAATGGACTGGTGGTGGTGGTGAATGGACTGGTGGAGGAGGAGAGTGGACTGGTGGTGGCGGATAAACTGGTTGTGGAGGAGAATTGACTGGAGGAGGAGGTGAAAATACAGGAGGTGGTGGGGAATGAACTGGTGGTGGTGGTTGAGAGTGTACTGGTGGAGACTGTGATGATGGTATTTCTTCTGGTGCCGATGGTTGAGGACGACGTTTTTTGATCGGAGATGCTTTGTAAGGATCATTTGATACCGGTGGTTTCACTGGCGGTGACCCCACTTTTGGTGTCTCTGTCTTTGGTGGTTGTTCATGCTTAGCTAACTCATCTGATTTTGGCGTCTTGGGTTCAGGAGATTCTTCTTGGTTTGGTGGTTGTTGCTTAGGCGACTCTTGTTTTGGTGACTCAGGCTTGGATTTTGGCTGTTCTGATTTTGGTGACTCATGCTTTGGTGGTTCCGGTTTAGGAGATTCTTGTTTAGGTGGCTCTGGCTTAGATTCCTTTGGTTTAGAAGGCTCTGATGATTTTGGTGTCTCAGGTTCTGGACTAGGTTGTTGTTCGTTGGGAGATTCTTCTGGTTTTGGTTTAGATGGCTCTTCCAATTTTGGTGGGTTAATTTTGGGTGTTGGCTTTGGTGATGGGTTAGAGCCGCCGCTCCCTCCACCACCACCACCAGCACACTTGTCCTTACTACAATCCACAGGACGACTAACCACCGGCAAACAGTCTTTAGCAGACTTCTGTTTTGGTCTGATTTGTAAGCAATTGTTTGTATCATCAAACTGTTTATCTTGACTTGTCCCGGGAACACAACTCTGAGCCTCTCCATTGAAGAAGTTATATGAAAATGTAAAGTTTGACAATTTTGGCAACTTGCAGATACTGTCTGTAACAAATCCAGTGAGCTTATTGAATGAAAAATCCATTTGTTCCACATTGACTAAGCTTGACAAGCTCGAGGGTAAACTTCCGACGAACCCATTGCTGCTCGCATCAAATACAGTCACATTGTTCAACGAGCCGATCTCGTTCGGGAAACAACCACTTAAGTTGTTCCCTATAAACACAATTTCATTGAGGTTCTTCATCTGCCCGATGGTTTTAGGGATACAACCGCTGAATTTATTATGAGCAAATGTGACGACGGAAGCAGTCGATTTACCAATAGTCTCAGGGATGATAGACTCGAATCTATTGTTGTTCAAGAAAATAGCATCAAGATCCTTATCGAAGATCTCTGGTGGCAGTTTCCCTTCAAAGTCGTTGTATCTTATGTCAAGAAACTTCAAAGATGGCCAAGAAAGAGCAACCATCGGGAACGAACCAACAAAACGGTTATTGCTCACGTCGAATTCGTACATTAATGTCAGTCTTGAAAAGCTTTTCGGAATAACTCCGCAAAATCTGTTAGAATTAACGTGAAACAAGGCGACATCGGTCAAAAGACCTAGCTCGGGAGGCAAATACCCGGCTATATCTGCATGGTTCAGATCAATTCCGGCTACAACCATTATGTTTGGGTCATCAAGCGCCGGCGCACAGAACACACCTTTATAAGAACACACGTTTGGACCGATCCAGTTAGCCGATGTGTTAAAAGGATCAGAGTACATTGCTTTTTTCCAAGCTTGAAGGGCAATATAAGCCCTTTTAAGTCGGATATTTGCAATTTTGAGGTCTATATCGACTTCATACTCCATGTCATCAGAAAGATCGTCGTTTTCCGATAAGGTTAAAAGCTGGCGTCTAATGATAAACGAAGCTTCCTCATTAGTGAGAGCGGCTGCAACATGTATGATGACGATAATGATAAAGAAGAAGAGGAGAAGGAAGCAGCCATAAGGCTTCTCCATTGTTCTTAGGGTCATAGGTGATGAAAAACCTTAGAAATGGCTTAATAGATAAATGTTTTGGAGACAAAAGCCTATAATGAAAGAAAGGCAAACAGAAACCACCGATTCACTTTTCTATTTTTGGTATAAACGAAAAATTATATAGACTAGCGTTTTAAAGAAACAAAAATAGCAAACTATAGTAGCTAATATAGATTTCGTTGACAACGTCTCTAGAAGTTTTGTTTATTCCAACTGATATCTAAACAACCGACATTTTTATGGACTGTGAAGGTAAAAAAAAACTCTTTCTTAGTGTTGTGAACATATTTCTTTGTCACCATGCATGATGGAAACTGTTTCTATTTAAAATGGGATAAATTAGACTAAAAAAAAAAACACAACATCAGAAGCCACATATACGAATTTTGTAAAGGCAGCACTAGTTCATCACAACCTCCTAATAACTTGAAAAAAATGAAGAGCAAAAGAAAAAGCCACTTGATCCCAATTCTAGTTATATTGATCAGCTTATACTACTGTCCTGTCTCCGCCATACCACGTCCACCGCAACATGGCCAGGTCCATTTCGTGCTGGTTCATGGGGCCGGTCACGGGGCTTGGTGCTGGTATAAACTCATACTAGTATCAAAATCTCAAGGCCACAACATAACTGCGGTCTGACTTAGCGGCATCCGGGATCGATCTACGTCGGGCTGAGACTCTCTGGTCGGTCGACGAGTATAGTGGCAGTTGATAGGCCTAATGGAGAGTCTAAGTGAGGGTGAGAAGGTGATTCTGGTGGCAAATAGTTTTGATGGGCTCGCTATTTCCAAGGCCATGGAGGTCTTCCATGATAAGGTTCATATGGCTATTTTCGTCACTGCCCTAATGCCTGGCCCGACCTTCAATTACACTTTGCTTTCTCAAGTGGTATGATACTAATTACATACTTGTTCACTTCAAGGGTAACATTGATCGTTTTAGTTCTAAGAAATAATAATCCTCGTTTAGCACTTGTGTTTATTTTCTTCTTCAACAATTCTAAACTTTTTGTAAGTTGGTGAGATGGCAAGCACCACAAGTGGACTTGAAGTTTGTATTTGGAGATGGTCTTGATAAACCTCCTACAGTTTCCATTGGATACCCACTTTTTTCCATTGACTATTTATAACCTTAGTCCTAAAGAGGTACACAAACAGAAAATTTATTAATAATTATCTCATTTTTCATTTTTTCTAAAGCTTATATTGATTACGACGTTTGGACTCGTACCATGTATAATTGAAGGACGTGGAATTGGCGGGACTATTGATTCGGCCACAACGATAATTCAGCAACGAAAATATAGATACAAGTCTTGTGCTCACGGCCGAGAGACTCGGGTCGGTTAATCGGATATTTGTAGTGTCTGATAAAGACAAGTCATTGATGAAAGAGTTTCAGCTCTGGATGATCAAGAACAACCCTCCTAGCCACGTGGAGCACATCCAGGATTCTGATCATATGGTCATGATTTCTAAGCCGTCAGATCTCGCCGATCGTCTTTTGTCATTTGCTAAGAAGTTCGCTTGAAGAACATATCGATTTTACATTTTGTTTTTCTTACGGTTGATCATTCTATTCTCATGTTGCCCAACATTGTGTGTACTTCTATTTTCATCACTTTGTGGTTGGCCAAAAATAAAATCATCACTTGAAGTTGGTTTGACTTTTCAACATTAGCAACTCCAACTAAACTATTTCATAAAACTATAATCAAACTAAGTTTTTTTGTTATAATCAAACTAAAATCAGATGAACTTGGACATGGTTACATATTTCATCTGAGACCTGAATTCGTGTCAAGAACGTAATCATGATTCAAATACAGTTCTAAGTGTTTGACACATGTTTTTAGAAACCAATTAACTTAATTCACACACACCTCACGATTCTCACCATTGTTTCTCCATATGACTTGATAATATTTCTTTCTGCGTACAACTTTAATTATTTTTCGCAATCTCTCCTTGCAATAATGGAGAATTATTTTCAATTTTTCTTTGTAAGTAATAGAGTAGAAATTCTGGAAGGCTTAGTATATATATCATATGATATCGAATATAATTGTAGCGGCAATTTTTTTTTTCAAAGTTGTGATTAATTAGTAGCTTCAAAGGATCTTTAAGAAAGTTAAAGCAATTAATACTCAAAATTTTGATAACTCTTCATGATTCTTTTGGTTATACTTATACACAAATCAACAACTCCAAAACGGCACATGGCTCGAGAGAAAAACTAAGCAAACAAAAAAAAAAGCTCATCACATGAATCCAACAAGAGGAATGGGAACGGCGGCGTAACTATTCCGGTGACCATCATGAACTGCCGGAAGTGCCGGCGGGGACTTACGGAAAGCTTCTTCTACTGATTCAGCCACGTTGGTGACAAAAACGACGGCAATCTTCACTAATTCGATGCAAATCTCCAGCTTTTGAGACACCATATTGTGTCTGATGTATATATAGGGGAAAAAGAAAACTGTATTTACTTCCTCTTTGGTTTGTGTTTAACGCTTTTGAGGTATGTAATTCTTCTCTCTATATTTTCCGCGTCTCGAGATCTCTCGTCTTTGTGATGTCTTTACTTGCAAAAGCCGAGCTATATTTATACACATTCACGACGACCCATACAATTATTCGTATCGAATATGGTAAAAGTTAATAATTGGTTGATTGATATGCCACGTGGCATTTGGTTCGCTAGCAGTTTTTCTCGGAAGATGCTTTTGTTGTGCTTTGGTTTACACGAAGAGCCAATATTCTTTGGGGGCATTTCTTTACTTGCATGTGTAGATATATGCCTAACGTTACTATTAACGCATAGGGCATATATAATATATTCTATATCGACAAAAGTACATGTATTATATATATTTTTTTTGTCAACATGCATATTCTATATATATGTGTATGTAAATATATATCCTTATCTTAGATACGAGCATGCAAAAAAAGATTGTACGTACGATTAAAAAGAGGAATATATATATTTAGCCATATTCGATCACGAAGTTTTAAAATATGTATATAATAGCTAAAATCAGGATATTTATCAACGATAGTTAGCTATAGTAATCCCCTAAATCTAAAATTAGAGAGCTTTTCCTATAACCAACTTTTCCTGAAGTCTACAAATGGGTTTGTTTTATAGGTTAAGATTCAAATAAAGAGATCGTTTAAATGGTAACATGTCCATGAATATAATCCACGTGAAAATGTATGTTAGCTACAATATTATTTAAATATATAATTTATACACGGTATATCTATACATATATAATAATAATAATAACATACCGGATTGGTTGAATATGGATCAGGATGAAAACTTTGCACCAATAGGACACGAGGACATGTTGTTTTTTTATTGAATTTTTAATAATTATTCTGACTAACTTGCGTGGATATGCTAATTACAAAACTTCATATGTTCCCCTTTGCAGTGTAAGGCTGACTAAGATCTTTGATTAATATAAACATACATACACATCAAATGATGCAAGTTGATACTTTATTATGAGGAATCAAATGGTCCTCAATACAAAAGATCATAAAGTGTTGATCATAAAGTGCATAAGATAATGATTATTAATTATTTATTTGTTCTCGAATGATTGGTAGTTGTTTATTACATAAAGTGGAATCTGTATGTCATTAAATTTGCGATATTTGCAAATAATATCCAAATTCATATTCAAATCTAATCTAAAACCAAACTTCTCCAATTGAAGAAAACTATAATAAAATCCAAACTAAACGAAAAACAAATAGTTTTATTTCACTGTGACCAAATTTTCCTAAATTCAGCTAAAACATTCCCTAACTAAACCATAAAAAGCAAAGTGACCCTAAAAAAGAGAATTAGGGGTTTTAAATAGCAAATCAAAGATCGGGGTGATTAAGTAATTTGACTTAATTCGTGGGATAGAAATTAAAATCAATAGAGTAGTCGATGGGACGTAGCACCAAACACAAAAAGTTGCATAAGTGAGAAAAGTTATGAGTGGTGTCAAGATTGTTGCGACTTGCAAGGAGCATCTAAACTATTGTTTCTTAAACTTTAAGCTTCAAGCCTTAATTAAACAAAGCACCAAAATTAGTTAACCATATGTTCTAAGAGCCCATGAGACACATGCCACGTGTTTTACTCGTAGTTGTTGAAGTCCCTCCTACTTTTATCTTTCAAGATCAGACTTAATGTTGTGTCTAGAAGCAAGTGATGAGTATTTTAAATTTAGTACCTAAGAAAACATTTTAAAAAGTAACCAATAGACAATACAGAGAATCTCATTTCCAGATTCTAACACATACAACATGATGACTACTACATCAAGAAAGTGGAAAATCACAAAGTTTTAAATTTGTTTCTTTAGTGGTTACCTTAGTAATTTGATCGTCAAATTATTCAGCCTACCTAAATATGGGCTACTAATAATTGGCGACGATAATATTTGCTAAAATGTCATTCATGTTAGTATGTAGTACATTTTTATTTCAAAATATGTTATTTTCTTAAAAGATAAAAGAGTAATCATACTAACGAACCATTAACTTGTATTAAATGAAATAAGTAAATTTGAAAAACACTTAACTTGATGCTGTTTTTCCAAATATCATTCTATATTATTAATCAGCTTCTTGTTTTTCTCTAAATAACACGCTGTCTAAGAAAATAGCACTTACATAAATATAAAATTCATAGTTATTTACATAGTAATTTGATTAAATAAAATAAAATTCAGAGCTGTTTAGCTAATTAAGTAAAAAATAAATGCATGAAATGTTTCACTGAAAGACATGCTCAAGCGAAGAGAACCTTGACCTCACAATGTTTGTTTAGCAACTTGGATATGAGATGATGCAGAATGCGTGTTATATTACATGCAACATGAAATTGGATTTCATATTCCAATAACTCTAAAGTCTAATATATACAATAAATAATATGGATTACGGATACGTAAGAAAATCTTGTGATGCATGACGACCTTTAACGACCATATCTTCATTTTTGATTATTCTTCATTTTTGTAAACTAATGAAGAACATAAAACAAAAACTGATGACGATCGTATGTATGTTTTAGCTTTTTGTTCTGTTCCACTATCAAACCAATTAATCAATTACATATTGATAGGTATACAAGTATGTATAAACAATAAATTTCAATTGCAAATATGCAAGGTAGTGATCAATATTCAGGACCACTAAAGACTTATTTCTCCTCTTAAATAAAACCATATAAATAATTATCAGTAATAGAATAACGTTTTTTTTTTTTTTTGTAAATGATAATCCATTGGATCAAAAATCTAGCAGCCATGTAAGTATGAAATTTAGAACAACTTTTACAAGCATTATAGGAAGCAAATTTTATAAATTTCCACTTTTTGTTGTTGTTGAAATATGTCCATATTGATCGGAGATTCCAAAGTAATCATACTTATATATATAGCCTCCAATTATATGAACATCTAACTTCCTGTCGGAATGATCATCTCTTTCACTTTGAGTAATCTATGTTCAAATACAGAACTTGAGTTGGGTTCTTTCTCTTTCCTTACAATTGCTCTTTTGTTTTAGATGCTGCCTCATTGCTCATAAAAGTTCATACATACAGGCAGTGTCGGCCTGACATTTAAAAGGCTAGACTACTTGCAAAAAATTGGCCATTTTTAAAGACTTTTCAAGCTATTTTTTTAATTTTTTTTATATATAAAAAGGCCTGAGGCCCGTTTATTCAAAAACAATTTGTGGGCTAGAAGCTGGTGTTTGATGTCCCGTGCTTCCAAATAAAGGTTAAAAAAGGGTGTCGATGAAAGAAATTGGTCCGAGAAATTGGATACATATAAAGCCGTTGGGAAAGTATATTTGTTATTCACAAAGCAATATTTGAATTAGAATGGGCCGTATTGCGTATATCCACCTTCTGAGTCGTTGAATATTTTTGAAAAAGAAAAGAGAATACGTTGCTTATTTACGAAAGTACCCTTTCTAAGCTTAATTTATTACGTGAGAAAGCCCTACCCAAATTCAAATTTGAACTCCGCCTCAAAAGCGCAAAACATAGGATGTAATCTCAGCCGTCCATTTTATCATCTGCTTCTTTTACATCGCTTTCTCCATCCTGCTTTACTGCTGAAATCATGAGAGTCTAGAGAGAAAAAGAGGCGAGTGTGAGTGAGTGACTGTGAGATTATATCAGAACTCTTCAGTAGCTCGATAAATTTTGGATTTTGTTGCTCAATTCATTGCACAGGTAAGAAATTTATCTTTTTTTTCAGCTTTAGCTGTGATTCCAAGTTTCTAAATTTGGCATTTGTGGGTGTGGATTTCGTAGATTCTGATTGGCTTTTTCAATCTAATTGTGTGTCAAATTAGGGAATGATGTTAAGGGATACCAAGCTTTCTCGAAGAGATTCCGGCAAGCACGAGGAAATCGAGAATGTCCCTGAAAATCTCCAAGCTTCGTTTTTGTCTCAAACCAGCAACGATTCATCTTCTTCCTCCATTTCTCTATTACGGGCTCCGCTAAACACGATCCAGAATCCGTTGAACAACCCTAAACACGAAAAGGAATCCTGGAGTAATAGGATCGATCGAACTCCGTCTAAGCCTAGAGCCAATAACCCAGATCCAGCATTGCCTTTACGGACGCCTGATAATAAGCACCGTTCGTCGGCCTTCTCTAAAAGTCGATTCGGTTGGGGCGAGAAGTGTGATTCTATCACAAACACGAATGTGGGTTCTTTGAACACGACTCCTCAAACCAGTAGAGTCGCCGGGAGAGCTAATTCGCAGACCAATTCGACTCAGAATACGCCTACTAAGAGCGTTTCTAAGCCTCCGGGCTCTTGTTACAGAGGGAAGCTCGATGGGGCAGGAGCTGCTAGAGCTGGTGCCTACGCCTCGTTGTACAAAGGGTTGTCTAGCTCTTCTGGGCAAGTTTCAGCTGTCGTCAATAGCGTTGAAGTTCCTCACTTTGACCTTAAAGAGGATCCATCTTTCTGGATGGACCACAACGTACAGGTAGCATTTGTTTTTTATGGTTTACTTACTTTTCTTTTGGGGGGGGGGGGGGGGTTAAATTGCATTACTCTTCTTAGTTTTTACTGTCATGTATACATCTAGGTTCATTAGCTGCACCAAGTTGCTTCTTATAATAACTAGAATGTCTAGATTGTTTTCGAGTTTTTAATTTCTTGAACTATAGCATTGGATCATTGATGGGATTTCACTGGGACATGAAAACTTTCAAAATTTTTGGTTAAGTGGCATCCGTTGAATGTAATGCAGATTCTTATACGTGTCCGACCGCTTAATAGCATGGAGAAGAGTATAAATGGGTACAGTAGGTGCTTAAAGCAGGAAAGCTCGCAATGCGTAGCATGGACTGGACCACCAGAAACACGATTTTTATTTGATCACGTGGCTTGTGAGACAATTGACCAGGTAAGACGAAGATCGAAAGTAGAAAATTTGGTTTTATTTTCTTCCGTGAAATCATGTTTTTCTTTTCGCATTCTTAATGTGTAGG
Organism: Streptanthus diversifolius; assembly: GCA_039880935.1. NCBI lineage: Eukaryota > Viridiplantae > Streptophyta > Magnoliopsida > Brassicales > Brassicaceae > Streptanthus > Streptanthus diversifolius. The sequence continues at coordinate 15,096,711 of JAXGFM010000013.1, read as the reverse complement.
AAACCCTTTTTCGGGTTGCCGGTCTGCCCATGGTGGAAAATTGCTTGTCTGGATACAACAGCTGTATATTTGCGTATGGCCAGGTATATTTTCTTCTGTCATCCTGGAGATGAGTTATGAGGAATCATTATTTGAAAATCCTTGCAAGGTTACTATGAGATGAGATGGTTAAGTTTCCAGAGTAGGACCGAGTGGAGACAGCTTCCTTCTTTGGAATTACTTATTATTTTGCCTTCATTTCCTAATTTGTAATCCTTTGTTGGATTGTGCAGACGGGAAGTGGAAAAACATATACAATGCTCGGGGAAGTCGGTGATTTAGAAGTTAAACCAAGTCCCAACAGAGGAATGATGCCACGGATATTTGAATTTTTGTTTGCAAGAATACAAGCTGTAATTCTCTTATGATATTTCTTTTCATGTCTATTACAGACATGATTAACTTTGCTTATCGCGTCTTCCCTCATTGTTCTTGTTCGCAGGAGGAAGAGAGCAGGAGAGACGAGAGACTTAAATACAATTGCAAATGCTCTTTCCTTGAGATTTACAATGAACAGATCACAGACCTTCTTGAACCTTCTTCAACAAATTTGCAGGTAATTTTAAATTATTTTGCTGGTGAAAGTACACAGATACGCAAGGCTCAGGTTTCTAATGTGTTCTCACTTTCTAGCTTCGAGAGGACATTAAGAGCGGTGTCTACGTGGAAAATCTCACTGAGTATGAAGTAGAGAGTGTTCAAGACATCTTAGGGCTTATCACACAGGTTAGTATTCTCGTTTCTCATATATATTTGTTTTATGTTTATTGTTCCTAAAATCTTATATCTGGTATAACAGGGTTCTTTAAATCGAAAAGTTGGAGCCACAAATATGAATAGAGAGAGCAGCCGATCACATAGTGTATTTACATGCGTGATCGAGAGCAGATGGGAAAAAGACTCAGCAACTAATATGCGTTTTGCAAGACTGAACCTGGTTGATCTCGCTGGATCAGAGAGGTAATTATGGTTCTATAGCTTGGTATTTCCTTAGAGACCTCGTCTTAGGTACTACATTCTGTAACAGGCAAAAAACTTCTGGCGCTGAGGGTGACCGCCTAAAAGAAGCTGCTAACATCAATAAATCATTGTCCACACTAGGGTAACCAAGGAATTTTTAAATCCCTTGCACAATTGTTTTCTCAGTTAGTTGTTTTGTTGAATTTTGCTTTTTGTTATGATTGATTTCAGACATGTCATTATGGTTCTTGTGGATGTTGCAAATGGTAAACCAAGGCATATTCCATATCGTGATTCCAGGCTGACATTTCTTCTTCAGGTTAAATCTTTATTCATTGCCTCGCTTCGCTTAAGTGCAATCAATCCTATCATTGGCATTATAACGGCAATTATTCAATTACAGGACTCACTGGGTGGCAATTCTAAAACAATGATCATTGCTAATGCCAGTCCTTCCGTCAGGTATTCTTTCAACGCTAATTGACATACTGTTACATTAACTCATGCAGAGTGTAAAGATCTTCAACTTATTACTTTTTATTGATTGTCACTGGCAGTTGTGCAGCAGAGACGCTAAATACTCTTAAATTTGCTCAGAGAGCAAAGCTAATCCAGAATAATGTAAGTTTGCATTGTTATCTATATTGTAATTGATGAGGGTGATAAATCATGAATAACCTTTGGATAAATATTATGCTTATTCTTTAGGCTGTGGTCAACGAAGATTTTAACGGGGATGTCCTGGAATTACGCCGTCAAATCCGACTTTTAAAGGTGTAAAATTTTGAACTACCACTAGGTGCTCTTTATGTGTAGTTGTAAATAAGCTGAGACAATTTTTTCTGTGTGTGTGGAATAGGAAGAGCTTTCCCTCCTCAAGCGCCAGAACATCTCCAGGGCATTGTCATTTGGATCAGCAACAGCCAATTTTGCAGAATTCCAAGTCGATTCTCCGTCGAATGAATTGCACGACACAGGACATCAGCAGGCTGGTAACTCACTTGTGTATGAATCTGGAGGCTGTGTAAGGATGTCTAGAAAGCAGGTATACTAACTTTGGAATTTTTTATCGTTTATTAGGCTTTATTGAGGATCCATATGACTCTGCCTTGTGATTCCGCTAAAACTCTATATATATGTATATGTATATCAGTTGAAATCTTTGGAGACAACACTTGCTGGCTCATTGAGAAGAGAGCATGTGGCTGATGCTTCAATTAAGAAGCTTGAAGCTGAAATTGAGCATCTAAACCGTTTGGTAATTCATTTTGACCTACACTGCTCCCATTCCCACTTATGTCTTAGAGCTTGAATCAATTTATGCCAATATATTATTTAGGTTCGACAGAGAGAGGAAGATACTAGGAGCACAAAAATGATGCTCAGGTTCCGAGAAGACAAGATACAGAGGCTGGAATCACTTCTTGGCAACCATACATCTGCAGATTCTTTTTTGTTGGAAGAGAATAACGTGCTAACAGAAGAGATTCAGCTGCTTCAAGCTAAAATTGATAAAAATCCTGAATTGACTCGCTTTGCCCTGGAAAACATAAGGCTTCTGGACCAACTTAGAAGGTGATATTTGTTAAAAAGCGTCTAAAGCTGAAATAAGAGAAAATGTGTGTGCCATTTTTCTAAGCTTTGTTATTATGGTACTTGCAGATTTCAAGAGTTCTATGAGGAAGGTGAGAGAGAAATTCTACTGGGCGAAGTCTCGACTATCCGAAACCAGGTGACTCTAGTTAGCACAGTATCCTGCTATGGAATCATTCTTTTTTCGTTTGCAATGCCATACTTAACTCTATCTATTGATTTGCAGCTCGTCCAGTTTCTTAATGAAAACTCTGACCGGCAAAAACATCCTTGTGATGTAATAGAGCCACAGGTAACATCTATCATCCTCTTTACATATGTTTAATTATCTCTTAACATCCAGACGGATTGGGCTTCATTGTTTGCGTGCCCATTAGTCTTGTTGTACACTCTATTTTGTTCTAAAAGGATTTTGGGTTTTCTATGGCGCAGGATGCATTACGTATTAGCAAAGAAAATTATGCTCTACAAGAGGAGGTTGGTTCATTTCCTTGCTCAGAATTCATTCTCCTGTTTTCTTTCTATTCTACCATTTAATCTCAGTTTCTTGATTTCTTTTCCATCGCAGCTAAAAAAGACCTCTAACGAGCTTGAAAAATGCAGAAGTAACCTTGGTTCTTGCCTGGAAGAGAATGCAAAGCTTAGTAGGTTAGTAAATCTGATTGACGATTCTTGTATGTTTCCTTGTAATATGGCGAAAGGAGTTTCATTTTCTCCATAGCCGTGATAAGTCTTCTCGCACATCTTCTGCAGAGAAATTCATGATATACAGGCTATGGTCAGCGATATCAGAGCTTCCACACCTGATGAACATACCATTATGAACAAACAAGAGGTCTGCGCACAATAAGAACAGTGTGGTTTTACTAATCTACACAACCATCTGTGATATTGTTTCTGCACGTTACCCTTGAGCGTTCTCACTTAACGGTTGACTATTGCCAAAACATTTCAGGCCCAGTTACGAACTCAAATTGTTGAGCGGCCCGAAACACTTGCTGGTGAGCAGGTCAACCATGTAGAAGAAATCATCAAACTGCAGCTTGATTTGGATGTACTGAAAATTATACTCGATGAGGAAAGAACACTACGTGGTGAGACGGAGGCACAGGCAGTTCGCTTGAAACTTGATATTGTAGAGTTGAAGAGCCAACTATTTATGTTAAGCAAGCAGCAAGAAAGTGTAAACAGTGAGCTGGGCGAGACAAAGTCTGTAGTTGAAGCTCTCGAATCACAAAACATTATATTGATCCAAGAAGCAGTAGAGTTGAGGAGAATAAAGGAGAATTCTATTGAGCTTTTACAAAAGCAAGAGCTTGACATCCCAGCAATGAAGTCCAAACAGTGCAATGAGTTCAAAGATAATCCTGCAGAGGAGAATGCAATTAAAACGAAGTTCAAGAAAATGCAAGCATCTCTGGAAAAAGCTAAGAGGTTGAACATGTTGTTCAAGAATGATATTGCTTCTAAGGCATGTGGAGATGAAGAAATGGACGAAGTTCACAAGCAAGCCGAAGCTGAAACTGCCGAGGTGATTGTCTGTTTGCAGAACGAGCTCGAAGTTCTTCAGAAGGAGGTTGATGATTTCCAATCAAAAGAAAACGTGATTGAAGAGCAGGTAAAAATTTTGGAAACTCGGATGGAGGAGCTGCAGGATAACTTGCGAGATATGACCAAGGATAATGAGCAGTTGCAAGAAAATCTCAGAAGCAAGGAAATGGAACTACAGATCATATCAAACGAAATGGAACTTCTCACATCTGAGCTTGAAGAAATTCTGATGGATGGGAATGAAGGCCTTACAGATGCATGTTACCAGGCTGATCTAATTTCGGGTTCCTTTCCAGATAAAAGGATATGGATATCTGAACAGGTTGGAGGGTTAATAAGAACAATTTCTGAGAGGGAATTAATGATCGAAGATCTTGAAAGCTGTTTAGAGGATGCCAATAAAAAGCGGTGTGATATAGAATCCATGTTGAAGTCTCTTAGACGGGCAGCATTAGTAATGAGTGAAGCGCAGCAGAGAGAGTACGAGGAAAAGGAGACACATGTTCTCCTCTTGAAATCGCAGTTGTGCACAAAAACCGAGGCCATATCAAGGCTTCTAGAGAAGCTGAAGATGGCTGAAACTTGGATTTATGAAGCATCACATTGTGCAACAGCTTCTCTAGTAATCGTCAACAGATATTCTGAGGTAATCGAATCCCATGGTTTTGAGTTGAAGCAAAAGGATCTCCAGCTTGAGGAATCTGCTGGAACAATTCTTTCTCTGAAGAAAGAAGTACAAGATCTGGAAGCAACCTGTGAAGAATTTAGAAGCAAGCTTCTGGAGGAAGAAAAGAATGCTTCTGCTATAGAACGAAAGCTTGAAGAAATTGAGGAGACTGGCATTTCAGCCATGAAAGAGAAGCTTTCTGAGCTTAAGGGTGGCGTATCTGGACTGAGATCATGCATAGACATGTTTCAAAAACATGAAAAATACACTGAGGCAGAGAATTCACTAGGGTCTCCAGCCCACTGTAGTGAAGGACAGGTGAGCTGCAAGTTTTCTTATTTTAGTCATCATGGCTTATTATGAATTGTAGTGTTCATAGTCCTTTACTGGAATTTTTTTCATACAGGAAGTTGGAAGGAATGTAGTTGTCTCGTCTTGCATAGATAAGTCTCCAAACAACAATTATACGGAGTCCATGAGAGTTAGCAGCAAGGTGTCTAGTGAGAGAGGTAAAGTGATTATACTGCTAAAGCAAGAAATGGAATCTGCTCTTGTAAGATTAAAGGAGGTTCAGTTTGAGATGGCCAGACTCCAGGATGAGAAGGAAGAGCTAAAGGCGTCTGAGAAAAGAAGCTTAAGCAACTTGAATGATCTTGCTGCACAGTTTTGCAACCTTGAGACTGTGATGAATAGCATGGAAGAACTAAATGAGCACAAAATGGAAGTCACAGATCATAAACTTAAGGCAAGTAACTGTTTATCCTTCGTGGTTTCAATTTTTCTGTTTCTCATTCTGAGACATATGAGACTGTGAATTTTTAATTTCACCTACTACAAACTCTCTCTCTCAGATGTTATGAATTTTCTCTCTTTTTTTTCCTGAAGTTCCTAAGTTATTTTACAGACTTTGGAGCATGAATTTGCTAAGATGAAGCTAGAGGCTGACCAGGGATATGCAGAAAAATTATGCGTTGTTAAGAAATTTGAGGAGGCTCAAGGGATTATTAAAGAAGCAGATATCACGATCAATGAGCTTATAATAGCGAATGAAACGATGAAACTTGACCTGGACAAACAGAAGAAAAGGGAAATCAGCTTGGTTGGAGAGAGAAACGCCTTAGTTGACAGACTGCAAGAGCTAGAATCCATAAATGTCAAAGAAAACGAGAAGGTTGAGTACCTTGAGAAGCTATTCGAGTCAAGTTTGATGGGTATCGGAAATCTTGTCGAAGAGCTGGAAACTGTTGTCAGAAAACTACAAGATGATTCATCTGAAGCCTTGACTGGCATGGCCAATGATGCATCTGAGTTAAAGTCTTGGGTTTCAGAAACAAAGGCAGCTAGGTCGTTCCTCGAAGATATCTGGTCAGAAATAATCATGAAGGACTGTGCTCTCTCAGTTCTACACCTATGCCATATGGGGGTTTTGTTTGAAACAGTTACAGGGATCAATACCGAAAATAGTCTGCTTCAACGTGGTCTGTGTGAATCAAACTCTTTCATAGCCGGATTAAGAGATAACAATCTCAGGTTAAGAAGGGAGCTTGAAATGTTTACAACTCTCAAGGGTAAACTATTAGCTGATATAAAGAATGGTTTTGAGAGACTTTCAAGAAATGAAGAAGCAACTAATCTGCTTACTACAAAACTAAGCAATTTTGAGAAGAAAATTTCAGGTTTACAGTACCAAGAGGAGCTGATGTTGCAGAGATCTGACAGAATTGGGTCTCAGCTTGATATTTTAATGAAAGAAATAGATTTGAGCAATGGGAACCTTGCAGAAACTCTGTTGGAGCAAGAGCTGCATCTGAATCAGAAAGATGATTTCTTTGACACTGAAGTTCAGCTTTATTTAATGGATCTCTGCTCGAAGGATGTTGAGTCACATGTTTTGTCTCTGACAGTAAAGGAATATTCTTCTTGTCTCGCCGTTTTGGATAGAGAGCTTCTTGATCATCAGGCCATCCTTGAGGATCTTAAAGAGAAATTGTTTGTTTCCCAGGTGGAGAGTGAGCTCAAAGATCTCTGTCGGGTTGATAACAAAATGGAGACCGTTTCAATGAAACAAAAGCTGATTGAAGCACAAGGAAAAATCAAGGTTCTCTCGTCAGATCTTAATCACAGTGTGCAAAAAACCGTCGAAATGGATGAAGTAAATAAGGTTTTTGGAGAAAGAGTCTTCTACTTGGAGTCTCGGGTTTCTGGCCTACAGAAAGATTTAGCGATGAAAGCTTCTGAACTTTACAGTCTCCAACATTCCCAGTCGATCACTGCAGAAGAATTGGATATCAAAAAAAGGGATATACAAGTTTATGCTGATGCGATCAGTGCGTTGAAGAATGAAAACAGCTTCCTTAAGAACAAGTTTATACATTTCGTTGAAGATCAGTTAAAAGCATTAGATGTCACGAGCTTAAACGTTGCCAAATTTTCTGAAGATAGCATGATACTGGAGAAACTAACCAGGGATGGTCTAGTTATTTCTGATAGAATGTTCGGACTGATATGTGAAAACGCCAATAGGGCTTCGGAATTCGCAGATACTGTTCAATCTTTGCAGATTGATGTACAAGACTTGTTGTCCAAGAATCTGAATCTCCAGGATGAGCTTTTGAGAAAGAATGATGTTCTAAAGGGGTTGTCTTTTGACCTCAGCCTACTACAAGAATCTGCTTCCAATTCCAGGGACAAGAAAGATGAAACAAAGGAAATCAGGGTTCATGTTGAATCTTTAGAAAAGACACTAGCTTCGAAAACCTCTGAACTAGAAGATGCTGTTTCTAACGCCCAAATGCTTGAAGTTCAGCTGCAAGAGAGCAAAGAAATTATCTGCAACCTTGAAACGGATGCTGAAAAGGTAAGGCAGTGCCAACAACAGTTGTCAGCGGAAAATAAAGAAATTAGAGCAGAAGCTGAAGATCTCTTGGCAGAAAAAAGCTCTCTACAGGAGGAGCTGTTCCAGACAAAGAAGGTATCGGAGAGCATGGAGAAGGAGCTCTTTAATCTAAGAAATGCTCTCGGAGAATTGAATGATAAAGTTGAGTTTACCCAGAGCAAATTAAGTGAGATCATCGATGACAGGGATAATCTCCAAGATGAGGTTTTGTATCTGACAGAAGAACTCGGGAAAATGAAAGCGGAGGCTAAAGAATTAGAAGTTAGGTACATAGAAGCTCAAGAGGTAGACAACAACACCGTTAGACTTGACAAAACATGTCCATTTCTCAATCCTTTTTGCTATGCTTACTAAAATTCATTTCTCCTTTTTTCACAGATTTCTGAATCAAGAAAGATATATGCCGATCAGAGAGAAGAAGAAGTGAAGTTATTAGAGGGATCAGTTGAGAAGCTTGAGTATACTATCAATGTACTTGAAAATAAGGTTAGAACTAATCATCCTTTACTATGTAACTGCTTATTTAGTCGTTACTTTTCTGATCGAGGCGTATTTCAATAGGTTAACGTTATCAAAGTTGAAGCTGAAAGACAGCGTCTGCAAAGGGAGGAGCTGGAGATGGAGCTTCATACCATACGCCAGCAGATGGAAAATGCTAGAAATGCTGATGGGGAAATGAAAAGGTTAATAACAATTAAGCAACATAAACTGGAATATGTTTCAAGCAACTCATTTCTTTATTTTTTGTGTGGTTAAAGAATTTTAGATGAAAAGCATATGGATCTTGAGGAAGCTCATAAGCATATAGAAGAGCTTGAGAGAAATACGGCTGACCAAAAGACCGAGGTAACAATATATGCTATTTGAAAAGTGATGGATTCGTAAGTCAGTCTTCAAATTTTTGATGATATATGTATGTTTACTCTGCAACAGATTACACAGCTCAGCGCGCATATCTCGGAATTAAATATGCATGCAGAGGCTCAGGGTAGAGAATACATGCATAAGGTAAAGATGGTTCCTAATAGATTGACTAGCTTCAATTAATTTTCCAAAAGACTGGCGTTACTTAGACTGTTCCATTCCAAATAGGTTAAGGAATTAGAGGCAATGGCTGAGCAAGTAAAACCAGAAATTCATGTTTCTCAAGCTATGGATTCTTCATTGAGTAAAGGTTCGGGAAAGCCTCGGGGTTCTGGCTCTCCTTTCAGGTGCATAGGGTTGGGAATTGCGCAACAAATGAGATCTGAGAAGGATGAGGAGCTTGCTGCTGCAAAGCTACGAATTGAGGAGCTTGAAACTGTAGTTGCAACCCGGCAGAAAGAGGTAACTAGTTGAAAGTGTTGTATTAAAACGTTTGGCATCCACATAGTATTTATTTTTCTTGGCGTATTTCTGCTCCCAGATATTTTTATTGAACTCAAAACTCGCCAAGGTGGATAGCATGACCCATGATATTACTCGAGTTATGCTGGGACTCAAACAGAATTGTGCAGTAAGTAACTGTTTAACTTACTTTGTGCCCATGTTACATTAGTTTTTAAATGTTTCTCTGCTCTTTGTAACTGAAGTATATTCAGTCAATGACCTCTATTTCCTATTCTGATTTTTTTCAGTCATTATTGGATAGTCAGCAAGTACTGAAGATAGCAGAGATGCTTCAACGTTATAGTTCAGATTCGCGAGAAATGGTATTTTTCTTTGAATTGCCTCCAGGAAGAATGATTAACGTTGGTCATACTAAAATCAATAATATCTTGTCTGAAATTATCCGTATATAGGATTTTGAAGTCTCTCAGCTCAAGCAGCAACTCAATGAATATAATGAGGAAAGGCAAGGGTAAGCAAGTGATTTACTCTGTCAAGTTTTCAAATGGAGGAGATAGGTTTGGCTGCTTCCAGATGTTCTATCATAGTTTTCTTTATAATATCTTGATGCAGATGGATAGAGGAGATCGAAGGAAATCAGACTGATTTAGTTACTGCACAGATAGAACTAGAGGAATATAGGCAGCATGAGCAACTGCTCAAGAAAGAAAACGAATTCCTGAAGGTTGGAAAATTAGGAACATTGGCACTCCAATACTATTACGCATTGTACAAAGTAAATTCGTCGTCACAGAAAGTATCTAAATCTTTTGACTTTCAACAGAAGGAGAATTTTAGTCATAAAAGAAAAGTAATGGAACTTGAAGGAGAAGTGAAGAAGCTTTCGTCCCAGCAAAACCCTGAGTGGAGAACTCGTGATAATTTTCGAATCAAGGCAAGATGCAATTTCTAACTTTCAGTACTTCTCTGTGCATTTCTTTTATCACTTTTCTTTATTCTAGTACTGATTACACTTTTATATATCTCTTATCATATCCAACAGGAAGAAAATAATGTATTAAAACTTCAGCTTGATGAGCTCAATCTGAAGTTACGACGGGCAGATGTAAATATTTCTCGTGCCAAAGAAGAGCTTGCTTGGTACCGAGCATCTTCCGGAAAGAATCAACATTCAAACTTTGACAAGATACATCATTTAAGCACCAAACTGAAGGAAACCGAAGAGGATAGACTGCAGCTGGGTACGAAGCTATTATTTCTCTCCACCAGTATCCTAAAGGTAAGATAACAACATGGTTTTTCAGTGTAGTAAGTTTTGCAATTTCGATGATCTGAAACTACAAAACGGGTTGTTAACGTAATGCATTCTAAACATCTTTGTATGGATTCAAATTTCCCTCAGGCAGCAGGTGTAACAGGAGCAGATATCACAGACATAAACCCTGAAGTTGCTGAAGAGGCACTTGAACAGCTCAAGACAAAAGTTGGTTTACTTGAAAGTGAATTGCATCACTTTAGATTAAAGGTAAGATATAGTTCGATTTGAAGCTTTGATCCCGTAGCTTTTCGCAGATAAATTCATAAGAGAGGTTTGTGAAAATTTGGATGCAGGGAAAATCAAAGAGCAGAAGAAGTAGAAATCCTGAGAGGAGGATGCCTTCCATGCCTTCGCCTCGAAGATCATGGAGTCAGAGTCCAAGAAGGATGTCTCAGGCTCCTTTTTTCACTTCTTTAGACAGGTGAAAGAACGATAGGTTTGTATGAGAAAACCCAGTCTATGTAGATTCATGAATGTTAAAATGTAATTTGTAAATCATAGGACACAAAATAGGAAAATGAAAGAGTTTTTTTTCTAAATGAAAAATTTGAAATAAAAAAGGAATGAGATGTGGTTCTTTCCATATAAAAGAAAAAGAGTTCGTGTGCATTAAAGTGAAATACGAAAACCTTAAACAACAATCAAGGAGTTCGTGTACACTTTCTTTCTGGTGCTTTTTTATTTGTTACTTAGTTGATCAATGCAATAATCTTTGGCAGATTTGATGCTACAAGTTTTGTGAAAGCATATAATGGCCTTAGAGCACTTTACCTATATATGGTTCTTTAACCAAGTGAAATTCTTCTTTTCCACTTATCTTATTGTCTATAATACTGAATAATAAAAAGGATTTAAACAATTAGTTTAGTCTCAAAACATATCCATTCTAAATTTGCCACTAAATACCAAAAAGACATCATTTGGAAGAACTCCAAAAGGGTGCACTTGCAAGCAAATCCAGAAACGCCATGCTTACAAGTCTCAAAATCGACACCTTTTAGTCTTTTGATTTACCACTGAAGGCCATGGCTTGTGCCGCCTTTCAAGTCCTGAACCGTCCTCGACTGATCCAAATAAATATTTGTCCAGAAAATCAAACAGACTTTTTGGAGAACTGGGTTTTATCTATGTCAAAACTTCCACCAAAGTCCGCAGCTTTTCAAAGAGGCTTGAAAGTTATGGTTCGGTCTTGATGAAGTGGCTGGTCAGGAGTTTTGAGACCGATATGTCTTCGAATGAATCAACTTCAAAAAGTTCTTTCAGCTTCTCATCACATATGATTCTCCTCTTGTCAGAAGGATCCTAAGTTATAAAAAAGTTGTAAAAAAAAGCAAAAAGGAAGGCAGTAATTTGTAAGAAACAAAAAAACAGTGTAGAGAGAAAATGGCACACCTGAAGATCATTCTGTTTTATGTACTCCGACAATCTGTTTACCACATCTGCCCTTGACAAACAGCTTTCTCCATCACCCAGGAACTTGACAAGAGCATCTGAAAGTGGAAGGGGGGCAAGAAGACCACAACCTTCCTTCTGTGGCTTTTTATCATTCTCGTTCAGTTCGTCATTCTCTGTGTCTGACCGAATGTATGTGCTTTGTTTATACCTTGATGAAAAAGGGGAAAAATTGAAATTCATCTAGCTTTCTTACCTCCGTTGTCTGTTTCCATTTTTTGCTTTCCATTTTTCGGGGAGCTAGAGCAACCTGATTCGCCTAAACCCGAGACAAATAACAATTAGTATATGGTAAAAAGCCTCGACCCGGAAAAGCTGGGATTCAGTCATAATATACCTGCATTATCCTCTAAAGGCCATATGTGCTTGCTTAACTGTTTACTCATTTGAAACATATTGATGGACTCGACAGCGAACAGAGATCGCAATGATTCGTCGCAGATTATTGTGCGTCCATCCTTCGGATCTTGCAAATTGTTCTCCTTTATGTACTTCCAAAGCATTTTAACAACCTTCATTCACAACACAAAATGTCAAAAAAAGGGAATTGGTTAAGAAAAACTTAGATAAGTAACACTGAAACTTAGGCTCAGAGCTTGAGTTACAGGAAGAAGAAAAGTTGGTTCACTTGAGTGAGCCATGTACCTCTGTCCTAGCTAATGCTGTCACCCCAGTAAAAGCCTGAAGCTCTGGCGAGAGGCTGCAAACTTTGGTAAACCCACCTCCTCCTTTTCTCTTGGGCTTCTCCGCGGACTTGGCTGGCCTATTTGATAGCGCAAACTGAGTTAATAAGTAGCGATAACTAGCTGGATAATACTAGGATTGGGAGAGAAACAGAAAGCTAACTTTTTTCTCTTGCGTTTCCGCAAACTCCTAACTTCCTCTTCACTTTCTTCTTCATTATCCTCTTCCACTTCTTCGTTTTTCTCCCCCTTCTCGTCTCTTTCCCCTGATGCATCACCTTCTTCTTTCACAGTGGTTACACACCCTGAGAAAAGGAATCAATACATAGTACTTGGTCTCCTGGTGGATAATACAAAATCAGGAATTGCTGGGATAAAAAAATTAGTTCCCCCTAACATAAAAACCAAAGTATTAAACCCAACAGTTGATTAACAGATTTCCACACAATTAAACATGATTGATTAATCTCTACAGCCGAGTACTTGGTTTCAGACACATGATCTTAATTAGCCAATCAAGCTATTTAAGTATTTAAGACCAATGGCTGACTGAACAGAAAGACTCTTGATATATAAGATATCATACACTTTGATGTGGTTGTGTAACAGATGTATTAATTCCACAAAGAATTGAGGAAGACATTCTAAAACGATTATCATAAACTCTACTGTATCGAATTTAGTTAATATCCTATAAATTACGAATGTAGTATTATGACAAGGAAAGTACCATCTCCATCACCCAAGGGCCAAATATGCTTCGATAATGCCTTGCTCATTTGAAACATATTAATGCACTTTACATTGAACAACGAATGCAACGACTCGTCACACAGTATCTTCCTTCCGTCCTTTGGGTCTTGCAATTTGTTCTCTCGGATATAGACCCACAATCTCTTCACAACCTCAGTTCGAGCTAACTGAGATGTTCCAATGAACTTCTCAAGTTGTGGAGAAAGCTGACATACTTTGGTAAATCCACCACCACCTCGTTTCTTGGCCTTTACTGGCCTAACACATAAAACACAACATCAACAAAGTTAATCTCTCGTCGTTAACAACTAACATCAAACTAATTAATTACTTGAACTCAGTTCTAAAACGGACATTAAATCCGTTTAAGCTATGCATATTCAGCAAGTGGTCATTAATTAGGACTTTGTCGGAGACATTTTGATTGCCTCGATAAAAAATGCTAAAGTTTTCTTTGTATGATCTTCGATTCACTCATAGATAAATTCTATAGAAACTCCAATTTCACAGAAACGATGACCAGTACCAGAGAAATTACCGTTCTTCCTTCTCCTCATCGCTTTCACTACCATGGCCGTCTTCGTCTTCTTCAATTTCCGCCTCGGGCTTGATCATTTCATCAGTGTTATTGTCTTCTTCTGCCTTAGGGCTATCTGCTTTGTCTTCTACTCCGCCATTGCTCTCGAGGAAAGCATCGATTTGATCTCTGATGAACGCCTTCTTATCTGTCAAGTCGACACCGAAATCCGCCTCCAGCTGACGACGGACGCTTGCCGGAGTCGCCGTTTCAAGGTCGGAGCTACGGAGAATTTCTCGGAGTCGGGTCACGAGGTCCAAGTCGGAAACCATTTTTTCCGTTACTGAGAAAACCAAAAAAAAAAAAAAAAGGAAACGGCTGATGAAAAGGAAAACAATTCTTGAGGTGGAACTGAAAACCAACGAAAGGGCATATTTGGGAATTCGATTAATGGTTCCTTCGGGTTTAACGGCGTCGTTTAGATCCTAACTTTCGGCTTTTTTCGTAATTAATGCGCAGACCATAGTTATAATAAACTGACAATATAATTATGACATAACTCTAAATTAAACACGTTTTATGGTAATTTCACTAATCTGTTTCTGACTGTTTGTGAAAAAGTTAATATTTTTAACTTAAATAAGTTTCATCAACCAAAAAGAGAAGTATAGTAAAGAGATTTCTTTAAAAATCATATATGCCGGAGGAAGAGTGGACCACATATGTATAATCATGAAACTTGCCACAAGCACCACAAATATCGATGCAAATACAACAAGGATTGGGGCGGGCAACAAGGTTTAAAGCAATAAGGATTTATGCCACAAGGATTAGGGCAACAAGGATTAAGGAAACAAGGATTAGGATTAGGGCAACAAGGATTAAGGAAACAAGGATTAGGGCAACAAGGATTTCTGCTACAAGTTTTAAGGCAACAAGGATCAGTGAAAACGCAAATGCAAATGCAACAACAAAAGCAATTGAGTCGACAGCTAATGATGATGCAAATGCAACATCAACAGCAAGAAAAATTACGGCAAATGTAATAAGGATTAGGGCAATGTCCGTTCTCGGTTTGGGTTGATTTTATCAAATGGATTATGGAGACTTATTTATAAATAATATATTCAAGGGATGATATGCGTTTGTGAGATACATTCCGGACGAAAGGAGAGCTAATCGGGTTTATTTTTATTTTTTAAATCTTAAGTGGTAAGCTTGCTTTGATTTTCAGTTAGCAAAACATAATCAACTTTTAATTTTGGTTGTAAGAATAACAAAACTTGAAGGCGTGACCGGGTTAGTAACTTCAAACACTTGGAAATTAAAGGAACAAGTTTTAACTAAATGAGTTTGCAAATAAATTTAGATATGTATCCACGTACGTAACGTGAGATATCAACCCTATTTTGAGACCAAACCAATTATTTTGAGAAATAGTAACCACCCCAAGCTGCCCATTAATCGTCAAGTGGTCACTGTGGTGTTGTGTGTCTGTGTGTGAGAGATGACTGGGGCAAAAAGGAAATAATGTAATTACCAAAAAGAAAAGGGATTAATACTAATAAACCTATAAATACAAGTCGACGGAGGAAAACAAAGAACAAAAAAAAGGCCGGGACCAAAATTAGGGTCTTAAGAGAGATATGTAATTAATTAAAATAATTTATTAATTTTCATTTTTTTCTATTCCATACTTAATTAATACTATAAATGGTATGTTTTTGACAGAATCACATTTCGAAACTCAATTTAAAAAAAAAAAAAAAAATTTACATACCATTCAAATCATACATATTTAAGTTTCAAAATTACAGTGTAGTATCAGAGAGCAATATAGTTAAATAATGTAACTGATTTTTAAATAGTTTTTGAAAAGAGGAAAATGTTTAGAATATAGAGATATGATATTTTTTTTTTCAACTTTGACTGGATCTATGATTGCAAAAGTATTTCTTTCAGTTTGTTTATTTAAGGTTTTATAGATCTCATTTTTTGAAAGAAATGCGTATTTATAAAGAGAAAAAAAACTAAAAATTTAAATATAATTTGAGAAAAAATAGTAAAATACACAGTCAATCCTGGAAGCTTAATTCTCTCGATAAAAATCCATACTTTGCGCCAAAAAACAAGGGTTCAAAAGTTTTTCCATGTTTTGCACAAAAAAAGAAGAGTTTGTGAGAAAAATTAGATAAGAAGAAATCAACTCAAAAGAAAAAGCACAAACAACATAAAAACTACTCAGTATTAATTTTGTTAGATTGGAAAATTAGGTCAAAATATAAAATACCAAAAAAATATTTGTTAGAGATTTTTGCAGAGTGAAGGTAAAATGGCGCAGATGCAGCGAGAAGAGGTAGAATCCGTCACCAAGGAGACGTCGGAGAAGAAATTATTAGACGGAGGAGGCGGCGGATCTTCCGGCCCTCAGGCGTCAGCGTTCAAATTCAACGCTCAGGCACCGGAATTCGTACCGCGATCGCATACCACCGCACCAACACCGCAGATTTCTCCGGTCTCCGGTTACTTCTATCCTTGCTTCCACTACAACGGCGGTTGCATAGGAGGATGCAACGGCAGATCCTGCGGCGGCGGAGGGACCGACGTCGGTTCCCAATCGTCGGATTGGATCTTTGTCGGAGGAGGAGATCCTTCTCAGCATCAACACCTTCACGATCCGGCGGCTGCGTTTTACATTTCGAATCCTGCGGTTCAGTTTCCGGCAAATCAGAACTCGTCTTCTTCGTCGAATAATTTGCTCTCCGACGATCTCGGTCTTAAGATCGTGAAACAGGTTTTTTACTTATTGATTAGCCTTTAAGATAAAAATGATTCTTTAATTTTTTTTTAAAGAAAATCATTATGTCACGACATCAATTTCTTGACTCACAAGAAACCAACTCTTGATTTGAAATTATAGGTTGAGTACCAGTTCACGGACATGAGTCTCCTAGCCAATGAGTCCATATCAAAGCACATAAACAAAGACCCTGAAGGTTATGGTAAGCCCAAATTGGTTCTTATTTACAGTTTTCTAAAAATCTTGTGAAGATCTTTAGAATGTATGTTTTGTTTTCGCATTCATGTCTGTCTCTATTTAAAACTCAGTGCCAATATCTTATATCGCTTCGACCAAGAAGATCAAGGCTTTGACAAGTAATCACCACTTAGTTTCATTGGCTCTACGCTCCTCCTCCAAGCTCGTAAGCTTCTCTCTTTATTCTCATGTTACCACCAAGCTATTAGAAGATCTCGAGTATATATACTGAGAGATTTGTGAAAAAATTAAGGTTGTGAGTGAAGACAGCAAGAAAGTTAAGCGTAAAGTTCCATTTACTGATAGAGACAGAGAGGAATTGCAGGTAATTAATTATCCTGAAAGCCTTCATTATAACCTTCATTATATTTATAATCAAATATATATATATATATATATCAATTATTTCTTGTTTCTGTTTATTGTTTCTGCAGGGCCGGACTGTTGTTGCAGATAATTTGCCAGATGATCACTCTTACCAGAACCTTGAGAAGATCTTTGGAGTTGTTGGAAAGTAAAAAGGCTTTAAAACTCTACTTCATACTTTCACTTAAATATGTATTTTTCTCAAAGTATTAACAAACAACAAGTATTGATTTGTTTCAGCGTTAAAGCGATTCGAATTTGTCATCCTCCAGAATCAAACTCCTCTCGTCCAAAAGGAGATTTCTTGATGAGCAACAAAGTAAGTACCATGATTTTTTTTTCTAGTCATTTCCTCTGTTCTTGAGCTTTTTATGGACTTAAAGAGCTTAATATTCTTGTTGTTTTAATCCAAAGATTCACGCACTTATCGAGTATGACAACAATGTTGTCGCGGATAAAGCTGTGAGTAAATCGTTTCTTTCACACGTTCATCTCTGATCTTAAACTCTGTATATTAGTTTTTTAGATATACCAAATGTGATCCATACCAGGTGGAGAAGCTGAACGATGAAAGAAACTGGAGGAAAGGACTTCGTGTGAGGCTGCTTCTTAGATGCTCGGTAAGTCTCTTATGTTTATCAACCAACATATTTCTCGCAACTCAAAAACCCTCTGATATTAAATTGCGTTAATTTTTCTTTTACAGCCCAAATCAGTTCTCAAGAACAGAAGAAACTTTGATGGCATCCTCATAGATGATGAAACCCCTTCTTATGAATCCGGAGAAGACTCTCCACGTCTCCATTTAACCGAGCAGCAGCTTGATAACGACGTTAGTGTTGCTTAATCCCTTGAAACTAAACCTTTCCGTATATATACAACTTTAAGGAAAAACCATTTCTTGGTGTGCACGTTAGGCTGATGACAACAATCTTGGAGGACTCTGGGGAAAAGGGAGAGGAAAAGGACGAGGACGATCGCCAAGAAGCTATGCGATAGGTGGAGGAGGACGTAGCTTCGGGATCGGGCTTGGACTCAGCCTCGGTTCAATGTCACCGACCCTGGGCTTACACGAATCTTCCTCTCCAAAAACAGCAACAAAGGGACCAAGAATGCCTGATGGAACCAGAGGCTTCACCATGGGACGTGGCAAACCTTCATCAATCTCACTCTCACCTAACAATCTCTAAATAATTCACTACCAACGACGACTAGTATTTATTATTCATATATTATTATTATAGAGGTAAAACCTATAGAATTAACCAAATAATACATGTGACTTGGTTTTTTAAGATATGGATTCACAGAAGCAAGGGCATCACTATGGGATGATGAAGCTATATTATATGAACTACGAAGGCATGGTTAAGTTTTTTGAGGGTTTTTTTTCTTTATACATTTTCTTTTATTTGTTTATTCTCTCATTTCACTACAACAAATTGAAGTTATTGTGACAAAATTTGAGACATAAACTATTTGTCACAAACTTGCGACGTATTAGATACGATATTGTGACCAAATTTTTATGTCATTAATAAATAGTTGTTTTGTCACAATATTATATGACATAATAAGTCGTAGCCAAAACTATCGCAATTAGATATAAGATTGTGAGTTGTGACGGAAATTGCACTGGTAACAATTGTAACGATATTGTGACCCATTTTCGTTGCAAATTACTTACTAATTTGTTACGCAACTGTGAGTCACAGTTTATTACGGTAAACATTACTGATTCTCAGTCTCTAATTGATACTAATCAATGACAAATTTCTTTCGTTGTAAATATTAACGGATTTAGGTATCAAATTCATCGGCAGTGTCAAATTTACTAATGTTTTATGTGTTTTAAAAAAAATTATAAATATTAAATCTAATGAAAGAGGATTTGAAAAAAAATGAAATCCTCTAAAATAACTTAGGATTCTTATTAGATTAGGAGTTTTTTTTTAAAAAAAATGAATTTTAGATTTGATGGAATTTAAATAGAATTTGAAGACTTTAGTGGTAGTTTTGTTAGGATTTTGGTGAGAATTTTGGATATTTGAGATTTTTTTTCTTAACTTCAAAAAATTATTTAAAATTATATATAATTTTTTATTTGTTAACGTTATTTTTTATTAACATGAGAAGAAGATATTGAAAATTTTCAAATTTTGATATTTTTTTATAATTTTGATTTTCAATAAATATTTTTCATATTAAAAGTTTGGATTTCTTAATTTTTAAGATTAAAACTAAAAAAGGAAAAAAATAATTTTAAAAAATCTTCCAAATATCATCATAAGAGATAAGAGATGATATTTATGTTCATTAACTTTAACTATAAATTATTTCACAAATTCTTTCAAATCTCATTTAACAGATTTTATTGATAAAATCCATAATTTCCAATAATTTGAAATTTTATATTTTTTTATAAATAATTAATCCAATGAATCGATATTTTAATTTTTTTTGTAAAAATGCCAAATCTAATAAAAAGGAGGATTTGAAAAATAAATGAAAAGCATCCAATACTCTGGATATCAGCCAAGCTTGCGATTAGACGGATTGGAATCTGAAAACGACAAGATTTGAATCTGTTTAATCGTAATCAAGGTGAATATTTGAGGTTATTATTACTATCAACTGGTTTAGTACTAGTGATAGTAGTTCTTTGGATTCTCGGTGAATTTGAACCTTTGCCTTTTGGAGAGTCGTTTAATCAGTTTTTCTTTTGAATAATCTTGTAGCGTGATAGAGTCATCTAGATTAAGTTTAAACTTTCTTCGGGAAGTTTAGATGGTCTAATTCCTAGGAGAGTTGACTGAATTATACATTCAGTTCACGATCTTTTGCTTTCGGGCAGTGGTTTTGGCGTTGTTTGAGTCTATTTTGGGTTGTTTTTAGCCTATTTTTTAGGTTGTATTAGCCTTTATAAGGTTGTATTAGCCTAATTTTAGATTGTAAAAATGAACCCAATCACTCCTTGTAGTTTTTGGTAAACAGTAAAATAAGTTGGGCCGAAAAGTTTTTGTCCCACATAGGTGATATGTAAGGAAGCAAAGTCCTCAATTTATATGAAAGCCCACTTCGAACTCAAATGAGTTAAACCCAATAATCAGGCATGACAAAATTAATGGAATATCAGTTTTATGTCAAAAATTTAGTGAAAAATCGTAATAAATTTTATATGCCAAATCAGTGGCTAAATAAGATGAATAACGATAATTTAGAGAAAGAATAGTTATAACACGTGACAAAGTTGACACTATAAAATAATCGCAAATTAAATTGGACTGGTGACTATTGACTATTGTTTAGTCTTTAATTGTAACGGTTTGCTACTATAATTCTGTAGTAATGGGTGAAAAAATTAATACGTTATGTTCATCACATAATATGTCAATTTTGTGATAGTATTTTTAGTTAGTAATTATGATGATTTTGTTACTTTTGTATATCGGCACTGCCTGTGACATAATATTTACTTTATAAAGTTGTAATGCTGTGACATTTTTGTTAAAAAAAAATGTTTGCGACGATCATATTATCAACAGTTTAAAAATCGTCACAAGTATGTCACAATATATCTATTGTTACGATTTTTTTTTTTATTGTGACAAAAAAAAATTGTCACAATGTGATCATTTTTTGTAGAGTTTGGGAAATTTATTTTGTATGATTTGATTTATTTTTGTGAGATTAATTAAATAGTGAAGGGTATATAGCACAAGGATTGCAACCCTGTTGTGTATCATTCTCAAATATCCACTCTTTTATTTTGATTTTAGTTGACTAGTTAAATAATCAAATACGTGACTCGAATATATTGGTAGTAGAAATCTAATCACTATACAAAAAATTTAATGTTTTTCAATATTATGAATGAGAATAAACTTCTTAGTCTATAATAGATTAAGTACAAAATGAGGGGAATGAATATAAAAATAGGTAAATTTTACGATCTTGTAAAATATTAAAGAGCGAGCATCAAATCAAAAGTTAGTGAGAATAAACTAGAGATGTGGACCAGTTATTTCTCTTGAAGATGCTGAAATCTATTAAACATATTGGAAATTAATATTCATTCTGTCCAGATACAATGAAGTCGTTGGATTACAGATAGAACATGTTTTCAGGAACAAGCAGATACGTACATACAATCAATGGATATATATATATAACGTAATCCTGATTTTGAGGGAGAAATTATCAGTCTATAGTAATTAGTAATAGATTTTTCAGTTTAGCTTCTTGGCTGACCATTTAGTTTCTACTAGAGAAAGTAGATTAAACAATATAACTACATATGCATTTCCATGCAATATGATTCATGATGGTTGATAGATAATTTTAAGTAAAATCTCTACACAATTACAAACCTATTACCACCGACGAGTTGCTGTTGTTCCAATTGTAAAAATGTTACAATGGACCATTTTTTTTTGTTTCCATGCTCAAAAAATAAATAAAACCATTTCTTTCCACGTTAACAAACGCATGTATTTTATGGTAATTTTGCTTGGGGTGTCGTTGTTTTATGAGTTTCGAGTTCCATTTTTGGGTTTGTTTCTTTAAAAATACAATCCAACAACTTTAGATTTATATTTTGTCAAATGACACGATGTGCAAAGAAGAAAAATATGCTACATAATGTACTTCTAAAAAATTATTATATTTTCTTTACAAAATAAATAAATTGGGTTAAATGAATTAGCTAATGTGTTCTTACTAAATAAGTATAAAAAAATATAACCTTATTTACTTAATTTGTAGTATTTATTCCTAGATATTAGAATAGCGTTTTTATGATCTTATCATTTCTGAAAGATTTTTTTTTTATAATTTGAGATCTTCACAATTCACCAATTTATGTTAAACTTTTATTGTTTTGATATTCCTCTAAATACAGATCAAACTACAAAAGACAAAAATATAGGCCCCCACAAAGAAAAAGACAAGAAAAAAGACAAATAATAATGATAAAAAAACCTAAAGTAAAACAAGAAAACGTATATTGCTTAGAGAAGAAATAACAAAAACATGTGTAAATAAAAAAGGCAAAAAAAAAAAGAAAGACGTGGCAAAAAGCAACTAATTTCGACCAATCCACATCTACCTTCATCAGATCAAACCAATTGAACACCCGCAGATTCTGCCATGTGGCCTCTCTCTCCTCTACAGCTCACTTTCCCTCTTTCTCTCTAAAAACCAGAGCTTCAATGTCATTGCTGTGATTCTCATAAAGTCCAGTGTCCCAATTCTTCTTCTTCTTCCTCTGTCTTTTTGATTTATTTTTAATAGAAATTTAGAGTTTTTATTTTTCTGTAACCGGAGAGGACTATGGGAGGTTGTACCTCCAAACCCTCCTCCTCCGTGAAACCTAATCCTTACGCACCCAGAGACGCCGTTCCCAAAAATGACGACTCTACCCCTGCCCATCCCGGGAATTCACCGGTACGTACCTCAACCGCCGTAAAGGCTTCTCCTTTCTACCCCTTCTACACTCCAAGCCCCGCCAGACACCGCCGTAACAAGAGCCGCGACGGCGGAGGCAGTGGAAGAAGAGGAGAGAGCAAGAGCGTCACCAGCACTCCGCTCCGACAGCTCGCGCGTGCCTTCCACCCTCCTTCTCCGGCGAAACACATACGGGATGTTCTACGGCGGAGGAAGGGGAAGAAGGAGGCTACTCTACCGGCGGAGGAGGAGAGAGAGGCGGTAGGGCTAGACAAAAGATTCGGATTCTCCAAGGGTTTTCAGAGTAGGATAGAATTAGGGGAAGAGATTGGGAGAGGGCATTTTGGGTACACTTGCTCTGCTAAGTTCAAGAAAGGAGAGCTCAAGGATCAGGAGGTTGCTGTTAAAGTCATCCCAAAATCTAAGGTCAATGTTACAACTACTACTTTCTGAATTTCTCAGGTTTTGATCTTAAGTTTATGCTTCAGTTGGCTATAAGTTTTCATGCTCTAGTCTTGATGATTGGTGAGAGAGAGATGCTTCGTTGAATTGTAGTGATAGCTAAAATTTGAGAAATTAAAAATTTGTGGGTCTCTTGTTTGTTGTCTGATTTTGGTTGTTAGATGTTATACTGTTTAAAGCTAAAGCTAATAATAGCTTATGGCTGCAAGTAGAATAGACTTAGAAGAAGAAACCATTCATAGGTTCTCTTGATAAGTATTTTCTTCTCTATCAACTTACTGTCCTCTTGTTTGAGCCATCTCGTTGGAAAATAAATGGCGTGTGGACTTTTACGCTTAGAAATTAAGTGGACTTTTACGCTTAGAAATTAATTTTTAACAAGTATGTAAGAATAGGATGAGGTTAAATTTTTTGTTAAGTTTTAATATTCATCTATGTTTGTCAAAGGCCAAGATTTTCAGTGGTAATGGATGTAAATTTTGCTGACTTTTTTTTGATGAAAAGTTCTTTACGTTTTAAATTGGTCAATAAATTGGAAGCATAGACTTTTTGTGCTTATGTCATTAAGGAAATGAAATATATATGGTCTTTATGCAAATTTGTATCATGCAATCAAGTTATTTGAATTCTGGATTCGCATATGGGTGAAATATGCTATCCTGAAATTTGAGTGTTAGCTTAATCCATAAGAGACTGTTGCTCATTAGTTTTGGTTTGGCAGATGACAACTGCAATATCTATTGAGGATGTGAGAAGAGAAGTAAAAATCCTGCGGGCATTATCTGGACATAACAATCTGGTACAATTCTATGATGCTTTTGAGGACAATGCCAACGTCTATATCGTTATGGAGTAAGAAAACCGTGCTATCACGCTACACAAATTGTTTGAATCAACTAGATAATAGTTATATTTTCAGGAAAATAATCAACTAAGGGAGCATGTCAGATTCTTATTTTCTTGACTTGGCTTACTTCAAAATGTTCAGCTGTGAATAAACATTGACTTTCTTCCAACTTTCAGGTTATGTAGAGGTGGTGAACTCCTCGACAGAATACTAGCAAGGTCTGCTATTAAAGAAAGAGAATCATTGCTATGAAATTTGTTTAACTTATAGTCAGAGATTCTCCTTAGAGATGTTCTATTGCCTGTCTAACTATTTTTATGCTTTCTTTTAGGGGAGGGAAATACTCTGAAGATGATGCAAAAGCAGTGCTTATACAGATCCTTAACGTTGTAGCTTTCTGTCATCTCCAAGGAGTTGTTCATCGAGATCTAAAACCAGAGGTGAACCTCAACTCTCGTCCTTTTTTTCCCTTTTAAACCCGAAAGAAAGATCTTCCCTTAGTTTGAAACTTCCCCTAATTTAATGCCAATCTTAAATCTGAAATACTTTTCATGTACCAGAACTTCTTGTACACTTCCAAGGAGGAGAATTCTCAGTTGAAAGTCATAGATTTTGGTTTATCAGACTTTGTCAGACCAGACGAACGACTAAATGATATAGTGGGTAGTGCATATTACGTAGCCCCTGAAGTTCTACACAGATCTTATACCACGGAAGCGGATGTATGGAGCATAGGAGTAATAACATACATTCTGCTATGTGGAAGCCGTCCCTTTTGGGCAAGAACAGAATCAGGAATTTTCAGAACAGTTCTAAAAGCTGATCCGAGTTTCGATGAACCTGCTTGGCCTTCATTGTCCTTCGAAGCAAAAGATTTTGTTAAGCGGCTATTGCACAAAGACCCCCGAAAAAGAATGACAGCCTCTCAAGCTTTGAGTCAGTAACTCTAATTTCTCCACAATCTTTCTTTCATTATCTTCTTTTCTTTATTGTGATGAATACTAATCAATTTAACTTATACTATTTTTCCAGTGCATCCTTGGATCGCCGGTTGTAAGAACATGAATATCCCATTTGATATTCTGATCTTCAGGCAGATCAAAGCATATTTGAAATCTTCGTCTTTGCGCAAAGCTGCTTTGATGGTACATTTTTCTTGCAACCTTTTTAGTGTGTTTTTTGTTTTGTTTTAATGTCCAAAGAACATTAGAGGATGATTGAATTTTGTTGCCTTTTGTATCTCGTTTGCTCCAAATTTTAGTGTTGATCCTAACTCTCTCTCCAGGCTCTGTCCAAGACATTAATTACAGATGAACTTCTTTATCTGAAAGCCCAGTTTGCACTATTAGCACCCAACAAAAATGGCCTCATCACTTTGGATAACATCAGAATGGTACTTACCTCGCTCTTCTATCTCTCTGTCTATGGTAGAGAATAAACAGCTCAAAGCTAGCTTCGATTTCTGTTGGACAGGCACTTGCTACAAATGCAACAGAAGCAATGAAGGAATCACGGATCGCAGACTTTCTTGCATTGGTATTGTCCTGTTTTGTTCGCAGTCTTTTACTGAATTTGTTGAAGATATATTACAAGTATGGTTAACAAAAGTTTGGTGTTGGGAAATGACAGTTAAATGGACTTCAATACAAAGGAATGGATTTTGAAGAGTTTTGTGCAGCTTCCATTAGTGTTCATCAGCATGAGTCTCTTGATTGTTGGGAGCAAAGCGTTCGCCATGCTTATGAGCTTTTTGAGATGAATGGAAACCGAGTTATTGTCATTGAAGAACTTGCGTCTGTAAGTTTTTCCTTCTTCACTTGGACTTTCTTTTCACATTTTTTCCAACAAATTACTAATTAAAGGGATCACAAATGTTTTGTAGGAACTCGGCGTTGGATCAACAATCCCGGTCCACACCATTCTACATGATTGGATAAGGCACACTGATGGGAAGCTGAGTTTCTTAGGTTTTGTCAAATTGTTGCACGGTGTATCTACTCGACAACCTTTATCGAAAACACGGTGAAGAAGGAAAAACTTACAGACCACACCAAATGGATGTCAAGAACTTAACTGTTTCTTGGAGTGGAAGTGGAAATTGGGAATTGTTTTCAAGACCCATTTCTATGTTTATAGTGTCAAAAAGGAATGCAAAGTTCCGATAAAGAAAAGAGTATCAAAATATCCTACAGGCGTAAAAAGTTTTAATAAGATGATGATCCGTAGTGATGTTCTTCCCAATCATATAAGACGAGATTTAAGAGTTTCCGTTTCTCTTTTCATTTGATTGTCTCCATATTTTCCATGAAAAAGTTTCAGAATTTCAGATTCCAATCCAATAAACGTCGTTACATTCCATTCTCAATGTGTTACAGAACAAACCCTAAACCCATTCCCGGGTCACAGAATTGACAGTTGGGATGCCAAGCAAAAGAGTCAGCTTTTTTAAACATTTGTGAATCCTTAAAACCGAAGACTTTCTTCTCTAATGTTTATCTTAACACTTGAAACACCTGCTTCGTTCATGATAACAATCTCATCACATCACCGTTGTAGAAAAACCGAGTCAGGAACAGCAACAACCACATGTCTCTACCTCGTCGAGAGCCTCTGATGCAAATCGTCTGCCAATGCTTGCCTCAAGCTCTGCCCGTAATAGTAGAACTGTCTCTCACTCTCCAAAACTCTAGCAGGCGATCCAGCTTCATCTGGATCCTTCCATGTCTCCGGCTCCGGTTCTCTAGCAATCTGACATAGATTATGCAACACACAACAAGCCACAATAGTCTGCGGAGCGTGGTTTACTCCAACATTCAAACTCTGAAGAATCTTCCATCGAGCCTTGAGCAACCCAATGGCTTCCACAACCACTGACCTCCCTTTCATCAGCATTCCATCAAATAGATTCTCCGGCGGCGAACCAGATCCGTTTGGGGAAAATGGTGTCATCAGGAAAGATAGAAGTGGGTAACACCAGTCTCCTACAATGTATGGTCTCACATGGTGACCTCTAACATTGATCACTTTTTCCCAGACAATATCGCCTGAAGTAAGCCGCTTGTAGAGAAGACTATCTCGGAAATGGGAAGAGTCGTCTTCTCCACCAGGAGCTTTCACGCAGACGTCCCAGAAGATCTTCTTGTGATCAGCGACGACCTGAAGCAGAACGGCGTCGTATCCGTACTTGCTACTGTAAATGTTACTAGGGTTTAGCTTCGTACGGCGTCTGAGCTTCACGGGAGTGCTGTCGACGGCGCCGCAGATGTTGGGGAGAGATGTGAGTTCCTCGAATCCCTGAGTCGTTTCGATCAATCGGCGCTTTCCGACGGGGATCTTGATGAATTCCGGGTAGAGCTTGGTGGCTAACAGACGAGTGACCATGTTTGTGATCTTCGAGATGAGGTATGGATCGAGGGAGTAGCGAGTGGCTAGGGTTTTGGCTGAGCAGCCATGTGCGAGACGGGATAGAACCATGGCTACGGCGTAATCGGCGGGGAGGGAGAGATTGGAGGCGGTGATGAATGGCTGGAGCTTCTCGACAACGGTGGTGAAGACAGGGTACGAGAGTCCGTACAATGAGCGCCAACGAGCATCGCGGAGAGGCGCATCTAAGGCCCAGATGTGGTCGTTGGCAAGGGCACGGAAGGCGGTGACGGAGTAATCGCCGTCGGGAAGAGGCGGCGGAGGGGAAGGAGAGGCGGAGGATGACGAGTCTCCGGAGTTGGTTGAAGAGGAAGATCTGGTGACGGAGAGGAATGAGAGGAGAGACGCGAGAGTGAAGAAGAGTAAAGGCGCGGCGGATGAAGATGAGAGAAGGGAAGAAGGTGTGGTGGAAGACGGTGAAGATGTGGATGCAGAGGAGAAGACAGTGCTTGTTGGGTGTAGAGAGTTTTGAAGATGAAGCAGGTGCGAGAGCATCGCCATGAAAGCTTCTTCCATCTTCACTCTCTCTTAATTTTCTCCTGAGGAGAAGAAGAAGAAACTTGCAAGTACACAAGATAGAAAAGTGAGAAAGAGAGAGAAGCTCTTAGTTAAAGTTTTCAAATTTAAATTGAGTTTAAAATAAAAATTTGGGCTTTATTTATTACGGAGCTGTCTGAAAAGGTTAAGGTTTTAAGCGGAAATGATCCAACAAGCACAACCATTACATTAGTCTGAGACAAACCAGTAGTAACCAAAATTTTTGAATCTCCAAACAACAACATGGTCTATCAAAATCAAAATCCATCTAACAAAATTCCCCTTTGGACTTTCAAGTTTAGCAATTGATCAATCATGATCACTTGAGTCTCTTTTCTTCAACTCTCGGCAGGATAGATGTTGGAGTCGTGGTGATTAGCATATCCTCCATTGTTGTAACCTTGTCCTCTTGAGTATCCTCCATTCCACTGCTGCCCTGAGTCTCCTCTCCACTGCCACAAGTAGACAACAACATATTAAGAATGGAGAGAGATCTACTGGATTTTTATCAAAGATATGTGACATGAAACAAGAACTTGATGACCTCAAAAGTTAACAGAGGAATCGGAAGTTATAAAAACAAATCATTTGTTTTTCAAATCCTAGGAAAATGGGGAACAAGGTAATCAATATCAAGATTTTGACCATGTTAAGGGGTGACAAGTTGAGGATGGAGTTCATGAGTTAAATATACCCACTTGTATAGTCAAAAAGAGAAAACGAGGGAAGATGCTATATTCCACCAGCTATTGCCTATTGTCAACCACTAACTTTAGTTTTTATATACATACGTTTCTAATAACACAACATGGATTAGAAAAACCCCTTTTCACAAAGTTTGACCCAATCAGAATACTTGATTTTAATCTACTGATAGTAAAAAATTTACCTGCTTGTTCGGGCTTCGTCCCCATGAGAGTCTGACAGTATTCTTGCCGATGACTGTCCCGTTCAAACTCTGGATGGCATCATCAGCACTCTTCCTGTCAAAACCAAAGGCAGCAAGTCGCTTTGAGATTTACACATTTTCGATATATAATAAGCATACATGTTGGTTGGCTAAGTCTTATATGATTGACAAGCCTACACTTATAGGTAAAAGACCGCACCTGTTAGCAAATTGGACAAATCCACATCCTTTGCCTACTGGGATCTTCACTGAAACAACCTCGCCAAACTGTGAAAAAGGTTGTCTGAGGTCTTCATCAGTAACATCAGGGTCGAGGCCGCCAACGAATATCTGCAGTAGAAATGTAGAATAAGAGAAAATGAGCAGCGAGGCAATATAGACCTTGAATAATGAAAGCATGGAAAAGGCTACAACTCACTGTTGAGTTGTTTGATTCGCCATCAGACTGTGAGCCATGAGCCATGGAACCATTTCCTCCATGTCCACCAGCCAGTATCAGAGCTATTCCAATGAAAACATACAACTTTATAGTTCAAAAGCTTTGTTGAGTGCATCAAAGACTTATAAAGTTGTTAACTTTGAAGCTCTGGATAAAAAACTGGCTCGTCACTGTTTAAAACTAGTAAGCTTCATAGAGAGAACCAGAGAGTAAAACTAGTTGCAGTCACTAATCATTAACCAGAAAACACGTAGAGAAGAAACCAGAGAACAAAGAAAATCTCAGTATCCAAATTGCAAGAAGCATTATAGGTGAAGAAGATATGTTACCTTGTGAAGAATGTTGTTGCTGATTAGCAACAGCTCTTTTGGGAGTTGCAATACCAACTCGCATTTGCCTGTTGGAACAGAAAGCTCCATTCATTTCTGTCAAAGCCCTTGATCTCTCATTTTCATCGCCAAACCTAACAAAACCGTAACCTTTGGACCTGCCGGTGTTGGAATCGATCACAACTTTGGCGCTTTTGACAGATGGATATCTCTCAACAAATAACTCGTGCAATAAAGTGTCAGTCACATCTGGAGACAAATCTCCAACGAATATAGATAGCTCTGGACCATTTTCTACTGCTCTCTTTTCACCAGTACTAAAAGATGCCCAGTTTAGACGGAAGGGCTGCTCTGAGTTTGGCATCACTGAACCACTAAAGTTCTGAAGAACCTCTTCAGCTGCAGCACGTGAAAGAAACTCAACAAATCCATACCCTTCTGACTGACAAGTTAGCTTGTTACGAATAACTTTCACAGAAGAAACCTGCACATGAGAAAACAATAATCCACAACAAAACTCAGAGGACAAAATTTTAAAAAGAAAAGAAAACTGCACCAAACAATATGTAAGTGTTCTAGATGAAAATCTTATTCAATTAATCTCTTTACATTATGTTTTTATTTTTTTCTCCTTAGCAGAAAAGTTGATCTAAACGTGGCAACGTACTACAGTACTTTCTGCCTAACGTAATCTGAAGTTGTCCTGTCCTTTTCAGGTTTATTCTGGTTTCCATTACCCTATTTGTCTCTACGCAAATTCAATAATCATTGAATCTAATCCAATTAAGCAGTTTCCAAAAAAAAAACGAGACCTTGCCAAAAAAGTCCTTAGCCTGAGACAATGAATCAAACACACAAGAAACTCAAGAACGTGTCCAAGATCTGTAAACAGATGACCTTTCACCAAAACTTCCACGTAACAATCATAATTGACATCAAATTTAAAAGCAAATCCGAAACAGAGGAGACCAATAAAAAAGGAAAGATTCAGAAACTCTAGAGAGATATACCTCGCCAGTGTGAGAAAAGCAGGCATGGAGATAAGTCTCGTCCATCCAATGAAGAAGATCACCGACCCAGAGAGTCTTGACGTCTTCTCCAGATCCACGCTCATGTGGCTTGTGTTGCTGTTGCTGATGGTGTTGCTGATAATGACCTTGATTGTAAGGAACGTATTGGTGAGGATACATCATCATATGTTGCTGCTGCATCATCATCATCGCCGCCGCCCCCGGATACTGCATGGCTGCCATCCATTGTTGCTGCTGCCACTGCTGAGGCGGCGGAGGAGTCGTTTGCTGAATCGGAGGCGTGGCTCCGGGAGTTGCTAACGTCGAATCTGAGCCGTTGGTCGTCTGCATCTTAAACAATTGTTTATATATAAAAAAAATGGTCCGATCCGATCTGATCTCTCCGGCAATGGAACAGAGTCTCCGAGTTAGCGTTCAAATTTCTATTAATCTTCCCTCAATCTCTTTCTCCAAAGCCGAATAAGAAGTGCGTAGAGAGAGAGAGAGAGCTCGTTGAGCTCTGATAATGGCGGAAAGAGGAAGATAGAGAGAGAGAGATTTGGTCTTAAAAGGGAGGCGGGGGAGAGAGAGAGTTCGTGGATTTGGGGGTTTAAGGCTGAATCTATGTGTCTTTGGGAAGTGGCCGAAACGTGGGGCCCATTTTCTTACTGAAGCCGTGTGTTTTTTAGATCGACGGCTCTGATTCCACCGCAATTAGCCACTTATATTTAATTTTTAAATATCTGAATTAATGAAACTCACGAGAATATGATTGGGTAAATAAATATCCATAACTACGGATTAACCGTTTTTTTTTTACTGTAAAGAAAGAATCAGCTGCATTTTAGTTATGAATTTTGTTTAACAGTAAACAGAAAAACGATGAAAATAATTTTAAAGAATAGCTTCAAAAACCAACTTGGTTTAAGATCAATCTCTCAAAAGACTTGGTTTATTTATAATCTAATAGACGAAACACAACAAGGCCCAAAGCCCAAACAAAGAGGACGAGCTACATTCTCAAATTGTTTAAATAATTAAAAGATTTCTAGAATCTTTTAAAACTATGCTGAACTTATATCGATTGGACTCATTCTCATCTTAAGTGTGTTTTTTTTTTCTTTTTTCATTTGTGATTATTTTCGTGGAAAGTTCATATTCTCTTCGAACATTGTAAAAGAAAGACAAATCAATTAGAAACTATAGTGCTAATAAGTGAC
This sequence comes from Streptanthus diversifolius, assembly GCA_039880935.1. Lineage (NCBI taxonomy): Eukaryota > Viridiplantae > Streptophyta > Magnoliopsida > Brassicales > Brassicaceae > Streptanthus > Streptanthus diversifolius. The sequence goes on along the minus strand of JAXGFM010000013.1, from coordinate 15,064,928 downwards.
TGATGCAGCAACGAATTCGCTGACCAAGACATTTATTTAGGGAGATATTCATTAATGCTCAAACATGTTTTTAATTAAATGTTGTAGTAAATAATAATAATTACATGAAAACAATTATGTACTAGAAGTTTACAAGTATCCAATCTAGTTAAATTGATTAATCGTACAAAATTAAAAACTTTGATGGGAAATTTGATTCCAAAACTGACAAGAATGTTTAGTCAAGTGTTTTGTATATGTAAATTACATAAATTTGAACATGCATAATGCCTGTGAAAAGAACATACCAAAAAAAAAAAACTTTGTTCCAAAACTAGATCAAAAAGAAAAAAAAGGGTGAATATTGATTCTTGTGTATTTGGTTTCTGGTCACCAGATTACCATAAAAGAATAAGTCAATCGAGGTGTTCGAGTTTTCTAATAGATGAAAAAAGAAAAGTCAAAACAATCGAGATGTCCTTTTCTTTTGTTTACTATTATTTGTTGCACTGTTTTTTAGAAAATTATTGTTGTTTTTTGTTACAGTTACTTGGACAAAAGGACCACTGAATATACTCAGCAAATCATCTTTTTGGCTGTGATCATAATTAAAGGAACCCGATTGTTTGTTGCCACTTAAAGTAATAACCATGTTCGAACATCTTTCTAAAATTGGTACTTATGAATAAATCGCTGAGCAAGTGGGACCAACTAGGTTATTAACTCTTAGACTATACAACTACTTGGAATATCATATTAAATTGTTTATACAAGAGAAAAACAAGATGTAGACCGGAAAATGATATTCTTTTCTTATAAAAATAATTCCAATTTATTACATAAACTTATTACAAGGAAGGATATATGTATGTATATATATATATCTATGCACATTTTAAAAGAAGGATAATAGTTGCGTTTTCCTTTTAATCAGAAGATCCGGAGTTAGTATGCATGTACAAAAACTGAAAATGATAGGTTCAAATCTTAGACTATATCGTCTCGCTAAAGCCATCTCTATAATTTTTAGGTTTATGTGGCTTTGTACCTTGCATATCGATCTACATAAGTAATGAGGTTTAAAAAGTAAGTTTCTTGTTTGTTCAAGTAATATTTTATTAGAGTATATATGTTTGTGTGTGCATATATCAAGAATACCTCTTTAGGCATCAGTGTCTTTGGGAACTGCGTGGTAAAATGACAACAAAGATACTTTTTAGGATGTTCTAATCTTAATTCTATCCTTAAATCTCCGTTTAGTGATGAATAAATAGTTAACCAATAACGTAGCGACCACCATCATGAACAGTACTACTAGATCAATGTTCCTTGAAACCTTTAAGAAAGAAAATGAATAAATAGAACTATTTTTCTTGTTACATATAGATTGAGAAATGAGATAAGAAGAAAAGAAAAAAAAATAAGAAGAAAAATTTAAAGCACAATAGGTATCAACTTTTATCACATAAGAGAGGTTGACTATCGCTTTGCAGAATTAAAGAACTTTCTTATTTTAAGGGATATAATCATTTTATATATGACTATTGCTTTGGCAGAATTTTCACAATTCATCTTCTTGCTTCATCAAAGTGAAGCGAATTTTGTAAGTGCTTCATGAAATATGCAAAACATATATAGCATTAGTGAAATACTTTTTTTCCATCGTTGAATTGCATCCACACTAGTCAATATTCTTGAAAGCGGATGTTCCAAAACTTAAACAAAGAATAGTTGAATACGGAGATCTCCCCAAGTACGGATTTACCAAAGGAAGGTCTTTTTGCCACTAAACTCTTTTACCGGCAAAGTTCCTGCCATTGATGTCGGAATATAAGTGTTGGTGTGGTTTAAGGGTTTCATGCATTTGCTTTTTATTTATGTATTAATATTTCTCCAAAATATACTCAAAGTTTCACCAAATTCAGTAATTAGAGGCTATTGGCCGACTATAAGCAAAGAAGAAGATTTTAGGGAGGATTACTAGGAAACAAATGGAACAGTCCCTTTGATTAATTATTAGGATTAACTTGCCTATCTTTTTTAGTTACTAAAATATTTTCAATGTCCTTATGATTTATTATAAAAGAAAACCGTAATTACAGAATGTATATTTTCCAATCTGGCAGAAGTTGCAGTTATTTACACACAAAACCAAATACTGATTCTATATGTTATGGTGAGTGACATCATCTATCTTATCGTAGACAAAAGTGTCACATAAAATTTACATGAAGTTCTATGGTAATCCAATTTATGATATATATAAATCTATGATAATCCCATCAATAATATATATATAAAGATGATTTTGTTGACTTTGTTTTTGAAGAAAATCTGATATGTGCAAAATCTGGGTTCAATCAAATTGCTTCAAATTTTGATTTTGAGAAAATTTTGGTTAGTGCGAAAACAAGGTATCATCAACAAGAAGAACTGAAACTAACTTGGAAAAACCGGTTGATGATTCGATGACAAATTTTTTTTGGCCAACGAGACTTGATGCAATGAGATATCTATAATATTTTAAATATTTTTTTATTAATTATAATTATGTATATCTAGTTACATTTATTTCTTAATAGATTTCTTAATTGAACTAGGATTCAGGATTTTATTATATATAGTCGTTTAGGTTTATTTTTCAATTTATTTTGATTGATTAATAAAGGAGATTTTGATAAAGCAATGAAATCCTGAGAAAGAGTAATAAAGGAGAAGAGTAATTTCAAATTCTCTAAATCAGTTGGTATTAGAGCTAAATTCTTTGATAATTTAATAGAAAACCAATTTTGGATGCAATGATAATTAGCAGTAGTTAAACTTTCGCGGACAAAAGTAATTTTGTTGAGAGAAAAAACTATGAGATTTATAAATAAATCTACGATGATCCAATCTACGACAATTAAAAAGACGATGAGATTTACAAAGAGATATTTGGATATCCAATCTAAAATGTATATAAAAACGATGTTTTCTCTTTCAACTCTATCTTCGAAAAAATATTTTTTAAGAATCTGATCTTTGTAAAACCAGAGCATAAGCAGACTTATGCAGATATGTGATGATCCATACTCCATCAAAGAAATATGACTTTGAAAATGTTTTTAGAAGATCTATTTGGTACTAAAAACATGGTTGAAGATTTGATGATGAATCTTTTTTGACATGTGATACCTGATGCAACATAGATTTAAGATAATTATATTTGATTTGTATATTTGATGTTTTATTTGTTATCCTATTTTAATTTGGATTAGGGTTTTTAAGGTTTATAAATATTTCTTTTATAAATAGGATTTTAGACCAATAGTTTTAGGTATTTGTTATTGATATGGTATTTTGATAACGAGCTTTTGATAACTACTAAGAATATTATTTTCAATTTTTGTTTTTGGTTAGATCTTTTAGAGATTTCACCGAGTTCAAAAAAGCTTGGTTTATTCAGAAATTATTACACTAAATAAATGTTTACATATATCTAGTTTCCACTATGGTTAATACATATAATAATTTAAGATTCATAAATTTTAAAGAAGTTTTAAAACAATTAACTAGGGTATAATCTGTCCATTATGTTCTAAATGCGATTATATATGCAATAAATTAGCATTCTAAAAAAATTGTAAAGATTTTGAAAACCTACAAAGATTTTAGAAAATTAATTACAACATTATGAGTGGATTATTTCTTAAAATTTAGAGTTTTTTTTTATATAAGTATCTATTATGAATGTTATACTGTATACTAATCAATTTGAGTTTATCAATTCTATATTAATGCTTGCATTCTTTATCTAAGTTATTATATCATTTTGGTAGATAATTACAACATTGTTTTTGAGATTTACCAATTCTTTATTATGATTTAGAGATAAAATATTTTCAGAAATGTTTTTTATAAACGATATATTGTACAATGATCAATTTGGATTCATTAATACACAATAAGATGTATATTGTTTTATTTCAGCAATTAGTTATGATATTATGTTTAGATTCACCTATTTAAAATATGATTTTTCATTTTAGCTTTTCTCATCATAATCAATTTGAATTCACTAATTTTTACCTACGTTTTATTAATTGTTCTTCCATTTAAAATATTGGGTTAGTTTGAAAGTTAGTTACAACGCTATGTTTGAGTTCTCTCATTTCTAATTAAAGTTTAGAGTTAAAATTTAAGGTTAAATTTAGAGTTTAGTATTAAGATTAAAGTTTTAAAAATAGGATTATATATGTAATTTGTTATAAAACAATGTTTATATATTTACGTAACTTGCTCATGGTTTTCAAAAGTTTATGTACATATTTTTAAGCCATCTTGAAGTACGTAACATCATCATACATTGTGTCCGTCGATGTTATAATACAACTATAACTCTAGATAATGTTTATAGTAATTTTATGTACGTCGATGTTATATCTCCACATTTTATATTCACCAACCTTTCTTATATTGTAACCGTCAATGCTATAACTATATATATAATATTTTTGGTAGTTTATGTATGTGAGCTAAGCTTATCTCTACAATAGAGATGTTTTGATATCGTGTTTTCAAAAGCACAAATAAATTATAAAAAAATATTTACACGGTTATTAAAATGAGTTATTCATGCCCATCGCCGAAAGATAAATATATGGCAGTATCTTCCCAAATACTTTTCTGAATGGCATATATATATATAATCATTTTTGCCAGACTTTTTTTTTTGCCATATAAGACGCATATTTACTGTAGGGAAATTATATTCTTCTTTTGTTAAGAATCAATTTCCAAATTATCACATAAAATTGTTATAAGAAAGAGTCTATTTGCACGTTAAGAGAAGGATATACAATCAGAATATTCAGAACTAAAGTATGCATCTACTCGTGACCAAAAACAAAAAGTATGCATTTTCTATAATCTCATGAATAGATTTTAGAAACATCTGTAATGATATATACATCAGCATGAGTAGAAATGTTTTAATGAAAATCATTGGACTTACCAAAAATTATGAATACATCAATGAAACTCTTAACTGTGATGATAAATACATCAATAAAAAACTATTTGTGACTTTGATCAACAGAAACAAACGATCGATGACCATTTTAATTATCATTTGCAACTCTGGTCAACCTTAAATTCTACACACGAGACAAAACATATTTTGGTCCCACGTCCACGACTTCTTTTTTTTATTTAAATATAAGTATCATTGCTTTAAGGTTCTCATGATATATATATATATATATAAGTATCGTTTATTGTCATGACAACTTTTATTTCTAGTAAAATATTGAAGGCTTCTTCGTTCATGTTTACATTATGAGATACCACATGTTTCAGAGTTCATGTTTCAGAGTTCATGTTTCAGACTTTCTATCGATTTTGTTATTAATAATGAAGTTAAATCCTTTGTTTGTTCCATCAGAATCACTATGCTGTCAAATTGTGTAAGGAGATATATGAGAATCTTCTAGACAATTTGGTAGTCTGTTTTTGTTCTTTTTGCACTTATAATTTATTTCTCAAATAAATTAATTTTTATGTGAAAACTTTGATATTATTTTTTTCATTCATCTTTAAGTTTTCATACTCTTTTTTATCCTTAGGCCCTAATCACATTGAACTCTGAAACCATGTTAATTAACTGCAAACAACAGATTTATATATCAAGAAGAAATTGATTTATATAGATAATAAACAGACACTACAACATCATGAAGTGTGTCTCTTTATACTTGTGATTCTTAAATAAAACAACATAAACCCAAAACATGAAAAGGCTTAAAAAAACTCAATTATGGAACAACAGAAAAATGGCTGGAAAACTGAAAAAAGAAAACCTAGTCTGTGAGCACGAAGCGTTTCACAATCTCGACGCCTTTCTCCAAAACGTTCTTCTCCCAAATCTCTCTTGATGGTGCGCTGAACGACGCCGTAGCGTCCAATTTGTGAATCTCCCAACCGCTGCTTCTGAGCTTCATGATCCTCTCTATCTGCTTCTTTGCAAGCCGCCACGTGTTTTCTTTGATCTCCTGTACTGCTTGCTCGTACGCCGCCTTTCTCTCTGGATCCCACTCGCAGATCTTGTCGTCTTTCACCGGCGGGTAGACTCCGAAGTACTGGTCAAACTCCGGTACTCCTATGGCCTTGTGAATCCCGTTTCTGGTCGTGGACCGGGAATCTCTAGAATTGTAGAAACCAGCGAGCTCCTCGAACATCCCTGATTCCATCATTTGGTCGACACGTTTTGAGAGGTAGTGGTACAGAACTGAGACTGAGACATCCACCCAGAGGAAGCAGCAATCGTACCTTTTTTTTTTTTTATCAAAACAAGAAATAAACAATGTTTTATATAGGATTATAGGTAATAGCACGAATGAATTTAAATACATGTGAAATAAATCACAACTTGAAAAATAAAACATTTTGAATGTTTTTATAATTCTTACGTAAAACGTTAAATGTAAACAGAAGATTCTCTTTCCATTGGCGTTTGATATTTCATGTTAAAATATACACAATGGTTTAATACGTATGTTTTAAAATATTGAATTCATTTTCAGTTTTTTTTCGAACAGACTACTAGATGTAAACATGAACGTTTACACAAACAAAATAATCAAGACTTATATATATATATCATACCTCAACTCGGAAGAAATCGACAGCTTAGAAGAGAATGGATTGGTTTCAGGGACAAAACGGTCGACAAGAAGGGCATGAATGAAGGAATTGGATCCACCGGCTATTATAGGGAGCTTCCCACGAGAGGTTATCTCAGAGATCGACCGCGACGCCAAAGTACGGAATTCTGAGGCAGTTAGTTCACGGTCATCCACATGAAGCTCGGCGAGTAGATGGTGAGGGACTCCACATCGCTCAGGGATAGTGATTTGATTCGTCGCGATCTCCAATCCTTTGTAGAATTGCATTTTGTCTGAGTTGATGATCTCGGCGGAGAAACGGGTGGCAAGATCGACTGAGAGGCGTGACTTTCCTGTCCCGGTGGCTCCCATTATGACAACCACTTTCTCCTTGCGTGATTGGTCCATGCAAACGGTCATGGGAAATACTGACGGTGGTCGCAGTTGAGGTCGCCTAGAAGTGGTCGGGACGAGGGAACGAGAGAGGAATGTAGAAGTAAGTTCTTGCATGTTTACCCTAAAGGAGACGGATGCTGTTTCTGTTTTCTTCTATAATATCTATCTAGATCAGCTCATGACTCCAGTAGTGGTACGCTTAGGCTTTTATAAACTGAATAAAACAAAAAGAATCACTGAAAAGTTGATAGGTATAAATTTAAATTTAATACTGGTAGATTTGCATGCTTTTATTGGTATAATTCAGTGACTATGGGTTAATATATATTTTGTATCATGCATTAGTACTGATTTTGTTACCATTAAAGCTTTTAACATTATAATCGAACTAATGAGGTGGAACTAATTACTGTCATCTAATCAAATTAGGGCAAAGATCTTGTACATTATACTTTTTTAATGGAAGATATTCAACGTTTTAAATAATTTTCTGATGGCTGAAATATTGATGGGCATAAACATATACGATAATATAGGTAAATATAAACTAGTGGATGAAGATATAGAAGTAAATATGAGAATACTCATCATTGTAAACTAATTGATATATAGCACATGCATGCACGTTGGTAAAAAACACAATCTAAGTCCACATGATATTTGTATCTAACGAGTTTGGATACTTATGATTTTTTTAGTACCAAAATGTTAAAACTATATTGAATCTCAAAAAAAAAAAAGTTTACTAATTAAATACAATAAATATTGACATCAAAATCGCAATTCAAACATCAACATATGCTGCAAGCGTGCAATGTATTTTTCTTCCAAGGTTCGAAGATCTTCACCATAAGTCTTTGAATTAGTTTGAAGATATTAAATCATCATCTCTGCATTTTTACGAGTTTATGCTAGATCTTAAGGCGTTCTTCAGCTTTTTTTAAAGAAAAGGTTCGGAAAAATCTTCACCATCAATTTTTAATTTTATTAAAGAAACCTAAATCCTCATCTCCGGATTTTTAGGGTTTATGTTAGATATCTTATAGGGCGTTATTCAATTTTCTTTGAGCCTTCGAAGAAAGCTGAAGAACATTCTTCAAGTTAGCAATTCTCATGTTGATCACCTCGTTTTTTAATCTGCAGTTTAGTCAACTGGATGAATTGAACTACGACGAAGAGAGGAAGGGCTCAAGCATATATATAGCTTTAATCTGGCTGTTCTACCAAGTGACTCACCGAGTTATCTTTAAAGGTTCAAATATCTTTGTTGAATAGTCTTCCAATCTCTTTGAAGATTCTTGAATTCTCATCTACGTATTTTCAAGGGTTTATGAGAGTTTATGCTGGATTCTAAACGGTGTTCTCGAGTTTTTTTCGAAGGTAAAGACATTTAAATCTTCTTCTTTTCAGAAACCGGACAACTAAAGTATGTTCTCCAACTAAATTAGTACCCTTGCAAATTCTCCAACTAATCTATAAAAATAACGCTGAATGGAAAATTAACTGCACAAATTTGTAAAAAATGGAAAACAAAAACTTATAATATAAATTTTATACATGTTTCGGATCCGTATGAACTGCGGATTACTAATATTTAAATGATAGATATGATATAAATATAATAGTATAAATTTCTATTCATAACTACAAATGCAATGCAAATAAATATAAAACTGATGTGGCATTTGTCTTGTTGATGACTATATGAAGCACTCGTGCCGGAGGAGTGTATTATTGTTCGTTCGGTTGAGAGAAAGTCGTTGGTCGGTACTTAAACTTGCATGATGAAATGTATTTATGATACGTAAATCCACTCTTAATTTTAGGGAAAAGCTAGAGTTTTCTGCTTACTTTGATGTTTTCTCTCAACCACTGCATATACGCTAAAGCTTTCAAGGCAATTCAGCAAGTATATGGAAGCAAAAGAATTGTGCAAGAGGATAGAGGAGAGGCAAGGAGCGAACAAATGGATCCCAGAACTTGCTCTCATGTTCATTGTCGATGTCTCATCTGATCGGATCACATTCATACTATACTTGATGGAATCTTCTCTCTACTTTATATTACTTTAAATCAAATCTACATTTCTACTTTGTAATATCTCACTTCATGAAACGCGTTGAGTTTTATATAATAAGATTTTCACAGAGCCAATTTGGATAGGGGACAAAAAGGAGTGAGTATCTATAAGTTGAATGCTTCGTTTGTTGTAAAAACTCATAATGTTGAGCATTTGATATTAGCTTTGCCAAGACACTCACTCCAGTAGAGAAACAAAGACAAATCTAATGAGATTCTCAATCGTATTATTGTAAAAGTTGTCAACTTAGAGAGCTTTCTTAATCTCGAAAAAGTTGGAGCGTGCATCGTTCGCCGCATCAATGTCTTCTGCGGATGCCACAGCCACCGCAACACCTTTGTCTCTAACCACATCTATTGCTTCTGCGAAATCCTTAAAGTCCTTTAAACTGTGGAACAAAGAGAAGATTCAAACAAAATTAACACTTCTAGTTATATAATATAGAATGCTAGGGAACAATTGCTGAGAAAATATCTGTTAATTAACCTTGTCGTTAATATCTCTTCACGCTTTATTTGCCTTTCTTCGTCGGTTACTCCAAGTAAATGCCTCATCAAACTGTGTGAAAGAGATTTGACAATTTTTTGATTCACAATCCGTAATGTTCGTTCAAATAGCTGCCGGCAAAAAAAAAGAGAAAAAATAAATTCATTTACCTGCTATAACCTTTGGCATCAGGTAATTGGTATGAATCAACATCACCGATGGTTCCAATGATAGCTTTAGTGAGCGTCTCTTGATCCACATCAAGGCCACGTAAGAAATCTCCAGTTCCATCATATATGTCAAGTGTCTTCAACAAGTTTGGATCACGGTACGACAAGAACGAAAATACTCCTGAAACAAAGGGAGATCCAATATGTTTTTAGGACAACTCTTTTTTTTTTTGCATTCAAGGAAGAAAGTAAAAGCAGTTTTTACCTGAATGCGAATCGAATTCACAGAAACCTCCATATGCACCACCGCTTACACGAACACGATCCCATAACCATGTATTGCTAATATGCTTTGATATAACATACGCACTGCCATCAAGCTCATAGCCGGTGCTGTATATGTTACCCGCTTTTCCAACATAGTTTACCTGCGAAGAGAGTATGAAAGCAAGTTTACTACTATATGAAAACCCTAAACCCACATTCTGTATAAACAGTCTTCCTCGTTTACCTGAGTTGGTATTACAATGGCTTCATTTCTCAGAGGAAGTCGACCATCCCAAGTGACGAGCCCACCAGACGGGTTTTCAGGGAGTAAATCTAAAAATTTCTCAACAGATTTTTCGATGTTGGTGAGAGACTTCCCATCTGCAGTCAGATTAACTATGCAACCATTCCTCGCAAGGAGAGATCTCCTGATCTCCTCAAGTGAGGACGATATCCCTTCCCAGTCTTCATCCACCTTCTTTTCAAGAGTATGCAAGAATTCAAGGTAACTACAAAAGAGCGATGCTCAACTTTGTTACGTTCTTAAGAGTCTCAGAACAATATTAGAGAAAAACTATGAAATGTGAATAATAGAGCTCATTCTCAGTAAAAATCAACAATAAAAAGAGAAAAGGATATAAAAAGGGTGTAAATTAAAAGTCAAATCAAGAATTATCAAGTTCTAACCTGAGACCACCCATCTGTTCAGACATCCATCCAGCAACGTTCAACATTGCATCCATCCTCGCCGCAGCAATTCCATGACCACTTCCCCTCAATCGGTTCTGCATAGAATGAGAAATGATGTTTACACTACTACTTTCAGTTCCACAAATCATAGAAAAGACAGAAAGAAAAATTCTACTACTTACCTCCATCCGTGCTATGCTTTGAGAGACAAACTGTTTAAACCGCTGCTGATCTGTAAACTGAACCTCTTGCAATAGGCAGTTCATCTGCAGCAAGACAAAATGCAATGAAGATAAGTGCCAACCAGTAACTTCGCCAGAAACATAATAAAATATGGGACATGCATTGCAAGGGAGTTGAATAATGTCTATAGTTGGACCATGATTCTGATTCATGAAAGGCATTTATATAATCACAAAGTTCATCTATCACCCTATTGCTTCAAGGTTACATTATATGATTATCCAACAAACAAAACCAGTTTTCCAGTCAGAGTGGTTGTGTACCATAATCCAGTACTCAATAGTGATGACAGAAAAACACATTAAGTACATCTCAGAGACGACACGGGCAAGAGATGAGAGAGGCAGCCTATGCAATTCGGAAATAAGAAGAAATAAAGAGACAAGAAAGTCGCTAAACTACATTTACCAAGCAAACAGGGTCATGCAACAGAAAGCTGCACTATATCTCTTGGAGACCCAAGAAAACAAGATCAATAAGGTAGACAGCTCTACACATTCGATAATTCACATCTAGAAATCTAAAGAAAAAATGCGACAAGTTTAAGTAAAGGATGTTAAAAGACAAAGTACCAGGTTAAAAAGGTCTTCAGCACGCCCAGCCATCGATTTTCCACGTACAACAATTTTGCTGCACGGTTCATCCTTGCCCCTCACAGATGACGTAAGGGGATAAACTGATATTCCTCCCGTTTTCCTTCCAATCAACTGATTAAGTTGCACAAAACTCAAATTTTGTGTGCCCATCTCCAGTAGTGATTGACTGTCAAAAGACAATTTCAATATAGTACAAAGCAAATCATTCGCTATTACAGCTACCAAGGTACTTAGAAGAATATTCTATGGTTTTGAAAATACACCAGAAACAATTAACGTTGTTTATGAACCAAAAAATATACAGAACATAGCATGCAAGTGTCTGGGACAAAATAGAATTCTAGCCAAAATAACAGGGATATTATGATGAAAAATTGGCTTTGGAAAAAGTTATCAGGAATATAAGTCGTCTGACTTTATCATGGTGCTCACTAAGAGTAAGTAATAGAGAACAGATACGGAGATTCTTTGCCAAAAACAATTTAAGCAATATGTTATCTTAAATGCTTCAAACTACGTCAGAAGTCAAAGGACAGCCGAATCAGTTAGAGACTAAATTTGGAGATCTGATGTAAATATCCAAACGTAAATTGCATGGCAGAGCATCTAGCAACATTCTTCACTTAGCATTTCCACCATGCACATTTCTGGTCAACTTGGTAAAAACTCAAAAGAATATCACAAGAAAGCTTTAATCATACCAGAAAAGTGGTACTAGTGGAAGAAGTTCATGTTTCAGCGAACCCATATCAAAGACTACTTCAGCGTAGACAATATCATTTGTGAAAAGGTCATGCCGCAAAACCTTCACACCATTAATATCTCCAAGCTATTGTTTAAAACTTCATATCAGTAAAATTCGCATGCTCGGGAAGTGTAAGGAAATACAACAAAAGCAAAGGCCAGCAGAACGATTACCTCAGTGGGAACATAAGTAGGTTCTTTTGGGATGTCACCCAAGTTCAAACTTGGGACACATCTCAGTGCTTCAGGAGGGTCGGGAGTCTCTTGTTTCAATCTCAGCTCCTCTGTAGCACGCACTAGCTCTGCAAGATCTTCTTCTGTCATACCTGCTTTAACTTTTTCCAGGATACTTTTCTCTTCCGCCTCCTCTTGAGAAGCTTTTTCGGGATCAGGCTGACAATGATAGATGTTAGCACAAAACTAAAGAGACATTAGATAGCAATGAAAAGCTTGTAAAAGAAAAAAAAAATACCTGCATCTCTATGGTAACACGATGCGAGTTGTTCAAAATAAACTGCTCTATCAGTGGGGAAAAGACAGCCTTGGAACCCTCCTCAGCTATTCTGGCTTTCAGGGCTTTCAATGGTTCTGTGTACTTTAATGGCTCAAAAGGATCCATATCGTATATCCATTTTGCCTAAACAGCCAATAATCAGATAAGGAGTGATATCTAAATAGATAGACACAAGCATAAAAAGCATATAAACTTACAATAGATTGGAGCATAAGTGATAAACCACGAGGGAAAGATCCTGTATTGTTTTCCCTCAGAGAAAATTCAATTGTATTCATAGATGCCTCCACAGCATCATTGTTAAACCCTTCTTCTGCCAACTTTTTCAGCGTACTCATGATCAACTCTTCAACCTTTTGAACGTTATCTTCAGACACACCTTTCATACCAACACTGAACTGGGGCTGCAAAAGTTCGTCTGACATCCCACTACTGACAAGAGCTTCTCCTAAACCGCTTTCCAACAAGATTTTTCTTAGTGGTGAAGCAGGAGTTCCCAGCATAAGATGATCCAAGAACCCAAGTGCGAGTTGAGTTTGCAAGTCCAAGGGCTTCTCAGACAATAGCCAGTTAACGCACAACATGTTCTTCTTTTTAAGATCACCATCTCGACCAGAAGGATATTTCTCAACTATTCTGATAGGCTCAGAGAAAAGCTTTTGGGTTTCAATCTTTGAACTATCTCGAGATGGACTTGCTACGAACATGTCCAAGTATTCTGCACATATAAGAAAGGGAGAAGATGTACTTCAAAATCGACATAGATGAAAAACTAAAATCATAAGAGGATTATTTCTAATAACAAAAAAGGAGATATCACTCTGACCACTCAAGACACGAAGGCGATGAACTGGATCATCATCTCCATAGAACCAGATTCTGGCATTGCTTGGGTGATAATACTTACGGTGGAACTCCTAAAGTTTTCCCATACAAGGATGTATATACTATGCATCAGAAGTTATACATATAATCACGCTCTCTAGCTACTAGCATAATAATTTGACTTTTAACAAACCTGGAATTCCTCGAATGTCAGCTTAGGGATATCTTTTGGATCACCTCCACTGTCAACACCATATGTATTTGCTGGAGATAAGGCCTAATCAAAGATTTCATCAGAACCACTATACCGAGGAAATATGATCTCAGATTAACTAAAAAGGTTTTCAGGACCAAGTGTCCAAGCGCCATTTTCAAGAAGATAGGTTTCATATCTACAATGGCTACAACATTAAGTTGAGTAATAAGGTGAAAAAACCAACTTAGGACTGAATTGAGCTTCAGAATCTCTAGAAATTCAAATATAATACAAATGCAAAATGCAAATATGAGTATGTAATGAACGCATAATTAGGTGGATTAGAAAAAATTCAAGAAGAACAACTGGTAAGTTAATTCAACATCAACTGCACACACAAAGGTATTGATCCACTAGAACCCACTACAAAGGTTTACTCTTGAAATAGAGTTCTCGAGAAACTGTCAGTTATATTAAAAAAAACACAAAACTTACCTGCTGAGCAATTCGCCCTAATATATTATCAGGCTGTGAATAGACACCTTTCATCTCATTAAATACAACACCTGAAATCAAGCATCAATGATGACATAGGATGAGGGCGTATATGAGTAGTAGATAAGCAAAGAGATAACATCGATAATAAGACACTAAAAAGTAGAGGGGAAGAACTCTAAAGTGGCATCCATTGTAAATAAAACCTTTATAAGATATGTCTTCTGAGGGATCATTAAGCTCATAGTGCCAGCCCTCTTGCTGAAAAGTATGAATGTCATCTACACACTTGGGGAAGAAGACAGCATCCAAATATACATCGACAAGATTGTAAAAATCCTACCATAGATAGTGATGATATGTAATCAGACAAAAATTAGGTAACAATAACAGAAAGAAAGAGGCTGAGCTCCTTGAGGAAAACAAAAGAAGTACTTTATATTTCGCTCATTGTACCTTTGTATTTGTGGAAGCAACTGGGTAACAGGTCCTATCAGGATATGTAAATGCGTTAAGGAAAGTATGCAAGCTTCCCTTAAGTAGTTCAACGAATGGCTCTTTCAGCGGGTACTTTCTTGACCCACAGAGAACGCTATGTTCCAGTATGTGCGGAATGCCAGTGGAATCCTTCCTGCATTAACAACCGAACTATAATAAAAAAATCGCTTCCATTACAGGTTTTGCAATCCCTTTGAGAGGAGGGTGTCCTGTGGAGCCAATATTAACTGGAAGTAAAATTGTTCAGATCGTCTTGTTACAAGGCGTTAAGAAATCTGACAAGTTATTGACCTCAATAGTTATAACACTTTACAAGCACCAATATAGAAGAAGTGGAAACCAAATGACTTGCCCAAAAGTTTATGTAGGACTAATCCAAAAACCACGACCTTCGATGAGTAGTAATCAACTTGACCATTTCGAATTAGTTAAATTCCAAGAGTGAAGAAGCACTAGTTACCAATTCCTATTTCCCACCTAATGTATGCAATTGCCAAGCTGGACATGGTTACCTAATAAATACTCAAGTCACCTATATAAAAAGATACTGAACTTACGGAGGAGTCCTTAAAACAATGCCGAACACCTTGTTCTCATCCTCATTTGACACAGACATCACCTCGCAACCAGTTTTCTTGTGTTTGAAGAGAGTCGCCTTTGATTTACACTCTGAGATAAACTCTTCAGACACTTTCTCAAATCCAAGCTTCTCAGCCTCATCTTGCCCTAAATCTGAATCCCAACAAACAAAGGATTAAAAGCATATACAAAGCATGAGAAGAGAAACATTCCACACCTATCTCAAAGTAGAAATCTTAAATTCACATGTGGGACAAAGCACAGAAGACATTTTCAAATGTTCTCTAAGGAATATATTTAGGTGTGAAATTGGGTAGTTCAACATCATCAACTAGTCTCGTCCACTAACGAGAAACAATCTGAATCCAAACTAAGAGAAGGCCATCCAAGATTCGAACTTCGCAAAGAAAAAACAAGAGAGCATAAAGTGAAAATCCTCACCAGGATAAGATGGTGCAGGTTGTGTGGCGACGGCGCGAACAGAGAGGCGAGAGAACTGCCCATTGACACCGCGACCTGCGGCGGAGGGAATCCCCAACCCTCTTCGGAGTAAGACACGTTTTCCGGCAGCTGAAGGAGAGGAAATCCGGCGAAGGTTGCGACCGGGGCCACGGAGAGCGGCCGTAGACGATGACAGCGGCAAGTAAGAGCGAGGGAACTGGCGAAAGAAGCGAAAGAAGGGAGAGGCCGAGCTGAGAGAAGCGGAACAAGAGACAGTTCGGAGCATGGCTACCGGAAAAAATATATATTTCCCGGGGAAGACTGCTACTGTCGGAGACGAAATAAAAGGATATGCAAATAAACCCAACGGCAAGAGTTCTTTTTTTTTTTTTTTCTTTAATCTTATGTCTGAGGACAAAGTAAAATAAAAATGTATCATTTCTTGTGGAACACACAAATTATTTAGAAAAATATCCTTTATTTTATTTAAATGACATTGTTCTGAATCTTTTAATTAGTACACATAATGTTAAGTCGGGACAAACAAGAAGTTCTGATTTGCAAGAAACGTAACGTGGTTCTCGTCTAGCCAACTATGTATTTTGATTGTTGCGACTTGCTACCCTCCAAAATTATAATGACCAGATAATATCTTAAATCTTTTTATTTCTTAATGAACTTTTTTTTGAAAAAATGTTTTAACTTACAAATTTACATTGACAAATAATTTTGGGACATTGAGATAAAATGAAAATTAATTAGTCATAGAGCCATATTAGATGACAAAATGAAGCTTTTAAAAAAAAACTAATTTTCATTTATAAAATTGGCAGCTACAATGATGATGTATGATACTAGATATTTTTCTTAGTGATATTCATCTCAATTTGACTCTCACTCATTTAGAACAATTTTGGTGTTACTTAATTGGATATTCAGTGAAGTATAATTACTGTAAATATACACGGTAGATTTATGCGATAAAAGACTGTAAAAAGTAAAAATAAACTTGATCACTTTTTTCTTCTTGCTCAGTAGTTAAGGGCCAAAAGTTAAGCTCCGAAAGGCCCATCTTCAGGGACGACTCAGATCAATCTAACCGTGAAAATAAATCTCCACACGTCAAGTCATGTCTCGCCCTGAATTCACGGAGCCTCTCTTTCGTTCAGCGGGTTATCTTATCGTCACGAGACAGAAAGAAATGAGTAATGAAAGAACTCTACACAATCGCTTTCCAAAAGCCTTGCGACCAAAATTCCCAATTTTCTCTTTGAGAAACCCATACAATGATTCGATTTCTACCTTCACTCTTCTCTTCATACTTCTTCTTGTAGGATTCGTCCTTTGAAGCCAGCTGCTCAGCAATGTCAGTGCCCTACACATTTCCGGTTCGCCCTTCTTCTTCTTCTCTGCTCTGCGGAATCTCTAATCGCGGCACCAGCATCGTCGTAGATCGTCCGGAGGTTCGGATCTCAGGTTTTCTCGTCCCGCGTTCTGAACCCGGAGAATTCGACGGTCTTAGTTGCTCTTTCCGGCGGTTTCAGCGGGAAGGGCGGAGGTGGTTGAATGCTGCTGGTGGTGGTACACAAGTCGTCGATAATGCGCCGTCTCGTACTTCTTCCCTCGCTGCATCTAGCTCTACAATCGAAATCCCGGTTACGTGTTACCAGGTATTATGCTCTTAGTCCTCGAAATCACCTAAGTTAGTGGAAGCTGAAGCCACAAGTAGAAGCTTTTTTTTCTACCTTCTAATTCTGGCTGAAATTGAAGTTGGTGTTTTTCAGTGTTTGAGATACTTCTTCCTCAAAATTTGAGTGAGTTTTAAAAGGAGCTAAGTGTTTTATTTGGCTGAGTTATTCAGAAATTAAATAATCGTTGGTTTCTGCAATAAAATGTTTCTAAGGAATGTAGCGTTTGGTTTATGAGACATTATTTCAGGACTACATTTTCTGCTGTTAATGGTATTGAAATTGCAGCTTATCGGAGTTTCTGATCAAGCTGAGAAGGACGAGGTCGTTAAGTCGGTGATAAATTTGAAAAAGTTTGATGCTGAAGAGGGTTATACAATGGAAGCTGCTATAGCTCGCCAGGTTAAGACCTAAACAGAGTTTGATTCTGTTTCAAGTGCTCCATAGAATTAGAATCTGACCATTTTATCACTAGAATGGGACAGCGAATATGGCTTTCGTTTCTTGATGCGTTGTTCTCAATAATTCTAATGTGCAGGATCTTCTCATGGATGTTAGGGATAAACTTCTATTTGAACCAGAATATGCTGGTAACCTAAAAGAAAATATTGCTCCTAAATCTCCTCTCAGAATTCCGTGGGCATGGTTGCCTGGTGCTCTTTGCCTTCTTCAAGAGGTATTACTACTGATCTATTATTTGGTTTTGTCCCTGAAGATGTCTTGTACTTCTATCTTTCTCCATTAGTTATCATTTCTATCAACACCCTCCCTCTTTAAAATGCAATTTTAATTTCTTCTACGAGATCTAAGAGGACATTTGATATTTTTCCCTCTCAATTTTGTGACATAACCTTTTTGAGCTTAAGATAAAAGGATCTCGGATAGGAGATAAAGCGGTGATGTGAGCTACTATGCTTCAGGTTGGAGAAGAAAAACTCGTGCTGGATATTGGCCGGGCTGCTCTCAGGCACCTTGATTCAAAGTCATATATTCATGATATATTTTTGTCTATGGCACTTGCTGAGGTAAGATCAACAAACGAGGGATGGAAACTTCTTACCTGCTTCCACTAATTTTCTGCTTTTCTTCTATCTGTAATATAGTTGGTTTTTCCATGAAGTGTGCGATCGCCAAGGATGCTTTTGAGGCGAACAAAGTTTCTCAAGGATTTGAAGCTCTTGCTCGTGCCCAATCTTTTCTGAAGAGTAAAGTCACTCTTGGGAAACTTGCATTGTTACCTCAGGTAATAGCTCCTCTGCTGTCTTGCATCAGCGCTGATAAAGTTTCTTTGTGTTTACCTTTAGTTCTGTCACTTTGCTTGGATCCTAAAGACATTTTTAAGGATCCAAAGACATAATCTACCACCATATTTTTAAGGGATTTAAGTTGAAATTTTTAGATAGAAGAGTCCTTAGAGGAGCTTGCACCACCATGCACATTGGATCTTCTGGTCCTGCCTCCCTTGCCGGAAAATGCAGAGAGGAGACGAGGTGCAATTGCAGCGCTACGTGAACTTCTCAGACAAGGCCTTGATGTTGAAGCTTCGTGTCAAATTCAAGACTGGCCATGCTTTTTGAGCCAGGCAATTAGCAGGCTATTGGCCACAGAGATTGTTGATCTTCTTCCATGGGATACTTTGGCCATTACACGGAAAAATAAAAAATCACTTGAATCCCACAATCAAAGAGTAGTAATTGATTTTAATTGTTTCTACATGGTGTTGGTTGCTCATATCGCCGTTGGATTTTCAGGCAAGCAAAATGATCTGGTATATAACTCATTTTCTGTCATTTCATAAGTTTTAACTAATTGGTCCATTTTTTTACAAGTCTATATGTTTATTAAGAATAACATTCAGTATGCTTGTGTAGATTAATAAAGCAAAATCTATATGCGAATGTCTCATAGCATCAGAAGGTGTTGATCTGAAATTTGAGGAAGCTTTTTGCTCATTTCTTCTAAATCAGGTGCTTTTTCCCTTTCCAATATGTTCTTGCATCTTAAGCACGTCAAATATACTTAAGTTAATTGCTCCGCAAGATCCATGCCTTGTACATTTAATTAAGTACTACTGGACCTACATTTGGATAGCACAGGGTTCTGAGGCAGATGCCCTTGAAAAACTTAAGCAGCTGGGTTCAAATTCAGACTCTGCCGTTCGTAATTCGATCTTGGGGAAAGAGTTGAGAAGTACTTCTGCAACACCATCGTTGGTAAACCTTATGTCTTTTACCGAGAATTTGTGTCCGTTTGTTGCTAGGACTAGAGAGGGCGTAATAGTTCCTTTGGCTGATGGTTCTCCCTGATACAAATGGCATGATCAACTTTAATGAATTATGAATTGTGATATGTTTCCAGGCGCTGACTGAAACAATGAAAATAGTTGAGTGGTGGTAGTAAAATTCGTAGAATCTGCTTTTACAGCATTGTGTATGCCTGCCTTCAACTTTCCATTTTAGTTGCTAGTAAATAAGCTTTTTTCGAAAAATATTCATGGGTAATCCCTTGGATTGATTCACTAAATTTATTTTTTGTTGTTCTTGTATACGCTTTAGTATATGTATATCTCTTCTTTAGCTCTAATTTTCTTTAATAAAATTTGATATCGACCTTCGTACATACTACCTAACAAAATTGACCAGGAAGCGTGGCTAAAGGATTCAGTGCTTGCCAACTTTCCAGACACAAGGGGTTGTTCGCCATCTTTGGTAAGAATCAGATCACTGAAATATTCTCTAAATCAGTTCACCAATTAAGCAGAAGCATATTTATATGTACAACTTTATGCAGACCAACTTTTTTCGGGCTGAAAAGAAATATCCAGAGAACAAGAAAATGGGGTCACCGCCAATAATTAATCACAAGACGAACCAAAGACCAATATCCACTATGCAGTTCGTGAACTCGTCACAACATCTTTATACAGCTGTCGAGCAATTGGCACCAACAAATCTGCAGAGCCCACTGGCATCAGCAAAGAATATCGAGGAAAGCGGTGCCAGTAGGCCATCGGTTCAACTGAAAAGAAACCTTGGTTTACAACAAAATAAAATATGGAATGGCTGGCTCTCTCAGAGCAATTTGATCAAAAGGGTATCTGTTGTTACTTTAGTGGGTTGCACCGTGTTCTTCTCTCTAAAGCTAACAGGCATTAGATCTGGTAGATTACAGAGCCTGCCTATATGGGTTTCTGCAAAGCCGCACTTGGAATCAGATTCTGGGAATGTCAGAAGAAAACTTTCTTCTATGAACAGAAATGGTGTCGTGGGCAACATCAAAACACTCTTGGACATGTTTAAGATGCATCATGGGGAACATCCGGATGCCTTGTATGTAAAAAGCTCTGGTCTATCAGCTACATTGTCTCATCCCACCTCAGAAGTGCACAAAAGACCAATGGTTACAGAAGACGCCGAAGAGCTTGTGAGACAGTGGGAAAATATTAAAGCTGAAGCTCTTGGACCTACACATCAACTTTATAACCTTCCTGAAGTCCTTGATGAAGCCATGCTTGTCCAGGTTACCGTTTCTCCACATTTACTCTGTTTCTGTGCTTAATTGAGTTAGTTACAATAGTTAAAGCTCAATCTTTGATTCTAATCAATCAATAGCTCGACTAGGTGTAGATTAAGATATAGAAAATTGATATTTTGCCATAATTAAACATGATATTTTTCCTACAAGAGGGAGAGGGGATGGGTAGACCACTTCAGAAACATTAGGTTACATTTTGAACCCGTATTAAGATTGGGATGAAACATAAGCAATGCTGGATAGACCGGAGACTGAAGCTTGACCTGTACAAGCGCTCAAGTTTGGATCATTTCTTAAACCTTTTTTAACATCAAATCATCAGATGCTACATGGTTGTATACGTTACAAATGTCTGTTTAGGGTTTGCTCATTTGTTCTTATTTCGGGTAATGTGGACTTTGCAGTGGCAAACGTTGGCACAAACAGCAAAAGCTAAATCTTGTTATTGGAGATTTGTTTTGCTACATCTTGAGATATTGCAAGCACACATATTCACAGATGGTATTATTGCTGGTGAGACTGCCGAAATCGATGCCCTTCTAGAGGAAGCAGCAGAATTAGTTGACCAATCTCAGCCCAAAAACGCAAAATATTACAGGTAAAAACATTTGCTTTCGCTTTACTTTTGGATCAAGTGCGTATTTTTGCTGATGCTGCGATTTGTATATTTTCTGTAGCACTTACAAAATCCGCTATACACTGAAGAAGCAAGAAGACGGATCGTGGAAATTCTGCCAAAGCGATATTCAACTACAGAAATGACAATCTCCCTAAAAATAGTTATTTTATCTAACTAAAGTTGCAGCATCAAAACTATAGGACATCGGATCATTTAGCCTTTGTTCTGCTTTAGCTAGTGATGTAGGAAAATCTTAAGGTTTGTTTGTTGTTCCTTAGTAATCCCAATGACTTGTCTCTGTAGATTCTGTTGATTTGATTATGTGTTTGTGGATAGGCACCCTTTTGAGTGTTTTCAATGTAAAGCGTTACCGCTCAAAACAAAACAAATTTTTTCATTCAGAAAGCTAAAAAAAATATTCAACATGAACTAATTATAAATTATTATGGAACCATGTGGCATGGTTATTTTTAAAATCTTTTAAAGTCAAATTCAATATCCCATAATATTAAAAAAAATTTTAAAATTATTAGATTAAATTACCACAAACAAAAAAATAACAATTAGGATTTGAGAAACCGGTTTTCGTATTTCCCACCGCCAAAATTGGTACACAATAAATCCGTAACGGTTCCGGTTAATTAAAAGGAAAAAAGAAAGAGATAGAGAGGGAAAGTGATCCCTACACGGCAAAGCCAAAACCGTGGACTCACTTTTGCTTCCAATTCTCTCTCTCTCTTCTCCGCAATCACCAACTTCCCGTCACCATCCCCTAATAAACCCTAATTTTCAATCCTCCCACAATTAGAGTCTTCGACTGGGTTCTCTGATCCGCAGGGAACGCGATGTTCCCTTGGAACTTTACTAAATCAGCGGAGGCTGCTTTCTCAAGGTGGGCCGTGAAGAGGGTCGTCAAATTCTTTTTGAAGAAGAAATTGGGTAAACTCATACTTGGTGATATTGACCTTGATCAGCTCGATATTCAGCTTAGGGATGGCACAATTCACCTCTGCGATCTTGCTATCAACGTTGATTATTTAAATGACAAGGTTTCTCTATCCCTTCTTTCTTTTTTCCCCTGTTAAATGATGCTTCAGATTATGGAATTAAGGAAGTATTGAGAATTTTTGTTGAGGATAGTGTAACTTTGTTTTACTTGTTTTAATATTCTCTGCCAGTTCAATCCTGAGAACTTTAGTCCATTGGTAATGAATGTTCTTTATCTGCAAGATTTCTGTTTTGACTACGTTGGAACGAACAAATATAGTGGAAGCTCCATTATTTTAGATTCAGACATGTACACGGGAGGGTATTAGATAATTTTGGAGCTCAGGAAGGTCGTTGAATTTAGAGTCATCTATGACGTCAAAGTTTTGAACTTTTATTTTAAATGCAATTTTTTCATACTTCATGTATGATTTGCTAAATGTTTTGGTTCTTAATACTTTATGGTTTACCAATTCGGAGAATCTCATCCCATATATCATCTTTCTTTTTTGAATCCAGTTTGATTCTCCGCTCCTCATAAAGGAAGGTTCAATTGGTTCTTTGTTAGTTAAAATGCCTTGGAAGACCAATGGTTGTCAAGTTGAGCTGGACGAGCTTGAGCTTGTTCTTGCTCCACGTTTGGAGAGTAACGCATCGTCTTCAAATGAAACCAGCACCTCCACCTCTACCCGAGATGATTCACATAGTATTCGTCTTGGACTAGGAAAACATGAGAATGAGATATTGGTGAACGCTGCTAAATCTGCGTCTATCGATGTCCATGAAGGGGTTAAGACGGTTGCTAAGATAGTGAAATGGTTTCTTACAAGTTTTCATGTCAAAATTAAGAATTTTATAATAGCATTTGATCCTGATTTTGGCAAAGAACAGAATGAAGCTGGACCACGACCAACATTGGTACTTAGAATGACTGAGATAGAGTGCAAAATTTCAGAGGACCGAGTTTCGACTAATGAAGTTTCCCCTGATAGTTTCCTCGGTATAAATCGACTGGCAAACTGTGTGAAGTTTCAAGGAGCAGTTTTGGAGCTTTTAAATATGGATGATGATGATAATAATGTTGATGGCGACAAAAGATGTGGTAAAAGTATATCAAATGATGTGACTTTGATCATGACAGGCGAAGGAGGTGGCTTTTCAGGGAGTTTGAATTTGAGTATACCCTGGAGGAATGGTTCATTAGACATTCGCAAAGTGGATGCTGATATTTTTATTTATCCTGTTGAACTACGGTTTCAACCATATACAATTCGATGGTTCTTACGATTGTGGAAAACTTTCATTAGTTTCGGATCAGACTGTTGTCCCTCAGTTTCTCATTCTGATTCATCGACGAATCCACCTGCAATACCTACTAATGTAATTGTAACGCCTCCAGCTACATTATCCTTGTCAGGTGGCCAAGAAGTGGAGCCGGATATTACACCTGGGTTACAGTTTATATCAGATTGGTTTCCATCTTCCTTGAGTAAGAAAGAAGAGGATGGAGAAGTAGATATTGGTGCAAGGTATAAAAGATGTCTTTAGCATTTCGCTGTCACAAGTCTTTCAAGGATGATACGACTATACCTTTAGTCTTTTTACTGAATTCTCTTATCTGTGTTATCGCTTCTTGTTTCCTACAGTGTGGACCAGTTTTTTGAATGTTTTGATGCAATGAGGAGTTACCAATCAGCTTTTGGAAGCCAAGGAATGTGGAATTGGACATCCTCTGTCTTCACAGCAATCAATGCTGCATCTAGCCTTGCTTCTGGGTCTTTGCTTCTTCCTTCTGGTAATAATGTTTTCTTGAATTATGTTTAAATGTACATTAAGCATATTGGTCTGTGTTATCACCTAATATATGTTAGCTTTCTTATTCGTTTTTTTTGGTAATCCTGTTATGTAGTCTTGATTTTTTCTTCTGTATATTCTATTCTTATACTTCTAACCCTATACACCATCAAGCTTTGTGCTTAAATCAATCCATTAGCTAATAATGCCAAGCAGTATTAATCGTGCTAGTAAACTGTGCACTTTCTGTAGCTTTTACTTACATATGCCTGTATCTTTTCTCTTCATATGATTTGTCCTCAATTAACCATTTCTTCTTCATGTGTAACTATTCTCATCAATATGCAGAACAACAACACGTTGAAACGAGTTGTAAAGTTTCCTTTGCTGGAGTTTCGGTGGTATTATTTTTCCAAGATGAAGACAATTGGAAGGATGTTTCCACGGGGATTCACTACTGGGGTGTAGAACTCAGAGATATTTCTGTCTCTTTTCAGGTAATTACTTTGATGAACTGCGTTTCCTCCCCTTAACTAGTATCTGTGCTCGAGTTACTTTAAACATTCGATAAGGTCAACAGGTATGCCCTCAGAATATGAGGTTAGAAGGAGAAGTGAACAGCGTGGAGATCGTTGATTATTTTCAAGCTGGAAATGTTTTTGACACGGCTAATGCTGTATGTCAGAGTAGTTTGATTGAAGATTTACAAGCCAAAGTTCAGACTACAATTCCTCCCTTTGCTTCGTCTGATATTAATGCTAACTCCGAAAAATTAAGCGAGATAGTTTATGATGGCTTCCTCTTTCGTAACAAGGGTTTTGCAGTCAAGACATTGTTGATTATAGCTGCAGGGGGAAGTAAATTTCAGTTTATTGTCAATTTCCAATCATCCAAAGCCAGCCTTAGAGGATCAAACTCATTCTCGTTGAGTTTACCACCTACCACACTCTGGTTGAACCTTCATTCAGTAGAATTGTTGGTAAATCTTTTCAACGATGTGTCAGAATCTATCCCCATAACCAGTCATGAAAGGAATCAGGTTGCATCCTCTTCTAAATCAGAAAGATTGCGAGGTAGTGTGTCAATCTGGAATGCTCGAGCGATTCTGTGCTTCCCTTTCAAGAACATTTCAGCAAGGTTGTGTGACTCTCCGCTTTCCCTTGGTGAGGAATTTATTATTGTCGACTTGTCTTCCTCTCCGCCTTCTGACAAGGAAAGGCATAAGGAAGCAAGTCCAGGAGAAAACTACTTCACATCAGCTACTCGCTCCATATGTTTCAGTGTTGGTGATGCTAGCATCTACTTGGTCACTCCTAACCATAAAGATTCTGAAACAAAGGGTGAATTCTCTGCATATAATATTCTACGTACCAACAATAGAACTAGTCACCAACTATCGACCATTGGTATTTTTTGGCAAGATGAACCTATTGTAAGCCCTTGGTTAGTGGAGAAAGCTAAGATGTTGGCTACGCAGGAAGAATCTATTCAGACAGATAGATCTGGGAGGAACAGCCTTGAGTTTGCTGCTGTTGCTACTGCCAAAGATCAAGAAGACATCTCCTCTCAAACCAAGAAAGAGATTATTTTGGCTTCTTCATTCTGCCTCTTTGTTCATTTGCTTCCACTTGCCATCCAGTTAGAAAGTTGGCAATACAGCAAGTTATGTAATCTCGTAGATCAGGCAAAATGTTGGCTATCACGTATGGCAGCCAATACAACTGAGAAAACAGAGGAATCTGCAGCTAAGAGAACAGAGGAAACTGTCGTGTGTCAAGCGTCTCTGGTTGTGGAATGTGATTCTATTGACATTTTGGTTAGGCCAGAACCTCGAATGGGCATTAAAAATCAACTTCAGATTGAGCTTCCTGGATCATGGATTCAGTTAAACCTGAGGGTTCAGAAAGTGAATCTTTTGTCTGTCGTAAATCTTGGTAGTATCTCTGGTGCTGATTTCTTTTGGTTAGCCCATGGGGAAGGCACATTATGGGGTTCGGTCACAGGTCTACATGATCAGGAGTTGCAATTGATCTCATGTAGCAACTCTGCAATCAAGCGCGGTAATGGAGGAGGTTCAAATGCATTATCGTCAAGGTTGGCTGGCTTAGATATTCTGCACTTACATGAACCTGGGATCTGTTACGATTATTTAGCAATATCTGTCAGGGGCTGTACGATTTCTGCCGTAGGAGGACGCCTGGATTGGATAGATGTGGCTTCTTCTTTTTTCACTTCTCAAGTTAAAACAAATTCTGAAGAGAGAAACTCCAGCTCATCTAGTGGCTCCTCGTTTACTCTTAATTTGGGGGATGTTGGTCTAAGCTATGAGCCCCACCATGAGAATACAGATCATTTATATCAATCAAGTGATCCGTGGGTGGCCTGTCTGGTAGCGGCATCTTCTATTAGCATTTCAAAGACAAGTCTGGTTGATTCCATAAGAAATGATTACAGTATCAGGATTCAAGATCTTGGGCTTCTTCTGTCCGTGGATTTGGACCGTAGCAGACTTGATGGAACGTACAGTTCAGAGAATCTTCATGAGACTGGATATGTTAAAGTTGCTACTGAAGCGCTAATTGAAGCAACTCTAAGGACTAACTCTGAAAATGGTCTTCTCTGGGAGTTAGAGTGTTCAAAATCTCACTTATTAATTGAAACTTGCAGTGACACGACTTCTGGTTTGATTGGCTTGGCCACGCAGCTCCAACAGTTACTTGCTCCTGATTTGGAGGAATCAGCTGTGCACTTGCAGACTCGATGGGACAACATTCAGCAGGCAAATGCTAGGAATGATTTTGACGTCAGCGATAGACTCAGTAGCTCCGATTCAAGTGGAGAAATGAAAAATTTAAGATGTGATTCAGAAACTGACACTGGGATCATTAATTTGATGGACGAAATAAATGAAGATGCTTTCCAGTTTGATGTCAATCCTAGTAGTCTGTCTGACTCTTTAGGATGTCAGAATAACTGTATGTCATATCAAGGGCAGGCACGTAAATGGGCACCTGCTACTCCTGAGAAACGACCTTCTAATGAGTTTGTGTGCGGGTCATCATCTATATTAAAACCAGAAAGCAGTCAAATATACCTAGAAAGAGATGGCCTGCCTGAAATAATTGAAGACTATTGTATTTCTGAGTTCCGTCCATTGTCAGAGGTACCTCAAGAAGGGGCATCAGGGAGACAATTTTTTCTTGAGACTGATTTGAAGAGAGGAAATTCTGGGTGGTATGATGACACGTCCTTAAAAATTTTAGAAGACCACGTGTCAGAAGCAACTGAGGAAGATCATGAGGAACAGATTCTGGATGGAGATTTTTCATCTTGTGGCCTGACGTCTTATTCTGCTGTAACAGCTAATGGGCGTATACTTCTGAGGAACATCGACCTCAAGTGGAGAATTTACTCTGGCTCTGATTGGCATGATTCTAGAAAGAACGGTGAAACTCATAAAAATATGAAGGGCCGGAATATCACTTCTTGCCTTGAGCTAGAATTATTTAGGGTGCAATTCCTATACGAAATCTTCCCAATTGGCGGAATATGTACCTCTAAACTATCTCTCATGGTCCAAGATTTTTATCTTTATGATAGAAGCAAATCTGCACCTTGGACATTGGTAATTCAGACTTTTCACTCTTATCGTCATAATATTAATTATACTAAATGTAACCTCAGTAGATAACTTGTTCTAATGAATTATAGGTGCTTGGATATTACAACTCAAAAGATCACCCAAGAGATTCCTCTTCAAATGCATTCAAGTTGGAATTAAAAGCTGTCAGACCTGACCCTGAGACGCCACTTGAGGAAAACCGGTATGCTATTTCTACAGTGTTATACACACTTTTCCTTTTATATCTAAGAATGAGGACCACGTTTTTTTTATTTCAATAAACATTGGCCTAGTTGTATGCACAATTGGATCTTCAACAAATGTTTGGTTACTTAGTAAAAACCTCTATCAAACATATCGGAGTTATGTTCATTATCTTTATCGATTAGCTGCACTGTCAAATTCAATTCTTATCAAAGAAAGACAGTTGCATAAATACTAAATAATATTCACACAAGATAGTTTCCACGAGATTCGGCATTTTTGGTAAAATGTCAAGTACGGATGTATTATTAGTAAACTTGAATTACGTTCTTTCTGCTACTTATAATTTTTTTCCTTTCATAGATTTTGGTGTTTCTTTATAACTTAAATGGACCTTCTGTTTATGGCTTAAATAATAGTTACTGTATATATGAACTATTTCTTTCTGTTTCTCTTGAGTTGCTTCCTCCCAGGTTACGTGTTGCTTTACTCCCTATACTGTTGCATCTTCATCAAAGTCAGCTGGATTTTCTCATCAGCTTCTTTGGAGCTAACAATCTAGAAAAGCCTGTAGTGTCCGTTGGAGACACCGGTGGTTCAACGTTGCCGATTTCTGTTAAGGGATATAATATCATAGAAGAAGCGCTTCTACCATATTTTCAGGTTTAGTAAAGCTTCTTTCTACCTATACGCTAGGGTGGTGCCAGAGGAGAAGCAGTCACGTGTTATTCATCGTAGGATGTGTATAGTTATGTATAATGATAGGGTGTCTTTTCATGATCAAGTGAATGTAATGCTAATCATGTTAGCGTCTCCGGAAAAAAATTCAGCTGAAGTTATAAACCACAGTGTTCTTGTAATTCAGA
Source organism: Streptanthus diversifolius (assembly GCA_039880935.1). NCBI lineage: Eukaryota > Viridiplantae > Streptophyta > Magnoliopsida > Brassicales > Brassicaceae > Streptanthus > Streptanthus diversifolius. Next base: position 15,035,774 of record JAXGFM010000013.1, on the reverse strand, counting down.
GTTCTGAGGAAGTATGTTTCTATGAAGGCTGATTTTACTGAAATTATCTGACTAAAGAAATTCATTTGCAGAAATTCGACATATGGCCTATTAGTGTTCGAGTTGATTATAGTCCCCATCATGTTGATCTAGCAGCACTAAGTGGAGGGAAATATGCAGAGCTAGCGAACCTTGTTCCCTGGAAGGTAAGGAACAAAATTTTCCAGCTTGTGTCTTCAAGGTTTTTTCAGCATCATTTACTCATCACAGAGGAACATATACAGGGTATTGAACTACAGCTCAAACATGTGCATGCTGCTGGAATCTACGGCTGGGGAAATGTATGCGAGACTATACTGGGAGAGTGGTTGGAAGATATATCTCAGAATCAGGTTCGTTTCTCATAGTATTAATATCCATCCATTTTATGGGTTTAGACTGACAAGCTTTTCTTGCCAAAAAAAGACGAAAGGCTGATAAGCTTTTTAATGTTCTGTAATTGTTTTTAGATTCATCAACTGTTGAAGGGTATCCCAACAGTAAGATCACTTTCTGCTCTATATGCTGCTGCTGCGAAGCTGGTCTCTTCACCTGTTCAAAGTTACAGGACAGATCGAAGGCTGGTAAAGGGAGTCCAAAGAGGTAAGGCGTGAACCCAAAGTGCTCAATGCTTATTTTTCCTTGTTTTCCTTTAACTCTTTTTCTGTTACCTGAAAGTAAGCTACATGGTGCTCTTTATGTTATCATATATGATGTTATAACTGTTAGAGGCCACTTGCAAAAGTGGATCTGTTCATAAAAGGGCTATGGTGTCAGGATCTCATTCCTCTAAAACAAGGGTTATTAGTAATTGCTGTTAGCCTTCTAACCATGACTAGGAAACCCTTATAAATACGACTTCTAATATAGCTGATATTGGAATTGCCTCTCTTAAGCAAGATGCATAGCATCTGCTGCTGTAGCCAAATTATTCCATATCAACAGTGTCAGGTCATGACTATGTTTCTAATAGTATACATTCTTAAATAAATATGTTCAGCCGTTTGTGTTTTATTTTAGTATGCATGATGATCTGAAAATATTGATTTTCAGGTACTATTGCATTTCTCAGAAGCATCTCACTGGAAGCCGTTGGACTTGGTGTTCACTTGGCAGCCGGGGCTCATGATATTTTGTTGAGAGCAGAATATATATTTGCAAGTGCACCATCATTACCACAGCCCCAAGGCAAAACGAAGACGGGTGTTAGACATAATCAGCCTAGAAACGCTAAGCAAGGCATGCTTCAGGTGAGTGTAAAGGCAATACATGTCACATTTCTGCTCATATGATCCCTTGTCCGCTCCTGGATTATGTATTTATATTTCCGAGATTTCATAGGCATGCGAGAACATCGGTGATGGAATAGGAAAGACAGCTTCTGCATTAGTCCGCACGCCTTTGAAGAAGTATCAACGTGGAGATGGAGCTGGATCAGCATTTGCAACAGTTGTTCAGGGAGTTCCAACAGCTGCTATAGCACCTGCTTCTGCTTGCGCAAGGGCTGTACATAGTGCTCTTGTTGGCATCAGAAATAGGTTAGTTCATATATTCAATTTCTTATATTAGGGCATGGAGAATATGTTTTTTGCAAAGCATTAAAGACTCAAGGAGATTTTTTTCGCCTTTCAGTCTAGATCCTGAACATAAAAAGGAATCCATGGAAAAATACTTAGGCCCCGATAAACAAAGGAATCAAGACAACCACCGATAAACCCATGTAAATCTCTGGTCAGTCACATTTGCGCTAATTCATCTATCAGTTGAAGAAACTAAGCTTGATTTTAACCATTTACTTCAATCTGCTAATCTGTTTGCCGCAGATGTTCCAATGGTGTCAGGTCCCTTTTACATTTAGCATGTAAGTCTATCAAACTTGTTAGAATCTACAGTGTTAACAGTTAGTTGGTTTTTCATAGACCTCTAAAAGAAAGGCAGAATAATGATCTTTGTATATGGATTTCTGCTTATAGTATCAACGTGTTTCATATTCTTGCAGGTATATAGGTTTGAATAGAGAAGTGCAGAACCATTCTTTTGCCCCCTCGAAAAGCGCGATGGCATAATTTTGGTATAGAAATAAAGCATTATAGAATCTTTCTGTTTGTCTCTCTGTACAAAAACAATTTCGATCGTGCTCCTTTGTAAATTGGCTTGCCAAGTGTACAATTTTCTCTGTTTATATACATAAAAAGAAATTTAAAAGTGCCAATTTTTTTTTTCGTATTTTTCTATTTTCAAATTATTGATTAAATAATAGAAAATCGACTATGACCTGACTGAATCAGACGTCTACATGATTGTGTTGGAATTTGAAAACGTGGTTCTCGAAAAATAATCTTTGTGAATTAGTGTTTTAGATTTTTACATGCATAAAAGGATCTTGTCCGATTTTATTTTGTAGAGGCATCTATTTTGTTAGAGTTATTGCCTCTTATCTTGTATATAGTCGACCGATTCTTCTCTGAAATAGATTAAAAAAGAAGTTGTATAGAATAATCTCTTTCTAAGTAGTAGCTGATTAATACATACTGTATGTTAGTTTAATTGTGCATATATAGATACTGCCGAGCGCTTCATAGCCCGGCCAATCAGAGCTAAGTGCTAACCAGAGATAATAAAATACTTAAACCAGTTGCATATTAGTTGTTTATGTACAATGAAGATACGATCACATGTCACATGACGAAAAAAACTTACATTATAATAATAAAGAAGTCGAGAACTCAAAGAAAAACAAGAAAAATCGAAAATAATTATTAGCATTAATTAGATGTCTAGTTCGCCGTAATTAGCTTGCTTCTTCTCGAGTCCATCTTTCAGTAATCAGATTCCAATATACTTGCAAGACATTTCTGCACAATCAACATATATACAGAAGATTACATAACAACATATGTTTAATCATTTAAATGTTAAAACTTATGAAACAACATGGATTTAATTTAATTAGTAATGTTACCTGAGATTTATGGGGAAGATGGAAGTTGATGTTATTGTTGTTGTTGTTGGAGTGAATTTTCTTGGACTTGTTGAGACTTAATTTCCACCAATTACGAGAGCCTTTTGAGATCGTACGGTCAGAATCTTGAGCATTAAGTTCCTCTCTAAGTGTCGTCACTTTCCTCTGAGTCTTCTCCAATGGCAACAAAACTCCACCAATGAAACCGTAGTTTTCGACATTGAATCTGAAATCTGAAGAAACTGGAGCTTCCTTGTACTTCATCTGGTCCTGTACTCTTGAAACTGTCTGATGAAGTTGGCAACTACTACGATCACTGTCTGCAAAATCATTGGAGAATGAGATTCTTGCGTCTACAAAGGATGAATACAATGAGGCTTGTTCTACAATATTATCCATCTCTCTCTCTCTCTTTTTGTTTTTTTTTTCTGCTAGTCTTTGGGAACTTCATGCATCCACATGTTTTGCATTTATAGATATGAGATTTTTTTTCTTGTGTTAAATTTTGTAGATATGAGATTGTTGTACATCCATGTGGATTTCTCTTTTATTTTTTTAACCTAGTTTCTTTTATTAATGCAGAATCGTATTATAACTATTATTGATTTATACTTGATTATACGGATTCAATGAACTGAAGGTTATCTAATTTTATAATTTTGACTCGTCGTGGTGGATAACAAATAGTCAATGTGCTACGATAATCAATACTTTAGTTTACGGACAAATGTATTAATTGAAGCATTAATGCGCCGTAAAATATGGTCTAAATTTATACTATATTCTTAAAAAAAAAAAAAAAATTCTCGCAAGTACAAAAATGATATACGAAAACTCAATATAATACATTTCATCGATTACATGTACTTACATTTATTTAAACAGTCTAATTCATTACAAACTTGAATCCAATTTCTACATTTTCTTCAATTTAAATATGGTATATATATATATGTGTGTGTGTGTTCTTTAGCGAACCATATATAGTATTTTGTAAGAAAAAATGTTTTATTACTTGAATATAAATTTCGTTATGTTTTGTACTTCTTTGTGATATATATTTCTAAGTTTGACTATTCTATCGTTTTTTTTTCCAACAATACTAGTTAATTAATTCAACTGGAACGACACTAACATAAACAAAACCACTCCGGAGAAAGCTGACCATTAAAAAAAAAAAAAATTGTTTGTATTGATTAACAAACTATTTACAACAAGAAATGAAAGAAAACAAGCTTGAAAGAGTCTCTCTCGCTAGACTTGGAGTCATTGGTGGTGATACGATCAGCGAGTGGCGAATCATCTCTGGCTCTGGATGAGACCTTCAAGCTTGTCTTGTCCATAGTAACCAAATAAAACTATGCGATTTCGGATGGTTCTATTAATGGCACGTATAAAATATGTCGGGGATTGCCAGATTTGTGATGACGTCTCGCGTTATGCTCTTTCCATATGTGATATAGCCTTCTTACACTGAATTACGTCCAATTTAGTACTCATAGATGCATTAAGGAGAGGTAAGTTAGATGGTGTCTGACCAGACCGGTGCGCGTGAGGTTACCACCGAGGATCTCCTCACACGTGTCCGACCAAAACCATATATGTCTAAGGGCATGCGAAAAAAGGTGATTCTTAGACTCATCGCGTTCTCTCACATTACACAACTCTGCTCCCTACTCTAAAAGCAAGTCATGTGATAACAGGAAAACAAGGAACTCACTGAATGAAGCACGCAATACGACTCCATAGAGCTTTTTCTTTACACAGTCGGATTTTATTACAATTCTTTGCCTTAAAGAAGTGGTTCTTGTAATCATTCGTCTCGTATCTCCAAAGCGGAGTATCACAGCCAATAGAAGAAGATGGCATGAGAGAATGGATAACCGTTTCAGTGACATGCTGAAATTATCTACCACTAAGTTGTGTTATAGTCTATCATAAAATTGAGGTAGTATCGACCAGCACCGCATTACATTAAATGCTCGAGTATATGAATGATGAATCTCATGTTATGTCTGTAAGTCTGTCCAACTTTACTTGTTTTTACTTGTTAAAAAAAAAACTTTTATCTTCTGAGAGAATTATTTTTAATACATGATATGTGATGGATTCATATATCTGTTGTATAAAATGAAGAAATTAAATTTTGGAATCTAAAAATTTTTGCACCGATATCAAGACAATGGATTTATACGGGTGAACAAAACATAAATTAAAGAAATTACAGAAGATACAAAAAAAAAAATCATTATTAAAAACAACAATGGCATCTTCATCTATTTTTATCCAAAAATGGATATAAAGAAAACATTCAACAGTTATTTTGTGTGTTTAGAATTCTCGCTCAATAATATAGATCCATAGATGCATTGCATAAACCAATTCAGTTATCTAATTTGCACGAATTTATGTTGTCTCTTACGCTTTGTTCGATTTAAATGTGGCACTTATTAACCGACAAAAGTCCACCTTGTCCGCATCGTTTTGCTTATAATTAACTCCTCTTAAATTGCTTATTATCTTTATTAAGCCACTCATGGGCGAACTTAGATGTTAACTGCATGTGCATCCATAATATTTTTAAAAGTTAATATATGTTCATTAATTTTTAAGCGCATCCATATAATTTGCCCTTATTGAAAAATTTGATAAAACTCAAAAGAAAAAAAATAAATTAAATTAAATTTATTTAATAAGATAAAAGCAACTTAACCGATTTTTAAAAAATATGAATAACTTAAATTTTAAAATGCACTTATGTTTTCAATTTTTTATTTTTCTAAAATACTTTAATTATAAATTACTGTCAACTCTAAAAAATAACCAAAAAAATTATATTCAATATTTCTTAAAATTCATTTTCATCTTTTTTCTTGTAAGTTATCAAAATATTAAATATAGTTTTATGTAACTAAATAAAAATTATGTTATACATAATTATATAATTTATTTTATTAAAAATTGATTTAAAATTTCATAAATGAAACAGTGATGAACCGATTTTAAAAAAATGAGTAAATACACACTATTGTTTTTACAGAATATTTTTTCAATTTTAGTATTATATTAGTTTTAAATATTTTTGTCAACAATCATATATACCTAACATGATTAAAAAATTTTAATCAGGTGACACCAACTTTATATATAAAATATCTAGAAAAAGAATATAAATATTATGTGTTAGTTCATCCACTTTTATTTTATATTTATTTAATATTTATTAATTTAATATTAGTATACTCATTAAAAAAAATATTGCTTACTTAAATAAATATTTGCATTTGCTTATTCGAAATTTCGCCTAACTATCCGCAGCTCCACAACTCGTGTCAGTATATGCACCTGTTAGTCGAGTGTGAACATATTTCTGTAATCTCTATCTCCCTCATATGTTTTCTACACTTTGTTCATGTGTAGGATATAGTGATTGATACTCCATTATCAGAACACTCCAACACAAAACAAACAAAATGATAATATTTCTATCAAATAAATTATCAGATTGATGATAAGTTAATTAGTAATTACTCAATTATAGTATACTTAATTAGTTATAGACAAACAGATGAATCAATCAAGCAGACAAAATACTGTAGCACCAAAAGAGCCATGTGAGACTGAGCTGTAAATGTTCGACTGATGAAAAGCCCCAAAACAGAAAACATTTTTTTTTAAAAAAAAAAAGGTAAATTCTATCTTTTTGGATTCAGACTTTAGGGTTTGACTAAAACGTTGGTAACATTTGTCTTCTTGCGACCCTCACGTGCTTCACTTTCAGTCCTAATGGAATTTTCCCACGTTTCTTCAACTAGGGTTTTGACGCGTGGCGCTTTAAGCTAAACCCAGTTCGTTCGATTTACGAATACATTTGTGTACAATTTACAGAAAGTGCAACAGCAACAAAAAAACATGTTTTCGTATTTTTATTCATATATATATAGATCCTGCAAGTTTTTTCGAACCGAGTTTCTCAAGTGAAATGTTGTAAAACATAATAAGGGAATTTAAGACATATAGATAGGATCGTAGGACTTTTGTGGTGGATAAGTAAAGCTGTCTCTAAAAATTATTTTGGCTGTCTTCTTGTCTCCAATTTTCTCTACACCTTCTGTCTTCTTCCTCTTAACTCTCTGCATTTTTGTTATTTACTTAAACAAATAAAATAGCTTTTCACCTCATTGATTTTATTTCTTAACACATAAGTCTCCACAAACAAAAAGACAAACGTAAAACAAACAAGTCCATTATTGTTGCGTTTTTTGTTTCGGCATTCACTTTTTGTTTTAGTATTCCACACTCGAATTCTGTTTTAAATGAGCACAATATTGCAAAGAAATAATCTACTTGTATTTCCATAACGAGATGTAGTTGGAAGAGAAGACCAATATTTGTGTTGAAGTTAACCGGTCCGGTTCGACCCGACTTTGCCAAAGACGAGCCGGTTAGTTGATCGATCCGTTCCTTCCAAAACAAATCCCATATGGGCCAAACTAAATAAAACTTGATTTCTTTTTGTAGACTGGTTAGTTTTACGATCAAAACTCGTCAAAACCAACACACATGCGACTAATATGAGTCTAATGAATCTCACGAGGACAAAGAAGAAAAACAAAAACCCAACATGTCCACAAAACAGCATAAAAATGTTTGTTGACTTTAAATCTCATACAAAATCATCATCGTTATTTACAGAAACTTGATTTTGTAACCTATGAGCCTCATCGCATATTAGAAGATAACAGGATCCACTTTGGCAGAACTTGGATGAGTGCATTCGGAATGTCTCGTAAGAAATGATTAAGTACCTGTTAACATTAATTAAAAATGATTCGTGCACTTTCCAGTCAACTAGAATATGCACAACTATACCTGCAAAGCGCTTCGTGGTCGAGTGAAACTATCTATTCCAGACAAAACATCATCTCTGGTGCTTTCACAGAGGGCTATAAGCTGAATCCTGTCTCCAACCCATTTCTTAATTTCAGCTTCCCAGTTACTGACAAGACTCGTCGGTGTAACAATACTGGCCTTTTTAACCATAGGCGTCCCATCAAATCCTTGACATAAAAGTGTGTATAGTAAAGTAATGGACTGCAATGTCTTTCCCAAACTGTCAAAACAAATTTAGAAGGAAATAAGAAAATTACATAGCAGATTATACAGTGTCGAGACCCAATATTACATAAGGGAGAAGATAGATTTTACCCCATATCGTCAGCCAGAATGCAACCATTTATATTTGCCGAACCATGTAATCCTGAAACACCATCGAACATAAACTGGACACCCTCTCTGCAGCATCAGAAAAACCATCTCACCATGTAAGTAAAGTTGTATATATATCGTTCGTGATGCCAACTATAGATAATTTTACACCAATCGGTTTGTTTTATTCACCAGCTGTTCACTGAGGAGCATATTCAGATATGCTTCAACTAGCAGAATTTGAATGCTTTGGAAATTTCAATATCACAACACAGGTTGTAAGAAAGTTTTGAGATCCTTAAAGATTACAGCGTTCTTGACGTCACTTTTTAGATAGAAATGAAATACCTTTGATGAGGCCGAAGAAATCGGACAAGCAATGGATGCACCGAAATTTTTGTTGCATCATCAGATTCTTCAAATTGCCACAATACCAATGGCTCAATTTCAGGTGGAAGACAAACTTCCTCTTCTTCATCTCTCTCAATAGTGGTTGATGCATTCAGATTAGTAGGTAGTACAACCACAACCGGATTTGATGAACCCCACGGGACAAAACGTTTTGCGAGCTGAAAGGCGACGAGAAAGTTGATCGGTGGTATTATAACCATGAGAAGACGGAGGCTTGAAGGGCTTCTTACAAACGGCCGCTCCTTCTGACACTGATGGCACCCGAGGAAGGAGTGGCTGTCGTTGCACGACCAGATTGCCCCTGTCAACCGTACAGAAGATTCAATTCCATTTTCATAAAACAATCACCCTCAAGTATTTTCTTGTACCAAAGAATTATCTAATTTCTATTTGATACAGCTTCAGAGAGTAATCACAACCATCAGTTTGAAGATGGAATCATAACGCTAGCTCCACCACTTGGAATAGATGTATAAGTTACAACCCACATAGAAACTCAAAGAAGACCAGAAGAAAGCTTTGACAAACAGATACTACTTGCAACATAGTGAGAAGGATCTCTTCATCTTGGAAAACTAAATATCCTCGCTCTAAAAACTACTCTACATAGAAATTCGAGCGACTATATCACATTTTATAGAAAACTAAATTAATTGTAGTAAATTGAACAGGAGACGCGAAATCTCCTGTAAAATCCCAAAATTCAACCTCAAAAACTCCAAATACTGTATGGACGCATGCCAACAAAGCGTCAAACAGGTTCAAATTCAAACTGAAATCGAGGAACTTCGATTACGCACCTCAAAAGATCATTTACGTTCTTCGATTTCCGGTCGGCGTCGGACGGAGGAGAAACGGCCGCAAGGTCCTCGCCGTCAGGGTTTTCCTCGGAATACTCATTTTCTCCTTTTGAATCTTGAGACTCTTCCATGTAACTATCGCTGGAATCGTCGGAATCGGAAGACGGAATGACGTCTTCATCTTCTTCCTCCATTCTCGACGGTATCCGACACACCTACGAGCCCAGAGCTCCGCTTTTGACGATTTCTTAAATTCTATTTGGCGGCAAGAAAGAAACCCAAAAAAATAAAAATAAAACCAAATACTTTTGAAATGAAGAAGTAGAACCCACAGAAAATAAATTTACTAATATATCCTTTTAGCTAGGTTGGTTTAAGTTAATTACTGAGTTAATTTCATGAACGTTGTACTTAAAGTAATTATTACAATAAAATAAAATTAAAAAATTCCGAAATTTTTCGTCGAGGTTGATTACTTCACCCAATTTCATGGCCGCACCTGCAAATTTCTCGTCTCGATGTTCCGATTATGCCCAAATTGCTCTCTACTCTCTCTCAGACCTCTCGTTTTTCTTCCCCGCCTTCCTTCTCGCTCCTTCCGTTGCCGTGCCACCGCCGATATCCCCCTTGGCGACGGAATCCGGTTACCCCGGGAAGTAGATTCCTCCTCTGACACAGCGAGGTCTCGAGATGTCTCCGCCGCCGCCGGAGGGAATGGTGAAGCGGGTAAGTGGAGGAAGAGGAGATTGCTCTGGTCGAAAAGTGGAGAGAGTTACTTGGTAGACGACGGCGACGCGCTTCCTCTCCCTATGACTTATCCTGATACATCCCCTGTGTCGCCGGATGAGATTGACCGGCGATTGCAATGTGATCCTGTAGTCGAGGTGTTTTGGCTTACTCCTACTTACATTTACTGATTTGATGATTTGGATAAGCCTCAGCGTACTTGTGTTTACTCAGAGGAACATTTGAATTGCTTTAGCTGACTTTTATCTTCCTTCGGAACCAATCACTATGCACACATATATGACGATTGGGTTTAATTGTTCTTTCTAATGAAGCGATAAGCTCAGATTCTTGAAGGGGGATAATGTTTCTGAAATGTGAACATCAACAATGGGTTTGATTTTCCTTTGAAGTAAAGGTGTCAACAGTAAGTGAAGTAAAGATGCAAGCTTTTGTGAAATGGGATAGGATTAGAGGACGAACTTTAAGAATGGTGCTAAAGTTTTATCCCAAGTATCCTTTACTGAAAAGATATGCCGTTCTTTGTCTTCTGAGTTAGTGTTTACCTCGGTTTTGTGTGTTCCAGGCAATAGGCAGTGGTACATTGTGCCTAGAATATATCCTAATTGATGCAATTTTTACTTTGGCATCCCTTGGGGTTGGATTTTTCTGATCATAGTATACCCGACCAAATCTCAGGATTGCCGGGAAGTGGTTTATGAATGGACTGGAAAGTGTAGAAGTTGCCAAGGATCTGGATCTGTCAGCTATTACAAGAAAAGGGGTAAAGAGGTTATATGCAAATGCATACCTTGCCAAGGGATAGGTAAGTTTCTGATTATGGTTCTTCTTCCCTGTTTTCTTATTCCTTCCAGTGAACTTCCCAAGATGGATCGAATGAAAGATTCGAGATTTCTGGAGTATCTTTGAGCTTCCTTGATTCCTCTTTGTGGAAAAAAATCGAAGCCCCATAGTCTTCTGAGTTATGGGCGTTGGTTCTGTCTAGTGTATTATGGAAATTAATCTTGACTTAAGAAGTTTAAATTGATTGCAGGATATGTGCAGAAGATAACATCTCGAAATGACATTGAAGTGATGGAAGATTTGGATAATGAAACATCTTGACCTTGAATTTGCTCAATGCATGTGCGCTTGGGTTCGTTGTTGAAGTTGCTTCGTTTTGCATGTAGAAAAAAACACAACCAGAAGAGAGATAGCTGCTTCTTTGGGATGTTTGACCCAAACAAGCTGCTTGGAGCTCGGATAATGGCTTCTTCTTCCACCACTACTCCCCAAATAGGCAATTACTGTTTTATATGTAACAGATCATGAGCAACCATAAATTCCAGGAACTCTTTATTGTGTTTAGGTTATTCAGTTTTCCACACACAGAAATAAAGTGGTAACACATTCCATTTCAATCATCTTCATGTTCTTTTTATCTCTTAGTTCAAGTTACTCTAGAGTCCCAAAGGTGGTTCAATAACATGAACTGATGATATAAATATGTTTTCCATGAATTGAAAGAAATTAATACAGTCATCTACAAGAATCTTGCAAAAGTAGAAACTGTCATGGGCCAGATGCTTCTTTGATTGAACCCTTCTTCCATGAAATCTGTGTATTTCAATTTTTAAGGTCAAGAAAAACGACCGTGTAGTTTACAGATTAATCACTAATGAGCACTTTAATCTGATCAATTGTAAGCAACCCTATTTTGGCCCGGTCTTGTTTGTGATTGGCATGTTCTCAGGAGACGCCCTACAACAAGGAAACAAAAAAATTGACATCAAAACACAGATGACAAGTGCTACTGTTACCTTTTGTAAGTATCAACTTGGTAATGATTCTTACTGAATAGTTAGGCCCTTTTTCTGGAGGAGTGCACTAGGAATTGTACCTTGAAGCTTGTTTTTCTTGAGGGACCTGCACATTCACTATTAACATCAACAAGGACAACCTGATTGCTAGTTTTGATGATGATGCAATCTGTCACAGGTCAAAACTTTTTGTATGCGTAGACTTGCTGTTATAAGCAGAGAAAGGAGGAAGGAAATAAGCTTACAGAGTGCGGAGATTAGGGAGCCGTGCAAGTGACTCAGGAATGTCTCCGCTGAACTGATTGTCCTCTAAATGTCTGCCTCGGCCCTCAAAAGAAAACGGTAAGTTCAAAAATCTAAATCTTTTGCACAACAGTTATAGTGGTTTGGTTACAAGAATAGCATACAGAGTTTCTAATCTCGTCATTGGACTCAAATCTGGGATCGGTCCTGTGAGCTTGTTCTTCCCTAACCATCTGCAGACCCGAAAGTTGCAGATGAATCTTAATTTACAGAAAGAAACTCAGACACTAGCACCTTTTAGGATGTAAAGTCCTTACAGATCTTTAAGGGCAGTCATCTTGTTTATGCTTGGTGATAGAGAGCCCAATAGTCCACGATTTGTCAGATTTCTAGCAAGAGAACCAAAATCCTAGATTAGTGATTCTACTTAGACTTAGTAGTTTAAAGCTACAGCAGCTTCACTTAGAATATTGAGTTTTTACTTACAGAGAAATCACTCTGGTAATTTTTTCTTTGGAGCAAGTCACGCCAGTCCACGAGTTAGCAAGAGGAAGGCATGGATCGCCGGACCAATCAACCGGAGGCTCCTTGATGCTCTCTAACAGGTCATCCATTGCAATTGCTGCAGAAGAATGTGTTATATGTCCATAGCATAGAGAAAAACAAGAAGCAAAAGGGAACATTTACATTACCATCTCTAATATTAGTGGTTCCACCGAGAGGAATAACCTGAAACACTTCTCCAGCATTAATTACTGCTCCCATAGGTGAATCCTTGGCAGGAGTCAATGTGATCTGAGTCCGACCTGACAATGGCCATAGGCCAGAGTAAACCATAACCCCACTGGAGCTCACATTGAGTTTTCTTGAAAAGGAAACTCCATTGATTGAGACACTAAAAGCTCTCCAGCTCAAGGGGCTTGGACTGCGATTATCCTGAAAATACAGAGCTATATAGTACTTTGTGGCCGGAAGAGGAAACGGCGGCCATTGAAGGTCTAAAGGCTTCCCTTTACTAGATGTGAGCCCTTCCACAAAGGCTTTAGTTGGTGGAATGTTCCAGAAGTCCGACGGGTTAATGCTGCTTCGAGAAGTCACCGTTGGATACTTCTGGTCCGAAAACGGTTGCCATAGACGGTTGTATTGGTCATCTGGATAGCTAGTTTTCAACATGTTACATACCATCACAAGTCAGGCTTAAGAAATGAAAATGTCAGATCATCAACATATGGAATCAAAAAGGGCACCTGATCATCTCTCCGTCTACTCCAAAGCTGTTCCTGGCGATGAGGCTGAGCTTAAAGAACCCCAGATCTGTGGAATTGTACATTGGACCTTCAAGAGATTGCACATCTAAAGCCGATATAAAAGGTGACGAAAGGGTATTTTCATTCTTGGCTAGACAAACACTTAGCTTTTTCCCAGGAACACCAACAATGATCTCGTAATAAGAACTTTGACCCTTGGCGTAATCCGCTGATGTATTCACAACGCTCCATTTTGTGCCTCCAACGATCTGATCGAACACAGGTGGGTTGTTCTTACCGTCGAAATTACCATAGTAGTATGTGGTTCGGATTAGGTACTTGGAGTTCTTGGCGACAGGGAAATTATAACAGTGTTTACGCGATGACTTGTTGGGGAAGTAACGCAGAGTCGAGAGGATTGGAAGAAGGTCTTTTTGATTTATAGTCGTCGTGTTGCCTACGGCGATGAATCCTTTGTCCGGTGTGTAATTTATCTCGTTGAGTTTCGTTGAAGAAGATGATCCGCAATTTAAGTAGAAACCTTCCATATGAAATGGAAGGGCGACGTATTAGTGCATCTATAAAGAACGTTTAGATGAATCTATGATATCTTTCGCATTGTATCAAGACCTTATTTGGGAAATTTCTAAACGGTTTTTTAAGATACGATTTAGAATGTTTCCCAGAAGAAAAAAATTACGAACGCAGAAGAATTATACCTCGAGGAGGAGGGAGAGCTTGAGAGATAGAGAACCATAATAAGAGGACGAAGAAAGGAGGCATTGTAACGTACTTTCTGTGTAAGAAGCAGAAACAAACGATCAGATTCTTTCTTTGTCTTTGATGGAGATAGAGAGAGACTAAAGGTAGTGAAAACAACGTTGAAGGTGTCTGATATTTGTTAATTTTATTATTTTTAGCATCATCAACGTTGAAGAAATCATCACCCATTCATTCACCCTTCAAAATCTACCGCTAAGCCACCCAAAGTTACTTGATGGGCATCCAAAGTTGAAAACACATAAGGATGTTCATTCATGAAACACTCTGGTTTAACCTAAAACTAAGCAGATAAATCAATTGAAAAGATAGTCATTATGAACTGCCACTGCTGTTGCGAAGGCGCCATTAAATGTTGATGACCAGCAACATAACCCAACAACTTACCACAAAATGTTGAGGGTGATCACATGTCTCAGATTATCAACGCATAAATTTTAGAAAATAGAAATTAACATTGATACTGAAATGAATCATATTAATAAAAAAAATAAAAATTTAAAGCATACAGGAAAAGGAAGTTATAAAATATAAAGTAAAAAAAAAAGGAAAGAGTTTCTTGTAATTGCAGTTGTTCCTTGTGGATCACGATGATGATGTTGGAATTTCCAGGAGATTTGGGAGAGGAGATACTCTGAAGATATTTCATGAACAAGTTGGTATCATTAGATGTGCTTTATTTAACACAGTTTTTAAGTTTCATGTTTCCTTACATTACACTCTTCATTTTGCTTATATACACTCGTACAATATGGTGCATATGTTTGGTCGAACTAACACACTTCATTTTGTCAATTCGCATTAAGGGATTGCAAAATTTTGTATGCGATTTGTTTGAGTTTACTCGAATTATATTCTGTTTCAAAATCTTGGCTTGTTCTCTTTTATGTTCCTACCGGTGTAGGTTGTTCATGGATGTCTCTTATTTGTATGTTAAAGAATCTCAAAAGCTGTACAATAAATTATCTTGAACGTTTTTGGCAGCTTCAAGTTGCCATTTTTTTTTTGTTTTTGTTTTGCATACATCCTTAGGACACCTTCTTTCCCTCATTTCGTTCCCATGAAATCATAAGCTTTTTTTAATTCAATGACAAATGGTGATTCATAAAACATGTATAAAAACTTTTGTTTGTCCTTGTCCTCTGCTCTGAGTTTTCGTTTTCACCCAACTCATGCCCTTACAAGTTACAAGTTTTCAAGTTCTGTATCACCTTATATATTCATTCACACCACATTTTTCTAATAAAAAATAAATAAATACAAGACTTTCATATTACAAGGTTAAATATAATTCAAAGACGTGAGAAGATAAGAAAGCGCCTGTAGCTCAGTGGATAGAGCGTCTGTTTCCTAAGCAGAAGGTCGTAGGTTCGACCCCTACCTGGCGCGTCTTCGTAACCTTCTTATTTTTATTAATTCGTTTTTCTGTTTTTATTTTGGTTTCTATTTTCCATTCTTTCAATCCTAGGTAGAGATAACTGGAGAGGTATGTATTTGGACAAATGTTAAACTATAACAACAACCCTTATTTTTAAATTTGGATATTTTACCAAAGCCAACTTAGTGAACACTAGTCCTATGCATTATGTAAATAAATATCAATTATATAAAAAGAATAGATGGGTGATTATTAGAGGTGCGACGGATTCCAATATTCAAAAACTTAAAAGTATTTTGATACATATATAATTTTTGGATATCTAAATTTTAGATATCCATCCAAATATTAAAATATTTGAAGATATTCAATCTATAAAAAATTTAAAACTTATATTTATATGTATATAATATTTTATAAAACATAATATTATAAGAATTTAGATTATAAAAAATATTTAAATTTTATTTTTGTGTATAGTATTTATATATTTGAAACAATTATTAATAAAATATAGATTTTCAAAGCAGATTTTGAATAGGATCTATATTTTGATCTGGGAAAATAATTCCACCATATAATAGGTGGATATATCTTTTTCTCCTAAACTTTTCTTTATATATCTAAAAATAATTTAAAAAAACGCTAACGCAGTGACCGACGCGTTCTAAGTGCGTTGCGTCAGGTCGAAGCAAAGCCCAACGTTCTATGGACGCTAAACGAATTTTCGCAACAAATTCTCGTACCCTATAAAATCCCCGATCCTCCTCCAAAGCCATAACTTCCTCCTCTACAAACGCCCTCAAGTTCTCTCACTCTCGCTTCACTTCTCAACTAATTTTCTCGAGAATCATAAGATCACTCCGGGAAATTTTCCAAATTCGTTTCGATTCAGGCCAGAAAATTTCGGTAACGATCTGTTCTGATTTGGCTGCGATAATTCAAAAGAGGAAAGTTTTTCTTCGTTCTTCTTTCTTCTAGCTGATCGAATCATGGGTACTTCTCAGAGTCGGGAAGATCGGATCACCGATTCGGATACGGATTCCGATTCGGAGTATTACGAAGAAGATGAAGATCAGTACGATGACGCTGATGTCTCGAAAAAACAAGGATTTTCGTCCACTTCAGGGTCAAACCTCTCACGACCGTCTGGTTCTTCTTCTTCGGGGCCATCTGATTCCTCGTCTCTCGAAATTGAGCAGAAGCTGAGTGCCTTAAAGTTGAAATACCCATCATCCGTAACGCCCAAGATGAAAAACGCGGTGAAGCTTTACCGCCATATCGGTGGAAACACGCCTAAAGCGAAATGGATCATCTCAGATAAACTGACATCATACAAGTTCGTCAAAACATCGACGGTGGACGGAGGGGATATTGATGATTATGATGATGGTGAAGAATCAGGCGAAGGAGGTGAGTCCTTTTGGTTTCTGGGCGTTGGTTCTAAGGTTAAAGCTATGGTTGCGACGGATGTGCAGTTGAAAATGTTTGGGGACCAACGTAGGGTTGATTTTGTGAGTAATGGTGTTTGGGCTTTGAAATTCTTGACGGATGAAGAGTACAGGAGGTTCGTTACCAGGTTCCAGGACTATCTATTTGAGAATGTGTATAAGGTCAAGGCATCAGAGGAGAGTAGGATCAAAGTTTATGGGAAAGATTTCATTGGGTGGGCTAATCCTGAGACTGCTGATGATTCTATGTGGGAGGATGCTGAAGGTCCACCGGAGGAAGAAGAAACTCAGGCTAAGATAAATACGGATTTGACAGAAGAATTTGAAGAGGTGGCAAATGGTGGAGTGCAGAGTTTGGCTTTAGGAGCATTGGATAATTCATTCTTGGTGAATGCTTCAGGGGTTCAGGTTTATAGGAATATGGAGCGTGGGATTCATGGGAAAGGTGTGTGCGTGAGATTTGATTCTGGAAACTCAAATTTCGAATCTGGTTCGAGCCAGACAACACCAAACAAGGCTCTTTTGATGAGGGCAGAGACGAATATGATGCTGATGAGTCCAGCTAAACAAGGGAAACCACACTCGAGTGGTGTTAAACAACTCGACATAGAGTCGGGGAAGATTGTTACGGAATGGAAATTTGAGAAAGACGGGACTGAAATCACGATGAGAGACATAACAAATGACACAAAAGGGTCGCAGCTAGATCCATCAGAATCTACATTTTTGGGATTAGATGACAATAGGCTGTGTCAGTGGGACATGAGGGACAGGAGAGGTATAGTGCAGAACATCGAATCGCCCATCTTGGAATGGACTCAAGGACATCAGTTTTCTAGAGGAACAAATTTCCAGTGCTTTGCTACTACTGGAGATGGGTCAATCGTTGTGGGATCGCATGATGGAAAGATAAGGTTGTACTCAAAGACCTCAATGAGACAGGCAAAGACTGCTTTTCCAGGGCTTGGTTCACCGGTAACACATGTGGACGTTTCTTATGACGGGAAATGGATTCTGGGCACAACAGATACATACTTGGTTCTTATATGCACCCTTTTCACAGACAAAGATGGTCAGACGAAAACAGGTTTTAGCGGAAGGATGGGAAACAAGATACCGGCGCCGAGGCTGCTGAAGCTAACGCCACTAGATTCACACTTGGCAGGAAAAGATAATAAGTTTCACGGCGGTCACTTCTCATGGGTAAGTTTCACATCACACATTATTGTTACAATTTTGATTGTTTGTAAAGCCAAATCTCATAATCTTTGTTGTGTGTTGTGAATATTATTTGCAGGTAACGGAAAGCGGGAAGCAAGAAAGGCACATCGTAGCAACGGTGGGAAAATTCAGTGTGATATGGGACTTGGAGCGGGTGAAGAACAGTGCGCACGAGTGCTATAGGAACCAGCAAGGGCTCAAGAGCTGTTACTGCTACAAGATCTTGTTGAAGGATGAGTCGATTGTGGAGAGCCGATTCATGCACGATAAATTTTCCTTCTCCGGTAACAAGTCTCCAGAAGCTCCACTTGTGGTTGCCACTCCTCAGAAAGTCAGCTCCATTAGCCTCTCTGGAAGACGACTGTGATAAACACAATTTAGTATTTGAAACTTTCCATGTTGGTTTTGTAATGAAATTTGCTTGTGTAGCGTTTGATTGATTTCTTGTTTTCGTGTGAAAGTTTGTGTTGAATGACTTTCGGCTTTGCTCATATATGTCTCCTTGGTTTCATGTGGTTGTGAAACAGCTTTGTATGTGGTTTTTGAATCAAATTTGTGTCTCTTGGTTTCATAATTCTTCATGAGTTAATACATTAGCAATAGGAAAAAAATATTTATTTCAACATAGACTCTAGAAAGTAGAAACAGAAATCACAAATTTTTTTGAAAGTGCGTAATAAGTAGAAAGCCCATGAGCCCATATTAGCTGGATACATGAAATAAGTAAAGAGGGTTATAATAGTCAATTAGGAAATGTTTAGACGTGCAAGACGGCGCATATTACAAAGAGTTCTTGAAAAAAGGAAACATAGAGAACAAATAGATTTAAGGGCATAATGGTCATTTGTTAGACCGACTATTTAGCACAACGTAATTTCCTTTTTTCGATACTTTCCAAAAATCTAGTGCGAGTCTTGCTTACTCTATAAAATAACGATATCAAAAGAGTGAGAATCACTTCCTGTAAAACCATTACAATTACCTTCGATTCTACATTTCTCCTCTCCAGGTTTCCGATCAAACTAGGGTTTCTTTACTAGATTTTTTAGGGATTTCTGTTGATTATCGACTTTAATTTTGGTGTATACCTCGCACCCAAATATCTGATTAGTTCTCTGATATTCTCAAATTAGAACGTTTTCTTTCAATCGATCAGAGAAACATGTCTGTAGTTGAAAATTTTTCTCTGGAACCGAGAGCCAAAAGGCAGAGGATCGAACCGGTGATGAATGAGTCTTCTTACTCGTCGTCTTCTACTAGTAGATGTGGTCACTGGTTCGTTCGTTATGGAGTCTGCACTGTCTGCAAATTAACGGTTGACAAAGGCCAAGGCCGAGCATTTGATTATCTTTTGGATGGTTTACAGCTAAGCCACGAGGCTGTAGCGTTAACGAAGCACCTTACTACAATAGTCTCTTGTTCCAACGAGGAAAAACTTCACTTGGTCCTTGACTTGGACCACACGCTTATCCACACCACTCGTGTTCCATGTCTTACCGAAGCAGAGAAGTATCTAATTGAAGAAGAGGGTTCAAATACAAGGGATGATTTATGCATGTGGAAAGCACAAGGAGATCCCATGGTATTCTTGACAAAGCTACGGCCTTTTGTTCGCGAATTCTTGGAAGAAGCCAACAAGATGTTCACAATGTATGTTTACACAATGGGTAATCGCGATTACGCTAAATTCATCTTAGACCAGATTGATCCGAAGCAAAACTATTTCGGTGAAAGAGTGATAACAAGAGATGAAAGTCCTTACATGAAAACGCTTGATTTGGTTTTGGCTCACGAACGTGGAGTGGTGATTGTGGATGATACACGTGATGTATGGCCTGATCACAAGAGTAACTTAGTTGAAATTAGCAAATACAACTATTTCAAGATGAACAACAGCCAACATTCAAAGCCATACTCTGAGGAGAAGACAGATGAAAGTGAAAACAACGGTGGCTTGGCCAACGTTCTGAAGCTAATCAAAGAAGTTCACTGCAGATTCTTCAGAGTAGCCAAAGAGAAAGAGTTGGAGTCAAAAGACGTGAGGTTGCTGCTACAAGAGATAGAATTCAATCATGTCGACAAAGAATCCTTTATTCTGTAGAAACTTTATATAAGCATTGTAAGTCTGTGTGATCTCATTCATATGTAAGAAGTATTAAGTATCTTTGAAAAGTTACATTGACTACAAAACTTAAAAGCATATTTCCATATGAGATTGATTTCAAACTTGTCAACTAAAAATCTGTTATTCTGTTGAATCTTCATTTAAGCATCGAAAGTTTGTGATCTCGTTTATGTGTAAGAAGTGTATTAAGTATTTGACTATTTCTTTCCCACTACCCATTAATCTAGCTAGTATCTCTTTATATATCCGCAAAGCCAAATGATCGTACAAAGCATTGTATTAACTTGTACTTTATACAACCAAATAAAAACAAAATTATAAGAACAAACATATGCTAAAAAAAAGGTTACAGAAACTTTCTACAAACATTAGCTTATTAGCATCCAAGCAACTTCGACGTAGCCAATAAGAGTGATCTTAGCTTAAAAGTACAACCATATAGAAAGGCAAAAGAGGCTTAAGGGTAAATAAGTAGACGCAGCTTGGCCCAGACCAGGCCCATTATGTTAGGTCCAGATCGTATCAGATTCCCTAACGCAGATACCGATTCCATTGTCCGCCGAAGAAACCTCTTACACTAAGAAATCATCCACAAACAGAAGAAACCAATCTTCCCGTAGAACACGAACACTATTCCGCCGGAGAACCGCCGAATTGTTTTCGATTGACGGAATCGGAGAAAGAAATCGATCAACAAATTTGGATCACCTTTTTTGGCAGAGATTCGCTTCACCAACTCTAGGTCTTACGTTACTTCACATCACCGTTTTCACACAATCGATCCCCAAATCGATCTTCTACAGGTCAAAATTTCTTCAATTTGGCATTCAGATTTCAAAAATTGCAATTTTTGTTTTGTTTTTATTGTTCGTCTTGCCTTGTGTTCTTGCAATTTCGTTTTGATCATCAATCAATGTGCTTTCAGATTTGAAGCAATCACAATGTCTGGGCTGCTCGAAGGAATTCCAGAAGCAGTCGCTCTGAGATGCCTCGCGCACGTTCCATTAGACTTTCATCCGAATATAGAGCTGGTGTCTCGTTCCTGGCGAGCAGCGATACGCAGCGACGAGCTCTTCCAAGTCCGTAAAGAAGTCGGATCATCAGAAAATCTTCTCTGCGTGTGTTCTTTCGATCCTGAGAACATATGGCAAGTCTATAGTCCAAACTGCGATCGCTGGCTCACTCTCCCTCTCCTTCCATCCAGAATCCGCCAGCTCGCTCATTTCGGAGCTGTCACCACCGCCGGAAAACTCTTTGTCTTAGGCGGAGGTAGCGACGCCGTGGATCCGCTAACCGGCGATCACGATGGCACCTTTGCAACCGACGAGGTCTGGTGTTACGACTTTGTTCAGAGAGGATGGGCTCCGCGAGCGCCAATGCTCGTGCCTCGGTCTATGTTCGCTTGTTGCGTTCTCGATGGGAACATTGTTGTTGCTGGCGGATTCACGACTTGCCGGAAATCGATTTCTGGAGCGGAGATGTATGATCCTGAGAAAGATGTCTGGACTTCGATCCCGGATCTTCACAGGACTCATAACTCGGCCTGCTCGGGTGTCGTGGTCAAAGGGAAATTTCACGTTTTGCACAAAGGGTTATCGACGGTGCAGGTTCTTGAGAGCGTTAAACTAGGATGGGCGGTGAAAGAGTCTGGTTGGCCTCAAGGTCCAATGGCTGTTGCTGAGGACGTTCCTTACGTCATGAGCCATGGACTGGTGTACAAGCAAGAAGAAGATGACACATGGAAGATGGTTGCGTCAGCATCGGAGTTTAAGCCGAGGATTGGAATGGCGATGACGAGTTTGAGTGATGAGGTTTTGCTCGTTGGAGGAGTGATTGGACCTGATAGGCTCAATTGGGACATCAAGTCATTGTCGGACGTCGACGTTTTGACGGTTGGGAATGATCGTCCGGCGTGGCGGAAGGTAGCTCCGATGACCAAGTGCCGTGGAACGGTCCTTGGCTGCACGCAGTTGACAATCTGATGGGAATGTGATGTAAGACGACGTCTTTTCTGTTTTACTTTGTTTTGTAATTTGGATGTCCTTGTTTTGGTCAGAGTACGTCTTTGTTTTTCTTACTGTTTCTTATAATGTTTTGATTATTGTTTCAGAATTCCCTTTCAGAAATAACTAAAAAAGAACATACCTAAGTTTTAAGAAGATACCATCAAAATGTATGATTTTTTTTTTAGATGAGTTATTACCTTATCAAGACCATGCTACTATCGTCATTGTGTTATCATCAAAGTTTAAAATCTGGCAGATTACACCAAACAAGGCTAAACAAGGGAAACCGCACCCAAGTGGTTTAACCAGCTTGATTTAGAGAGGGAACATAATGGAAATTTGAGGAAGACGAGACGAAATCACAATGAGAAACATAGCAAATGAAGCAAAAGGGTCGCAACAGCTAGATTCAGATGGCATTTTTGGGATTAGATGACAAGCTGTGTTAATTGGACATGAGGCACATAAGAGGTGTATAGTGCAAAACATCGAATCTTAGAATGGACTCAAGAACACCAGTTTTCTCGAGGGACAAATTTCCAGTGATTTGCTACTACAGGAGATGGGTCTATCGTTCTGGGATAAAATCTAAAGTAGGAACCATACAAAGAGGAATTGCATTTACAAAGTGACTTCCACATTGTTTTATACAGCATAGAACAACACAAGAAACCTGAGTTTCTGTTTTCTTTATATTTGTCAAAGAGAATATGCAGTCTAAGGTCGAAATGGACTCGACCGATACAAAACTGAAAAAAATAACACTATAACCTTTTTTCTTCTTTTTAACCTCCAACTTTAATCAGTAAGGTAATGAAGCTGAGAACAAATTCTTCAGCAGCTAAAGGGTTTGGTTGGAGAAGTGGAAACATGTTCCGTAACTGTCATGCTTGCAAAGCCTATTCTTCATCCTCTGAATCTGCCAGTGACAAGAACAAACGAAAAGAAAAGTTGTAACTAAAAAACTCTTAATGGATTCTCTCCACTACACAGTCAATATAACATACAACAATGAAGAACATTATAGTTTGCGGCTTTGCAAGTTAACTGAAGAAGTCATATTGCACATAAAACTATATCTGAATTTAATCATAGAGAAAGATTCATATGAATGATAGATAAACAGTTTCAAAACCGAGTTTAAACAGAAGAGAAAAAAAAGTCTTACCGGATCTTATGTCTTCTCCAACTTTTCCTCTGTTTTTAAGTAGTCTTACGATCATGGCGCAAATGAGATACCACCAATATATGTGGAAAACAAGAAGCATCAGTAACATTGTGTTGAAGGAATAGTACATGATGGTGCCTTCAGCTGATGTCATATCCAAATAATCCAGGAGTTGAATGCTTTGACAAATAAAGGTGTGAATGTCAGATAAAGCATTTACAATAAATATAAGTTTTATCTACTGATAAGGGGTAAAATAAAGTATGGATACCTCGTGGCCCTGATGATCCAAAATGGAAAG
Source organism: Streptanthus diversifolius (assembly GCA_039880935.1). NCBI lineage: Eukaryota > Viridiplantae > Streptophyta > Magnoliopsida > Brassicales > Brassicaceae > Streptanthus > Streptanthus diversifolius. The sequence goes on along the minus strand of JAXGFM010000013.1, from coordinate 15,011,909 downwards.
TATATCAACCGTAGCAATAGCCAAGAGAGAGCAAAAAGTGCAAAAAACACACTTGCGCCAAATTCCTTTTCAGAATACTTGAAAATTTTAGCAGTTTCCATAAACACGTTACTTGCATCATGAAGGGCGAGGATGATTGCTCCAATTCGGAAAAAACTGCAGAAGAAACAAAAAACAGTTTCCCTATAACCTTTAAATCTTTTTAGTAAGCATATTGGTTGCTTGCTCTATTATTAATTATAATTTAATCTCCCAGTCAAAGGTCGAACCTTTTCACACATAACACTTTTGAGATTTGGAGCCATAACTACCCATGAGAGCTCTTTTATTATGAATGGACTTGTAGCTTAGCAAATCAATTCAAAATCTAGGTGCTAGTAAAGCAATATTCTTCGCTATTAATGGACTTGTAGTTTAGCAAATCAGTTCAAAATCTAGGTGCTACTAAAGCAATAATCTGCTCTACTTAAGGTAAGCATCCATTTGCAAATATATTTAGTTGCGGTAGTATTTATTACCTCGTTAAGTATGAGTAGCTAATGAGGATGATTGTAATCACATGGTGAGACATCATAACAGCAAAATCCTTTCTTCTGGTCTCCCATGCAAGCAACGCAGCAACACCATACACATAGAAACCACACTGGCACATATAGTAAAGCTTTATTGAAAGCCTACAAAAAACGAATAAATGAGGTTATTCCTTTTCCAGGTTATTTCTAAACCAAGAAATTCAAAGGAAAATAGCAAAAGTGAGTAAATATGAAACGTGAAATTATTTACTCACTTCAACTCTTGATTAGGCCAACCGTCAAAGTAGAGTTTTATATCGCTGGCCCATGGCTCGTGATAAACGATTTTGAGAACGAATATGTCACAGCCAGCATAATACAACAATTTCCACAGGGACTCCTTGCACTTGACGATCTTTGCCCGAGTAGCATCATTCATTTTAATTGGCGCAGAACCGCTACTCAAAAGACATACAGCTATCATCTGGGAAAGATTGAAAAAATGGGACATAACATTGATCAATCTCCTAGCTTTTTGCAAGATGCATGAATCAACCAACAATGGTTCTCATTGTCTATGAATCTCATTGCTTATAACATAAAAATTTTGTATCAAATGACAAAGAAAACATATAATACAACATGATCAATTCTGCATATCTTTTCGAAACTGTCAACGCATACATCATCATCACATATAGAAAGATAAAAAAAAAAACGCGAATTTATTACGACTCTTGTGCTAGCTTCCGTAATCAACCCCAAAGAAAGAGAAACAAAGAAAAAAGGGCGATTCTTACTTACTTGAAAGACGAATCTATCAAGGAAAAGCCTCAAAAAGAAGAAGCCGAAGGCGAAATAGACGGCAATTTGGAAATGCCATGCGGCAATGGACGGTTCAAGATTCCTAACGCCGGCATCTCCGCCGGTAGAATAAACCGATTCCATGTCTAAAAACAAAAAAAAAAAAAAAAGAATCCGCCTTTCTTTGACTTAAGAAAACATTCAAAGAGAAGGAATCAAAAGAAGACAACAAGTAGCCGGAATTGGATTGCGCAAATGGCGGAATCAGAAGGAGAAAATCGATCAGAAAAATGTTGTCTTTGGAAGAGAGATTCGCTGATCCTCTCTAAGGGTTCCTTAAAGTGAGCGACAGATGGACAATTTTGCCAAAGCTTGGGTATTTGGGATCTCACGACCTTCTTTTTTTATTTTATTTTTATTCTCAATCATAAATAAGCTTAAGACTTAAGAGAGCTATTTTAGTTTTATATTTTTATTAATGGTGAGAACCAAACCATTTCCGATTCTCAGAGTCTTAAAGTTGACGATTAACAAACATCCTTTAGATCAGAGTCTTAAAGTAACTTTAAACCAAAGCAGCTTCCTGAATGATGATCAAGTGCGAGCATTAATGATCATGTCCCCTTTAGCTTCCAGCCTACCACTTTTGATTTCATATTTATTATTTATATGTATTTTTCTTTGTTTCTTTTTTTTGTACAATTTCTTTCTGCCAATTCGTTCATATATTATTAATCTAGTGACATTTACATATGAATTCATTATTCATATAGCCATCTTTAATGACGTTTGACCCCCCCAAAAAAAAAAAAACAACTTTTGTCATCTATAATCAAAATCCTTTTTGACTCGAAAAAAAAAGTTTCAGTACGAAGTAGAAAGTGTGCTTATTGAAATATCCTAAAGCCGAATGGATAATGAATTATTATATAATTTAAATTCGGCCCATTTATAAAGCGACAATATGTAAATATGTAAGCGTAAGCCCATGAACCCATCTGAGAGCCTAACCAATATGTATCTGAAACGTGGCCAACTCATTTTGAAGTGAGCAGAATAATAAGTTTCTCGTAACCTATCTTCGGATAATTACCGATGACTGAACCAAACTTAAAAACCAAATAATCCGAATGGCTTATGTTTGCGTATAGTTGAGATTCCAAACTTGAAAAGCTCCTAGTTTACTTTTCAACTTCGTTCAACGTTCATCAAACCATCCCGATTTATACGTACATGTCTACGTTACAATTTTATTAACATAAAAGTCATAAGTTCGGTTCTTGTAATAAATAACATATAACTCTTTCAGAAACTGTCTTGCCATTGTTTTCACTTTTTTACAAATTTAGTTATTTTTTTTTTCTATAGATTATATCACCTATCCGAAATTAGAAATTAATTCTATACAGAATTCATATTATAAATGAATTTATATATGTGAATTAAAAAATCACCTACCAAAACGCAAACACATTTTTCGTTTATATTCATTGCATGTGCGTTTGCAATTTCAAATGATTTTTGATTATCTGAGTCTAAAACATTTGTTAGTATATGAACATAAACCATCGGTCCCTATAGATTAGTTTAAACAACTGTTTATATGATTTGTATGGTCTTCTTAACGCAAGAACTACTTGATAACATCTGTTCCAAAGCTTAGATCGATTAGAAGGGAGTTTTTAGACGGTACCGGATACAAATTTAACAATCACACTACGATAGCGATGAAATAAATCATGTTGAGCTAGGTGTCCGAAACTATGGATAGGATTCATTGTTTAACGCCTTTTAGAAATAATATACATTTCTGATAATTATTGAGATCAATTATCCAATCAAAGTTTGTAAACTAATAGTTTCTACTAAGATCGTTAGCTCATAAATATAAAAATTTGTAGGTGATGTGATTTATAGATGAAGCAAAACAAGAATTATGAGTCTAGTTTATATAGTGCTACTAGCTAGCTAGCTCTAATGTTATTCAATTCATCCAAATTTGCTACTACTCTATATTGTGTAATGAGTTTAACGGTACTCCACCTGAGATGTAAGTTGAAACTATTATTTTAATATATATTTTATTAAATAATTAAATTTTAATTTCTAAACCAATTATAAAGTAACAGCTGTATAGAAACTCTTAAGAACCGGATCTTAAATTATAAACTGTAGAATCGTTTCTTAACTTCTCACACATACTTTTTGAATTTTTTTTAATATTTTAATTTTTAAGAAACTAAAGCAAGAAACTCCTTTAGGTTTTTTAAACACCGTTCAATAAGAAAACGTTGTGTTGCCATAATTTGAAATGAGAAATCAAGAATTAAGCAATAATTTGGATGATAGGGCCTAAGGCCATTGTCATGTTGGGGAGGACCATTTCTCCAAGATATGATGAAAACGGACCCCATTTTTTTATTCTTTTTTATTTTATTTTAGTAAACTTTTTAACGACAAGTGTAATAGCCTCATCAAAGTTAGAAGATGCTTTGTTTTTTTAAAAAAAAAAATTTTTTATCGTAGCTATGTCATATTCACAGTCCACTCACGAATAGACACACACACACACCTCTTTGATTTTTCACATTCACGCTTTGTGGTCTTGCTGCTCCCTTCACGTGGCTCCCACTCTTTGATTTGGTTTGGTTCAGTTTGGTTTTGTTTACCCCCAAAGAAAAGTTCGAATGTAATTGAAAACACAGGAATAGACATTTTTACTCCATCGTAGTTGTAGCATGCAACATGTTAAAACCCCTCAAGGACTACAACAGTAACTTTTAAATTAATAACCACAAAGGGGTTTTAAATATTTTTATCGAATTTAGATAAATATAAATTAAGGCTAATTAATTAAGACAAGATTAATAATAATAGACTTTAAAGATTTGAAAGAACTAAAGAGTATGTTGTCGAAATGTAGCGGGAAGACCATTTCGAGGGATTGGAAATGGGCCGTACTCTATTCCTTTTTCTCCTCCCACCACTTCCCATCTGCATAATCCAATTAAATAACAAAAACTTATTATTTATTAATTCCTTCATTAACACATCACATGTAACGTATGTTTGATTTGTATTTGTAATATTTATCAGTTATTACTTTGATAAAAAAAAAATTAATATTTATCAGTTTTTAGTTAGGAATAGTGATGTGATTAAATATGCTTAGACAATGCAAAGTCTTTTGGTTTTAGTAGAGTACGATTATAAATTCATAATATGTCATCATTCTTCACACGTTTTTGAGGATGCGGTAACGTAAACAAATCATTATAATAATGTTCTTTTTATAAGTGCTCGTTTCAATATTACTATATCTTTCAATTCATTGTCAGGACTATAGTTTATAATTAAGAGTGTTCTTTTTTTTCTCTTAATCCCCTATACATATAGAGAAAAGCTTACAAGTGTTCATGTGGATATTTTTGTAACTATGCTTTTGACAAATTTACGTAGAATCATCGTGTAATTAAACCATAGATTTCACTAATCTAAAGACTTTTCGTGCAAGGTTAAATTATATAGTAGACAGGAAGAGTAACATTTACCTGAATTTGGAAACTAAATGGTGGAGAAAGATAAGAATCTGTAACTTGGCGAGCTCGTTCCCGGGACAAGCATGAACTCCACTTCCAAAGGGCATGAATGTATTTGGCTTCGGATTTACCTTTATTTAGTTCCAACCATCACGTTAACTCAGCTCTCTTATAAATATTATATATAACTTATTAATATTCTTTTTATATATATATGTAGTTTCGTAATTATTAACCTCAAATCTAGATGGATCGAAAACATCAGGGTTTGAAAAATATTTCGGATTGTGGTGAATATTCCTAAAGAGTGGCATCACTTTCCATCCCTTGGGTATCAAATATCCTGTATACATGCATGTTACAAGAATCAGAAATATTAGTGATTTATATTCATTTGGACCACAACATTTTTTATTTTGGTATATCTCATAAAAAAATATTAATAGATAGAATGTTCTAGTAGTGTGAAATGACTTTAATCAATTAGTACCATTATACTCAACATCAACCACTGCTTCTCTGAATGTGAAGGATATGATGCTTGCCATCCTCAAGCTCTCAACTATAACCTATGTCACATAACATTAAAACATGAGCTTTCGAAACTAATGGTAATCATTATAATAATAACTGTATAATATAATATTATTAATTATTACCCTATGTGTTAGTGGCATATTCCTCGTTTGTCCCCATGTTAAAGGCTTCTTCTCTCTACTGTTTTCTTCATATATAGCTCTTCCCTCATCCTACAACCATTATAAATATACACAGATTTAAGTATTATATATACATATGTATATACAAAAAAAAAAGAGGATAAGATTCTATAAATGTGATCAAACCTTAACAGCTTCTAGAAGCTTCTGATCATCATGCAAGTACTTAAGAATCCACGTTAGGCAACTAGCTGTCGTGTCTTGTGCGGCGAAAAGGACTCCGATGATGTTGTCCACAATCTGTTCTTGGGTTAGCCCACGACCTCTATCGTCCTTGAAGTTGAGTAGATGACCAAGAAAATCCGTTTTCTGGACCATTTTCTCACTTCTTTCGCGTATAATCTCGCATACTATTGTCTTTAGCCGCTTCCTCGCCTTTTTTTTTTATAACAAATTTTAGTCATTTTGGCAAAGTATCTTAAAGTCCGGATATTAGTTGACTGATTCACTCAAGAGATGAGATCATACCATGAGAGCTTTGTGGTAAGATGTTCCTGGGAGATTCATGGGGAAAGAGTTGTAGCCTTTGTCCACAATATTGTAGTTGCGTTTCAAAATATCCTTGTAAGAACACTCCAAATGGCCAAATATGGCTAGGATGCCCACATCAAAGCCGAACTGCAAGAGAAAATTTAACTTCGGTTAAGGAGATCTCAGAGCGAAGTAAAGAAAGTTAGTGACCAAATTGCATTGTGTGTGTGTTTGTTTTTTTTATATACATATGAACATATATATATATATATATATATATATATATATACCTTCTTCATCTCTTGGTAGGTAGAGACAATACGCATATTGGTCCAAGATTGTAAAAAAGAGAGGGCAATGTGTTCGATATCGGGGATAAGTTTACGGATTGTTTCAGGGTATAAAGCGGATTGAACAAGTTTCCTTATATGGATATGATAATCTCCTTGGTGGAAAAATAGAGCAGAGGGTCCAATTAGCTTCTCTTTGCTTCTCGGATACGCTGGTTCGAACATATGAGCATGAGTCACCAAAACAAACCTCGCGGCCTCAGGGCTAGCCAGCATCACGCAAGGATAGCCGAGGATTCTTGTTTTGAATATCTCTCCATATCTATACATCAAAAGATGAAACATCTTTCAAGATAAGATCATGACCGAAAAAGTAATTTGAACGAAAAGTTTTTGAGGTTACCTCTTTTGCTTGGAGGTGAAGAAAACATTGGGGTCTTGTGAATAAAGTTGTAGAGTCTCTCCTAAGTAAGGCCATCCCATGGAACCAGGAGGAAGCTTACATCTAGTGTTCCTCTTCTTCTTTCTCCTATTATTCTTTGAAACCATTACTCTTACCAAAAGCAAGCAGAAGAGGAGACTTGGTATGACCAATAACCAAGATCCAGCCATTATAGATTATCCAATTTAATATGTAATGCTTCACTTATAATGAAATGTTGTGAAGGATGAAAAAAATTTGAACTCTGGAAGAAGAGGAAGATGTATGAAACAAAACACACACAAATACATAAGAGAGAGGTGGGTATATATATACACAAAGATCTCTCTATCTCGGTTGACCCCAAAAAATGAGATCTTTCTTTCTCATCTACAACAGATGGGAAATCTTATTATTTAAATATTACGACCTTTCACCTTTTTAGCCTCAATATTAACATATTGTTTATTATTATCATTATTTTGTTTATCTCTATCTTCTTGTCTTTTCTATTTTCCTGTCACGTGGGAGTTATATGCAATACCACGATAGGGAATCAGAGATACTAAAATATGAAACAAAACTAGGCGCTCATAACCCGATTTATTGAATCTATAAAGTTTGACAAAACTATTTTTTTTTACTAATTGTTATCTATTATAAAAATAAATAATCACAGATAGAGTTGATAAAATCGTACTTTGCATGACTAAAAAGAATAATAGCACATAAGCTTAGTGATATCATGATTAATTTGCAGTGGGGTGCGAGTTATTTAGTAGTGGGAACACATATTTGTCGCAAGAATTTATGAATTGCATTGTTAATAGTCATATTATATAGTTACCTAGTGAACGATTTGTATACAAACTGATCAACAGCATAATATATCAAAATGGTAAGTTTGGGGAATTCGAAAGAAGGCGGCACATATCATTAATTTAATTTAAAGTTTTTGATTTGATGCGTTTTAACGTTTCTAGTTTCTTCTACTTAATACGATGATAACATATACGGGTGTCTTTATTAAGTACAATCCAAATTAAGTTATGCATCTCAAATTAGTCATTAGTTTTTAAAGTTTAGGCATCACGATCAAAGAAAGAACATGGCATTGCTCGTGACAAAATATTTCCATACAAGGAAAAATCCCTCTCTAGAAGGGATTTGCAATTTTTAGTAACATAACCTAAGATCGATGTTGCCCAAATTGTTGCGTATCATTATTTAGGATATCGATCAAGTATATGATTCTTTCTTTAGTTTTATATATTCGATATATATGGATAAAGCAATTATGGGATAATCTAATTACAAAAACTTTTAATCGTATATTTTGCATCACTTTTTTTATATTTTGCGTATAGTATGGTAGGATGAACGTAGCTCTTGTATACATCTAAAAGGATTGAAGCTTGCACTATATAAAAAAATACTGGTCTTAATTAATATTTATAAGAGTATATAATGTATGTTTATGATCAAATGAGAGGTGACGTCCGAATGTTATGAAGTCTAGATTGAAGTATTTAGTTAGTAAATGAAATGGACTTATGAGGAAAAAGTCGGTGCCTTACACTTACCAATTGTCTCCGTCTGATTTGAACCAATAGGCTAACGCTATTCACAACTATATCTCTTAATGTTCACAAAAACAAAAAACAAAAATCGTTATGTATTTTCTTAGTACATTGTAAATTGGCTAAATTGTTGTGTTAGTTTATTCGAAAAATGGTAATTTTAACCGTGGTTCGAAAAAAGTGAGTTTAGCGGCATTTTGTTTTAATGGAGTAAAGCAAAAATATAATGAAGATGATACAATCGCAATCTTTGACTTCAAACAATATGTTTTTAATATTTTTTTAACAAAACTTCAAACAATATGTTTTTTTTTTTGCTAAAAACTTCAAACAATATATATATATATATATATATATATATCTTTGCCATAAGTTTAACACTATTGTCATGTTTTATACCTAAACAAGTCCGTATAATTATTAAAAAATTATGTTATATATGCCTTTGATGATAAGATTTTTTAGTTTGTGTATTTGGTAATGAATCTCTTTTATCTTATTATATTATGACCTCATGATACACATATAAAAATAAAAATATTTAAAATTTAAAATTGAAAATCCATACATGCATGTTTAGATTAGTAAGCATTATATAAATTTTTTTTAAAAAAAAATTAGTTGTACAATATGTAAAAAAAAAATTATTATCTTTTAAGATATTTATGTAGAGGTAAATTTGATGATGTGAAATTGAGATAGACAAAAATTGTATAATTTCTTATGTAAGCATATCTTTCAAAAAAGATTATTATAAATTTTTCCTTTTAAAATTAATAATTACCTGTATAATTATATATATATATATATATTTAACAGATTTTTTCTTTGTTTTTATAACAAAAATATTTTAAAAACTAAATTCTTAAAATGATTTGGTTAATAAGATCAGTTGAAGAAGATCCACATAAATAATTTCTGATAGAAAACTATACACATTCTTTGTTATATTATTTTTTGTATTTTACGTAAAATAAATGTTATAATGAAATTGTTGGAAAAAGTCTTATATTTATCCAAAAAAAAATTAATATGCTGACAATGTTGAGTATTTCATTGGTGTAAACACTATATATTTTTTGTCAACTTGTAAATACTTGATAAAGATTTTTTTTAAAAAAAATTATGTATTTTTAATATATTTTCCTTTTTATAAAATGTTTAGTTATTTTAATGAAATTATGAACTTAAATAAGTAAAGTTTCATGTGATAAAATGTATATATGTAATAATGGTTTCGGAACGATAAAAGTGGCTGGCACAAAAAAAAAAAAAAAAAAAAAAGTGGGGAATGGTAGTTCCCGTCAATGGATGATCAAAACAAGAAAGAAAAATTAACGAAAAAGGAAATAATTTTGCGGGACGGGAGAGAGAAATCCAGGCGCATTATGTTCACGTGATGACGTGACACAAAGTGGGACCTACTTGTATGCAATTACAGCTCAGTTTTGTTCTGTTTCCTTTACCATCTGATGGCGGGAACATCTATCCGTCGTTTCCGATGAACCTAATGGGCCCCATATATGGGTCTAACATCGTACGAAGGACAACTAAGTGGAAGCTGGTCGAGGAGCGTGGGACGCACGCTCGGCTGACATCAGGTGGTTCCTTTTTTTTTTTTTATAAGAAAAATAAGAATGTTTCTGAGATCGTATGGATACTATAAAGGACAAAACAAAACAATTGAAGCTTTTTTTTTTTTTTTTTAGTTGGTCGGATCTAGAGACTTCCATAACGCAAGATTACTACTGTACAGTACATGCGCGATTATTACTACTTAACAAAGTGATAAACCGTAATCAACAACAAAGAAATCGTATAATGATTAAAAATGTTGGAATCGTAGTAATTGACATGCAAGGCGGTGAAACGAGTAAACCCTTTTTCTTTTCTTTCATTTTTTCTTCTTTCCATTTTCGGTTTTATAAATCTTATGAACTTTAAGAAAAAATTCACTGCGTCCAGTTTCATCTCTTTGTTTATTGGTTTCAATTTTTACTTTCTTGTGTCATATAATTCCTAGTGTACGACAAATGTAGATATTTCAAAGACAATTAACAAAGAAAAAACGTAGATATTCTTGAGATCACGCATGGAGAAAATAAAAGTTTACATTGCTTCCTCGACCCCATGATCAATAATGCCCCCCTTTTCTTTTTCTTACGATACACATCAATATATACACTGTTTCGAATTGTATATCTAAGTATATATAATAGAGAGTATATATATATATAAATAGAAAATAGAAAATAGAGAGAGAGAGAGAGATGATTGGGAGGTTTACAAGGAGCACAAAGAGGGATGACTCATAGACACTCCAAATTGTTTAGAGACTTTGCAGCTTGATATCGAGTCTTCTCCTTTTAATTCTCTTTTTTTTTTTACTTATATTTCTTCCATTTCTGTATGGCTCTTCCTCTATTATCTTAATTTCCAACTATCTCTCTCTTTCTCTCTCTCTCTATATATATATATATCCACACACAATAATATATATATATATATATATCGACCAAATTTTGTAGGTTCAATAGTGTTATAATAATAGTTCAAATACGGGAATGTGTGTCTATAACTCATACACGACAGAAAAAAAAATCAATCAATATAAAAGATGTAGATGTTTAAGAAAAAAATAAACACATGTTTGATATATAACGTGATTAGGTTAACACTAATATTCCCACTGACAATTAGTTTCAACAACAACAAAACCATAGTTTATAGACATGTGTTTGGTTCATACATGTCGAACAATTAAAGTGAATACAATGTACTCTAAGTGAATGTATAACCATATGCAATTATAAATATAATTACTACAAGCTTTGGTAGAAATGTGACAGGAGCATGTTTCAAGTATTTCATTGTTCTTATATATTTTTTTTTTTTTGTGGGATGCACGCATATTACAATTTTGGGAGAGTAACAAGATGGAGATTTAACGGTCTTTTAAGCCACTTTTGCTATAAGCAAGAATTGGAATTGGTCTTAAAGTGATTAATTGTGGAAGAAATAAAAATAAATATATAATAAGCAGAAATGTATAAAAAGGTTACAAGATTGGAATGGAAACAAAAAGAAGAAGAAGAAGAAAAGAGTAAGCCTGAAATCATTCCAATTTTGTTACTCTCTTCGCTCTACTCACTCATGTCTAGCTAGTTCATTATCTCTTTACAAATTGTGTCATATTAATCACGTAGATTCACTACAAGTGAAATTGAATAAGAAAGGGAGAAAAAGGAAAACATAGACTATAAACGGAATCAAAGATCGATGGTTCTGTCTTATCCTTGAAAATGTCATATACCGACATCTCTCTGCGTGCTTAGTAAATTATAAGTTGGGGTATTTTAGTAAGTATAACATTTTAGAATTAGAGAAAATAAAGAACTTTTCTAAAACTTAGATAAAACTTAACCTAAATCGGTTGTAGGAACTAGGTAGGGTTATAAAAAGTTTCAAAAATAATTCATGAAAATATTTTGTGTTTTCTTAGAATTGTAAGAATAAAGTTGTGAAAACAAAATAAAAGCTGATATTATAGAATCTTTCTTATAACTTTGCGTACAAATTAACTATGAATATGTTTTACCGATATTAAAAATTAAATAATTTTCTTTCTTTTTTGTTAACTAAAAGTATTTTAAAATGTATAATAAGTTCTCTCATCAATGACGATATTAAAATAAAAACGATATGATTAATTTGTAAAAACATATACATTCTTAACATCAATTAGTGTAAATGACACAACAATTTGAGACAAAAAAGAAGAAGAAGATGATGGGGCAATATCCTAAAAGACTCTAGTCAAAGATCATGCTCGAGGCAGTATGTTATCTGTCAATGTAAGAGAAGATCTGATTTATATATTTTCCCACTTCCATTCTATATCATCATGACTTGTAACAGATCATTAAAGATTTCTGCTTTTTTACAAACACCCAAAAAAGAAAAAAAAAACAAAAAATATTCTACATGTCAAACAGATACACAACATACATGCAATATTTGTAAATCTGTTAAAGCTGATATGAAGATTTGTGTCGACAAAATTACTCTGAAGATGTGAACCAAATAACTGAAAAATTGTTGTATTTTTATATGTACACCATTCTCTATTCTGCCTAAGAGACTTCATAAAAAAAGGACATCATAATACGCTTTCGCTTTCATGAATTTAGACAAATACAACTTCGTGGCACAAGGGTTTCTCTGTATGTGAGTGCTAAGACTCGAGTTTCCTACGAATTTGAAGTTGTAAAGAGCTTGTCTTTGAGTCAGACCAAGCGGGTATATGGCGTGTACTCTAAACACACCGTCTCCTCTTAAGCTCGCGGGTCTTTCCTTCTTCCATATCGGTTCATGTCTCAGAGACTTAAACTTCGTGAGTACCGCAGATTCCAGAGCTTCTAGAGTCATATTCCCATCCCTGTCTCAGCATAGTGAGAAGAAACAAGTTCTTGAACCAAAAAGAAATATCCATTAATACAATTTTCCCGGGTTTCGATTAAGAGCTGAACGAGCAAATTGATGATGGCTTACCTCAAAAAGATGGATTCCATATCAAACCGGCCTCTTTCTCTAACATACAAATGATAGACTGTCTCTACGCCTTGAGTACATTTGCAGGGTCGTTTCTTAAACTCAGGGCTCTTCTTGCTCCCAGATCCTCGTAGCCACGAAAATGCAGAGACGACAAGAGTGCACAGCAATCAACAAGTGCCTTGAAAGAATCTGAAAGGCCTACGTGTTTCCATATAATAAAAGAAAACAAAGCTTTGAAGCTTTTCACTATGTCTAAACATGTTTTCAATATTTTACATTTTACCGCACCTTAGCATCTTATTATAGGCATCGGGATTATCTGCAAGATATTTCATTCTCTTTGCAACTGGCTCGATATCAGCCATCTGTTTAATATGAAGGAATGAATCTGGAGAAGGTGCGAATTCTTCAATATTTGGAGCACCAACAACCAAAGGAATAGATCCTAAAAGAGTAATTGATCATAAGATCTCATCAGGAACGGAAAACAGGACAGCCTCAATGCCCTCATATATGATGATGATCCACGTATATAATTCTGCATATCATCGCTCATCAATGGACATGACAATAAGCTCAGATTATGCATGATGACTAACAGTAGCTAAGAGGTGGCAGATAATTTTGGGAAACTAGTGATAATTTCCTAAGTCGTGTGCCCATATCATTTCTCTTCGAACTTTCATACGGTGCCAAGAAGGTAACAGTAGTGAAATACTTAAAATTAGACAACACGAACTACGAGATATACCGACTCATAATACACATTTCAGGCATTGGTTTTGCTTACCTTAACTGATTGTAACAAGAGATGATTTTTAATGGTAGAGACAGAATCGAAAATGCTAATTCTTCTAATGAAGCAGACACTAAAATTGAAGGATCAGCAGAGAGAGAAAGAAAGGTATCTTTACCAGCGACAAGAGATTGGAAGAACTTCTCGGTGACGTAATCCTCCTCGTTGGTGTTCTCAAAAGCTAGACTGAATTTATAGTGCTTAAGAGATTCAACCTTCTCCACTGTAAATAATTTAAATTATTTATCTCCACAAATTACTGGTTCCAAAGACTTGAATATGGTTAGGACACAGAGCATTTCGCTAGCAATGCATACATACCTCTCCCATGCCGGTTTCGGTGACAACCACCATAAGAATCAATCTTAACATTCGCCTCCACTAAGGCTTCAAGAGCTTGCAGCCTGAAATTCCGAGCCCCACAATTGGAAATGAAAGCAGCAGCAAGAGCTTTCTCGGTCTTTGGTTGCACCGGTGCCATAATATCATATTCGAACGGGAACATCTGATGACAGACTAGTTGTCATCACAATATCATAACCCCTCCTGATGGACAACAGTCAGATACTTTTACAGCATTCTACATGTGCTCCAAAAGTATAAAGTCCTGTTAAGATTGTGCTTATCCACCGTCGTGCCTGAGCAAGATCGTTCTCTTGGTAGTATTTTGCTGATTCCATGGAATGGATTATACTGAGTGTTCCAGGTTGATGACCTAATCCAAACGCTGCATCGGGTTTCTTATCTGAACTCATTCTAATTGCGCAATCAATTGAGCACGATTCGAAGTCCTACAATGGAGAGGAATGAAGTCAAAAACCATTAATAATCATCCAATACTCGGGACAATACTTGTTTTCTGCTACACCAGCTATCATTGAGAAGTACAAATTCTCCAAGAATCCCATATAGAAAGTATTGTTCTTGGTTTCAATAAGATTCAAAATCTTTGTATCCGCAGCAATGCTAATAGATGGGCAAGAGTAAACTCTTAGACTTTTGCTTATTCCATTGTCACAGATTCGCACACTATTATCATCCAACAACAAGCAAAGCCTAATTCTTTGTTAAGCCCAGAAGAACATGATCAGATCTAAGAGGCTAAAGAATACCAAGAGATCATACTATCAACCAATCAATATTCCAGATAAATTTGATTAATTGTTCTGCTTCATGAAGAAGTAAAAACCAATAGGGATGGAAAGTTATGTGGCAAAACCTTGTCACCACCGGAGATGAAGATCGGATCTTTGCTGAAGTCTCGAGAGTAACTCACTGAATCCTCTCTCTATAACCACTCCTCGCATCTCTTAATTCCCGACACAACCTTCAAACCGGATGGTCTGGTCGGAGATTGCGAGCCCGAAGGCGACTTGGTGAAAAAATCCGTCAACGTATCGACCAAAGCAGGGTTATCGAGCCGACCCAGAAACCCGATCTCGACGAGGAAGACGATAGCCACGCAGATTGGCAACAAGCTCGAAACTTTTCGCCTGAAAGAAGAAGGAGACATTGGCTACAGGCAATCCTTCATGGATCGATCCAATTTTCGGTCCTCGGAGATTGGAGAAAACCATTTAACACAAGCGACGATGTTGTCAATCAATGGCTTTGAAGAACTGCGATTGGGTTTAATGTCTTAGACATTTGATTGATAAGGAATAGAATAAAGTTGCCCGCTTTGGTTTTCAAAGTCATCGTTCATGGGATTGGTCAATGGTCTCTACCTGCAATTGTATTTTATTTACATTCCAAACATTATATTTTTTTGGATGTAAAGGAACAAGAACATGGAGAATTATATCCGAATCGAATGGAATCAAATCAAAGAGTAGGTAAACAGATTCGTCCTATTAGTTTAGTGGCCAAGGCGGCTAAACCATGTGAAGCAGGAAGTTGTAGACTTGCATCATTTTCAAGCCCTTTCTAAAACTAAACCCTAAATTACTATTTCAAAGAGAAAATCACTTCGTTGAAGGAGCAGTGGAAGAAAGGCTAATCCAGCATTTGGGGATGTGTATCCGAGCATTAGCGTAACCATGAGAGAACAATTAGTTTCTTTTTGCAGGCAAACAGTCTCTTCAAGATTCTTGCATATAACTGTATCATTGTATGTCTCTTTTGTCAAAACAAATCGGACTTGTGATATTTGTCAAAAAGCGTTAAAAATGGAGTTGAAAAACAAAACAGCATAAGAGTACAATTTTACAGATTTTGAAGAAACAACGTACATACATAGTCCCTTGGATGTTAGGTCGAACTTAGTATCCAAAATACTACTAGTTAGAGTAACCAAATTAAAATAGTGTGTCTATATAAATAAGGGAATGATTACATAACTTATATTTGGACTTTATGACGGTTTTATGCTCACTCCACAAGTCGTTCTAACGTGGCAAAAGTAGATGTATTTTTGAATAAAATATAAAATCAAAAGCAAATAAACAAACATTGTAATGATCCCAAATGAGGAAAGAAAATAACTTTCTGTATTTGGAAGTGATCTTAGACTCCACGCAACAGTGCTGTATATTGTTTTGTTTTCAAGAGTTGTGTGATATTTTCATTGGCTTGTAACCAAAGATGGGGCACCCAAAAAAGAAAGCACCACCACTTCTATATGATAAAGGACACTTTTAAGATTAAAATTTTATTTTACGAGACTTTAAGATTAAAGTTACACAAAATAATGTAAATATATCTAGAGACAATAACTTCACTAATCCAAAGCATAAATATATATATCATCATCTGATTGATATTAATCACTTTTAATACGAGTTATAATTTTATGTAGTCCTTTATAGTCTTCCCCCTTTTCTATCTTTTATGGATAATATCTTTACCTAATATGGACTTTTTTTTCACCAGAAGTCTAATATGGACATTTATGTATAGTCATGTATAATGGATGAATTAGTATATTGTTGAAAAAAATACCAATTTTTGTCAAAACTTATCGTCAACCATTTTGGAAACTAATATATATATATATATATATATATATATATATATGTATATTAATTTTTGCTATATATCTAAACATTGCAAACGTGCCAATTGGAATTTTGGAGGTTATTCAAAAAAAGTCTAAGATATTAATCATTAATAGACCAAAAATCAAAGAATATTCATTATTATGATTTAACTGCCAAAAAAAAAAAAATTCAAGCACGATCTATGACCACACAAATTCTCATTGTCGGAAGGCAAAAACTAAACTAACGGTTAAGTTTTTCCCACGTTACGCCATCGGGTTGGCTAAGAGTTAAAGCATCAAAAAATCTTAAGACTCTTTTTATTATTCGGCCACGTAGTTATAATTATAATTATAATGTTAAAGATAACTATAATAAAACTAATTACAAAAATTTAAGAAAATTTCGGAGAAAAAAAAAAACTTTCACCCTTAAAATGGCTGCTCGTGTCGAGACTGCAGCAACACACTTGTCGTCTCGCTTAGCAGCTTCTCCGGTGTTTCCGCAGTCGCGAATTTAATTTTCGAGAAATTTTATTAGGTAAATATATATTAGCCCTTTTCTCTTTTGTTATACGTTTCTTATATCTGGATCTGTCTTTGTCGGATCATCCACTTTGCCAATTTTTGCTGTCTTATCTCTGCTTAATATCTGTTCCGTTTTTGTTGTTGTTTGTATGTGTGTTTCTGAACCAGATAAAAGTAGTAAAGAACCAATCTTTGGTTGTGAAATTGGTGCTAAGAGAGTCTTATCGATTTGATTCATGTTGCTATTAGGTTTTTTTCTGGGGTTTTGATTGAAGAGAAATGGATTACTTTCCCGCTGGAATCTGGAATAAATCTTTCTCATGCTTGTTGGGTTTTGCGATTATACTTTGGATTGTGTCGAATTCCATGAAATGTTTATAGCAAGCGACTTGATTAAAGTTTCTTCCAGATTAATTTTTTGCATTTCTTAACTTTGCTTATTTATAATTTATGGATTTTTGAGTATCCTCTGAAGACACAGACAAGATGTGACAAGTAATCTGTTCAAAATATATGTATAGTTTTCCTGATATGTTCATATATGGTTTTAAGAGAACACTGTATCTGGTAAGAATGCATTTTCCTCGAAAGGTCGTCGAACTACATTTTTTTTATTACAAAACGTTATCTTAAGATCTGCCACTATTGATTGACTTTACTTTGCTTTTACATTTGTACACACACATTTATGTGATTTGTCCAGTTTTGTTGCTTTGGTTCTCTTTATTTACTCTTATATGGATGTGAACATGCATTATGTGACACATAGCTCAGTCCTTGGAACTTCTTTGTTTCATGGACTCTTAGCACTGTGTAATCCCCTCTAATTCATTTACTTCTGTCTGGTTTTTTTGGGTCTTTTACCTCTCAAAAGGAAGCTAGAAGAAGCATTTAGGGCTTTTGATTATTTGTTTTCATTGAAGACAAAGAAGAATAAGGAGTGAACACAAGCAGTATGGGAACTCACATCACTTTCAACAACTTAGGAGGTGGTGGTCCTCCTGGAGGGGAAGGAAGTAACCAGATGAAGCCAACAGATACTGTCAATCCCTTGGCGAGACAGTCCTCGGTTTACTCACTAACCTTTGATGAGCTTCAGAGCACACTAGGTGGACCAGGAAAAGATTTGGGGTCGATGAACATGGATGAACTCCTGAAGAGCATATGGACTGCTGAGGAAGCTCAGGCCATGACCATGAATTCTTCAGATGCTACAGGGATAGCGCAACCCGGTGGTGGTATCCCTGGTGGGACTCTCCAGAGGCAAGGCTCGCTGACATTGCCTAGAACGATTAGTCAGAAAACTGTTGATGAGGTCTGGAAATGTTTGATCACCAAGGACGGTAATAATGGTAATATGGTAGGTAGCAGCGGAAGCGGTGGTGAGTCGCATGTGCCTCAGAGGCAACAGACTTTAGGGGAAATGACGCTTGAGGAATTTCTGTTTCGCGCTGGAGTTGTAAGAGAAGATAACTGTTCTCAGCAGATGGGTCAGGTCAGTGGAAACAATAACAACATCGGCTTTTATGGTAACAACGGAGCTTCTGGGGGATTAGGCTTTGGGTTTGGTCAGGCAAATCAAAACAACATATCATTCAATGGTACTAATGATTCTATGATCTTGAATCAGCCACCTGGTTTAGGCCTCAAAGTGGGTGGGACAATTCAGCAGCAGTCACAGCAGCAATTTCAACAACAGTCACAACAGCAGTTGCAGCAGCAGCCGCGACAGCAGCTGAATCAGCCACATCCACAGCAGCAGCATCCGCACCAGCGGCTGCCTCAAACCATTTTTCCTAAACAAGCAAACGTACCATTTGCTGCGCCTGTGGGTATGGTCAACAAGAGTTTTGCTGGGGCTGCGAATAATTATATCAACAAAAATAATGGATTAGCTAGTTTCGGAGGAGCCGGGGTAACTGTTGCAGCAACGTCTCCAGGGACAAGTAGCGCAGAAAATAATTCTCTGTCACCAGTTCCTTATGTGCTTAATCGAGGAAGAAGAAGTAACACGGGTCTAGAGAAGGTTATCGAGAGGAGGCAAAGGAGAATGATCAAGAACCGAGAATCAGCTGCCAGATCAAGAGCTCGGAAGCAGGTGAGTATTAATCTAACCAAACTGTTATATAACTCTTTCTGTTATATAACTCTTTTTGTTAGGTTTGACTATGTTGGTATTATCCTTTGCAAGGCTAAATTAAACAAAAATATAAAAGCAGCAAAGATTTGTTCTATCCTGAACCACTTGTAGTATTAAAATGTTTTTATTATTATCCATTAATTGCAGGCTTATACCTTGGAACTGGAAGCCGAAATTGAAAAGCTCAAGAAACTGAATCAAGAATTGCAGAGAAAACAGGTATCCTTCGTTTCCCAGCATTTACGACCTGTCTCTGTTTCTTTTCGTGCTTTTCCCTCTCAGAATATAGCCGCTTGGTTTTGATACTGAGTTTCCCCTATGTTGCAGGCTGAAATGATGGAAATGCAGAAGAATGAGGTAACTGTCTGAGGACTTTATTTGTTTGTATAAGTTCATCTACAAATCATTGACTCTGCAGCATCATAAAAGACCAAATTTTTATTAAGAAAAAATACATAAAAGGTCTAATAGTTACTGGCATCCAGACATTTTGTTACGTCGTGAGGTAAAGTTGGGCGTAAACAATCATCTCCCTGGCCGAAGTTGAAACTCCAATAATTGTCAACATTTTCTGTTTCTCGCCTCTTCTTTTTGAGTGCCCTCATGCAGAATTTGATCCTGTTGTTCACTACTACTGCTTTTGAATTGGCAGCTGAAGGAATCGTCGAAGCAACCGTGGGGCAGCAAAAGGCAATGCTTGAGAAGGACACAAACCGGTCCATGGTAAAATCAGAACGAAGCAACAAGAATCGATCACACAAGACAACGCTTTGGGACTAATGTAATAGGAGATAGTGCTACCTGTACAGGAGATCAAGAGAAATTTATTGAGTGGGAATCTTAGGTTACAGAGTAGAAGTTTCCGTTATGAATAAAGACATTGTGTGCCCTGGCCGTCATTAGTCTAGGTTTTAGATAATACTCTGTTTTGTGTCTACTAGTTTTTTGGGTTTTCCAAAAGACATCGTTGTTTATATATATCTTGACCATTTATTAGGGGTTTGGTTTTTTTCTTGAGATTGACAACTAAATCAGTCTTGACTCTGTTAGAAAACATATTTATCTTCCAAAATTGCAGTTAGAAAACAGTTCGATCATCCAAAGTACCAAATTTCTATAAAGTGACTTGATTCAAAAAGAGAGACCATTTGGTGGAGAGTGAGGAGAGCTAGTCTCAAGCAGGAAACTCCGGCTACAATGCGACCTTGAAGTAGTACTAGAGGAAGAAGCCAATCCACGAATGTCGCCGCTTTGGAAACCTGAGTCACCTCTCAGTGACCGCCCTTTGTCCTCCTCAACTGCCATTGCAAGCCCGAGATGCAACGGATCTAAGCTTTCGCACAACAGCCTCAGGACTTGCTTGATTGATGGCCTAGCCACGCCTTCTTTCTCTGTGCACCATCTTACAATCGCCACTACTGTTTCGAGCTGTTCTCCATCTATGCAGTCTTTGATTCTCGAATCCACCAGATCTATGCGTCTTGATTCTGATACCAGTAAAGGCTGAGACATTTCTACCAGGTTCCTACCTTCATCGACAGCTCTTCTGCCTGTTATGATCTCTAGCAACACCACTCCATAGCTGTACACGTCGCTCTTCTCTGTCAGTTCTTGTGTTACAACATACTCTGGATCTACATAGCCTGAAACTCAGTTTCACGGCTTTAGTCTTTTAGTTTAAAGTTTTGCTCAACTTTTAAGATAAGAATAGTTGATGTTCATTCATATCCAGACCTGGAGTTCCACGGTTATCAGTATTAACAGGTTCAAAACAAACTGAGCCATCTCTGGAAGCATGTGCAAGGCCAAAATCTGCAAGCTGCATGGTAAAAAGCAACGTAGAAGCCAAAAGGAGAATCAATTTCATTATGAGGTGAAACGGATAGACAAGCCAATGAGCAAGATATGTGATATAGAAGGCAGACACACCTTAGCAACAAAGTTCTCGTCGAGTAATATGTTGCTTGACTTTATGTCTCTGTGACAGAGAGGTGGGTCACAGTAGAAATGAAGGTATTCCTGAAGGAATATAAGAATATCCAGCCAAGAACTAAGAATAGTAATAAAAACCATATAATATCAGTTTGACGAGAAATGTAGATGAAGGCTTTGGTAATTTACCAGAGCATTAGCCACATCGATTGCAATTTTCATCCTTGTTGCCCAACTAAGTGGAGGTTTTTCTGTGGCTACACAGAAATGAAGAACAACGTTCAAGATTCTGAAGCCAAGTCTATAACATGCAAGAAAATCTGGAAATCAGGAGCATACAAAGTAGATGATCCTTGAGGCTCCCATTTGCCATATACTCGTAGACAAGGAACCTGAAAATTCTTAGATGAGCAGAAGACAATCTAATATCTCTTCCAGAGAAATGGCGAGAAACGAAATGAAGCAAAAGAGTATAAACAATTCACCTCTCGTTCTTCTTAATACAAAAACCTTTCAAAGCAACTAGATGGCGGTGATGCAGCCTGACGAGAAGCTCTATCTCTCTGCAAAATTCATCGTCTGCTTGTTCAGAGCTCTTGTTCATCCTTTTCACAGCAGCAACCAACCCATTACTGAACTCAGCTTTGTGAACAGTCCCAAAGCCTCCACGGCCAATCACCGTGTTGAAATCTTCAGTTGCTTTCCTCATCTCCTTGTAGCTAAACTTCCGAAAAGCCAACGAACATCCTGCAAAAATTAACCACACGTTTTTTTCTTTTACGTGCTCAGAACATCTCTTGTAAGCGAACAGAAGAAAGAACTTCGCACCTTCATGAATCATCACATTGGGACGGGGAGAAGGAACTGTCTTAGTTGGATTACGATCCATGCTCTCGGAGTCGTCAAGTTCCCGTTTTTTGCTTTGGATTAGAACTATTAGGACTACGAGCATCATGACAGCAAAAGCTGTAACAGCGATCCCAATAGTCGGAACCACTGTCAAGTGATATGGATGGTGACTTTTTCTTGGAGACAAAACAAGATCATTGCTGCTTGGACTATCAGCTAAAACTGGACTTGGAGAAGCTTCTGGGCTCAGCGACGATGGCGACGACTCTGTAAATATTAAGAAAATCAGAAAAAGAAACAAATAAACCAATTTCCGATCTGATACTAAGAAGATTATCCAGGACACACTAAAATATACAGGATCTGTCTAGGATCTTTCCCGATATAGAAACAAATATATAGACACACAAAACTGTGTAAACCTGGAGCGGCGCTAAGCTCAGCCACATTAAAGAAGCAGCTAGCGAGTTCAAGGGCTGATGAATTGTCAACGCGGCTAGCCAATGCAGCATAGGTTGCATCTCGACAAGTACTCAGTTTGATGTTGTTTCCTGTATCCACGATACTACGAAGGTAGGTGATACCAGAATTCAAGCAATTCTTGCATTCATCTCCCGGTGAAAGCGGGAGTTTGCAATTTCTAGAAACATCTCCAAATTTTGGGGACTGAAGCATTTGCGTTACAGTGGTCAGACCCTCACAATCATAGTTAACCAGAATCTTGGTCCCTAATCCACAGAAGATGGTTGCATTTCTTGGGATTCCATATAGCTCCATGGTTCTAGAGATGGAAGTAATGCAGATATCAGTTAAATCTGATGTAACTCCAAGATCTGTTGTGTAGTTAGCATAGCGGGCGACAGATACAGCGACGAAAGCGTTCATGTAGCGGCAGCATTTGGCTCTGTCGGTATAGTTCGAACACACGGAAGCCACGAGAGTGAAGTTAGATGAAGTCAAGTCCAATGGACAATCTGTAAAACACAATTAAAACCAAGTATCTAATTACATTAGTCTTCGAAGCAGCAAATCACATGGCCTTGCTTCAATTTCTGAATGTAAGAAACTAATTCACCAAAAACTAGAACAAAAGAAACCAATACACGGATGAACAAAACGCTTAACGAATGCACATAGAAATTCGCAAAACCCCAAAGCCTAAAACTTTCAAGAAATCAAGCTAAGCATCAGTTATTTCTCCTAACAAAGCCTCGAACCAGTAAATGCTAATCAGACCCCCGGAAGAAGTTTTTCAAGGAAGATTCTCAAAAGATAGATGAATGATTATGGTGAGACAAACCAGCTTCCGTTGGTAAAGGCAGCTGGATTCCAAGAACTGCGATGAATGCGAGCAAGAGAGCTTGCCTATAAACCACCATGGCCAAAAACAGAGATGAAGAGATAGACTTTACGAAAGGTCAATGGCAAGTCGCCTGCCAGAGAGAATGACAGTCGAAGGAGTCAGTGACAATGAGACGGAGAGAGAAAGAAAAAGCCCAGGTTTCCCTATTTTGCCTATTTCTGACGAAAACGATGAAACCACAAAAGATTACCCTAATTTACCATTCTCTTACGTTTATATCCGCAAGTTCCTTAAATTGCTTGAAACACCCATACAAATACACTATGTGTTGTTCGACTTTCTCAAATACAGTAGAATTTATAAGATAAACCATTGATTTCAAATTTTGTGAAAATAAAACTTTATTTTCATGAAAAGGACATGTTTTCCTTGCTACACTTTAAAAATTAGTTTTTTTTCGTTTAAATTAAACCATTTTATGTATAGCATAATTAAACATAATGATTGCACTGATTTGTTGTTTAGTAATTTTTTCTACTCGTCCAAGTGGCTATCTTATCTCCTCACATGATTTGGTTTCAAAAAAAATTCATATCATCACATACACCACTAATTTGTTAATTAGAAACCATAGTTTTATCAATCCAAGGACAACACAACTTCTCTAAAACAATATAAACAAATAACTATGATGTAGACGACTCGCAAATGCTTCATATCTCTGAAATTCTGAATATATTTGTAAATAACTACTTTTGTGGATTGCATTAATCTAGGAACATAAGGGCATCGCATATTTTCCAAGATCCACTTGTTTGTAGTATATTTATACACTAGCTAGTATCCATCCTCTCCAATCCATGTAAGCTATGTTGTAGTGGCGGATCTTCGACGATGACTAATTTATCTTCTTTTATGTTCTTCATCATTAAACACCTCTAATATGTTAACATGCGGACACCTATATGTCATACTAGATTTTGATCATATAATATGAATATATATATATATTAAAATTTACTCAAATATGATCATATAGTATATAATATATATTATTATCCCTCATGTTAGGTGTTTATCTTTATATGTTTAATTTGGACCGGCATAAACGTAATTTCAAAGATTAAAGCACTTTAAAGATGTAGCTAGCATGCTATCTAAATCTTGGATATTTTTTTAGACAATGATAATGAGGGTCTCGTATGCTTATTTTTTTTTTTCATTTTTGGGAGATATATTTTATAAAAAAAACCAAAAATAAAAAAGAACATTTCTTATGGCATGTAAAGTATAAAAAGAAGAAGCCATAAAGAAAAAGCGAGAAACCAAAAGAACCCTCTTCTGTGATCTGTTGCTAGTTAGCTCATCATTGTCTCCGAGATTCCAGCAATTCCCTTCTTTTTTTTTTCTTTTTTAGAGAAAAGATATAAATTTAGACTTAGTTTTTATTTTCGTTTTTGTTAGTTAGTATCAAGGCAAATTAAAAATACCGATTGAAAGTCTTTTGGAGCTTACAAAGTATTTGCTTCTTCCTAAAATCCTTGGGGGTTTTTTTTTGTTATTTTTTCACTTTTTCAAAAATTTTATGGGATTTTGTAGCAAGAAAGAAAGACAATGTTTCAGAGATTCAACTTCTTTCTAACAGCTCTTCTCATTCCATATTTTCTCATCTTGAGCCCTTCGTCTGCCCTCAAGGTAACGAAAATTGTAACTATATGTATTATTCTCAGAGTCATCAAGAATTGATCATAAATGCATCTATCTAATCTACAAACCCTATTTTGAATCGTGGGTTTTGGTTGAATTAACAAAAAAAAAAAAAAGAAGTTGATCTTTGTGTTGATTAATAGGAAGGAGAAACATGCATCGTGAGCAAGAATTGTGATCCGGGACTACACTGCGAATCGTGTCTCGCAAGCGATAATTTCCGACCTAGGTGCTCCCGAATGCAACCCATTAATCCAACCTCCAAGGTTTTTTCCTTTTCTTCTTTTCTTTTAATCATTTAGATTCTATTTTTAATATTAGATTAATCGATTGATTATTTTTCATGTTTATGTGTCAAAGGTAAAAGGGTTGCCTTACAACAAATACTCGTGGTTAACAACACACAATTCATTTGCTCGAATTGGTGCAAAATCAGGCACAGGCTCTATGATTCTTGCTCCTTCCAACCAACAAGATTCAATCACAAGCCAACTCATTGTAAACATTCTTCTTATTTTTCATTAAACCCA
Source organism: Streptanthus diversifolius (assembly GCA_039880935.1). NCBI lineage: Eukaryota > Viridiplantae > Streptophyta > Magnoliopsida > Brassicales > Brassicaceae > Streptanthus > Streptanthus diversifolius. Next base: position 14,986,257 of record JAXGFM010000013.1, on the reverse strand, counting down.
TTTCAAAAGTTTCGTTCTTTCCTTCAAAGGAAAAAAGTTTGATAAACCCATTTCAAAAGTATTATTCTTTAAATTTGATTCTATCTTTTGTTTTCTTCTGTGGGTTTTCAGAATGGTGTTAGAGGGTTTATGCTTGACATGTACGACTTCCAAAACGATATATGGCTTTGCCATTCTTACGGCGGAAATTGCTTCAATTACACGGCGTTCGTAAGTTCCGTAGATTCACACATAAGTTGATCGGTCCAATGTTGAAAACGTTTCTAATTTGGTATTTGGTTCTTATGTAGCAACCGGCGGTTAACATTCTAAAGGAGTTTCAAGTGTTTCTAGATAAGAACAAGGATGTGGTTGTGACGCTTATCCTCGAGGACTACGTGAAATCTCCCAATGGTTTAAGCAGAGTGTTTGATGCATCCGGGTTACGAAATTTCATGTTTCCGGTAACAAGAATGCCAAAGAACGGAGAGGATTGGCCTACCCTCGATGACATGATAAGTCAGAACCAACGGTTGTTGGTTTTCACGTCAAATCCTCATAAAGAAGCTTCTGAAGGGATCGCATTTTTATGGAGATACATGGTAGAGAATCAATGTGAGCCCATCTCTATACAGATTGTCCTAATAGATTAATACATTATTTTTAATTTATATTAAGTTGATATAATTATTTTATAATTTTTAGATGGAAATGGAGGGATGAAGGCTAGAGAGTGTACCAATAGACCGGAATCAGCTGCTATGGGAGATAAATCAAGATCACTAGTTCTAGTAAACTATTTTCCGGATACTGCGGATTTGATCGGATCTTGTAAACAGAACTCTGCTCCTCTTCTTGACACCATCAAGAAATGTCAAGAAGCCTCGGGACAACGCTGGCCTAACTTCATTGCCGTCGATTTCTACAAGGTATAATTAGTATAATGTGATCCGGTTTTATCCGAATTTTGAAGTAATATTTAAGTAATGTTAATTTTGTGGTTGTGGCTTAGAGAAGCGATGGTGGAGGAGCTCCAAAAGCAGTAGATGTTGCAAACGGTCAATTAGTTTGCGGCTGTGAAGATATAGCCGCTTGTAAGGTTAGTATTCTATGGTTATGTAGTCACTAAATAAGTTTTGCATGTTTTAAATGTTTTATGTGTGTGTGTGTGGTTGTGATTACAGGAGAACATGGCGTATGGGACGTGTGAGAAGCATGAAGAGCCGAAACTGGATTCGAAGCTCATGATGATTGCCAAACTTACCGCCGAGGCGACCAAAGGCTATGGTCATCCATCTACCAAACCGACCCAACTTGGGCTTTCTGTGTTTGTTGTAACCTTTGTCTTACTTCTCTCAACTATTTGACTCTAATGGTTACTTTATACTAATTTATACATGTCCCAGTACGGTACCAATAAGGCAAAAGTCAAAACCTATTTTACTTGTAGTGACCCAAATATACAAAAACAAAAAAAAAATTGCATTGATTCAGGAGAAATACCTTAGAATAATAGTCTTCTATATGTTTCCTTTGAATATGTGGTCTTCTCCAATTCAATCTCCCATACATTTGATGAGAACAAAATTTCTAAGAGTACATTTTGGCTGTAGAATTTGTAAGTGAAAAGGATAGTAGATAGGAACAAAATTTCGGAGTTAGCGTATGCGAGGATAGTTAATGTGACTTTGATGTGTAAATTGATGTGCTAGATAATAACGACTTGTAGTCCTAAGCAATCATTTCGATGTTCGAAAGAACCAAAAGCAGCAAAATAATTAATAACGACTAGTTTAGAGGTGACATCATGTGTGACCCTAGTATCTCATTAAAAGCTTAATCCTCTACACACTAGCTGTCCCATTGAATCCATAGAAATTCAAGAAGACACTGTTCACTTGTTATTCAACCTCAAAGAGAAATGCCAAGTTAATCTTCTGTAATCTTGTCAACAAGTTCTCTTCTTATCCAAAAACGACCATTTCGCTTGTAGCAGTTCTGTCCTAAAATGAAAATACCCAAATTTGATCAAATGAATGATAAACTTCAACAAAGCTCCCAATTTGGAACCAAGTATAGAAAAAAAAACCAGACATTCTTACCTCAAAATGAGGATTTGTCTTTTTGAGGAAATGTTAAGGCTCATAGTCTTTCATAAAAACTTGTTTTGAGGGTATTAAGGAGAATGACCCTTTATTCAATACATCAAACTTGCAAATATCAAAATATGAATATCATAATTACAAACAACTTGGTTTTGGCTAGAGATTCCGAATCCGGTGCGGGTTAAGAGCGCCGTAAGATACTGGTGGGGAAGCCTGACCGTCTAATCCTTCTTGATCCGGTTTAATCTGGTTCGGATCCTTGCCACAAGGGATATAAAAGAAAGACTTGGAGTTGGGACACTTCTGTTTCCGCATGAAGAACTTGGCGCATTCCCATGGCGTTCTCTGATTCGCAAGATCTAGAATACAGTTCATGCGAACGTCTAGAATCTTCCTCTTGATAAGTTCTCGACATTTCGGACCAACCTGCGTGAAGTAATTGAAAGAGAGAGAAACGTTCTTGAGGGCAGAGAGCTCGCATACAATCTCCGGTATGGTACCGTAGAAATTGTTTCTAGCCAAATTGAGCTGTTCCATCTTGTCTAGGCATCCGAATGAGTACGGAATCGGACCGGTTAGCTCGTTACACTCGACATCAAAAACCGTAGCTCGGTTAAGCTTCCCGATTTGGTATGGTAAGCAACCAGTTAACATGTTATTTAAGAAAAGTACTTCTTGTAGGGACTTGATGTTACCTATGCTTCCAGGAATAGGACCCGTGAATCTGCATCACATCACATGAAAGTCCAAATAACCTTTTAGATAATTAATTTATCCAAAATATATTTCGTTCCATGTATACAGGACCCTATTCATAAGTATCCTCGTGATGTCATACCAAACTTACTCTGATTTGTTCTTGAAACAAAATAGAGTAATTAACACTTTGATGAAGAATCTCGGATTGTATATCTAACGACCAATAAAAATAGACTTTTTGAAAACCCTTTTAAATTTCATTCATAAAAACTAAAGAAAGTGTGGAACTTTTGTAACCTGTTGTTAGCGAATGTGAGGTAAAGAGCAGTGATGGATCCGAGATTCTCGGGAAGTCTCTGAGCAAGATTGTTGTCGTTGATGAACAAGACGTCAAGATCGAGATTGAAAACCTGAGGAGGCACAGAACCCGAGAAAGAATTGAATCTGAGATCGAGGAACGTGAGGTTCGTTGCTTTTAAGACAGAGCTTGGAAACTTTCCAGAGAGCTTGTTGTTGCTGAGATCAAGCTCGAATAGGTACTTCAAGTTGCTAATTTTGGGAACAGAGCCGACGAAATTGTTGCTGTTTGCGTGGAAGATCGTGACTTCTTCTAGCTTGTCGAGGAAATTATCTAGCCGGAGTTTCTTGCCTCCCAAGTTAAATTGGTTGAACTGGATGCTGGCTAGTGCGAGATTGTTTGTTCCCGGAAACTTCGCGCACTCGAGTCCTATGTATTTGTCCTCAGCGCAAATGTCGGTCCCTACCCATGTGTTGAGTATCTTCTTTGGATCATCTTCGATTAGGTTTTGGAACTTCTTGATGACTGGATACACTTTCTCTATTAGTGGACTCGAGAATTGTAGCGGCGGTGGTGGTGGAGGAGGAAGTGGCCGTGGTGGTGGCGGCGGTGATGGTGTTAGATGAGGAGGAGGAGGCGGAGGACAGTCCTCTGGCTCCGGAGATGGCGCCGGAGAATTATAATCGGAGCTTTCACCACCGCCAATGATAATTTCAAGAGCTTTTCTGTCGATGATTTGGTTGTTTCCGGTGGCTAGGATTGAAAGAAAGTGAAGAGACAGAATTAATAAAATGGAAGAAGAGGAAACATTATAATTTGGGGCCATTTGTGATAGATTGATTCAAGCTTTGAGGATTGGCTTAGAGAAAGATTAAATAGAGAGAGTGAGCAAAAGTGAATAATGACATTAAGCTGTTCAGAAGTCAATGCACATGTCTTGTTGTGGGCAGCTTTAGGTTATCATACAATTAGTTAAATCTAAATTTGAATAATTAGTTAGAATGAGAAAACATTAATAAGAGTTTCATATTATAATGCCAACGGGTGGGTGGATACATGTGTATTAGCTTTTGTCAACAAAAAAAAAAGACAATCATTTAGAATTATTCCTTTTTACGTTTGGTGCACTCTAATTTTTATTTACGTTTTATTAATAATACAAAATCGCTTTTCTATTTTTAAGCCAGATACCAAACTTGAAACTGAAAATTAAAAGAGATCAAAAGGGGGGAAAATGAGACTGACAATATCATTGTGTACCAAAAAAAGAAAAAAAATAATATAGAACCTGCATTACAATTGGAGAAGTTAAATTAGAAAGCTTAAAACGTTGAGATAAATAAATATATATATATATATATATATAGAAAGCTTAACGTTTGAGTTTCATAGTTAACCAAATTTTAATGTTTTAACGTATGCATTATCAAAAATTCACTTAAACAAAATTCACTTAAGTGACTTCTCTTTCAATATGTAGGAGGATTGTGGCCAATATTGGATTCGGATTTAACTAAAGACATTACGTTCATGTATTTTTTTTTTTTTAGATAAAATTTGATGCATTAATTTAAAGGTAACACTAATCTCTCTCACGAAGAACAATCTTTAAGTAATATTTGTATAAAAGAATGAGGTTTTCGCAATTTACATTATAGAATGAGGTCATGATCATGAGTTAGTAAAGTCTACAATCCTTAGGGAACTTCATTCTTTTATACAAATATTACTTATCAAAATTTAACGCATGCATCATGCACTCAATATTATGAAAGTTAATTAGATAAGTTGTACAAGTCTGTAGGTATTCCAAAGCCAACTATTTGAGTTACATACCAAAACTACAAATATTTAGAATCATATTTAATAAAATAACATTACTAAAAGTCACATGAATGCTTCTTGAATCGGACTCCTTCATTTGTTGGACTCACTCGAAGCACTCAAAGCCATGGTCGAAGAGCCAATTGTTATCTCCAGGGACTATAAATCCTTAGAGACGCGGCAACTAGAACGAAAAACCTACGAGCTTCAAGCCTCCATGATCAAGTCTCGGCTATGAAAATGTTTTTTTTTTTTTTTTTTTTGGCTTTTGTTTATGCTTCATTTTGAGTTTTGAATCTTGTCTTTGTTGCAAATTAAACTCTCAAAAAGTATCGTTATTGTTAGTGTGATCAATGTTTTCAAGGAAAATTGTCAACAACAGAAAAAATGTTTCGTTTAGTGCAAATTTTTAAATAAATAGCACATGTAGTGTGGTGTTGAGACGACATGTAATTCAATTTTTCTTGGCAACGAATTAAGCAACGATTTGTTTTCTTTTGCTTGACAGATGTTAAACGAAGTATTTTCATATTTTGGACAAAAACAATATAAGCTCCAAAAGAAAATTTTAACATAAAATAAATATTTGAATATTTAAAAACAAACAGATCTTATCACCATTTGTTTTTTTTTAAACTGAACCATTTGTGTATGTTTCCAATTTTTGAAGAAAAATTAGCTGAATTTTCACCTAAACAGATTTATTTAATAATTGCATATTTTTTTATTTATATTAGATTAAATGATAATATTTTGATTCATCCTCTTGGATGTATTTTTAAATTTGTTAATATATCGGATTTTGTTTACCAAGGAGTTACTCTTTATTTCTTTAAAAATACCTAATGTGTTATTCAGTTCTACTTAAATGCAAAAGATAGAGAAACAAGAAAAAGGTATATATATCAGATGTTCAAAAACCCTAAATCGCGTTTCGTCTCCTAAATCTGCCGCCGCCATCGTTGATCCTGGTATTGCTCAAAACCCTGTCTCTTCACGTGATTTCGCTCCACTCTATCCCTTCCGCTGATCCATTCTATTTCTGTGCTCAAATCGTGTTTTTGTGTATCATAGCTTCAAGCATTTCGATCTCTAGCCAAGTTCTTTGTTCATCAGTTTTCTTGCGATTGAAACCGTCTTGTAGTTTCGTAATCGAAAGTTGAATTTTTGTGGTTTACTTGGATATAGAGATTAGGTTCTAATCGCAGAATTTGATTTTGTTTTACAGTAATGGATTCCAGTTACTCTGATCCTCGTCCCATGTTCGTGCAATCGCCTTATGGTGGTTGGAATCAAACCCAGATGATTGATTCGATGGTTAATCAGATGAACAACGAACAAATCGACTTGCATTCCCAATCTGAATCACAGTCACAATCTCAGCCTCCTCACCAGTTACAGCCTTCGTTGAAAAGGCCAAGACTTTACGATGAAAACGTGTTTAATCCCGTTTCGTCTTTTCCTCCTACGAGTAACAACAATTCTTGGATGGTTCCATCGCTAACCACTCCTCCTGTGAACAAAGGGACGGCAAATATATTCTACAAGACGAGAATGTGTGCGAAATTCAAGGCCGGGACTTGTATGAATGGAGATCCCTGCAATTTTGCACATGGAATGGAGGATTTGAGGCAACCTCCATCGAATTGGCAGGAGATTGTTGGACCTCCTCTTCAAGACAGGGACAGGGACAGGGGGAGGGAAAGGGAAAGGGAAAGACCGTCTTCGGTGTCTGCTGGGAATAATAATAATTGGGAAGATGATCAAAAGATAATCTTGAGGATGAAGCTTTGCAGGAAGTTTTGTTTTGGTGAGGAGTGTCCTTATGGGGATAGGTGCAATTTCATTCATGAGGATCTTTCCAAGTTTCGTGAGGAGTCAGGGAAACTGAGAGAGAGCTCGGTTATAAGCGTTGGTACTACCGCTGCTGATCCACCGTCTGTTGATAATGGTACTACTGCTTCTCATCAATTTGAAGTAAACAGACGAGGAGGCATCCCTGTACTTGCACCTATGAACAATGGTGCTGGTGTCAAGACTGTGTACTGGAAGACTAGGATATGTATGAAGTTTGAAAACGGTCAGTGTCCTTTTGGCGATAACTGTCACTTTGCTCATGGCCAAGCAGGTAAGTTGTTATATAAATCTTTGCTAATATCATCCTTTGTATAGATTTGCTAGTCCTGTGTATGAATATCTATCTTTAACCGACAGTTATGGATTGTGTGTGATGATCTTGCGTTTCTGATTTGGTTGTTGATTGCGAAATTGCAGAGCTGCTGCATCACTCTGTTGGAAGAGTTGATGGAGAACCTGTGAACGCAGTAGCGTCTGTGAGTAAACAAACGGTGGTCCCTGCAAACGAAGCATTTGCAATGAAACCGACTGCACAAGTAACAGCAGATTCTTCTGGTCTTAACGATGAAGGACGACGAAAGAAGTGTTTGCTCAAGTGGAGCGACTCCAAGAAGATTAACCGAATCTATGGAGACTGGATCGATGATTTACCGGTCGGTAAAAAGTCGACAAAACCAGTGGAGAGCTGAGTCTTCCTAGTCTGGTCCCATTTGTCTCGTCTTTGATGATCAAAGGTGAATAAAGCTTTGGTCGAAAATTTTGAACAGTAGAAATAATACTTTTATCTGGTTTCATTAGCCATTCTTTGATTCGCTATGTTCTTGATGAAGAGAACACATATGTAGCTTAATTTCCCTTTCGTTTTAATCTTTGATTACATAAATGGCTTGGATCCCTAATAGCTTCATCTTCATTTTTTTAATCAATTAGTATATTAAAATGCCTTGCACAATAGACCATTACCCACATAGTAGTCGAATATTTTACCTGATTAACTAACCATTTAACCGATTGACTCATACGGTAAATTTCATATCATTAGTACTTGGATGCTTGATTAAATTTAGTTTCAAATGGTTTAGATATAGTTGTTAAGAAAAATATGAACGTTGTAGTTAGGTTCATCCAATGCAAATGATGCAGAATCAATCCATTTAGCAATAATAAGTCTTTATGCCAAGTACCAACAAAAGAAAGACCATTGTGGTTTCTTCCCCTCACCAAAAAAAAAAAAAAAGTGAAAATCATAATTTTGTTATATAATATTCTTTTTATATAAAAAGAAATATATCATCCTAGCATTATTCTTTTTATAGACATCACAGAAATTATATGGCCCCCAAAATATTTAATATTTTCGTAACGTCTCCTTTACAATATTCCCAACTTCTCCAATTCCATTTTGTGAATATTATATTTTGTATTATTTTCAACATGACATGATGGGTAATTGTAGTATTAAAAACTAAAAACTGTCGGTGGAGGCTGGAGAGCATTTGGAAACTTATGGCCCTCCCAAAAAAAAATTAAATAGAAAATATATATATATATATTTCTCAAAATAATGAAAGTAGGTAGGATCGATATCTAGGCCAAACATATTTTGTATATTTTGGTCAACTCTTCTATATATATGGTTGATCAATAATCAAAATGGTTGGAAATGTTTACTTTTTTCTTTTTGGCATCTGTTGGAATTGTTTCTCTATTATCATCTACAATTATAATTTACTTATTAGACTCTTGAAACAAAAGGAAAACCGAAAGAAGAAGAAGAAAACCACGAAACAAAAAAGAGATGGCAAAAGAAAGAAGCTACAAGACAAATGTCGCTATCATTAGGTAGCACTAAATGTCTTGTGGGACTTAATTTAACGCCTTAATTAGTGTGCAAATACTCTTTTTAGTTTTTGCTGTATCTTTCATTCAAAGGTAGATATTTGTCTAATGCAAAACAAAATGATGGTGAACTGTTGAAATTGATAGTATTAATGGGGTGGAAATTTTGTTTTTTGATGATTGATTATTTAGTGTAAATTATGAAACGCAAAGTTTTAAAACAGTTTCTTCATAAAAACTTTGTACTACTATATATATATAGCTTCAGAATATAAAACAATTTGTTAAAGCCTCTACTCTAGCTACTTTAATGCTTATTTATAAGTTGAAACGTAAACAATTAATATCACAGTCACATAGTCACTTGATGCCTCTCTCTACCTTATTTACTTTGTAAAGATTCATATCTCTTCCTCTTGTAAGTCTTCTTCTTCTTCTTATTTTGTTGTTGAGAGATTAGTCAGAAACTTGTTCAAGCTGGAACCACATAAGACTATGTAAGAATCTTGCATCAAACCTTCCTTTGACCATTTGTTATATCTCATTGGGTCTTGTCCTTTGGTTATTCTCAGTCCAATGTAAAGTTTGATTTTAAAGTTTATGCTTTAATCCCTTTTTTAATGTGTTGCAGAAGAATATCTTACAGAATAAATGGATGCAAACCAGTGGCGATCAAAGAAGAAAATAGAATCTGCAGCAGAAACACTTCAAGGTTCTTCTAAAAGAATCATCAGAGGACAGGTAAAGAAACTTTTGCAGAAGTAGTCAAATTTGCTTTAGATGTTCTCTGTTTTCTAGAGCAAAACTTGATCGTTATTTAGCTCCTGTTCTGTCTATGTATTGATTTTCAACTTAAAAATAGATTGGTAAATGTCTTTTTGAGTGATAACTTTTCTTTTTCTGTTCGAGTGATGATCATTGATTTGATTTTGGTATTTAGGCACGTACGGTTCCTTCAGGAAATGGAATTAGAACCGAGAGAGCGCGAAAAAGTCTAAACGAGAAGCTAGAAACTGTAGTCTTAAACTCCCCTAAGAAAGATACTCGTGTGACTCTTTATGGCGAAAAAGGTGTAGCAGATGAGATTTTCTTGAATGATGAAGAAATCAGTCTTGAAATTGGGTTGGCAAAAGGAGATTCATCGCCTTTTTGTGGTGTATCGGATAATCTTCTGCAGCGAATGGAGCTTCTTGGGAGAGATCATGAGGCAAAGAGACTCGATAACAACAATTTCAGGTCCATTGACACTAAGAAGGAGAGACGACAAGAATCTCCATATGATGATCTAACTGAGATGAAGAGAAAGATTCAAACTTTAGCCGTTGAGAACTCTCAGCTTAAGAAGTCGCTTGTGGTGAAAGAAGAGCTCGCGGTAAGCCTACAGGAGCGTAAATTTCAGGTGGAGTCGGAATTTGAAGCGTTAATGACAAGATTGGATTCGACAGAAAAAGAGAATGCGTTCTTGAGATACGAGTATACTGTTCTTGAGAAGGATCTTGAGGTAAAAACAGAGGAAACAGAGTATACTCGCAAGTCTATGGAGCTAACCCATAAACAGCAACTTAGGAATGTGAACAAGATTGTGGAGCTTGAAACTGAATGCCAAAGGTTAAGACTTCTGTTTCGGAAGAAGTTTCCAGAGAGGCCTATATCGATGAGGAATGAAGGTGAAGAAAAGAAGATGGAGATGAGAAGAAGAAATGCGAATAAAAGCGATTTAATGATGAGAGATGAAGTTCAGAGCCGGAAGCTTAAGTATGACCTGTTGATGGAGCAGATTGGGAATGTTAGAGCAGAGAACAAGAATCTAATGGACATAATTTTGAGGAAAAACATGGAGATTAAAGATCTTAGCCGCGGGCAGAAACCATTAGAGGTTTCGAGTTTCGATATTAGAAGTGAAAATAGCGTGATTAGCCCTTCTGGTTCGAAGGAGATGAATTTACTGATGGATGATTTTAATGAGATGGAGAAGTTATCCATTGTTTGTACAGAGAAAGATGCAAGAGAGTATGATGAAAAGGAAGGATCTTTCGATTGGATTCAAGTTGTTCTGAGCGCTATAACTAAGCAACAGAGGATATCGAAACGCAGTGTTAAAGAACTATTACAAGACATCAAGATTGCTTTAGGATGCATGGATGATGATGCAGAGGCCAGGAAATCTGAAGGAGATCCTCTCTGCATCACATGGAAATCTCCTATGGAATCAAGTCCAATGACAAAGGATGAGATCAAGAGACATTTGGGTCTAACAACAGCAGAAAAGGTTGAGAAAATTGAATGTGATGAGAGGAAGGAACTGAGAGATAAGCTTGAGAAAGCAGAGGAAAAGATCAGGAGCTTAGAAGGAGAGGTCAAAGCGTTGAGAGAGAGTAAGGAAACGGTAGAGGCTGAGATGGAAACGGAGAAATCGATGAAGGAAGATCTTGATACAAAGCTACACATAACCGAAGCGAAGCTCAACAAGACACAGAAGAAATTGTCTTCTCTTGAAGTAGAATTTAATTACAGGAAGAGTTGTTGTGAAGAACTCGAAGTGACTTGCATCGAGCTTCAGCTTCAGTTAGAAAGGTAACTAAAACCATAATCACATCTAAAGTCTCAACATTACTTCCTTTTGCTATAGAAAATTCATCACTTTCCTATGAGTTTTGCAGTGTTGAAACGAAGAAACCGATGCAGAGAAACAAAAACGTGAGTAGAAAGATTCAGATTTCACAGACTACAATATCAAAATTTGGGGTTCATGGGTGTTCAGATTATGATGAAGTTTTTGCTTGTAGGGATGGGATATAGCAACAGCTTCTGTGAAATTATCAGAGTGTCAAGAAACAATTACCAATCTACGGAAGCAACTAAGAGCGTTATCTACAACAGAAACAAGCAACACAGTGAAACTTATACACAAAAAATCTCTCCGGGAAAGTATAGAAGACTCAACGGCAAAGGATTCATCTTCCAAAGCAGAGGATGAAAATAATAGAGTTACTCATGGTAACGGTAACAATTACAATGCCTTGATCGTGTACGAACCAGTGAAAACGGAAGGTGAAAAGATGGAAATGGTTCAAAGAAAGAGGCAAGGATTAGGGTTCTTGAAGAAGTTGTTGTTTAGGAGGAAAAGAGTGAGCAGCAAGAAATGTCTTGCCTTGACTATGTGATGAATAAAAAACAAAGATAAAAGGGTTTCTTGTAAGGGCTTTTGTATGTATTGGGTGAATAGTGAACTGTTTGTGGGTATGTTTGTGTCTCTGAGGTGTGATGAGTTTGACTCTTCATATAAGAAAACGGAATGTGTTCAATCAGCGTGGATTATCCACGTAAACCTGGGAACCAAATTGAGTTTCCTCTAAGACTACTTTATTGGGCTGGATAAATTAAGCCACGGCCCATATCTTAGCCCAGTTTGAATTTTGGTTTCTTGTTTTCAGTACGATTGTTGACTTGTTGCAATCAAAACGAAGCCATGAATATATTATGTATTGAATATTTCGTGAGTTTTGACCATGTAACCTGATCAATGATTACTAACCATAACGTGTTTAAGGGTGCATGAAAAATAGTATGTAATTGAAATTTTAACAAAAGGCTACAAACCCTTTGAGCAAGGAAAAAGAAAGTATGAGAAAAACACCATAAAGAAGATAAATTAACAAGAGCTCCATATATAAAGAGGAAAATACACTATAATGACATTCCATTAGAAACTCATGGCACTCAATAAATGGATGCCAAAATTGTTAATATAAAAAAACCTGTTTTAATATATGTAATGCAAAAAGTTGACTTACCTTTAGACCAAAAAGGAAAACGAAAGGATAATTTTAAGACGTTAAAGGCTTTAGCATATCTTCCATTTGGCTTTTTACAACCTTTCCCAACTCAAAAGGCCACTCAATAAGAAGTAAATTAGTAACAAAAAAAAAAAAAACCTAATTTATGGTCATCAAAGACTCTGTATTTTACTTTCTTAATTCACATCTGTCCATCAAAAATACACACACAATTTTTTCTTTTCCTTCTAATTTTTTTTTAAAAAAAATATATAAAAGACTAAAAAAATTAATTACTGTGAAACAAAAAAAAAAGAAAATCAAAAGGGGACCACTTCGCTGCAACCGAAATCATCGGAGTTAGCGAAGGAGTAGTCAGGCCATGAGTCTCTGAGAAGCTTCAGAAGCTTCTGTGCTTTCTTCTTCGCCCTCTCCGTACACTCACTCTGCACCATCAACAGCAACTGAACCACCACTCCTGCCGCCGCCGCCTCGTGTCTCCATCTTTCCTCCGCTGTGCAAAGCGCTAGCAACGCCCCCGCCGCATACTCCGTCGCACGATCCGAAACTCTCAGAATCGTTTTCACAAGAAGCGGCACCGTCAGTGCGTGCTCACCAAACGCCGCGCATCCCTCCGGCGATCGGCAGAGAAGCTCCACCGTCGCTAGAGCTCGCTCCGTGTCGCACCTGTCGAAATCCGCCGCGAGTCGGTCGATAAGAATCTCCGGCGCACCGGCGGAGACGGCGATATGGCGCGTGTTTTTCGCGAAGCAGAGTGCGAACAACGCTTTGATTCCGATTTTTAGAGCTCGCCGTGGGTATGACGAAACCGGATTCCTGAGAAGATCGAGAACTCCTTCGAAAACGGATTCCGAATTCGAGATCATTTCTTTCAGATCAGCCGATATCGATCCCGTCAACACCATCTCGATCAACGCGGCGGCGTTAACGCGTGTTTCCATCGAGGAATCGAACAGCAACCGGGTCAGAAACTCAACCCGACCCGGATCCGAAGCGATCGAAACGCACTGATCGGGCTCCGTCATCGGGAACATAACCAGAAGAGCAAGCGATTCGGAGACCAATTCCGAAGACGGCGGAGAGTCGTGGACGACATCGTCTGAGAACAAAATCCTAAGCAGAATCTCTTTCGCGTTATGCGCTGCGATCAAAACGCGGTTCTTGTCGGAATCGCGTGCGAAACCACGGAGACGACGGAGAGCGGCGGCGCGTGAGCGAACAGAGACGTGAGTTCCGGACGTGGCGGATGCTTGGCTGAGGAGAGCTCGAACGGAAGTAGGATCAGCAGGCTGTTTGGGAGTAGGGATTCGCTCGACGCCATTGGAGCGATTAGCGACGCACCATTCCTGGATAAGACGGCGGAGAGTGTGGTTAGGAATGAGAGTGAAGTCAGACAAAGGAGCGCGTGTGACTGGACAGGTGGTGTTGTTTCCGATGGAGACCCAAGACTCGATGCTGGCTCGGTCGTAGGTTTGACCGGTGCAGACGGTGACTGGGTCACGCATCAGCTCTAGTGAGATGGGACACCTGAAATGGTACGGTATCTGGATTCCCAGATCCAACGGCTCTAAACTCCTCGGCATTAGAAAGCTGCAAACTCTGAGGTAGAAGAAGAAGAACAACAACAAGTCTAGGTCAGATTTTGTTTTGAGAGTATGAGGAGGAACCACCTTATCTGGCTATGAGCCCACACGTGTGCCTTTTATAACTTTCTCAAAACTGCTGGAATTTTTAATTAATTTCATAAATATGTTTTAATTTTAATTAAACATCATTAAGATGCCATCCACCGTCTACGTAATATATCCAGGGGGAAAAGTCGCATCTTAAAAGTGAAGCTTAAGATTTATGTGAATGATATACAATTATGTCTACATTTCGTTATGATTATCTTACAGAGTGTATTTATGTTCTGTTATATGTCCAAAACATTATAGTCGTATAGAAAGAAATATACTACCAAGTTAATGTATTAGTCTGAAAGAGATATAATGGTTGATTTTAATATTCACTTTCATCATTTAAAAAGTTCAAAGTTTTTTAACTATTTAAATGCGTTTAGTCTTTGAAATATCATTTTTGTTTTTCCCTAACATTGCAACAAATTCCAGTTCACTGCGTGGATGGGTAGATATCAATGAAAGCAATGTAGTAGTAACATTTAATCGTAAATATCTGTTAATTTATTTCCGTAATATACAAGCTTAACAATTATGAATAATCATGACATTTCAAACTTTTTTCAATCGCAAGCTTCAAGTTACGATCGCTTTTAATCACTACCCACAACCACCAAAACATAGATGTGTGTATGTATGTATATATAAACAAAAATCAGATCTCGATTTATTATTTGTGTGTTGTAGATTTTGTTACTAGAAAAAAATAATGAAAAAAAAAATTGGTCAAACTAAATCAGTGAATTGCGAAAGACTAGGAACGAAAAAGGACCCACAAGACAACTTCCACTTACTTGTGTTAACATCAAAGCCCCGTGATAATCACACCATTCATAATAATACAACCAAATCTAAAAGCTTTGACTGTTTTTTCTTTTACGGCAAATAACTTTGACTCGTTTCTGATATGCTAACAAAACCCACTTCTTTTTTTCACGCATCTATCAATATTTTCATTTTTATTTTATTTTCTCGACATCAAATTTCACTAGTCTAAATTATAGTACAACTTAGCCTTATCACCTCATTACATAATTTAAACCTTGGTTTCTAAATACCCTAAATGAAGATTCATTTTGTGGTAAATACTGATTTTTTTTCCTTTTAATATTTGTCCCTATTCTTTTCCACTTCCTCAACTACAAATATTTCTCAAGAAATTGAAAATAGAAAGCACTCAGTTTAACGAAATAAAACAAAATAAAGTTCAAAACATCTGACAATTTCGAAGTCATAGTAACACATAATTCTACAAACCTAGAGACAAAAGTTGTCATAGAATATTTACTATTTTATAGTCTCCGGTTCGTATGAGTCAAAAACTAGTTACTAGTTAGTAACTTTTAGCTCGTCTCCTTTCTCATTGATCGATAAGTCAATGACTAGATATTTTAGTAGTCGAGACTCGAAAGTCGAAACCATAGATTGATTTTGATATGGCGCTTTAATATGTAGACTTCACTCAATTATTTCGTTTACGAAAATACAAACATTAAAAGTAGTGAAATTTAAGATATGTATAATGTGTTGGCGTTAAGTAGGATAGAAACTTCAACGATAACTTTATCAAGACTTTTGTAGAAATTCAATTCAAAAGAAATAGTTATAATAACCATGCACATTCTGAAACCAAATTTTGTTTCTCACAACACAATGTGTAGGTATACTCTATATACACCGAAAGAAATGTGTAAATAATTGATTAAATTTAAATTTTGTCAGTGGAGGGTTTTGTTGTTTAAAATGAAAATTACCGAACAAAGACAAATATTCCACGACAAATACATCGAAATCAAAATAAATTCGCGTGGTGGACGTGGACCTTAATATTTCTTCTAATTTTAGTTTATTGATCATTTCTTTATAAATATTAATTAGTTTATTTGCAGACACTAAAGTGATAAACATCAAATTGACATAACTTTCCGGTCTGTCATTGCATTGTCCTCATGGGAACAACTTAAACCATCTTAGAAATTTATAGAGTTTTTTTATTAATATTTTATTAATAAAATTTAAGAAAATTATTAAGAATTTTTTCTTAAAATTCTTATTTAAAAACTGTTTTTTAGAAAGTTTTTTATTTTTTTTATTTTTTTAATATTAAAAAAACTCTTTTAAAATACGGAATAACTTTTAAAATTTTTGTTGGAAATGCTCTTACAAACTTTTTTTATGTGTATTTTGTTATGTTTTTATTGTCCAAAGCTTTGGCAGTCATATGCCTTGTATCCTCTCCCGGTGAGACAAAGAATCTCTTACCGCAAAATAAATTTTAAATTTAGCAATGCTGAAAATTACTTTACCTAGAATAAAAATGTTATCACTTATTGCGAGAGATTGGTGTAAGATTTAAATATATAAATCTGTTTACTCTTGTCTAAACTAAATATTGTTTAGTACAAATAATATTGTTCAAAAATCTTAATATATGGAACATATGATTGGGATATTATTTTATTTCAATTGATTTAAAATTCGTTTCAAAAAATAATGTATTTTGAAATTATAATTCAGATTTCAAAATAGTCGGTTTACATATGTATGTGTCTTAGCAAAAACAAATATTTATGGTTAAGATATCTATGGCTACACCAGTATGTTCCTTATAATTAAGATGATTTTAAATCTCGGCCAAACAAAACAAAACGTCTTGTTTATATATAGCGAAAGAATATAATACCAATAAGCTTAGTTCTTAGAATGAAAAACCAAACTAGAATCATGTGCATAGCTACGAAGATGACAAATTAAAGGCAATTAGAGAAATAAACAATTGGCAAGTCAAAGAAAACAATGAAGATGCGGCAGTGTACTAGTGTTTGATCTAATAAGACATGTTGTTACATAACTTGATACCAAAATTCGTGAACTCTATTATTAAACCGTAGTTCGTTTAAAACCGACGTATAAATAAATCTCAAAAGTAATTGTCACGGTCTTATTCATGTGGTAATGGAGCAAGTCAAAGGTCAAAGAATGAAGACAGGAGTGTTTCGAAGCTGGTCCAGCTTCGTCCTCTCCTCCCTAGCTCGTTTTCTCACCACACTTACGCACTCCATTTTTTTGTTTTCTTACTCTTTTCTTTTTCAAGATTTTTTCTTAGTTGTGAAGGCTAGCCCGAGTTGGGATGTTTTCTGGTATGGCCGGTTTGATTTTGGATAGATTTTGTACCGATATTAAAGAGTGGTTCGCTCCATTGTTACAATATATTTTGATAACCTATTGCAAATCTCGACTTTGCCACCTATAATTATGTATGAGTATAAAATATAATAATTTTGTCTTTTAGCCCTTGGTACATATATGTAGCTACTAGTAATAAGTTCACACACACGTATATGTAGTAGTGTTATGAGAATCAATTAGGTACTAAATGCCTGATACATAAAATACTATACTCCAAGGAAAGTCATGGACTCATGGAATATTTGTTCAGTTGCTCGACACGTATCATCCATCATTTCATTGTGAATAAGCAAGTATAACCACTATAATTTAATTCTCTTTTTAAATTTCAAGGCTAAAGAGTTTATTGGCAAACTCTTGATACATAGACACTTTGACAGCTTGCTTAAGCGTTTTTGTACCAATCACATTGTCAATCAGAATTGACAGTAGCAATTAGTAGTTGATAATTTTTTTTTCTTAAACTAAAAGGTTCATTATTTTTTAATTATTATTGTTCTCCTAAATTTGCAGTGAGTTAAATTAAAGTTTCAAAATTGCAACATTTTGTTCTTCTCTTGTTTTATAGAATAATAAGAAAGAAAACACTACATGTATGGATAGCTAACTGGTGTATTCATTGACTACTTAAACGAAAAAACATTTAAATCACTAATTCAAACACTGACAATGAAAAAAAAATGGATTTAATATGTTGTAATAATTTATATTCAAAAATATTATATACATAAAACGCATAACTATTTGTTGGATCTAATTAAACGCATAACTTTTGTAAGATCAGTTGCAATTACTAATTATATATGCCCATAGTCTGAAAATCTTAAACGACGTCGTGTATCAGTGGAGAAGAAGTGAGGTACACGGGTCTCCACGACCCACACGACCCTACTGTCTCCGGTCAACCCTGCACTGTCGTTGTTGCACACGTGCTTCTCTATGATCTCACACGTGCTTCCCAGCTCATTCTCTTCCTGTATATATGTTTTTGTGTTAGAACAAAAAAACAATATTCGAAATACAACTTATAATATTTGTTCCATTATAAAATTGATTTTGATTCCCACATTCCTAACAATTACTGCCACTCTCGGATAAGTTCAAAGGTTCTTTTGTTTCGATGTGGAGCTTTTATCCAATCTATTTAGCTTTTTTCCTTAGTTTGTACTTTTATCCCTTGAGAGACATAAAGAAACAAGACGATGCATGCATGTATATAATCTATCATACCTCATATACGGATTAAATTAATTAATAGAGCATCATCACGGGTAACAATGATTAACATCTATTTTTCAGAATAATACCATTTACATGTGATTTAAATCATACTTAGTTCATCAACAATATTAGAAACGTACCGATGGAGTTGCCAAATAAAACTCGCCCTTAAATTTTAGAAATATATTTATGCGTCTATAAACTTGAATTCTTCCCTAGTTCACAAGGTATATGCGATAAGGCTTTATGTTTTCCGGAGATGTCCGGTTGATAAAAATACTAAAATTAATGTTGTATTCGACTTAAAATTAAGCACTAGTGACGTATAAGTATAAAAACAAACAAACTCACAAAGAAAGAAGTATTGGCCCAGTAAGTCACTTGGTCAGAAGTATTTATCTTGCAATTGGGCTCATGGATTAAGATAAGATTTTAAAACCCATATCCCCTTCTCTCTCTCTCTTGTTGATTATAGGAAAAAAGACAATACGAAAACGTCGAAAAATGACCTTTTTAATGTCTTGTAAACAAGGGATCATTTAGGGACTATGAGAAATGATTTTAAATTTGTGTGATAATTAACATTACTTCATGTTCAATGCTTATCCCCTTTTTTTTTTCTCTTGGTAGGACCATTACATAAAGAGGAGTCATCGTTTATCTTAATTAATTTAAAAACTAATTAATTCGGTACGCTACTTAAAATAAATTTGTTGCACGTTGTCCAGCCATTTATCACGTTGTCTATGATCTTATCTAACCAACCTTCTCTCTTCTTTACTTGTACTTGTACAATATCAGCAAGAACGGTTCAACTTTATGAATATTACATTTCCTTCGAGACAATTATTATTATTATTTAATTAAAACCCTCTGCTTTTCAAAAAAAAAAAAAAAGAGACATAATAACATAACCAAAGCCAATGCGTTTTTGCTTGACTTCCCGAAATATTAAAAGACCCATGTGGTTCTCAAATGGCACTTGATACATATAATATAAGAACTTGGGAAGAACATTAAATTGTTATATTTTTTCCCCCGGTTATTGAGAAAGTAGATTATAGAATATGTAGATGAACTCTTCACAATCTTCTAAATATATAATAAAGACTTGGGCAGTTCTGTATAACTAGTTTAAAGTATTACCATAATTTATTAAGTTATATAGCGTGGATCTCTTAGAACAAAAATACAAAAAAAAAAGATTGTGCTAAGAGACGCTATTGCATCATTTAGAACAACAAACATCCAACCATACTTCAATTGGCGTGCTTTTAATACGAATGAAACAACTCCAGCTTAATCGAATATGGTAGTCACAGACTCAAAAACATAAACTAAGAGAATACATATTCAACTATATAAGTTGTTGAAATTAAAGTCGAACCCCTCATTAATATTATTTTAAAATTTTCACTACAATCTAACTATCATAATATATATAATTACTTCAAACAGATTAGCTAAATACGGTAAAGCATGTGGCCGTATGGTAGTATTAGTAACCAATAGGAGAACACATAAGTAATAGATATTGTGGTTTATTGGGTTTAACAAGATATATGAAACGAGGATTACATAATAGATATCTTAAGACTTTGGAACGAAGAGTTCCTCGTTTTACTTACTGAATTATCATATAAGTGTTTTTAAGATGCAAGCAACAAGAAAATAATTGAAAAACTGAATATTTCATTGATTATTGTAACCTATAATAAAAATACCTGTATGACCACGACATCAAAACTGTATTTTTAAAATATTATATTTGATACTAAATCTGTTATTTTATAATTTCCAAAGTACGTGTAACAGATGGGTTCCTAGTACCTTACCGAGAAAGGTTGGAAGAGTCTTTAAGAAACTACTCTGTGAAAGGTTAGAATTAGGTTTTCCAAACTAATAAAAAACATGCTGTATATATTATATATATTTGAAGTAATAAAAAACGATGGTATTAGTATTATTATAATTTTTTTTTTATATAAACATCATATGTTAAATTTTGATATAAAACCTAGTACCTAAATTACAATGAATTAAATAAACTATCAGAATAAGTTTATTTAGATAATTAAGAGTTATTACTTATATAGTTAAAATTTAAATTAGGTATAGACATTTGGATAATCAGTTTGGTTTAAAACAGTTATTTCAGTTATTTGCTAAATATTCAATAATGTGAAAATGCGGTATGATATATTAGAGAATCAAGATTTAGGAAATCAATTGGTTATCCCAAACTATAGAAAATCTCAAAATAGTTTCTTACTAATTTATGCATATATATATTATTTACATATATAAAAGTATATATATATATTGGGTATCCGTTTGATTATTGGGTAATATTCAACCGATCCGATATCCCTATTACATATAATTAAGATTCACACGATAAATTTATGATATACAAATCTATAACAAACTTTATTTTTGAGGTTAATTCGGTTCAGTTCTTTTGGATCCGGTTAAAATAGCCAAACCTAGTTTAAACAATAGGTGATTTATACAAAATAACCAAGAAAAAGCTAACCCGTTGAATCAAATTATGAATAATCTCTTTAACCCTAATTTATTTTCATTTTTTAATAAAAGGAAATTTCTTGAAACAATCTATAATGCCCATGTGATGTGACTTGTTTCTTCTATTTTCCAGAATAAGTTATAGTATAAATATAATAGTATAAAAAAGTAATGACACGTAGGAGCCAATACGAAGAACCCATCTATCCCTCTCGAAGACAAAAATTTTCTTCTCTATAAATACTTTGACGCAATAGTTGCACAAATCTCACTGAAACATAACCAGAAAAAAAAATGTCTACTACAATCAGATTTACAACCCTAGCTCTCGTGATCCTCTCACTGTTACTAGTTTCCTCGTATTTCGGCGGCGTCACGGCGAAGGTGGATCATCGGAACCTGGCGGAATGGAAGATGTTCGAGCGGTGGCTTGTGGAGAATCACAAAAACTATAATGGTCTGGGAGAGAAGGATAAGCGGTTCCAGATCTTCATGGACAACATGAGGTTCGTGCAAGAGCACAATTCGGTCCCGAATCAGAGTTACGAAGTCGGGTTGACCCGGTTCGCCGATCTGACGAACGAAGAGTTTCGAGCGATTTACTTGAGAAGGAAGATGGAGAGGACTAGGGATTCGGTGAAGGCAGAGAGGTATCAACATAAGGTTGGAGATAGTTTGCCTGATGAAGTCGATTGGAGAGCGAAAGGCGCCGTTGTTCCAGTCAAAGATCAAGGAAACTGTGGTATGACTTTTTGTTTGTTTTTCGAATTGCGATTGCGATTATTGCGTTTTCTGTTTAGTGTTAATAGTGAAAGTAATGATTTTGAATTGAGCTGATGAGAGATATTTGGCAATAAATAGGAAGTTGTTGGGCGTTTTCGGCGATTGGAGCGGTTGAAGGAATAAACCAGATAAAGACAGGGGAATTGGTATCTTTGTCGGAGCAAGAACTTGTTGATTGTGACACGAGTTACAATGGGGGATGTGGTGGTGGTTTGATGGACTATGCTTTTCAGTTCATTATTAACAACGGTGGTATTGACACAGAGGAAGATTATCCTTATACCGCCACTGATGTTAACATGTGCGATTCCGATAAGGTAAAAAACCACTGACCATAACGACAATGTTTAGTAGTTTTGATTAATGGTTAAATTTGGTATACTCATGGTTATGCTCTGTTTTGTTCCTGCAGAAGAACACTCGTGTTGTTACAATCGATGGTTATGAGGATGTTCCTAAAAACGATGAGAAGTCATTGAAGAAGGCTCTTGCTCATCAACCAATTAGTGTTGCAATTGAAGCTGGTGGCCGAGAATTCCAACTTTACAAATCCGTAATATACTAAATATTCCTTCGTGTATGATTGGTTTTTTATAACAATACCAGATCATTAAAGTTATTTGCTTTGTTGTTTCTTCAGGGTGTCTTTACAGGAAAATGTGGAACGGCTTTGGACCATGGAGTGGTAGCTGTGGGATATGGAACCTCAGAAGGTCAAGACTACTGGATTATCCGTAACTCATGGGGATCAAACTGGGGAGAAAGCGGATACGTTAAGCTCCAACGTAACATCGATGATTCGTCCGGGAAATGTGGTGTGGCAATGATGGCTTCTTACCCTACCAAATCATCTAGCTCAAACCCACCAAAACCGCCACCGCCTTCACCTGTTGTTTGTGACAAGTCTTACACTTGTCCAGCCAAGTCCACTTGTTGTTGTCTCTATGAGTACAAAGGCAAATGCTATAGCTGGGGGTGTTGTCCGCTCGAGTCAGCCACTTGCTGTGAGGACGGCTCTAGCTGCTGCCCTCAGTCATACCCTGTCTGCGATTTGAAGGCCGGTACTTGTAGACTGGTTAGTTTCTTGTTCTCTCTTATGGCTTAAAGACTATGTTTTTGTTTGTTACTTTGACTGATTCGTTTATGAAAATTTGGTGTGGACAGAAGGCAAACAGTCCGTTCAGCGTAAAAGCTTTGACCCGAGGCCCAGCGACTGCGACCACGAAGGCTACTAACGTGCTTGTGAGTAGCGCTTGAGGAGAGACGAACGAATAAAGGAACCGTTTAGTTTTCAGCTTTTTATCCCAAGTGTCCAAGATTTAGTCTTTTGTCTTAAAACACTTCAAGATTGGATCATAGTTTGATCACACTCGTTAATTCTTATCTGATATCTTGGATTTGATTTGATTTGCTGTAAATGTTTAAGAAGTAATGCTATATTTGCTCCATAGCATTGTTGTCCTCTTCCTTCAATAATAAAATTTGATCCAGTTAAAGATGAACGGCCCTTACATAAGCCTCTAACAAACTTTTGGTTCTAGTGACAGAATATCTATCATACAATTATAAAAGACAAGACACATCTTGTAAGTTAAGTTTTAGTTTCTAACTTAACGCGTTAAAGTTACAAAAGCACAGTAGATGATTAATCAAATAACCACTCTCTTCCACGTTTTATTTATTTATTAACTAAAGAAATTATATACATCGAAAATATCCAGAATTATACATGCGATATTTTTTTCTTTTTTTAATATAATAATATTGTCAGAATAAATTATGACAAAAAAAACTGAGCGGGTCACAGGCTGTGACTCACAGCCAATCTCCAAAACAAAACAAACCCAATTCCCTCTTTTTGTCTCAACGTCAACTCTTGTAATAATCTCACTGAAACAAAAGCAAAACCAATGGCTACTCCAATCAGATTTATAACGATAACTCTCGTGATCCTCTCGGCGTTACTACTTTCCTTGTCTCTCGGCATCTTCAGAGCGAGAGAGACGCAGCGAAATGAGGCGGAGGTGCGGCTGATGTACAAGCAGTGGCTTGTGGAGAATCGAAAGAACTATAATGGTCTTGGAGAGCAAGAAAGACGGTTCAACATCTTCAAAGACAACTTGAAGTTCGTCGATGAGCACAATTCAGTCCCAAATCGAACTTACGAAGTCGGGTTGACCCGGTTCGCAGATCTGACGAACTAGGAGTTTCGAGCTGTTTACTTGAGGAGGAAGATGGAGAGGACTAGAGATTCAGTGAAAGGAGAGAGGTATTTGTACAAGGAAGGTGATGATTTGCCTGATCAAGTCGATTGGAGAGAAAAAGGAGCAGTTGTTCCGGTCAAAGATCAAGGGAACTGTGGTATGATTTCAAATTTTCTCAGGTTAAAGATCTTGGATTGCGATTGGGATTTAGATTTCTTGATAAGTAGGAAGTTGTTGGGCGTTCTCGGCGATTGGAGCAGTGGAAGGTATAAACCAGATCAAGACCGGAGAATTGGTATCTTTGTCGGAACAAGAACTCATTGACTGCGACAGAGAGGAAGGTTCCGGAAACTTTGGATGTGTGGGAGGTCTCGCAATCAACGCTTTTAAGTTCATTATCGACAAAGGTGGTATTAAGACAGATGAAGATTACCCTTATACCGCCAATGATACTGCTGCATGCAAGGCCATTGAGGTTTGTAAAACCAACATACTACTTGACCACTTTCTTTCCTTTTTTGTAGTTTTGATTATGGTTTCAATTTGATAACTTAAGAGTTCTTTCATCCTGCAGATGGTTACCGCTCGTGTCATAACCATCGATGGTTATGAGGGTGTTCCTGAATATGATGAGATGTCTTTGAAGAAAGCTGTTGCTAATCAACCTATTAGTGTTTTTATTGAAGCCGAAAACATGCAAAACTACAAATCTGTAATAGCAAACAAGCTTGATTCTTAAAACTCGATTACTATATTGTTATAAAATTTTATTCATGTTTTACATGTGTTCTTTCCTCAGGGTGTGTATACAATGGCATGTGCTGATGGATATGGAAACCACAATGTGTTAGTCGTGGGTTATGGAACAATAGAAAGTGGTGAAGACTACTGGCTTATTCGTAATTCATGGGGATCACATTGGGGAGAAGGTGGATACCTTAGGCTCCAACGTAACTATCATAATGCAACTGGCAAATGCGGAATCGCAATAGCGCCTGTTTATCCAATCAAGTCCAACTCGTCATTTCATTTGTTGTCTTTAAATTGCTTCTTTTATTTGTTTTTTCAGTTTATTACTTGGGTCTTGTTTTGAGCTAGACTTTATCAGACTGCAAGCTCTATCCACAAGCCATGTTTGTGTGTTGTCATCTTTTAGTCAATCCTCCTCTCAAGGTTTTTTTTTTTGGGGTTACTTAAGGCTTTCATCTTCTCTCCATTGTCTTATTCTATTAAGTTCTTCAAAGCAAGAACACACATCTCAAGAGATTGATTAATTAGTCTTATGCTGCGCCGAAGTTATATCAGAACTAAACAACTTTCTCATGGCAAAGCCGAAGCGAGTTTGTTAACGAATAAGCTTTTTTAATTTGTATGTCTTAAAATGAACAATACAATGAATCAAGATGTTCTTAGAGACAATGAAAAGTCTTTGAAGAAAGCTTTCACTAATCACCATGTTAATTTTTTTCATTGAAACTAATAGCACAAGAAAGCCTTTAATCTTTACAAATCTTTAATTATATTCAACAAATCCAGTCACGAATAAAACCTTTTATTCTTCTTTATTCGATTTTGGTTTTCTTAAAATCAGATTTTTATGTTTTTATAAAGTCGAGCATCACGTGCAACGTTCGATCCAAATCCAACACCATCGCAACGTCTATAGATCTAACGGCAGTGATTCATTGTTGACCGCAACTCCCACGTGACTTGATCTCCGATACTGTGTGTTTGCCCCAATCCTCGAGCCCTAGCTCCGTAACCTCGCGCGCGTCAAATTTCTACTTGTTCTTTTGATTTTCATCCACGGAGCTTTTTTCCTTTGGATTTGGTTCTCGATCTATGAGGTTTTGCGTAGCTCTCGTGCATTGAATGTCTTCAACTTGGTCAGGCAAGACTCTGTGATTTCTCATGATTCCCTTTTGTGATCTGATTTCGAGATTTGGAACGCTTGACTTTTGATTCTCTGGATTCGATGGGTTTCTGGGGCTTAGCCTAGCTTTTCTGATTTTTAATGTGTTTCATGTGGTGATCGCCCATTGATTGTTGTTATATAACTTTGATTAACTCGTCAAATGTGCATGTTCTTGCCAAAGCTCTATAATGGGGTAGGCATAACGACGGGTTAATTGGATTTTCTTTTATCTGATTCAGAACGGGATATGATGATTTAGGGCAAACAATTTGAAACATTTATGCAAAATCAGATTTTTTGTGTTCTCTACATTTTAGCTTGACTTTGATGTTGAAGTCTCTATTGTTCTGTTAGATTTATGAATTGTCTTACTCTTTTGCA
This sequence comes from Streptanthus diversifolius, assembly GCA_039880935.1. Taxonomy (NCBI): domain Eukaryota; kingdom Viridiplantae; phylum Streptophyta; class Magnoliopsida; order Brassicales; family Brassicaceae; genus Streptanthus; species Streptanthus diversifolius. The sequence goes on along the minus strand of JAXGFM010000013.1, from coordinate 14,959,961 downwards.
TATGACGCCTGCAGAAAAAAAGGATTTGCCAATTTGATAATTCACTTTTTGGAGAGTTAGAAACCATGTCATCTGGTTCACCGAATTTGCCTGCTACTGGAACACCAGATGGTCAGCCTCCTGCTGCTGTAGAAGCTGGAACCGATGATTCACCTAAAGGGGTAGCGTCAAAACTATCTGCCTCTGGGATATCAACATGGGCCAAAAGTTTGAAAGTTCCTCAGCCATTTTCTTCCTCAAAAACCGACTCTGATGTCGAGAATACTGAAAAGTCTGCCTTTGCGAAATTTACAAGTGGGTTAGGGCTTCGTTTGTCTCCCAAATCTCCTCAATCAGATGAGACCACCGAAGGAACTTCAGCTGCTGCACAACCCGGTTTCATTGGCACCATTACGAAAGGTTTGGTAGATACATCAAAGAATGCTGTCAAGGCAGTTCAGGTTAAGGCTCGACATGCTGTGTCCCAGAACAAAAGAAGATACCAGGTGCAACTATCTACAATTATGTTTTGCTACTCAGTTACTTCCATGCTAGCTTTCTTCCTTGTCTGAAATTAAATTTTTCTTTTGCTCGGCTTGTGGTTCAGGAAGGAGGGTTTGATTTGGATCTGACGTACATAACAGAGAACATAATTGCAATGGGGTTTCCTGCTGGTGATATGAGTTCTGGCTTTTTCGGATATGTCGAGGTGAGTCAATTAGTAAGCTTGTAATCGTTGCCCCTGGATCTGTTCTATTTTAGTTTTAGTGTTTGCTGCCATATTCGTTTTATGTTAATCTGACCATTGAATGTTCTAAACATTCATGCAGGGTTTCTACCGCAATCAGATGGAAGAAGTTATTAACTTTCTTGAAACTCAACACAAGGTAGTACAACTAATTTGTTGGCAAAGTTTAGTTGGCATTTCGATGTTCATATGTCAATAATAGCTAATGCGTCTCTAAGAATATGTAAGTGTGTTAGTTACGTTGCTTTCTTATAATTTCTTTCTTATTGTAGGGAAAATACAAAGTTTACAATCTTTGTTCAGAGAGGTTGTATGATGTATCACTATTTGAAGGGAAGGTATGTTATAGCCTAATCTTATTTCTTCCTCTTTTCCTTTCATTTGACCAACGTATGATTTCCTTGAGTAATAGTGCCTTAGTCAAAATTAAGGAAACTTGCTCCATAGACCACCCACTGCACTATTTTGTAATTACTATAATTCCGAGATACTTATGAAACAGTTAGATATAAAAAACGGTTCTGTACAAGATTGTGATAATTTGCTCATTTTCTTACCTGGACTGTTGGACGTATATGTAAAAAGGCCTGCTGCATCTGTTCCAAATGATATCTGTTTCTTGGTTGATAGCTATATTCAAATTATGCAGGCACAATTGTAAACTAGTTTCCCCGCTTCTTTTGTCCACTAATAATTTTGCGTCCAGGTGGCCAGTTTCCCATTTGATGATCATAATTGCCCACCAATCCATTTGATTACCTCATTTTGCCAAAGTGCATATTCGTGGTTAAAGGAGGACATAGAGAATGTTGTGGCTGTTCACTGTAAGGCAGGAATGGCGAGGACAGGGCTGATGATATGTAGTCTTCTTCTGTATCTGAAGGTAAAGCATTTATCATAATATTGTATAAAACACAGTCAAACACAGGGAACTAATCATGGTTTTTTTTCTTGTATAGTTTTTTCCGACTGCCGAAGAGTGCATGGACTTCTACAATCAGAAACGATGTGTGGATGGAAAGGGGCTTGTGCTACCTAGCCAAATTGTAAGTCTAGTTTTGCAATTTTTATAATTAAATCGCTCATAAAAACGTTCGTTGCTCTTCTGCTTAATAACTTTTATAATGAGTCTGCTTAATCATTATCCTGTAGAGATATGTGAAATACTTTGAACGAATTTTAACCTACTTCAACGGGGAAAATCAACCAGGCCGCAAGTAAGCTGCTTTATCATATACCTCAATGTTGCATACAGTTCTGTATTGACATCGTACAATTCCTTTTATTTAGGTGTATGCTTAGGGGATTCCGGCTCCATAGGTGTCCCTATTGGATTAGGCCATCCATCACCATTTCAGATCACAATGGTGAGTTGGTCGATCATTGTTTCGTGACAACTTATAAAGCTAGTATTATGCTTAGCTGATATCTTCTTGTAACTTATATTTAGGGGTTCTCTTTACCACGAAAAAGCATCCTCGGACCAAGGATCTATCGGTAGGCCACTGTCTATTGCTATCAAGTTTTTTGTTAAAGCCTTTGTGAATTTGCATTGTATGGTTTATGTGAAACTCTCATGCTTTTGCAGCCTGAAGACTTTTGGTTCAGTGCCCCAAAGAAAGGGGTTATGGTATTTGCCCTACCCGGAGAGCCCGGTCTAACAGAGTTAGCTGGGGACTTTAAAATCCATTTTCACGACCGCCAAGGAGATTTTTACTGGTTGGGAAGCTTATTCCTCTTTATTCAAATCCATTACCAATATAGCTTTTCTTTTCTGCTTGTCTGACGGATTAACTTTTCTGTTTTTTTTTTCTTTGTGTTCTCAGCTGGTTAAATACGACAATGATGGACAACAGAGTGATTCTGAAGACCAGTGAGCTAGATGGGTTTGATAAGGTAATAATTACTGCATACTTGACTTTGTGTGTTAAGTCGAGTTTGGGCTCCTTCTCCATCAATTCTTGGGTTTGAAATGTATATACCTTTGTGTTTGGCCTTTGTTCCAATACAGAGGAAGCTACCTTCGCCTGGATTTATGGTCGAAGTTGTTCTTGCTGATATTGACACAGCAATCCCTGCAAATCCTAGTTCTGAACCAGTATCCAAGGCACCCGAAGAAACTTCAGCTAATTCTTCCCCTGTAGAGGGTGTCACACCGGTTCCTGGACCTAATAAAGAAACAGAGAACCCTGATAAGGACGATGTGTTCTCTGATAACGAAACAGGGTCACCTGGCCCGACCAAAACCACATCATCGGCTTCTTCTCAAACCCCAGAAGCCAAACATAGCTCAGATGAAACCTCTGGTCTAGCTCGAGCGACCGAGAAAGTGTCTATTTCTGGAAACAAGGGACCATCTCAGCCGGTGCAAGGAACTGTTAGCAAGGCTGAAGTGACAGAGAAACCCACTGGGTCTGGGGTCAACGCGTCAAGCTCAGAGAGTAGTGAGTTTAAGGTTATGGCGGCTGATGCATCTGTGTTCTCGTTTGGAGATGAAGACGACTACGAAAGCGACTGAAGAATGATGAACAAAAAGAAGGCAGGTGTGTGTACATAAACACAGGGAATGTTAAATCAGTCAGATGATGGAATCCATTCATTGTGTTGTGGTTTCTTGTTGTTGATGTTGAATTCTATGGCCTTTTTGGCTTTTACAGTATGTTTTTTTACCCTTAAAAACATTACTGCACAATTGCTTACGTCTTTAAGTTTGTATTGTGGCAATATTATTTGGAATCATAAAACAATTCATGGTATATCCACCAAAAAAGACTAAAGTGGGAACTTAATGAAACGCCTTTTAATTTTGGTCGAACCATTTAAAAAACCCTAAAAGATAATTTGATATGTTAAATTAATCCTTAATATAGACACAGAAACTGAGGTATCTTTTCTTGGTTTAGCCATTAGAGTTAAAAAAAAAAAAATCAAGTGATTCAATTGGAATTAAAAACAAGAGAAGTCTTCCGCTTTCTAAATCATACTTATGGGAGAAAATTATTTGCTTCTTTCCATCTTTATGGGAGAATCACTTCATTATGAAGCGAATCAGCGATCCGCATGCTACCTATACGTGTGGGCATATTTTGTTGGAGTGTAACCAAAATTACTAAAATAAAAAATAATTAAGCAAAACAATTTTTTATTTTTTGGAGCTTTTAATTAACAATATTTTGCTAATAGAAAATAAATAGAGCTTATTTAAAAATCAGATGATCTAAAAGGTGGTTTTTTTACTGCCTTTCTGGTTTGTTTACTATCTATATTATTGTCTACTGTCTAGTGTCTATACTTTGTTAAAAAATGTCACTTAATAATGCAGAAATATTAATTGTCTCAAGATAAGCTGACGCATAGCCTAATTGAAGTTCCTAACTGTTGCTTTTTTTTGGTTTATTATATAATGCTTTAGGTTTGTATTTTCTCTCAGATCTTGGAGAAATTGCAGGTTTCTTCAGATTCTGATATTTGGGATCTCGATAGCCTTGAATTCGATGCTCCGTTGCCTACTCATATGTAGCTAAGTTTTAACTTGTTGAAATCTAGAGTCGAAACTTGTGACAATTGTTAGTTTTGTTAGGAGTTGTTTCATTTTTTTAGCAAGTTTTATTCTTTGTAATCTTGAGGTCCCCAACTATGTTTCCCTTTTGGACCTGAATATTCTCATAAAAAGATAGATCATTACATTTAAGTTACTTTTAACATGTACTTGCATAATAATTTTTCTTATCATCAACAAAATTAGATTCGATTCCCTTTGTATTCACTTATCTCTATAGTTGTTTGACTCCAGATATGCAGCAAACTTTTATAGTCTAGTGGTATAGATTCTTTGGTTAGGTTAATTTATTATTAATCTAATTAGATTTAATTAAACTAGAGTGATATCATTTCTTAAGATAATATTAAATTTTCACAAAAAAATAATAATAATCTGTTTTACCTCTGGAAAACGAAAGATTGATTGATTTTTTAAATTATTTTAATGAATGCAGAGGTGACTACAAGATAGATTCATATAATTATTTTATAAATTTTGATTGGAAAAAAAGTAAAGAATAATTGTGAATTATACAGATTGTTCGATGACGTGTGGTTAAATGATTGGACACGCTTAAGAACAGAAGAGTAGCATCGAATCTCTTACCAACCACAGTTAAGGTACCTACTCCATCCTTGATCAAACGTCTTTTTCCAATATTACAATGTTTGCTCCATTATTTCTTCTAAGTATATTTAGTCAATCCAAGTCCTTTTAACAAATAAAAATTATCCCTTAAATCCATAAAATAATTACTTCTTTGATCAATGGTTATATAATAAATTTAGACTATTAGAATATTTTTTTTTTAAAAAAAATAGTCCAGGCATTATAACTCTGTAAAATACGTTGTATGGTCTGATTGATGAAGAATATAAGAGCATGAACATCGCTGATTTTTTTTAAAGTTTCATAACAATATTTTATTATTTATTTTATTGTTATTATATTAAAGAGAGAGAAAAATAGAAATCAAAAGCCAAAACATGAAGTAAAAAAATATGAAACCGTCTCAGCAGATGCGTTCTACTGAGACGTATTGTCTTGAAATCAACGTTTTTTCATTTTTTATTTTATTTTCTATTTTCTTTTTTGTGGTTGAGACGCTTAGAATATTAAGAATGCTGATGGTCTAAGGTTTACTTTGAATAAGATTAGAGATTAGCAAACATGTGCCAGCAACGCCACCAAAAAAAAAAGCTAATATAATATAAAGAAAAAAAGAAAAAGAATATCCACCTAAATTAATGGTGTCATATCTCTTTCTCATTTAGTTTTATTTATTTTTATGTAACATTATTTGGTTCTACATATATTTATCCACGCATGCATGTCCAAATTTTATTTATATCTCTGTTTCTTTTTCAACGACTATCGTGGTCCACATTTTATTTATAGCTACATTCAAGTGTATTTTGGCTCAACTTATATCACATGTTGATGTTATTATTAATATAAAATCGATATGTTAAAGGAAAGTGTATTTTCGATTGTTACAAGTTAAACTAGTTTTATACACTGCTTTGAAACTCTATACACTTGGTTCACTTTTTTATTTTTATTTTATCAAGAGATGTTATATAGATTGATAGATCTAAACAGTGAGTTAATTTGCCAGGATCCAAATAAGTCATATTTCATGCTTTATGATGGATTGTATTGTGAAGACTGAGAACAAGAGATTGTGAAGCCACCGTGTCACTTAGATAGTATTGCCTATTTCTGTTGAGAGTTGTTGGATGAAACCTACAAAATCAAATAAGAATTTCTGAAAGATCAAAACTATAAAATCGAGTTTTTCTTTAAAATGCTTAGACCAATGGTTCAGCGACTTTATACTCCTAGTATCCATTTTGCAAGACACTGACAAAAAAATTAGACTTCAAAACACATGATCAGGACCAGATCAGATTCAAATATCACAACACCATGTTTTATGCAAAAGTTTTATAGAATCTATCGATTGAAACCTAACTCTGACATCATTGATAAAGAAGCGAAAGCAATGTAACAAGACCACGTCAAATTAATTAGAAGAACTCAAAAAGAAAAAGATAAAGACAAAGAGGTTTTGGTTGGTCGAGCTTACTGATATAAAAAGAGGCATACTTACCAAAAATAAAATAATATTTCCATTTTCCTCCTCTTTTCTTTTGGTATTATTGAATAACCTTTTTTTTTTATATATCTCCCCGTTTACTTTGTACTATATATATACACATGTAAACAAATGCCTTCAGAGTCATGTTTCCATAGACACATCATCTCTCAACACTGTTCCTCTATACAAAAAAAAAAGAAGAAAACCAAAAAAAAAGAAGAAAAAATGGCAAGTGTAGAAGGAGAAGAAAAGAAAGCTTTAGGATGGGCTGCAAGAGATCCTTCTGGTGTTCTCTCTCCTTACTCCTACACTTTAAGGTTTCTTGAAAATTTTGATGTTATTGATGGTTCTATCTCTTTAAGAGTTAATGAACATTTTTTTCTTTCTTTTTTTTTTTTTTGTTGAACAATTGAATCTTGGATTTATTCATAGGACCACAGGGCCAGATGATGTGTATATAAAGGTTATATGCTGTGGAATCTGCCATACAGATATTCACCAGATTAAAAATGATCTTGGAATGTCCAATTATCCTATGGTTCCTGGGTAATTTCTTCTTTCACTCTCTCTTTTATTTTTTCTTCTCTTTTTATTCTATTTTCATTTTCTTTTTGTTTATGATATTAAATTGTTTCCCGTGAATTGTAATTTTCTTTTCATCTATTAAAAATGGATCCCTAAGTTATCGATTGAATGATATGGTTTCAGATCTTAAAAGGAACCAAGTCTAAGGTGTAGATTTTTTTTTTTTTTGTTGCTTAAGATAAATACAACACTCGTGACTAGCTTTGTTGTTTTCTAAGCGTGCTCAAGATAACTCCAAAGTTCAAACAGTACATTTGAAATCTAACTAAATTATTTTTTTAAAAATGTCCAAATTTCATATTTTAATAATAAACGCTATGATCGAATGAGGTTAAAGTTTTGCTACAAAGTACAAATGAGTTTATCCTAGATTGTTAATATATTATTTTGGTCTAAAGTTGACATTATTTTGGTCTAAAGTTGACATTATTGTGTTGAGACTATTATTTGAAGAAAAATTGCAAATGTGACATTTGATATAACCGCACACTTTTCACCTTTCAGTGTTTTGTTCTTTTTCAGTTCATACTTAACAGCTTAATCTTTCTGATTGTATTCACTGTTTAATATTTTCAGTCAACATGCAAACAACAAATTCTAGTCAGTGTGGACTTGTAGACTAACTGAAAATCTACGAAAACATATTTTGTAAAAACTAAAATGAGATTTGATTTACAGACACGAGGTGGTAGGTGAAGTGGTGGAAGTGGGATCAGACGTGAGCAAGTTCACCGTAGGAGATGTGGTCGGAGTCGGCGTTATCGTCGGATGCTGCGGTAGCTGCAAACCCTGCAGCTCAGATCTTGAGCAGTACTGTAACAAGAAAATCTGGAGTTACAACGACGTCTACACCGACGGAAAACCAACCCAAGGTGGCTTCGCAGACACTATGATGGTCCATCAGAAGTAAGCACACATACACACACACAAACACATTTCTTGTTTCACAATAAAACACATAATACCGATTTCTTCCTCCATAAGTAACCTTCTTTTTCAAAAGGTTTGTGGTGAAGATCCCGGAAGGAATGCCGGTGGAACAGGCTGCGCCGCTGCTCTGCGCGGGAGTAACGGTCTACAGTCCGTTGAGCCATTTCGGTCTAACGACAAGCGGACTCAAAGGAGGGATTCTAGGGCTAGGAGGAGTAGGACATATGGGTGTGAAGATAGCCAAAGCAATGGGACATCACGTGACTGTGATAAGCTCATCAGAGAAGAAAAGAGAAGAGGCAATGGAACATTTAGGAGCTGACGACTACGTAGTGAGCTCTGATCAAGCAGAGATGCAAAGAATCACAGATTCTCTTGACTATATCATCGATACCGTACCGGTTTTTCACCCTCTCGAGCCTTACTTGACTTGTCTTAAACTCGACGGGAATTTGATTATCATGGGCGTTATTAACACTCCTCTTCAGTTCGTCAGTCCTCTTGTCATTCTTGGTTAGTCTTTCTTTCTTTTAAATCATGTCTAATTGCAACCAAAATCGATTGCAAAGTCTTGAATTTCTTTTTGATCATAGGGAGGAAAGTGATATCCGGAAGCTTTATTGGGAGCATTAAAGAGACAGAGGAAGTGTTGGCTTTTTGCAAAGAGAAAGGGCTTACGTCGACGATTGAAGTGGTGAAGATTGATGAGCTTAACACTGCGTTTGAGAGGCTTCATAAGAACGATGTTCGTTACAGATTTGTCGTTGATGTTGCCGGAAGCAAACTCGTGGAGGAGGCTGCAACAACTACAAATTGAATTTAAAGGGCACACTGAAACAAGAACTAAATAATTATGCCTATGTATGTTTGTGGTGTCTTTTTTTAATGGTTTCTTCAGAAAACGAATGCTTTGGTTTATCAATTAATGTTAATTTTCTGTCACTGTCTTTTCTTACATGATTGTCACTAATGGGGACAAAAACGTCCATGACTCACTGTTGTTTAATCATCCATGACTTAAACATAACTCAAACTCAGAATCTGAACAATTGATTCTAAAGAACTTACATAGCTTAAAGTGAATTTCAATGCTAAAAGAAAAAAAAAGTGAAATCTTTCGGTGTCTTCTTTTTGTTGACAACCCAACTTTAGGCTTCTTAAATTATTTTTATTAGAAAGATAAAAAAATGAAATTTAAAGGAAAGACAACAAATATATACTTTTAATTTGATAATTATAATCTTGAAGCGTTATAAAAAAATATATAATCTTGAAGCGTAAAGGAAAAAGCTTTGATCTTTGATGTAGAGAGAGAGAGAGAGAGCAGGCACGATTAATCCAAAAGCAGTGCGTTTCCTCGGCAATCTATCGAATCAAAAGATATCGATTCGGTGTTTCATTTTGCCTTCAAAACTTTGTATGCGGAAGAACCCTAACTGATCAATCGCCATGGGAGATTCCGCTTCTTCTACACGCGTTTCTGTTCACAAATCTCTTGGTGGTGGTTCAGGCTAGTCTCTTTTCCTTTGCCATTCGTATCTTCTTTCTCTATCATCAGTCTCTAATTTGGTTCCTTTTTCATCGTCTCTCGAAATCGGGATTCTTCGAGTTTGAGAATTGTCGAGATTATCGATTTCTACGTGTTTTGGTTTGTGTTTATTGCGGTGTTGCTGGATTTTTTTTTTGTGTTGGTTGCCATTTTTCTGGATTGATCGGTTATGTTAGGGTTTTGCTCGGTTGTTTTGCGCATTTGGGGATCATTAGTTTATGAATACGTTTTAACAAGTTGACGTATTTAGGGACATTTAGGATCGTTCGGCATGTAACTTGTGTGTCCTTAGAGCACAGTTTTAATTTGAAGCTTTGGGTTTGTTTTTTTGGTCTGCAGTTGCTGATGTGCTGCTATGGAGAAACTGGACTGGTGCAGTCATTTTGCTAGTCTCTTCTAGTGGGTTTTGGTTTCTGTTTGAGAGAGCTGGATACAATCTCTTGTCTTTCGTCTCCAATGTTCTGCTTCTTCTTGTTGCGATTCTCTTCTTATGGGCCAAGTCTGCTACAGTACTCAACCGGTAATGTCCGCTCTTTCTTTTTACTGCTTTTGTTACGGGAGAATTAGAAGATGAAACCTTTATGCGGCATTGTTGGATTTTTGAGTTGATAGTAGAGAATATGCATTAGCTTCTTGTTTGGTTAATATATACTGTATTATAAGTATCTGCGTCACAAATTTAAAATAGAATTGGAACTGTTCTATTATCAGAAACCGAGCCTTGTCTTTATCTTTTCTTATACCTATGATTTTGTTTCAGACCTCTACCACCAGTTCCGAATATGGAAATCCCTGAGGAGTTTGCAGATAAGGCGGCTGATGATATTCGGGTTTGGATCAATCGTGTACTGTCTATTGCAAGTGATATTACCATAGCTAGAAATCCGATTCGTCTCCTTCAGGTTATAGTTTAGTCTTTTCGTTTTCATAACCTGACAAAACTATTTGTTGTTCCCTTTTGAATCTGGATGTTTTTTACTTGTTTTATAATCTAAATCATTCTCGTTGGTTTTGTTCTGTGAAATAGGTGTCATTTGTCTTGTGGGCTATATCCTATGTCGGGACGTTAATCAACTCCCTCACTCTTGTCTACATTGGTGAGCGTCTAACCTTTTTTTCTGGTTTATAATATATAATCTCTCTGTCTATATGAGTCATTTGTTTTCAATCATGCTTCTCTGTATTATCTCGCAGGGATTCTTCTCAGTCTTTCTGTTCCTCTTGTGTACGAGAAGTACCAAGACCACATCGACGATAAACTGCACTCGACTTCAAAAGTCATTCGAAGTATCTCAAGGAAGATTCCGATGCCCGTAAACAAAGAAAAGAAGTATCAGTAGGTAGTGTAAGTAAGCCTTTTCATCTGGAAAACAAATGTGAACATTTTTTGGTCATGACTTGTCCAAGATAGTTTATTCTTTTGACTGCTGTTTTACTGAACCGCTGCATTGTATTTTCAGTAGCTGCAGGTGAAAAAAACTGCCGATTTGTTCACCAGACTAATTACAGCAGCTTTTTAACACATAAGAAACGAGCCATTACTGGATTGCTTGCTATAAGAGGATGATCAAGCAGCAGAAAATGTGAATCGCAGTACAGTTTTTTGTTCATTTCTTTCTAATTTGGCTTACTAGGTTTTTTTATCAAGTTCTTCTTCTGTGTTTGCTCTGTTCTGGATTCATGATTTTCTGGGGTTTTTTTCTTTTGGCTGAGAACATTTGGTCTTTTAGTTTACAGTTTTACACACGAATGCTTTGTGGCATTGTTGTTGCAGTAGAATCGAGAATGATAAATCTAATACAATTAGAGTTGGATTTCATTTATAATTAATTGCTTACTTTAAAGAATATAGTTACTGATTTACCCAAGGCAAAGAGTCAGTTCATAGTATATACTTCTTAAAATATCACATATTTGACAGTCATTTATAATAATCCATGTAATCACAAAATTTGTATTTTTTAATCAAAAAAGTAATGTAGAAAACATAAATAATACAAATGTTTTCTTTGTCAAAAATAATACGAGTGTTCAATATATTTTAGTAGCGTATAACCTTATTAAATTGGAAAAAAATGTCAAATAAATATCGAACTTTAATATATGAGACGATTTTATCGTCAACTAAAAACATATCAAATAATTATTGTATTTTTGTTGATTTTCTGAAAAAATATCTAACTTTCATTGACTTATTTGTTTTGGTTTTTTTGATTAGTCAACTGACAAATTCGATTACGGCGTTAATTTATCATTAAGGATTTCTGTTTAATCGAAATAAATTTTAGGAAAAAATGCTAAATAAATTATGTATTTTCAAATGTGGATAATTTAATCTTCAACTTTATAAAGTGTCAAAAAATATTCAATTTTTATTGACTATACCGTTTTGGTTACATAGACTAGTCAACCGATAGATTCGATTACAGAGTTAATTTACCATTAACCTCTTCTGTTTAATCAATATAACATCATTTTTATAAGAACAAAATCATATTGTTTAATATTTTTTAATTCAGTTTAAATATCTGATTGTTATTTTTTGTATGAGTGGCCAAACCAAAAAGATCTTTTATTGGCATTTGGGGAATCTGGGAAGCCAGAGTTTCAATTTATATAATTTCAATTTCAATTTTGGAACTTTGTATTTGTGAAATAATTTAAGAGAGCTTTTCAGTTAGGTCAATCCCACAAAAAAACATCAATCGTGGATTAAAATTGAATTAAAAGTATTATAAAATATTATTTTGTTTTTACAAAGACAAAGCTATAATGATTAAAAAGAAGTCGTAAACAGTAAATTAATTTCGTAATCAAATATGTCAATTAACTAGTTAATGAAACCAAAACGGCATAATCAATCAACATAAATTGGATATTTTCTTACACTTTAAAAATTTGAGGATTAAAAATATTTAAATATAAAAATATATTATTTATATAGCATTTTATCTCAATTTTTATTTTAATGAAACAAAAATTATTAACGGTAAATTAATACTGTAATTGAATCCGTTAATTGATTAGTTAAGGGAACTAAAACGATCTATTCAACAAAAATACAATAATTTAGGAGTATTTTTTTAGTTGGGGATTTAAACGTTAAAAGATTGATATTTATTTGACAAGAAAAATAATTTAATAGTATATTTTAGTTTGTAAAGTGCTTCAAAATCCACCAAGCAGTGAAGATATGGGCAAAGTGAACAAAGAATCTGACGCAATCCAACCACAACATATGAAAACCCCACAAAACCCGCCCAAAGCCATATCTACTCTGTTGCCGACGATACATACACCTCTACTTACATTCTTCTAAGATTCCCGCCACCGCCGATGGCTACCCCCCTTAGCCTCTCCTCGAGGCTGTCTACTACTCACTCTGTCTTCCCCATCCACCGGAGGGACTTTAATCGGCGTCGGATCATCCTCGTTACGTCTTCTGTCGGAGGAGGAAAACCGACCATTCTCGTGGCGGAGAAGCTCGGCCAAGCGGGGATAGACCTGCTCAAAAAGTTCGCTAATGTAGATTGCTCGTATGATCTGAGCCTCGAGGAGCTCTGCACGAAGATCTCGCTATGTGATGCGCTGATCGTGAGGAGCGGCACGAAAGTTGGGAGAGACGTGTTCGAGTCTTCTCGCGGCAGGCTTAAGGTTGTCGGACGCGCTGGAGTCGGGATCGATAACGTTGATTTAGCGGCGGCGACGGAGTATGGGTGTTTGGTTGTGAACGCTCCGACTGCTAACACGGTGGCTGCTGCCGAACACGGGATCGCTCTTTTAACCGCTATGGCTAGAAATGTTGCTCAAGCTGATGCCTCTATCAAATCTGGTGAGTTGACAATTTTGGTAATTGAGAAGAATTTTCTATTAAAGCTTATCTGAGAAACTGCGATATATAACGTAGAAATTTATGTGTTTAATGGTTGCTGCAGGCAAGTGGATGAGAAACAAATATGTGGGTGTTTCACTTGTGGGGAAGACTCTTGCTGTTCTTGGATTTGGTAAAGTTGGATCGGAGGTTGCTAGGCGAGCCAGAGGGCTCGGGATGCATGTCATTACACATGATCCTTATGCACCAGCGGATCGTGCACGAGCCATCGGTGTGGAACTAGTTAGCTTTGAAGTAGCTATTTCAACTGCTGACTTCATCTCTTTGCACCTGCCTCTCACCGCTGCTACATCCAAGATGCTGAATGATGAGACCTTTGCGAGAATGAAGAAAGGAGTACGTATTGTCAACGTTGCTCGGGGTGGAGTTATCGACGAGGAAGCTCTCTTGAGGGCGCTTGACTCTGGTGTTGTTGCTCAGGCAGCTCTTGATGTTTTCACAGTGGAGCCGCCTGTTAAAGACAACAAGTTGGTGTTACACGAGAGTGTAACTGCCACGCCTCATCTTGGTGCCAGTACTATGGAGGCTCAGGTTTAGTTTTTGCCATTACTGCGTTTTAATCGCTTCTTTTGAGGTTTTTTTGGGGTTTTGGGTTAGGAAATTGAACCTTTTTACCTGAATGTCTAGGAAGGAGTGGCTATAGAAATCGCAGAAGCTGTTGTTGGAGCTTTGCAAGGAGAACTTGCCGCTACCGCGGTCAATGCACCAATGGTTCCACCACAGGTAGTTTCAGACTTCACTAGAGTCCTTTATCCAGGATCAAGTTTCAATCTTTTACTACTTGGGTGAGACGTTTTAAGTAGTGGTATATACCTCTTTGTCTGGAATCTGAAGATGGCCAAGATAAGGTGGTTTGTCCTGCAAATTTTCTGACATTGCTCAATAACTATCTGTTTTCAGGTATTGAGGGAGCTGAAACCGTATGTTGTGCTCGCTGAGAAGCTTGGGAGATTGGCTGTACAACTGGTAACTGGTGGAAGCGGTGTGAATGCTGTGAAAGTGACTTATGCTTCTTCAAGATCACCTGATGATCTCGACACGAGACTTCTCCGAGCCATGGTCATAAAGGGGATCATTGAACCCATTTCCAGCGTATTCATAAACCTGGTTAACTCCGATTACATTGCTAAGCAACGCGGAGTCAAAATCTCAGAAGAACGTATGGTTCTTGACGGTTCACCTGAGAATCCAATCGAATACATAACTGTTCGGATCGCAAACGTCGAATCAAAATTCGCCAGCGCGTTATCTGAGTCCGGAGAGATCAAAGTAGAAGGCAAAGTGAAACAAGGAGTTCCAAGTCTAACCAAAGTCGGGTTATTTGGAGTGGATGTGAGTTTAGAAGGGAGTGTGATTCTTTGTAGGCAAGTTGATCAGCCTGGGATGATTGGTAGAGTTGGTAGCATCTTAGGAGATGACAACGTGAATGTTAGCTTCATGAGCGTTGGACGAATTGCTCCAGGAAAGCAAGCAGTGATGGCGATTGGAGTAGATGAACAACCTAACAAAGAAACTTTGAAGAAGATCGGAGACATTTCTGCCATTGAGGAGTTTGTTTTTCTCAAACTATAGTCTTATACTTCCCATAGATGCACATAAAAACTCGAAATGGATATATTCTTATTGGATGATTCATTCTGTACTAATGATACAATCGAGTATATATGAAACAAGTAACATGGTTTTTTTTCCAAAGCGGCGTGTCGACGAAGTTATGTGTTATTATTACAGCCAGCCAGAAATTTTGCTTTTGTACTGTTTTTTCATAGAGAAGAAACACAGATTGATGCAGCTTACGAACCAGTGAGAAATGGGATCTGGGCCACCGTTGTTGGGATCGAAAAATGAAGACTTTGAGCTGCTAGGTAAGCCGCGATACCAGCAGCATAACCAGCAAAAGCAAAACCACTAACCTGCATGGAGAAAGAGTATTGTGTTTCAGTCTGGTTAATGCTATATTGTTTAGTTGAGCCTTACACAGGTGAAGAGAATGTATCTCACCTTTCGGAAGTACCAAAAGAAATCGACTTTCTCCATTCCCATGAAGGCTACACCAGCAGCAGATCCGATGATAAGCATAGAACCACCGGTGCCTGCGCAGAATGCAATGAGCTGCCAAAACTCGGAATCTTGAGGGAACGATGTGAGATCGTACATCCCCATAGTCGCTGCAACTAATGGAACATTGTCTATTATTGCTGACACTACACCGATCGCACTTGCGATTAGCTCAACATTGGGTATATTAGCATCAAGGTAGTTTGCAATCTCTCGGAGGATCCCAGCTGCCTCAAGGCTGAAAAAATAGGAAAGAACATCACAAAAGATTTCGAATTCATGAGAGTAATGGAAGATTAGAGTTTGGAGATGATCAGTTGATTTTATTACCTGCTAACGGACAAAAGAATCCCGAGGAAAAACAGTGCGCCTTGTGTGTCAATTCGAGACAAGGCCTGCGGTACTTTGAGCTTTTGTCTTTCCGATTCACCGTAGTGAATGGCGTCTGTCAAGATCCAAAGAACTCCAAGACCCAACAATATACCCATGTAAGGAGGCAATCCAGTTAGAGCCTTAAAGACTGGAACAAAAACTAATGCTCCAAGGCCAACTCCAAAAACTAGTTGTCCTCTTGGAGCCATCTTTTCAGAAGCCAATACATCTGAAGAATCCTGTCCGTTTCCGTTTACCTCACTGAGGAAGAAAAAACAAAGTTACATCAATCAGCCTCTGCAGTGCAAACATTTTACGAGACAATAGAAGCCAAACATAGTCAAGAAGAGTTTATAACCTGGTCAAGGGCATGAGGGCTAGTGGAACAGCAAGAGAAATGGCCGAAGGTATAAACAGGTCCTAAAAGGAAAGCAAGTAAACCTCCATCAGGAATATCAGAGTTGGAATGACCAAATAGGCAACACTTTAACCATTTACGTATCATACAGTTCAAGCTTCCAGAGAGCAAAGCATGGGAAACCAGCAGTTGTACCATGATTGCAATAAGAAACTCCCACAAAGGAATTAAGACATAAATAAAGTAACTTGAGAACCACTGGGGCTATTAATAACTTTTGCTTTCGTATTATTCCAGAACAATACAGACAGCTCCATAAACTTCCAATCTCCGAATCCAAAAGACCAGAAAAAGGACCATTTTTTTAGGGTCCCAATTATCTAACAGCAGATCAAGCTCTCAGCAAACAACCCTAATGAAAAAAATGTTTACTATAAGACATGTTCTTTAATAAAAGCTGAGCCTGTAAACCTAGACTAATAAAACCAATTGCGCTTGAGAAAGAAAGGTATTCTGATAACATTATGTGACTGTCTCAAAACCTGCATAGTCGGCAAGGTGGATATCTGACCATGAATCCATAGCATAGTTGTAGTAACATCACCAATTGGAGTCCATGCTCCTCCAGCATTTGCTGCTATTACCACAACAGCTCCTAGAAGTCTGCCATTGGTTATTGAGCATGAAAACTAACGTTAATGTGATAATAATACTGAACGCAATACAGTAACGGGGAAAACAAACTCAAAATCTACGTCATGACCGGACCAATATGTTTCCTTCAGAATCTTAAGGTCTATATCTACAGAGCTAATATGTTTCTCATTGTGAACAAGAAAGTAACTAATAGGAGCATAAATAAAAAAGTGTCCATACTTGCGGTATTCTGATTGAGGAACCAGTTTCCTCAGTAAAGAAACCATGACAATGGTAGAGGTCAGGTTATCTAGAATCGAACTGAGGAAAAAGGTCACAAAGCCTACCTGCGACACCATAAGTCAACAAAGCGTAAATATAGAATACTAGCTTAAACCCTTGAAGGAGAGACTTAGGCAGAGAATTTTCAAGCTAGAGATAAACCACCTACCACCCATAAAAGCGTCTTGGGCTTCCGAGTGGTTATATTGTCTGTAACCAGCTTAAATCCTTGGTGAGCATCAACTATCTCCACAATGGTCATTGCACCGAGTATGAAAAGTACAATTTCACTTACTTCAGCTGTTGCATGTTGAAGCTCTGAAACAGCTATTTCAGTTGAAGGAGCCTGTTACAAGGAATATAATTAAGATATCCAACAAATAATGAACATTAATAATAAAACTAAATATCATATAGACAAACTTTCCTGTAGATTCTTACCCCTATGCTCCGTACAACCCACAGACTCACAGCCATCAAAAGTCCTATTCCACTTTTATTAAAAGCTAAAGACTCTTCGAAGATGATTCCAGCATAGCCTATTACAAACAACAATGCCATAGCAACATCCTGTATCATGACATTGTTCAGAGGTAAGCATTTTGAGCTTGAAACCAAAAGAACACAAAGGAGGAATCGTAGGCAGGAACCTGATTAGCAGCGACCCAGGAATGATTAATGGCAGCTGTTCCTGTAAGAGCTGCTGCAAGAACAGCAATTGCTTTGAATATATCTGTCTTTGGCTGATAGTTGGCTTCAAAGTAACTCGAGCTAGGTTCATCAACCGAACAAATAGGGTCACATGATCCTGATGAGTCCATCAAATCCTGTGGATCATAGAAAAAAAACTTTTGAAATGTAATCAAACAAAGACATAAACTTTCATATTGTTGTAGTATTGACTGTCGATTACTACACCCATTTTAGTACTCTTGCGGTCAATGTATGAATGAACTTTTTCCAATTACAAAGTCTGTAGATTGTTGATACAATGCAAATTCACTCAAATTACGGCTAAATTGCAACGAAAAGAGGAAATGGGTACTTGGCAACATTGAATTTTTTAGAAGATGATATCGAGGAAACTCGAACCTCAAGCTCTGACTCAACGACAGGTTGAGATGGTTCTTCGAGAGAGGAAGACGAAGAAGAGCCCCGTATCTTATCCTCGGCCCTCACGAAAACACCATGTCTAGATAACCTCGAGCCTGTAATTCCAGAGACTTTTGAAAAGGAGACATTTTGCGGCAATCGGACCGAGAGAGAGATAGGGGATGAAGTCGCGACGGCGAGTCTCTTCGTCAATTTGTGCGGCGGCGCAAAGTGAGAGCCAATAGGAAACACCGCCATCGGCAAATAACGGAGTCAGAGAGAGAGAGAGAGGGCAAGGTTTAAGTAATGGAGATGGAGAGAAAGCTAGAAAATTCCCGGCAGTCCGGCGAAGTAGTGAGATAATCGCTGGCAAACGAAGTATTTTTATTTGCAATATATCCTCAAAATCTGGTGTTTTCACAAACTAATCCGTATACAATTAAGTAAATTAAAATCATAACTGAAAAAATAATTGAAAAATTTTAAATCCCATTTTCGATCTTTTAAATCTCAAGTGACAACATGAAAATCTTTGAAGTTTGGACAAAACCAGGATTAAATAGTTTTCTATATTTTAGATCTCTTTTCTTGATTTTGCTAGGAATAAAATAAAACGTTTTACACGTCTCAACTCAAGTGAGTGATGTAGTTTGGTAGCAGCATTACTACACAATTTAGGTGTGACAGTTTCGTAGCCTCTCAGTTACACTCTTCCTCGACGCGATTGAGACATCGAAGAAATATTGAGATGAAAACATAAAAGATTCGACCTTTTTATATCACTCAAATGATCTTCAAAAAAAAAAAAAAAAAGACTTTTAGTAGTTCTTCAGAAAAAAGGGCTACATAAACTATATCTGCATAGGATAGTAATTTTAATATCCTTGATTCATTGAGAAGATGACGTAGTGTGACCCATAGTAACAGGTGACCAGAAATCAGCGCCGTTGGATTTTTCCACGTGTACAGTGGATGAGACAGGTACTAGACATAATCCTCTGCTTCTCAAGTCTCTCACTTTCTTCCCCGCCTTAACGTCTCCGGTTACAACTCCACCGTCCTGACCAAATGTCACCGGGAAGTCAGAAAAATCATTAGTTTAATATAAACAATGTATAATCCAGACTAAGAAAAAAAAAAAAAAAAGACAGAGAGACTTACAAGAGAATAGTTGATGAGGTAAGGAGAGCAAAGGACTTGAATCTGGTCTTGTAAGAATTTTATGTAACCCATCGCTTCATGCAGCACAGAAGCTGCATCTGTCTGTCAAAATGACAAAAATGGTGTATTCCCATTAAAATCTTATCAGTCAGAAAAGTCAAATTCAAAAAGTTACGTATCATTTATGGATATTTGGGTAGAGGTGTTGCTATATCCTCTTTCACTCCTCAAACAAAAAAATACACATATCATTAATGTAAATTGCAATGATGATCGTTAATTACCCAAAATTAAAGTAAAGAAAAAACAAACAAATATACTTTTATTTATTGGTCAAGTTTCATTGTCTTTGACGTCTTTTTGATTTTCACATTGGATGCCAATTTACACTATATCCCAAATCGCGACTTCTTAAGCTTCCTTTTGGAAAAACTAAAACTATATAATTATAATATTTTAAATGAAAATATTGTTAAAATTCCTTTTCATTTTTTTTGGTCATAGTGATCTTGTTTTGCTTATATAATTAAACGAGATTTTCAAAAAACAGATATAAAAATATGGAAAATTTACCTTTCCGTATGGAGAAACCAATTGCTGCAACGTTGCAATTCTTTCCCCTAACCTTTCTTTTCTTACCTATTTTAAAATTATCGATTATATAGCAACAACACATAAGATAAGAGTAAATTTGTAACATTATATACACAACAAAGAAATGTAAATTTATAATGCCCACACCTTTGCAATTCCAACTGATGATTTAACCTGATTTCGCTTGCATTTCTTGCTCGATTTTCGGTTATGATACATAGTTTGCCCATTAACCGACCCGGTTCTCTTCTTCTTCACAAGATAGTCATTTGCTCACAAAAATCACCATTAAACTTTTGATACGGCACAAAAAAACGAAGAAAAATATACTATAATTCTTTGTATGCAAGTATGCAAGATGATTTTCTTTTCAATGAAATATGGCAAAAGAATTAGAAATCAGAGACTTACGTATGACGATTTAGTAGATTTATCGTCCGTACAGGCGTCGTTCGAGTTCTTGCTAATGTTAATAGTGCATGAAGGCTCAGAAACACAGACTCCGGAAGGAAGAGAAGGTTGTAGGAAGAGCGATTCGTCGTCGTTTTGACAGTCTCCGCTGAAACAGAGCATTCTTGACCCATTTGTACCTGAGAACACAAAACGGAAGCTGTCTTCTCCACCATCGGCGCTAATATCCTCGAGGTGGTGGTCGGAGGAGCTGAGAACGCCGTCCGACAGCGTAAGAAGCTCCGAGAAGCTCGCGGCTCCGGCAGTTTCCATCATGGCTCGGTCGTCTTGATCCTCTGCGGTATCTCCCATTGTGATTTTTCTTGATTATTATTACTAGTACTTTAGTGGAAGAAGCTGAGTAAGAGAACTAAGAGAAGGTGAGAAACATGAACCAGAAGAAAAATTGTTGTTAAATGGTTTTCCTCCACCTTTTTGGGATTTTATAACTGGTTTATGCCTGATGGCCGATGTATTTATTTATACATACAAAAAATAAAATTATTATTTTTCTTTTATATACATACATACCTTGTGGAAATTCTAACAAGGAAAAATTCCCTGAAATCATATAATTATACTATATATCTCTTGGTAAATGTAACACAAATTGAGTTTTTGAATGAAAAAAAAAGAATGATGCTTTTATTGATAATGGTATTCAATTTCTATGACACTTTTGTGGTTAGTATAGTAAATATATAAATTTATATGCAAAAATAAAAACTATAGAATTGTAAAATAATGTGATATAATAATAGTTATTTCTAAAATTTATGACATATGTTTAAGGATCGAATTCTACATCTGATAGTATTAAAGTTATTAGGTTAAATTGTCAAAAAAAAAAAAAAATAATAATAATAATAATTGTTATATAACAACTCTTTACCGTATTAGTTTAGGATTAGTGTTGATTAATTGATTGATATACTTGTTAAGGGAAGGGTAGAAAGGGAATTTAGAAATTTGAAGAGAAATTTGGTCAAAGCCACCTGGCCCGAGAAAACTGTAGTTTTTTATTTACTCGAAGCTGATGTTTCGTTACTTACCTTTTTCCCTCTTAGTAACTGCTGCTTTCTTTTTCCTCTGTCTGGAACTTAGACAAATAATTAATGTCACAAACACATATTCATTCATATCTATCATTCAATAAAATCATACTGCCACATTATTACCAAACCATATAGTACTATTTTATAAACGAATTGCCATGATCATATTTATCACTAACATACTGACAATGTACCAGGTTTTGACACGTGCAAAGACTGCAAACACGTGTGTGAAGGAGAAAAACACAACTCCACAAAAGATATAAGTCCACACCTAACTCTTCAGAAACACTTTGCTTTGGTTAGGTTCGTTTCATGTAACATTTTCGAGTTCCGACAAGGACCTAAAGACTTAGGTGTGGACTTATATCTTCACTGTGTATTGTCCTTAGCTACATATATCACTTTAGCCAAACAATCCCTACCCTCCTGTTCGTTATTACATTACTGCCCCTGCTCTTTTGCTTTGATGAGTTTCTTTCATTACTAAAAGTGAAGATGTTTTTGACTCTGAGAATGTAAAGTCATAACAATTTATTCAGGATCAAGCAAACAAACAAGAAGACATCACTGATTGAGCAGTCAACACATGCCGGCAGGACAGAAAGTCAAGAGAACAAAAGGAAAGAAAAAGACACATGAGCAACCTCTGTTCTTGATATAGCTATGACACTGAAATCAAAAGTAGAATACTTGATGGTACCCATTTAACAAATCATTTAAGCCTCAGAAAAAAAAAAAAAAATCCTCAGGGGATTAACGTCGAACAGGTGGTACGCTTTATCATTCAAAACAAATCTCTTTCATCTTCTTCCCCGCGGATTCGTCAATTGAATACTGCAAACGATTGAAAGTATTAACAGAAAGGGTATCCAGAATATAAGGTTCACAAGGACAGAAATAACAAAAGAAAACCAGAATCTTTGTACCTTTTTGAGTACCCAGAGTGAGTGATTGTAAGCTCGTTGAAAGAGTTCGTCGAGGGATGTTTCGCTTACGTCGACTTCACGGTAGTTAACGAAATTCTCCCTCGCGTACTTGGCGTAGTACGGCCTTGTGTCCGCCGGCAAAAGCCGGACTAGTCTCAAAACGCCGCCGTATATTCTCAGCACCTTCTTCATTTTCCTATACCTTTTGCTACACGTTACCAAGTCCTGGACTATACTATACCATCATATACATCCATAGGCTTTTATGGGCCCCTTGTATTATCATTATGGGCCTATCTTAATTAAAGACATTTCAGACGGGTACACTTATTCAATTCATGATTTCAAACCGGATATATTAGACCATATCTATTACTATTATTAAACCGGTCTCTGTCGATTACAAAAACCAGAACCAACATAACAAAATCTCTCTCCATTTGGAAATTAACAAAAACTTTCATAATCATAACACAAGTCTCAACTGAACAGTTAAAATGAACCTATCCAAATTTTTGAAAAAAAATCTTTCTTTTGCCTCAACTTTTCACTTTAACATGATTGGTTCTTCCAATGCTACAACTTCGAGGTGTTCAGATCCATACCAACGATTCTCGAGGTTTGATCTCTTCATTTCTTTGGGTTTTTCGAGTTTGTGTGTTCAACTATATTCATTTAGGTCGTCACATTATATCTAAAACCTTCATGACTGAATCTAAATCTACCTTCTCCTTCTTTTTCGTGATCCGGTATTGGTTGATTCCGATGCTCCACTCTTATTCTTTACGACTGACTCGGTTTCCAAGGTTTGTTCGCTACTTCCAGCAACAGATGTCTCACCTTCACATTCCTTACCTGTTCTTAACTTTCCAACATCTTCCTTTGAAACCATCGTTTTGCTTGTCGAAAAACGCCTATTCCTAAACCAATTATTAACCTATAAACGGCGTATAAGCAGCGATGAAACAGGATCGACTAAAAGTGAGAAAGACGAAAGAGAAGAAGATATTTATTAAGAGATAACTCCTCACTTGATTAACTGTCATTTGTAGCTCTTTGGCTAAGCTCTCCCTCGTGGTATTGTCTGGATATCGATTCTCTTGAAAAGATTTAAATAATCTCTGCATAAAAGAGGAAACTTAGACCGAAATCTCTTTCATTTTGCTTTAGGATTGACATTTTTCAGCGTAAAGACAAATATATTTATTTACCTGACTTCTGGGATTTCTCTGTTTACATGCTGCAGAGCTGCTCTTTTTGCCAGAACAACCATTTTCTCCGGGTGCTTCTTGTGGCGCTTTCAAAGTATCCTTTTTAGTTTCTCTTTTCGATTTCTGTCTGGGTTTCTTAGTAGAAGTATGATCTTCTGCTTTGGAAGGCTGTTTCAGAGGCACAGTGTACCCTTCATCTGCTGAATCGAAATCTTCTTTTCCCGCAATTTTATCCCAATCCTCATCATCACTCGATGACGTCGGAACATTCTCATATTCCTCCTGCAGATACCACGCAATAGAAGATACATATCAGCATAGGTTTTTCCGAAACCAAGTAGAAGATTAATTATCTAAAATGTGATAGAACACTCACATCATACAACTTTTTGTAGTCCAGCCTTTCAACCTTCCTCCTCGCCGGAACATCTACCAGACCATCATCATCAATCCCAGCATCTGACTCTGAAATGGTAACATCTGGGAGCTGGGATTTCTTTCTGCCGAGTTTCCCACGTGGCGTAACTTCGTCTCGCTGATTAGACTCGTCGCCTTTGAAGGAAGTCTCCTCTGAGTCTGGTGTATTATCTGAATTTGAACTTTCTTCCATTTTATCTTCATCACTAATCAGAGCATCAGGTTCAAAGTCTTCATCCTCAGAATCATCAGATGGAAGGTCCATTATATTGTTCGCTTCTTTAAATGATTCAATCATTTCATCAGATGCAGATGTAAAATCAGATTCATCAGAACTCCCATCTTCGTTCTCAGACTCATCACTGTCATCACTGCCATCTTCATCAACTTCATTATCATTCAAACCATCTGGATCATACTCTTCATCATCAGAATCATCTGAAGGAAGATCAAAGTTCAGATTTTGATCTCCACCAGCCATTGCTGCTGCTGCCTCAGGAAATACTTTCTGCAAAAAGAGTCGAGTCGGGTGTCTTTTAAAGTTTCTACTCCTTTTAACAATCAAAAACATTGCCAAATATACCTCCCAACTGTCGCTGACCGAAAGTTTTGTCCCTAAAGAATCATTAAGCAAGTCCAAGTTGTAATCTTTGCAATCACATCCGGGGCATAACCAACTCTCATCATCCGGAGGAACTACAAAAAATAAAACCAAGAAATAGGTAAGTTATTAATAGCAGCAAGAACTGATTTAAACACTACCAAGTACGTAGGCCAGAAGTTATTACTATCTTCTTTTCGCAATGGTGGTTCAACACAGTATTGGTGAAATCCTCGGTCACAAAACCCATCGCATAGTATGATATCATTATCAACAGACAAGTCCTTTGAACCACATTTTGCACAGAAGATCTGCAATTAAACAAATGCTCGTATTAGCAATACTTATAGAGACACAAACTGGTTCTATCAGGAAACAAGAGGGGAATAAAGCTTGAGTTTGGGGATAAATTTTTTCTTACATCTTCACTAGAAATCTGTCCACCAGAATCAAATAAAGACTCTGGAAGGCTTCCTTCAGCACAGAGTGTGTCCAGGTGCTGAAAAAGCTCTCTAATTTTAACCTTGCGTCGTATAATTTCCTTCGTGGCTCGTTCAAGCTCTTTCTCTGGCCTTAGCTTTTCGAGGCTACAAAGAACACATAATCCCTCATAATATCAACAATACTGAGTGAAACCAGAAAGAAAACTCACATAGGACACCTGTGCTGCCAGAACAAAGGATAAAATAAAACATTATTAAGAGACAAACCTTGAACCTTTCCAGCCTTCTAAAGAATACGCGTCAATTAGGCTTTGCTCGTAGTTAATCCGGTTAAGTAAGTACCGAAGTTTCTTTTTGATTCTTGTGTACTCATCATCTTCTCTAGCTTTACCTTTCTTCGTATACTTCTTCCTTTTCTTTGGACCATTGACAGGCGTGGAATTAGCATCAGCGGAAGATGATGCAACAGCTTCTTTAGCTCTCTTGTGACTTGGAAACAACACATTCCTTTCACCACCTCCTCCTAGCTTCTTTGAACTCCGGTGGATTTCAAATTTTCCAGGGGAAGGAAGACCAAGGACAAGTTCACGATGGGAACCTGAGAATTTGGTATCCGAGCTCTTCTTTCCGGTTTCAGGGGTTGATTTCTGTTCTTCATGAGGAAACCGATTAGATATCCCGTTTCCGTTTTCCATCATTCCATGATGCAAATTTCCATTAACGTTTCCATTATTTGTCGATTCCTCGAGATGTTTCATGTGACTCTCTGCCTCTGATGTTTTAAGAAGTACAGAGGCATTGCTTTGTTCAGGTACTTTGTCAGCAGTTGGAGTAACCTTTCCCCCGCATTCTCCATTTGTCTGCTCCACACCAGATCCACTACTCCTCGTTCTCCGTCTAGTTGCTCTAGGCATTTTCTTCACCCAGCTAAGTTTACTAGGCTTTCCGCGAAGATAAACATACACACACACACATTCAGGCGTCTCTACATCCGCGAAGTTTATTACTTGACGAGGTTCCTAAACCTGTCTCCAACTTATTCACTGAAAAAAACAGAGATGTAAAACCCGTAAATCAGAATCGTGAAACAAAGCTCATTGATCAGAATCGATATAAGCAAACGAACAAAAAAAAAAAAACCCACAAAGAAAAATGGCAGCTTCCTCATCCTTCTCTGGGATTGCTTTGTCTAGTTCCTAAACAAGACTTAAAGACAAAAACAGATCGATCCTTAACTTGGTTTCTAATAAAACATCAGAAAGAGGAAAAAAACTCCGATTAACTAATCTAAGCTAAAACGATGTGAGATGGGGACAGTCCACAGAATCCAAAAGAGATTCCAAAAATCGTAATCCTAAGCTTCGAAATCAATTATACGCAAGTTTTTTTTATAGATTTCAACGAGTTTGAGAAACCAACCCAGAAACTTATGTTAACTTTTTCTCTCTGCCCTTCGACATTTTTTCCTCCGCCCTTAACTTTTCCACGATAATTAAAGCAATCGAAAAGGAGGCAAGCTGCTAAAAGAAAAGAAAAACTTTACCTTTTGTTCCCTCGCCCGCGAAATGTTCCGCGAGATTTCAATAACCGCGAAACAGAAGAAACTCGGTGGTTGAGTGGGTGAGAGAGGAAGAAGAGAGATGCCCAGGGAAAAAAAAACGACGAAGAAACGGTGTGAGTTTAGTCTTATTTGGGCCTCGTTTTATATTATATTACTAAAGGGCCTGCTGCTAGTGTGGCCCATTAAGATAGATTTTCTCAACGGAACTAGATAAAATTTGTATTTCAGTTTTAGCCTTGTAAATCATGTAGACAATTTTGTTGTTTAATCAATACATTTATTTCGGCAAAGAAATTAAGGTGGTGGTACTGATAACTTCAGGATTTCTATAAATGAATCTCATCACTTCTCCATCAATATCTTGTTCTTAAGAAGTACCACTAAGAGATAAAAAAATACTCTCATACAACTAAAGATTTAGTGTATTAAAAGTTTTGGTTTTTAACTTAGAAAGTAGCTATGAAATAGAAGAAATTTGTTACAATCTTCTTCTTCGTCGCTCTTCTCATCCTTTACTTCATGCTTCCTGGTATGTACGCATGCATCTATCCTTGTATATATAGTATAGACATGCATATCTTTTAAGTGAGTATTAATTAGAATTATTAGTTTTTCCAGAGTGTCAAAGTTTTTCGATGATCGAATTACACAACATTGAACCACTTAATTAGAAGTTCATCAATTAAAAAGAAATGACAAGTTAGTTGTGTAACATATATTCCCTTTTAAAATAGCACAAGTCATGGTATATTATAGTAAACTGGAGACAAAATCAACGCAAGCAACGCACATATTCGTATCATTTTGTCATATGGACTGAAATTATATCAAATTTGTTAGAAAATACTCATTTCCGGAGCGAGAAGCAAGTATAGACATATATATATATATACTATATGAGTGATAATTTTGTCCCCAACGGAGTTATATACTCTGGAAATTTTGAAAGTTATGTATGGATTAGATTCCGAAAATGAAAGGCAATTCGACAAATATTGTTCTTACGAAGGAAGATGGTTGGTTCAGCTAGCTGATTACATAAAAATGTTTTGGTTAAGTTGGATCTTAGTTCGTGTAGTTCAAATAGTATGCTTGAAGCAGATTACTTTATATTTTTGTGAAACTCTTTACTTAGTATATAAAGATCGATTCTGTACTTTTAACTCCTGAAAAGTTAAATGAATGCGTACTTGTAACTTTCATGTTAAAGAGTTTGGGGGTTAATAGAAATTTAATTAGTAAAAATAAAGGTTTTTTATTTGATTACAGAGGACAACCACACTTCTTCTTTTACACGTGGGACTTAATGTCCCTACCATCGAATTTTTAGTACACAAATATTAATTTTACAAGACAATTTTAATGGTTTCTCATCGACCCAAGAGAACTTTTATACTTTAAAATAAGTCCTACCTTAGCTGTAACCACAATCACACTGAAAAAGTTAACGCGTATGCGTTTTTATTTTCCTCTCTTCTTTGCTCTTTTGACCATTCGAAACGAATTTCAAAGACATTCACGTGCTGCTTGTCCTTCTACATTTCTCACGCTTCAAACGTTAATAAATTATCACATTAACTACCTTCAGATTACTTATTTTTTAATTTAACTTCTACTATTTTTCACGACCTTGAGTGAAGGATATGAGTTCAAATTACAAGAACCATTCCGACATAACTAGCCGATAACATATAAGAATCCGACTAGTTCCAAATGTGAACTATCACGATCGGATAAACCAGCCCATTAGATCTTCTATTGGGTCTAAGTCCTTCTTTGGCTCATTAGAATACACCTTTCGCAGAGCATATACAGATGAACATTATATTCCATGTATGGTTAGGGCTGGTTTAAGACTTAACCGGTGATACCATCGACCGGTTCAGATGTAGTTAGGGTCGAGATGGGGGGTGCTATCGTGGAGTGGATGCATGCCTCGGAATCTGTTTATAAACAAAATTATATAACTATCAAAATCAATCATTAATTTGGAAAAAAACGAAAATCAATCAATCAAAGAAAATATTACGTCCCTTTAACCTTAAAGACTACAAAGTTCTCGTCACATGGGATGAGATAGAGACATATAAGCTCCTTTTATCGTTAAGTAAATGATATAGAGACATACTTAAATCATTTTTTTTTTTTTGGGATGATGTTTTGATAATGATTTTGTTTTGAGAGTCGAGATGAAAACCTTTATAACAACTGTACGAGATATTAAATAGATCGATTCCGTAAATTCAAAGCACGCATGTGAATGATCTTAAATGTATATATATATATACTCTCAATTGAAAATATAAGTTCTGTTTTGAAACTTTTCATCTGTATTCAAAATGGAAATTAAACACAAGTAAAATATTTGGTTACTTCATTATGAAAGTAGAGGAAAATTATACATATACTGCAAACCTAATTAAAGGATACTACTAAAGACAAAAAAAAAAAATATTTTAATGACTAATTGTGATGTTGATGTAGAAGCTCTAATAAGAGAAAGCTATACTATTATATATTGGATTATCAGAAGCCAAAATTATATTCACATGTTCCTTTAAGCATATCGATGTAAGGAATGTATACAATCATTATTACATTACAGAACGAAAGTGTTAATTGTGAATAAATTTACATAATTTATTAATAGTAACACATATAAGAGGAAGAGTTGCTATCTTTACGCAATTGGCCAATGAAAACACACACAAATGGTTGTTCTCTCTGTCGGATAAAGAAGGAACCCTCTCTTACGACCTTTTTTTTGTTCCTTTCTCTTGAAGAAACACAGTAACACTACGCAAAAAAAAAAAAAAAAAAAAAAATCCAAACCCTTTATATCTTATTTTTATTCCCATCCGTGAAATAAATAAATTCGTCAATTATCCTCTCTGTATACATTATTTATCAGAATCATAAAAAATACTTTAACTTGATTAGAATGTTTCTTTCCCATCTGTAACTGATGTACTGTCAACTGTTAATTGGGAGATAACGAAGAAAAAAATATGTATACTTACATTGATGCGTTTATTCCAAAGACAGAAAAAAAAAACTGAGGAGCTGTTATACGGGTTACGACATAGTCAAGACAAGAGATTGCAGTTTAATCGAGATCAATTGTCTATTTTGAGAAGTTAAGATCAATGATGAATTTGTTAGCTAACCACAAACAAATTTACATGGCACTTATAAACAACAATTTTACATTTTGGAATAAATAATGTTTTTTTTTTTGTATATAGTATAGTTTTTAAAGCGTTTAACATAAGATAATACTAGTCATTTAGATCATATATATACAACCGTTTTTGCATTTAAATAGTGTTTAAGCGATAAATTCAAAGGGTAAAATATTACTACATAGAATAAGTGTCTATTTAAAAATGGTGTAAATGTTTTTGCTCTCTATTTTAAGTTATTTACGTGGTATAAAAATAAATTTACTATACTAATTGCATAAAAATAGAAGTTCTATTTTTGAAGATTGATTTTTTGTTCGATTAAAACAAATTTAAAACTTACAGTCTCAAGTGATTATAGGTGTTTTCAAACTACAAAAAAAAAAAAAAAACTGTATATAAACACTACTGAAATGAAATTTTTTTATTTTATTACTTAAATAGACACGACATAACAAAATACAGTAGCTATATATTATAAAAAGTATAATAGCAAATATTAAAGAAAGTATATGGAGACTGCAACTTGCAACTGGATTATCATTTTATGGAATGGCTTATATACATAGATCCCACACATTCTACCATTTATATTGAATGAGATGGAATGATCATTCCATCAACCCCACAAACCAAAAAAAAAGTTAAACAAAATTCTAAGGAAAATATCCCTCTTTCTTTGGATAAATTTATTCTTTCTTCCATCAAATTCTAATTTTTGTTTACCAATTACAGCAGAATATCATGACCAACTTTTTTGGATTAGTTTCTTAATTTCACATATTTTTTTTGGTTCTATCACCTAAAATTCAAACACATGAAACATAATAATTTTTTTAAAAAAGTAGAATTCATAACTATCGAGAAAAACAATTTCTATACCAAATCATCAGAAGATACCGACATTTTTTTTGACAATAACGTTTATAGAAATGTTTGGAAAACAGTACAGAAAAAGAATTGGTAGATTAATTTTGGTTTTTTTTTTGTTACTGTAAACAAAATGAGAGTACAAAGCGAAATAAGGCTACAGGTTAAAAAGTAACAAACCTATCCCTAATTTACCGCTGTCACTTTCGCTACCTTTTTTTCACTGTGAAGTTAACGACATTGTCCTTTTTTTGTCCCTGAAATTTAACGAAAACTGTTAAAAACACAAAACAGATCGTCCACCATCATTAACGGCGGGAACCTCACAAACCTCCAACACTACTGCGAGTACTATTAGATCCCTACACTCGCCGTTTATCTCCTTCCACGTGTATATCATGCGTAGCCAGGTTGGAAAGAATATATCCTCTGCGCTTGAATTATCAGGGAGCGCGTGTCTTTCCTCAATTGGCAATTCCGGGAACAAGTAGAGGGTAAAATGGTCATTTAACTCACCCGGAGATCACTGTCTTTCTCTCTCTCTCTCTCTCGTTTCGCTTTCCTTCTATTCGCTAGTATTAAAGTAAGGTTAAATAAAGTCTCTCTTTGCTCCACTGCGAGACTCAGATATTTCTCTCTAGCTCTTAAGGTGATTTTCTGTAAAACAGGTTGTTGTGTATTGTTAAGCTTACGTTACGACGAAGAAGAGAACCGAAGTTTTGGAAATGGAGAAAAAACAAGGATTCTTCTCTGCTCTCAGAAACGAAGTTGTGAGAGGTCTCTCGCCGTCACGGTCCAGAACAAGGTCTCGCTCCGTCAGTCCTGCTCGGTCTAATTCGCCCATGACAGCTCTCTCCTGGGGGAGGAAAAACTTCACTGGCGGCGGAGGCGGTGGCGGTGGCGGCGCCGGGTACTATTTGGCCCAACCGGAGCTGTTAATCGAGAGATCCGGAAGCTTGAGACCCGTAATGGAAGGTCCTGATCCAGACGAAGGAGGAGGAGGGAATATTGGAGAATCGAAGCGACTCGGGTCAGGTCTAGGTCACTGGGTCAAGGGACAGCTGTCTCGCGCTCCGTCTGTTGCTGCGACGGCGGCTTACCGGAGAAATGATCTGAGGCTTCTTCTCGGAGTTATGGGAGCTCCGCTTGCTCCGATTCATGTCTCCTCCTCCGATCCTTTGCCTCACCTTAGTATCAAAAATACCCCAATCGTTAGTCTCTCACTTTTTCTATCTTTTTCTTTCTGGACCTCAGATTATTCATTAATGTCATCGTTTCTTTTCCCCAAATGTTACTCGGAAATCAAAAATTTCATAGAAAGTTTTTTTTTTCCAGATTTTTGAGTTCTTAAGGCCTCTCGACTCAAGATCTCAGTTTTCGGTTTTTTTTCTTCGTTACAGATTTAGCATTATGAAATTTCAATGGTTGGTTTTTTAAAAATTGAAAATTTTCTTCATTCCGAATGTTTTCATTGGTCGTTGGTTGGTGGAATTTGACGTCATTTTTTTTCGTTGGTGGGATTTGATTTTTCTACAACTATTGGAGGAATATAGAACTAGTTTAGTTAGTACTAATAAACAATTTTTATTTTCTTTGGTTCTTTACTGTTCATCATTCACTGATCCTTTTTCTTTTTCTTCTCTCCGGTAATATGTTTCTTGCAGGAGACATCATCTGCGCAGTATATACTTCAACAGTACACTGCAGCTTCCGGTGGCCAGAAGCTTCAAAACTCCATCAAAAACGCTTATGCTATGGGGAAACTCAAGATGATAACTTCAGAGCTCGAAACTGCCACAAGAACTGTAAGGAATCGGAACCCATCCAAGGCTGAGACTGGAGGTTTCGTTCTCTGGCAGATGAATCCAGACATGTGGTACGTTGAGCTCGCTGTAGGTGGTAATAAGGTTCGTGCTGGCTGCAATGGCAAGCTCGTTTGGCGACACACTCCTTGGCTCGGTTCTCATACCGCTAAAGGACCCGTCAGGCCTCTCCGCCGTGGACTTCAGGTAAAACGCTATAAGATCCTTTTTTGCGTATTTGAGTAGTTCGAGACATCAAAGAGATCCTTAGTATTTTTGTGAATGATTTCAGGGACTTGATCCGAGGACTACTGCTGCCATGTTTGCGGAAGCGAAGTGCATAGGAGAGAAGAAGGTGAATGGTGAAGATTGCTTCATTCTGAAGCTTTGCACTGACCCTGAAACCCTGAAGGCGAGGAGTGAAGGACCAGCTGAGATCATAAGGCACGTCCTCTTTGGCTACTTTAGTCAGAAAACAGGACTCTTGGTTCACATCGAGGATTCACATCTGACCCGGATCCAATCCAATGGTGGAGATACCGTTTTCTGGGAGACCACATACAACTCGTCCCTAGACGACTACCGCCAGGTCGAAGGGATCATGATCGCTCACTCAGGACATTCGGTTGTGACCCTTTTCAGATTTGGGGAAGTAGCTTTGAGCCACACGAGGACTAAGATGGAAGAAAGCTGGACGATTGAGGAAGTTGCATTTAACGTTCCTGGTTTATCTCTCGATTGCTTTATACCACCAGCAGATCTCAAGACCGGTTCTGTAACCGATTCCTGCGAATACCCACAAGAGGAAAGAGGGAAGAACAACGTGGTCACATTGTCTGCAGCTCACAGGGCCAAAGTTGCAGCCTTGGAGAACGGGAGCTTTGAAGCTAACCGCCAGGTTTGGCATACTGATGTCTAACCTTTAAAGAGAGAGCTTATGACTAAAACAACCCTTGAAGTTAGCATTAGCCGATGATGATTCTCAGATGGAAAAAGATCAGATCATGCAATGTGTTCATACGCCGGTAACTCAAGCTAACCCTTTTAGCAGCTTCATCGGATTAGGAATCAGGTTTGTTAGCATAACCGAAGATTCGCTGGTTCAAATCGAATCGAAATGGATCTTCTTTTTTTTTTACTCTTTATCTCAGGAGATGGGATGGAGTTTGGATTTGGTTTACTTATCTTTTCAGTTTGGGTTTTCTTTAATTCTCACCTTCAATATTTTTGAGTAAGGTGAAGGCAAGAGAAGGAGAATTGCCTGCTGCTTTTACTTCTAGCTTCTTCTAGCATATTAAGTGTTTGTGTTAAATCAATCATCTAACTACGAATCTTGATACTGTTCATTTTTCTTTTTCAATCTATATGGAGTTATGTTTGGTTTTTTTTTGCTTTTTCTTATCTTCAGTCTTTTTTTGTTAATGCCTCTCTGCTTTATCTGCCATGATCTTATCCAAATATCCTCGTTGGCCACTTGTAGAAGAAAGTGAAGAACATAATGTGAACAAAACAAGAAAGAGGCCAAAGAGAATATAACCAAATAACGTTTCACATTCATCAAGATAATATGAAAATGGTGTTTTTGGAATTGGGTTTATCATAAATTTATAGTAATAATGTGAACATAAAATAAATAGACCCTGTTCCTACTTGTTTGGCAACTAATGAAAGAGGAAGAGGACCCCTCGAGAGTCGAGTCCACACATACACACGGCCACATTTATGACAATCTACTCTCAAGATCTATCTTCATGGTGTTTAACAATTTACAAATAACAGTTTGTGCCATTGGTTTTACATATACGTTTTGATATCCAAAGTTGAATATTGTGTTATCAACATTAATTTTGTAGTAATCATGTCGTATAATGATAGCTACCTTTAAATTTATTACATATCTGGATTTCGAATACACATTTGGATTTCGAATCTATCATTTTGTATGTTAATAAAAATATTAAAGCCACTAAAAACAAAAAAAATCATTTACTTTGCAGAATATATATTTTGGTGTATCTAATTAATTGTTGTGGGGATATGATTTTTTTTAACGAAGGTGAGGGGTCCATTTTGACCCTCTTTCAATGCTTGGGGACTAACTTTCTGCTTTTGGTTAAATTAATGACTTTTTGTTTTTGTTTGTTCAGATCACAACTCTACATTTGCCATTTTTTTGTTAATTTATCTTAACAATTTTAATATCTATTTTAATATTGTGGAGTGCTAAGTTGGGTAAAAATTTTAAAATATTATTGTTTTAATATAGAGGATTTAAATATGTATATTATATTATTGTTTTAACGTAGTATTCAATAAGAAGAATTGTTGAATTGAATATATGATTCATGATTGTTGTCCTTTTGTAGTGGGCACCTCATGTTGCAAAATTCGCAATCACTTCACTTATAAGATATGCCTTTTTCCTATCTTTTGTGTAAAAAATCAGAAACAATTGTCTTAATATTTTTTTTTAAAGTTAGGTAAAAGTCTAATATTTTAGCGTCTGTGTTGTTTTTTTTTTTTTTTCATTTTGACGTTTTGAATACTTGGCAGAAATCATAGTCGTTAAATTTCGTTTTTGACGAAATTGTTTAGACGAAATTGTTTAAAACTATTTTTTATGAGTTTTTCAGTGAAGACGTTTGTAAGAATGTCGAGATCGTGATCATGCATACTATAACTTAGTGTATTCACTTATCAAAATCGAAGATATTTTTGAATAAGAAATAAAAATCTGAAATGAATGTAAAGCTTAAAAATGTAACATATGTATAATGTTCTATATTATAAAAAATGACGTGAGAAGAGATACTTAGACTGGATTCGAGTTTTGAATTTCAAGATTTGATAATTAGATCTACGATTTTTTTAAAATTTTTTTTTTTGCCAAAAGTCATTTGTAAATGTTGATGAGTGAACATATATCTTTCTTCTAATTAAATGTTGTAACTTAAAAACATGGATTGATTTTGGTAACATAAAAACAATCATAATTTATGTAAATAATGAATTTCCACTAAAAAAAGTTCTTTCATTTTATGAAAAAGACGTTGAGCTTTTTGGATTATAAGACCAAACCATTATCTCTTTTTATTTATATAGCAATTTTTTACAATTTGTTTTTAGTTTTGTGTCTAATAGTACTTGCAGAATTATGATTCCATATAGTCTGTCTTCAATGTTGGAAGACAAAAATACTACAATTATATCTTGGAAAATTTATCATTACAAAATCGTCACATTACAAGGAAATAAATTCGACGTTTCATCTCTATAATTCTGTATCAATTATTCAAATTGTATATTCATTTATTTTCATTTATCTTTATATATATATATATATCAGTTGTCTTATTATAATAAATAAGTTTCCTATATTAGTTAGACAGAATAGAAGTATCACAATGATTTGTAAAATCTTTATTTTTATTGTTATTTTATTTACTCCATATATTAAAAACGAGGGAGTACAAATCCCTCTTTTTGGACTAAAAACCTTGCATTGGTTAGTTTACAAACACAATTCTACAATTTCTACATATTTAAAAAGAACAATGCTAGTATTTCACTTGTTTTGAAAATAAATCTTTAAAATATATAGTTTGGTACACACATTCTCATGATTTTTGTTTTAAATGTTTATTACAAATAGCATGTGACCGAATCACAAAGAAATTTATACATAAATGGATCTTAATAAATTTGTTCCAACTTCACCACGAATACTTCAATAGTGTTAAAAGTTGCCACTCACGTTTTGAATTGGAAACCTTTAACTAAAGCAGAGCTTAGTTTGTATTAAACACTTATACAAAGCCAATAATATATGATTTAAAAGTTCAAAAAGACCGAAACTTAGTTTGTATTAAACCCTAAGTGCATCAGTATTTAAAAGTATCATAATTAATATTTTATGATTAATTTTATTAATATTATAATACAAGAAGAGAAAAAACTGAAGAAGAAAAAATGCAAGAGACATATTAAAAAGAAGTGTGCAGTGAGACGACTCAATAGCATAATTAGTTATTTTTTATTTTTTTATAAATTTTTTTTTTCTAACACGATATTTCACATGTTTCAAAGATGCAAGTGCTCTTAGAAATCATTGCATGATGATTAGATAACTTACTGTATATTCCAATTTGTACTACTGTTTACATACCTTGAGTTGATCGATAAACAACAATATAAGTTATTACGTTCTTAAATCTTGCAAATTTTCAAGTAAGCGCGGTGATAATAAAAAAAGAGTCGTCTGCAAACCTAGCGACATAAATACGAGGGTCAAAGTGACAGTTCATCGATTAAGAAACGATGAGTTGTTTACCTGTATTATGTAATTCGATTTGATTTCAGTAAGTTTCAAAAAGCTTCAAGAGAATAAAAAAACAAACGACCTCCATTCTAACGACGAAGGAGACCATGCTGTTTATATTTTACTATATCTATAGAATACTAGTAATATATATATATATAATAATTTTATAATAAACAAAAATTATATATCTACCAACCGGTTTGAGAAGTGGATATATAGCCTAGAAGAATGATAATCTAGCTTTGTGGAGTTGCCACAAATATATCAAAGATTGGTTCTAGTCTTGGATCTTATAACAAGATTATAGGCAAACCAAACACATTTTCGTTAAAGAGAAAAAAGGAAGAAAATAAGACACGTTACTATCACAGAATAATAATAATAATTAAAAAAAAATAGAAAACGGAAGGGCATGCATATGAAAGAACGTGGTAAGGTCTTTAGAGCATATGATTTGAGACATAGATGTGTGAGAAGTCTTGCTGCACTGTCACTAAGCCACTCTGTGTTTTTGACTGCTTTTTACTCTCAGTTCTTGTTTGTCTTTTACCCATTACACACCAGCTCTTTGGATTCTATGTCTTTTTAAGTTTTAACCAACAAA
The DNA here is from genome assembly GCA_039880935.1 of Streptanthus diversifolius. Taxonomy (NCBI): domain Eukaryota; kingdom Viridiplantae; phylum Streptophyta; class Magnoliopsida; order Brassicales; family Brassicaceae; genus Streptanthus; species Streptanthus diversifolius. The sequence goes on along the minus strand of JAXGFM010000013.1, from coordinate 14,922,637 downwards.
TTAATTCTTTGTTAAAACTTAAAAATCTATTTTTATTATTATAGATGTGTACTAATAATATCTTTGAGAAAGTTAATCTACTATCATTTTCATGTTCTAAGTTTAGGAATATAACTCACTTGTTGAAGAAGATGTATATCACGTTGATAGCTAAAGTGGTTTCGATCAAGTTTAGGAATATATCTCACTTTTCACTGTGATATTAATCTGCGGTTATATATAATCTTTATCATTAAATAATTAAGTGTTTACCATAAAACATTATTAGAAAATAAATAAATATCATTTGGAAAACTGTTTGAAAACAGATCTTTATTTTTTTTAGAGGTTTTGTAAAATAAAAGGTATTGTAGAAAATGCATTTTTATTTTATTGAAAATATACGATTTTCATCTTCTTGAACTTGAAGAAAATCAACTAAAATTCTATCCCTAATCTATAATCTTAAATGATTTTTTAAATAAAATTTAGAGTTCATGTTTTCATAATAGCTGCTTTTTAACTGGTGTTTTCACAGTTTACTATATCAATTTCGCAATACATAAGGTTACTTAGAACGTATAAGTATCATCAATTGATCATATCCTTATGCTTCGGTTTCGTATCTCAAATCACAAGAAAAACAAAACGTTTGAGATGAAGTTAAAACTTGAGATAAAAACACAACCCTAAACTTGTGAAGCACTACTTTGAAGACTAAAAATGTACTTGTGCTAGCTTTTCACAACACACTAAAACCAAACAGAATGTCGGCAAAGATTGGTAAGTGATTGTACATAGAAAATTATATTAAACGAAATGGGTGGGTTTCAGTAATTCATTGATGTGAATACTGCCATTTTGAATGTTGTCAGTTATGTTCTAGAATTTATTTCCCTGACCACTTGTATTACTCATCTCTACGGGCAACCAATTCGTTGAAAAATACTTTTTTTTTTATCTTCTTTTTTTTTGTAGAACTTAGGAGTACCCACCACCTATGAAAATAATAATTTGATGTTCATATTATACCATGTAGCAATTTACCCTACAACAAGATCGATCTTAAATATGATTCATAATAAACCCACCGAGTAAGGTCACTACTAATATTTATAAGTTACAACATTTCATCCACACAATATGATTCGATCATAATTTTTCATACCAATGATGTATTAAATTTTTTATATTAAATACATGTTTTCCTCTAAAACAATTACTATTAATCTAATAGTAGTGTTTACTTAGAAAAGTTCAGTCATGATATTTTTTTAGTTTTGATCGATAAGCTTGAATGAAGTAGCTATGAGACTTTGTGAGTGAGAGTACATGAAGCTATATATATATGTATGTACGAGAGAAATAAAATAAAATTATTCAATTTTATAGGAAATATTCAGGCCAAGAATATAAACCACATTAAATCAATTTTCATAATATAACAAAAATAAGTAAAATAGAGAATAAAATCGTTGAAAATATATCGGTGCAAATCAAATCAAATCTTTTCATACTTGCCAGCAATGCAAGTCTCGGTGTACTGGACCCTCTTACTGTTTGATAGCATCTGCGCAATTTATGTTCAATTTTTAGTAGTAATGGGCATCATGGCCAGGAGGTTCGAACTCGACGACATTGATCAGAACTTGATCATCTCTCAGTTGGTATCTCTTCGTATTTACGAAGTCATTCATTTAAAAAATATAAAGATCAATTACTCTTCTCTAGAGATTCTTATTGGTGTACACTCTCAAATTTTGTCTTTTTCTCTAAAGATCATAGTGAGTGGTCAGCAATGAACCAACAATTTTCTAAGTCATGAATGATAACCAGTAGTATCTACAACATGATAAGGAGAAGGTGAGGCAATAAAGAAATTAGAGATAATTCATGACATCATTTGATTTTATAAACAATTGAAAGATATATTAAATCCTAAAAAGATTTTTTTTCAAAATTATCTATACTATAAAATTTTGTTATAGTAAAAAACAAAATATTAATAATTATATAATAATATTTAAATGGTAATATAATTTCATATATGATTGTCCATTTTACTAAAATGTTCTAAATCATTTTTAATATATAAATAATAACCACAATATATTTAATGATAATCTATAAATTCTAAGATTTCCAATAATATATATCGTAAATCATACATTAGAGAAATATTAATTTCTAACTATAATCCTGAAATAATATAATAAATAGTTGTGATAAATAGAACCAGTAAAATTAGGTTGAGTAGGATATAATTCAATGGAATAGAAAAATGAGTTTTCCTAATTCATTTCTACAATTCCTTTACAGAATTGTAAAAGAATGTTTTCCTCTAAATTTTTCCATAGTTGCAGTTTTTAAATAAAATTAGTTAAATTTTATATTTACACGTTTCAACTTAAAGGTGAAATTTTAGAAAATTATTTAATTTTTCTAAATTTTACTCAACTTAAATGTTAAAATTTTAGAAATGCTTAGTTCCACTCAATTTTGTTCCTCTAAACGTACAACTATTTGGCCCTAATGTCTTACTAATGAGATAAATATCATCTACAAAATGTGTCTTTTAATCCATTTTTGTGCAATAATGAAAAATTTTATTATGGTAAAAATAGTGAATTTGTAAGATAAACAAAAATTCACTTAATCTATTAATAGTATACTATCAATATATATATATATATATATATATATTATAATTGTTTTTAGTATACTATAGAAGAGATAACATGGTTATGACTTTAAAAACATACGACTTTTTGTTGTGGTTGGTAGATAGAATAAAAATAATAATAATAAAGGAAAGGACTGAGCATCAATATTTTGTTGTAATCGAGAATCTTTTTCAGTTTGTTTATCCGATAACAAAAGCCATTTAAAATAGAACTATAGCTTACGAAATTGCTTGTTTCTATTATGAAATGATGATACGGTCCCTCATTTTAAGAGCCATGGATTTGTATGTTTTCTTGGCATTGATCTTCTTGAAAACCAATCATGCCATCATACCTTTGCTTAGATTGTTTCAAGTCTGACGTATAATATGTGTTCAAACTGGATTTTTCGAAAAAGGTTAGAAGCCCTTGTGTTAATTCTAACACATGTTGCCTCAGTTTAAATAAAAATTCGTTTTCGTTGTTGGAAATTTGAAAAGCTTTTTCTTTTGTAACTTTTTTTTGTCATTTAGAGCAATGTCGTTATCGATCAAGGGAACAAAAGAAAAGGCACCTCTGGGATTCTTGGCTGGAGGTTAAGGGGAGGAGAATGAGAGAGTAAGTTGTTGTCTTATCCATTACATTGTAAAGAACACATGAAGGTATATCTATGGCTGCTAGGGAAGCACAAGAGAGGTTGAGATTCCACGAACTATGAGATTATGATTTCTCCACAAATTACTATTATGGATATTGTTAGTGCACTAAACCCACTAGTATGGTGAACAAAAATCTACTAACGTAATATATATATGTAGCGGACTATAAGTACTAGTTAGTATGGTGTGCACATATTTACTATTGTAGCATACCAAATATTTATGTGATTAGTTATGAGAACAAGTTTATTCTATAGACAAGTTTATGCTGCATGTGGAACAAATTTAGATATTAGGTATTGCGAGATGATGATGATATGTCCAATAGACTAAATGTATTAGTATGGGGAACAACAATTTGTTAATCTTGTGGCAAGTTTATGTTCTCCACCAAAATTTGGATATATTAGGTTTCTACGAACAATTTTTTAAATTTTCTATACAAAATCATTTGTGCACATTTCAGTTGAATAAGACAAAAAGTATTTGGTTCATTTGTGCACATTTCAGTTGAATAAAACATTTGTGCACATTTCAGTTGCAAGATGGAGATCAGTTTTTCAAAAAAAAAAAATATATTGTTACCATCTAATTAAAATATAAGAAAACAGTCTAAGAAAGTTCTACAAAAATTAGTTGCTGCATAAACTAGCACACACAAAATGATCATCATAACGAATATATATATTAATTAATCAATTATTGCTATTGAACCATCATACAGCATACGAAATGATCATAATCAAACTTGCGTACACACCATTCTTCGGGATTATTTTGCTATAGTTACATAGTATAGTCCCATTATGATTTTTACATCACTCAGTCATAGTTACACTTTTTGTAACAGTTAGGAAAATGATGGTCAGGATCAGGTTTGTCCACACCGTCGACGTTCCTTAGCCAAAACGTCATGTCAAAGGAAGCAGCACCGTCAGGGATACCATCCATCACCGACTCTTGTCCCGGCGGAAAGAATATTCCGGTACGTGGGTGTGGGACCCACTCCTCTTCTCCGCCACAGTTTATCTCTACTCTATGATCGGAAATATCTTCATAGTAGTCATGAACGACCATCGAATTTGGTTTCGCAGCTTTGCTGCTTATCCCTGCACGTCCTTGAATTTGGTTCCAACTCCTAAATCATCATTATCATAAAACTATATTTACTTCTTTTTTTTCTTAATTCACAAAAGACCTCCAAGTTTTTTATATTCGACTTCTTGATCACACATTTACTTCTAGATTTTCTTTTAACACCACCCTAGCTAGTTATATAAAAACAAAGTTTAGAAAGAATAACTGGTAAAAATTTCCTTTATGAATTTCTTTTTAGATAGGTTTTGACGAATGTTTTAGTTTTCTTTTTTTACATAAACAATTTTTTTAAAAGTATATATATATATATATATGAAATTTTTTTTAGTTTATTAAGCAATCATTACGAAGATTTATGTGGGTTGTTTTCACTTACTGTGACATGTTTTATCGTTAATAATCATTTGATTAGTGAAAGTAAAAGAAGAATGAAGAGAAAAGTTGTTGCGTTGACCTTAACAGCAGCATTGGTGCTTTCGCGATCCCAGTTCTTCCCATCAGTACTGTGTATGTAACTCAGAACAAAGACAAGAATTAGTCTTTTTATATAACTTTAATATGTTATATGGAATTAGTGTATTTGCCTATAAATAAGTTGATATTAATTAGTACGATTATATATTTATATCAATCTATAACTTGAGCTTGTGTTCTGAAATCTCTTTGGCCTCTTCTATATATATATACACACGAGAAAATGTTGTACGGGTAGAGAATCTGGAGAGTGGAGAAAAAAGAAGAGGATAATATATGTTTCATTTAATAATTTTTCAGTTTGTTACTTGTTAGCTGTCATCGAGTGGTAAAACGAATTAGGAGATTTAGTTTCAGATTCCAGAATATGCAAGGTATTAATTAGTTGCAGATTATGGGTTTATATGTATGTAAATTTCAATATGTTGCCGTTTGAATCGTGTATCACGTTCGATATGTTTTAAATATAATCGTATATGTCTATATCTATATATGTGACATTTGTAAATAGTTTGATCTGTTTGTCACAGACTACTTATTCGTGTTAATAAAATTAAAAAGAAGAAGAGAAAAAGCTAAAAAAGTTGACGTAAAAAGTCTTCAAGAATATCAAAGTACAAACGTGTTAATGTTTATTTAAATTAATTAATGTCGATTAATGATCACCGTTGGTTGTAAAGAAGTTCCGAATTTAATTATCGGATGGTGATAATTACAAGAAGTATATATTTCAACATCACGTTCACGCGTATATCTAGTTGTAGATGTAATGCTTTAATAAGGGAAATGTAATAATATAATTAAAAACTAGCTGAGAGATAAAACAATAATCTAAACTTAGGAAACTTTGATATTTAATCAAGTGTAGTGAGGTCGCACAAAAAAAAACAAAACAAAACTCAAGTTTTACACTCTAGTGTTGTATGAATGGATCGTTTTGCTATTTTCTAATTAAAAGGCGTTATGCATGCTAATTGGTAGACAATAATTTATGGTATATATTCTAGAGTTTAACTTGTATACGCTTGTCTTTTCTGTAATGTAATGCAAATTTCATAAAAAAACTTTTTCAAACGAAAAAAACTTTAACATATGCATGTATTTAAGTAACTAAAATACGAGATACTTAATTAGGTTGCAACCCTTTCAATATGAAACTTAGCATATATTCTGTGATGTACATTGTGTAGCTACATATGGAAAAATGCGAAATCTGATGGAAGAAATTTGATTTACAAGAAGATAAGACTATTTTACGACAGACAAATTCATTTCAACTGATGGTTTCTTTTTTGTCTATTTTAGTAAAGTAGTTGTGAAAACAAAAAATTCAACATTGATCTTAATAATTCGAGGTAATTGGTTGTTATAACTTATAATTTTAAATAATTATTTTGACAAACATGCGTTGTGATTTTTTTTTTTTTGATAAATATAGAACATGCAAAAGTCCATTTAGATCATTTATTTTCTAGGAACGTGATATATTTATTCATCTATATCTTAATACGTTAGAGTGAAATAATTCTGTTTTTTTTTTTGGGTTCGTAATGATGTCTTAGGAATTTTATAATCAGCTGAATAAAATTATATCTAGTATGATTCCGTATGCTATTAGTTACGGTTTCGATTCACTATTTCCTTTTCTTTTTTTTTTACAAAAAACATATTTCAAAACTGAATAAATAAACTAAGAAAACGTAGAACAAAAATAATATAACTAGAATTGACCACATTCCAATTACACTTCGTAGACACAATCTCTATTGATGACTCCAATGGTTCGAAATCAAAATATATATCATCAACCCAGATATGCTCGAGGCTCGAACCATTTTGAGTGGTCTATGGGTCTTCCATAAAGTGAGCACACCCAACAAAATATGAAGGAATATTGGAATTCACACTGGTCCTTAAACTGAATTTTGCTTCACCTATTTTTGTACGATGATAAGATGTTTTTCAAAAAATCTACAACTATAGAAATAAGCACTATTAAGATGCCTTGTTCTAACTGGTGTAAAGAACCTCTCAACCTCAGGTGAGAATCTGGAAAATAATTTTTTTTTTTCGTTTCCCATTTACCTTTCGATGTGACATAAATCTAACATTATGCTTTAGCTTAGAACCTCTCAAATGCAAATTCTAGCTTTAATTTTAAATGAGAAAATATAATTATGTTTCACAAAACATAAAAACGAATAAAATAAATTAATGAATAAATAAAAATTGTGAGTTTTAGTAAAATTCAATCATAATTGTTAAATGCATGAATAATTTAAAATATTAAACACTATAATAATTGATACATTTTTTTTATTTAGATATTTTATTGTTTTAACTATTAGTTACCAAAATTTCAGAACATCTATATAATATTTAATACAAACATTTATGTTGACCAAAATATGGTAGATAACAAGGAACACAAAAACTAACCTCAACTGCATATTGACTGTTACATCTAATATAGAGTTGATAATCATGATATCCGTTTAGTCCTTGAGCTTCACAAAAAATAACTGTATCTGCATATTTAGAAATATATCATTAAGTATTGTTTATGGTGAAAAAAACAAAGTCGCTTTCACTATAAACCAATGAGATTGAAAATATTTAGGTTTTCAAGAAGTTATATACAAATGTTGACATTAGGAGAGCCGAGAATTATAAATTATTTTCAAGTAATTTATTGATATTTGTACAAATCTTTTCCAGTTAAAAACATATAACCACTATTTTTTATTTATTAAATATTAATACCAAATCAATATTTTAAATTTAGTGGCATCTAAAATATTAATGTTACATAGATCAAATTGTTTTTCAATTAAATTTATTTTTTTATCACATAAAAAATTAAGAAAAAATTCTCTTTAAATTGATAATATATTTATGAAATAATCAAGTATAATTTTCAATTCTCTAATTTTCTATAGAAATTAGAAATCAATTATATAGATCTAGACAAAATTGAACATCAACTTAGTTTAACAAGATGTTGAGAAAATGTTAGATATCTTGATAGAAAAATACGTGGTTCCAAGGTATAGTTAATTCAACACCATCTTAGCTTAGCAACATGCTTAATAAAATTATATATCTTATATACTTTTTAAAATATTTTGTAGTACACTCTAAAAGTTAGATATATTGTTTAAAAGACTAAGTTACATAAATTTATTCTCTATGTAATAAGTTTTATAGAAAGATAAAGTGGAAGATAATGCTGCAGCTAGAGTGTCATGGGAAAATAGTAAAGAAGAAGGGTTGGGGTTTAATGACTAATTTCATTGAAACAGAGCTTGTGCTATCAAGCTAAACTTGTTTATCTTTTTCTGTCATTAGTAATTTATGTATCATTAACACTAATATAAAATATATATATATAGTTGGCAAATGATTTATTACATTTGAGAGATAAAAGTTACATGTAGATCAGGTTGAAAGTTGGAAATGGAAACACTATTACTTATGATCTGTAAATGATGAGGGTAGGATTTTCACACAAAAATATAAAACTTTAGAAAGATATCTATCAGGTATAGTATTTTAAAAACAGATCTATAGAAAATAATGTTGCACTATGAGCCTTATATATAAAATATAATTTTGAGTTTTTGTTGTGATTGTAATGAGCTAAAACAATATTAAAACAATAAGATATAAAAACTAATTTTTGTGTGTCATAGAATCCTTAAGGATTGATTGTTTAGATTATTTAGAATTTAATAACTATATGCAATCATAAATTGTTTTTTTTCTTAGAACATGAAACAGTACAATTACAATTCGTTAGTTTTCACTCTCATGGCCACAAATCAACTTATGACATTAAATCTAAATCATACTCTCTCGTAAATAAGTAAATTAAATAATAAAAAATGAAAACATATTTGATATATTCACTAAATATATTTTGAATCATCGTTTAGTGTTATAAACATATAATTTTCAAACCAATCAATCAGATGATGGTCAATCAGATAATTTTATGATTTCAGAGTTAAGTATACATGCTAACTTCATGCATTTATAATATATTTATTTGGTAGATCTAATGAAATTAATCCACAAAAATGTGTGTTTGGTTATGGAATGGTTATCTGATCGAGGTCGAATCGAATCGAATCGCTTGCTGGATTAGCATGACTTTTGCCGAAAACGATTTCCCAAACTTAGCTGTTAGTCAAATTATTAATTAATCCTTCTTTGGAATACTATGCATTGCCTCAATGATCTCCTTTTATATTCTCTTTTGTTTGGATTGATACCATCGTTTGGTCTCCCTCATCTCTGTATCTCTCACCGACAAAGAGCCCAAAAGTAAAATGACCAAAGCAGATGGAAGGAAAAAACCGAGGCCTATGCCATAACAGTTTTGTTTCAGCTTCATGTTTCGAAACACATTCACTGCATATACATGCCAGATAATGATTCTGATGTAGACTTCTAATTTTAAGCGTGACTTTTCCTCAGACCATACATTTTTGGACAGTTATATGGTAAAAACATGTCCCCAATCTAGAGAAAGATGTCCACAATAAGTAAAGAAGAGAAACAGAGAAGATAAGACATGACCAAAGTGCAAAATGTTTAAAACCCAAGAACTAGATTAGAAAATGTGGGCAGTGAAAGAAAATGGGTCGAGATGAACAAATTGAGTGCATTTACTTAAATGTATATATACATAATCACACTGTAATCTTAGACAAATTGATTCAGAAACCTTCCTGTGGCTACACTTTTTTCGTTTCTGTACTCTAAACCAAATGCTGAACAAACATAAATAAACTGCATACAAACTATACAAGTCCATGTCTCTTTTTAAGACATGTGCAAGAATCACGGTTTTCTTGATCTGTCTTTTGCAGGTCGAGTTCATAGGAGAAGACCAGCAGAAGACTCATCTCCATGTTCTTCATCCAACTCTGATGGAACTCCTAAATCTGGTCTTGGTCCCTCTGAGATGAATCTCGCCCATCGTTTCTCCTTCACGAGTTCTAAGAACGGGTGCAAGCAGAACCCGAGAACAATGATCACCCCGCTGATTAAAAAGGTCTTTGCGGTAGCCAAAACCATCACAAGGATAAGAAGCAAAGAAGGAGGCAGGCAGAGCATTAGAGTTCCAAAGGTGTTTAAGGGAACTTTATAAGGTCGGTGAAGATCCGGTTTCTTGATCCTTAGCCTGACAAAGGCTGCGAATTCAAGAAGCATTCCTAACGCGTACAAGAAATTCAGAAACTCTATGATCTCTTGAAAGCTCATCCACGACAAGAATATGACTCCTGTAGCTGAGCACAGAATACTGATCGTTGGTGTCCCATACTTTGACCTGCAACACACAAAGAACGTTAAAAACGAGTTGTACAAGAGCATCATAACATAAACACACTCTCGCGGACTAAGTAACTGACCTCTGTGCGAAAAACGCAGGGAGCATCCCGATCTCGCTCATACCGAGAAGCTGAAATGCATCACTACTCATCTCGGCTTCAAACAATCCTAGATTTGACATTGCAGCAGCAGCTTGTATCCATCCCTTGAGCCAAACACCTCCAATAAGCATTCCAACCTCAGCAAAATATCCATCACTCCACTCACCTGAAGAGGACGAGCTGAGAGCTCCAGTCCCTGCCATGAGCGGAATCAAATACGACCCCATGACCAACAAGACCGCTCCAAACAAAGCCTTTGGAAACGTCTTCCCAGGGCTCTCAACTTCTCCTGCAAGAGTACTAGCTTTGTCCCAATAGTTCAGATTCCAAAACATGGTATTGAAGTACCCTCTCCAGTTAACTTTTTGGAAATCCACAAACAACCAACGCTTAGGACTGATTCGAGGAACCGCGAGGAAAGCCATTACAACAAAAGGGCAGAGCGAGAAAACCGCTAGTATAACAGCTGAAAAGCCAACAATATGCAATCCTCTATAGTTCAAATACGTCAGTGAGAACGTGATGCCTAACAGAGCAGGAACACGAGCAGCTACATGGTTCAAAACAGGTAACGAATGTTTCAGGTAATCAAGGAACAAAACAGGGTATAGAGCATTGTCCATAACACCACTGAACCATTTCCAAAATCCTTCCTGGAAACCCCAAAACGGACCAAACGCTGAAGAGATCCAAACCACGTAGCCACCGTTCTCTGGGAAGCTTGTGGCGAGCTCCGCTGTGACGAGAGCTTCGGGTATGCTCCAGATAAGTGGGAAAATTAGGAATCCTAGAAGGGCTAAGAGAGGACCACCACCTGATTTCACGGAATCCTCCACACCAAAAGGGCCACCAGAAACTTCATAGAATATCAGAAATACTAGAGGCAAGAGTGTTAGCTTTGGACTTGGTTTAGTCTTAGCGCCGTTGTCATCGTTTGCGATTGTCTCTTCACCCATCAAACAAATACCACCGACAAATTTGTCTAAACAACAGAGAGAGAGAGAGCTCTCGGTGATCCTGTGGAAAACAAACAAAAAGATGGAATATTTGGAGACTTTCTTCTACAAAAATGAAGCCTTTGCCAGAGAAAATATAAAAAGCAAGAGCCTTTTAAGAGATTCTATTCAGAAGAGAGAGAATTTACGAACCAGAAAGTCAAATTAAATCGAGTGATTTCAGTTTCGAGAAGCTGGAGAATCTAACCTTGCAGGGTAAACTGGGTCTCTGACTCTCTCTCTCTCTCTCTATTTCTCTCTGGTGAACCCAGAAATTGATGAAGAGAAAGAAGATGAAATTGATTGGAAAGACGAAGCTGAACAAGTTTTCCTTCTCAGATTTAAGATTGGCTGTGACGTTTGATGATTGAAAATATCTTGTAAAATCGTTTCTGGTGTGCATAAGTATTTTGTAATTAAAGACGCCACATGGCTCCCACTATTACACTACCCCATCAATCTCGTCAAACTTTTGCTTCTCTCTCCTCTTTTTTTTTTTTTTGTCTTTTTTGACGGGAACTGTTACTTTTTTTTTTGACGGGAATTCTCTTCTTCATTTCTAATTTTTCTTGATAAAATCAAACCAATTTATAACTTGGTTATTGCATTGTGCCTTATCAGCCCAATGTCGAATAAAAAATAATCTTTTGAGACCATAGCATATATACCCATGAATTTTCAGAGTTCAGACCATATCATAAAATTTTAATATAGAAAGTTGCTTATTTGTATATACAAAATTATACATGATTTCTTGCTTTGTTTTAATTTTACTAAAGAGAGATTTGGACCACATGTTATTTGATCTCTATGTTGGAGGTGTGGTTACTCTGTCTTCTGTTAGAGAAAAACGGCTTGCAATGTTATATAAGAGGTGTGATGCATTTGAGATGGAATATAGTGAAACGAGTTCTTTTTTTTTTGGGTATAACTAAAGCATTATACTGTTTAGCTTTCGGAAAAACACTTTCCTCTAGAGAAAGCCAATTGAAAACCGCCGAACTTACATAATCTTGTGGAGGATACGAGAAACTTGACTGGAGCACGAGATTATTATAACTATGGAGTTGGTCATGAATATGAGAGTTTCTTCGTTGACGTTCATGAAGAGAAGAAAATAGCAGTTGTTCGTGATTTAGATAAAGAGAAGATGACCAACAACACAGCCTCATCATTAAAGTCTCAAGATGGTCATTTTATGTGAATACCTATCATTTAGTTGCAATCTTTGTTTTTGATGACCTAAAAAATTTCTAACAAATTTAATATTGAAAATCAATTCAGTATCTAAAAATCATATAATTCTATTGATACTTTTTTGTTACTGTTTTTTAAAAATCGCAAACCTTTAAAATTATTTATATTCATTATCTATTTATCAAATATTTTATCAAGAATTTTAGTGTAGACAAAATTTATAGGTACACACATCAGATTGGTTTACCTTAATAGATACAAAAATTTATAAGCCATTTATGAAAAAGCCAATTTAAATTAGAAATCTCATAACATAATATTTGGACTTAGAAAGATCTTATTTGTTTTTTTCCTACATTTACGGTTATTACATGTTATATATACTTCTGGATCGCATATTAATACACAAAACTTTTATAACTCTGCTTTTAAAAAATTATAGTCTATGTGTTAGTATTTGACAAGTAAACATTTTTAAAAACGTTGTATTTGTAAAATTAAATATGCCATTAAAGTTTATTACTAAAATTTTAGACTATCTTTATAGATTTATATTAGTTTATATTTAAATTTTTAAATGGTACACAAATATAAATTTTATAATAAAAACGTCATAAAAAGATTTGTATTGATTTAAAAATGAAATATTAGATATTATAATTTATTTGACGGTTTCTATTGAGTTAACAATGATAAATTGAGTTTTTTAAAAATGTCTAACTATAACACGTGTTTTTATCACTGAAATATGAAAATTTTGAAACTAAAAGTACTTATTTTAGCATCAAAATCTCATAAATAAATTATAATAAGCCTTTTGTTTTCTAAATTCAAAATTTGAAAAGTATATAACTGAAATTAATAAAAAAGTAGCCGTTTAGATTAGAGAGGAACCTGTGTAAAAAAAAAAAAAGACTAAAAAGGAGCCAATCTTGGTTTAGGTAAGCTTTTGAATCCGAACTTGAAATTAGGGTTTTTGGTTTGATTTTGTTAAAGAATATTTACGTTACTTTGGGTTTTGATTTCTTCGTAACGTGAATCGCTATTTTTTTTCTTCGTTCTCGATCTGGTGGGTTTTGATTTTGGTATGTACTTAGAGTAACTAGGGCACTTTCTAGTCCCTCTCGAGTGAGATATGGAGTTTCGAAACAAATGAACGCTTACAACCGCAGCTTGCCTTCAATTCTTTGTTTTTCTGCTGATATTAGGAGAGGAAAACTTGGGGAGGATGGGGTTATGGATGCCCACTTCTTGAGGCTTCTGTATAACCGTCATCTGCAGTTGCGGTTTGCCAATGCGAGGGCTGATTCCACTTTCATGGTGCAAAGACTGAGTGCAGAGGTATCCTATCTTTTACATTATCGCATTAGTGCCATGTGTGTGCCTGCTTGGATCGTAAGTGCTTTTAGCCACTGCAGCAGACTTAGGAAATGCATGATTTGTAATCTACTTTCTCGGAAAAATAGGGTCTGAAGTCTAGCTAACGGTAGGATAGAGTTCTTATAGATAGTTGAGTCATTGATTTGGTCCAAGAAACTAGACACACACTAGTGAATGCACAATTTTTTTTTTGACAGAAAGTCTTGTGGAATGCATGGGTATCAATCTCATAATTGCGCTATTCTGTCACTATGAAAAGGGTCAAGTTACTCTTTTAGAGGCAGTAACTAAAACCAGCTTCCATCTTGAAGGAGCATGTGAGAATATGAACTTCTAGTAATTTCATTTATCCTGTAATTTCGTATAATTGTGTTTATAATTGCTCTATTAATGCTAACGAAATTATTGTATTTGAAACTTGTAGATGGGTTACCTAGAAAAATGGTCTCTTCTGGACAGAGGTTATTCGAATTCTTTGTTAGGAGCAACTAAAGCCTTGAAAGCCAACACGATTCGTCTTCCAATTATTGGAAAAAGCTGTGGTGAGTGCCTCTTTGCCTGACCCTGATATGTTTGTTTTGGCTTATTTTGTATCCTTAGAGTAATGAAATTAGAGTCTGTTTTCTGAAATGATTTATGTGTTGTTAGGTTGATAATCGAGATATTAAGTATGCTGTCAGTTCAGCTGTTGATGCCATGCACGCTATGGGGTCTTCCATATTCTCGCTGACATGAAAGGTAAACTTCTTGTTTCAGGGATTATAACGTGAATGATGACTTATGAAGCTTATCCTTTTATCACTCCTCTGTGCAATGTCTCTTTTGCTTGGATGAATAAAAAATTTATAATGCATACTGCGACATACTTTTTATGTGCAAGTAGTGCAAATGAGTCGTTTTCATGAGAATACAGAGAGGCATACAAATATCATAATGGTTATTATAAGATAGAAAGTGAGAACTCGCTTTTGTCCATTCTTAATGCATAGGTCCAGATTCCAGAACCAATTATTCTTGAAAGTCCTCCAATGCATTTCTTTCTAAAAAGCCTGAATTGTTTCAAATATTAGTTACTGGTACGAAGGCAGCTTTGACTTTGGTCAGAAACTAGAACCCGGTTGTTTGTCAATGCACTTTTCTTGAGTGGTTTAATATACGAAAGGGTCAGTGTTTTGTGGACTATACTTGTACTCCCGCTTATCTCGGTGAATTTTCTTTTTATTGTTTGATGTTATTGGTAGGTGGACGAAATGAAGATTGTAATGACGGATATGGTGAATATCACTGCAGAAGAAAAGGTCTTGCTCGAACAATGTCAATGATTATTATTAATAGTAGCTACTATGCAGGTTAAAGAATGTTCTCTCTGTTTTTCTCTTTCCTTTTGCATTTTCTTTCCTGATCAGTTTTTATAAGCAAATCATTGTCTCTTGCTAGGTTACGGACTGTAGCATCAAAACGCACATAATACAACTAAGCCGGATACAAACCTATCTGACTTCACAACTGTAGAAACTTATCTCTTTTCTGAATTTATGACTACTCTCACACCACCCTCAACATGAATTCCCACGACCTTTGGAATCCATAATCCGTTTTTATCGTTTTCAACGGGATCAAGGTGAGATTCTCTGAGGATATATGTTTCCTTACGTATGTTTTTGTTTTAGAGATTACATCAGAAAAAAAGATAAAAGAATAGAATGTAATATTTGTTACCTATGAAATTAGCTTTAACTGTATACATTGAATCTTTTTGCCTATTTCTGTAATGAAGAAAAAAAAATGTATATAAAAAAAGGGAGGTTTAACTAAATCTGTCCGATCTTCTCTAACATGACCAGTTTCTTGCCTTGCTAATATAGGGTATTTGAACGTACATTTTAATGTGGATTGCCATAACTTCTTTTTAGCCATTAAGGAATCAAATCTATGGCCAAGCTTGTCTTCTTTCACATCAGATATTTTGGATAACCTCAAGGAGAACCAGATTTTTTCAGTTCATTATGTTAGAAGAACAGCTAATAGAACTACAGATTTACTTGCTTCAAATGTTAGCAAGTGCTTGCAATTGACAATCAAGTGCCAAGCTGGTTAATGCCAACTTTGCGCGATGAGTGGAATGTATGTATGAACCTTTTTATCCCATAATGAATCCATGTTTTAAGGTGAAAAAAAAAAACTTAAATCTGTCCGATCACTGATTTACCGATTTGTCATGTTGCTTCTCCTTTTGGATTGACATTCCAGATCTTTCCCATTTACTTATGTGGGTGTTGATTTTCTTGCGTTTTCTCATTTACCATGTGTCGTTCCTTCTTTCTGTGCGTAGACTCCTTGTCGTGTTTTTAAAACCTATCTTGTCGTTTTTCCCCAAGTGACGCGCATCAAATGCTTTTTGGGGTACGCGTTTCAGTATTTGTGTGCTTAATGAACCAGACAAATGACGTCGTTATTCTTATTTGTTAAGCACAACCAACTGAGACACCAAGACTTGGTGACCAAGTGATCCTTATTTTTAATATTATATTTATATAGATAATAAGTACAAAAAAAAGAATAGCTTTATAAGAATTTGTCTGGATAAGATTATAATTGGCAACACGTCAAGAACATTACAGTTTATATGCAAAACAAACATAAATGAAATGTATTCAATTGATGATTATTATAGAATTTTCAATATTTTTATCTCCTAAGTCTTAAGTTAAAAACTTTAGAAACCTTTTTGTACTTGTCCTTCACATAATATCTTTTGCTTCTCAACCATACTGAATTTGGGGATTTCCTTTATTTAGAAAATGAAATTAAAAAAAAATATAGTTTTGTGGTTTACTTTTGGTGTAAGATATCATAGCACCGCTAAACCAAAATGGATGTCACTTTATAATTAAATAATTATAATTTTATTGGTGACAATATAATAAAATACGTTGAGAACATAGAATCAGCGAAGACCTATGTGGTTCTATAGAATTTGCGACGCGTATTAGTTAATGACTTATATACTTAATAACGTGTTTGGTTCTCGTTAATGTGATTAGGTGAAACCGTACACGAGCTAATACAGTTTCAGTAATATCAAATCAAAACGAAGCTACCAATATTTGTTTGGTCCGCTATCAAACATTTTTTTTTTTGTTAGTTAATCTAGTGATTTTAATTTTTTTAACATTGAGGATTGCTAAATTTAAATTCTGATATATATGATCAATTTTCTATGTAATTATTATTTTGTCACATAATTCTCAGATAATTAACATGAAAAATCAGTTAATATCTTAAAATCAAACACCGTTCTAATAATTAACTGGTACAAAAAGTTAGGCTCGAATTGAAGTTTAGTGGCCAAGGAAGTTACACAAGTTAATCACATAGTATATAAGAACTAAATTCGTGGTCACATCTGTATTTATGATTCGATATAATCAACAAAATTAAATAATGATGCATGCATGTGCAATTAATTATGATTTACTACGAATAAAGAAAAAAGCATGACAAAGAATAAATATATAACAGTTTGTATAATTTGTTATTTATGGACCAAACTGAAATAAATACATGTGCTGAATGCTAATCAAGGCAATGAATCCACATGGAATGATTCTCGTTCCCCTAACTATTTCTGCTCTGTGTTCACACAAGGAATACAGAATGGACTTCGAGAGTTTAGTAAGCTAAAAAACAATTAAAACGAAATTCTGACTTAATCAATCCATTAATCAAATTTTGTATCAATCCCTAACATAATATGAATATCCAATCCCAGAATTTAAAAAAAAAAAATTGTAAGGAAACTAAAGGTTTTTTAAACGAAAGATTACAGAAGAATTTTTATGTATAATAGACGAATTATTAGATTCTTAGAGATAAATCTTCTTTCTTGATGACTTGGTTGCGATCGGTCAACAGAAGCGGTTTTTTACCGGTCAACGGACTTAGAATCTCTTCGTCAACGACTTGGTTATGATGAAGGCAGAGCTCCGGTAAAGCCGGGAGGTTTAGATCGATGAATCCACGGTTGCTTCGTTCTTCCGAAACCGTGCTTGACACGCTTCCACTGTGGCTAATCGATTTGCTTACTCCGCCTCCGCCTCCTAGGTTTCCTTCGTAGTGACAGCGTTTGTGACCGCCGAGAGCTTGACCCGTCGGAAACACTTTATGGCAGATAGAGCACTCGTGGATCTTCCCGGAAGGAGCGACGGGGGTGGAATTGGGATGCTTCTCTCCGGCGAAGGTAATGTTCAGAGATGTTGAATCATCGGTGGTTGTTGCGTTTGGGGCTGGAGGTTTGATTCGGTGACTGGCTTTATGGCCGCCTAAAGCCTGATACGAAAGAAACGCTTTCCCACAAACGCTACACTTGTACGAAAGCTTTGTCGAATCTTGCGGCAACGGTGAGGGTTGATGAAATCGCGTCTTGGGTTGGTGATCGGAGTGCTGGTCTTTGGCGAGCATGAGGAGACAAAGAGCGAGATACTCTTCCTCTGTAAGATCCTGATTCTGAGATTCAGGACGAGATCGAGGCGGCGAGGAAGAAGATGAAGAAGGGCTGCGAGAACGCTGGCGTTTCGAGCGTTTACGTTTCAGCCAAGGTTCCATGAAAACGGCATCGTTCATCAGATCATCTGCTGCTTCCATTCTATCTTTCCGGACAGTGAATGAAGACTGAGGCGTCGGAGAATTCATCGCTTCGAGAGCCATTATCCGACT
This sequence comes from Streptanthus diversifolius, assembly GCA_039880935.1. Taxonomy (NCBI): domain Eukaryota; kingdom Viridiplantae; phylum Streptophyta; class Magnoliopsida; order Brassicales; family Brassicaceae; genus Streptanthus; species Streptanthus diversifolius. Next base: position 14,904,038 of record JAXGFM010000013.1, on the reverse strand, counting down.
AATCTTTCTGTTTGTGTCTCTCTTCTTCGTCTGTTTTAGAAATTGAGAAAATTTCTCAGAGTCAATCGTGAGAGAGAGAGAGAGAGAGAGAGAGAGAGAGAGAGAGAGAGAGAGAAAATGGAGTGAAGTGCTAAAGAAATGTTTGGACTCTGTTTTTTATATTGAAACCACGTGGCGGATGAGTATTAAGTCGGTCAAATTTTTATCTCTTTATTGTCATATATACTCTGTTACTTATGAGAGGCCTAACACTATAGTAAATATGGAAGGAAATTCTTATAAAGTAGAAGTTAAATTTATAATATCACAATAGTTTTATTTTTATTTCATAATATGTAAGCTATTGAGTATGTGTCAGATTAAAAATATAAAGATCCTACAAAGTACAATCAGATACAATTTATATTAAACATAAAATCATATATTACCACCTTTTTATTCTTAAAGATTTTTATAACACATATATATATATGTGTCATATTTATTATTATACAGATAACCATAGTGATAATGAATTTAGTTTAACTAAGGAATCTAGTAAACCAACGAAGTTTTTTTAAATAAATAATCTTAGAATGTAACTAAATTTAATCAAAGAAACTAAGCGAAGTATTGATGAAAATTACGGTAACATACCGGGTTTGGTACGGCTGACCTAATATGTGTATTAGTCATCACGAGTGAGAGACCGGTTCAAAGTCAATAACCAGAAAACTAGTAAATTGGTAAACCAAAAATAGATATTAGCTAATATAAAAAAAACAAATTAAAAAAGGAGCATACCTTTCCCGTGGAGCTGACTTATGTGTTGGCTACGCGCCACGAGTCGTGTGGGGCACGCCTTAAACCAAACGCGTACACGCCTAATTACGTTTTTTGGGTACTAATCTTCCAAGATTATTAATTTTTCTAGATTATTTTCATTATCTAATGAGCATGATCTCAATTATTTATTAATCCTTACCGCATGGCAAAAATCACTAAAGTAATCATTAATGAATTTTCCGAAAACACCAAAAATATTAGAAATTACTCGTCAATCAATCGTCAAATGAAACACCTGGATTCCCCGAAAATACGTAGGAAATAAAGTTTCTAATTTTGTTTTTTAAAGGAAGGAAAAAAAAGAATGTTGAGCTAACTTCAGTGGAGTTGAGTGTAGGTGAGGACAAGATTGGGTGTGGCGTGGCGTACCGTATTAGCAACTAGAACGGGGCGTTTTGATAGGACACGTGTTAGTTCCGTTACCACTTGTAGGCCGATGTCACTTCGTTGTTATACCCAACAAGCAAAAAAAGTGGACGTGATTTATCCAAACGCGTTGGCGGAGACGTCACGTGGCGGCGTTTACACGTGTCAACTTGATGGACAGACAAACAGGTTTGATGAGAGACATTTTAAGACGCTTTCTTTGATTCTAATCTTCATCTCTTCTGCTTGCAAAAAACGTTCAGAATATGGGCCTTGTTATTAAGCCCATTCAGACCCATGCCCTAAATATGTGAAGCTATTATCAGACATTTTAATGCTCCAGCTTTGACGCTGACTTTTGGTGTTTTCTATTGGTTTTAAGAAAAAACAAACTCTTTACAATCGAAATTCGAAAGTATCGACCATATCGCTTACAGATTTGAATTCAAACAGAAAATTAAATTGATTTATTTTCTTTTTGGTAAAGCTGAAATAGATATTATCGACCTTTGTTACTTCCGCAAAGGAAGATTACTTGATTTCAAAACTCAAAACCCATCTCTCTCTGTCTCTCTCCAGAAACCCTAGCATCTGTGATATCTAACGGGAATATGAGTCTGCCTCCGTCCGCCGGTCGTGAGCTCGCGAGTCCACCGTCCGACGGCATTTCGAATCTCAGATTTTCCAATACAAGTGATCATCTCCTCGTTTCTTCATGGGATAAGGTTAGAGAAGCACTGCTCTACTTTCGCTTGGTCTTCTTTTTTTTTTTACTGATTTGATTTATTGAAGTCCTTTTCCTTTATCTGAATCGTTTCTTCTTCTGTGTTTTGAATCTAAGCGTGTGAGATTGTATGATGTGAGCACCAATTCGTTGAGAGGGGAGTTCTTACATGGCGGTGCAGTACTCGATTGCTGTTTCCACGATGATTCCTCTGGTTTCAGTGTTGGCAGCGACAACAAAGTCAGACGGTATTGTCTATTTTTCTCTACTCCCTGCTTTTTTTTTTTTGTATATGATTTGAAAGCACTGTGAATTTGGGCGGCATAAAAATCTCAATCTTGTGAAGAAGCATGTTGACATAAGAATGTTTCCACCGAGGCTAATTTTACATTGGCTGCTTATAAAAAGTTGGTAATTTCTTGCTCAAAAGTTGTTGTTTTCTACTGCTGATTTCTAATTTTTAGCAAGAAGCTGTTGACCTAAGAATGTTTTCTCTCTGGTTATATTTCAGGATTGTTTTCAATGTTGGCAAAGAGGATATTTTGGGAATGCATGAAAAACCAGTGCGATGTGTTGAGTATTCTTATGCTGCAGGTATGTAGAGTGTTAATCATGCTCTTGATGCTAGTTTGAACAATCTCATTGATTAGTTATGGTGCTTTTCATGTCTACAAAACTCATAGTTAAGCCATTTCTGTTATTATAGCGCCGATGTCTTATTCAGTACACTGTGGACAGTGATCAAGTACCGATTTCTTTTGTGAAATAACTAATCTGGAACTCATATTTATTTGTTTTCAGCATTTTGGTTCCTTTCTTACAGCTCCAAGCCTCCAAAGTAATCCTGACACATTAAGTTTTTTTTCTTATGTGATGTTACAGGGCAAGTGATCACTGGATCTTGGGATAAAACTGTTAAATGTTGGGATCCAAGAGGTGCAAGTGGGCCGGAACGCACCCAGGTAGGAACATACGTGCAACCAGAACGTGTTTACTCTCTGTCTCTTGTTGGAAACCGTCTGGTTGTGGCAACAGCAGGAAGGCATGTCAACATCTACGATCTCAGAAATATGTCTCAGCCTGAGCAAAGAAGGGAGTCTTCACTGAAATACCAGACGAGATGTGTGCGCAGTTATCCTAATGGAACAGGTTAATTGACTGACATATATTGCTTACTGTGGTTGCTGGCAACATCAAGAGTTGCTAGTTTTTTTCTTTTTTTCTTTCAGTTCCCAAGTATACCTCTGACCTCAGTTTTGAATCTTTGATATTGAAATTTTACAGGGTATGCTCTTAGCTCTGTTGAAGGAAGGGTTGCAATGGAGTTTTTCGATCTATCAGAGGCTGCTCAGGCTAAGAAGTATTTTTCCTCGTGTTTTTTTTCCTTCTTCTCTGTATTCCACGAGTTAAACTTACAGATATATTTATACTTGTTCTCAGATATGCTTTCAAATGTCATCGGAAATCAGAGGCTGGAAGAGACATTGTTTACCCTGTAAATGCCATTGCCTTCCATCCAGTGTGAGTTCTTATCTCAGCAGGATTCCAACTGTTTCTTAGATTTCTAGATTTATTACTTTTTTACATAACACGAGAAGGTTTAAAACAATAGTCCAACTAAATAAGGGAGGAGGCAAAAATCTTTAGTGTAAGTTGAAGGCTAATTCGAAGTTGTTTAGATGCTAATATGCTATGTTTGGATGCCATTATACTATGTTTGTTTTAGAGTCAATATCTTAGATTCAACTAGACAAAGGTTTTCTTATGCTTGGTCTGAGAATTAATGGAAACAATTAAAATGCCCCGCGTAATCATCTGAAATTTTTAACTGCAGTTATGGCACCTTTGCAACCGGAGGTTGTGATGGTTTCGTCAACATTTGGGATGGGAACAACAAGAAGAGGCTGTATCAGGTTCAATAGATGACTTAAGAGCTTTTTGCTTTTCATTTTCTGAGAATGTTCCCTAGTGTGACACAGAAATGTATTATAATTTGGTCCTTGTTTCTTTTGCAGTATTCAAAGTATCCATCAAGTATAGCAGCACTGTCATTCAGTCGAGATGGTCAGCTACTAGCTGTTGCTTCAAGTTACACATTTGAAGAGGGGGAGAAATCGTAAGTACTTTTCCCCTTTCTAGTCCTCTGAAATTTAGAATAGCGTGCCTGCCTTTGAAATCTTGGATGGGATACACAGAATGATTTGGGCATTGTTTTGATTAAATGCTTAGAGAGAATAACAAAGCATTTCTCAGAACGTTAGGTTTATATGAACCTTCATACCCTGTTCATTAGTCTTACAGGTTATCACAAACAAAGAATGCGTAAACCGAACACTTGACGATATAGTAATCTTGTAATACTGGTTGTATGTATCTTTTGCATTCGGTTTCAGGTTAGAATTCTCTTTAACTGGGTCTGTGTGTGTGAGGTTTTTCAGGCACGAACCAGAAGCCGTCTTTATAAGAAACGTTAGTGAAATCGAAGTTAAACCCAAACCCAAAGCGTATCCAAATCCTGCGGCATAGTAAGGAAGAAACAGAAGCATCCTCAACACAAGTTGGTTTTTGTCTTTACTGAGTGTCTCAAAATTGCGAATCGATTCAAAGTATGTCTGAGCTTTTGGGTGTATAAAGTAAAAGTAAATACTAAATACAATGCTTTGTAGTTCATTTGGCGTTGTGGACATATTATTGCCTAAGAGATATTAGATTAATGCGAAAGAAAATATAATAAAATACCTCTATATGGAATATGCTCTAAAAGGTTTTTAATCAAAATAACTTTTCCAAAGATACTTGATACTTGTTAAACAAATGAACGAGATCATATGTTTTCGATGCTTAAATGAAGTTTCAACAGAATAACAGATTTTTTGTTGACAAGTTTGAAATTAATCTCATATGGAAATAGGGTTTTGTAGTCATTGTAACTTTTCAAAGATACTTAACACTTCTTACAAATTTCACAAACTTACAACACTTTATAAGTTTCTACAGAATAAAAGATTCTTTGTCGACATGACTGAATTATATCTCTTGTAGCAGCAACCCCACGTCTTTTGGCTTCAACTCTTCTTTAACTCTGAAGAATCCACAGTGAACTTCCTTTAATAATCTCAAAACATTGGCCAATCCACCGTTGTATTCACTTTCGTCTGTCTTCTCCTCAGAGAATGGCTTTGAATGTTGGCTGTTGTTCATTCTGAAATAGTTGTATTTGCTGATTTCAACCAAGTTACTCTTGTGGCCGGGCCATACATCACGTGTATCATCCACAATCACCACTCCTCGCTCATGAGCCAAAACCAAATCAAGTGTCTTCATATAAGGACTCTCGTCTCTTGTTATCACTCTTTCCAGAAATAGATTTGCTTCGGATCAATCAGGTCTAAGATGAATTTAGCGTAATCTCGGTTACCCATTGAGTAAATGAACGAGATTACGAACTTGCAATGCTTAATAAATGAAGTTTAATTTCTACAGAATGATCTCATTTAAAAGACAGAAAGATTTCATTCTTCTACAGATACTTCATCGGCACGATTGAATTCAATCCCTTGTAGCAGTAACCGCACGTCCTTTGACTCCAACTCTTGCTCGACTCTGAAGAATCCACTGTGAACTTCTTTGAGCAATCTCAAAACATTCGCCAATCCGCCGTCGTTTTCACTTTTGTCTTTCTTCTCCTCAGAGTGAGGCTTTGACTCTTTCCTGTTCAATCTGAAAATAGTTGTATTTGCTAATCTCCAGTAGGTTACTTTTGTGATCAGGCCAAACACTAGGACTATTATCCACAATCAAAACTCCACGCTCATTAGCCAAAACCAAATCAAGCGTCTTCATTAGGTGAGGACTCTCGTTTCTTGTTATCACTCTATGCCCGTAATAGACTTTATTCGGATCAATCACTTCCAAGATGGCATTAGCGTAAACGCGAGTACCCTTCGTGTAAACATACATCGTGAACAACTCGTTGGCTTCTTTCAAGATATCGCGAAGGAAAGGCCGTAGCTTTGCCAAGTATTCAATGAGATCTCCTCGCCTTGTTGTTGTTGAACCTGTTTCTTTGAGTAGATACTTCTCTGCTTTGGAGAGACTTGGAGCCCTAACGGCGTGGATAAGCGTGTGGTCCAAGTCAAGGACAAGGTGAAGCTTCTTCTGGTTGAGACAAGAGAATTTAGTTGTAAGGCGCTTCGTTAACGCCAATGCTTCGTGGCTTATCTGCAAACCGTATAATAGATAATCGAATGATCGGCCGTGGCTTTTGTCCACCTTTTTTTTGGAATTTAAATTTAGTTTTAATTACATTTAAAATTCAGTTTACAAAATAATTTATATTAAACCTTTTCAATTTTACAGAAACTGAAACCATAAAAAAATCCATATATAATTTGGTTTAACAAAGTTATAGTTTTTATTATTTGATATTAGGCTTATATTCAGTCCGTTTTTACTTTTAATTAATTTAATATAGAACAAATAATAATAATGTATTTATATTTTATGATTTATAAATAAAATTAGAAAATTTTAATAAATTTTATTTTATTCTTTTTTTTTTTATTTTGGTGTGGATATACTTAACCTATTTTGATCTATAATTTTATTTTTCCAAGATTTTATTATATAAATTTTATTATTTATTAGTTTAATTTCTTCCTTTCTTAATTTTTCCAATTTATTAAAAAATTTAACTATTTAAAAATAAATAAATAATTTAAAATTTAACAAATATAGAATAATTTACTTGATTAGTAAATTATTCTAATTGATAAGTAATTTTAAAATACTATGTTGTATCAGTTATGCTAGATGATTTTTTTAAGTTTGGAAAGAAGAATTTTAGATGATTTATATTAGTCCAATTAGATGGTATAAATATATTCATATTGTTTAATTTTTTTATATTTTTGTTTTGCATTTAGTTAATATTTTTCTTACTTGTCTGAATAAATACATATTAAAAATATTAAAGGAAAATAAATTGCTCAGTAATTAGTTTTAGTTGTATATGAGAAATTTCTGTTTTTGTAATATGTAAAATCTTTTTTTTTGGTAGACTATATGTATATGTTTTTGTTGAGAAGTCAATGTAAAAAATATTTTTTAATTATATATATATATATATGTTGATTTATATTAATTAGTTTGAATTAAATAAAAATATTATATGTGGATTGATATTAGGGGTAGGCGCTCGGGGTTCCGTTCGAGTTCGGTTAGAATTTTTCGGGTTTTCGGGTTTTCGGGGTAAGAAGTCTAAGTCTCATTCGGGTATTTCTCTAGTTCGGTTTGTGTTCAGTTCGGTTCTCATCGGGTTCTGTTCGGTTCTGATAACTTCGGTTCTTTGACTTTTTCTTTAGGATTTTTACATATCCCTAATTTATAACTCAAAATCTTTAAATATTTTAATTTTTTAATATTTTCATTATTTCAATCTTCAAATAACTGATAATTTCAGATTTATAATTGTAAATTTGGATATTTAAATTATTATAAACTTAAATATAATTATTATATTTAGAAATAATAATTGTAGTTCGGATATTTTGGGTACCCATTCGGTTTTTCAGATTCTATTCAGGTTTGGTTTTTTAATAATAAAAATTTAGGATCCGTTCGGGTATTTTGTCAATTTCAAGTTTTGTTCAATTCTACTTTTTCGGTTCGGATTCGGTTCGGATTTTTGGGTTCGATCTCTAATTGACATTGTGTATAAATTTAACTAAATAATTAATTGAAAATTCTTAAAGTAATATGCCATGTCATCTTCTTTTAAGCCATCTCACCTTTCTTTTGTAAGAATAATTATGGAGATAACACGTAAACATTTTCAAAAAATCACTTGTCAAATAATGTTTAAGGGATACTCAGTATATTTTGGAGATTATCGAAATATGGAAATCATAATTATACCTTACTTTGTGCTAAATCCTCGATCTAACGATTGACCATTACGCCCTCCTACTGATATTTTGGCAGTGTAATCTAAAATTTTCTGTTAATTGACTATTTAAAACAATCATTAGAGAAATAAAAGAAAACATAGCACACAAACCCTAATTTCACGACCAAAAAAAAGAAAACCTGAAAGTGAAATTATCTTTCAGTACAAGTGTTGTTGATGAGACATGAGATTCGTATTACGTTCATGACTTAACAAAGAAGTTGTCTCAACATGTTTCAAAAGAATCCTGTAAATCTTGTTCCTCACTCTACCACAAGCTTCTGTTTCAGAATCTGTCATCATCATCATCATCACTTCCTCTTCTTCTTGTTCCTCCTCTTCTCCTTTAACAATGGTGTCTAACCAATCGCTCACTCGTTTTATCTGATACATCGCTTCCCCTACTTGTTGACTGCTCATCTCTCTCCACTTTGTTACATTACTGATCTCATCTAAATACTTCTCAACGCGGCTCAAGTACCAACTTCTTCCTTCTTCCTTTACCCAGTTTCTGAGTTCGGTCGCTGCTCTGCTTAACCTCTCCTTTCTCTCTCCCGACCCCAAGTCTCTTTCGCTTGTCTTATCTTCACGGTTATCGATTTCTTGAGCGATTAGGGTAAGACTCCTTTTGGCGGGACTCTGCGTAGGCTTACTTACGGATAAAGAAGCTGGTTTGAGATCTGCAGCTAAAGCTGATTTGATCCACTGAGTCGCCTTTTCGCGTCTGTCATCTCCTGTTTTGGCTGTGTTTGAGTTGAAATGCTCTGTTTTTTCAGTTGATAGTGATTGAATGATGAGCCTGCTCTTGCTTAACTCATCTTGGAAACTCAAGAATTCTCCGATCGGTGGCTGATGATTCCGATGATGTTGATTTTTCCTGTCCGAAAGCTCCGAGTATGACCTGAATATATCATTTAAGTGAGAAATTTTTCTTGAGCAAGAAGGTACATTTACTTGTGTCTCAAAAAAAGTATTGTACCTTAGACATTTAAGCAATCTTTCAGCAGCTGAAGCCTCTAACAAAGCTTGAGATGCAGAGCGAATAGCCATATCTCTCTGCCTCAGAATTTCCTGCCAAATTCGCTAATAAATTTTCTTTCAAACTGATTAGAAACCCATTTTCTTTATTGATCAAAAAGCTGTTAGTGTTACCTTTCCTAGATTTGCAACTTTGGGAGGAAGTGAGTTCCAGAGAATCTCTGTCTCTGTCCAGCTTCTCTTCCTCGTTATCGAATCTGAGGATTCAAGTGTATTGCTTTTAGGTGGAAGAAGGTTCTTACTCTTATTACTTCCACTTCCATAGCTTAAGCTTTTTGCCCATCTTGGAGATGGTGAAACAACACCATCTCTTCTTCTTGTTCTACTCCTTGACTTCTCCTCCATAACTCCACAGCTCCGCACAGAAGGAGAAGGCGACGCCTGAAAAAAAGATAGAAAAATCCAAATGTCAGAAATTGTCGCAGAGACGTCCTTGCGTAAAATCATTTCTATAAAACTTACAGCAGAAGAACTTCGAGCTCTTGAAACATGTAATTTGATGTCATGATCATGATTCTTAATCATAGATGGATCTAATGACTCTCTTATCTTTCTAGTATGATCCAAACCAATCCAACTTCTTCTCCTAGCTGTTGAAGATAAAGTCGAAGAGAAACTTGAAACCATTGACTCTGTATCATCATTTTCTTCCATTACACTCGAAAGGTTTTTCGACAAGCCAAACTCCGTAAAATTTATCTCAGAGACGCTTGAATTGTTCCATCTTGTTCTTCTTGGTCTCTTCACTTGGTGATTGTAGCTTTGCTCTGTATCCGATAGACTGACACAGAACTTCTCTATCCGTTCTTTAGGGATTAGATCGATAGGTTCACCGGTGCAAGGCCTTCGACCTGGAGTTGGTTTAATGCCTTTGATCATAGGAACTGGATAAGCGAATTCAAGCTTCTCGACAAATATTAATTGCCCGATCTGTAACTTGTCGTAGAGAACAAGATCGTTTTCTTCTCGCGGCAATGAGGCATACATTGAATGTGTTGAATCTGAGATTCTCAAGAAAAAACCTTTGTTTGGCCATAACCCTCCAGCTGCTAACACAGGGATTATACTTCGTATCTGCAGCAAAACTGGTCTGTGATCAACGTCTCTTCGCACTTTCCCGACACCCATTTCTTCTAGAAGCTTGAAAAGAACACCTGATCTTAATTCCGCCATTGCTGACTCTTGTGAGATTTGTATCAGAAAAAGCAAAGACAGGCAAGAAGAAAGAAGGGTATGTTTCTCAATATGTTGCATACAGACAACAAAATTGGTGGAAACTAATGTGTTTTAAGTTTTGTTCTGTTCAGAATGAAGAAAGGAGTATTTTTTGATTTGGGGAAAGTCTTCACTGTTTTTGTGATAAAATGCCCTCATCTGGGTCTTTCTTCCGTGAGTGCCAAGCAAGCAACAGATCATTCCTCTGTTATTAGTCATTGCTTTGTTTTGACAGTTCTCTTTACTATTCTTGGTCATTCTTTTTGTTGAATACAATAAGTCAGTTAAACCAAAACAAACAATTTTTCTATTGTATTTGATTCATACAATACATTAATATAACAAATAATAAAAAATAATATCATCGACTGGTATCTGAAACTTATTACAATTTGATTAAGGGTAAACATAGAATGATCAGATTTATAAAATAAATTCTTTCTTACAGAAGCTCATCGTCTATCTGCACGCTGAAGCTTTGTTGCTATATCCTGAGAAGAAGAATCTTTATTCTCAGAATCTTGACCAAAACCTGATGATGTCTGATCAAACATATCCATTATCACAGGTGGCTTGTACTCTGATCTTGTTCGACGGTGAGAAGATCCCTGTAATGAAGAAGAACCTTCTTGTCCCATCATTAATGGTCGGTAGCTTCGGCTCGATCCTACAGACATCGATCGATACACCTGACCGTGAGGCTTATGGTCTTTCTTGATAGCATGCATCAGATATGGAATCAACCCCTCCATTTAAAATTCTCTGTTTCTATATAAAAAAATATCGTACAGAAACCAATATATATATATCATGAGGCATAAGAAGAGAAATCAAATTTGTTTTTGTATTGAATTGACTACTATTGGTTCAAATCTTTGGATAAGTATTGACCCTGTTTGTGGTATTATACCAAATTTTTATTTACGCTTTAGTCATAATTGATGATAGCATTACAGTATTGACTTTGACAATAAGAACTTTAATAGAATTTATGGGCTATGTTTCTTTTATCAGAAAGAAACCGTTGAATCTCCAGCCAATCTGACGTTGAGATGATGAATGATTTGTTGATCGCTGCTAGATCCAATAACAAGCTTGTGGTGTCCAGTGATTAGTTTCCTTGTACCGTCCGTATCCACAAGGCTAAGTGCTTTGCAGATATCAAACTCAACTGTAACTTTATCTGTCATGCTTCTCCCAACTTCTACTCTCTCAAACCCTACCAGTTGCATCTGTGGCACGCCACCACCCACCAGAAACTTTGAAGACTCTGGCGGTATCCAGAACACGAGCACCACGTAGCTCCCGGACCTTAACCCGTGGTTCTTGACCCCGAGAAGGATCTCCATCTTCAGATCTTGACAATTAACCGTGGAGATATCGACAGATGTTGTCTTGTTTAATTTCAAAACTGGATTGGTTTTGATATGTATGAGTGATGGAGCTGAGATAACGAAAGTAGAGAAAGAAGAGTAACTGAGTCCATATCCAAATTTGTAAATCGGTTTCCCTGTGTAGAATCTATAAGATCTTCCAGGGAAGCCAGAAGTCGAGTTGGGTCTCATGTTCATGTCCGTCATAGCAACCGTGTCCGCAAACTCTTGTGAGTACCATGTCTCTGGTAGTCTCCCAGCTGATGCAACAACAAACACAAATAAGTAAGTAACTGCGTTATAGGGTTTAATTAGGGTTTAGGCTTTGAATAAGAGCCTTACAAGGATTGTAATCACCAAAGATGACTTGAGCTATAGCGTCTCCTCCAGCTTCTCCGGGATATCCGACCCATAAAACCGCGCGAATCTTGCTCAGATTCTTGGCAAATGAGATATCAATAGGTCCGGCCGCCATTATGACCAAAACAACAGTTTTCTTTGCAGCATTAGTCACATCTTTAACCAGCTTCTCTTGATAGCCCGGAAGGGTTAGATTAACCCGGTCAAGACCCTCTGCTTCTACCGTCTGATCCAATCCAACCACTAAAACCGTCACATCAGCCTCTGAAGCAGCTTTAACGGCGGCTGCAATCAGCGTTTGGTCACCGCACTTGACATCTTTACACCCCGGCTCGTAAACAACCCCTTTCCGTACATACTTTTGGAGCCCTTGTAACGGGCTAGTGTACTTACACGGCACACCTGCATAGTTACTAATCATTACCTTTGTAGCGTTTGCGTTTGGCCCTATAACCGCTAGTGTCTTTACGGCGGTTTTCGATAACGGAAGATCTCCTCTGTTCTCAAGCAGCACAATCCCCTGCTTTGCGGCTTCTAACGCAAGCATCTGATGATCGTTACTGCAAACATCTGACGGTACAAGATGGCCAAAAGGAAGCAATTTCGGATCGCCATCGAAGAATCCGAGCCTCATGAGAACAATGTAGTTGTAAATCAGCGCTTCATCAACCTCTGATCCGTTCAGTTTCTTTTGCGTCACTGCATTCTCTGTGTACTTACCTAGAAAATCTCCACAGTTCATGTTTAAACCTGCTTCACAACAAGAAAACACTTTTTACTTCCCAAAGATCAAATTACATATGTTATGTAATGATTATTTGTTATCATCATCTAAAGAATTTGCCTGCTTTGAGAGCGAGAGCAACGGCGTCTTCACGTGTCCTAATGTAATGGATGGAGTCGAAATATACCTCGATGGAATCACAATCCGAAACTATGTACCTGCCACCAAGAAAATTTCGAGAATATATTTTAAATAAGTTGATCTCAAGCTCAAAAATGGTTCTTGTAAAGGGTAAGAAACAAAGACTGACCCGTCGAGACGCCATTGGCCTCGGATAACGCCACGAAGAAGATTAGGGTCAGCACAAGTTGGGATGCCATTAACCCTATTGTAAGAACACATTACACTGCTCACATCTCCTTCTTCTACACAGCTCTTGAATGGTGGCTGATACGTGTCTTCCAAGTCTTGCTTCGTCACCTTCCCCACGAAAACAATTAAGAATTCATTGATTAAAGGTCTGATTATTCTTTTGTGTTTTAGTTTTGGACGATTTATGAATTACCTTTGCGTCGAAGTGGAATCTATCGATGCCTTTCCAGTTATCAAGATCGTAAGCTGTGTAATGCTTGCAGCAGCTCGACACTTTAAGCCGCCGTGATTTTCCGCCGCTGTCGTGAACGTCTTGTAACCCCTTAACATAATTTACGGCGTATTTCGAAACAACGAGAGGATCCTCTCCTGGCGTCTCTTGGCCACGACCCCACCTTGGATCTCTGAATACGTTAACGTTGGGACTCCAATACGTGAGACCAGCGAGTCCTACGTTGTGCATCGCTCGAGCCTCCGTCGAAACTACTTCTCCCATTTTTAGCCACAACGTTGTGTTAAAGCTCGCCGCAGTTAATATCACCGCCGGGAAACTCGTCGCTCCAGGGACCGTTCCATTGAAACGCACCTTAGAAAGAACAAACTCAAAACGTCAGTGTATAATTACTAGAAACTCATGTACTTTCACATTCATGCGTATTGTTATGGCATGTTTACCCCTGGTCCAACGTCGGAAACGCCGTGGAGAGCTTCGGACCACCACTCGTACGGAGGAACACCGAGCCTTGGAACTCCGGTGGCTCGGTTTACGAGTTGCTGGACTTTTTCTTTCAGGGAGAGACGTGAGACCAAATCTTTGGCACGTGCTTCGTACGACAACGAGACGTTGCAGAAACCGTACTTAGAAGTCGCAGGGGCATTTTTATCACACGCAAAGTTCTTCTGAGACTCGCACAGTGATGAAACTAGAGCTGCGATTAGCAGAGAGACATTCACAAATCTTCTCACACTCATCTTTCTATGTTTCTCGCTTATGGAAGAGAAGACAGTGTGGATATGTTTTTATAGGCGGGAAGAGAAGTTAATTTATTTACCATTAAACTAATTACTTCTAATTTAATGATGACAATAGATCACGAGTTGGTGAATATTTTAAATGAGAAGTAAAACCTCCATGTGCTGAAGTTTATAAGGACCATCTCTTTTTCTCTTACTTGCATGTAAGAGTGAGCCAAGTGTTTTCCACCGAGTAATGAGGACAAAATGTGAAGTTTAAGAAAAGGGTTTTGAAGAGTGACTTCCAAGATAATACAAACCATATATCTTTGTCTCTTTAGGTAATTTCAGATGTCTGTTTCATGTGTCTGGTCCTAAAGTTAGAGATGCAGATCTTCAATGTCTCTAAGTGGTTCCACAGTTCCAGGAGTTCTCTTGTTGTCCGGTTGGTTCACGACTAGCTGACCGCAAGCTCCACTGATATCCTGACCCATTTCTTTGCGAATCGTGGTTCGGATTTTGTAGGTTTCCCTGAGGATTTTCTGGAAAGTCGAGACGCTTTGTTTGGTGCTGGTTTTGAACTGGCTTGTGGACCCAATTGGGTTGAATGGTATCAAATTTATCACCTGTTTTGAGAAAACGGCAGAGTTTCCATCAGATAATTTCAGAAACTATTAGATTATTAAGAAATCATAGATTTTACCACTTGAAAAGTCTTTAACAATTCGCCCAGTTGATGAGCGTTCTCTTCTTGATCATTTACCCCATCAAGCATGATGTACTCAATGAAGATCTTTTGATTACTGCTAGATCCAAGGACGAAGTGGCACTATGTTATGATCATTAACAATTTCAGGAATTGTGGTTTTCACATTTAATAGCAAAGAACCGATTGGGAGCTACCTGTTTTTCTGGAAAGCTTGAAGTGCATCCATAAGCTTTTGAAGAGGAAAGGCTCTAGCTGCTGGCATGATCTGACAACGAATTTCTTGAACTGGTGCATGAAGAGATACCGCCAAACTTATACCTGGTAGATCATTGTGAAGCTTGTTAATCGCATGAACAACTCCAACCTACATGCAAACGAAATTAGAATAAGGGCTAGTAAAGAAAAAGAAAATCACAACGAGAACCTACTTGTCCCAAAATAAAACCCAAAATTTAAGAGTAACCAACTAAACCATGAAAGGTTTATTGGGTTGAGGTTTATCATTTCCCTTTTTTCACACCAAAACCCTCGCGGAATCCCATTAACTGAAGGAATATTACTATTTGAAATAATACTTCTCTGATTTATGAATGTTTGAGGGTAGCTTTCTCAGTACTTACAGTTGATATGGTAATTCTTTTGGGTGACAGCTGAAAAGGCTGTTTTAACATGGCACGGACAGCTTCAACAACAGCATTGTAGTTATTTAACGGCTCTCCCATTCCCTGATCAGAATCAGTAAAACCAAGGCAGCAACTGGTGAATGAACTTCATCGATACAGAAAGTATAGAAGGACACCTTTACATTACCAAAAGGCATGGTGCACATAGGGTATACACGCAGATACACGATGAAGTGTATGAACAACAGAGAGACGACCAACAAAAGGCAGGCAAAAAGAAACATTGATGAGATGCATTAACAGGCAATGTACCATGAAAACGATGTTGCGTATATCAGCTAGGCGAGAGGCGTGAACGAGCTGCTCCACAATTTCTCCAGATGTTAAATTGCTTTTAAATCCCATGCTACCAGTTGCACAGAATGTGCAACCCATTTTGCAACCAACCTATCGATAAATGCTTACATCAGATGCTCTTAGCACTCCACAGTGATTCAATGAAACAAGATGGCACGGTGTGATAAAAAAACCAATACCTGGGATGAAATGCATAATGTAGATCTAACACCTCCTGGACGTGGTTTCCCTCCACACATCCCCAACCGGGTATCGTATCGCATTATCACAGCTTCCACAAAAGCTCCATTCTTAAAGTTCAAAACCAAAAGCAAGAATCGAATATGAGTTCATCAGAAAACAGAGACAATATACACAGGAACTACAATAGCCAGATCACGAGTTCTCAGAATCCATAGAGCAATGTGTTGTAATCACAAGGTAAACCTTTCAGCAGCCATGTACTCTAATGGATTTTACAAAATGGCTGCTTTTTTCTACAAAGGCTAATCTCCTGTACAGTCGTAAAGACAAGACGCACTCATATCGTATTTGTATACACACTTAGATCATGTACAAGAAACAGAGAGAATGGAAGGGAACCTGGAGCTTGATGAGAAGTTTTGAGGTGGTGCCATCGGAGGAGTGGAAGAGGGAGTGAAGAGACGAAGTGAGAGTCTTGAACTTTGAGTGGAGGAGAGAGTATGCAGCGGAGGGCAATGAAGGAATCTCATCCCAAACGCAATCAGGATTCTGAATTACATACTTCCAGATGGGAATCACGAAATTAGGGTTTATTCCCGCTGACTCGAATTCCGATTTAATTTCCGAAGCATCGAACACCGATTTCAACTTCATCGATCTTCCTTACAATTATCAGCACGCCGCCGTCGCTAAGTTTCTCCGGTTAAAAGTCGTCTCACTGATTTTAAACCCTAAACTTCAAAAACAAACTCTCAGCCTCCGTCGCCGCAAATGCAATACTACAAAAATCGGTTTGGTTTTAGTGGAAACGCTAAACCCGGTTTAAATTTGGGGGAAACTATAAAACCGGATTGCTCAACCGATTTTTACCTATTTGGCATTTTGCTGTCGAGCCGAGTATAAAAGTCCCAATTTTTGGATGATCAGACTTCACATAACCCAGCTGCTCAATCTATCTGATCACATCGTACGCAGCCATGAGAGGCCCTAGACCGGAAGATTTCGACACGAATCCAGCAAAGCCAAACGCTGGGCAACCGACACCGACGTATCCCGCCGGTAGCCGGAAGAAAGGCGTGGGCGTGAGGACTTGGTTGGTGCTTTGCTCGTCAGGGAAGGAGCAAATGACGGAAGTTGGAAAACACACAATCATGCGGCGAACAGGATTACCGGCGCGAGATCTTCGGATTCTCGATCCACTGTTGTCGTATCCATCTACTGTTCTGGGTCGAGAGAGAGCGATTGTCATCAATCTGGAGCATATTAAGGCGATCATCACGGCGCAAGAGGTTTTGCTGCTAAATTCCAAGGATCCTTTGGTGGCACCGTTCATCGAGGAGTTGCAGAGGCGGATTCAGTGCCACCATCACGCCACTAAACCTCAGGTAATTGTAGAAATTAGGGCTTTCTTTTCACTGTTAGTTTCGAGGAATTTTGAAACTCATTTGGTGTATTGAAGGAGCAGCTGATTTGGAAACGTATGCCTAATTGTAATGTTTGCTATTAAATCTGTTGAGAAATTAAAATTGAGGGTTGTCGCTAAACAGGGAGTTCGTGTAATATATTCCCTCGACAGTGGGACCTGTATATGATAGCTAATGTCGTATTGAGAGATGGTTGACTCTTTAATTTCTGCAATGGTGATGCTATATGAAGATGTTATGATTGTCAATTTTTAGCTACTGACCACTCTCTGCTTTCTTTGTATGCGTTGTGTAAAGGAGGAAGAGAACTCTGAGGGAGAGACTCATACGAGGATAGATCCAGTTCAAGGAGAAGCTGGAACGCCACAATTATCTGGGTATCAAAGGGATGAAGCCAAGAAGGATGCGAAGCAAAGCCTTGAGAATCAAGATGAATCCAGACGATCAGCGATCTTCATGGTCTTATTGATGAGATCTCTGGTCTTCTTACGACGGATCTCGACCCTGACGCTGGTGCTTTTATCCATTTTGATGTAAGGTTTCTTCTTCTTCTTCCTCAGCAAACCCACCTTTGACTTTATCGTCTCCACCAAGCTCTCCAACTGTAATCCCATCATCACTTCTTCTCGATTATCTCTATAGAACCCTAATTAACTAAGACTGGAGATTTTGTAATCGCAGCTCCTCAGACATATTCCTGCGTTTGTGTTTTCATATTTACTGTTAAAACAAACGTTAGGCTACTCTGAGTTCTGCACCCTTTACCTAACGCCATGTTTGGTTTTTATGGAACATAGTGTAGGAATAGGGCTTTGAATTTTAGATATTTTCGGGATTTGCCACTAGTTGTCCTTCTTTGACTTTTTTTAACGTTTAATTAGTCAACTACTGCTGATGCGATCAGTTATCACATTGGCTTTTGTCAACAATCACATTTACATGTATACGTTTACACATACGATACAAAAATAGTATTTTTTTTTGTTTCGTCTACGTTCACATGAACTGATTCTCTAATGTTAAAAGTGGGTACCGATCAAATACCTTATATTTTTTTTAAAAAAAATTGGACTCAAATCCAATTATTATACTACTTAAATCCGGATCCGTACATGGATACCCAAATTTTGGATATTCAAAAAATAAAAATATTTAGATCCATAATTAAATTAACATGTCAAATTGTTTAAAAAAAAATTTAAAACAATAATCTTAATAAAAATCTAAAATAACTTTAAATATAATTTTTAATATTCAAACATAAAATTAAAAAATATTCTAATACAAAAATATAAAAAAAATTTAAATTTTCATATCAAAATATTATATAAAAAATCTTTAAATTTTGAAATTCAGCTCTTGTGAATCTAAAAATAATAGAATATATATATAACAAGTAACATAAAATACTAAATAATAATAAAAGTTTTAAAAATTAACAACTTATAATTTATGATAAAAGAAAAAAATACATATGGCTTATGTAAAAACAATAAAGAATCAGATCGAATATCGTACTAATACAAAAATAATATTCTGATCTTGACCCTTAATTTTAATACATGAACCAAGATACAAATATCGGAATTTTTAGAGAAAATTGGAGCAGATAATAGACTAATCGAATATAATTTGTTCATCCCTACATCTCATCTCAATTGAAAATTTGAAAATCATGCAAAAATAATCATAAGAAAATTAAGAAAAAAACGCTAGACAAAGTTTTTTCCATTTCAAGTTAATACGCCTAATGTATTGTACAATTAAACTTTGTTTTTATATCATATGTAATGATGATAAAAGACTAATTAATTAGTTTCAAGAATTTTAAATATTTTTTATATTCAATTTTTTTAGTTTATTGATTGGGAAACTAATCATATAAATGCACCACAAAATCATATAATATAGGAATACGATCACTAAATTTATATTTATTTTTACTTTTTTTCAGAATCACCACGACTAAACAAAACATTAAAATTATGGATAAGTTTGAATTATTCATCTTTTAAACCTTAAAAATTAATATTTTATTAATGCATCTATTGATTTTTATTTTTACTCGATCTGAGAAGCTGCATCTGTTGGATGAAAAAGAGAAATATGTTTAATTGCTTGAAAATTTTCTCTTCATTTTATCTGCTACGAAAAGTGGTGGGGTAGGTGGAGATGTCTCATTGCTTGGACCACTTGGAACTTCTCTCTTCATTATGATATCTGCTACGGAAGTGGAGGGGTTGGTGGAGATGTAACATTGCTTGGACCGCTTGGAACTTCTCTCTTCATTTCTGCTACAAAAAGTGGTGGGGTAGGTGGAGATGTCTCATTGCTTGGACCGCTTGGAACTTCTCTCTTCATTATGATATCTGCTACGGAAAGTGGAGGGGTTGGTGGAGATGTAACATTGCTTGGACCGCTTGGAACTTCTCTCTTCATTCCTGCTACAAAAAGAGGTGGAGTAGGTGGAGATGTCTCATTGCTTGGACCGCTTGGAACTTCTCTCTTCATTATGATATCTGCTACAAAAATTGGAGGGGTTGGTGGAGATGTAACATTGCTTGGACCGCTTGGAACTTCTCTCTTCATTCCTGCTACAAAAAGTGGTGGGGTAGGTGGAGATGTCTCGTTGCTTGGACCGCTTGGAACTTCTCTCTTCATTATGATATCATCTATGAAAAGTGGAGGGGTTGGTGGAGATGTAACATTGCTTGGACCGCTTGGAACTTCTCTCTTCATTCCTGCTACAAAAAGTGGTGGGGTAGGTGGAGATGTCTCATTGCTTGGACCGCTTGGAACTTCTCTCTTCATTATGATATCTGCTACGGAAAGTGGAGGGGTTGGTGGAGATGTAACATTGCTTGGACCGCTTGGAACTTCTCTCTTAATTTCTGCTACAAAAAGTGGTGGGGTAGGTGGAGATGTCTCATTGCTTGGACCGCTTGGAACTTCTCTCTTCATTATGATATCTGCTACGGAAAGTGGAGGGGTTGGTGGAGATGTAACATTGCTTGGACCACTTGGAACTTCTCTCTTCATTCCTGCTACAGAAAGAGGTGGGGTAGGTGGAGATGTCTCATTGCTTGGACCACTTGGAACTTCTCTCTTCATTATGATATCTGCTACGGAAAGTGGAGGGGTTGGTGGAGATGTAACATTGCTTGGACCGCTTGGAACTTCTCTCTTCATTTCTGCTACAAAAAGTGGTGGGGTAGGTGGAGATGTCTCATTGCTTGGACCGCTTGGAACTTCTCTCTTCATTATGATATCTGCTACGGAAAGTGGAGGGGTTGGTGGAGATGTAACATTGCTTGGACCACTTGGAACTTCTCTCTTCATTCCTACTACAAAAAGAGGTGGGGTAGGTGGAGATGTCTCATTGCTTGGACCACTTGGAACTTCTCTCTTCATTATGATATCTGCTACAAAAATTGGAGGGGTTGGTGAAGATGTAACATTGCTTGGACCGCTTGGAACTTCTCTCTTCATTCCTGCTACAAAAAGTGGTGGGGTAGGTGGAGATGTCTCATTGCTTGGACCCCTTGGAACTTCTCTCTTCATTATGATATCTGCTACGGAAAGTGGAGGGGTTGGTGGAGATGTAACATTACTTGGACCGCTTGGAACTTCTCTCTTCATTCCTGCTACAAAAAGTGGTGGGGTAGGTGGAGATGTCTCATTGCTTGGACCGCTTGGAACTTCTCTCTTCATTATGATATCTGCTACGGAAAGTGGAGGGGTTGGTGGAGATGTAACATTGCTTGGACCGCTTGGAACTTCTCGTTTCATTCCAATATCTGCTACGGAAAGTGGTGGAGTAGGTGGAGATGTAACATTGCTTGGACCGCTTGGAACCTCTCTCTTCATTGCAATATCCACTGCAGACAGTGGTGGAATAGATAGAGATGTAACATTGTTTGGACCGCTTAGAACTTTTCTCTTCATTCCAATATCTGCTGTGGAAAGTGGTGGAGTAGGTGGAGATGTAATATTGCTTGGACCGCTTGGAACCTCTCTTTTTATTTCATCATTAGATATTTTTCTAGATAGATCAAAGTAAATATTTTCGCGAATAGCTAAAGTTAATGTAAAAAATAAGAATTGAAACACCACAAATCCAAAGAAACCTTTCATATTTTTGATTTTTGGTTTCTCTTTGTTGTTCGGTCAATTAAGAGTAATATGTGATTATTTTAGATGCTTGAATCGAGATAATTTATAAGAGCTCTGAAAATAAGATACATATGTACTTATGGTACATATCATAACTATTTGAGCAAATATCACTTTTAAAGTTAAATATCTCAAAGAAAAAATCAAATCTAATAAATAAAATCTAACAAGGACATGTATTTTATATGTAACCTTGTTAATATTAAAACTCATTATCCAAATTGATCAAATGCATGAACAAATAAATATGTTGTCAAAAAAACTTATATTACTGTTGACACCCAAATCTAATAAAAATAGATAAAAATATGTAAAGGAGTTAGAATTTTTTCTACTACTCATACCAAATCCAAATGTTAAATCAATAATTATATATGTATATATATACATATATGTATATATTTTATTTTAAATTAAAACGTTAGTTGACAAGGCTATATAACATAGTAATTTGTGCTCGTATTACTATTATTACAAATTTGAATTCTGAATATTATTACAAATAAATATGTTAGATCTAATGTATAATGTAACTTTGGAGCATATAAATACATAAAGACATTTTTTTACCGGCTGATAGTTTTATTAATATCAAATTGTATACAATTTTTTTTTTGAAAAACTAAATGTTCAAGTGAATTGGTATGATGGTCATTTTTTACCTAAAGTTAAGAAATGTCATTTATATGAAATATGTAGAATGAGTGACCATTTAGTTTACCTTCTCATATATTTATTTTTGGCTCCAATCTGTTCAAAAAATTTTGATTTAATTTTTCTATTTCACCTTAAAAGACTAATCTTATGTATAAACAATAACTTAATTTTTTTTTCAAGAAATATAAAATAATTAAGATATATATATATATATATATATTTATTTATACAAATATTTGAGAAGTCAATTTCTTAGTGTAGCGCTTAAGTTAGTTATCATAAATATCAATTACAAAAAAAACTTTTAATGAAGTAACATGATTACGATGAATTCTTATTATTGATATTTGTTTTATTTCTATTTTTTTATTTAATAATTTTTATTTAAAATTAATTTTTTAGAAAAATATATCTTAAAAATCTTTGTAATACTATTTGAAATGTGTATTTTACGTGTCATGTAAATATTTGTAATGAACTTAAATCAATTTAACAATAAAATTATTTTTAATATAGTTTATAATCAATTTTACGTATTTGTTATGATTTTTATGTTGCTCATTTTCTTTTCAAAATATTAAATTTTTTAATAAATAAGTTATTAAAGTTTTTTATAGTCGCCAACTATAAATTTATTTTTAATCAAAGTTATGCATCAAATGACACAGAAAATAGTTAAAGAAAGAAATTTAAAATTATTTTTTTGTGAATTTATTTTCATATAATTTTTCAAAATTTTGGTTTTTCTTCTTTCAAAATTAATATTTAAATATTACCAAATCACCTTTATATAAAATAGATTATATAAAATAGATTGATTTCATGCCTTCTAAAGGTTTTCTCATCATCCTAAAAATCACCTAATTAATCCACCATTTCCAGTCAACCAATTAAACATTTGTATTAGCTATGTCAGCCACTTTTTTCATCTTAGTCTAATTAGGTGATTTTAACATGGCAAGATATTGAGTTTGAATTTCATACATATGATGATTTCAAAAGTTTTCACCATTGTCACAAATGATTCTCACCAGCCACTTTTTTATCCATATCCATATTATCAAAAAATAGAAAATAAGATTATATTATATTTAAAATATCATTTCATACATGCTGATTTATGTGATTGTTATTTTATTTGATTATGCACATAAGTTTTGTGTTCCTTGCTCGTGTTTTTTTTTCAAATGAACCCATAATTTTAAACAAGATTCCTTGGTTGATTTTGAAAACGCTAAAACGTAGAACGTAAATGGTTCTGACTATGTAAACGTATAAATTGTTTGAACAAATGTCCAAATTGGGCTGATTTTCTGTCGGTTGGACAAAGACTGATTGGAGAACCGGAACTGGAATTTCTGGTCTAATCTAACAATGTAAATTGGGTTTTTGAAGTATCGCAGTGTACAATTCTAACAAAGTTTGGGGTTTTAATGATGTTTCGAGAAATATGAGGGTAAAATGTAATTTTGAGGAGATTTGTCAATTCCGGATGTTGCAGGCGTGGAAAGAGAAGTGTATAAGCCCTAGCAATCTCCTGGATTTCTTATTTTTCTAAGGGAGAAAGAGAAACATGTCAAGGCGAGAGAGCAGAGAATTAGACCCTAAACGAGAGCGCTCGAGAATCGATCGCGAATCCAGGTCTGCTTCTCCACTCTGTAACTTCAACTTGTCTGATTTTCTTCTTCTGGTGATTCCTACTCTATCTATGTTCGTCTCCCTCGTTTTCAGTAACGGGGGGGTTCTCGTGTCTTTTGTCTAGAAAATCGAAATGCAGGCGGATTGTTTGGAAATATGTGTGTTGGAGTGATTGTTTTGTATTACGCTGTAAACTAGGAAGAGCTTCGCTAAATTGCAGAAGATAGTCATTTGGTTAGAGCATAAACTCGCAATTCCAGTCTTTAACTCAAATAGTTGAATTGGTAACACTTTTTGAGAATCTTAGTGGAGCACTCTTAGTAGCTCTCTACCCAGCTCTTAAGAAATCTCTCTTACTAGAGCTTATGATCCTTATTCTACTAGTATTATTAAGGTTCCACAAATGATCATTTATTTTTGTCTTTAGCCCTAAGAGGTCTAGGAGAAATGGAAAACCTGAAGCAGAAGGAGTTGTGAGTAATAAGGACTTGGATGTAAGAGATGGTACTCAGACAGATAAGAAACCACGACAGCTCCTGAGAGATGCTGCGCCACTGGAAACTGATTCTCAGGGTTTGAGAAAAGACGATGAAAAGAAGCACTCTGGAAATCATCACACGACCAAACAAGCTCCCCATCTGTCAGATGGACCTCTTTCTAGACCGTACCATCAGGTTCGAAAAGCTCAGTTTTTCCATCGTTTTCTATTTGGTAACATTCCTTTTGTTACTGCCCTGGTAGTCTTTGTTCTGTGTTACTATTAATGAAGTAGATGTTTGGTCATGGGAGTCTCTTGAGTCGCATTGCCCATGAAAAAGCTAAAACTTTTAATATGAATGCCCTCCAATGCTCAGATATATGTAATCTTTGGCTTGCTTTTGTGTGTCTTATAACAGCATGATGATCGTCGTAATACTGGGAAAGATGACAGAAGACCAACATCTGGTAACTTTCCCCGAAACAACTCCTTTTTTCCTGTTCTTCATTTGATAAATATGTGTATGTATGTGCCTACAAAAGAGTTAGCAAGTCGTTTGAACATATTACTTGCTTTTAAATATTTGAAGAGAGAGGATACTGGAGAGGTTCAAGAGATCAGAGTAATCAAAGAGCTGGAGATGATGAGAAGTCACAGCATCGTAAAGACGAAGACAGAAGCACTTGGCGACACGACAAGTTCCCTGAGAATGATGACACCCAAGGAGCACTCTCTAGGAAACGACCGGCCTTCAGGGAGAAGAAAATTCCAGAAGCATCTGGAAATGACACAGACAGAACAAGAACTGAGGAGGCAAAAGACACAAATCTAAATTATCGCAGGCAGAACGAGAGAAACTGGAGGAGCAAAATACATTCAGAAAGACATGAGAGACTAGCAACGGGAAGAGACAGAGTGTGGAACAGAGATGATGAAAGAGGTGTAGGAAGCAGACAGAGGCATCGAACTGATAGAGACGAATTCAACAGAAATGGACGAAGTGGGTTTGATGGAAGCTGGACAAGGGATGAGAAGAAATGGGACCATGACTTGTTCGAGGAGGCTAACAAGAGTCCGGCTAGAGCAAACGAGGAAGAGCAGGTTGCAAAAGTCGAAGCTTTGTTGGCTTCTTAAAGCTGCATATGTTATGTTTCTTGGTGTGGATTTGCCTCTAATCTTTTAATATCGCAGTTGGCAAGTGTAGAAGATGATTTTCTGAGTTTATATAATGATACTATTGTCTATTTTCCAGCAAAGCCTCACCGGTTTTAACATAACCGATATTACACTCTAAACCGGATTCTTCTTGGATTAAAGTAAGACTGACGCATGCTTGACTGAAAGTCCACCAAACAAATCATCTTTTACTATTTTTTTTCTTGTTTCATCGATCAATCATGATTGAATCACCATAAACGTTTCTATATTTGTTTTTCTTTGATTTATTTCCAGAAACTATACATGTGTTACAAACTTGATCTCCTGAATCCAAAACCCCCAATCACAGAAGAAAGAACATAAAATCACAGAAACGATTTGCAAAAATCTGAGAAAAAAATATTATTATCAGGAAAGAGCTCGTTTGCCAGGACGATCAGCGATCTTCATGGTCTTATTGATGAGATCTCTGGTCTTCTTACGACGGATCTCGACCCTGACGCTGGTGCTTTTATCCATTTTGATGTAAGGTTTCTTCTTCTTCTTCCTCAGCAAACCCACCTTTGACTTTATCGTCTCCACCAAGCTCTCCAACTGTAATCCCATCATCACTTCTTCTCGATTATCTCTATAGAACCCTAATTAACTAAGACTGGAGATTTTGTAATCGCAGCTCCTCAGACATATTCCTGCGTTTGTGTTTTCATATTTACTGTTAAAACAAACGTTAGGCTACTCTGAGTTCTGCACCCTTTACCTAACGCCATGTTTGGTTTTTATGGAACATAGTGTAGGAATAGGGCTTTGAATTTTAGATATTTTCGGGATTTGCCACTAGTTGTCCTTCTTTGACTTTTTTTAACGTTTAATTAGTCAACTACTGCTGATGCGATCAGTTATCACATTGGCTTTTGTCAACAATCACATTTACATGTATACGTTTACACATACGATACAAAAATAGTATTTTTTTTTGTTTCGTCTACGTTCACATGAACTGATTCTCTAATGTTAAAAGTGGGTACCGATCAAATACCTTATATTTTTTTTAAAAAAAATTGGACTCAAATCCAATTATTATACTACTTAAATCCGGATCCGTACATGGATACCCAAATTTTGGATATTCAAAAAATAAAAATATTTAGATCCATAATTAAATTAACATGTCAAATTGTTTAAAAAAAAATTTAAAACAATAATCTTAATAAAAATCTAAAATAACTTTAAATATAATTTTTAATATTCAAACATAAAATTAAAAAATATTCTAATACAAAAATATAAAAAAAATTTAAATTTTCATATCAAAATATTATATAAAAAATCTTTAAATTTTGAAATTCAGCTCTTGTGAATCTAAAAATAATAGAATATATATATAACAAGTAACATAAAATACTAAATAATAATAAAAGTTTTAAAAATTAACAACTTATAATTTATGATAAAAGAAAAAAATACATATGGCTTATGTAAAAACAATAAAGAATCAGATCGAATATCGTACTAATACAAAAATAATATTCTGATCTTGACCCTTAATTTTAATACATGAACCAAGATACAAATATCGGAATTTTTAGAGAAAATTGGAGCAGATAATAGACTAATCGAATATAATTTGTTCATCCCTACATCTCATCTCAATTGAAAATTTGAAAATCATGCAAAAATAATCATAAGAAAATTAAGAAAAAAACGTTAGACAAAGTTTTTTCCATTTCAAGTTAATACGCCTAATGTATTGTACAATTAAACTTTGTTTTTATATCATATGTAATGATGATAAAAGACTAATTAATTAGTTTCAAGAATTTTAAATATTTTTTATATTCAATTTTTTAGTTTATTGATTGGGAAACTAATCATATAAATGCACCACAAAATCATATAATATAGGAATACGATCACTAAATTTATATTTATTTTTACTTTTTTTCAGAATCACCACGACTAAACAAAACATTAAAATGATGGATAAGTTTGAATTATTCATCTTTTAAACCTTAAAAATTAATATTTTATTAATGCATCTATTGATTTTTATTTTTACTCGATCTGAGAAGCTGCATCTGTTGGATGAAAAAGAGAAATATGTTTAATTGCTTGAAAATTTTCTCTTCATTTTATCTGCTACGAAAAGTGGTGGGGTAGGTGGAGATGTCTCATTGCTTGGACCACTTGGAACTTCTCTCTTCATTATGATATCTGCTACGGAAGTGGAGGGGTTGGTGGAGATGTAACATTGCTTGGACCGCTTGGAACTTCTCTCTTCATTTCTGCTACAAAAAGTGGTGGGGTAGGTGGAGATGTCTCATTGCTTGGACCGCTTGGAACTTCTCTCTTCATTATGATATCTGCTACGGAAAGTGGAGGGGTTGGTGGAGATGTAACATTGCTTGGACCGCTTGGAACTTCTCTCTTCATTCCTGCTACAAAAAGAGGTGGAGTAGGTGGAGATGTCTCATTGCTTGGACCGCTTGGAACTTCTCTCTTCATTATGATATCTGCTACAAAAATTGGAGGGGTTGGTGGAGATGTAACATTGCTTGGACCGTTTGGAACTTCTCTCTTCATTCCTGCTACAAAAAGTGGTGGGGTAGGTGGAGATGTCTCGTTGCTTGGACCGCTTGGAACTTCTCTCTTCATTATGATATCTTCTATGAAAAGTGGAGGGGTTGGTGGAGATGTAACATTGCTTGGACCGCTTGGAACTTCTCTCTTCATTCCTGCTACAAAAAGTGGTGGGGTAGGTGGAGATGTCTCATTGCTTGGACCGCTTGGAACTTCTCTCTTCATTATGATATCTGCTACGGAAAGTGGAGGGGTTGGTGGAGATGTAACATTGCTTGGACCGCTTGGAACTTCTCTCTTCATTTCTGCTACAAAAAGTGGTGGGGTAGGTGGAGATGTCTCATTGCTTGGACCGCTTGGAACTTCTCTCTTCATTATGATATCTGCTACGGAAAGTGGAGGGGTTGGTGGAGATGTAACATTGCTTGGACCACTTGGAACTTCTCTCTTCATTCCTGCTACAGAAAGAGGTGGGGTAGGTGGAGATGTCTCATTGCTTGGACCACTTGGAACTTCTCTCTTCATTATGATATCTGCTACGGAAAGTGGAGGGGTTGGTGGAGATGTAACATTGCTTGGACCGCTTGGAACTTCTCTCTTCATTCCTGCTACAAAAAGTGGTGGGGTAGGTGGAGATGTCTCATTGCTTGGACCGCTTGGAACTTCTCTCTTCATTATGATATCTGCTACGGAAAGTGGAGGGGTTGGTGGAGATGTAACATTGCTTGGACCACTTGGAACTTCTCTCTTCATTCCTACTACAAAAAGAGGTGGGGTAGGTGGAGATGTCTCATTGCTTGGACCACTTGGAACTTCTCTCTTCATTATGATATCTGCTACAAAAATTGGAGGGGTTGGTGGAGATGTAACATTGCTTGGACCGCTTGGAACTTCTCTCTTCATTCCTGCTACAAAAAGTGGTGGGGTAGGTGGAGATGTCTCATTGCTTGGACCCCTTGGAACTTCTCTCTTCATTATGATATCTGCTACGGAAAGTGGAGGGGTTGGTGGAGATGTAACATTACTTGGACCGCTTGGAACTTCTCTCTTCATTCCTGCTACAAAAAGTGGTGGGGTAGGTGGAGATGTCTCATTGCTTGGATCGCTTGGAACTTCTCTCTTCATTATGATATCTGCTACGGAAAGTGGAGGGGTTGGTGGAGATGTAACATTGCTTGGACCGCTTGGAACTTCTCGTTTCATTCCAATATCTGCTACGGAAAGTGGTGGAGTAGGTGGAGATGTAACATTGCTTGGACCGCTTGGAACCTCTCTCTTCATTGCAATATCCACTGCAGACAGTGGTGGAATAGATAGAGATGTAACATTGTTTGGACCGCTTAGAACTTTTCTCTTCATTCCAATATCTGCTGTGGAAAGTGGTGGAGTAGGTGGAGATGTAATATTGCTTGGACCGCTTGGAACCTCTCTTTTTATTTCATCATTAGATATTTTTCTAGATAGATCAAAGTAAATATTTTCGCGAATGGCTAAAGTTAATGTAAAAAATAAGAATTGAAACACCACAAATCCAAAGAAACCTTTCATATTTTTGATTTTTGGTTTCTCTTTGTTGTTCAGTCAATTAAGAGTAATATGTGATTATTTTAGATGCTTGAATCGAGATAATTTATAAGAGCTCTGAAAATAAGATACATATGTACTTATGGTACATATCATAACTATTTGAGCAAATATCACTTTTAAAGTTAAATATCTCAAAGAAAAAATCAAATCTAATAAATAAAATCTAACAAGGACATGTATTTTATATGTAACCTTGTTAATATTAAAACTCATTATCCAAATTGATCAAATGCATGAACAAATAAATCTGTTGTAAAAAAAACTTATATTACAGTTGACACCCAAATCTAATAAAAATAGATAAAAATATGTAAAGGAGTTAGAATTTTTTCTACTACTCATACCAAATCCAAATGTTAAATCAATAATTATATATGTATATATATACATATATGTATATATTTTATTTTAAATTAAAGCGTTAGTTGACAAAGCTATATAACATAGTAATTTGTGCTCGTATTACTATTATTACAAATTTGAATTCTGAATATTATTACAAATAAATATGTTAGATCTAATGTATAATGTAACTTTGGAGCATATAAATACATAAAGACATTTTTTTACCGGCTGATAGTTTTATTAATATCAAATTGTATACAAATTTTTTTTGAAAAACTAAATGTTCAAGTGAATTGGTATGATGGTCATTTTTACCTAAAGTTAAGAAATGTCACTTATATGAAATATGTAGAATGAGTGACCATTTAGTTTGGCTTCTCATATATTTATTTTTGGCTCCAATCTGTTCAAAAAATTTTGATTTAATTTTCTATTTCATCTTAAAAGACTAATCTTATGTATAAACAATAACTTAAATTTTTTTTCAAGAAATATAAAATAATTAAGATATATATATATATATATATATATATATATATATTTATTTATACAAATATTTGAGAAGTCAATTTCTTAGTGTAGCGCTTAAGTTAGTTATCATAAATATCAGTTACAAAAAAAAACTTTTAATAAAGTAACATGATTACGATGAATTGTTATTATTGATATTTTTTTATTTCTATTTTTTTATTTAATAATTTTTTTTTAAAATTAACTTTTTAGAAAAATATATCTTAAAATCTTTGTAATACTATTTGAAATGTGTATTTTACGTGTCATGTAAATATTTGTAATGAACTTAAATCAATTTAACAATAAAATTATTTTTAATATATTTTATAATCAATTTTACGTATTTGTTATGATTTTTATGTTGCTCATTTATTTTCAAAATATTAAGTTTTTTAATAAATAAGTTATTAAAGTTTTTTATAGTCGCCAACTATAAATTTATTTTTAATCAAAGTTATGCATCAAATGACATAGAAAATAGTTAAAGAAAGAAATTTAAAATTATTTTTTTGTGAATTTATTTTCAAATAATTTTTCAAAATTTTGGTTTTTATTCTTTCAAAATTAATATTTAAATATTACCAAATCACCTTTATATAAAATAGATTATATAATTGATTTCATGCCTTCTAAAGGTTTTCTCATCATCCTAAAAGTCACCTAATTAATCCACCATTTCCAGTCAACCAATTAAACATTTGTATTAGCTATGTCAGCCACTTTTTTTCATCTTAGTCTAATTAGGTGACTTTAACATGGCAAGATATTGAGTTTGAATTTCATACATATGATGATTTCAAAAGTTTTCACCATTGTCACACATGATTCTCACCAGCCACTTTTTTATCCATATCCATATTATCAAAAAATAGAAAATAAAATTATATTATGTTTAAAATATCATTTCATACATGCTGATTTATGTGATTGTTATTTTATTTAATATAGATTAAAGTGAAAAAAATTACAAACTAACTAAGTAAATAAATACAAAAATTATGGTTAGTTAAAAAACTAAAATGTTATTAGATAATTTTAGTTTTTTTAGTTATTAGATACAACTAAAATGGTGAATTAAAAATTAAATATATAAAACATAAAAGTATAACATAAACTAAAAAAATATTTTTAAATTATTTTCTTCAAATTACTTGAAAAAGTTTTAAAAACAAAATTTTAAAAATATAAAAGAATATATTGATAATTAAAATAAATATTTAAATATGTATTAAATATGGAAAATAACATCCGTATGTTAGGGAAAATTATCTTCTAATAAATAAAATGAATGCAATGTGACAAGATATGATTTTTTCTCATGATTTTTGGTAAATAGTAAATAATTGATGGTTGCTGAAACTCTATGAAAAAGTGATTTGTTTTTGTTTTAAACAGTAGTTCCAATTTTTTCGGATGTCTCCGAAGTGACTTTTTTTTTTTTTAACTAGTTGAGCGGTTTGAGTTATGAGTTGATTGGAAACTCTTTGGTTTGGGAAAGACTTGATAAGCTCTCTAAATAATGGTGATTTTTCAGAGAACTTGTTGATTTATGGTAAAGAAGCAGAAAGACTTGATAAGCTCTGTGTTGTAAGTTTTCTTTGTTGTGTCTTGTTGGTATATCAGGTAATAGCATAAGTATTCATATCTTCATTGTCGGAATCCAATTGAATTAATTTTCATCCATAAGCATCTCTCACATTTCATATATATATAAATATATATAATGGGTTGTTTTGGAACGTTATCATGAGATGTTCATTCTGTACGGATCCAAAGTTAATAGCCTTGCCAAATGTAAGTTGTAGTAAATACATTGCAGGGTATGTAAATGGATGGACAATATACAGCACTCGAACTTTAACCACATTCCTCTTGAACTAACTTGCTTTCAAACTCGTGTCTAAAAGTTTCTTCTCATTTTTCCTCTTAAATCAACACAGTAATCTCAGGTCAAAGTTACTACCTCGGATACACTCACACTATGCTCTTATCACAGAAGTCCAGCTTACAATCTCGGCTTCGCTTTAGCTATTTTTTCAATGATACTCGTTGATGGTGTGATTCGACCTCTAACCTTCACCCACACGACGAATCCTCACCGGAAGTTACCATCATCCAACTTGGCTCTCTGCCCACTTATTCCATTCTACCATTTCAATCCGTGCAACCTTTTAGTATTGTTACGAATCAAAACTCGTATAGTGTATTAATATCGTAACTTGATCACAGAAACCATTCCATGTATCGTTTTTTTCTCCTTTATCTTAAACAAAGAAACACAATTTGGCACAAACCATTAAAGCACAAAAGTCTCAAGAGCTTGACATGAAAAGCAACAAAACTACAATCTGACGTCAAACTCTCCAGCGCGTGTCTGAGCACGAAACCCTTTGTACAAACGAGGGGGTATAGTTTTAAGATCGAGTTTCTCGATTCTTAGACCAGACAGAGCAATGCCCATTATCTTAAACCCGAGTTTGAATGTCGGATACACATGTAGCCGTTCTAGATCCGTTTCAAGCGCTAGCGTCCCTGACAAACATGGAGTCTTGTCCTTTGGGATTCGCCCGATTGTCCATGTACATGTCTGCAAACAAAGTCTCGAATCAAAAAGGAAAGTTTCCAAATCCGGAAATTGAACTCAAAGCAAAAGCCAGATTAACATATTACCTTGTTAGAGAGAATGGCTACAGTTCCATGATTTGATGAGAGATCTGCTGAAGAAACACAATGAGGAAGCTGGAAACTCAATGTTATCGACTCAATCGTCTTTCCCGGGTCGCTTCTTATTCCCACTAACACGGTAATTCGACATGTACCAGAATCTGATGTTATTTGAGGCTTCACATATAAAGGTGTGTTCTTCAGCTTCTTCACCCTGTATTGCCCCATACAGAGAAACTAAGACATTAGAAACTAAGAAGTTATCTGGGTGTAAGAAGAAATCTTGTCAGTGAAACAACGAACCTGTAACTCATGAGCTTGAACTGTCCATCTGGAGGGACAAAGGAGAGAACTTGATGAGATTCCCAAGGTCTGAAGCGGACACACGGGTGAAACCTAATGTCTTCCAGGACGACGGATTTGCAAACGACAATGTCAAATCTGGAAAACCAGTGAGCTGGGAACTCATTTGGACTTCGCCATAAATCACGCATTTTACCAGTTCTCCATCCCTGAACCAATGTTTACAAAAGGTCCGATGAGTCTTGAAGGTTAAAAGAAGATTTTGTGAATTTTCTTCAAGTACAAACCTGTTTACGATTGCATCCATTTCTTCAACGAGGTCGACATAGACTTCGTTGCTAGAGTACTTGGGATCCGTCGGTCGCCAGGGAACACAGGAGCCAGTCCCACTCGGGAGCGTGTCACTAACGTTGGAAGCATTTCCTGTTACAACACTCAACATTTTGCTGACTAGATTCGGTGGAGCTATCATTTCCCTCAGGATGCTCGGTTCTGTTGTGAGAGGGAAGCCATTATCGATCATCTCATCCAAAAGCTACAAGTCACAAATTTGTGTAACTTTCCAGTTTAAGGCAATCCAAGAAACGGTGAGGCAATAGAAAAAACTAAACTTTGACATACACAAATAAGCTATTACTCTCACATTGTAAATCTCTCAGTTAATCCAAACCAAAAAAAAACAACTAGAAAAGAAAATAAGGACAATCCAACACAGTAAACGTCAACAAAATGATGAATTTTCCATAACAAACTGGAAGCACACGGCCACTTTCTTTCACAATCATTCATAAGTTGGAAAATGTTATAATTGTCTACTTTGAGAACAGCAATCCAAGAAAAGTGAAACTGTAGCAATATAAAAACAGTACGATATTAACATACTTAAACAAGAACAATACAAGCTACAAACCTTAAGGATTCCAAAATCGAAGGAACCCACAGCTAAAGAGGTGACTAAACACTCGGAAAAACGTTGTATTTCTCTAAAAATATCACCACAATGCGCACAAATGGTAAATCAAAGTAACAAATGTGGAAAAAGAGAAACAAGAGAGCACAAAGATCTAGACTGATGAAATGCAGAAACCATAAATGGGCACCATATTTTCTATTAAGAAAAAGAGGGAATAACGTGGCTCGCTCATAAAATGCATATTGTTTTAACAAAGATACCTCATAGACAATGATGAAATTATCCTTAACGATATCTTCGTTTAACCCACCAAGGTAATCAAATAGAACATCAGCGACTCTGCAAAGGAACTAACTTCACAGGGTTACAAACACGCCGGCGAATTGCATTCCACCATTTATGCAACACCGGAATCTATAGAAGAGAAAAGAGGCACAAAAAATTCACCTCGATCGCCATCAGTGGTGGCATTTCAACTTGACTGCAAGCTAAGAACGTGATGCCATCACGAATGATTTGAAAAAGATAATCCGTTGGTGAAGCAATCACTGGAAGTGACTATCCAACAACAAAGCATAAAACACATACTAAGAGACACAGTAAAATCAAGTTGGATCAAGAGAAAAAGATTGAAACTTGGAACAAAGTAAGGCCATGGAAATGAGAATGATGAAAGATTGAAACTTGACTAATCAAAACACAATTTTAGGAAAGAAGCCAACAAAAAGCCATGAAAATACCTTAAAGGAATCGCCTTGGGAGATAGATTGATCCCAGAACCAAGCGCATATGGATCGATCTACGCAGTGACCAGTAAGCTGCTTCTCCAGCATTACCTCTCTGCGAACACAACACAAAACCGAGCAGCGTCAAGATGAATGAAGTCGTAATTTTTCAGATTGATCAACGTCGATATGAATTTCAGAAAATTTATGCAATTAATCTGGATTTGAAGATCACTCACCCTGAATCTGAGAGGAGATATATACACTGCAGCATCTTTGATCCCGATGCGCGAATCTGCGAAAATGCTCGGTTATCTTTTCTTCTTCCTCCTCGATTTTGGCTGAAATTGTGATTTAGCGATGGAGTTAGACTACTCAGTCGCCTTCATTTTTTTTTTTTTTTTTTGCAATTTCATTATATATAATGAATCAAATTTGGTGGACTGTACTTCCGATTATAACTTACATAGAAAAATATATATCTCGTGCTCGCATCCCTTTAGATACAAAATTAACACAAGCATTTAAATTGCACGAAATTAAAATAAAACAAAACAAAATTATCAAGGAAAAGTACAAGGACTAAATAAATAACGTCTCGCAATTTTATTTAATCGAAAAACGAAAAAAATAAAGAGGCTTGATTATGAGGGCAACGATGGAATAAAATTACTTCTCGAGTTTGATATATGCTACAGATCAAACATTGAAAGATCGAAATCCAAATGTTCATGCGTATAGATCTCAGGCACCAAAAGAATGAACATAAAACATGATAAATTTGATTGGTAAGAAAAAAATAGTTTCATCAATATTTAAATATTTACAAAAAGATTATGCAGCTTAAAATGATGAAATATGTTATTAAAACAAAACTAAAATGATACAAATATTAATTAATTTATTTGGAACACGTTTTTAATATAAAAAATCTGCATCAAATATATTATAAAATGTAAGAATAAATATTTATGTCATTTACATCATTCAGAGTTGAAGAAATACTATAAGTTTTTAGTAAAATAATTAATAATAAAATTCTGTAAAATTTATAAAAAAATTAAAAATTAAAAAAAAATTATAGATAAGTAATAGAAAAAATAAATTTTAAAATATTAAAAAATATATATATCGAGATAATTTAAAATAATTTTAAATATTCATCAAAAAATTCTTACAAGACTAGTTTATATTTTATACTAAATTATGAAAATAGTCTCTATTTTTTTTTAAAAAAATAACAAAAGAAGCTAAATTTAATCTTAAATTGTAATTTTTAAAATATAATTTTTTGTCAATTTATTCTAATGATTTTAATTTCACTTTTTAACTAATATTATGCTGTTGACAAAAAAAAAACTAATATTATACCACATTATTCCACCTTTAAAATACAATTTGATATTTCAAATCTATATATTCAATAGAGTAATGCGCTCTCATTGACATCACATATTCGTATGTCGATAAAATAGAAAGATGTAATAGTAAAACATTTTCATCATACTTAAGTAAACTATATGAAAGACCCAAACCATGTGGATTCCTTAGCCATCAAGTATTAATTTCAGTTTTTTTTTAATAGTCATATGACCAAAATTTTCTTACGTTTTTAATCTTTTCAAATAAACGTTTCAATTTATTCTACATTTGTAGTTAAATGAAAAGTAGTAAGCCAAAACCCATTCATCTTCCCATCGGGTTTTTGCAAGTACCCCGAAGCGAGAATTGGACCAACCGGACCTAGATGACGCCCACTATAACATACTTGTAGTTTTAATTTTCAACACAGAATATAAATCCAGCAAAAATGGTAACAAAACAAATGTTTTTAAAATGTATAATTCCTACCCATACCATTTCTCATTACGTAAAGCTGGAACACGACATGATATTTGTTTGCAACAAAACAGTTTACAGTAAGAATGGTTTCTTTAAAAGAAACTCAATTCAAGCAAATTGGAAGCCTAAACATCTCCAAACATGGGAGCGAGATATTTAACTTGGTGTTAAAGATTTTTCAATACCTACCACATTCTCCATCTTCAAGCTCTTCTTCCTTTGTTTGCTCACTCTCTTCCTCTTTTCTGCGCCGCTTTTCCCTGCCTTCATCCTCTACTCCCAGCACCAAACCTCGCTGCAATTGCAGAACACTCAGAGCTTAAGAAGCTTGAAATTAATTATATGTAGCTAAACAATCTTTATGTCAAATGGTTTTGGACCTAGCTCGAAACTGATTTTCAGTAGAAGCTATTCTGCAGCCAGCTACAGCCAATTACTGATTTCAATTACTAAGGTTAATTGTCACGTAGAAAGATATCAAATAATACTATACCACAGTTTAACTCTTATGGTTTTCTAGACTGTCAAAAACCTAGAAAAATATTACTCTATACTACGGTTATTTT
Source organism: Streptanthus diversifolius (assembly GCA_039880935.1). Taxonomy (NCBI): domain Eukaryota; kingdom Viridiplantae; phylum Streptophyta; class Magnoliopsida; order Brassicales; family Brassicaceae; genus Streptanthus; species Streptanthus diversifolius. Next base: position 14,866,705 of record JAXGFM010000013.1, on the reverse strand, counting down.
TCTATTTGTACCCATCTCTCCGTTGAGAATATGGTGACAAAGTGAAGAAGTGTGTACCTGTTGTCTTGATTTCTTATGGCCACCACCAGTTTTATGAGATTCTTTAAAATGGTCCGTCTCATTTTCCTTCACACTAGTATGTCTTTCTCGATGTCTACTGTGGCTGTCTCTTCCTGATCTTCTGCGTTCTTTTCCATGGGGTTCATTCATATCATGGTTGTAATTGTCAGCTGGACCTTTCTTATGATGATCTTCACCGTCTCTTTCTCGCACTCTGTCCTTCTCTCTTCCGTATTTATCCTTCCCCTTGTCATGTTCCTCTCTCACATTTTCGGGTACCTGTAGTAATAAAATAGTCTGTGAGCTTGCGGACATGCCATCCGCACGTAATAGTTGAATCATTTATAACCAAAAGTTGAGGTATGTTAGCATCTATTTATGATAGTTATGACAGACAGAGACTAACCATCCTATTAACTTCCTCTTACAGACTGAAATTACTCCAATGGATTGACATACTAAACAAAGAATTAAGAAAAGTTCCACCAAAACTGGTAAATGCTTGACTCAAGCAAACTTTTTCATAGACACAAATCCACCATTACCTTCTTGTTCAGTTTTATCATTTTTGCTTGCTCTTTGAGCTGTGACACGTAATACTCGAATGTCTGCTCCCGGAAACTCTCGTCTCCTATAGTACTACATACACAGAGGAAATAAGTAATTGATGTTTAGATTCAAACTATTTGTTCAACTTTTATCATTAAATATAATAACCGTACTAAAAAGGGACCACTTCTCCTGTGATTTAAGGAGACGGGTATGAAATACTTTATTGTAGGGGAGCAACTTAGGTCAAAAATCTTGAGAGAAAATTAAAATGGATTGACCGAGGAAGAAGGTTAAAAGAACGCGAGAGCATCCACTGCATGCAGTTAAAAACCCCAAGGGATTGAAATCCAAACATTAAGCAATATACAAATATTTGGCAACAATATAACAGTGTGAACCATATATCAGATCAAAATTATGCGTTGACGCCATTTTGGCAAAACCTACTCCCAGAAGGCACAAGCCCTTAATAAAAGAGGCATCTGAATCATAAAATAACCTTTAAGGAAAGACAAACGGGGTTGATGTAAATCGTCATAAGAAACCACTCTAGAAAGCAAATTTTATTTGTACAGCAACACAATTTGGCGATAAGAGTTAAGAGAAGCAAATAACAACAGAAGTTGGAACCAAGAAGGCCTAAATATAGCAGAAAATAGCGGATCCAGTCGAGCTCGATCGTGAAGGGTTAAGAGTAAATGAAAAACGTACCGGAAGTTTTCACTACCTTCAACAAGATGCTTTGATTCCTCCCAGGATGAAGAGGCACTTATACCCTGCACCAAAACTAATAATCAGACATAAAACAGACCCATCACATAACATTATATAGGATCAGACCAAATAGATACAACACCTTCAAGGAGCGAAGCATATAAACCAATTTTTCAGTATGCCGTGTCTGTTTTCTGGCTTCCTTCTCTTCCTTCTCCTTTGCCCTTTCCACCAAATCATCAAAGACTAACTGAGAAGCATGACCAGAAAAAAAAAATAGTTTGATGTCATATCCAATAAGACATTGAAGGTTGAATAAAAGAATATGGTGGCAGTAAAGTGAGTTCAATTGTACTATTCTATGTATCGAGACGCAAGAAGACATTATTATATCGTCAGACATCATCTGGAACTACCATGAAAAATAAAAGTCAAGGAAAATATCTACAGACCTTTAATTTAACGCCAGAAATAGGTGGGAAACCGATACCCTCAGAAACTGAGACCTTGAACTCATCAAATGTTGATCCAGAGGATAACATTACCTGGAAGGAAAACGAGATCAAAACACCTATAAAATCCATAAAATACTTACAGAAAGTAAACGCATACCTTTCTCAGCTTCAATACGTCCTTTATCTGAGATTTGAGCTCGTGGTACTGTGAAGACAAAAACACGTAATATGTAACAGATGGTTGATTCAGAATGTGAGGGCCAGGAAAAAAAACCAAAAACAAACAAGAAATGGAGACCGTGGACGCCACTACTCATAAGCCAATCAAAATAATGCTACAATAACTACCCAATGATAAAAAATACTGTCTTTTAAAAAGGAAAAAAATAGAAATCGCATAGCAGAAGCTGTTTTGCTCATCATGTAAAGATTACAGTCGCTTTCATGAAATCTTGGAATATAACACGACCAATGAGAATAATCTAATACCTTTCTTTTCAACTCCTCAACAGCATCTTCAAATAAGTCTTTTGGAGTAGCTCCGGAGGAGTTCGATGCAATTGCTGAATATACTGGTAAATCTTTGACCTGAGATGCAGAATCCATTCTGTATCAAAACCATTAGTTCAATACTTGAAATGGAATAATTATTCTGAGTCACATAATATTTAATAGTAACCTTCATTAAATAATCACGCCAACTAGTTTTGGCAGTAATCTCTCCTGCTGTAATATGTTCATCTATCAGCCCACGGAACTCATCACGATGCTTTCTCTCTTCCTTTTTTAGTTCCTCCTGTTTCATGAATGACAGATATAATGAGGTAAATGTCCAATAAAACAAACAAATAGATGTTAAATACGAAAGCTGTCTAGTACCCAAGTACCTTTTGTAACTTATTTCTCTCCTCTTCTTCTCTCTCTAGATCGCGCAGATACTCCTGTACAACACTTTAAATTAGTCGAGTGTGGAATTGGAAGATAGTTCCTGATCAATGAATTAACCTGAAAGATTTCTAGCTGATCAATTTTCTCAAGACGTGAACATCTTTCATCCACTTCTAAGCGGTCCTGAACTTTGCGCCATTGGCTATTAGGCTGAAGAAAGAAAATATTGAGTCAGAATGAATCTACCAGAAGATAGCGATGGTTAATAAGAATTAAAGAGGGACAATCACCTTGATGAAATTACAAGATTCCAAAAATCTCCTGTATTCAATTATTTGCCGCTTGCGATCTTCAAGGGCTTTCATCCGCTCCTATAGAATCAACCACATTTAGAACAACAAAACTCAAATCAAAGATCATGTCCAAACTTTTGAACACATTTTAACAATTTGATATTTGGTCCTAGCAAAGCTAAAGACGCACATAGAGAGAAGGTACACACTTGTATATACTAAAAAATGTAAATGTTTGAAGTTTAAAATGAATGATCAAGTTTTGATTAGAATCAAGAAGTCTCAAATGACCACTCGATGAAAAATTTCCAGAGGAAAACAAAAAATACATGCATATTTACAGAGAAGAGATACGAGAAACAAAAAAGGAAGTTACTTTTCAAACAACACAAGAGTCATTAATGTATACACCACATAATACCTCCTCCTTTAGGTCACTGATATGATCTTCAAAAATATTACGACGGTCTTTTTCTCGTTCAACAACTTTGAAACGTTCATCGTCTTCCAACATAGTCACAGCCTTGCTGGATTTAAAAGGAACATTACATCACAAAATAGATCGCACTACAGGAATTCTCGTAGAGGGGGTTAAAAGAGTAGGAATCATAATTATACTGGAGAACAAACCTCCACCGAATAGAAGGAGTAAGCTCCACGCATTCCTGGTAAGAAAACCAATGTCCAAAAAAACGATCAGCAGTATGAAGTAGCCTGAGATTGCCTAAAGAAGGAAAGGCAAAAATATCATGCAGCAAAAATTCTGCAACTTACCTCTAACATCCTTTTAAAATCTTCATATCGTTTTCTCTGTCTAGCTATCCTTTCCTCCCCTGCTGCTCTTTTCATTTGAGATAGGAACTGAATCACAACAAAAATTTCCAAAAAGGCAGTTAACATTTATGACCAGATGTACCTCTTAAGCATCACTGTACTACATCTAAACATCCGGAATTTATTTATTTACTTCTGATGAATTATCTTGCTATTTTGGGGTCTGTGATAAAAAGAATTAACCTCAGTAAAGGCTTGCTTCCGCTCTCCAAGAGTCCTCAGAGCCCCGTATCTTCTGTCATTAATTATTTCTCTCATGGCCTGTGGCAGAACCATCCGAACTTCAGAGACATGCTCAAAGAACAGCTAATAGCGAAATTGTATTAAGTACCTGTTCCCATGTCCAGTCAGATCCAACATTGGCGGATTTCAAAAGTGATTTGAAGACATCCAAAGCTTCCTGTATAATAAAGTAAAATTAACATATACAGACAGGTAAGACCAGGAATTAGGAATATGATCATGGACATCAAACCAATCATACCGATTTGTTGTTATAAGAATAATTCTCTTGATGAATTTGTTTATCTTCCGGTTGACTGTCAACCCTTTCACTGTCCACATGGCTTTCTTTTGGTCCATGTCCACTACCTTGCTAGAGAGCAGATGAACAATTGTGATAACGGACATAGAAGAAATGCATGCTAACAAGTAACAAGAAACGTTCATGGCTTATCTTCAAGTACATATGTGTTTTTGGCTAACATGTCATCGGCATCTCCAGTGTTCTCGGTTGATACTGTATCCTTTTCAACCCTGCAAAAGCAGTTAATAGAAACTTATTTAGCACATGATTCTCACAAATAAAGCTGAAATGGAATTAAAGAGAAAGGGAGATAAAATTGCTACAACTGTTAGTACAATGTAGCTGCAGAAGATATCATCACAGTGGCGGAAGGATCAGCAGTTTCTACAGTCTCACACAATTGTGATGTTTTATCTGCAGTTTTCTGAACTGGATTAACATTTTCGACCGGAGAAGGGCTTCCAGGAACTGAAGCTTCCTGCTTCCAATCAGAAGTAAGAGCTCGTTTCTCACTGGTATCAGAGGTTGAAAGTGAAGATGTTGTTTGGCTTGGTAAACCAGTGTCAGCTGCAGTCGATGCTGTATCAGAACGAGACGGCACCTTAGGAGCATCGATAATGCCTTCTACATGAAGCCCTTGAACAGATGCTTTTTCTGCTTGTTCACGAGCAATCTGGCGAGAAGATTCAAAAATTCACACATTGGGAACAGAGAAATTAGAACGCAGAAACTCAGAAGAGGAGAAAATAATTTGTCTTAAGAGAAACCTTCATCTCCTCAGGCATTGTCCATGTTGATTGCTTGGTAACCTTATTGTAGTAATACCTGCAACCATATTAAATTAGAAAGAGATTCAACATAGCTCCAGAACGAGCTGTTTCGTTTTCATCAGTTGTATGCTAATGAAAGAAGCCCTTTACTTGCACACTTACTTTCTTCCATCAGGACTTAAATGTTCTTTCCAGTCAGTTCTTGCATCTGCACTCTGTAACAGCGTATACACACTGTATACATTAACTATATACCCATACATTTTTGGTAACATAAAAGCCATGAACAAAGGGAGAAAGAGTAACGGTCCAGTTCACTGGAGCATAACATAAAAGCCATGAAGAATAATCACAATTGTTCTCGCTGAAATATGTTAAACGTCATAAGAAAGGTATCCATCCATTTGCCTTCATCTTGCTTAAGAGAAATTCTCCATGAGCCATGAACTATATCACTAGTCACTTTCATCAGCAGAAAATGAGCAAATGTAAGAACTCCACAGCATTTCAACGTTTCACTCTTGTGTAACCCTAGCACCTATACACAGACTTACCACCATTCGAAATTCCAGATATAAGCTCATCTTAACTAAAGAAGACAACATGTCCACCTCCAACCAAGATGAAATGCCTACTAGTAAGCAGTATATGGAATGAGATGGCACAAGGCAGCTTTGAAAATCTGAATGAGGAAGCTTCAGTTCAGTTCTTCAAGCTATGGGAAGCTTACACGACTTCGGGTGATTTTAAAAGACCACAATTAAACACATAAACAGATGAGATCCAAAATAACTCACCTCAAAAAGAGACATCAACTCAACAGGCTTCTCCCAAGTGGACTGCTTCGACCTCTTGTTGAAAAAATATCTAATAACAAGCAAAAACTCAACGTCATACACACCATATACTTGTTACACCTGGAACATGGAACTAAAATAAATTCATTCTACAAGTTGAATGATGAGCACAAAATGTGGCATAATTAAGGAAATACACAATGGTTGCAAAAGGTGCAGCACAATGAATCATCAAGGAACGGAGACAAATATAAGACAAACAATTCCATAAATTTTATTAATAAAGAAATTATCATCGCATTAGTAAAACTGTAGAAGCAATTGCAAAAAAAAATATTTGTTTTTGGCATATTCAAGAATTAGCTTTTGCACAAGCTTATTGGGTGCTTCCCACTTGCCAGCAGCTTCTCCTTTAAAAATGTCAATATTTTAGGGAAGCACCATAAATGAAAACGCAAGTAAAACAATCAAAAGAGAATGAAATGAGAAACAAAAGTCACAAGACTTATAATTCTTACCTCCTTCCATCTGCCGAGGTATGCTCAACCCAATCTGTTACAGCTTCTTGAATAGGTATAGGTTGAGAAAAAGCTACCTTCAAGGCGCAAAGGTAAATCTAGATTAATGTTGTAACCAGAAACAGTCCAGAACGTAGTTACTATACAAGACATGGTAACAACCTTTGGCTGTTCAAATGTCGGATTCATGATAGAAGATGGTGCAGTAGTCTGGCTAATAGATGCTCTTTGTTGTGCTTGACCATGACTGCTTGCTCCAATGACTTGGATTGGTGCCCTCAAATGTTCGTAAGATGTGGCATTCTGTTTGTATACAAATTTCGGCACTCAAGATCTAGTTTCTGTAAATATAAATACAAAAATCTCTTCCTTCCTTACCGGATAAGAAACGAGTGCCCTAGGGCCACCATTCATACTAACATCTGGATATTGTACGTAAGCCTGCGGCAAGGAGGTACCAAAAGGAATTGACACATTTGGCTGTGAAATTAGAGTCGGGGGTCCTAGCGGCACATGTTGCACCTGATTTGATTGGCTAGGTCGTTCAAGCGAATGGTGCATTGATTGTAGTAATTGAGGTGCATAAGATTGAGGTGGAAATCCAATGTTCATCGTTGTGGCACCTCTGCCAACACATGGAAAATTCAGAGAAGACAAGCGAGCAACTTGCTCAGACTGCGAAGCTTGAATGGTAGGACGAACCTGGCATGAAAAAAGAATCCAACAAAGGCAAAAGTATCAGTTAATGGTTGAGCTAATAAATAGTCTTCACATACATAAAATACATAAAACATTACCTGAAAGTTCATGGATGGAGCAAAGCCTCGGGGTAAATCTATGGAGCTAACATTTGAATGCTGGAATGGCTTTCAAGACCAAATATTATAATTAGATATAAACTCAGAAAAATAATATCAAGAATACAAACAAATCTAAATCCACTCGCATCTAGCTATCAAACAACAAGATCCAAATGAGGTAAAGCTCTGCTCCTTGGAGGGCAGAGGAAAAAGAATGGGAAAAGAGTATAAAACAGAAAATAGAAAAAGAGTACAGATTCTCAGTAGTTTAATCCTACGCCTACCTGAATGCCAGGATACTGGGGGTTATTAGCCATCTTCCAGAAGTACTACCCTCAGTACGACCAAAAAGAACAGAAACTGACTGTATTTGCTCTCTGTAAGCTAAGTTGAAAAATGGAAAAGAAAGCTACACACACCTGTATCACAACCACACAAAAATAGGAAAGTTGACATGAATACTCTGCAGTAATATGCAGTTTGCAAGCAACAGTAGTACCCCTCTAAAGTTTCTGATAGGCTATCCAACATGGCATACAACAATGTCTATATTCAAGACGGCACACCCAAGGCGAGGTATAAGCATAACATTCAAGCAGGTCTCTGCAAACATATCTAAGATGGTGAAATCGGTGACCATCCTCTGTTCAGAAATTCATGCTTTATTAGCCTTAATAGATGACTACATATATTCAAAGTGATTTGAAGCAAGGACACAATTTTTATTAGATAATCGTCTAATCATAAAATCGACTTTAAAATTAGCAAGGAAACGGTTTGGACTGGATCGGTACAGGTATTATTGACAATCCGACCATGTTCCTGATAGTGAGGTGTAACTTAATCGACGATAACACGAGTATAAATGACCAACTAATCAACCAGGACCTTGAAGTTTTCAACTTTAGGTTTCACTCTTGCAAATTACAACTATTTTATACGGAACCCAGAGGAAAACAGTTACAAGAAACGATCACCAAACCCTAACCAGATCAATAGAGATTAAGAAAATATCCGAAACCTAAAAACACTTCTCAGTTGCTTTTCTAATGAATAGCAGAATTCAAACTCGCTTCCTTAGGAAAAAAGTAAATTCCCAGCAAAGAGAAGAACGAAATTGCAGAAAATTACCAATCGCCGGCGAGGAAGAAGTTGACTGAATCAAGTTCAGAGCCAACGCGACGGCACTGCACTTCACCCGAATATATTATTAAAAGTAAAAAAAAATAATAATAATAATTTGGTGCCTAGCCGGGCCTGACGAGCCACGAGTTTTGGCCCAAATGCTAGCCACGTGTAATTATTAGGGGGTATTTCAGTTTAGTTTTTGTATCGGTTTAGTGTATTTGAGCTTGGTTTACTAGTTTAGAGATGCATTCTTTGAAATCAACCAGAAGTCATGAATCTTTTGTAATTTTCTAATCAGATTCCTTGCAGGGTTATGAACGAACTTCGTTACAGTTATGTGTCGTTATAGTTTAGTTTAATTTGGTCTGATAATCAACCCGTACAGAACCAAACTCTGAATTGACTTAATCTGGTTCAATTTTCGTAATTTGGTTTAGTTAACTCGGTAGTCGGGAATCTTGTTTTTGCTTTTTTCAAAGTTTTGAACTGTTATAACGGTGTTCAAACGCGATATCAAAAAATAGCATAGGCGGTGCATGGAAGCATGTTCCTCGTGCGGTCTTTGTTGATCTGGAGCCCACTGTGATCGATGAGGTCAGAACCGGTACTTACCGTCAGCTTTTCCACCCTGAGCAACTCATCAGCGGCAAAGAGGATGCGGCTAACAACTTCGCCCGTGGGCATTACACTTCTCCTGATCATTGATATCCACTTGTGATTACGTTTTCTTTCTTTCCGATTTTAAAGGTTATTGATTGTGAACTGGTTCTTAAATTTTTGTCTCAGTTGGGAAGGAGATTGTTGATGTTTCTGTCACTTCATGCTTTCCTCCTACACTCCTGTCATCTCTGCAGAGAAAGCCTTTTACGAGCAACTCTCTGTTAAAATTGTAGAATCTTATAAAACCGGATTTTAGAAATATTAATCTGTATCATATTTTATTTTTTTAAATTGAAATAAATTATTAAACTCACATATTTATAAATATATATATATATAAATATTATAGACATATCTATGTACACACATTAATATAGTCATTTATATGGACATAACTTATTTCAACAAATAATAATATCATTTACATAATTCAACAATATTAAATTATATACTTAAATATAACATTTTTTATCATGAATAATAAATTCAATATTGACCATGCAATTACTCAAATTATCAATTCTATGAACTATGATTGACAATCATAATTATTAGTAAAAGCATAAAAACTAATAATATTTAAATTATTATATGACCAAAAATTATATTTCCAAATTTCACATATATATTAATCTCATGAACATAATTCTTAGATTCAATATTAACAATGCATAATTTCATGACCATCATTTTAATATTGACAACTTAAATAAAGAATAAGATGAACATGAATTAAAACAACAATATGTGTAAAAATAAAATTTAAACAATAAACAGATTTTATAAAATCATAAAATCCATTTGGAGGCGGGATGATCCATTTCCTTAACTCAATAAAATGCCCGCAATGAGACATGACCATCATTTTAATATTGACAACTTAAATAAAGAATAATATGAACATGAATTAAAACAACAATATGTGTAAAAATAAAATTTAAACAATAAACAGATTTTATAAAATCATAAAATCCATATGGAGGCGGGATGATCCATTTCCTTAACTCAATAAAATGCCCGCAATGAGACAGTTTTATGCATTATTTGAATCTCAGGATACAACCAAATATATAAGACTAACATGTTTCATTCATGTTAGAATCTACAAGTTAATATTCTACCATATACTAAAGAACACAAAATATACTTTTGAAAGAGAAAAGTAGAATAGGGAGAAAGTTAGAACATGTTTAACTTGTGAATCTTTTAGCTACCAACACCAAAAACCAATAAGATATTTCAAGAGAGCTTTAACACTTAGAAACTTCTCAAAGAATATATAAATTAAATCTAATGGTGTTTTCTTTTGCAAAATGAAGAATGTAATGAATTTTTCCTTCTAGGTAGCTTGGTATTTATAGGAGAGAAATGAAACTTGGTGGTCAAAAGTCATAATGATCATATTTAATTTGATTTTTAATTACAAAATATTTGTAAGTTATGAAAATCTTTGAATTTAATTTGATCCATAATGGACAAATTTAATTTGATTTTAACTCCAAAATATATGTAAGTTATGAAAAATCTTTGAATTTAATTTAATCCCCTTTATATCATTTATTTTTTAGTGACTTTGTTCTATAATATATATATTATTGGTAAAAGTTCATTTTAAGCAAATTTTTATTCACAATTTAACTATATATTATAAGTCCAAAATTGCTTATTAATATATTGTTCCAACAGAGATTACCAACAGCGCTTTTGAGCCTGCTTCCATGATGGCCAAATGTGACCCTCGCCATGGCAAGTACATGGCTTGTTGCCTGATGTACCGTGGTGATGTCGTCCCTAAAGATGTGAATGCTGTTGTTGGCACCATCAAGACCAAATGCACGATCCAGTTTGTTGACTGGTGTCCAACTGGATTCAAGTGTGGTATCAACTACCACCCACCAACTGTTGTTCCTGGTGGTGATCTGGCTAAGGTGCAAAGAGCTGTGTGCATGATCTCTAACTCAACTAGTGTTGCTGAGGTATTCTCTCGCAGTGACCACAAGTTTGACCTGATGTATGCTAAGCGTGCGTTTGTTCACTGGTACGTCGGTGAGGGTATGGAGGAAGGAGAGTTCTCTGAAGCTTACAAAGGAGAGTTCTCGTGCACGAGTCAAGTGGTTATTGATGAAACTCCTGTCGTTGAAAAGAGTGTTTTCATACCATTGTGTACTATAATAGACAAGTTCAAAAGCCAATTTACCATATTGAAGAAGAGGATAGTCAAACTCCATACATATAAGATGGTGTCGGATATGGTGGATTTATGTTATGCCACTAGACTAAAAACACTTTTCTAATTTGTTTTACCTAAAAGGCTAAAACTAACAAAATAGTGGTAACATGTTTGATACTAAATTACTAGGTTAAACAATAAAAATTAAAGTAAAAACAAGATGGCAAATATAAAAGAAAAGTAAAAAACAACTCACATTTTCTTTGAATTTATTTCTCCAATTTTAATTGAAAATCTTATCATTATACTTCACACCAAATATCTTTATATCATTAAATCCAATTTTTTTTTTCTTTGAACAACCGAAAAAAATTAAAATTGAAAAGATTGGAAAAAACAAGTACATATAGTTTACATATGTTTTTCATAACTGCGTTTTTTTGTAGAAGCTGGATATTTTTAATCAATGGTAGCTTCCATAAAAGCTGATCAAGCATGTGTTTGGAACTTTCTTATTTTCAGTAATTTTGAAGATCATTATCTAAGGAAAATGCTCAATAGCTCTGCTGCTTTGAGACTGAGGAGTTAACGAGAGCGTCTTCTAACGTATGCATGGAGAATATTTTACAATTTTTTGTTTTTGATAAATCAGTATTTATTGGACTAATATTGTTTTTCTCTTGAAACGATAAATTTTGAGAATCGATTTTATTTGCAATCATGGTTGTTTATGGAATATTTTTATATTTTAAGGGCATATCTCTTATAAAACAAGAAAATATGTGAAAACCTAAAAATAGATGGGTGATTTTTTATGGTTTCTTAATGCTCAAATCAATAATGATCAAAAAAGACCACAAAATAAAGCATTGGATACCAACACAAATCAGAGACACAAGAAATGATGGTGCGATATTGGATGGTGTGAAGAAAAGAAAGATCCATATAGTACCAATTTTGTAGGATATCTCTTTGAAGTAAAAGAAAGATAATAGTAAGATTTTGATAATGAACTGGCTTGAAATTGGCCAGAAAAGTGGATCAAAATTTTGGAAGATGAACAGAGATAACTGCATGAATAGCTAATACTTAGGTTAAGTAAAGTGTAAGAGTGAGGAAAAAACAGATCCTTTTTTATGAAGAAAGAGTCCTATTTATATATTATACCCTCGTTTAAATTTGATGTCGGGTCATGAAATTGTTATCTATTCGGGCAGGGGTCATATGGGTCGATCCAGTACAAAACATTTGAGTTCTTTTCACCTAGCATATTTGGTTTGTTGTGCCAATCACCTGACAAGTCCTTCTTTGTGCTCAGATTAATGCAGGTTCATCCTGACAACGAATTTTGCGCTGTGTGAACTTGGCAGAAGTTCCTCATACCTTTTTCTTCGCCATGCTAAGTCTCTTTTCACCTATCACATATAAAGATTATTTATGTTTGACTAGTCAATTCTTTAGCACAAAAAAGTTTAAACAAGCACCTTAGTTGATTATTCAAATAATTGAAAGGAACCCCATTATTTCATAGTCATTGTCTGTCTCAAAGCAATCTGGTCTATGTTACTAATGGCATCAGCATCTCTGATATAAAAAGAGTATCATAACATTATGAAACAGTTATGAAACGTCTCTAAAATATGTATCTAAAAAGACGTCTCATTCAAAAAAAAAAAAAAAAAAAATTTTATTTCATTTTTTTTTTACATTTTTGATGAGTTGATACTTTCAAAAGTATCAAAGATGCAGATAGTCTAAGATCCAAGTGTCAAAGTATGGACTTACGAATTTTCATCTTGATTTATTTGTATGACCATTCACCCCCTAATAGCTATCCATTCCATCAAAAAAACGGATTGGGGTGAGTTAGGTTCACTGGTTAAGCTACTAGATCATTTGACCATTCAGTTCATAACAGGTCTTGAGTCTAATAGTGTGGCCACACCGTCATGCATTTAAGTCATTTACTCATCAGGTTATTTGGACCATTGTAATGCATGTCCAAATATCTATAAAGCTGGTCTCTAAGACCATATTGAAAAATAGTGCTATGAAATTCATCCAAAAGTAGTACGTGTAGCACTAAAAAATTTGTTTAAAGTAAAAGATAATATTTATCTCCAACAGTGATCATTTTAATACAGCTGTAATTTTAATAAAAAGTAATCATATAAAATCATTTTCCAAATTATTAGCAGTGCAATGCATGCATTCCACAGATTTGGATGCAGTGTAACAGATGAAATAACAATATTACATTAAAATATCATAAATTCCATACCTAATTTTGATATAATATAAAGATTTAATTTGTTTCTAAAATGGTAAAAAATAAAATTTAATATAAAATATAATAAACTAAAAATTATTTTTTTTAGAACCACTTAAAATGCTAACGGTTGGTATTTTATATTCACCTATAAGTACGAGATAATCTTCTATCTGCTAACACCAAATCATATTTTATTTTTTGGAAGATCTGTAAAAATGGTGAGACAAAGTAAAGGTCGCCAAAAAATAGAAATGGTGAAAATGAAAAATGAAAATAATCTTCAGGTTACTTTTTCGAAAAGAAGATCCGGTCTTTTCAAAAAAGCTAGTGAACTTTGTACGCTTTGTGGTGCTGAAATCGTTGTTATTGTATTTTCACCTGGACGCAAAGTTTTTTCTTTTGGTCATCCAAATGTTGATCTTGTAATTGATCGCTTTTTAAACATTAGTCCACCACATCCTCACCAAAACAACAATCTACAACATAATGAAGCCCGTCGAAATGCAGTTGTACGAGATCTCAACAATCATCTCACTCAGGTAAATTTTACATTATCACTTATGATTTTAGTTAAAAATGCTTTTATATTATAAACTATAGATTAAAAATCAATTCATTTACTGGATTATAGTCCAAATTTCTTTTTTTAAAGTATTATATAAGATACATAATAGTCGTTTAGTTAACTAATAATCTTATCAACAACAACAAAATAGTTCTTTTGTCTCTGTTTTTTTAAAAAGTGTTTATGGCCTCTCCTTTGTATGATTTGTTGCGTTTGTCTGTTTGGATTTCAGAACTGCTCGAACTAGTCGTATTTGGTAGATTCATGATATGTTTGAAAAGTGTAAATATGGTCAAACGCATCCAAACAATGTAAAATTTAAATGATAATATATATATATATGTATATATATATATATATATTATGCAAAACCGTGCTTTATATGTAATTAAAAGGGCATATGCCCCAATCCCCAAAGTTTTTAGGGCCCCTAAATTTTTTAATATTTGGTTTAATATAATTATATTGATGAGATGTATCATATATATCGTTTTTATTTAGTTTCAGTTAATGTATGTTATTTATTCATTCTTTTTAAATTGATAAATAACTATTTTAAAAATCTATTTGTTAACTTAACATTTAGGCTAATTTAGGTATAGAATATTTTTTATGATAGTGCAACTTTTGGCATATTGTCTATTTTAATAATTAATTTTATTTAAGGATTTACATCCAGAAATGTATAAATGAAAATAGAATGGTCTAGTTATTTAAATTTTTTAATTATTAAAGTTTAGTGAACAAGTTTATTGAAAAATTATAAAGTATATATTTAAGATAAATTTAAGTTGCCATTTCATTTGGAATATTTTTTAATTCAAAATTTATATATATTTTATATAATTTAAAAAAATTATGTTAAAAAACACATATTTTTTAATTCGCCCTAGACCCATATACAGCTAGGCACAACACTGATATATGTATATTGATTTTATTATAATATTCTTAGTATATGATTATATATTTTAGTGGGAAATGTAATTTTGAAATGTTGTTATGTGGATTTGATAAATAAATAAAAAAAATTACAAAAAAACAGGTAACCGCGCAATTGGAAGCAGAGAAAAAGAGAAATGAAGAGTTAAAGCAAAAGAGAAAAGATGATAAAATGCCAGAAAATTGGTGGGAAGAACCTATAGAAGAATTCAACTTAAGTCAACTCACTGAATTCAAATGTGGATTGGAAAATTTGAGAAAGAAAATGACAACTGTAGCCTCCAAATATCTTCAAGAAACTGGTCATAACTTCTATTTTGGAAGTTCTAGTAATGCTGCTTTTGGGATTTCTGATGAAGATGGTAATACCAATACTGACTTGGATCTGTTTAATCATCGAAGAATGGTGGGCATGAACACGTTCGCGTGCAATCATCACAACATGATCGTTCCTAATCCTACTACAACACCATCTGGGAATACTGTTGCTGAAGGGTTCGCTCCAGAACACAATCAAAGCCAGAACCAATTTTTTTTTAAGCAAGAACGCGTTTCTGAATATGATCATCATCCTGATCATCCTCCTCACTTTGGACATGGTTACTATTAATTTTTTGCCTTTTATCATAAGCACAGTAATTTAAGTTTTCTATTTATATGTTTTTGTTTTGTTGTTATTTTATACATTTGAGATGTCATTACTTTGGACACTATTTCTGTTAATGTTTTTTGTTTGGTTTTGTCGAGCTTGGTAGACACAGTTTTTTTTTTCTTCTGATGTTATTTTTTTTATATTTTAGATGTTTTTGCAATCTATAATGAACTCTCTTTTTTAAAACTTCCATAGTGAACTAAATAAGTCGTTTATATCCTCTTAACACTTCTCTGCAATTTTTTATGCTTGCAATACATTTACACGTATCTTATCCGTTTTGACTTGGGTTTATTCAAAGACACAAAATAATATGAAATCATGAATAATGATTCGAATGATCAATCATAGTGCCTCAGGGGAAAAAGAAAATATAACATAAATTCAGTAAACTTTTATAAATTAATATTCTATAAAATAATAAATATTATAAAATAGCAATTTTTTTTAGTTTTGAATCAGTGTAAAAATTAATTCAAGTTGATACAATAATAAGATAACAATTCTTTTTAAACTCCTATATAAATATATGATCTCAATAATATCATAAATTAATAATTAGATAAATTTATACATTTATAACTAAGATAACATATTAAAATGATTTTAATGTTGTTTGTGATTATAAAACTGAAATTTCGTTAATGCATTTTTTTAATTTTCTTACTGCATCAAAACTATTTTCACATGGATACTCAATCTATGTTATTAAACTCTATTCTATGGTGATTATTATCATAATTTAAATTTGTGTATATCTTTTTATTAGTAAAATTATTTAATTTTTTTAGTATACTATTATTTCAACAAAAATTTCAAAATTTGTTGACTAAAAAAATACATTAATAAATATTAAGTTATCTATTAAATGATATTTTTTATAAATTAATAAATTTTCAAGGTTCTAAAATTATTAATTTATTAAACTTTTACTGTATTGTATCAGCAAAAATGGAGGAAGAAAAGAAAGTAAAATACTTAGACCATGTATATCTTTGATACTCACTTGAGTATCAAAATAATTTTAAAAGAATATATTTAATGAAACTTTAAATGAACCGTCTCATATTGTTGTTTTACTTAATTTCTTATTTTTTTCTTATTTTTTATTAACTGGCACGTACGAGACTCCCTCCGGATATATGCGATGCGGATGTCCTTAGGGAGCCTTATACTTAATAGTTGATCTAAGTGTTAAATGGGATAATCATAAATAAGTAAGGTTGTCTTCATAGTAACATATGAACATATTCAGTGCGCTTTAGTTACAATGTTTAGGCCCAAGCCCATGATTACAGAAATGGTTATAAATAAATAATTAAAAAGTTAAATATTCTGAAACAAAACTACATTCCCCCTCCCCCATATTTTTATTCTAACTGTGAACCGAAGTTCATAAGTTTTACCAAATTTGTATGATTTATAATGATATATGAACAAACTTAAACATGATTAGGTTATATAACCCGGAATTTGTAATTTAGTTGTTCAATTATATTCACGAATATGCCATTATCCAAATTTGATTTGATTTTAAACATGATGTGTGTAGATAGATAAAAGAGAACTATTGAGGAAATGCTTATTTCAGTGGTTATACCAGATCCATTATGAGTAAGATGCATAGATCGAACCCTTACTGTGAAGTGATATTGAGAATTTCAGAAGTAGCAATTTACCAATTGAACTATTTGTTCTCATCATCTAAAGTGCTACCGGAGACTCGAACCCAGGTGGAGAGACTCCCGCTTCCACTTACTACTGGACTACGTGTTCTTTCACAAATACATACATCATTTAAATTGAAGTAAAGTTGAATATAATTATAAAGTATATGTTGGAATTGAAAAAATTGTTATAGATAAGCTTATGTATACAATAGTGATTCTTTTCTAATAAAAATACTAAATTTCTTTGTCTACAGTAAAAGTGGTAGCTTAGTCATATGTTTTATTAAAAAATAGATGTATGAAAACAAGGAAACTTATATGAAGATTATTATTTTTATAGGATTCAAATGATTCAAGTTCTACGCATGTGTGATTGATGTATTTAATAAATAGAAAGTTGGATTAATATAAAAATAGCTGTAATATAAATCTGATTATCTGGACAATAAGGTACATTTTGATTTTATATAAAATATATATATGGCTCTATATTATGGCCATACAGCTGCGGCTCGACAGTCTCCTCACGATCCTCTCTGTAGTACAGATTGGTCTACTAACTCACTTTTTTTAATATCTGTCAAACTTCTAATTATTTTCTAATAATTATCACTCAAACCCCCCATGAATACAATACGTATGGAAACTAGAGCAAAATGACAGAACAACAACAACATTAGGAAAGCATTTTTACTTTTTTAAAAAAATAAATTTCTTCACATAATTATTTAGTAGCAATAAAAAAATAGATTGATTGTATATTATTATTATGAGTCACTGAAGATGATGCCAACTAAATACCTACGTGCTCCATTTTGGGGCCAGCTCATCTCATCTCATCTCGAAGTGGTGAACAGAGAGACAGATAAAGATTGCGTAAGGGAGGGTGCACTGTAGCTTATCTCAGACCCCACCTGCTGTCCAATGGCAGCGATTAACTTCTTGCGTCCACGGTGTGTTTCACAATTATCATTTTTTTCTTTCTTTATTAATAAAAATTATCCATTCCGGTTCAAAATCATATCAAGTCAACAAATTTATGTGATTCTTGTCCCATATCTACCGACTACAAATTTTAGATGACTAAATATCTAATTCTTTTTCCAATAGATAAACGTAACTGTGTTATTTATCTACTAGTAACGCTTTTTAAGTACTTGTTTTGATCAAAATCTGAATTAATGTTTTCTTTTTTTCTATTATAGTGTTGAGATAAAGCTTTTGATCATTTCCTTTGTTTCTTTCTTACCATTGGTACAAATCCCAGTAAATATATTTATTTTTTGCACTGATATTATGTTTAGATAATTTTTTATGAATCATACAGCTAATACATTTCTACAAAAACCTAAACAAATCTTTTTGTTTACACAGAAGACAATAAATAAAAATATTTTTTTATATAAAAAAAAAGACTCTGCCTCTCTGGAATATGATAGGTGAGAGGTAAGCTCACTGTTTTGCTTTGACCCCACAGAATCTGTAATTTTGTAAACCAAATAAATATTGATTTAATTTTAAAAATTAATTAGTTAATTAATATACATTCCCCAGCTATTTTCCAGGCTGTTTCTCTTTCTCCTTTCTTTCCATTTTTATAACCTTCTTCTCCTTTCTTTCCATTTTTATACCTTCTTCTCCTTTCTTTCTTCACTCATCATAGCTTCTTCATTCAACCTTCCTCTCTCTCTCTCCCTCTCTCTGAAACCTTAATTCACTGTGCTTGCTTTTCTCTCTCGCCAATCTCTAAGTCGATCAAAGCGTTGAGAATCCAATCTTAAGTCAAATGGATCCGTGCTCTTTCGTACGGATCATAGTCGGAAACTTGGCCGTTAGGTTTCCTACGTCGTCTTCGTCTTCTTCATCCCAACCGTCTGTTTCTGGGATCCATCCTTCATCTGTATTGACTCCTAACTGCTACTGCAAAATCAAATTCAAGAGTTTCCCTCGCCAGATCGTTTCTGTTCCGGTTATGTTCCGAACCGAATCTGAATCCGAGACTCGTTGCTCCGGTAACATCTCCACCGTCGCTGCTTGCTTCAGTCTTAGCAAAGCTCAGATAGAGGCGTCTCTGAAGAAGCCTAAGTGGAGTGTCCTCTCCGTCGAGACTTACTCGCGCGGGAACAGCGACGGTGATGGCGTTAGCCGCGCGTCGTGTGGACTCGCTTCGGCGAGCGAGAAGTTGCTCGGTCGATTCGAGGTTTCGCTGGATTTGAAAGCTGCGGAGACCAAGACGTGTTTGGCGCACAACGGATGGGTTGCTTTGGGGTCTAAGAAAGGGGGAAAGTCGAGGAATAAGGCTGGATCCGATCCGGAGCTCCACGTTAGCGTACGGGTCGAACCCGACCCGAGATTCGTGTTTCAGTTCGACGGCGAGCCAGAGTGCAGCCCTCAGGTTTTCCAAGTCCAAGGAAACACGAAACAAGCCGTCTTCACTTGCAAGTTCGGTGCCAGGAACTCTAACTCCGGCGATCGGAATCTTATTCACAGGTCAGTTGAAAGTCTTCTTCTTCACCTGGAATTAGCTTCGATTAGAAAATAGAAACATTTCCTTTTTCAGATATATTCTTTTCTTACTAAAATAGCAAGAGATATTCGCGATTCTTTAATCTTTAGGATTTGTTATTGATTTTGTACGAATATTTAGTTAGGATTTGTTATTTGATTGTTTGTGATCGATCGTAAATTGAGTTTGTTATCAATTATGCAGTTCTTCAATGATGTCCGAGTTAATCTCAACGAGAAGTTGCATATCGTCGATGAAATCGGAAAAAGAGCAACCGTCGAAAGAGAGAAAAGGTTGGTCGATAACGGTCCATGATCTCTCCGGTTCACCCGTAGCGATGGCCTCTATGGTCACACCTTTCGTACCGTCTCCTGGTTCGAACCGCGTGACCCTATCAAGTCCCGGTGCGTGGCTCATTCTCCGACCCGACGGTTGCACCTGGAAGCCATGGGGACGATTAGAGGCATGGCGTGAAGCCGGTTACTCCGACACACTCGGTTACCGTTTCGAGCTCTTCCAAGCCGGAATCGCCACCGCCGTTTCCGCATCGTCGTCTATCAGCTTGAAAAATGGCGGGAGTTTCGTCATCGACGTCACCGGCGGGACCACCACGGCGGCCTCTACGCCGACAACGAGTCCTCAGGGAAGCTGGGATCTCGGATCCGGATCCAGCGCCGGGTCGAGACCCGCGTCGAGACCAGGATCAGGATCCGGGTCAGATTTTGGATATTTACTGCCGCAGCATCCGTCGTTGGCGGCGCAAAACAGAGGGTTCGTGATGTCGGCTTCGGTGGAAGGAGTGGGGAAACGGAGCAAACCGGAGGTAGAAGTCGGTGTGACGCACGTGACATGCACGGAGGATGCAGCAGCGCACGTGGCGTTAGCTGCGGCGGTGGATCTGAGTTTGGACGCTTGCAGGCTATTTTCTCATAAGCTAAGGAAAGAGCTGAGACAGCAAAGCCAGCTTGGTGTCGTTTGACCTGTATTGCTTTGTCGTTTTACCAATTCATGAGTTGTCTTCCACTCACAATTTTTTTGCCTTTTTTTTCTCGAAAGATGTTTTTGAATTTTCTATTTTTTAAGGTAGCGTTAGGAATTAGCCAGCCAATTTTTGAGAAGGTGGATGTCATCATTATTAAAATTGTTTATATCTTTCATGTACAGCTAAGAAATGACAGAAACAACTTATCTCATTATCCTTTTTATTTATCCTACGATCAATAAATAAAAAAAAGAGAGAAAATTTATATGAAATAAATGAGTTTATATCATTCAAAAATCTTTAGTATGGTTTTTCTCCATAGTAATTACCCGGAGGGTCATAGTTGCATGTAATAAAAGTACCACCACTGTTACACACGACTTTAGCACATCCCAATCGAAGAGTGTTTTTCCAAACCACTTGCGTGTAATGTAGACACGTGCCACCGTTTGGATCGTTACACGTGTTGCTATCGTAGTCGTAGAACTTTTTCTCGTCGATCCACATTTCCGAAGCATCCTCAGCCGACATATCTTCACTACTCCACGCTATGTTCTCTCCAAACGGTCCATTCGAATGGACCATGGCACAGTCGCTAATCCTCTGGTTTGCATAGCTCGAGGCATAACCAGCGACCTCATCGTCCCAAACCAATGGGTCTAGCCCAACCTCATTCCGGGCTTCGTTTTGGGCCTGTAAGAATTCTTGCTTCCAATCTTGGGCTAAAGATGGAAGAATCAAGTTAAAGGAAAGAGAGATCGCAAGGAGAAATAAGATGTTGGTTTTGACTAGATACATTGTTCATTAGAAGTTGATTACGTGATGGTGATGAAGCTTAGACGTTAACAGGAGTATTTATATTTCAAAATTTTGAATAGTTAACTAATTTGGATTGAAACAGAAAACAAATTGATGTTATTTTTTACCAAAACTAAAAAGAAGACCGTATTAACATACTGTCTATATAATAATAACACAACTAGTCAACGTTACATTCTATTCTTCGAATTCATTGGATTTTGCTATTATTGGGGTTTGAATGTTTGTACACGTATCTCTTGATAACGATTGAAACTTTTTGATATTTTCTGTTTGGGAATATGATCACAAGTTAAAATTTAGTTATCAATTAGAAAATCAACTTTGGCTCTATAAAATTTAATGGAGCGTAGGAAAAAGTTAAACCGTAACAAAAGGAAAAAGTTTGAAGTCTTTGCTTGTTGTTTGATCACAGCCTAACTGCTTTCTATAAGTTATATGGCGTTTTATAACTTTGCCCAAGACATTTTAATGGCTCTTATTTTGTTTTCTTCCACAATGGCCATGTTTTGATACAAAATATTACATGATACGCAATTGTATTAGTAAAAACTATGAGCATGATATGATTTGATTCAGGGAATAGTATATATTATTTCCGTTGTTAGGTATAATTTAATAAATAATATCTGAAAACTAAGGGCCATTAAATGTAAGTATAGAAGTAGAATCACAAATTATTAAAATTACAATATTATAATTTTTTTACTGAATCACTCTATACATATAAAATTATAAAATAAATAACACCAAGATAAATGATTCTAAATATTTATAACTACAAATTATAACTCAAATAGCAAACAAAACCGCAACAAATATTATTGCCAGAGAAAAAAAAACTCAGGATAGATGAGATAATTATGAATTGTGAAATTTTCACGGACAATATTAATGATGTAGTGCAATCTTTAAAAAAAAAAATTACAAATTTCACATATGATCTTACTTACATTTGGGTTATAGTGATCATATATGTATATGTAAGTAAATATAAGTTTATGGTTTTAGTCAATAAATTTAATCTGATTTAGATTGGAGATAAACAAAGAGGGAAAGCTTTTGACATAAAGCACCTTCCATATATACAACTTTCATTTCAAAATGTTAAGAGATTCAAAGTACAAATGGCCTAACACTACCAGTTTCATTCTTCACTTGTCATATAAGTTATTTGAAATAACAACAACGACCAGTCATCGCCTTTTGTCCTTCCGGCGAAAAAAACAATGTTCCGGCGACTACTTATCGTTCGCCTTCTCTTTCTACTTCCCCTCGCTTCATCGAGATCCAACCATAAAAGAGAACTCGAGAATCTCCTCAAATTGAAATCCGCATTTGGAGAATCAGAATCAAACGACGTCTTCGCCACCTGGACTCACCGGAAATCGCCTTGTGAATTCTCTGGAATCACCTGCAACTCCGGTGGAAACGTCGTCGAGATCAACCTCGAAAATCGGAGTCTGATCAACGGAGATAACAGTAGTTCCGATCTTCCTTTCGACTCAATCTGCGGTTTGAAGTTTCTGGAGAAGCTTGTTCTTGGAAACAACTCCTTGCGTGGTCGGATTCTTAAGAATCTCAGGAGCTGTACTCGCCTGAGATACTTAGACCTCGGAATCAACAATTTCTCAGGCGAGTTTCCGGCGGTTGATTCGTTGCGGTTACTAGAATTTTTAAGCTTAAACGCCTCCGGAATCTCTGGGAGATTCCCATGGAAGTCTCTGAAAAGCCTGAAGAGATTGAGTTTCATAAGCGTTGGAGATAACCGATTCGATCCTCATCCATTTCCAGGAGAGATTCTAAATCTCACAGCCTTGAATTGGATTTATATGAGCAACAGCAGCATCACCGGTAAGATTCCAGAGGGAATCAATAACCTTGTTCTTCTACAAAACCTCGAGCTCTCTGATAACAAAATCTCCGGTGAGATTCCAAAGGGGATAGTTCAGCTCAGAAACCTTAAGCAGCTTGAGATTTACAGCAATTGCTTGACTGGTAAGTTACCTATGGGGTTTGGGAATTTGACGAATCTGAGGAACTTCGACGCCTCTAACAACTCGTTAGAAGGTGATTTGTCAGAGCTCAGGTCCTTAAATAACCTCGTTTCTCTCGACTTGTTCGAAAACCGACTCACTGGTGTGGTCCCAAAAGAGTTTGGAGATTTCAAGAGTTTAGCTGCTTTGTCTCTTTACAGAAACCAGCTCACAGGGAAGCTTCCGGAGAAACTCGGATCTTGGACCGGTTTTAAACACATAGACGTGTCAGAGAACTTCTTGGAAGGTCAGATTCCTCGTGATATGTGCAAGAAAGGCGCAATGACGCATCTTCTGATGTTGCAGAACAGATTCACAGGACACTTCCCAGACAGCTATGCTAAATGTAAGACTCTGATTCGTATCCGTGTAAGCAACAACTCTCTCTTTGGTGTGATTCCTTCTGGGATTTGGGGTTTGCCTAATCTCCAGTTTCTTGATCTTGCTTCAAACCGTTTTGAAGGACCTTTCACTGGTGATATTGGTAATGCCAAGTCTCTTGGCTCTTTAGACTTGAGCAGCAATTGGTTTTCAGGTTCTCTACCGTCCCAGATTTCAGAAGCTGACTCGCTGGTGTCCGTTAATATTCGCATGAACAAGTTTTCCGGGAAAATCCCTGAATCTCTCGGAAAACTTAAGGAGCTCTCGAGTCTCAGTCTTGACCAGAATAATCTATCAGGTGCTATAGCAGTGTCACTAGGCTTGTGCGCATCTCTGGTTGATCTAAACCTCGCTGGAAATTCACTCTCTGGGAGAATCCCGGAAAGTTTAGGATCTTTACAGTTATTGAATTCTCTTAATCTGTCAGGAAACAGACTATCAGGAATGATTCCGGTTGGTTTATCGTCTCTTAAGCTAAGCTTACTTGACTTGTCCAATAACGAGTTGTCCGGTTCTGTTCCTGAATCACTCATAAGCGGAAGCTTTGAAGGAAATTCAGGGCTATGCAGCTCAGAGATCGAATATCTTCAGCCATGTCCATGTGGAAGACCTCGCGGCCACGAGGGGACAACAAAACACTTGTCTAAATTGGAGCTATGTTCTATCATTGCTGCGGTACTTGTTCTGTTTCTCTTATTCTGTTACGTGATCATCAAGATACAGCGAGATAGGTCAAATCGCCCGGCTCAGGAGAAGAACAACTGGCTAGTAAGCTCTTTCCGGTTACTAAACTTGAACGAAATGGAAATCATCGATGAGATCAAGTCAGAGAATCTCATAGGCAGAGGCGGTCACGGGAATGTCTACAAAGTAACCCTCAGAAACGGCGAAACACTAGCCGTTAAACACATCTGGAGAACAGATATTTGCAACGAAAGCTTCAGGAGCTCAACGGGAATTTTAAGTGACAGAAACAACAACAACAATAACCGAGAATTTGAGGCAGAAGTTGCAACATTGAGCAATGTAAAACACATAAACGTTGTGAAGTTATTCTGCAGCATAACGAGTGAGGATAGTAAGTTACTTGTGTATGAGTATATGCCTAATGGAAGCTTGTGGGAGCAGTTGCACGAGCGTCGTGGTGAGCAAGAGATTGGATGGCGTGTGAGACAAGCGATAGCTTTAGGAGCTGCTAAAGGGTTGGAGTATTTGCACCATGGACTAGATCGGCCTGTGATACATCGTGACGTGAAGTCTAGCAATATATTGCTTGATGAGGAGTGGAGACCGAGGATTGCTGATTTTGGATTGGCTAAAATCATTCAGCCTGATTCGGTTCAACGAGATTTCTCTGCTCCTCTCGTTGAAGGAACTCTCGGCTACATTGCCCCCGGTAAGTCGAATCTTCTATTTTCTTTCCTTTCGTCTATTAACGTTAAACCCGAACAGAAATGGTTGTTCTCATTTATGTGGGAGATGGAACTTTAAGTCTGTCCAAATTTCTCCAACCATTAGGTTAACTTATTTTCAAGTTTTTTGCTTGTCAAGTTCCAAACATCTTGCATTTTAATATACAATCTTTTTAACCTCTCTCACCTACAGATAATTTCGTTTGTCATCCACAGAATACGCATACACAACTCACGTGAACGAGAAGAGCGACGTTTACAGCTTTGGGGTGGTGCTAATGGAGTTGGTGACGGGGAAGAAGCC
Source organism: Streptanthus diversifolius (assembly GCA_039880935.1). Lineage (NCBI taxonomy): Eukaryota > Viridiplantae > Streptophyta > Magnoliopsida > Brassicales > Brassicaceae > Streptanthus > Streptanthus diversifolius. Next base: position 14,840,999 of record JAXGFM010000013.1, on the reverse strand, counting down.
GATGGAGGCAGAGTTCGGTGAGAACAGAGACATCGTCGTGTGGGTTTGGAACAGGTGCAAGGAGAGGAAGAAAGAGAAGATGATGGAATTAATCGATCCGATCGTAGAATATGATTACAAGGAGGATGCTCTTAAAGTATTGACCATTGCTTTGTTATGTACGGACAAGAATCCTCAGGTTAGACCGTTTATGAAATCAGTGGTTTGTATGCTGGAGAAAACAGAGCCTTCTTGCAACAACAACAACAACAACTGAGAAGCAAGTTACGTTGTGAGTGATAGTGTTGAGATTACTGAAGTTTCATAGCTTATATATTGGATAACCCAAAGAAGGGTGGCTTCGTGTTAATCGAGCTCCTGTCCAAGAATATCAAACTCTTCTATTAGTTTTAGTTTTAAAGTTATACATAATTCTTAGGAGAAAAGCCTATTTCTAAGATCATACAAGAGTTTTGAACTATCGAATAAAATATTAGGTGAATTTCAATATTTAGTAAAAAAGGTTTAGAAAATTAAATCCAAGGTTAAACAAATTATTTATAAAACTTAATAGGCTTTGGACACGAAGACAGTTTGGCCGAGTGGTCTAAGGCGCCAGATTTAGGCTCTGGTCCGAAAGGGCGTGGGTTCAAATCCCACAGCTGTCAATTTTTTTTGTTTTATCATTTACTTTACTTTCGTTTTCCTTCGATGTAGCATGTATGTTAAATAGTAATTTGAAGGGTTAGTGAAAATTGAAAAGCCAAGAGGGTTTTATTTATAATATTCTTAACAAAATACATCACAACGTACATGACATAATATGAAAAACACAAAGATCGAGAGAGACATCTTCAGATGTTTCTTAAGTACTATTTATATAACTTGTCAAAGTTATACAGCTTTCAAATTTCAACCCTTGTGGCACTGGTCAAGCTCCACCGTCCATCCCTTGGTATCCTCGACCCGACCCATCTGGATATCCATTAACGTCGTAAAGAGCTTCGCAGCCAATGTATTTTCCCTTGTTTTGAATCCGCTCCTGTACGTGTTGAGAATATACACTCAATTATTTAATCAAACTTATACGAAAATATTAAAAAAAACCAAGACTCTAATATTGTGTATATATATTTGTTGAAATGAAAGATTGTATATGGAAGAAAATATTACTTTATGTCCTTGAAGGTTACGGACGCAATACTTGTCACAATTGCAGCAGTGCCAGTGCAAAAAACTTCTTCTGAATCAAGAAGATCCTCAACGGGAACAACACGTTCCTCCACCTATTATTTAGTTATGGGAATTATTACAAAATAATGAATATCATTTTACAAACTTGGATCATATATATATATGATATTGAATATTCAACCTTGTAGCCGAAATCACGAGTTAATTCAATAATACATTTTCGTGTAACTCCGGGCAAAATAGTTCCTGAGATTTCTGGAGTCGAAACAACATTTCCCTAGAGCAAAAAATATCAAAACGATCTTAATTAAAATTCTTAATATTCTTTAACATTTTAATAAAAAAAGGTCTATATGTTTTTTTTTGTTTACTTGTAATTACCTTGACTATGAAAACGTTAGAAGCGAAAAGCTCTTCCACGTTTTTGCCAGTTGCAGCATCCAAAAACAAAACATCAGAGAAACCCTGTTGTTTTGCCTCTGCTAATGTTATCCAAACCTTCAACATGAACCATCTCCATTACATTAATTATTAATCGACCAATCGTTCAGAAAATCTAAAAAACACAGCCAATGTTAATATTAAAATTCCATGTATTTTTTTCTTTTTTTTTTCTTTCAAAATTCAAACTTACAGGAGAATAGTTTGTGATACTCTTCACACCACCGGTTCCACTTGAAAAAGCGCGACGAAACTTATCTTCAATTTTCAGGTTCAAACCCGAGTTATCCTATACCAAAGGGAAAACAAAATCATTCGAACTATATATTATCGTTTAAAATCAAGAAAATGATATTGAGAAGAACACACTCACCTTGTGAAAACGTCCAACAGGACATGCAAACACTGTGAAGGTGTATTCCGGAACCGGAAGTGAGCCAAGTATAGAACCACTCCCAAACAAGATAGGTCTGATATACAACGTTCCTTTCCCCGGAGGAGGAATCTATATATACAAAGTTGATACAAATCATTACATATCTCATTATATATATATCCATTTATTAAGATTTATCATCCTGTATAATGCATATAATGAAAAGATCATGTATAGACACATATGGTTTTGTGTGCATGCCAACAGTGCTTGAACACATGTTAGCATGTTAAAACATTAATTAGAACGAAGCATAACATGACCAAATTTAGAAATTTAGAAAATATATAGAACAAATATTGGGTTTTTTTGGAGCTTCCCATAGGACCCGAACTTTTGTTTTTTGTTTTAGTAGAGCTTGTGCATACCCATTTCTTGTTGGCAAGAACAACTTGTTTGACGGCGGCGACGAATTGATCGACCGAAGGAGACGGCATACAAAGTCTGTGGGCACCGGCTTGAAGGCGGAGACCGTTTTGGTCTGGTCGGAATAGCATAATCCGGCCATCTTCTGTCCTGTAAGCTTTTAGCCCTTCATATAAACCCTATCCAAATCCAAACCACAATTATATCAGACTACTTTGCTTGCGAATTACTCAATCCAGCATCAAATATTTTATTTTTTCATAAAGCTATTAACAAAACTCACTTGTACATTTATATGGAGCAGTTAAGATATTTATTTTGTTATACATATCGGTGTTTTTATTTAAGCACGTTTAATTATAGTAATCATTTAATCAAACAATTGAATTGAGAATTGTTTATGGTGCATCTATATCTATAAAACTACACAAGTACTAGGTTACAAAAAATTGATAGCAATATCATCATATCTTTCAAATTATTTCCAAAATTTCAAAAGTCTAATTGTCAAAATATGCTTGCAATGCTAAAACAATATTAATTCTAGATGTAATGATGGTTATATGTTCTGATTATATTTTTTTATAATAAAGTTGGATCTCTAATGATTAAGAACAAACCTGGCCATAATTAAGAACTGCAGAGCAAGGGCTAATTTGGAGATCAGCATAAGGAACAATACTTCCCTCTTGGAAACTCTCTCCATGTTTGCACTTCGCAACATACATATTGTCCGTCCGAAAAAACCCGAATCCTAATTCTTCCCACTTCACATTCGCGTATTTCTCATCCGAAACACTGTAAAATTGAAATAATCATATTGTCAGAACAATTAAATTTTGTTTAACAATTATATTGCAATGATATATTTTACGTACCTTGTAGGAAGAGGTTGCACAGAAGGAGCCATTAATTTTGCTGTTTGAGTCGAGTTGCTTTTGTGTAAGAAACTTGAGTTGTCTATCTATAAAGCTTTGCACTGCTTCTATTTATATATACGTTTCCAACCATTTTTATTTTCTTAAAATATCAATTAATATGTTACGCGAAATCAAATATAATACCTCTCTAATCCATTTTTTTTTTCAAGAAATTAACTTTTATATCTTCGAGTGACGTGAACCGGAAACAAAATAAAATACTAATAGGTTTCTTATTTTGTCACAATATAATATGTTTCAGATTATATGATTTTTGTTGTTGTTACATACTACATATGTGTTAGATATTAATCGAAAGTAACTAAGCTCACTGATCCGATTAAGTTTATATATGCCGATTGTTTTTCTTCTACGATTATTTAAGATTATAATTTGTAGCTTTATAAATTTTTGATTTTGATTTGTTATATGTCGGTTATCTAACCAACTTTTTTTCAAAAAAAAAAAATCGGTACTTTATAAAAGAAATAACTTCCTTAAAAGTAAAATAATATCAGAACTCTAGTTAGTTCACAAAAGAACAATCACGTGGAGAAACAAGTTGTTTGTCGTCACGTGCAGAAATTGTTTAGCTTTTAAATTTTCTTTTTAATTAAATATTGATTATGAGGATATAGCTGAAAGAACGATAGTGTTTAAAATGTGAATATGCTCTTAGTTAGGTGGAGGTTAATAGGTAGGAGGACGGTAGGTCAAATGTGTAGTAACCTAATATTACTCATTGATAACAAAAGTTAATTAACATAACTTTTTTTGAACATAACATAAAGATTTGAAGCTGTATATAATTTCTAATAAAGAAACACATATATAATTACTTTTTCAGTATGTCACTAACTTATATACGATTCAAAAAACATTTTTCTACTGCAAAACAGCTGCAAATACATATTTGTTTAATTAGTTTCAATAATAACAAATTCACATTTTTTTCATTTTCATAAATATTTTAAAATAATCATTTAACGTTTTTTTTTATAAAAAAAAAACTTTGTTTTTACTCCTTTATTGGATTTACTATCTATAGTTTTTAAAAATAATTATGTGATTATATTATGTGATTAATCAAGATATTTAAATGTCTAGGTTCATGTAAATTATGTTTACAATATACACCTAATAGAATGACGTTTTCTGACCCCTTGAAACTCCGTGATATAAATTCATTGAGCAAGGAGGATCCTATAAATTTCAATAAACTTTCTAGAGTTCATATTTATTTTTTTCCCTCATTAATTGCTACAATTTTTTTTTATTTCAAGAAAAATCTGGATAGACATTCTCTTGATGCATTTATTTATTTATTTATTTTTTGTTAATATAGCCTAGTGACTACCATTATGCCACAAGAATATTTATATATGTTTTTTATGTTAGTGTATTTATTTGTATGCTTTGTAGTTTTGAAATTTGATTACATCGTATTACGCGACTACTAATTGGTGTTTTCTTCATATTAGACACTTAAATTTACTAATTGAAACGACAACTCTCTTTGTTTTTTCTTTCGGACATCCAAAGTTGAAACGCATAAGATGTTCCCTCATAAAAGCATTCTTCGGTTGTTTCTTAACCTACTACAATTAAGCAAATAAATATCTTGACAAGAGAGATTCATGATGACTTAAGAGTCACTACTGCAACGAAGGCGAGTTTAGATTTTGAGCAAATTCGTGCGAGTTCAGCTTCTCATTCATCACTCTGAATTTCTCTTTGATCCTCTTTATCTGTCCAAAAGCATGAAAACAAAATCAACTTAATATAAAGTTGTCTCTACACACAAAAAGATTTATTTCTCCTGTAGAGTTTCATTGGCAAATATAAAAGTCAAGCATGATCATAAAATTTAAGAGTTCAAGTTTGGCTTTACCCTTCTCAGTTCGATCTCCGTGCTCCGTTTCTTTTGATCAAGTGATTGCCGGAGGTTCGTGATGTCGAAAATACTATCGAGGTCGTCTTCAAATGCATTTTCCAACTCTTCCCGGAGAAGAGCAGGTAACTTATCCACAATAGGCATCAGAAGAAAACAGTTGAACTGCAGAATAAAAGAAGAAGCAAGTAAAATTGGAAAGCCAATCTAAAAAACGTAAGAATCTCAGTAAAACCAAAGTTGGAGCAAACCTTTAATTCAGCAGAGGCTAGAAAGTATTCTCGTATTCCTTGGAATATCTGTTGGACCAATGCGTAGACAATTCTCTCAGAGGAAGGAGCAAGCTTGCGGTTCCAGAGCGTGCTATCTAGAAGATCAGCCAACCGCATTTCTGTTGTCTGAATACTGGAACCTGAATCGATGTTTGAGGCCAGATGGCTTAGCTTTACATCTGATCTTGACTTTGTGTCTGTTGTGCCGCCTGCTGCATCTTGGGGAAGACTAAAACCTATGGGATTACCTGATGTAGCAAGTTGCTCTGTGCCGCCAAACGAGTCCAAGAATTGACGTAGACCAGCTCGGTTCTACATAACATTGAGAAGAGAAAACTACTGAATTAGAAGTGGATGCCAAACTACTTAATTTGACATGAGCGTAACTCAAAACATTTGAAACATAGCTATAAAGCTGTAGCAGTGACCTTGTTGTGAAGAGACCACGTAACATAGCGAGTCGTACTTGCTAAATCCTCCATACATCTGCAATCAATATAATAACCAAAGGGAGATTGATCACTGAAACTTACTAGAACACAAGTCGAAGGCACTGGAAAATTGAATTTATGATCACTAAAATAGACAAGTGTAGGAGTTGGAAATAGAATTACTTGTCACGACATGATTTTTCTGTGGATTCCACAAAACTGTTGAAAGCTGAAGCAACCCGCTTGAGAAACACCTCATGTCCACTTAAGTATTCACCTTCTTTCTATTTAGCAACATACATCAAGAAATTTTCTAGGAAGGAAAAACAACTAAGATACCATCAAATCAAAGAAAACAGTGCCCACCTGAAGAAGATATACAGAAATTGGAAGCAATCTCTTAAGAATGTGTAGCAGCCTGGCTCCTAACTGAACCAACACAAAAAACAAACGAAAATGAGAACTGAAAAAACACTTTTCTGTACGAAATAATGAACATGTGAAGAACAAAGTTTTAGACAAAAAATATCCCCGAACATAGTTTCTGAAAGCAGAACATGTTTACTCAATAACTCTTTAAGCATAAATATAGTTCTAGCAATTCTGATGTTATGTTTCAATATTTCCTACCATGTATAACCAAACTATTTAGTAAGATTTCTTTCCATCATCCACGAAAGAAGAAGATAATAGTAGATATATCTTTGTCACCTGATGAAGGAAAGGTTCAAAAGTGTCACGAGCCTTTGCAACTGCTATAACACAAGCTGTTCTACAAAAGCAAGTAAGAGAAAGAGAATAAGAGGCCCCATAGGAAACATGACAAATACTGCAGGTCATATTAGATACTAAAAATGGGTCTGAGATACAGTAAAATTAAACATTGTGTTGCATTTTAGTCGATGCTATGAAACCTCGAATAGTTTGTTCCATCATGAATATCCTCAACTCCACATGCGTTTACAATTTCCTCCCGTGTTATTGGGGGACATTTGATAGCACCAACTAGAAAGCGGAACTCAGCCATGGCACGATGATACTGTGCACCCCCATAAAGACGCATCCCTGCATTCTGCAAATGAAAAAAAAAAATTTGGTTATCTTCCCTCATAAATTCTTGAAGGTCCTATAGAGGATCTCTTTTCTTCGTTCTCCATTATATATCATTCTTTGGCGCATATGTTTTATGCGGTCAAATTTATCTCCGAATTAAAATCAATGTACAAGGATAAGACAAATGAAATTTCAAGACTACGCCCAGCTTGCTCTGTAAAGTAAACAACTTCCCAAGGAAATGCTTACTGGTATTAGCTTATGTGGGAACTGGAGACCATCAGTACCAACAAAAGCTCCTCCTTGCGTCCTTTCATCTTGCAATGTTTCACCTGAAAAAACATCATGATGAAAATTATAAATTATCAAAGAACGCAACATAAAGAGAACATCGTCATAGCTTCCGCAAGTAACCAAAGTGTCATGACCAACTGATTGATTGATTAGCATACATCATATTATGTGTAAGTGTAATCATCGCAGTCTGGTGACCAAGTCAAATTGAACAATATGCAATAAACGAAACTGATCTTGCAAAATTCAAATTAACCACCAACAAGAAAGATTTTTGCTAAAGACAATTGAGTGGTAGAGAACAGACAGTAACGTTACCAAATTTATCTGGAGGAGCCACAACTGTTCCTTTCAGTAACAGAGATAACTGGTCAAGAAAATAAAAACAAAACAGGTGAGAAAACCCAACATGGATCAACACTAACAAAGGAACTTCTATGTTAATCAGAGAATATGTTCTAGATATCCAACACGATAACTTCCAGTCATTCAAAACTAGTACTAAATCCTAGATATTATTTACTGTCGCAATTTTTTTTTAATGTGTCAATAGTCAATAAACAAGAAATGGAGTAGATTTACCAAATGAACTTTGCTGTAACTACACAAAAGCATATTATTCCATGAGTCCAGGCACAGATGAAATAGTACGTTAAGGCATAATAAGAAATCTTAAAAATCCAAATACGCTCTACAAAGACCTTGGTTAGTAGGAATCATGTGGCATAATGGTAGCCACCTCTGCATTCATTACATCAAGTCTGGGGTTCGAACCCAGCACCCCGCATTTTATTGGGGATATTAAAAAGCCACTAGGCTATGTTGACAAAAAAAAAAAAAAGACCTTGGTTAAGAAGAGATCATGGAAAGTCCTGCCTCTTTCTTTGAGCTTTGCTTCATCTAAAGAGCTGTGAAAGGAAAGAATTCGATCACCAATGAGTTATATTTTCTTAACAGAAGAGGTAACTAATCTTACTAAAATCAACAAGAAATTTTCAGACGAAACAAATTTCCACCTAAGTTCCTTGCTAACGGTATCGAGCTTTCTGACTGTACTGCGGTACTCCTTTCCTAGGAGGGGAATGATCAACGGAACACTTTCTTTGTACCTGCAAATAGAATGGCATCAAGACTATAACGAGAAAAGTAAACTATAGCGGAAACAGAAGCTGAAAAATCACAGAGAACAAAAAGCAGTTATACCTTTTCCAGAGTAGTTCTTCCAGAAACAACCTTAGTTTACTGATACCAATCCTATTCTTTTCCTGCTTTGTCAGCAAACGGCCCAACTTCTTCTCTAAAGACGCAATATCCTCAATTTCTCTCAGTGACACAGCCTGCAATAAAAATCACACACAGGTTTTAGAATGGGTGAAACGATCAAGGAATCAGACAGCAGAGCATAGACCTGTTTGAATTCGTCATTAGACTTATATACTGAATCGTGTCCATAGCCGACTCTTCCAGAAGGCACAGACGTGAAAAAAGGGGAATCGCCCAGTAAGGAGCTGTCGAGTGCGCTTGCAGGGGGTGAGAGGAAGACTTCCACGTCGGATGAACATGAAAACTGAGGGATTTTGGTGTCAAGCTTTGTGGAAACAACAATTGTCCTAGAAAGCTCAGGATCAACCTACATAAACAAGAACAAAACTGTATAATAAAAAGACAGACGAAATTAGGCGCAATGGGGCTGCGGTCAAGTCTCATACTTGCATCACTATCCTTCGAGTAGTTGCAATGCTCCAGTCACTGCTATCTTCGAGGCATAAAATGATAAACTCTTTGTGCTGCATCTTTGCTCGGACTAGAGCTTCTACAGCCCGTGCTTGAACCTACGAAAAAAGAACAAGTAACCACTCTCAACTCAAGCAAAACCAAAACATTAAATCAGCCACAGAATTAGCGGGAACCCATTTAAAAACAACCTGAAGTGCTCGGTTTTTCAGTCCTGGTGCAGGAGCTATAAGTCCAGGTGTATCAATGATGGTAAGGTTGGGGCAATACTTATATTGCACTTTCACAATGATCTCCTTAGCAGAGAATGGGCATGGCTCTTGCTCTAGCCTCATATTTTCAGCTTCAATAAATGCCTAAATCCAAATCATATACGAAATTGTGGTAAGATTAGCATTGCTTCTCTCCAAGAAACCAAAGCAGTGTTTCTTATGATTTGTCTAACAAAAGCAATTGAAGAAGCAGCAGCAACATTTAACAAGTGAGTAAATCACCTGAATTTGTGAGAGAGATTTGGGGAGAGCAACGGAAGGATCATCATCGGATCCTAGATGGCAGAGCGGGAATTGACACTGCGGATCGTACTTCATGTGAAGAGTGATCGGCCGGCGAGTCTTGGTTCCGCCGCCGACGTGGTTAAACTGAAAGCCCATGAGAGCTTCCACGAGCGCGCTCTTGCCATCCGTCTGCTGTCCCACCACAAGCACCGCCGGCGCTTCGAATGGAGTCTCTAATTCCTGCGCCAGAGCGTGTAATTCGTTGTACGCCTCGTAAAGACTCCACCGCTCCTCAATTACCGCCTCCGCCGCCGCAACGTCATCCTCCTCCTCCGCCATTTCCTCAACCGTCACCGATTTTGGCGCTGACACATCCGACATCGTCTTTACGAAGATGAGCAGAGGAAGAGTGTGTTAGAGTATTTTCTACTGTTTTTATTTTTTCCTCCGTTCCTTTCCGCCATTGAAATTAGCAGATACGGTTACTTCAATTTTAAATTTCTCTCCTTTTTTTGTCAAAACTCAAAAGATATACATTTTCGTACTCCCACACGCGCATCCATAGCGCGTCGAGTAAACGTTGAAATAGTTATCCACAAAACAAGAAAATTATGCGCGTGAGGAGAATGAGATGATTTAATTTAGTTGAAAGAAAAGGATTTTATTACTTTTTGTCTACCAATGGAATCTTAAATAAAATTGTTGTATATATTCGTAAATATTATCTCAAAGACAGAACAAGAATACCTTTTTAGTTCTTTTTGTGTGACTAAAATCAACTATGAAGTACAAAATTGTGATTACTGGATGAGATACAAGATAGGGACTGTGAATTGACTTTTTTTTTCTCCCATTTATATAATTAACTTGTTTTATTTGTTATGTTTATGGAATAAAATGAAACTAGGATTAAATATAAATAGTTACTTTTAATTTTTATGAAATGAAAAAAATTAGTGAGTTTTTATAATGTTCAAGAGACATTGAATAAAAATCTAACAAAAATGCTTTAGAAACCAAAAGGAGACTTAGACCGGCTTCCTCCTTCACCGTACTGTTCGTTCCATTTTCTCAATTCGTTCATCGTCGTTGCATCATACGACACAGACGGACTAACCTGCAATTGCAGAAAAAGGATGCAGATATCAATATTTGACAAAGAACAGCAAAAGAAAATAGAACAAGGATAAACACAAATGCTGTTTTCTTTAGGCATTGATGATCCTATCAATACCTTAGCTTTAGATTGAATGAAGTCGTCCAAACTCAGAGGTCGTAGATCAGGGGCTGCATTTGCTACCGAACCCTGAGGAATCGACATTGCAAAAAACATCGAGTGGTTACAAAACTGTGTTGTGCAATCAAAAGAAGTAAGATCTTTCATGTCTTTTACCTTGTTTTCTTCTTGTAACAATTCTTGAACAGGTCTGTACGCAGCAGCGATGCATAGATTCTGCGATTTGAAAAACAGAAAACAATAATATATAAAGTGCTACAGATCCCACCAATACTCAAACTCGTCAAGTAAAACCCTGAATGATCCAAACCTTTAGATCGCTTCCTGAATATCCTTGTGTTTCTTTTGCAAGTTTCTCAAACTCGAAACCAGTTTCAAGATTTTCTGGAGTCAAAAATATCTTTAAGATCTTCAACCGGTTTTCCGCATCTGGTAAATCGACATATATCCTAAAAACGGAAGCCCCAAAAGGGAATAACAAAATCGTCAGTGAGACAAAATGTTCTGTAAGGAGAAATTGGAAACTCGGATTATGGTTTTACCTTCTTGGTAGACGGCGAATGACAGCGTCATCAAGATCAAAAGGTCGGTTGGTGGCACCGAGTATGAGTATCCTTTGGCTATCTTTTGACCTGAGTCCATCCCAAGCTGCCATGAACTCATTTCTCATTCTTCGGGTTGCCTCATGCTCGAAAGAACCACCACGAGCGCCCAAGAGACTGTCCACCTACTCGACAAGATAAAAAGAACTTCAGTCCGTCCTTGACAACATGTTATACCCCATCACAAGAGTAGTCCCCCTAGAAAAGCAATAAACGATAAACAATTTCTAACCTCATCGACAAAAATAATCACAGGCGCAAGTTTGCTTGCAAAGGAGAACAGAGCTTTCGTGAGCTTCTCTGCATCTCCAAACCACTGTACCAAACAATGGATGAAGTTGACAAAGTCAGAACCAATCAGATGTAAAGTTGGAAAGAGACTAATTGTGTTCATCACTAATTCATGTACGTCCCAGAAAAAATACAATCCGCAATAACCACATACATTCATTCTATGACCGTTGTAAGTCTGTTGAAGATGTTTACAAAGTGAGATAAGTAGGAATATCGATGTAGATTTAAGGTTCCATGTACCTTTGATGTAAGCGATGAGCCAGTTATGCTAATGAAGTTTGCCCCAGCTTCTGTAGCAAGCGCCTTGGCAAGTAGCGTTTTACCCGTACCAGGAGGACCAAAAAGCAATATGCCTTTACACGGCTGGAGAAAGAAAAAAAAAAACTCAGACAATCAGAAAATTCCATCTCTTAAGGAAAAGAAAATAATAGAGGAAATAGAATACCCGCAAGAGATTCCCACGGGTGAAGAGCTCTGGCCTTCTCATGGGAAGAATAACCAACTCATTCAATGTCTTCTTCACATGCTCGAGAGCACCAATGTCCTCAAACTTGACACCAATTTCTCCAGGAGCAACTACAGCTGAGACAAAATTGCTTTCAAACTCATCCTTTGCTATATGCTGCAAGATAAGATCTCTGTTAATTACTAGGAGTAATCAATTTCCAATACACCAGACAGGGGACGAAACTGAACCTTCAAGCTATGTGAAGGCTTTCGAGAAATATCTTCTTGTGCCTTTAACCTTTTAACTGAAATCTCAATGCTACAAAAGAGGAAGACAACAGTAAGGCAAAATCAAAATAAAAGATAAATCATAGACTTAGAAGATAAAGCCACAACCATGCCATTACCTTTCACGAGGCAGAATCAGGCGATCTTCTTTAATGGACGGTTTCGGACAAGAAGATAAATAGTGGTTTCTAGCCCAGCCAGCAACTTTTTCTGCCCCTGTAAAAAAAAAAAACAAGTTTCTGAGCTCTCTTGGTCACAACATAAGTGACTGGGACAAATAAAAGACAGTGGCAGATATCAACGTCAATCACAAGGAACTGCATCCTATTTCAACTTATATATAATCGTAACATCAACTATAACTATTTCAAGAAAAAGGACTATCAGACTAAGGGAATATGATAGATCTAAACATACTCGTGCAAGTTAAAGCCTTATCATATCTGTCACCTAACAACCGGATTCTTGCCATTGTAGCAACAAATGGCATACATAACATATAGTAAAGGTAAGCTTGATATCCTCAATAGGTAACTTTATCCATACACAATACTGCTATGATATAACAACATTGCTACGACATAACGAGCAAACACATACATAATAAACCAGGTGTTTCACAGGAGTTACACACTTTGCTTTGTCAATATCACGCCATCGGTGTTCACTTGGTACAAGTCTGTGCATAATAACTCGTTTTCCTCAAGGGCCTGGGAAAAAGTTCTCAAAGTCAATGAGTATGAAAAACGTCACAAATTGACTCCACTGCTAAAACAGAATCAATCTACATCTGTGTACCTTAAGTATCTCATTTAAATTACTCCGTGATATCACAATTCTTCTATCTTCTCCAAGTTGTTTGTTGAATACTGCAAGGATATCTTCCTCCTGCAGAAAGAAACAAGAAAACAAGTACGAGTTTAATAAAAAAACAAGAAAACAAGTGCGAGTTTGATAAGCAAGGCATGCGGAACAAAGAAATCTCAAGAAGCAGATATCAGTTTGGGATATGGGGGCATTTGCTCTCCAAGGAGACTTAGGAAGAAGTTTATATATCTTTTTCTCATATAACAAAGTCAAAGGTTTCCAAATACATTTCCTACGTTATTCTCATGTCCGTGACCTAAGAGGAATTAGCTAATTTTTTTTGTATCAATAGGACATGGTCTTATTCTGACCAGTCTGTGCAGTCTCACTTTATGAAAGAACACATCGATGCAATTTTTGTCGGTTATCCAAAATTATGTACGAAAGTTAATTAAAGACATAAGACATACCTTAGGAGGAAGTAGGTTCATAACATTAGTGAATAGTTTGTATATCTCATTATCATCTGAACTTTTCCTTCCGCTGAGTCCCTCAGTAAGACGCTTCAAAGGAAGTGGCTGCAAGACACACATGCATCAATGATATATATTTTGGAGTGCCGGAGTTGAGATCTGTCAAATGCAGACCAACAGATGGAAGTGTCGTAATGTCAAGAAAGTGAAGCGAAAGAATGTGAGTCCATATTCAGTGTATTGCACATGCAAAGCTAATTTGACCACAAGTGTCAAAACGAGACTTATACAAAGTCAAGACATGTTCAAGATGTTGAATAACTTGATAGTGTTACTTGCTTATGCGCATATGACCACACGTTTTAAGAATTCACCACAATAGATAAGTATAAGATTCTATCATCAACGTTACTTTTATGTTTAGCCACCATACCAGTTTCGCAATGCGGCCAAAGTTTGGGAGTATCATCGTCTGTTCACAAACAAAAAAGGTAAAACAAAATACAATTAATTTACTGACCAACAACAAAGGAAAAGCCAACGAACAATGACAAGTGAGAAAGGCTTACGAATTTCTCTCTCTCTTTGGAGGCTGTGTCAATCTTAATCCGTCCGCAGATCATTACAACAGGACCTGACACTTTATCAAACATTTCCTGAACTTTGTCTACAAACTTATTTCGTTTTGACTTAGGTACAGCTCTAGACAACCACCGGGACGAGTCTGGAAAATAGACAATAAGTGGTTGCGTGGATTGCAAAACCTACAAACACAGGAAATAAACAGATAAACGAGTGCATAGGCTGAACCATCCATATATGTTAAGTTTCAACTAAATATAAACTTAAGAGCACTTGCTACTGCTGGATACATAATCTGATCTGATCTATCGGGTAAGGAACATGTACAACGATACCTGAAAGGCTACAAGAAAACATCACGTAGCTTCCAAACATACCTCATTTAAAGCCTCCAGGGCAATGTAGCCATCTTCTTCCTGCATATCCAAATCGTGCTTCAGGTCTTTAACTGCGCGGACAATTTAGAGGTTAGCTGCATTTACCTATGATGTCTATTGCCTACGCAGAGGATAATTTTCCAAATAAACAACGATCACACAACAACGATATATGGCTTTATCAAGTAAATATACCATCTATCCAGTGCATATGTAGCTTCTGGGACTGCTTTTTTGGTTTCTTCTCGCTTCCCTCTGATGATGTATCACCTTCATTTTCAAATACAACTGCAACGCGGTTCCCATTCACCTCAAAGATCTCTCCACGTTGTCCGGTAGATAATGGCCTGCAGGTATGTAAATTTTGGTTGAAGACAAATATAGGGCATCCACTATCATTCATGCATAATATTTAACGTACGTTGCAAAAATATCAAAAATATTGCTGAGGAAACCCCGAATGGTATACTTTCATGAGATACAACATCATCAACCTAATGATGATAATAGACAACACATAAATCCACTCACCAAGTTAAGCTTACAAATAAATGAATACATCATGTAGGAAACGACCGTGGCAGCAATTTGGTACACATCCAATCCTAAACCAGAACTACTCAAATTAAACGCAGTAGAATCATTACCAACGGCATATCCAAACAATTCCAGTTAAGGCCTCGCATTTGACAAGAAAAGTACTACTGACATAATTAGGCAGAGCAAGCAGCACTACCAGTTATCAACATTTTTTACGGCCACAGGTTTATGCCACTAGACAGGTAAAAAGCCTAGCATTAGCATGCAGTAAAGGACGGAGTCTATAGTACATATGAAGCCAATCAAGTGATAAACTTTGAAGGACTCATTTACTGCAATTAGGTAGGTACTAATGAATGATCAGCTTTCAAGGTTTTTTGCTCTATACGTTAACTATTAAACAAGGATGGAGCGCTACAGCCAGCCATTGCTCAGTCCTATTTAAGCTGTCTAATACATAATGGATATGATGAAAGAAAAAGCATCAAACTGCACAAATTATGAAGCGAATAACCAACCGGCCTTCCTTTAGAACCAAACAAACCCTAACACATTGTATACTCATTCTACAATTCCAATCAATTGTATTCTCAAATATAAACAAACAGGGCACAAGGTCAACATGTCTTTCCTTAAAGCTGAAAGAATTCTCCCGAACAACAACAAAAGATAACTTCAAATAACATTCAAGGGAGGTGAGACCACATTAAAGACACCACGTAACTAAAGGAGCCATGTGAAAATAAAGACAGACCATACCATGTTTCTTCAACAATTGGAGAAGTTAAACATCTATTGTTGCTGGCATAATAGATTGACCTTTATGAGTAACCCATGTTTAAGATTCGAAAACTTTTCAATGAACTCATTACTAAAATATGTGTTGGAACAATTTAAATCTAAACAGCATAATTAGAGGATAAATTCCAGAGAAGTGAATTAGTAAACTACCTGTGCTTTGCATCACCCTTCTTAGAAGGCCCAAAATATTTGACTCGATCTCCTACAAATTATGTAACCACAAATGGAAATGAGGAAAAAAGTGTAAATAATGACAGCACAGAGAATAATTAAAAATCTGACAAATGAATGAGGAAAAGTCAAAGGCTAATGAGAGAAAGACAACACCAAGAAAAATCTGACTAGATAGGATAAAATGTTACTTAATCGAACTCATTTAGCAAACTGATACACAATCAACTCTACCTAGCACTTATAATGATGGAGATGGCTATTGGATGGTTACCTTTCCTTGCCGGTCGCCTAGCTTTATCAGAATGCTCAACAGCTGCCGCTTCGCAAGCTCCACCAGCTTCATGTAGTTCTTCCTCTACTAACTGCCACAATTTAGAGCAGGTAAGCAAATATTTAGCCATTTCTGAAACTCGATTAATTAGAAGTTCAAGAGGGAACTATGCAAAGAGTCATCATGTAGAACAAAAGAACCAGCATTCAAACGGTAATAACTGCAATAACATGTCCAAAAAAAAACCACGAATCAGAAAGCTTACAAGACAGGGTCCAAGAGATCACATTGTCCACAGGGTACAGCAAAAAGAAACAAAATATACATATATATATATATATATAAAAAAAATTAGGAAAAGAACAATCAGTACAGACTAAATTTTAAGAATCTCATTTAACACAACATACCTTTCCGAACTCCTCAAGTTTGGGCACAATTTTCTTGATATCTTCCTCAGTAACCTCGAGACGAGCTTCCTCATCGTCACTCCCATCTGTTTTCGCTTCAGTATCTTCCTCGCTATGAGCTCCAGAATCTTCCTCAGCTTCAGATTCTGTCGTGCCCTCATCTGCTTCCGCTTCTCCGTTCTCACCATCAGATTCAGAGTCTTCATTGTACTCATCAGAAAAATCCTGATCCAGAACCGAGAAGGATTATATAAACACACGAAAAAAAAACAGAACGATAAACGGTGGCTTGTTATAGGCAATTACTCATAAGAATCTCACATAAGGGGCAAGAACGTTGCTGTCAAGAACCAACAGGGGAACTTGTAGATCTCGAGCAAGTGCTCGTACCAGCCTCTCCTGGTAAAGTTCAGTGCCTGTATAAATATCAGATTTCTTATTGGTCATCTTATATTTCCTCGATAACTATACTTTGGTAACAGAAGAGTAACATCAAACACTAGTTTGCTTTTTGCTAGTAAATCACAAACCTGGAAGACTCTGGAGCAATATTCTTCCACTTGAAGAATCTAAACGGGCACCATATACGGAAGTGGCATTCTTTTGTCTTATATGTGAGGTAACACATTCCACCAAAATATTTTTCGTGTGGTCGCTGTGAAATGAGCATGAGCAGATTCCATAAGCAGAATGGAGAGAGAGAAACACAATAATAGAGAAAAAGCATGTTGTAGATTATTACTGGATATAGTAAGGGAAGGTTTCCCACGAAAGCTGTATCTTTTCCCAAGGTTGGACTCTCCTTAAAAACTCGTTTTTGAATCTTTCTCGTCTAGTAAGGAGAGGTAACTCCTTCTTTTTGCATTCACTGGCAAGCTTCTCGTTATTGAGCCATTCTATTTGGTCCTGTTCTCCGAGTTGAGCATGCCAATCTAAATGCCCAACACCGCAACTACTTTTCTCCTTCCCGGTTTTTCCATCATCTATGTCATTCCCTTTGTTCAAAGAGACATGTTTATCATCACTAGCGTTCCTTCCATCACCTTCAGAACTAAACCTACGCAGCTGGATGTTCTTCGAGAATCTTAAACAATGTCTAGAGGGAACACTACCACCGCGGGGAGAAAACGAATGGAGGAGAGACCCTCTTGTCAAATTTGCATTATTGGTCAAATGATTTGTTAATCTATTTGTGAGTCCATAAGATCTGGTCACCGTGTAGTCGCGAATGGCTGGCCTAACTGTGTATTTGGCTTGCTGCAATACCAAACCCCATCTCTGGTTCCTCTTTATTGCTCTAGTAAACATCACAAAGTACCTTCTTTTGAAATCCAATACCACTGTATAAAACAAACAGATTTCATAAATTCAAAATCACTTGCAGAGTGGATTTCTTGCACCATCCAAACTTTATGCATTGCACATGTAAATGCCCAGTTAAGCAAACCAAAACTAAAATAAATATCAATGCAAAACATGCTAGTGCAACTCAACATAGATTCTATAAAATTTCTTCGACTTTGAGGAATAATTCACTTAAGGAAAATCTTCTCTCACAAATTCATATCTAAGAAGAAAATTATATCACCAAGAACAGACATAAATCAAAAGGTACGGTTTTGCAGAATAATAAGAAGTACCATGTAACAAAGCGCAACAAAAGATGTTAATAGAGAAATGATGGTATTTTTTATAGCTATTCTCGACCATGTGTTACAAAACACGAACCTTAACAGAGATGAACAGAACAAGTTTTATTCATTCCCCAAGCAATACCAACATTCCAATCTGGCTTGGAGCAAGAGGGGATTGAATTAGGAGCGAGACAGGGTCCGTGAAGTAGAGAGAGAGACCGATCTAACTACTGTAGGTTCTTCTGAAGCGGGTTCGCGAGTTCGGTCGGCTTCGAGATGCAGTGTTGTCGTTTTGAGACAACATTGTTACTTTCTTCATATTGACATGGGCCTTTTAATATGGGCCATATGTTATAGGCCCATTTATAGAGTCGGTATTCTTACTGTGTTTTATTTTTACATAAAACCCCAAAGAAGTCGTTGAAATCTATAATCGTACCCACTTCGAGCCGCGCTTATCTCGGACAGCTCATTCCAGAGAGAGGTCTTCCGAAGAAATACGATCGAAAACCCTAGGAGAGAGAAAAAAACTCAGACGGAGATTTAGTTAGAGAGTAATGGCGGAAGCAAATTCTGGCCGTGGAGGCGGTAGGAGAGGCGGTGGAACGATGGATGACGACAAGTTGGTCTTCGAGACGACCGAAGGGATCGAGCCCATCACGAATTTCAATGATATGGGGATTAAGGAGGATGTACTTCGCGGTGTCTACGAGTACGGTTTCGAGAAACCCTCTGCGATTCAGCAGAGGGCGGTTATGCCGATTCTACAAGGTCGGGATGTTATTGCTCAAGCTCAGTCCGGTACTGGAAAAACCTCTATGATTGCTCTCTCTGTCTGCCAAATCGTTGACACTTCGTCTAGAGAGTATGTCTCTCTGTTCCTTTTGCTTGGGGATAACCCTAATTCCATTTTTTTTACTTTTCTGCATTTTTCGGATTGTTCTTAGGTTCGATGTGGTTATGTTCTGGTTTACATGGTTTCATGGGTGTTGATCATCGGATTCTCACAATATTGGTGGGATGTTTAGAATAGATGAGCAAGTTTTGGGATCAGTCGGTTATTATGATTAGAACAATATTGGAGTTTCGTCACAGTTTCTAACTTTTAAAAAGTTATCAGTAAATGGTATACAATAGAAATCCTTTTTGACAAAGGTGATATATTTATTCTGTCTTTTTGACTAGAGCGATTGAGTAGTACTTGCTTTTAGGGCTGCAAGAGTTTATAATTTTATAATAGGTTTACTCATTCATTTGGTATTTCTGATTGCAGAGTTCAGGCCTTGATATTGTCCCCAACAAGAGAGCTGGCTTCACAAACAGAGAAGACTATTCAAGCTATTGGATTACACGCCAATATTCAGGCACATGCTTGCATCGGTGGGAAGAGCGTTGGAGAAGACATCAGGAAGCTGGAGAATGGTGTCCATGTTGTGTCTGGGACACCTGGTCGTGTCTGTGACATGATAAAGAGGAGAAGTCTACGGACCAGAGCTATTAAACTTTTGATTCTTGATGAATCAGATGAAATGCTGAGCAGAGGTTTCAAGGACCAAATCTATGATGTTTACAGATATCTTCCACCTGATCTTCAGGTACAATTTCAATGCTTAAACATTATTTATTGCCTAAATCCAAGTTTATTGGCTGTTATTGCATTGGCTTTCTTATTTTCTGGATTGGCTGCTTGGACTCTGGGGATTGGTAGAATTTTAATTTTGTTGAAGAACATTGTTGAGTTGCTTGATTGACCCATGTGAGAATTTTGGTAGCTATTAACTGTAGAATGACAAGCTAAATTCCATTATATGACTTCTCTAACTTAATTCCCTATGTTTATAGGTTTGCTTGGTTTCTGCAACTCTTCCTCACGAGATTTTGGAGATGACATCAAAGTTTATGACGGAACCAGTGAAGATACTTGTGAAGCGTGATGAGTTGACTCTTGAAGTACGTTTTTTCTTCTGCATCTGTATACTTGAATTTTAATTTTACAGTAGTGTCACACTCCTATGCTTCACTGGCTAACTTTCCTGTAAAACCTTTTCAGGGCATTAAACAATTTTTCGTTGCTGTTGAGAAGGAGGAGTGGAAATTTGATACACTCTGTGATCTTTATGACACACTTACTATTACTCAAGCTGTTATCTTCTGCAACACTAAACGAAAGGTAATCCTGGTGATCATCGTAAATTACGTTTCTGTACTTTATTTGAATTATTTTAGGTGATCAGGTGTCTCATTTTATTAGCATTAAGCTTCTAGCACTGCTATCGTCACTTGATTTGGAAGCTTGTAACGTCCTTGAAAGTTGTACTCTTTTTTGACTATCTGTAGTTGTTTACTCTTAAATGGAGTTAAAAATACAACTCCACTGCTCTATATTTCTTACAATCTGTACTCACCTGCAGATTTTTAGTAAATTGCATTGGCTTCTTAATTTATTTTGTGATGCTATACAATCCTGATGCTTTCTAATTTTGCTTTCAATGTTTTGGGTAACTAGGGTTCTAAGACTTGGTTTTTCTTTTCAATGTCTCGCTCAACTCTAGCTCTGCATTTGTTATAGGTGGATTGGCTTAGTGAGAAAATGAGGAGTAACAACTTCACAGTCTCATCAATGCACGGTGACATGCCTCAGAAGGAGAGAGACGAGATCATGAATCAGTTTCGTTCAGGCGACAGTCGTGTTTTGATCACCACAGATGTATGGGCACGTGGGATTGATGTGCAGCAAGTAAGTTACAACTTATTCGCTATATCTTGTGTTGATAATAATGCAGGAAAAATGTTTAGTCTCCTCTGTTATTTAGGTCTCAGATTATGACATGAGAAATTTTCTTTATCAGGTTTCTCTTGTCATCAATTATGATCTCCCCAACAACCGTGAGCTCTACATCCATCGTATTGGACGATCTGGTCGTTTCGGGCGTAAGGTAATAGATTTATTATAAATTCTGCATTATTTCTCGTTGATTAGTCTGTCAAAGCTGTGAATTCTCTTAACCCGGAAATACTGAATGATATCTCTTCTAACCAACTTTACGGTCTCCATTCTAGGGTGTTGCGATCAACTTTGTTAAAAGCGACGACATCAAGATCCTACGGGACATTGAGCAGTACTACAGTACCCAGATTGACGAGATGCCAATGAATGTAGCCGATCTTATCTAAAAGACCTTGTTTGAGATGGTCTTTGTGCTTTCAGTGGGAAGTGTCTGAATGATTAAGTATTGTTCAGAGCTTGTGTCAGATTATTACTCTTATCACTCAATAACTACCCCTTTGATGTTTCTTTGGAGTTTTCGTGGGTTCTTTGGAACACTTAAACTCATATGTGGTAAATGTTTAATGACTTGAGGAAGCGATTTGGGTTCAGAGTTTGGTCTTTTTCACCTCCTAATTGATTTTGGGGTTTTGATTGTTGCTCAAGTCTCTCAACAATCATTACATGTGGTCAACAGTTGAAATGGTTCAGTGTTTTCTTATTTTGTAAAACTTGGATTATATATTTATATTTTTGCAAAAACAAGCCGTTTACCCAATAAGCTTTGACTAGACAAGAATTGAGATTAGCTATTTATCATAAACCAAATAAAATGAAATTATGTAAAGTCCGACATGGTTGGGGCTCTTGGTCCAAGCCATCCTGAGACTGAGGTAGGATATTTACATGATTAGATTTAATGGCTCTGTTGTTGATTTCATACTTATCAATGCCGTGTAAGGATTCGTTTATTTTCTCCTTCACCCTACTATTCCTTGTTCAATTTAATAGAATTTGTTAATGGTGAGAACGAAACTCCTTCCTTTTCTTTCATCTTTTTGCAGACGATGATGAGTATCATGTGAAATTCTGAATCCGACAATGCAACTCTGAAATCAAACAGTGAAAATGTTTTACTGTTTGGTTCAGTTTTCCTCTGTGTGGGGATTAAAGTTAGTGGGCTTAGATCTTTTGAGCCATAAAGTGAAGTAACATCCATGTTGTAATTAGGAAATGTAATTGTGATTTACTTCCTTGCACTCTTTTGATTGCTTGAAACTAATATGGAGAAATTCAAATGAGAAAAAAGATCGAGAGAAACCAATGAATCAATTTGTCTCAAGAATAGAAAATGTTTATCTTCTGAAGAAAGTTGCCTCTCAGCTTATTTTATCAGTTGCAGTTAGTTGACTTGAGAGAAAAAAAAAATTCGATCAAATTATACACGTGGCAGGCACCAACAAAGCTCTCGTCCACCGAACCGGTAAAATGCGATCTCTGAGTAATTTTGATCTGTTAAACCGAACCAACCAGGAAAATCGGAACACCGACGTCGTAAAAAGGAAGAAGACGCGACGACTGAGTGAGTGACCGGTTTTCCTCCGATGAAGACCCCGGTGCTCCTTCTCCTACTTTTCCTGGCCTTCGTGTCCATCGTTCGTCCGACAAGTGGTCATGGCGAATGGGATATCCTCACGGAGCAGA
This sequence comes from Streptanthus diversifolius, assembly GCA_039880935.1. Taxonomy (NCBI): domain Eukaryota; kingdom Viridiplantae; phylum Streptophyta; class Magnoliopsida; order Brassicales; family Brassicaceae; genus Streptanthus; species Streptanthus diversifolius. The sequence continues at coordinate 14,818,083 of JAXGFM010000013.1, read as the reverse complement.
ACTTCTCTTCTCAGATCCGTCTCCATCCTCACGTCCTCCTCTTTGTCACCGCTCCATGTACCTCTCTCTTTCTGTTTCTCGCGTACCTTTGTATAGTTTGTGTAGAAATGTACTTGGGATGTGTCTGACCGGACAAAAATCTCGAAGCTTTTTGCTCAAAAAGGATAATGGTTTTTCATTGCCTGTGTGTCTTTCATTCCTATTGAGTGAAAAAAAAATAGCCACTTGCTTTCACTGTCTCATTTGTTGTCTGTTTGGTTTTATTGCTGATTTATAGGGTGTGGCGAGTCAAGATCCCTTATGAATGAAATCACTCAGTTGGTACAGCGTAGTGAGGAGTATGGCTCGTTAAAGTTGATGATTGTACTCAGAAATTCAGAAAAGGTGTTAGCACAAGCCATTGGTGCTGCTGCCAATGGAATAACAGTTTTGTACTATCACCATAGTCTGCCGTACATCTACCTTGGGAAATTCCGAGCCTCAAATGTATTGTCTTCTATTCATCCTTATCTGACATCTCCTCCCGAAGAACTCCCTCTCAAACATCTGAAGTCTCCAAAGAGTTTGAAAGATTTCCTTGAATCATCTGACAAAGCTTTACTTTTGTTCGAATTTTGTGGATGGACAAGTACACTTCTGTCTGAGTTGAAGAAAAATATAACTGAAAATAACCTTTGGCATGGTGAGTTGATATGCCCTTTTTCACTCTGGATCTGCATTTCAAGGGACGAACTGATCTTGCGAGATCATTTATGTTTATTTTATGATTTGACTTCTGTAGAGCTTTCTTGATCTTCTAATCGATTAGGTTAGTACTTTGTTAAGGTGAGTGAACTCTATAGAGTTTTAGATCTGTAGAGTTTGGAGTAGAAAGTTTCCCATTTAACATCTCTAATCCTTGGCAATTGTGCAATTTCTTTTTAGTTTATTAATCTTACGGTGAGATTAGTCTCTCCGTATATAAGCCTAAGAATCTATCAAATTATCTTTATTTTGCTGTCACTAGATTACTTCGTCCTAATAATCCATTGGTACACTCCTGATATGCATTTGGTTACCTTCTTCAATCTTCAAGATGCTACGTGATGGCCATAATGGCATATGCTCTTTAGTACTTTTTATCAAAAGTTCGACTGGATCTCTTAGACTTCCTGATTCTAACTTTGCAGGAAACTTCTCCAAAAAGGTAGAAACTTACCGAGGGATAAAGCTAAGAGGAAAAAATAATCAGAAGGTGGCTGGTAGATTCTCACTTCATGTCTAGACCATGTTGATGTGTTTCTTGTTTGTGTATTGCCTCCGTAATGTGCAATTTTCTGCGTGCCCTAGTAACAGACCATGCAAAATGGAAAATGATATGTAGACTCCAAAGCGGATTTGGTAGAGTTCCTTGGCTTGAGGATTTTAGCTATGTCAATGATACTGCTGTTTTGCAGGAGAATGACAGAGCAAATCGGGGTTTTGGACAGACATGTAACCATGAACAGTACACGCAATTCAGTTCATTCCTCTCGAAATTGATTGCCACCGCAAAAGATTTTTCTCTGCCTCCTGAAAAGCAAAAGTTTGGTCTGATCACTGAAGCATCACTGGCTTCATCTTTTAGTATCGGAGCATCTAATTCGTGGGCAGCGGTCCTTCAGCTGGCAGGATGTCCACATTGTTCAAAGATTCTCAAGGCCGGGGATGACATTCAGAGACTCTTAAAGATGGAAAATCCGATAGTCACAGAGGTATGATTCTCTTTATGTCCCTATGTTTTAATTGATTTTGCATATTCAGGTATCTTTACCCTGCTTGTTGGGGAGAAATACCTGTAGCTAAATGAGTGTGTAACTTGCTAAGTGGGATCTAGTCCTTGCTGTATTGATTGGTAGAAACCACTCTCTGTACCTTAAACTACTTGAAATCTAACAATATAAAGGACACAGTGGAGTTTCTTCATTTCAGAAGAAATGTTGCAAGAAAACTAGAAAACCATGAAGTGACATATATAATTCGTGATGTTGCTTCCATATATGAATCTAAATCTGGTTTTGGTTTTTACTTTGTATAAAGTTTATGTTTGTTATTTTATCTGTCAGGGTGTAGTGTAATTAGAACTGGGTTTTTATTTGGGTTTCTATGCAGTGATCTTCTTTGTTAAACTGATTTTGTATTACTCCTGACTCCACTGACAGTATATATATAACAAGAGACGGCCATTTAGCCATCAAAGCAAGATCTCTATGTTGTTTGATTCGAATACAATTTGAAAATGTAGCTGCATTTACGTTCATTTCGTTGAATTGTTAATTACTATTCTTCCAGTCCCCCATGTATTACTAAGCTTATATAGTTCCGACCATTTAAAATGTCCGTCGTGCCTTACAATACATCAATCATCTTAGTTTCTCTCATGTAGCTGGAGGATAACCAGCAGGACCACGAGTCATCTTTACCTGCAAGTAAACCTTCGGTTATTCTTTTGTGGATAGATCAAGTGGCTCCTTGGAAGATAGGAGGAAGAATATGAAAGCACTTTGTGCTTTCAGAGAGGTAGCTGCACAGCATAGAGTGTCTGACATAATAAACTGGGGGAATGATATTCAGTCTGAGAACTCCGTTGGCCAGGTTGATGAAGTATCGGGTTCCGTGTCACTACAGAAAACTGCCCTAAAGGTTAAGACGATTAAGCTAGAGAATAAGGTCTCTTTTGTGATTATGGATGGGGATAAAAATGTAGCCCTAGATACTATAGCTTCGGGAATCGAACGCAGTTCCCTGCAGGAGATACTGACAAATCTTGTTCACAGAAGAAAAGAAAAAAAACTGAGCTCGATTGCTAAGGATGTTGGTTTCCGTCTATTATCCGATGATGTGCACATAAAACTACTGGATCCATTACCATCTCAAGCCGCAGTTATGTCTGGTCAAGACACATCTTCATCTTCGACAGAAGGTTCCAATGAAAGTTCTTTTCATCCTAAAGAAGATGTGCAGAACAGGGTCGGTATGAGTTCTGAAGAAAAAGACGAAATGAAACCTTCTGAAAATGAATCATCCTCCCAAGATGATAAAGAGCAGGTTTCTACAAACAGAAGTGAACAATTAGTATTGGTGGAAACCGATATGACTGGGGTTTATAAAACAGAAAATGTTAAGGGAGAGATCAAGGTGTCGTTGCACTCGGAATCAAAGGAAGATCTATTGCATAGTTTCACGGGTTCATTTTTCTTCTCTGACGCAAATTATGAGTTACTTAGGGGTCTGACTGGTGATGTAAAGATTCCATCAGCAGTAATAATTGATCCTGCTGTACAACAGCACTATGTCCATCGAGATGAGGTAGCATTCAGCCATTCGTCACTGGTAGACTTTCTTCATGGGTATCTCAATGGAAGCCTATCACCTTATACACGGTCTGAATCTACTATTCAAAAGCCTAGGGAAGCTACAGTTCCACCTTTTGTTAATCTGGATTTTCACGAGGTGGATTCTATTCCCCGTGTCACAGCCAATACTTTCTCCGATATGGTTCATGCATGGAATCAATCCAGTGCGGAGAAGGCTCCCTGTCCTTTGTGCCAGGAAGTTTTGGTTCTTTTTAGCAATAATTGGTGTGGCTTTTGTCAGAGGATGGAGCTAGTTCTGCGTGAAGTATACCGATCACTAACGGAATATAAAGCGATAATACAAGGAGGATCCAAGAACAATCAAAGGCTTTTCAAATCAGGTATTTGGATATCTTCTACCATGTGATAGCGATTGACTAGATTTTCTATCTTGAGTGTATTGTAATATGGAAAGTGAAATCGACATGTTTTCAGAATTGTCTTCATTGACTTTTTATGTTGCTTTTTCTGTTCTGAAGCAGAGACACCAACCAATGGCAACAATCTAAAATCTCCACTAATCTACTTAATGGACTGCACGATGAATGATTGCAGCTTGATCCTAAAATCAATATATCAGGTACTTCCATGATAGCTTGCTGATTCTAGTCCGGTTTGTTTCATTAACTGTAGTATTGCATATCACTGTATAGATACTGCATTTATTTCAATGCAAACAATTCTTCCTCTCAAACCACGGTTAAAAATTGAAAGCTTATGATTATACACCGTATTCTCAGTTCTGAATTTAATATTCCCTCGCTCGTCGAATTTGTAACGTTGCAGAGGGAAGTATATCCTTCTCTGATATTCTTTCCAGCCGAGAGAAATAAGGTCATTCCATATGAAGGGGAGACTTCTGTAACTGATATAACAGAGTTTCTAGCTCGCCATGCAAATAACTCTCGTGAGTTCTTCAGTAAGTCAACATCTGCTTCTTTATTTATTATATTTTGCATTCATATATGCAGAATATTATACATCATGTTCAGTGTCTGAACTTCCAGAAAAAAGTTTGAAGGACTAATATACTTTGCAACTTGTGACTCAGTGTTTTCGTAGTAACTCGTTTTCTTTCAGTCTTAGCTGGTTGTGAGACCAGTTTTTGGCTTTTTCAATACTTTGTTTTGATGTGGAGCTTTAAACGAAGCAAGTTATGAATTTATCTCTGGCAGGAATCCTTCCTACTCTATCTGGAAAAGGAAGAAGGAACTCAAAGAAGCTCGATCAATCTTCATCAGCGGCAAACAATAAAGTGACAGACGGTGATAAACTTGTTGAGGTCGTTGTAAGTAACAGAGATCCCGCCGAAAACCATGACCAGGTTGTCAACTCCCAATCGCCTCCAACACACACGGTCAAACCCGTTCCCAAAGTGAAAATCGGCACAATCCTGGTTGCTACAGAGAAGCTAGCTGGTACTCCTCCGTTTGTCAACTCAAAGATTCTGATCATAAAAGCAGGCCGCGAATCTGGTTTTATGGGAGTAATCTTCAACAAACGCTTAAGGTGGACATCGTTCCCTGACCTCGAGGGAGAAACAGCGGAGCTCTTGAAAGAAACGATTCTATCGCTGGGAGGTCCAGTCATGGATCCAGATAACCCACTTTTAGCTCTGAGCCGAGAGGGAGACTCATCCACGGATCTTGAACTCTCACCAGGCGTGTATTTCCTAGATCATCAGTCAGTGGCCAGGCGAATCCAAGATTTGAAATCTAGAGGTGTGAATCCTAGTGATTATTGGTTTTTCTTGGGATACTCAAGCTGGAGTTATGAGCAGTTGATTGATGAGATTGGTCTTGGAGTATGGGATGTTGATAACAACGAGCTGGACTTCGGGTGGTGGCCTTGAAGCAGCTGTTTGCATCTTTCTTGTCACGCGATATAGTAATGTGTTCTTTTTTACTTTCTTTTAGAAAGAAGAATCAAAGTTTGAAACGAATAGAAAGATAGTAAAAACTCCTCACATATATGGGTTAATTGTATAACACTTTAAAATTCGATATGAAACCAGTTTACAAATCAAAAGTAATTATTAAAAGTCGAAAGTCATACAAAAGCATCATTCATCTCTTTTGCTTCCAAGTCTTGTACTCCAAGTAGCAAACCTTATCCGTGGGATCAGGAAATGCTAAGAAGGCCTCTCGGTGAGTTACATCAGCCTGAATATGAGCCAAAGATGCAATGTATAAAGGCGACCATACCCTCACTCCAGAGAGATTATTGAGACAAACTAGTCATGGAATCTGATCGCTGAGTCAAAATCTTCTCTAATAGTTGCATAGTGCGGGTTTGATATGCTTCGCTTCATGAAGAGATGCTCGCTGCTTTTACATTATCCAACTCATCTGTTGAGTCATCAAGACATATCAGCAAGCATTTCAGACAATATCAAATCAAAAACGTTTTCTCGATTCTCAAACTCCTCAGCTACTCCACAAAACACAAGTTAAAATCTATCTATATATTCTCTGTTGATTGGGCTTTTGTATATTATAAACTGAGAAACACAAGTTCAGTTTCAATACATCTTAGGTTTAGGTATGATTGAATCCATTTCATGTTAGGGACATATGGTTTGTAGGATGTCCATGAGCCAAACATCATTAATTAAGCGCATCATATACATATCATATTCACGCACGCATCATATCTCTCATTCGTTACTGAGTAACATTCACGCTAAGAAGAGTAGAAATCTAAAGTATACGTTTATTAGTTACTGAGATTTCGATTCTCAGTAATAGGCAAAAGGAAAATAGTAATCAAACTTTTAGAGAAGCAACGCAATGTGTGAAGCAGAGACCACCGCATCAAAATCAAACATCAGAAATATATAAGTTAACGCAAACATGAACGCGAGTGTTTTTCTGTGGTTCTCAACAAATAGTAAGGGTAATGTGGTCAATTCACGGACCCTTACTAAAGCCTTGTGGTGGTGAGAGTGTATATTTATAGTAGATAAGGTTTGGTTGACATTTTGCTTGAGTTCAGACCAGAAAGCTTCTTTCTGGAGAATCATCATCATTCATGGCGGAATCATCCTCTCTACGTTGTTTGGTCTCACCAAATCTCCTGTTTGCTAAGAAGAAATTTTCTCAACGCCATCATCTACTTCCGATTTCTTCACTCTCAAGGAAACAAGAAGCTTCTTCTTCGGTATAGCATATATTATTACTTCTTCTCTAGCTTCTACTTTTTTTTTGTTCTGGTTTTGATGCTCATTTCCGTAATCCAAACCCAATGCCTTATACAGGCAGCAATTAATGGAGGAGGGAACTCAAGATCAGTGAAGCGTCTAATAACTTTATCTCCTTCTGAAGGAAAATGGAATGGTAGCTGGAACACTCACTACAATGTCTCTCTGCGTGATCTTCACCTCCAAGATCTTGTTGAAGATGGCCCGACTAACCCCCGTGTCGCCGTCGATCTCTCTGTCCAAAGGGTAAATTTTCTCTTTCACTATCGATCATTATCCTTTTCCCTCAATCTTGTTCTGAGCCTAGATTTGTGTTTATGGCTTTAGGAATGTGTTACATTGACAGTCTTTGCAAAACAGAGCCTGCAGGAATCTCTATTGTCTCTTACCCAACCAAAATCGTTTAGGTTTTGATAGTGTTGTTTCTTGTATAGCACGCAAGCATGGGACTTTCAGTAGATGGAAGAATCATAACATCTTTCTCAAGAAAGTGCAGCATTTGCTCCTCTGCTTATCCTCGACTGGTATAACTGTTTCATTCTAAAAAAATGAAGGCATCTGAGCAAGAAAAAAATCTGTTTTGATGAAATATCTGTGACCAGATCGATACAACTTTCATTGTCTGGATCTTGCCATCAAGTCGGGAAAATCGAGCTTCACAACTCCCAGAAATTGGCGGTGATGATCCTTCCGTAAGCACTCTTGGAACATCATAAGCTCTTTTACATATTCTATCTGCATTTCAATACAGAATGATATGAATAAAATCACTGTTTTGGTAGGTTATATATGTGAGACCTGGATATGAAGCTAATCTTGATTCCCTTGTACAAGACACTATCCGGCTCACAACTTACGCTAAAGTAAGAGGCTAAAACTATATTGATGTTTCATAATATCCATAAGCTTAACTGACAAAAACAAAAACAAAACTTCATTGTTCTTAAACTGCTTGTTATTTACCAAGAGACTGAAAGGCAAATTCCGAGAACGATTCTCCAAGTCTAATTGTTTCACTTAAATTGTTTGTTGACTACAGGATATATGCTCGGATTCCTGCGAAAAATCGGAACCTACACTGCATTGTAAGTAACATTATGTTGGTTTTGTTTCTCTATCTTCACATGACATGTTTGTTAATTGTTCATAAGGATTAATTAAGGAGTTCTGATTTCTAAATTGCTTTTGCAGATGTTGGCGAGACAAATACAGCTTCTGTTCATAAAAGATGGTCGAGACTACTTGAGCTTAAGAAGAAGTAGAAACCTTTAAATCTTTGAATCTCGTTTATCAGTTTATTTTTCTAAGTCTCATAAAGATTTTGAAACAGTTCATATTCAAACATATACAAAAATATAAAAAAATAAACTAAGAAAATGTAATTGTTTTATTTATAGATGTTATACGCTTCTGGGTTGTGCAAATGAGTGACTAAAAGACTAAGATTGTGACCTCCAAAATCCATGAAAACTTAACCATTGGTTTGTATAAACATAAAGCTTATGGAAAGCTAGAAATGGTGCGCATTTGGCAATGGAAACACCTCACAATTTAGGGGAAGGGTAATGAATAAAAATCAATGAGCTTGAAGAAAGCTTTAGCTACTTCAGATTCACTTTTGAAATTTTGGTACATCTGATTTTGAGTTGTATTACAGTAACCGAGAAAGAAGGAGATCCAAAATCCAGACAAGTAGTGAGTTAAGTTTAGTTTCGCAGACCCTCTTTTTGTTGCATTTGCTTCCTCAGGTTTCCAAGAGGCCCATATCCTTTATCCTTCTCTTCACTGCCACAATCACATTTCCTCTTATTCAGATTCGTACCGCATTTCAAGCACATTCCTTTACACGCAGAATCGCATATTGCGTTGATGGTGATCTCTAAATGCACCAAGTCTCTTATATGCTTTGAGATATCTATTTCTTTTGCCTCAGGCGGAAAATGGAGCTTATCCTCCCAATCTATCCATGAATCATCATCATCGTCTCCATCTTCTTCTTTGTCGTTCGACAATCCAGAAAAGGAATTAGCTTTGTCATTACCAAATGAGAATCCTAGATCAATGACATCAGGTTCTTCAACGGGTTTTTCGGTTAGTAATAACGAGAAGTTGGAGAAGATGCTCTCACCTGCTGGCTCACCGCATCTTCAAACACATAAGAGAAAACCAGTAAGTAACAGAGTTGATGCACAAGATTAGTAAAGAAGGTATGATGAGTTCATAAGAAAGCACCTGTTGCAGCCAAGTGTGATAACAGTCCTGACAATCCCATCAAGTCTCAGTTTCTTCTTCTTCCTTATGACATCAACGGAAACTTGAACCGGTGTGCCGTCCGGATAATCCTTGACATCTTTTGTCACTCTAAGTCCCATTGCAGAAGCTCTAGACTTCGAGACCTCAGTGGACAATCTCCCCAACCCAAGCCTCTCTAAGGTAGTGCAATATTCTACATGTGTGACTGAAGCATTTCTCCTATACATAACTGAACCTTCCCAAGGTGACCCGGTATCCTCGACGTCCTCCTGATCTTCCCAATCAATATCTAATGTACTGTTCTCTGTAAAAGATTCTGCACTAACTAGTATCTGACTCTTTGCTAGCCTACGAAGCTTATGCGATTCTGCGAACAAGTAATTGATGTGCTTCCTAATACCGGTGGTAAAAGTAGGGTAGCCAACGGAAGAACACAGAGTCAAGGTACATGTTTTGAGTTTCATAAAACCTGGACGTGACCGTTTGGTCTGTGGCAACGGAGCTACACAAGATGAAGAGCAAACCAGAGACATTTTGGTAGCACAGGAGGCAATTTTATGAAGATTTGTTAAGCTCTTATAATAAACTATCGTATAAAATTGAGACAAATTACAATAGTCTTGGATGTGTTCAGCTTGAAACACAAAAAAAAAAAACACAGGATGGGGAACGAGCAGACAAGAATCAAAGCACCAGCTTTCACCACCTGCAAGAAACATTTGTTGTTGCAGTGTTAAGTATGGAAAAGACAGAAAGATTCACAGGAAAATTTCGGTATTTTCTTTATTCCGTTTCCATTAGAGCTAATGTTTAACAAAGGAAGTAGAGCAATTCGAGCTAGGGGTTTAGTCGAACACCTGCTATGCACCATTTCATATAGAAAAAGGACAGACCTTTCTACTTCCACTTTTACAGCCGCCCAAAAAAATTCATGATGGAAACGGAGTAGAGAAATTATCCAACTTTTTCAAACTTTCAAGTACAAAAGAAAAGAGAAGAGAAAGATTAAAATATGAGATTGCTTACGAACATAAAGAGCTTCAGGACTGGGTTCGTTTTTATAGAACAGTTTCTGTTGATTTTTCTATCACAAAGAGAGCTTCTCCTTGGAAATGGCTTCCTCCTTTATCCTAAAACCCCACCCAATCAACTCCTTAATCGGTCCACTTCGGTTCAAATATCAAAATTTCCCGGCTCACTCTAACCAAACCAAATTAAGTGACAAATTCATATTTTACTGTTTAGATTGTGTTGTGTCATGGACTTGGAAAAACTAAAAAAAAAAAAAAAAACTTAAACGTTTAACATTTCACTGAAGTGTATTAAAAAACCTAACGTTTTGTATCATGGAAATTAAACTCCAGCCATTAGCAATATTACTCCCTAACGGAGAAAGAAAGGTTTTTTCAAAAAAAAAAATACAAAAAGTTTTAAAAACTTGAATTTCATTTTAAAAACTCAAGAAAAATATAAAATACATTTTAAACTTAAAATTTAGTAAAATGTAGATAAAAACCTTAGATGTTAACAGAATTAACTCCATAACAAAGAATAAAACACACTGTTTTTTATTGTCAACCATCACTATATATTAAATCAAGTTTAATGAATTAAACGGTTATCCCTAAAAATTGTTATTATCGACGAGTTTTAACTTATATAGGAAAATATAATATTTTGTGCACTCATTTTTTACTAAGGATAAACATGTTAATATTATTTATTAGATTTAAGAAAAAATAACTTATATTAAAAGTTTATATATGCAATATTAGATATTAGATAATAGATTATTCACAAGTCTTTTACATATTCACATCTTTTTCAATATTACATATACATATTTAAGTTAGGAACTTGGTTTCTGGTATTTGTAATCTTGTATAGATATGAATATATATAAAACAATTGTGAACAAGTTATTATCTAATATAATATCAACTCATATAATCTCTTAATCTACTCATTATATCATTGGTATGAGATTAAATTAAATGGTGTATTTCTGTATTGCTTTCCAGTATATCTTTATACCAAAATATAATTTTTTATTTTGGAAAAAAAAACATAGGTATATTTTGTCCACAAACATAAATATTTACCCTACCGTTAATTCCAATAAAACTTGTTGATAGCAACGATCTTTAGGCATAACTATTTATCCACCAAATTTGATTTAATGTATAGTGATAGTTGACCAAAAAAATTGAAACAATGTGTTTCAGTCAACAATTATGGTTTTATTTGCATAAGAAATTTTGGGATTTAAAATATATTTTTTGTTTTATAAGTGAAATTTTAAATTTTAGGTTTTTAGCAATTTTTTTAAAAAAAACACCTCGTTTGATTCTTCCTTAGCGAGTTAACTCCTTTAATGACTGGGTTTAATTGGCATGATACTCTTAAATTTTCAAATCACATAATTTTTTCTTAGGTTTTTAGGTGAAATGTCAAATTTCTTCGTAGGTTTTTTAGGTGAAACGTTTAAGTTGTTTTTCTTCAATTTTTCCGACCCAAGACGGTACAAAGAGAGAAACCTTAATTCATCTCAAACAAAAGTCTCATAAGCAAATCCAAATTTCAAAATCTAAAATTCATTCAAACTATTAAGTCAAAACAGCAACACCAAACAAACAAGAAGCAAAAACAACAACGATAGTCATCACCAAGACACTACACTGAGAATAGGAAAACACATAACAGACAATTGCAAAAAGAACGACACACTACAAGCCATAACAATATCTCAAGTCTTAAACCCATTTTAATTGCTTAATCTGCCTCGGCGTAAGCTGTTTCGAGATGAGCTTGCTCTGCTTCTTTAACTTCTTTCTCAGTCTTTCTACCTTTCTTTGACTTGTAGTAAACACTCATGAACGTTCCAACAGCTCTGTACTTCTTGCGGCAATGCTCATACAAGTCAGCATCGAACATTCTCCAGAAACTCTTCTCGTCGAGCTCAGACACAGCGTATTGAGGCTGGAATCCGTGGTTCTCAATCAGCCACTTCTCCATCTTACGCACAGCTTCTGATCCATCAAACTCTTCGCCTCTTAGGACAGGGCCTGGTGCGTAGTAGACTCCAACATCAGTGTACATCTGAGCATCTTCTGTGTCTCCTTGTCTGTTTTCATACTCGAAGCCTGGTTCTGGGTAAATCTGTTGTTTGATTGGTGCCTTGTAGAGTTTGTGTGGGCAAAGCCAAATTGGATAAACCTGAAAAGGCCAAATCCAATGAAATATTTAGATAAACTTGTAAAGAGGAACATGAAAAGGAGAATCTTTAGCTACAATAATGAAAATGAGTTTTCACTTTACCTCCATTTCGCGGTGGACCCAATCGAGGGCATCGCCAACCTTGTAAAGGGGAACAAGCATGTCCTGAATAACATGCATATCATGGTAATAGTTCCTGATAGCTTCACCTTGAGTGGCCTTGAGAAGAGAGACCTTTGGAGGCATCAACCAACCAAAGAGGAACCTAAACCAGAATTGATCACCAAAAGGAAGGATAAGCTTCCCTTCCCAGTACAAGCACCTTGTGTGTCTGTGGTAGTATTCACGAGTTGGGATGTACTCAACAAACTGTCCCTTCTTCAGGGCGGTCTGCGCGTGTTGGTAGAACCACGGCTTGAACCACCATCCCACATTGTTGATCTTGTTCCCTTTCTTCTTGGCCTCTTCTTTAGAAGCGTATGTCCCAACCATCATCACACCTTCCGTCGGATTGTAAACCATGCCTTCCACGAAATCAGGAATCTTTGTCTGGTCTCCGTCTTTGGGCGCGAAAGAATCCATGTAACCTTGAGCTAAGGTTTGAAGATCTCCCTTGACTGGTATGTAAGTGAGCCTCATGTATTCTTTGACCGGTATAAGCTTGATCTCGGCAGCAACAAGGAGCCCGAGTGTTCCTTGCGACCACGGGATTGCGTAGAAAAGATCGGAATACTCGTTATCTTTAGTGGCACGGACAAGTTCCCCACCGGCAAGAACGATCTCGTAAGCCTCAACGGTATCCGCAAACAAACCGTAGAGGTGAGAGCTTCCTTCAATACCATATCCATTGATGAGTCCACCAACCGTGAGATCGTCGAGCTCAGCAACAACAGCGAGAGACAGGTTCATCGGGACGGTGGCACGGGAGATCTGTCCCATGTTGACAAGAGGCTCCACTCTAGCAATCATCTTCTCCTTGTTGATCTCAAGGATGTTGCGGAATTCTCCCAAGTCAACCTCGAAATGCCTGGCTCTCTTGTAGTCAACGTTCCTCATTCCCACCGCGATCCAGGGCTTACGAGCAGTGCAGACCAGCCCGTCCTTGGCTGCGTTCCTCTCCTTAAGCCTTTTGATGACCTTAATGACATTCTCGTCGTGTTCCTTTCGGCGTTTCTCATAGGATTTGGACTCCGACCACATGTCCCCAAGGTAGATGAGGAAGTAGAGTGTGGCTGAGATTGGAAGGACGACGAAAATGACAATGATCCATCTGAACTTGACAAAGTAATCAACCCATGTCTTCTTTCTCTTTGGCCTCACAAGCGGTGCCTGAAGATCCGACATTTTCGCGGACACTTTGAGATTCCTCTCCTCACTGCATCAAAACAGAAGAAATAAACAAATCCTTGTAAGTAAACATAAGCAGCTTCAAAACATAAACCAAAATTGAGAGTTTCAGATCCATCAGTTAATAGAATTGAAAACTTATGAGAAACATCAATCTACAAGAATGTCAAAATATGATAATACATATAATATATATAATACATAAACATGTTTTTTCTGTGTGTCTAATCAATCAGTAAGCACAATAGTGTAAACTCCATGGAAACTGTAATCTACTGAACAGACAAAGAGACATGAAGTTTATGTTCTATAAATATCAATTATAGGACCAAACAGATACACTTGTGGAAATGATTAAGGAGACAGAAAGTTCTGGATGTGGTTCTAGTCTTTAGATCTACACATCTAGTCTTCCTATAAAGCCATCAAGTCTTTTTCTACCACCAAAAGAAAGAAAAATGTTGAGCAAGTTCTGCAGTTTTGTTTGAAATTCGAAGACGGAGAATTCAAGACCCACATGGTTCACATGTGGTATGTAGCAACTATCAACAAAGTTCGAGATAAAATAGCGACTGAGAGAGAAAGAGATTACCTGAAGAATCCGAAGGAGATAGAGAAAGGAAGAGAAGTGAAAGTGTCCGGACAGTGAGAGAGGATTGTCTTTATACAAAAATAAAATTAAAAAAATTTGGAGCCAGCCTGATTCTTTTGTATTTATCGAACAAAACAAGTTAATTTCCCATTGTTTTTAGAATTTTACTAAAAAAAAGTTTAATATTTTCGCAAATAAAATTACACAATCAAATCGGTTAATATTTAAAAAATATGCCAAAAAGTACAAATATTAAAATTATGCATTGTTTTGATTGGGTTTTTTTGGTAATTATATTTTCATATGATGCTGAAAGTGGTTTTTATTTTTTATTTTATTTTTAATATCACATATTTTATTTTAATTGCAGTATTGGAGCATCACATATCCTAAAATTTATATATAAGAATTTTTTATTTATGTAATCTATCACAAAAATATAAAACTTCAAAAAATAGATGAGAAAAAGGTTTTAGTGAAATAAACTATATTTAGATAAACTTTTATTAAATTTTAATTGGTTTATTTTATATATTCCAAATAAATAATTTTAATTTATAATATGTAATTTAAAATCCGTAAAATATTATAATTATACTTGATAGAAAATATAATTAAAACTATCAATTGATATTTTAATTTATCCATTAAATCAAAGTTAATTTGAGCTAATTGTGTAAAAATTCTGTTTTCACAAAATACAAAATTTAATATTACAAATCAGAACTAATAACTTATTCAGAATGATTTTATCTTTTTTGTTATTACGATTTATTTTGGGTTTTAAATCTGTTTTAACGTAAAATTTCAGTCAAATGATTTAAGCTATATTTCAAATTTTCAATCTTAAACTTTGTGTTTGATTTTTTTTATCATGAATTAAAAATTTCAAAAAAATAAAATAAACAACTTATATTGAAAACGACAATCAACCAAAAAAAAAGGCAAAAGCTGAGTATATCTTATTTACAAATGATAAAGACAATTTCATTGTAGGCCAGGGGTGTTTATTTCTTTATTTTCCTGACAAGACATCGAAAATATCCAACAAATATTTTACAAAAGTAAAAAACTTATATTCAAATGTAGTGTTACACATGAAATATGAATTAGATGTTTATATGATCAAATACTGGTTTTTTGAACTATTTCTGTTATAAAAAAAATCAACGTATTATTTGTATCTACATTTGCCAATCTATCACATACACATAATTGTTTTTTCAAAATACCATAAATTTACTAAAAAATATGCTTAGCAATAGCAAAGTATATAAATCAGCTAAAAAATTATATAGCAAGGTATATGAATTCTTTCGAAGTAAAAGAAAAACAAATTTCTTAGATTAAGATGAGAGATGTTTAAGTAATTTAAAAATATTTCATAATCTTTTTAACGCTTTTTGAAAATAAATATTTTAATATTTTTAGAATGTCTCTTAATGTATATTTAAAACTACAACTATGACGAAAAATGTTTTTTTATAATAATAGCGAAAACTATCTGATAGCATTATGAGTGTCAGTAAGAATATATATTTTCATAAATAATTATTTTGTTGGTGACAAAAAAAAATTAAAAGAATCTTCGGTGGTAATAACGAAAAATAATTGGGTAGCAATATAATGAATAATGTTATAATAATATTCATGTTTTCAATCAGAATTCAAATAGGAAAATTATTGGTCGCAATATCAGTGCCTGCGTAGTAACTAATAAGTAATAACGATGTTATTTGGTGAAAAGGCTCTCAATACACAATTCTCTAGCCAATTATATCTTACCAAGATCTGCTAAGATATTTTAAAAGCTTATTCTGTTGATTTAGTAAAAGCTTGAACTTTTACTAATTAATCATAAGCTTTTTTATATAAAAAAGATGCTACACTTTAAAGTAATTAATTTCTCAAAAAGTGATGGTTTTATTATATTCTTTTTTAGTTGTGACCAAAAAGTAATCATTTATTTGAAATATTAAAAAAAATTACAGGGGGTGATTGAGAAGGAAATCCAGCTCTTGCAAAATCTCATAAACTATTTTTAAAAAATATGCCAACTATTACCACTCACGTTTACAATGGGAAATTTTGGACTTTGACGTCTGTTAAATTTGATTCACGCTTGACCAGTTCTGTTTTCTCTTAACAAAATCGTATTTTGAATGCAAATATACGTATAGCCAAATTTAGAAAATGAAATTTGGTTTGTTGGTTATAATTAATGGAAACACCAAACTTTTTTTCTTCTAACAATTGAGATGTCTTTTTCAAAGATTTGTATTGCATAAAGTACAAGAAAATGGGGACACCAATGTTTACACCAAATTTGTATTTATATGTATATATCCATTATATGACATTATTATTTGGTCCAACGAAATGCAAATAAACCCGTGAGAGTAATTGTGATTGGAGTGCATAATGAATGACTAAACACTGTTTTTTTGTATGATTATTCCTTCTTTCAATCTCGTAGGGTTTCAATACAGGAAAAAAAATTATAATTGTACTTAGAGATTTTACGTAGTAACGTGAATGAAGTTACAAATGAAAAAAAAAAAAGAGAAAGAAGAAGACAAAAGAGAACGGAGAAACCGAAGAGAGTTGGGGGAAAACAAACCTATAAACAAGCACTGTCCACCACATGTGCCTTCACGTGATTTCTCTTCCTCATTTTTCCTGTAATATAATCATCTCTAATCTCCAATTTTCTCACTTATTAATCACTTTCTTTATTATGGATTACTGTCACTTAGCCTTTATTTAATGCACCCACGATCCTCTTATTATTTTACTAACTTTACTTCTTGTTTGATTGCATATATACTTTATATTAAGCGTAGATCTAATCGCCCACTTAACGTGCAATTAATTAATCACGATTTATATTGTAAGTTGTGTGTTCTTTTGTTTAAACATTATACAACCATGATTCTAGCAATAACAATCAATCATTCCAGCAACAGATCTTTTTTAGTTTTTGTGGCTTTCTATAAGACGGTACACTATGTTACGACTTACCCTACTGGAATTCAAATCCGGTGTTAGTGCAAATATATTTAAAGATATGACCATGACCTCCTCAGTGTGGGAACTTTCTTGCGCCTCTGGCTTGGTTTTAGACCTGAAAAATAACCATACTCCAGTCTTTTTTCCAGCATGTGTAGCAGCGACAAAATTGCTAATATATCCTAGAGAGAAACGCGATAGACATTTACAAGTTTGTGTGTTGTATTTACATTTTAAAATATCACAAATTGTTAACCGCAAACGCCATAAAAAGAGAAGCAATCATAGCTACATATGGTGTACCACGTTCTTGAATAATAACAAGTTAGAGAGGTGAATAGAAGATTGGGAAGAAAAGGGTCCTGTATAAAGAGATTAGCTATTTGAGAGCCATGAAGAACTTAAAAATCCTCCTAACATGATTAGTGATGTTAAAAGAGATTAGCTATTTGCTAGAGATTAACATAATCTAGCAAGACAAAGTTAAAAAAACCCAAGAAACAATTCAAAAACAGGGAAAAAAGAACAGAAAGAAGACAAAATGTACCTTGTTTAGACTCTTGCTCCTCCAGAAAAGCACATCCACGGCAGAGTATTACAGTTGTTGTATCTGAAAAATGGACAAAACTAAACTGAACTGCATTATTACTACTTCCAAGTGTACATTTCCCCAACAAATTCCCAGAAGAACACTTTTCTCAAAGCCTACAAGTTGGTGACTGCTAATAGCAGGCGTCACTGTGCTACGTGTTTGGTAAACAGAATCGCTTCCTTGCAGAAAAGATAAAACTTTATTTGAATGGAAAATATTTTTTTCATGTACTATAACAAACCACTGGTATACAGGTTAATTCATAATTGTAAGAGATTGGGTGAAAAATATCCTAGAACTTCCCGCCGCCAATAAGTGTTCCTCTTCTAGTGACATGCATACAACGGCATTAGAATGTACACACAAAACTGAGACCTCGTTATAAGCCATCTCGAAGGCCGAAAAGATAAAATTAACCAACCTGCCATTAAATAAGAGGCTTCAGTCAATCAACAATGGAACACTAATACATGTACAGAACTATAAATATTTGGACCGGACTATGTCATATCAAATAGAAAGAAGACTCCACCAGCGATTGAGTAAATCGCACAATCTTTTTACAAAACACCACATTCGTTTTTTAGTGTTACCTCGATTACAGAAACTTTGGTTCTTCATTTTCAACTTCCATTCATAGTTTTATCTATCTGACAACTCTTTTTCGAGTATCATTATTAATATGAAAGGCCAAAATAGAAACTATGCCAGCAAAAATATCGCAGGCAAAAATCCAACGAAAAACGGTAACGTGATTCCAGAAAAGATTGCAAGACTGCATGCAGAGATTCCATTTATCTATGCAGCCATAGGCAGAACGTACCAAGTTTCCATATCTAGGTTGAGAGACTTCGGCAAAAGAAATTGCTGGTGATCCATACAACACCATGTTACGGGTTGAAGAAACTTGAACCGCCCATGTTGATAGCAATGAGCACCAGTACAGAAGTGAATACACCGAACCACAATAATGCTAATCCTGAATTAGGAAGCTTAGCAGTTTTAGACAAAGCAACCACAGAATCAAAAACATAATAAGACAGAGCCTCAACATACCTCCATCATCAACAGAAACTCTATCAGTAGTCGCATTTTTCACTTCCAAATCTGATATGCCGCCATTGCCAAAATCTTCCGCTTGAGATTTTGAGTCCTCCCCAGCCTTTGAAGGTACTGGTGACACGCTTGATTCACCTTCATAAAGTTTGTTCCCAGCCTCTGATGAAACTATGCCTTGAAATTCCTCACTCAAAATTAATGCAGATAGCACATTCATAAACGACTCTTGACCAAGATCATCAGAAGGAATCTTGTCATTCTGCACGAATGAGCTAGGTTCTTCGGAATCAGACATTTCATCATCGAAAGCATCTGCAATAGTGGCTTTTGCATTGCGTTTATCATCTTCTTCATCCTCCACGTATGCTTTGTATGTAAGCCGCAATAGTATTTCTCCAGCAGATCCCTTTCCGAACAAACTCCAACCGCCTCGCAAAACAACTATTCTGTCTGTAGGAACCGTATCTGGAAGTGATCCGAGGTCAACCTGGATGTATTATCAAGTAATAAGGTTGTGCAGACAAAATATTTGATATTCAGCACTATGTTCCTGGTTATTAATGCAGAGATTCTAAGATTAATAGGTGAGCAACCAATCAATTGCCTGATAGTGACAATTTATCAGAGCAGAGGCTGATTACTCAAGCTGCAGCATCAATAAATAATTACATGTGATGTCAGGTTTTTGTGCAGGAATATGTGAATTAGTTACATAGAAGCTGGCAACTGGAATTGTATCAAGAATACTTATGTGAATAGAGGTGCCAATTTTATGCTGACAAGAAGATCAATAAACGATAAGATGTGTAACCTGAGCTATGAGACGCAAACTTTTGAAAAGAGGTGTGACATGCTTGCATAATTCCAGGTATTACTAATACATCAATTGCATTGTCGTTGTAGAAACTGATTGTTTTTCTTACTCATTCAATGGGTTCTTGTAATATTGTAATTATGTTGATATTAAGCAGCAAGCAGAGTTATAGAGAAGGAGACACTTGACAAACATGAAAAAGCTTGACACGGAAGTAGACGATCATCATATTGAGAAATCATTTGTTTATAACATATCAAGCTTGTCTTATGCAGATTACAAACAAGATAAAAAAAGAAGAAGATGATTTACCTCTCCGGTACCAATAGCCATATCAGCGAATCCAAGACAGTCGTTGACTTCAATTTGTAATACTTGCTCTCTAGGATTTGAAACAAGGAATTGGAAGTCCTGACAATATATGATACAGAAATATTCTACTAATTTTAGCAATTTAACAAGAACTAATTCACCAACAGAATTAGAGCAAGTCATTGAGATATTTTAAGTAGTTCACCTGATTCCAGATTGGCTGACCAGGAGCCCCAATCACAGTAGTTTGACTGTTCTTCTTACTACGGATAACTTGATCACCCATTCGTAAAATAACATATGGATCCGTTCTACCTGTTATAAATTATCCAACAAAATATGCTGAATGGAGGAACAAGTTAAGAGATGAAGAATTCATACATGTGATGACTGCATAAATATAGCTGATGTTTATTGCTCAACGAATTCGAATGAACTTGGGTATATACATAGACACTAAAACAACACAGAGTGCCCGAAAATAATGAATTGAAGAAGAAGGAAGATGTGGAAGGATTATAACTTACCAGAGAACATGTACGGAAGTTTCTGGGCATTTACAAGCGTAACAGACAGTTCCCCTACAAAATCCTTGTTCCCTTCCTGCATGTCTCCAGATTTGAGGTCCTCTGAAACAGGTCCAACAGCTTTTCCTTTCTGGAAATCCAAGACAATTTTCTTTGGGCGGACAAATAATCGAGGCAAATCTTCTGTCAGCAGTTTGGTCAAGAACCTAAAAGAGACGAAGTGGAGGAAATGGGGAAGAAACTGATATATCAAATCATCGAGGAGGGTGAACAATCAACAGAAAGAAAAAGCTAAAACGAATATCAGTATCGGGTCAAAATTATACAGTATTGCAACTTAAAGTATATGCTCCCTAAATTCACAGAAGAAAACAAACAAAAGCCATATGCTAAAAAAAGTTACGAAACTCCTTTTTACAACTATATACGACATACGACATCTGAAAAGGAAACAACTTTTCAAATACGAAGCACTTAACTTATGCAGTATTGAACCCTTGGTTGAAAAAAAACAGTTATGTTCAGCAAACAAGATGCATGAAGACAGCCATAGTAGGACTTACATTGATAGAACAGGAATTCCTGATGTTATCATCCGAAGCATTCATGCAAAACGAAGAAAATGATATGAGCAATTCCTCATGTACATCCTTTTACATTAAATGGGATGTGCTTTCCACATTATTCAGCAATAGTTAACTCATACCCATTAGATTAAACAATCGGAATGGTGCCAGCTCAAATTTGATCTTTGGAAGTGATACAAAAGCCCATGATGCAGCTCCAACCCAAGGCGCTGTAGGTATCAATCTTAATTTAACCCAAAGCTCACCGTCAATGTCAAAATCCCGAATACCGACTGGCACGACTACTGGGATGATACCAAATTTTAAAGAGAGCATTAACAACATGCGGGCACCACCAGTATACCGAAGACCAATCTGATACCTATTAAGAAGACACAACTACAGCATAAGCAATCTTGAAGTGAGGCGTGAATAGACCATTTGAAGTATCCAAACCCCAAGATAACCAACAGAGAGGAAATTCAATGATGTAGTGACCAATAGGGTATTGCATCTGGAGGAATCATGCCCGAAAATGTTACTGTTGTTTAACTTTCTGTACCTTAAAACTCATAATTGAAAAACGTAATTGAAGCTTCGTTGTTTGACAAACAACAACAACTGAAACCAAATAAGAACAATCCCACGATTTGATGCACTTGCACAACACATGGATTACCTAACATAAGAGAGAGCAAGTAAAAGTAGGCAATAGCACCAAAGGTATGAACTTACTGTAAGTCATTGACACGGCGAGATGTCCTCCTTTCTACATTTCGAACAGACAAAGGCTCATCCCCAAGAGAGAATTGCTTTATTTCAACTCTCTTCACATAATCTGGCTTCTGCAAGTCATCAATCACTGGCTGCAACAATCCAACGAGCCAATTCTCAATCCCACCTCTATAAACTTTCCAGAGCTTCACCAACACCATGTTCACCCACTCCACAGACTCTTTCCTTTGCAAATCCTTCTCGAGGGACAGGGAGAAGCTGGTGGGAACCTGAGCCCATGGCCCGGCTCCTCGTTGGCCTCCTTCACCGTATTGTCTCCGCCTCTTTCTCCACGTCCATATCTTGTCACAAACAACACCAACGAAGAAGAAGAACGCAAATAAACCAATCGCGTTACGATTAAATGGTGGCGACGGGATTGGATGGATAACACCTAGCTGAGTCCTGAGCTTATCGACTATCGGGTCTTCTCGGAAGTTAGTGAAATTGTTACGGTCACTCTGAATTGAAGACTTCTGCGATGAGTCTTGTTCGGATTCGAATTCATTCGAAAGCCGAGCAACCACGAGACTACTTGCAACCTTTCTCGCCGAATCCGCTAAGTTCTTCGAATCAGCGCTAATACCGCTGGAAACAAACCTCGAGTTGGCATTGGTCACCTGAACTCTGGTCTTCCGACGGAGAGTCCGCCTCCTCGAGAACCCATCGGAGAACACAATTAGGCCGTGCTCATTGGAGCAAGGACAGAAGAGACGACGTGAGACATTAGCGTGAGATAAGAAATCGAAAGTAGAACAAGAAGAAGATTGTGGAATCATTTATGAATCGTCTTTCACCGAAAGCTCCACTCAGGAGAGTCTAATTGACGCATCTCCGCCGCTAATACAGCTATAACAGAAACAAACACAATAACGAGGGAAGAACTTGGAAGTCGCGACGGTTTGTAAAGAAGAGGGACAAGCGAGATAGATAAAATTGGCAAGTGATCGGTTTGTAGCTATGCGAACCCGAATATGACCCATCGGCCCATTTTTTATACGATTTTTTTTACTTACTCTAAATTTTAATATCTCATTAAATATTGGATTATTGAATTCAAAACTCAGACACGTGTGCATGTTTCCGACAGTTTCTTCTTTACCTTTAAAACTATTTTCTATTATTTAAACCTATTAAAAAAATATTAAAATTAATAAAAAAATTATATTGTTTTATATATTTTGGCTATCTATTTTAACAATGTAAAAAAAAAATTAAAACTAATAGATTAAATTAATAAAAAAAAATCATTTGATATTGTTTTTATACGTTTTGGCTTTCTATTTTTACATTGTTTCATACATTTTGGCTATCTCCACTTGTTTTAAATCTTTAGGTATGAAGGATTTGATATATCAGTTTACCCGTAATCTTTGGCTTTTTGGAATCTTCCACACGTCTGTCCGGAGTCGGCGCTCGCCCACCATTTGCTGTCCATATAAATACAAAAATAATGCCTCTTGGAGTAGTTAATGGCCCTAATTTTATAGCTCCGACCATAGATTACCGAGTGGTAGTGAATGGTACATAATATTATCTTTGTATCTCATATATATGGTCGGTTTAGTGTGCATATTTATCTTTATATTAGACATCTCACAACAAAATTAACAGATATTTTCCCTATTTTGGATCATCTTCGATCAAGCTTGAGAGCTTAATCTGTTAACCTCTATTTCTTCTAATACTTTGCTACCTTCCTTCCACCCAATAAAAAGTACTATTCTCTTTATTTTAGGGTTTTCCATCATTACTGTCACTAAATTTATGGTCAACTTTCTAATGTTTGAACAGGCTTTCTATACCTTTTTGAATTTTAAAACATTATCACGTGCGAATAACAACATGATATTTTTTTATTTTATTTTTGGGATTTAACGCGTATGAAATTACAGACTTAGGGGGTGGCCAACTCACAAATTAAAAAACTGGGCCGTTTCCGCTTTTTATCTCAAAATATAGGGTCCTTTCCGTAAACTAATTAAAACACGTTCTTCCTTTGTCCACGAAACGATAATCTCAGCCGTCCATCGTTTCTATCTTCCCCACAATACCGTTGGCTAAACTTCGTTCTCCAGGTCGCCGACATCGACTCCTGACTCCTCCATTCTAGTTTTCCCTAAACCCTAACTTATTCCGGTCGCGCCTGGAGGATTCTACGGACGAAGCCGTCGGCGATTCACTTTCTCGTCGCCGATTGATTCTCAACACCGGCACATTTTTTCTTTTTAAAAGGTGATGGAAGGAGAGAATATAACGGAGCCGCTGAATACGGCGGTGCCATCTACGGGACAGGGTATCTTCGACAAACCTCCTCCAAGTGATTTAGTATTGGCTACCGCTTCGTCTCCAGGCAGTAAATCTCAGTCGGAGCTGAAAAAGCAATCCTCTATGTCTGTATGTTTTTCATCATTCTTATTTCTTGCGTTTTTCGTTTCTGGTTGTTACATAATTTCTTCCTTTCAAGTGCCGCTTAACTCCTATAGTACAAAAACGTGTGTTCTTATAATCAGATGAATGCATGTCTTTAGATAGGTCATTCTGGTTTAATTCACCAATAGAATTTGTCATGACTCTCAATTTTGTTCGGTGTATGCTTTGATACTTGCTGATTCATCTTTTATTAGGTCGTTTCATTTCAGTCTCTTAACTGGTTCCATGATGTTTTGGTTGTTGTTGTGCAGGTTGCCACTACAGATTTTGTCTCTCAGTCAGTTTCATCTTCCGTTACTGCACAATGGAGTTCTAATGAAGCAGCCTCCTCAAATGTTACTCCCATTCCTCAAGCTTCGCATATGCTACCGAATCCGCCTTTTGGTCGACCAGGAACACTCGCTCCTCCTGGACTTATGACATCCCCGCCTGCTTTTCCTGGTTCCAACCCTTTTTCTACAACTTCAAGACCCGGAATGTCTGCAGGTCCTGCTCAAATCAATCCTGGTATTCATCCGCACATGTATCCTCCTTTTTATTCTCTGCCAATTATGCATGGTTCGCCTCAAGCAATGTGGTTGCAGCCTCCACCTATCGGTGGTATCCCCAGGGCATCTTTCCCTTCACATCCTATTCCTTTTCCTGGTTCTTACTCATTTCCAGTTCGTGGAATTTCTTCACATCTGCCATATCATAGTTCTCAACCGCTTGGGGCTATTCCTGTGGGAAATGCTGCCAACGTTCATGCGTTACCAGGTCATCAGTTTGATATTTCTCCTGGTCAAAAGACAGAAGCACTCTCAGGAATTGGTATGCTCGATGATTACTAATCCATGTAAGAGCTGTTTGACCTTAATGGTTATTCTATTTAGTTTACATACCCTTTATCAGGATCATCTTGTAATTTGCAGATGACAGAGCTGGTTCTCAACTAGTAGGAAATCGAGTAGATGCCTGGACTGTACATAAATCAGAAACAGGAGTTGTTTACTATTATAATTCGGTGACAGGCCAATCGACCTATGAAAAGCCTCCTGGTTTTGAAGGGGAGGTGGGTATAGCTGATTACATGGCTTGTTCATTACTTGAGACTACCTCTATTCAATACGTTATCATAAATTCTATTTTGCTTCACGACATGTCACTTAGGAGTTCGTGTCTGTGATAGGTATTTTCCATTGTTGTTATACTTGGGTCCAAGTTATAAATCGTGAGATATGATTCAAACTTTTTTTTAAGTCCTAGATGTCATATCTTCATTAGCTGCTGAATGATGGTTTTCAGTTTTCGTTTAAAACAATTTATTCTCTATTTTTCGTGCCTTCATTTAGGATTACAATCCTTAGTTGGTATCCAATTTTTTTTTTATATAAAATTACTGCAATAGTTGAACTTCATTATTATTAATTGCATAGTTGCTTAAGTTTGTCAAGTTACTTTATTACAGTGAACTTGTAGTAAGAGCATTTGAATGGTTACACTATCCGCCTTAAGTTACTCACAGGTGGTAAATGTGGGTTGCTTGCCATTTGATGCTAGTGTAAAAACTTATGGAGGATATTTATCTGAGTATACCTTAATAATGCATGCACGGTATATACATGTTGCCCTACTCCTCTTAGAATTTTTGAGCAATTTATAATCTATATTTGTCCTTAACTTCTGCAGCCTGATAAAGTGCCGGTGCAGCCAATTCCAGTTTCTATGTAAGTCCTTAGATTGAGATCATAACTTTCTCTGATAAAATTAGCTGTCATATTTTGAAAGATACTATTTAGTTTGGTTCTGAATGAAACATTATATTGTTATATATCTTTGGGTATGAAATCAACAGATTTATATTTTATTGCATAACTTTCAGCCTGCTAACTTGTACCAAATGTAGGGAGAATTTACATGGGACGGATTGGGCTCTTGTATCCACAAATGATGGCAAGAAGTATTACTACAACAGTAAAACAAAGGTATATAAATGTAAATAGGAGGCAACATTTTACTGGCGTTGGAACTGGTGATCTGTTACTCTATATTTTTCTGTTAAGACTTATTGAATCCTCCAGTTTCCTGGATCAGGTAAGCAGCTGGCAGATTCCAGCCGAGGTGAAAGATTTGTTGAAGAAAACGGAGGAGAGGTCTTCAGAGAGTTTAGCTGCTGTGCCGAGTGCTGATTTAAATGAAAAGGGTTCTGATCAATCAAGTTTGAACGCGCCTGCTATTTGCGATGGTGGTCGGGATGCCGCATCTCTCAGAACTACAATTGTTCCTGGTTCCTCAGCATTGGATTTGGTTAAAAAGAAACTACATGATTCTGGAGTGCCTGTCTCCTCTACGTCAACATCTGAAGCAAATGGTGGTAAAGCAAACGAGGTCACACCTAGTGGAGAGAGTGGAAATGGTTTGGGTAAGGTTAAAGATGCTCCTGGAGCTGGTGACCTTTCTGATTCTTCTTCAGAATCAGAAGACAAAGATAGTGGACCATCGAAGGAAGAGTGTATCCAACAGTTTAAGGTATTGCGTAGTCTGGACCTATGAAAGTTTTCGTGGTCTTCTTATCTGTGCTTTTCGACGTAGGGTTTAGTATAGATACTTCTCATGTTTTTCTTTCTGTAGCTAGATGTACCTAATTTAAGGCAGTCTAGAGAAGAAGAGAAGATCATACAATGGAATTTTCTTCTCTAGATGGATCTTGTTGGAATAGTGGAATGTCGTGAATTCTTCGCATGTTTTAGTACAATTGATATTGGTGCCATTTTCTAGTGCAAATTTTCAATCTTGGAAACCTTGAAATTATCCAGACTGATGTTTATTGGCTAGTCATCTAATATCTCGTTTCTTATTTGTTTATCTTTGCTAAATTTTGCAGGAAATGCTCAAGGAAAGAGGAATAGCACCGTTTTCTAAATGGGAGAAGGAACTGCCAAAAATTATATTTGACCCTCGGTTTAAGGTCTGTCAAGCCTAAAGATCATAACAAATTAACAATACTGTGATATCTCACCCTGTTCTTATATTTCACGTCTATTGTTTCTTTCCTTGCATGCACTTGCCGGCTTTTGCATTTCCAGTTAATTTTACTTGTGTCTATGCCATCATTGTAACATCCATTCGTTTTAGGTGTTCAAATAGAGCACAAATAAAAGCTTCTTATAGATCTCCTAGCTCCAGGTGTAGAATGAAATTATCTGCATGGAGACGTGACAATAATATTATGCTCTATTTTCTTTTTCTTTTTTTCTTTTTGCTGCTCTCATTGTTTACATCTGTATTACATTGGGAAACATGACTTTCAGTTTGCTTATCTTAGAGTCTAAAATAAGTATCCTCTCTGATTAATTACGTTGGTGCTTTGTATGCCAGATAAACCATTTGTTGTAGAAAAAAGAACTATGTTTTTGGTTTCTTCCAATATTGACTAAGAAAAGCATTGAGGATGTAAGAGTTTTTACGTGATGTTAATTGTTTATCCTCCCTACCCATTATATGTCCTGTTGCAACTTCATTCTTTGTTAGCTCATGGAAATGCTGAGGATTTAGTGTTGTGTTAATTTTTCATTTTGCCTGTTACAGTGCCACAGCGTGCACTGTGGACTTTTTCGATGCTGTACTATAATTTGGAAAATTCATTTTTCTTGCAGGCAATTCAAAGTCATTCTGTTAGAAGATCTTTATTTGAGCAGTACGTAAAAACGCGCGCTGAGGAAGAACGTAGGGAAAAGCGTGCTGCTCATAAGGCAGCTGTTGAAGGTTTCAGACAGTTGCTGGACGAAGCGTCTAAGGTATATTTTTTTTTAATAAAATGAGTTTCTCTTTACTTTGAGCTACCTTACGTTAACATTTTTAATATTTTTCAGGACATTGATCAATGCACGGATTATCATGCTTTTAAAAGGAAATGGGGAAATGATCTGCGGTTCCAAGCACTTGAGCGGAAGGAGAGAGAAGCTTTGCTGAATGGAAGGTACCAATCTATATTTTGCAATCAGATTTCTATGTATGTGTAAAAGTTTACACTTGACAATTTTTTTTTCATGTGGGTCTTTGAGTGTCTTATAATTGTTCTCTGTTTTTGTTCCTATCTTTTCCCTGTTTTTGTTGTAGAGTCTTTTCTTTGAAACGGGCTGCTGTACAAAAGACGCAAGAAATCCGCGCAGCTGCTGCCTCTGATTTCAAGACGATGCTACGTGAAAGAGAAGTTTCCATAAATTCACATTGGTCCAAGGTGGGTGACATATTTGTTTCGTCCCTTAGCGAGCAAGAGAGATATAGAGTATGGAAAAATTCTAAAGTTTTTGGTAACTTATGCCATTTGAGGAATGACCATAATCTAAGCTTCGATTCCCATAATAATAGCTATGTTTACCAATTGAAGTTACTATTACTAAGTTTGTTTCTTATCTATCTAAGTTTCCTATAATTGGCACAATTTTCAACTGGTTAGCATGCACTATATTATATGTTCTCCCATTTATATATTAGGTGAAGGATAGCCTGAGAAATGATCCAAGATATAGATCTGCTGCGCACGAGGACAGGGAGGTCTTTTTTAACGAGTACATTGCAGAAGTCAAAGCTGCACAAAGGGGAGATGGTCATGAGATGAAATCTAGAGACGAAGAGGTAAAAATTAACTTTCTATATTCACAATTCATGTGAACTGAGAGAAACTTCTACAATTTTTGCTTGCATTCTGCTTGCTTTGAAGTAAGGATATTCACGCATTCCATTTTTGCTGGCATGGGATTATTAATTGTTTATTCTAATTTGAGGCACATTTTAATCAAAAATTCATCAGATTCTCTGCATGCGAGTGTAGCAGGAAGAAAGAAACAAATTGCAAAATAGCGAATGATATAGTTTGCGTGATTTGTTTCTGCAGATGCAAACTTTTTGGATCTCTTCTGATTGTGTTTCTGGCCGTCTTAAATGGGGAAACCAATAAGACACATATGTATTAACCTCTTTGTGATTTCTGAATATGGGTTCAGGATAAACTGAGAGAACGAGAGCGGGAGTTGCGGAAACGGAAAGAAAGAGAAGTGCTAGAGGTGGAAAGGGTACGACAAAAAATTAGAAGGAAAGAGGCAGTCGCCTCTTATCAAGCTTTGCTAGTGGAAAAGATCAGAGACCCTGAGGTATATTTTCTGTTTGTGTTTTACTTCTCCTATACAGCGAGCTAAAGCTTTTTGCAGGGTTGCGCAGCAGCAGTACATTTAATCCTCTATTGAAATATGTTGAAGAATTAGATAGAGTTAGGTTGTATTTTCTTTGCTCTACGATTATAAAAAAATTTAAGTTGCCTTCCATAATCTGTGGAGATTCTGATCGGTCAATCTTTCTTTGTCTACTTTCTTTAACATCTGAAGGCATCCTGGACAGAATCTAAGCCGAAACTCGAGAGGGATCCTCAAAAACGCGCCTCTAATCCAGATTTAGATCCTGCTGATAAAGAGAAGCTATTCCGAGATCACATAAAGACATTGTACGAGGTACCTGTACTAGTCATCAGTATAGCTTACTAAATTTAATTCTCAGCATTTTCTGCATGCAACAAGATGAGAACAAACTGACTATCGATGACCTCTTTTCGACTTCTCCTTTTTGGTCTGTTTGAGGACTTTATTTGTCTACTTCATCTGATTACTTTCTTGTTGTGTTTCGCAGCGGTGTGCCCGTGACTTCAAAGCTCTTCTAGTTGAAGTATTGTCATCGGAAGCTGCTTCTCAACAGACGGAAGAAGCAAAGACCGTTCTTAATTCTTGGTCAACGGCTAAACAAGTACTCAAACCCGATATCCGATACGGCAAGATGCCCAGGAAAGACAGGGAAGTCCTATGGCGCCGATATGCTGAAGATATTTTGAGGAAACAGAAACAAGAAAGCCATCAGAAGGAGGAGAAACAAAGAGATTACAAGACCTAAAAGCCGCAGAATACATTGTTGTAAGATTTTAAAAAGTCAATTCTATATGAAGCTCTTTTGATTTATCATTCATCAATCAGCTTTGTAGATTCAATAGACCTGCAAACCAAATGCGAGTTCTTTTTTTTTCTCATTGGAGGATAAGGTGCTTTTTTTGCAATCTTCTTTAGAGTTTATTTCTCACTGTTTAGAACTGTAACAAGAAGATCCTGTCTTGGTAATATTTTTCTTGTATTTTCTCATGTTTTTTGTTAGTTTGTTTGATATTTCTATTTGTATCTGTTGGCCTTGTCTAAAAATTTAGGGTTTTAAGATACAGGAAACAAAATCAAGATTAAAGACGTAAGCTTGTGAAATGTCAAGATTTAATTGACCTTTTTTCCTGATAATTAATTGGAGTAAATCCAACTATTTTTTATTGTTGTGTCATCGAAACATATTAGTATGTTTTAATAGTTTGTTTCATTAATCTTTTTATTTTTATTTTGTATATCTAAAATTACAGCTTAACCTATAATATTTGGAAGGTGTAACCTGCTATGTGAATTTACCTGTGAGTGGGTATAGCGGTAATTGATCTTTTATAGATCCCTTGGCAATTCCCTCGCATTTGAGAGTAATTATGAAAAAATAACCTTGATATATATGTATACCGAAAATAATTATGTAAAATTATGAAACGCTATTATTTAAGTGGTGAGAGCTCGAAGAACATGAGTGGTTGTTTTAGCATCTTATTCGAATTCAGACGAAGTTTTGTTCCCACTAAAAACATTTGTAACAAAACTATTACGAACTATCATAGTCCAAATGACCCAAACTCCACGGCATGTAAAGATAATACAGTTACTTTTATAACATATTCTTTTTATTTGGATCCAAAAGAACTCAATTACATGCTTATAAAATACATGAGACGTGTATGTGTGTGTTGACTCTATGATAATCTCAATTTATATAAAGAGAAACAAAAATATATAGTGAAGTAGTTAATTAACATAGCCTTGGAAAGTTAGAACATGAATGGGTATGTCCATGTCTCACCAATCTTGACCCTACTTCACTCTTCTTTCCCTTACAAACTCTTTCAGAATGATCCATTCCTTTATTCCAATGCCTTCTCTCTAAGTCCATCCTTAGATCATCTTCAAACCCATCAACTAATTTCTCTGACATCTCAAGTCCTTTTAGACGCACCAGTATTGGTTTCTCTTCTAAGTACTTGAGTGCTTGAACTGCAATATTTGGAGGGATCTTTGGATTTTTTGCAAGTTTTTTGCATATCACCAATGTTAGTTTCTTGTAGTTTAGACATCAGCATAGTTTTGTTCTATCTTCGGATGATAAATTTGGATGAGACTGCAAAATAATAGTATCATAGAAATTTAATTATATAAATTCAAAATATATTGAGTAAGCACAGCGATTATATAGTAACAAATTTATCAAGTACATAAAAAGTAAGCTGACGGTAAATAGCGTTTTTCTTTTCCAAAATCATAATTAGATTAATCATATCTGGTTTTCACGTGATACTAATCTTGTTCTTATTGTTTAGAAACTTGTTAATAATAATTAGTCAAATTAAAGACAGACAATATAGTCAGATTTAGTATCCATTGTTTTCTCATTTGCGTTTGATTCTACATTTACATTTTAAATTATTGTAATTATTACTTTTTCTCACAAAAGCTATAAAATTTAAAGGTTTTCATCAAACATTTTTTCGTAAATTTCAAACGAAAAGGTGAAGAGAAATTGAAAGAAAATCGTGTTTAATACATCTGATCTATAAAATTTAATATTATTTTGTTATTTTAAAGTATAGGCCAGATATCTTAACTAGGTAATTAAAATCCAAATGTATTGAAAACATAGGCAAAATATCTTTAACTATTGAATAGAAATCCAATGAAAATCCTATATTTTTCCTTTTTAAGACATTATAAACGAATTCTTAAAAAGGTCACCACTTATACTTCCACTTGTATGAATGTATGTATGCAAAATCTCAAATTTTCAAATTTTTAGATATGATACAGATAAAAGAAAGACAGAATAAAGTTAAGCTTTTTCATCTCTTGAGAACTGTAAAAGTTAAGCTTTTAAGCATTAGTGATACTATCTGAATCTCTAAAAATAGTAATATTTAAATATTTTTATTTAATTTTATTAATTTTAAAAATATTATATTATTAGTTAAAAATTGAACCAGTAATATTATGATATGTGTTAGAAAATTTTTCGAGACAATCTCTAAAATCTTTTTTTATTAAAATTTTCTTAACCAAAAGTTTTTAATTTTAATTTTTATTTTATTTTTAATTAGATCATACAACTTAGTTTGTATATGCTCTAAAAAGCCAAACTATATTGAAAGTTGTTTGCTTCTTGTCATCTTCTATTTCACTCTACTTAGTTTGTTTTTTGGTCTCATTTTGTCCAAAAACTTTTTCCGAAATTCCCATGAACATGCATTTATTTGGATAAAAAGACAAAGAACAAAAAGAGAAATCGTAAGTCGTATTGAATAAAAAACTGACCTCAAGATAGATATCAACGGCTCTGAATAATCCATCAACCCAATCTCTAGCTGAATCTGGCAAACTCTCTGCAACTTCAAGAAACTTTTAAGATTCTGGTCTGGAGATATCTCTCTCAGATACTTATCAATCAACTTCCCTATTCTTCTCATTTTCAAATTCTGATCTTCTTTTGTGCTCCAATTTCTGACAAACACTTTAAGTAATCTTATCACGAAATCAACATCGTAAAACCCTTTTTCTCTCTTGCCTCCTCTCGGTATCAGAAGATCATCAAGTGTTGCTTGATTTAGCATTTCTCCTATAACTCTCTCTAAACCAATTCTTGATTCCTTGCTGATGCTAAATCCCGATAAAACTCGAAGAACCCAGAAGATTTTCCTGCAGGAAAACGCGGTTTTCGCAGCAAAGATCACTCCCTGAACCGCAGTATTAGCTAAACCTGCATACTCGAGCTTGTTGTTTGATTTGTTATGGACCTTTGTCTTGAGGTAATGGAGGAGAAATCTTGTTAGGATTAAACTGTCATTGTTCTTATCAAAAGCTCCAAGGTTCTTTATCAGCTTTTCGATGTTCTTTGGCCCGAGACTTGACATATCGTCGAACCACCACTCGTTGCTTGTCTTGCAAGAAAACGATCTCGGAGTACACCTTTTGTCTGAATCAGACCTATTATTTGCTGTCTCCGGCGACATAGAAGAGGCGGAGGCATAGGAAGACGTTGAGGATGAGGCAAAGACTTGACTCATATCCGAATTCTGGGCGATTTTGGCTAAAACCCTGAAAACGAGCTTACCGACAAGACCGTACGAATCTGCGTGTAAAAACACTTGTTCGCAGCTCTTGAGGCACGAAACGATGTCGTTCCATGACCAGTAGAACATTCCTTCAAGAAACTTGTGTTAGAAGCGAGAGATTCGAGGAACAGAGTTTCTCTGTCATCTCAAGAAACACAGAAGAGCAATAAAAGATGGAGACATTTGAGACATCGATCGAGATTCCTCCGCCATTGCTGTAACAGAATCTCGAAACCAAGTCGAACCCATCTGGTCCACCTGGAAAATCTTGGACTTCGATAATGATTCTACCGTTCTTGTGATTCCTCTTCTTCTTGTTACTCTGTTTTATCATCTTCCTCAAGAACCCTGAGTACTCTGAGATAAAATCCTAACCCAAAAAAAAACAGAAAGACAATGTTTCATTCAGATCAAAGAAACAGAGGAAGTTAGATTTGAATTAGAGTGGAGATTTGAGGTTGATTAGTTAATATATTAACTGATTGACGAAGAAAGTGAATTCGTGACTGAGATTAATTTGAAGATCACAAAGAAGAGACATTGCATGAACTTCTTATGCATTTGGTAATGAATGAAGCTTATAATTAGCGACTCTTGTGAACTTTCTTGTTCTTCTTCTTCTTTTGTTTCTCTTTTTGGATTGTTGAGAGAGCAATGTAATAGTTATCACATGGAAGCGGCTATTTATATACATCTTTTATTTCGGCGTCTTTCTTATTATATCTCGTATACATTTTTTTTTCCTAAACACATCTTCGTATATCTTCCATTATAACTCTCATATAATTATGTAAACCAATTTATTTATACAAACGTAGAAGTACATTATAAAACTACAAACGAGAATTGGTCCCATGGATGAACATCTAACCCTAATAGAAGTGGAATATCGATCATGAACTTGTAGCATAATAGATAATTT
This sequence comes from Streptanthus diversifolius, assembly GCA_039880935.1. NCBI lineage: Eukaryota > Viridiplantae > Streptophyta > Magnoliopsida > Brassicales > Brassicaceae > Streptanthus > Streptanthus diversifolius. Next base: position 14,783,835 of record JAXGFM010000013.1, on the reverse strand, counting down.
ATCCAGAAAACAAAAAAAAAAAGCATAATAGGCTTGTACAAATGTCATCGTTATTGTGTGAAAATCCAGTTTGTTTGGAAAAAAGATAAGACATATATTTCAGTGCAGTTCCATATTGCAAACTGGTTGATTACATACAAATACAATATGTGTACATTCATAATCGTTTGCGTTACTAAGTTTCCAATTTAAACATTTGAAAAGGGTTATTACATCCTCGTGAAAAATATACTGTATAGGCTTCGGCCTCTTATTCTTCAGTAAGGTAATTTAAATATTAAATTTATTTAGGAAAAGGTGTAACAAATGCAGACTATAAAATTGGAAGATTCATAGACAAAACTTGTTTGGATTCGAAAAATGTCATTGTTTTCGTTCCAAATGCACTTATAGTTAAATAATTGTAGACAAATTAAAGATTCAATCAGAAAAGTGAAAACCAGGTGCTTGCGGTTGCGGCACACTTGCGAAGGTCAGGTGCAAGATTGATTCCTTTATGCTCATTGTTCAAGATGACAAAGAACATATTAAATAATCATAATAATAATAATTCGGTGAATAAATAGTATTTTACAATAGCACTTTCAAAATATTTGTTTGAATAAAACTCAGAATATATGTTATTTTTTTTTTACATTTATTTTGTTATAAATCCACTGGCATTTGAACTGCCAGTAGTGAAAACGGATATCAAATATGCATATTCCACCAACAGAAAATGATGCTTCATGAACTCACTTCTGACTTGTCCATAGCACAAAGGACTATGCTACTCAAGTAGTATTATAGAAGTTATGTATTTTTATCTGCTGTTTATTGCATACATTACGCACATATCATATATGAGTGTGTCCCCTTTGTTTTTTTTTACGTGAATTATAAATATTCCCTCTCTCTTGGCCTTATATTATATAAAATTGTAATACCACTTTCTAATTTAATTTTTTAATTTTCCAGAGTTTGCTTCTTATTTTTATTATAAAATCAGTTTCTTGCAAAGTTGGGTGTTTCACTTTCATTGCATGTGACTCGGTAGAGTTTATGAGTACGACTCTTACGTTCAGGGCCGGCCCAGGACCAAGCAACCAAATCTTGGACTTAGATTACAAATTTTTTTTTTAATGGGCACCAAAGGGGTATAAAAAAAGATTTCAAAAAAATTTATAAAATATTAAAAGTATAAAAATAAATTTGACATAAGACATTAAAATTTATTGGACCGGTGCTGTGCTATTTGTTAATAAAGTCGACTACATGCTTTTGCATTCATTTTCCAAATTCAGCCATGTATTTGATAACGGTATATGAATACAAAAAATACACACCACTCTCAGTACACATTACCACTCTTTGATTATCTTTTTTTTTTTTTTCTCTGTGTTCGACAAAAATGTTAGTTCTATGATCCTTTATAAAACAAATTACATTAAACTGCAATATATGATTTGGTCCGATAAGGCCCATTGGAAACAATAGACAAGCCCATATAAATTATAATGGGCTTTGTTTAAGAATATTTTAGAGAGAATTGATTTCTCAACGCGTCGCCGCCGTTTATACCATCGCCGCCATAAGCGAGTTTTTCACGTACAAACGAAATTTCCTTTGCGATTATTCAGCGACCATCACAAGTCGCCATGGAGAACGGAGAGATTCCAGAAAACGCCAATGAACGTAATCAAATTTAATCCAATTTTATAGTTTTCTGCAGCTCAAGGGCTGTTTCATCTGTGGGTTTTAACCTAATTTCTTCTTGTTCCTTGGTTTCTGGTGAATAGATTGCCCAGGTCCTCAATCGGAAACTGCTGGAAAGTCTGATTCTTGCGCAGGTTGTCCTAATCAGGAAGTATGTGCTACAGCTCCTAAAGGACCTGACCCAGGTTCGATTTTCCCCATTTACTCTCTCTGTCTCTCTCTGGATCATGCTATCATCGATTACATTTGAATTAGGTTTTCTATGTGTCTGCTTTTGAGTCCATACTGAAGATTATATCCCAAAAGTTCGATTACTCTCTCTCTCTCTCTCTCTCTCTCTCTCTGGATGTGTGAGCTCTATTAGAGCAACACCTTGTGACGATTAGACCAGTTATTTGTTTGATGCTAATGTCGATTTAAGCTCCATATGTGTTTGAGTCTCAGACTCACTTGGTTACTAGTTGAAGTTATTCAGCGATATTTGTGCTGACATTTTATGTATCCTTCAGATTTGGTAGCCATAGCAGAGAGAATGAGCACTGTTAAGCACAAGATTCTGGTTTTGTCTGGGAAAGGTGGGGTTGGTAAGAGCACTTTCTCAGCTCAGCTCTCGTTTGCCCTCGCGGGAATGGACCATCAAGTAGGCCTGATGGACATAGATATATGCGGCCCAAGCATGCCGAAAATGTTAGGCCTTGAAGGGCATGAGATTCACCAGAGCAACCTCGGATGGTCCCCGGTTTATGTGGATGACAACCTTGGTGTCATGTCCATAGGCTTCATGCTCCCCAGCTCTGATGACGCTGTGGTCTGGAGAGGTCCCCGCAAGAACGCTCTCATCAAACAATTCTTGAAAGACGTCTACTGGGGAGAGATCGATTACCTCGTGGTTGATGCCCCACCAGGAACATCGGACGAGCACATCTCCATCGTCCAGTACCTCCAAGGCACTGGGATAGACGGTGCAATCATTGTCACGACCCCACAGGAAGTCTCGTTGATCGATGTCAGAAAAGAAGTGAGCTTTTGCAAGAAAGTTGGAGTCCCGGTGCTAGGAGTAGTAGAGAACATGAGCGGTCTGTCTCAACCGTTAGCGGATGTCAAATTCATGAAGCTGCTTACAGAGACTGGCTCCTCCATTGACGTGACACAAGACGTAATCTCTTGCTTAAGAGAGAACGCACCAGAGCTTCTCAACATCTTGGCTTGCAGCGAAGTGTTTGACCGCAGTGGAGGTGGTGCAGAGAGAATGTGTCGGGAAATGGGAGTACCGTTTCTTGGGAAAGTTCCTTTGGATCCACAGCTTTGCAAAGCAGCCGAACAAGGTAAGTCGTGCTTTGAGGGTAATAACAAGTGCTCTGTTAGCGCCCCCGCTCTTAAGAGCATCATACATAAAGTCGTTGCGTCGATGACGATGATGACCGAGTGAAGATGAAGATGAAGAATCCCACTAAATAAATCTTTGGTCGGATCCGTGCAAAGACCATGAATTTTGCTATAAAGGTGTAGGCTTTTTGTATAAAAGATTGTTATTATGAGATTGGCCCATGTCTTATGAGATCGGCATTGTCTTCACATGTCTTGTAAGATTGTTATTATGAGATAGGCATTGTCTTCCCATGTCTTATAAGATTGTTATTATGAGATTGGTCCATTAAATCTTGTCGACTTTAATCCGAAAATCAGACTAATATTGTGAAAATCGATTTCAGCTAAATCGAACTGAAAGATTAGCCTGACTTCTAATATTTTATGAGACGTTCGTTTTCATTGAATAACCAGCCAGTCAATCTTGAGCCCAGATCATAAAATAATGAACCTGATATTAGAAAATACAAAATTCACGGTGGAGAATCTATTTTTGAGATCCAGAACAAAATCAACTATTAAGGGTTTGTTTGATAAATGCGTAAATCGAAGGCAAAAGTAGAAAATAATCTAAACTTAATGTCATCTATAGGAAATATGGATCTTTGCTGGCGAAGTTAAAAATTTGAAATGATTAAATGTCATCGAAAATAAGTAAAAGATGTCAGTATGAATTGAAAAATAAAAAAATGTCAAATAATTGAAAATGGGATAAGAGAAAATGGCATAATTCTTCTGAGCAGAGGGCGGGGCTAGAACGAACAATAATCTTTCCTCGCCGAACCTTGTCTTGCCTTATCTCATCGAATCTCGCCGACCGTCGCCGTCGATTCGTCCCGCCGGTGAGTTTTGTTCAATTTCTGCCTTTAATTTTCTCCAATAGATCGTCTTTAATTGACCTCAATACGTCGTCCTCCTTAGGGTTTCGATCATTATCCAGCTAAGTGCTTCTTTAATCAAAGGAATTAATTCGAATTAAGGGTTTTGTTAATTTGAACTGGTTTAAGTTTATGAAAGTGTAGCAAGTTATGATGACTAATTGAAGATTCTTTTCTTCAAAAAAGGTTTTAGTTCAAGTTTTCAAGTTTTTGATTTTTGATAGATGCTGATACCAAATCTGGTTCTGAAAGATTGTGGATTTTTTGGTGATTTCACTTTGCTTTTCCGTTTGAGATGAGCTACACTAGAAAAACCCTCTAGCAATCGGTTCATATGAACAATCTGTAAATGTAGGATGCTTAGTTTACAACAACCAGATAAAGTAAGCCAGAGAATCAATTGTAAGTCTTGTGTTTATACTAATTCTCAGTTATGAGCTAGCAATGTGTGACCATGTGCCCTTGATCTGCTGCTATGATGGATTTGAATTCTCAGAGTTGTCTAAGAGCGTGACTGCAATTCGCGTTCTGAGTTTATCATGTCTTGTAATTTTCAGAGGTCATGGACGTTTCAGCTAGAAAGTCCCAGAAAGCTGGCCGTGAAAAGTTGAGGAGGGAAAAGCTGAATGAGCATTTTGTTGAACTTGGAAATGTACTCGGTAAACATTCAAATTTCATGTGGATTTAACATTTACATGATTAGTAAGATCCTCACATACCTCTTCTGTTTTCAGATCCAGACAGACCCAAAAATGACAAAGCCACGATTCTGACTGATACTGTTCAGTTGTTGAAAGAGCTCACATCAGAAGTCAACAAACTGAAATCTGAGTACACCACATTGACAGATGAATCCCGCGAGGTTCATATTCTTATCCATTACTTACTGGTGTTATCCAATTGGAATACATATGACCTGCATATGTAGATATGTACTTGTGTTCTGTCTAATATAGACCCAACCTAAATCATAAGATGCAAACTCAACGGGCTAGATAACTGCTTATAGGATCTATTTTTTTATCAATAGCAAAAAGCTACTGGTGCTTGTATAACAATGGTTCTTTCTGTAGCTGACACAGGAGAAAAACGACCTGAGAGAAGAAAAGACGTCGCTGAAGTCAGATATAGAGAATCTCAATCTCCAATACCAGCAAAGATTAAGGTCAATGTCTCCATGGGGAGCTGCAATGGATCACACTGTCATGATGGCTCCACCACCATCTTTTCCATATCCAATGCCTATGGCTATGCCTCCCGGGTCAATCCCAATGCATCCGTCAATGCCATCTTACACATACTTTGGGAACCAGAACCCTAGCATGATGCCAGCTCCATGTGCGACTTACATGCCGTTTATGCCTCCTAATACCGTCATTGAACAACAATCCGTGCACATACCACAGAACCCGGGTAACCGTTCCCGGGAACCTAGAACAAAGGTTTCAAGAGAGAGCAGGTCCGAGAAAGCAGAGGACTCTAATGACGTCGCAACACAACTCGAGTTAAAAACTCCTGGATCCACTTCTGATAAGGTGATAAAGATAGAAAAAGAACTTGTCATCAGTCAGAAGCTAGACATCTCTTATTTATTAAAAAACTGTATTTTGTAGGATACATTACAAAGGCCAGAGAAGACCAAGAGATCTAAGAGAAACAGCAACAACAACTCCGTAGAAGAAAGCTTTCATTCTAGCAAGTGTTCATCTTCTCCGAGCGTCCGAGACAACAGTTCTTCCAGTAGCGTAGCTGGTGGCCAAAAACCTGATGATGCAAAATGACCAGAAGGAATCGATGACGATCGCAAACGGCAGCGTTTCGATGAGTATATGATGCGAGTAGAAAACGGAGTCGCTGTCCAAAACAGCGTTTTGATGCAATATCTCATCTGATTTTCATCGTCTCTAATAATAGTTCTTTGGTTAGTTCTACAAAGACAGCCGATTTGTAATCTCCCAATCCACTAATTTGTATGATTATATAGTTTTTTAAAAGGTTATATTCAAATTGTATATTGTCAAGAAAATGATTTAAGAGACGGAGAACAGCTTGTGAACATTGTAAGAGACGGAGGAATCATCGAGAACATTGTGTGGCAGGAGGAAGAAGAAGAAGAAGGTCACGCTACTGCAGATGGATGTACTTCTTCCTCAGTGAGGGCCACAGGATCTAACCGAAGCCCTCTTCGCCTTACATACATAGAAGGATATGGAGACGATGAAGAGGTTCCGATGACGACGAGTAGAGGGAAAACGGGAAAGATAAAGATGCTGATGTTTTTGCCTCCGACATTGGTGCATATAAGAACAGATTATTGGCCTTGCTTAGCTTATGTTGATGATTACTTAGAAGCTTTGTTCTTACATATAAGAACAGAGTTTTTTACTCTCTTTTTAGTTCTTTTTGTGCATAAATATTAAAACGTGGAAATAGGCCAATTCCGTATCTGAAAGCAGTCTTGCTCTGTTTGTAATTTCCAAAACAATGCAAGTACATCATTAACAAGAGTTGTTTTCTTCTTCATTATAATCCAACACTTGTTCTGTACAAAACCTCTAGTACTTTCGCGGCTAATATATAGTTTCCAACAGTCTTTCTAGAAATGGAGAATAAGAAGAAAAATAAACGAAAAGGGTCAAATATGATGATTACATTCTACAAGCTATTGCTCTCAATCGGTTGAACAAGTAGGCCTCCTCTGTCTTCGTTTGTTATCTTTTTTAGGGATCTGTATTGCAGCCGAACATTGTCTCCACTCTCGACAATCTTTAATAGATACCTAATCTCAGGACAACAAATTAGCACGGATTAGTTTAGGAACTGAACTCAATAACTCTCTTTAACCTACAAACCATAGTTTTGCTTCAGCTCTTAATAGTTTAGTTACCAGCCATTGAGACATTGAGATGTCACGATAGCTTCTTTTCCAACAAACTTTTCCGGTGTTCTCCGGTTTCCCTGCAAATGGTAAAATATGATTCGTAGCACTATAACCAAAAGTATATGCTGGAAGAAATGGATCAGAAGCCAAAATATGAACAATAATGGCCTACCTTGATAAGCACTTTCTCGTTTACAGCAAATGGATAATGCACCACTCGCTGCAATCCATCATCCGTAGCTGGATCTCCATTTTCCTGCACGGAGAAATTTGGAACCGAGTCGTAACTTTTATCAGAGGTCCATCAACTATATAAGACAAGGTAATATAAGAAAACAGAGTATGACGCAGACTGATAAGTTTGGAGATAGTAATATGTAACTGGAAACCACCAAAGACATAGAAAGCAATTAACAACGTAGAGCAGTGTCAGATCATCTTACCACATCCATTTGATCACTCATTTCTTTTCTACGCCTCCGCATGGTTGCGTTGTGGAAAAGTCTTTTATCATCTTGTTGCTTTATAGCTGAAGCGGCAGCTCTAAGAGCTAGGTGTTTGACATAAAGAGAACAGTTAAGATTGTTTGTCTATCTAAAAGGCCAAACACGCAACACTGTTGGCTGATTCATCTGTTAAGGAACACGGATAATAATAGAGTGAAGCTTTATGGGAATTACCATGGTTAGGGACCAGAGACCCAGTCTCGATTTCTGCATTGCAGAGCGTACATCTAGACTGTGCAGAAGATAACTGTGATTACGAAATATTCTTGAGGGTATGTAGAGGAACCATCACATGAAACTAGCATATTAAGAGAATCGAAAAAAACAAACACCAACCATTTCAAGGACTCTTCTAAGCATGAGGCCACCAAACGAATGTCCACAAGAGACAACAATTGCATCTTCAAGAAAAGCACCGCTAAACATCCAAGAGTTTGCAAACAGACGAATTAGAACCCTGGTTTCAATGCTGAGTACTTTTTTCCTTGATCAGACTAACGTAGATAAGCATTCATCCATAAGAATACATGAAGGGAAAATTGGTACTCACGAAATTGGATCCGAGAGAACACTTCTTAAGGAAGGCTCTTTGCAAACATCATCCCGTGAAACCTGACATCCACAATTCAGAAGAAGATCTCTTGACATGAGACCTTGTGCTCTGAGCAATTAACATCAAACATAGAAACTTATATCATTATACTATTGAGGTAGTGTCAACCATAAGACAGATCCAAATGAAAGGAGATCCTCAAACAAATGTAAGGTACGTTGCACATCGGCTCATTAAATTCTAGATCAAGATTAACTAAATGACAAAAGTTTCCTCAATACCCAAGACATACAAAATTTCAAATCGTTTCCTCAGTAGTATACATTTCTGCTCCAACTGTCAAGGCAAAAGATTTGGGTACTATTGGCATAGAAACTCGCAGATATCAAAGTTTTGTACGTTTAAATGTACTTTTACTATTAGCTCAGTTATTGTAAGAAAGGATGAGCTTACATTGGTTTTCACAGGAGGACTAACTGGAGTCTCATTCTCGGCCAAGAGGTTATCCATAAACTGACTGACAGATACTGGCACATAGCTTTGTGGAATTACATGGCCAGCTGCTTGTATTGGGGAACAATCTAATATAGCATTACTTTTCGGCATAAGCCTAAATGCTAGTGATGCCCTGCAAGTGAAAAGTTGGGCAAATTAATCAAACATGTAAGCATGCAATCGTGTCACAAAATTTGTTATGGAAAAGCTTATTATCTTTTATAAACATACCTTCCGCGAGTGTCACTGCCAGACAAATGATCAGTAGTAGCTCTATAAGAGGCAGCTGGACGGAGACCTGCAGTAGCATGACTAAGCGCTTTGCCAGTAACGAGTAAGATATCACCAATCCCACATCCATTATCTGCTGTGTACCAACGACCATTTGGGTCACATACCTAAGAATAGAAGAAATTTAAGAAAGAACTAAAAAAAAAGCCAAGGTACTTTATATATATGGAAACGTATTTTCAAGCAAACAAGCTGTTCATGTCAGATTCGTATGAAAGTATTCTTGAGAAACTAATCTGTTGTCGAAAGCATATATGCATCCTTCAAGTTCCTATAATGAAAGCATATATGTATCGTTCAACACACAGAAAGTTAATAGAAAGGTGACCTGAATGCCAGTGCCATCTGCGCAGAACAGTGTTAACAAACCCTTCTCAATTTCAATGTTAGTGGATAGATTCCCACCTCCAGAAGCAGGTTTTCCATTTTGGATCGATGCATGAGCATAGGAAGCCAATAGAACAGACGAGGAAACCTCATTTGGAGCTAGTGGAAAGTCATCGAGCATATGGTTAAACACACTGCAAAACAGATCCCCATTGTATTAGTTAATACAAAAAGGAAAGAGATACTGTAGTAGTAGTAGCAAAACCAGAGATTAAAGCATTATAACCATCCTACTCGCTTCTTAGACGTAGATGCCTTGCTATTGCAGATAAAGCAGCTCGTGCTACTTTACCCAAGCACCGGAAAATCTCAGCCATGCATGGAGGAGACGAATCTAAATCTTCAACAGATCTATTCAGAAGACGAAAAAACAAGCAGTCATTCATTATACAACATATCGATCAAAAACTGAGTAGTAAAAACTATATAGATTTCCAGAATCTCAAGTAATACTACGGTCAAAGCAATTGTCCAATTCAAGCCTAAAAACCAACTCTTTAAACATAAACAAAACCAGTGACCACTACAGGAACAATCAAGAGCTAACCTTCCGGCTCTGTACATAGAAAGGCCACGATTGCCTTTGCCAGAAACGTTAAGGCTTCGTGTTCTGAAATACAAGCGAGTGGCTTCAAGGCCACATCGCATCAGTGCGGTGTCTTCGCTCCCTAGCTCGATCACGGAAGCATTATATCTCATCAAAGATAAAGACAAAGCCTCCACGGCTTTTCCGTAGGACGGAGAAGGAGCCCCTTCATAAGGCAGAATTTCAGATAATCGAACCCTAGCAAGAGGACTCCCGGACATCATCAGCATAGAATCGCCGGTCGGGTAAGCAGCGGAAATCGGTGTCACTGTAATCGGATGAGACAAAGGAGACTTTTTCATGCCGGAGCATACATCAGCAGCAGCAGAAACGACGGCGCTAAAGCTTGAAGGCGTGATCGGAGACGAGACCTGCCGGTGCATCGCCACTTTAATCAACCATACGTCTCCAGGTTTTTTCAGTTCCAAGTCTATTTCCGGCGATGAAAAATCCGATTGGAACACTACAGTGTCTCGTTGAATTCGTCGAGATCGTCGTTTCAGAGTCTAATTTTCTCTCTGCTGGTCCAAATCGGGTAAGCGATGACTAGTTTGATAACGAATTGCGACGAGTAAACAACGTCGACGGGTACATCGCCGTCAATAGAGTAGAGATTCAAGCTGGGAACGTTGGATTCGTCGGGGAAATGTGTTCTGAAGTAATGTGTAGACTCTGGTTTTTTTGTTCTTTTTGGTTGTGTGTGTTGTGTAATGTTTGAGAGAGTAATAAAAAGCGCAGGCCTTTGTGTACTTTCACTATACTTTTGGATCAAACTAGCTCCAAAGATTTACTAGTACTCGTACATACATTCAAATTGGATTTGATTTTTTTTTTTTTCAGCCAAAATATAAATTTATTTTATTTATCTTTTGATCTACTATTTAAAATACTTATCACATGACTCTACGACGCAATTAAAAAAAAATGCGATATAGCAAAATGACTTCACAGGATAAATTGTCATTACACATAGTTGTATCTTTTGTAAGAAATTGCAAATTGAGTGAATATGATTGTTATCAATCAGATTTTGATCATGATCTTAGATTCAAATTGCGATAATCGGTGATGATAAACCATGATCTAATATCATTTTTTAATAATTAGTAGCATTAACGTAAGGTCAATATAATTAACAATTAGTGTCCCGAATGAGGGTGATGATGACGTATAAGGATGGTAATGATGATGAAGACGTTTTACTTGTTAGTGGTTATGGTGATGAGACGAGAGAGAGGATGCTTTTGATGATGAAGTTAATAAGCATACGTTGATGATGTGAGTCATGATGTATATCGTGATGTGACAACATCATCAATAACAGTAATCATCAATATCTACCATATGATAATGATGATAATCTTTTTCTTTCAGCTTGTGAGAAAAATAACATCAATAAAATGATGATGTAGGACGTGGACGTGGATGATGATGATGAAGATAAGCATTATCATTATGGATTGTAGCAAAAAGTATAATGACCACCAGCATTGTTGAATCAGTTAGAGTTTCATCACTAATATTTTATAATTTATTTTATTATTATAATATTATACAAGTGAATAGAAGAGAGAGACTAGAAAAAATTTATAGAAAAAGGTAGAAACTTCTCATAAATAGTGAAGTTTACTTTTCAATTTTTTTTTTTATTTTTTTCATTTTCTTTATGTGATAAAGATACTTTAAGCATCTCACTGATACTTCAATTTAAGATGGATTATAGTCTTTTAACTTCAAAAAATGTATTTTACAGATATAATATGGGTGCTAAACTTGAAACCGAAAAAATAATATATTAATTACCAAAATATTAAAAAAAATCCTAGAAAAGTAAAGATATCCATGAATATCTCTCAAGAAATGGTTCCAATGTTACAGAAATGCCAAAACTAAATGAGAAAAGTGAAAGATTCGCAAAGAGGATGCAATTTTAACACATGGAAATATTTTAAAAAGAGTTCATGTAAAGATTTGTGTCTAGTTCGCTATACACATATATATATAATACCTGATTTCAGACATCAAATATAGCACAAACCTCTGTTTCTGCAAATCACTATCACAGAAGAGCTTTGAAAATGAATTGTGACTATATATTTAGATACAAAAGCTTTTGCTTTCTTTGGTTTAGGATTTGTAAACCGGTTGGTTTTCTACTTGTAAATCCATTCGTTTGCTCGTCCCCCTGTAGAATCCATGTCTATGAAAATGCTGACAGCCTGCATGAAGAGAAGAAATCAGAAGAGACCCGGGATTTTCAAACACAAACAAAAAATGCGGTTTTTAAGTACAATCAAATGATTCAGAGTGGTCTCTCCTATCGACTGAAGTGATTTAACTAATATATTTGTCTGCAATTTAAGAACTTTGCTAAGGCTTAAGCCCACCTTCCCTATCCGGGGTCGCTCCTTCGACTTTGCTAGGCTGTTACGGATATGTGAGACCGCTCCCCAGCATTTTAACATGTTGGCTACATCGTCAAGTCTAAGTATATATTCTTCTTCGGTTAGAGGAAAAGACCTCTAGGCATTGAAGAAGAAGAAGAAAGAAAGATAGACGGGTGAATTAGCTTACAAGTATTGCCTTCCAAAGGCGAGAACTATACCAACATAATATGGATATACAATACATGTCACTTTTTATGTCACTTTTTATGTGGCAAAGATTCTCCAACGAAATAACAATTATGTGGAAAACGAAAGATCATATTATCATATCATCAGGCTTCTTTTACGATCAAACATAGCAAATGATTCTCTTACCTGTTCTCTGTACTTCCACATGACATTCATTGCAAGAAGATTCCGCCCCATGAACTCCTACATTAATCACATCTAAGAAATATGATTTATTTTCGTGGCTTCTAAAGAGACGAATCTTTCCACATAGATAAAATAGAGGTCACAGCAAGAAACTGAAAATGCAAAAGGAACATGAACAATTGACATTCGCAAAAGCTGATTCTATATCTATTGAAGGTCCTAACTTTTTTCGTGACGTTTAGAGCATTTTGCATATAAATCAAGATGTCTTAAGATATGACTCTGAGTGCAATACAGAATCACAAACACGCTTGAATACAGAAAGGCATACCTTCTTGATGAGCTGAACATCATAAGATCTTCCATACTTCTGCCTAATGAGGGTTGCAAGATCTAAGCCGTTAAATGCAGAATCATCCGACCCAACCATTCTTTCAAGATTTTCCCGATTCATATCATTCGCTTCCTAGAGACAAACAAAGAATGCTTCAAAAATGATCAGATGAATATCAAGCAATCAATAAAAAAATTCTAAACAAAGGCATGCTTATTTCTATGTTGTGTATTTAAGCATGGGCAGAGATGGGCAAAGATCGGGACATCAAACTAACTCAAGAAATCAAATTAATTACGCACTTTTCCAGGTTGAAGCAGAATATAGATCGACATTTTATTACCTTCTAATAATCTCAACAACTAGGAAAACATACGCTTTCACTTGACTATTTAACAGAGTTCTAGTGTATAAGCACACGGACACTACGTCTCAGTCACATCACTTGAACACTTAAATGTCAAGTCATGACTTCAGTGATAAGAATCACACAGGAGGACAGCGTAAAATGGCCGGGACTAACAATGCTTACAGATATATATATACTTTTGGATTCGTACATACCCTTTTAGTTTGATCATCGAGTGATTCCTTTTCCTCGTCATCCGAATTATCTGGATTCATCCCGTCATCCACAATACTGCAAATTCTTGAGAACCTTCTCCTACCAGTTAGCGCCCAAGTACTCTTCAAGCAGAGGCTCTGAGAGAAAGCCAATCTTCCAGAGAAACACGGGCCGCAATAATAAACCTTAGATATTGTTCCTATACCGCATCGTTCGTGTTTAATCGATGGTTGACAATGATGATGACTTGAAACAATGCTCATCATCTCCTGTTAAGCGGTAAAAAAAAGCCAAACCATAACTTTTGCTGCAATTTTTAAGAATCGCATAGAGAATGCATCTAATTCACAAAACCAACAGTGAACACAGTGCTACAGAAACTAAGCAGAGAAACCAAACGAAATTTCTTTGATAAAGTGGAGTGGAGTTACACATTCCTGGGAGCCGATCAAACAGACTAAACAGACTAAGTGGATAAAATATGAAACCTCGTTCCATCATAATCAACCTCACTCGTTTAAAGAGATTCATCGAGAAATCGCTATTCTGATAACTAAATGGCAGTTAACGGAGTAACCTCAAGAAACGGGAACAAGTGAGGGAAAATAAATGAAGCAAAAAGCAAATTAAGAATTTACCAAGAAGTTGAGGGAGGACGAAATCTTACCGCCGGCAGAGCTGGGGAAGAGCTCGGCGGTGCTGCGGAGGAGGAGATGAGGAGAAGGAGGAATAAGAGGGATAAAAAAATCAGTGAATGAACGGTGAAGGACGAGAGACAAAACAAAAAAAAATTATGAAATTCTAAACAAAGCGAAATCCCCTATAAAATATAGGGTCCTAATGGTAATGTACGATATAACGGCGAAATAACTGCAATATAATTGTTGTAAACAATTTGCAATATAATTTTAATAATAACAAAAATATATAAATATAAATATATGTAGATATTTTCGTTATTGTTAGATATAATCATCACTATTCGAAACCATAATTTTCTCGACCATATTATAATATTGTTTTAAAATTATAAAAATTAAAATGTTTAATTTTAAATTCATGGTTAAAAATAAAAAGATTAAAAGAAAGATGACTATTATTTTTTTTATAAATGTTCAAGATAACAATTGTTATAAAATGCATTAAAAAATTGTTGACAAACAAATTTTACAAATATTAACAATCAATTGCTATATTATAACAATATCAATGTTGTGAGTGGCACAACTGTCATGATCTCAAAAATTTATCACAAATGTTTGAAATTAGATTCCACTCCTAATATTAAAAAATATTAAAGCCATTATACTAAACTAAAAAACAATATCAATGTCAAAATTAAAACCAATAAGCAAGAATATATAATGAATCAACTTTTAATGTAAAAAAAAAAAAGATACGAAGTTTTTTTCTTATCAAGCCAACGTTTTGTTTACTTGCACGTTTGTGCGGAAAGTTTTGACGTCTCACCGACTCGCCCCTTCTACACATCGACACATGATATATCACTTTGGCCTTTGCTTGTCTCATTAACCTGCGACTTCAAGCTAATTGAAGATGATAGGTTATAAGATGAATATTGCATTGATTATTGATGTAAAGTAATTTATGAAGCTGAATCTTAATCATGATTTAGCTAGTGACATGTGTCAAAGTCTGAAAGGCCAGAAAGAGCTAATGACGAAAAGAGTGGAGTGGTGCAAATGATATAGTTGGGTGTATTTAGAAAGAAACAAAAAATAGAGGGTCCGAAGGAAGAAATTTGCATATTTTTTCAAATTTTGAAATGAAGCTTTAGAGAAGCACAATTTCCCTTTCACATCTCGCGTCGTGTCATCGTTTTCTGAGATTCCTCAATAATTCCATTTCGATACCAAATCCCTTCAGAAAAATCATTTTCGTTTCATCACCTCCCGATTCGAAAACCCTAGGTTTCAGTCATGCCCATGGAGAACGACAATGGCCACGCTGGCAACGTCGTCGTCACCGCCGAGCAAGCCACCAAGATTAACGAGGCTGATGTACGGTTGCCGGAGAATCGTCAGACCCCTGTTGTTTCAGAATCCGGAAGTGGAAGCGAGAAAGGAGAGGAAGGTCTCGAGACGCCAGTGGCGGTGGCTGTGGATGAGAGCGGATCGAATTTGGTTGGAGAGCTACCTCCCCGATCTTCCTCCGCTAGAGTTCCGTTCACTAATCTGAGCCAAATTGATTCGGATCTTGCTCTTGCTCGCACGCTCCAAGAACAGGTTGGTCTTTCTTCGCATCTGTCTCTTTGGGATTTCTGTCTATCTAGGTTATTCGATGCTGTTAGGGCTTTCTTGTTGCTTCTTCTCCTGGACTCGCGGATTAGTTTATTGCTTCTCGCCTTTTCTTCTGGAGTTGTTTCCTCATTTTCTTCAAAATATCATTTGAATTTTGGATTTTTTTTTCCGAAGAATTTCTCTAGAGTTGTCGATTATTCAATATTGTTGCTTTGTACGTTTCGGGTTTCAGGAGCGGGCGTATATGATGCTGACCATGAACAGTGAAATCAGTGACTATGGGAGCTGGGAAACTGGAAGCTATGTATACGATGAGGATGAGTTTGATGACCCCGAGGATGAGGATGACGATGAAGACGAATATGAAACAGATGATGATCCTCAGGAAGATGCACCCGATGTGAATGCCAATGTAGACGATCAAGAAGATGACGGCAGAAACGCTGAGACCGAGGAAGTTGCTTATTCAGATGATGAAGCCTATGCTAGAGCTCTTCAAGAAGCTGAAGAAAGGGAAATGGCAGATAGATTGTCTGCCTTATCTGGGTTAGCAGAGCGTGAGTACACTTATTGCTATCACTCAAGTTCTCTTTGATGGACGTTTCTAGAATTTGTTTGGGATTATGCTAACTGTTATTGGTTGCAGGGGTTGAAGATCTAGAGGATGAGGATCATACTTCTCAGGTAGGCTCCTTACACTACCCTTTTTTATCTTGAGCTGTAAAATTTTTCTGGTTGAGAATATGAACTTTTTGCCTCAGTATGTGAAACGAACTACTGTCCAACCCATTTTTTGTTTAATCATATTTGTGGCCAAAGGACAAAGTTGTGACATAGTACCTGCCATTGTCGAAGTGATACATCATACATGGTTCAGTCTATCTACTATCCTTCTGTCATGGCATTAGTTTGTTTTGTTTCGTGACAGTTTTGTCTGTGGTGTTAGCCTTTTAGTCCATATTGTTAGCCTCTTCCCTGTGTATTTAAGGTACTTATTGTATATAGGTGAGCCAGTCAACCTAATTGTGTGCCATGTAATCATTTGATAGTCTTACTCTATGAAATTGTTTGGGACTTTGGTACTAGGTTGTATCTAATTTTTTTTCGGTTTATGCTACTAGAATTTTGCACTAATGTATGTTTGAAGGTCGAAAATGTATTAACCAGTATGGTAAATTAATCAATTGTAATCTGGTAGCGTTAAGTGGTCACTGGCATCGGAGAAAGTTATGCTCACAGCTTGCAGCATAGGACCTCGCGGTGGACTGAAGTTAGATAGAGTCTGGTTCATTTTGTGGAAAAGGAACATAAAAATATATTTACAGGGTAGAGAATCATATATAGTAAGGCTTCTTTTAGGTGATTTGATTCTGCTTCCACTCACGTTATGTATGCTTTATTTTTGCAGGATGCCTGGGATGAGATGGATCCTGATGAGCTTTCATATGAGGTATGAAAACATTCATAGTTGGTATGTTTTGGATTCTCTCATGATTTTGTGAAATGATTTATAGTCAATGTGAATACTATTGTTAAAATTGTGGGACTCTAGTGTTAAGATCCGTCATGCATTTCACTATTCAATAATTTAGATGCCCAACACCTCTGTTGGCTTATAACATTACACTATCCAATGTTTGCAGGAGTTGCTTGCGCTAGGCGAAATTGTGGGAACCGAGAGTAGAGGGTTGTCTGCTGATACAATTGCATCTTTGCGTTCAACAAGATATAAAGAGGGAGAAAATCAAAACGGAACCAATGAGTCGTAATGCCCTTTTTGTAACTAATTAAGTAAACTATTGACAATTTCGTGCATGTAGCCTGGTAATTAACTTCTGATGCTTAATGCAGGTGTGTTATATGTCGTTTAGACTATGAGGATGACGATGACTTGATACTGCTTCCATGCAAACATTCTTACCACTCGGAGTGCATAAATAATTGGTTGAAGATTAATAAGGTACGTCTTTCAAAAAAAGAATCCTGTTAGAGAAGATGAAATCATGCGGTTTATTGTAGTCAGCTATGCAAAACCTGACAAACACAATTAGGAAGACTATATATGCAGTCTGTCTTTCTTTATCGACACATACCCTTTTTGATAAGGATAAGATAAGTTCATGCTAGAAAACCGCCACAGCACCTGATAATTCCACAACATTGATATGTTTATAATAGGAAACTTTGTGGTCAGTCAAAATGTAGAATACACAGACTATGTAATCTCATGTTTTTGTCGAGTTTATGGGTTGCATTATGCTTTAGCCGATTGTGTTCATCAGAATCTTCGAAGCTGAGGGCTTCGGTTGCTAGTAAGCAGAGATTTGAACTTGTTAATGCCGTACTAAGACTACCTGTAGTGTGCGATCATCTCATCAACTTCTATGGGAACTAGGAACAATTATTTATTTCTCAGGTTTTAGACACGCAGTTGTAGAAATGGGATTATTCTGCGTTCAACATTCATATAAACCGAAGTCCATTAGTAACCGAAACTGACACGAAATTCTGCAGATTTGCCCTGTATGCAGCGCAGAAGTTTCAACTTCCTCAGCTGGACAAAGCTAATGAGAGCAGAGGAAGATATCCAGAAAAAGATCATAAGCTAAGAACTCCATTACCTTTGCTGTCTGTTTGTACACTTTATATAAACAAAACCATCACCAGGTTTCCTTGGATCCTTTAAACAATCTCAGTCTCATAGATTGGAACTTTATCAAAGCTTTTTTAAGTTCTTACACTTTAGCATCTGCTTTCATCTTTTTCCGTATCAGCCATATCGGGATACTGGAAACAACTACGATCGAACTGTTTTTTATCTAGAAAGAACATCTAATCTATAGAACTTCGGTCTTCAGAGATACGAGAGATACATCAAAAGGGTTTAGGTCTGAATCTTTGACTAGATCGAATCTAGTCTTATTAGCTAAGATGAATGTTTGGACACAAAAGCTACTACGAGACGCATCCATGTTTCGTCGTCTCTTTGGAACATGAACATAACGACTATTGTAATCGTCGTCTACATGACAAGCTGGCGAGTAGAGTGGCACCAACGGTGGTATGCTGAGGTGAGATTGGGCCACTCAGTGGCCGAGACTGAGAAATCTTGGAGCCAGTTTGTGAGCAAGATTTCTTGGTCTAATGCAGGCAATGTGGAGATAGATTTGTCTATGGCGCGTTCCACCTCAACCTTCTCATAACCCATCAGAACGGGAAATGCTAGCCCAAACCTTGCGTGACTGAACAGCGGTAGCCAATTTGCTAGGAGCCTGAATTTCACTTGTCCCGGAACTCGTGTGCTGTCTCGTGCTAACTCTCCAATTAAGAGCGCTGCAAAACATTTGTGAGAAATCAATGGACCATGTAGAAAGTGAGTATAAAAAGTGATCTTAATGGAAGTTTCTCATACCAAAATTGAAGTAAATTTTTCCAAGACAAAGAAACTGAGCTACTGTATATTTCTATTTAACTGAAACCTAACTTAGTACCATCAAACAAGGAAACCAAAATTCTTTTAACGAAGTCGGAAAGAAAAACCAAGTCCAAATGAATGAATAATGCCAATACTTACCTGAAATCTTAACCATAAGGCCTTGAACCCTAGGAGCAGCCGTGAGAGACAAGGAAGCTAAACCAGAAGCATAACTCCACCGTCTTATACCTTCTTCCACCGCACCATAATGCCTAAGTTTCTCCGTCATCCACAACAGCTCTTCCGCCAGCTTCTCAACCGCCAGTTCAACCTCATTCTCCTGAGAACTACCGGCTCTTACCAACGCGGACTCCCTCCTCTTACTCTGTGATAACAAGTTACCGGTCATATCCGCCAAGGACCTGACCGTGTTGATGCACGTGCTCAGCCCTCTCACATAGGAGACAACATACCCTCCTAACGGTAGGGCGCTAACCAGACGCAGGGGCAGACCACCGAACGGTTCGTCTGCGGTTCGAGAGCGTTTCAAGGAGTCCTGCAAACGCGCAGTGGTGCGTGCGAAGGAGGACGCGAGGGCCGCTCGATTGACGTCGAGTAGTTCCACGTTGCAGCTCTGGGCGTTCTCTTCCATGATCTTCTCAGCCATTCCCATAGCAAATTGATATTTTCTTGAGGTTACCGGAATCTCGTTCATTAGCGCTAGCGCCTACTCGTCCACACATGTTAAGATGTATAAAATGGCAAAATCAAAACCATTAACAAGGATCCATAGGACAATATAGTTGATCAAATTATCCAGGCATATGCGAAGTTTTGTATATTAGCATATATACATCTACTAAACGAGAAATATATATTTTCTAGCGAATATTAATTAGAGATGCCAATATATAAGAGCTCGTTACAGATGATTCATTTTATGAATACAGAATATAGGTATATGATAACTGGTTAATTAGTCTTAATTAGTGTACAAATCACCACTGAATATTTGCTTATAGAGCCAATGATTCATCTACTTCCCCCTTTGTTCATGTATGACGTGGCATTGTGCATGTTGTCCACGTGTGAATTCCAGAGATATAATGTCCACGTTATGGAGTGTCCATATATAGAAAGCTCCAAAATCATACTTCTGATTTATATATATATATAACGAAAATTATTCCATTTCAATCAAGATCGAGTTGTACGAATATAACCCAGCAAATACACGCAAGTCTACATATGATCGTCATTTCATAATTGGACCCAAAAAAACAAGTGAAAAAACATTTAAATAAAATAACTAAAACGTTAAACATTAACAAATATTAACCAAACAGAAGAAATAAACATTAAAACGTTGATGTAAACTAACACCAAATAATGAAAGATTATAAATTGATCACTTACGTGACAAAGTGCTCTACCGAGAGAGTTAACAGAAGGCACATCAACGCCGTCACAAATCATCATACCCAAATCCGCCGACCCTGAATACTTCACCAACGCCGTCGACGTGGGAGCCGAAACCGGTACTAACGCGTTCTCCGCTGCCGCGGTAAGCAGACCCGAAGCGAAACTAAAGGGATGATAAGAATAAGAATAAGCAGAAGAAGAGATGAGAGGAAGAGGAAGATAGTCCAAGAAAACCCTAAGGACCCAAAGGGCGAGCCACGCCATCATCATAGACATGAACCTGAGGTGGTCCGAAGCCGACCACCGCCTAGAAGCCAACTCCGGTGTGGAGGCGGTGGAGGCGACGGAGACGAGAGAACGAGCGGCGGTGTTGACAGTAGTCATGAAAATGGAATTGAGGAGACCCGTCGTGGGACGATTGTTTCTGTATGTGTACTCCAGGTATTGTAGCTCCCTTGACGACGACATTCTCTTCTCTCTTTTTTTGTTGTCTCTCTCAAACAAGTTAATTATTGTTGGACCAGTTTATGTATTTATATATGAAGATAGAGCTTGGTTTATGTATATTTCTTCTTTTCAAAGTTATGATGAGATACACCGCCTATTATCCACGGGTATGTTTCTCGTCGTCGTGTAAGCATTTGATGTATTGTCGGTTAGATCTTTGTCGGGGTCCATCATGCGCCGTCGTTTCCCCCCACATGTGTAAATGTGATCACATTGATAATTTTTTTTTTTTTTTTTCACAAAAAGTTAGATGGGGTAGTAATTATAAGAGTATATATAAATGATTGTTGGGGAAAAATTTACAGAATTTGCCTTAGTACAATATAGATTTGGAATTGGGATATTTCCGAATATTATGTATTGTTGGTTTGGGGATATTTTTTGGTGCGTGGGGTTGATATGAACACTAATACGATTAAGATCATTTTCAGAAAATGTGTTTCTGAATAATTATATAGCGTATGGGATACAATTAATCAGTGGCTTTAATTGTAAACAATCAACACTATCTACAAAACAATAATAAAATGAAAAGATGTATTCGAGTAGAAAGTTTGAAAATAGATTGCGAAAACAATATCTGATAACTCCAAGAAGAATGTGACTGATCCGAGTTCAGTATCGCGTACACGAGAAGGCAAAATAATATGCTTCTCTTGTTCTGCTATACACTTTTATGCCACTTTTGAGCCCAAACACTTTACTCTCTGTCTTTGATTGTTTGTAAATTTTGAAATACTTTTTGGTTTTTGTTTTTTCAAAAAACAATTACTTTTCAATCAAGATTTTTGAAAAATAGATTTTCTATAATTTAGGGAAATTAGATTTTAAAACAAAAACCAAAATCTATATTTTGCTAGTTTTACGATTTTTTATAATTTTATTACAATTATTATTATTTAATTTATATTAATATAATAAAAATAAAAGAGATACAATTAAATAATAAAAATTAAGAATTATTAAGAATTAGTAAGAAAAAATATTAATTCATATTAAAATTATTATTTAGCATCAAAAATCTAATAGAAAATTATAAAATAATTCATATGAATAATTTTATAGTAAAATTGTTAATAAAATTAACACAATTGTTCAAAATTTAAATATTTAAAAAATCATATATATATTTTATTGATAATTTTTTAGTAATATTTATAAAATTTTATAAATTATTGTTTCAATAAATTTTTTTTCTTTATAAAAACTAACTTATAAAATAAATGAAAAATAAATAAATGTATAGAAAAAACTAAAAACTAATCACCAACCAAGTTTAAGAAAAACTAAAATCTACAGTAAAATCAAAAACTAAAAAATTTAAAATTAAAATCTAAAATTCATAAACCAAATGCCAAAAACTTAAAACTATGCAAACAATCAAGGTCTATATACCAAACAAAAGCTTATATCACACTGTTTTACAGGAAAAATGTTTTGAGATATATTGTTACTACTATTGTGATCTATGAGAAGACTCATAAACAAGAGAAGAGTCAACCAACTTGTGATTGATCCCCTTCAACCCACACAAAAGAACTCATTCTCAACAAGAAAAGAAACAGCCAACTTGTGGTTGAATCCTCACAAATAACCTACAATACAACCAAATATATTGTAGAGTAAATCGGTCATATGAATGAGAGAATCTCTTAGTTTGAGACTAATCCTTGTTTAATACAACAATACTTAGAGTATGTGTACTTAATGTAAGGAGAATTAAGAATCAATAACCTAAAGTTTAAGTAAAGAATAAAGAAGAGTTTAGTGAGTATTTGACAAATATTAAGCTGTCTTAAGGCAGTCTTAAATCGTGACTCTTAAACACTCTATATTATGAACATTGATTAAACACAAGTAAAAGGGAGAGAGCACATGAATTTGATAACAGTAGTTGTGTATATTAGTGTGTGTTTTACAAATGATGGACAAGGGCTTTAAATAGGCAAAACACAAGAATTTGAATCTTACACAAAGACAAAGAGATAAAGTGACATAAAGAAAGAGGGAGAGCCATGCCAAGGGAGTAATAGTGATAAGTCCTAGCTCTTTGTCACATGTGACTCATCAAGTCAAATTCAATCTCATTCAAATAACTTCCTTCTCATTACTAACTATTGGCAAACTAGAATGTGCTTTCACACTTGGGTTTGACCTTCTTTTATCCAATACAATCTCATTTAAGCGGTTCTTGTCTTAATGACTTGGGTTTTTCCTTTTTACCACACGCCAATGCTAAGGTGAGAACTCATCTTTGGCTTCCATTGGATTGAACCAAATTTGGCATTTTTTTCTTTGCAACATAACTTCATTCTTTAATAGATTTTGGTCTTATGCTTTTTGTTTGAACTAAGATGATCATTTTTGGTTAATTTTGGTTGTGTGTTATCTTCGTCTTTGATCGAAATTTTGCTTGATTATGGGTTTATTCAGCTTTGATTGTCACTTTATTCTTCATGATTGTGGCCTTGACTCGATGATCCATTTTCTCTTGGTTTGATTAGTTTCTTATTTTCATTTGCTTCGTTCATTTTAATAATTACATCATTCACATAAACATGACGACATATTGTGGAACCATCATGAAAATAATGTAACGCGACGACTTCTGACTTTCCAATGTAAACTAAAGGAGTAGAGAGCAACAGATGAGTCCGACTGAAAGTATAGAACGACGTATAATTACGAAATAATTAATTATCCATATATAAAAATATTGATAGTCAAAAATTTTGTTTCCATATCGTAATCAATAGCCCCACAGGTTTAATTGTTTTTAATTACATTGTTTGAATATCCTCTGACACATACATATTATCTTTCAACAATTTGACGTACAATATGCTATTCATAATCAAGAAATATATATATCTTTCAAAAGTAAAGTTTGTCCCATTTCGTGGATAATATTAAAAAAAAAAAGTTACCATTCAATTTAGATCGATGCATACATGTGAATGGAAAGGTTGTCACGACTAAAAAGATCATTTAGATATCAAATGATCTCAAATTTTGGATAGAGATTTGACAATTCCGTATCACTTTTTATTTCAAAAGATAGATAGTAATAACTAAAAGATATCCTTTCTTAGGTAGAAAATCGAAAATAGATTTTGAATGTAATTCCACAAGGAAAACAAAATCTGATCTTATCTCATTTTAATAACAAAAAAGGAAGTTGGCACTTTATAACCAAAATAAAATAAAATAAAAAATCTTATCTAAAATTAAAAATAGTAGCGGTTTTTTTCTGTCTGTTGACCGAGTTTTGCGGGCGTTTACTCACTTGGTACCACAAAATCAATTAAAAAATATATGTTACTTGATAAAATCAAAAATATATTTAATTGAATCCAAATTGTAGTTCTAGTTACAAAGTAAAGAGAGCGTTTATCATTTTATAACGACTTTTAATGACATAATAATTTTATTTATTTACAGCGTTAAACTCGTAAATTATCCTAAGTATTATTGAGTAACTGAATGATTCTTCATCAAAACGTTATACTTAACCCAAAAAAAAGTAGTAGTTATATTAAATTAAATAAATAAATAAAAAACTATAAAAGACACGAGATTTATGGAAGCAGATAAGATCCAGAGGAATAGGCAAGTGGAAGAACGAGAACAGCTGTTCTTCTTTTCCCTGACCTCAAAGTCAGCCGACAGTTAATTTTGAATCCTATAAATTTCAACTATTCTTCTTCTTTTTTTTCAAAATCAAATCGTTTCTTGCCTTATCCGAAATCTCTTTCTGAATCAGATCCACCACAGTTAATTAATTATCTGAAAGAAACAAATTCAAGAAGAAGACGACGAAGAACAAGATCTGCTCTTTTTGTTCCTCTCTGTAAAACAGAGACGTCAACACTGAATCTTCCCCGACGTCGTTTTTAGCAAATCGACTCTCTTTTTGTTTTCTAATTTCTCAAATCGGAGAAATGGCCGGAGGGTTCGTCAGTCAAACGCCAGGCGTTCGTAACTATAATTACAAACTGACTCCAAAAGTGTTCGTAACATGTTTCATCGGTGCCTTTGGTGGTCTCATCTTCGGATACGATCTCGGGATCTCAGGTTTTTTTTTCTTAGATTCAACTAGTCTTGTTCTTCTTTGATCTGATCTAGGAATTATCCGGTGAGTAATTATATGGTATGGGGGTTTTTTTTATTGCTTGTAGGAGGGGTAACCTCAATGGAGCCATTCTTGGAACAGTTTTTCCCTTACGTGTACAAGAAGATGAAGAACGCACACGAGAACGAGTACTGTCGATTCGATAGTCAGCTTCTGACTCTATTCACTTCGTCTCTCTATGTAGCGGCTTTGATCTCTTCCTTATTCGCCTCCACTATAACCCGAGTTTTCGGAAGGAAATGGTCGATGTTCCTCGGTGGTTTAACCTTCTTCATCGGCTCTGCTTTCAATGGCTTTGCCCAAAACATCGCCATGCTTCTTATCGGTCGTATTCTACTCGGTTTCGGAGTCGGATTCGCCAATCAAGTATGTTCTAAAAACGTTTTTTTTTTTTGTTTTCAATTATGGTTTATGTACTTTGATCAAAATGCAACAACGGCGGCTTATATTAATCGGTTTTGGTTTTGGTTTCAGTCTGTTCCGGTTTATCTTTCGGAAATGGCCCCTCCGAATCTGAGAGGAGCGTTCAACAATGGGTTTCAAGTAGCGATTATATTTGGTATCGTTGTTGCAACGATCATCAATTACTTCACTGCACAGATGAAAGGGAACATCGGATGGAGAATCTCACTCGGATTAGCTTGTGTCCCTGCAATCATGATCATGATCGGAGCTCTGATCCTTCCCGACACTCCTAACTCGCTCATCGAACGTGGCTTCACCGAAGAGGCGAAGCAAATGCTTCAATCTATCCGAGGAACCAATGAAGTCGATGATGAGTTTCAAGATCTCATTGATGCAAGTGAGGAGTCTAAGCAAGTGAAACACCCATGGAAGAATATCTTGCTTCCTCGTTACAGACCACAATTGATCATGACTTGCTTCATTCCATTCTTCCAACAGCTTACCGGAATCAATGTCATTACATTTTATGCGCCCGTTTTGTTCCAAACCCTCGGGTTCGGTAGCAAAGCCTCGCTCTTATCGGCTATGGTAACGGGAATCATCGAGCTCTTGTGTACCTTCGTATCTGTTTTCACAGTGGATAGGTTTGGAAGAAGAGTCTTGTTCCTCCAGGGAGGTATTCAGATGCTTATCTCTCAGGTAACACAAAACCCTAACCCTAGCCCTACTTTACGTTTCTTGACAAATACTCAAGCTCTGGAAAATCATCATATGTGTTGCAGATCGCTATTGGAATCATGATTGGAGTGAAATTTGGAGTGGCTGGAACAGGAAACATAGGGAAATCAGATGCTAATCTGATCGTGGCGCTGATCTGCATCTATGTAGCGGGTTTCGCCTGGTCATGGGGACCGTTGGGATGGCTGGTCCCTAGTGAGATATCTCCACTAGAGATCCGATCAGCAGCTCAAGCCATAAACGTGTCGGTCAACATGTTCTTCACATTCCTTGTAGCTCAGCTCTTCCTCACAATGCTCTGTCACATGAAATTCGGACTATTCTTCTTCTTCGCGGTGTTTGTCATCATAATGACGATATTTATCTACTTGATGTTGCCTGAGACGAAGAATGTACCAATCGAAGAGATGAACAGAGTGTGGAAGGCACATTGGTTCTGGGGAAGGTTTATACCTGATGAAGCTGTTGGTGTTAGTGCTGCTGAGATGCAAGAAAAGTCTGTATGATGGTGTAGATGAAAACCGTTTTCTTTGCGCAAAGACTTTGTGAGAAAATTCTGAAAAGAGAAAAGTGAATAATTAAAAGGATGCAGAGACTTAGGTTTTTCCTTTAGTTTATTCTTTCTTCTTATTCAACGTCTCTTTGTTGCAAGGCCTAAAGAAAGTTAAGAAAACAAAAATACGTATAAAAATGTAAAATCAGTTTATATTATTTTTGTACTCATATTAAACATTTTTGTGAATCTTTATTTGAGAACCTAAAGAGTTCTAATGCTAAAGCAAGAAACAAGTCATCGGTAGATATTTCAGCTTATCCAATTGGGTTACCATTTTTCTTTCAGTTATTGAAGTACCTCTTCTTTACTAAAATTTCTAAGTATAAGTAATTAAACATTAGAAAGAGAAAAAAAAAGAAGAGAAAGTGATATGTTCTAAAACGTTTTTTTTTTGTAAATGAACAAAGTCGAACTCTCGACCAAACCTAACCTTATCTTACCTTCAAAGTTCAAATTTGATGGCAAATAAGATTAGACCAAAACGAAATCGAAATTTTCTTTATTTTGCTTTTTATACAATTTCTAGTATCCGGTATGAACCAGATAATAATTAGTAACACAATAAAAACACCAGTAAAAGGCTAACGGCCACTATGCTAATTTTCATGGCCATTATGAATTTGTTATATGATAAGTTTCTATTGTTTTGAATTTTGTTAGAAATTGTAATATCACAAAGCTTCTATATTTGGGTATTTTCCAAAACAATTTTTTTTTTTAAAAAAAACTCTATATACAAAGAATACTGTCTTATAGTTTTTATACAAATGAAAAGATAAATACGGAAAATAAGGTGTGGCAAAAAAAAACTGTCTAACAAACAATCAAACACAGTAAAAACTCTCCATGAAACTTGGAGTCTAACGTTAAACAACTCTTGTTACTAACAAACTACTTCTTCTAATCGTAAGCCAAACAAAAATAAGATAAAAATTTATTACACAACAGGAATGACGAAGCACCTAATCCAATCCCTAGTTATAGTGTCATTACATTATCTATTTAAAAAGATCACAAAGTGAATCCCATTTTGAAGTTAAGCCACAACATTCCTTCCTTCCAAGACCAAAAGCAAAAAATGGCAGGAGGAGCCTTTGTATCAGAAGGAGGAGGAGGTGGAAGAGATTATGAAGGAGGAGTCACATGTTTCGTTATCATAACATGTGTTGTTGCGGCCATGGGAGGTCTCCTCTTTGGTTATGACCTTGGAATCTCAGGAGGAGTGACATCAATGGAGGAGTTTCTTAGCAAGTTCTTCCCTCAGGTAGAGAGGCAGATGGAAAAGACGAGGCACGACACGGCTTACTGCAAATTTGATAACCAAATGCTCCAATTGTTTACTTCTTCTCTCTACCTCGCAGCTCTTGTAGCTTCCTTTGTGGCTTCGGTAATTACTAGGAAGTATGGACGAAAGGTTTCCATGTTTACCGGTGGACTTGCTTTCTTGATCGGTGCAATAATCAACGCCTTTGCCATTAATGTGGCAATGCTCATCATCGGTAGACTTTTGCTCGGTGTCGGTGTTGGATTTGCTAATCAGGTTAGGCCTTTGTTGTCTTCTTTGTGTGGTCTTGAGTATCATCTAGATATGTGATATGCCACAAGGTCCGGAACTTTCTGGTCAACAAAAAGAAAATCATCTATGTCTGTTTTCTAGGTTGATTTCTCAATATTTTCCTTTTTTTCAGTCTACTCCGGTTTACCTCTCGGAAATGGCTCCAGCAAAGATAAGAGGAGCGCTAAATATTGGTTTCCAGATGGCTATTACGGTTGGAATCCTGGTGGCGAATCTGATCAACTATGGAACATCTAAGATGGCTCAACATGGGTGGAGGGTTTCTTTAGGTTTAGCAGCTGTTCCAGCTATTGTTATGGTGATTGGATCATTCATTTTGCCCGATACACCAAACTCGATGCTTGAGAGAGGCAGATACGATGAAGCAAAACAAATGTTGAAGAAGATACGAGGAGCTGACAACGTTGACCATGAGTTTCAAGATCTATGTGATGCTTGTGAAGCTGCTAAAAAGGTAGAGTATCCATGGAGAAACGTCATGAAGAGCAAATACAGACCAGCTTTAGTCTTCTGCTCGGCGATTCCCTTTTTCCAGCAGATTACTGGAATTAATGTCATTATGTTCTACGCGCCTGTTCTCTTCAAGACTCTTGGTTTTGGAGATGATGCTTCTCTTATGTCGGCTGTTATAACCGGTGTAGTTAACATGCTCTCGACCTTTGTCTCCATATACGCGGCTGATAGATATGGAAGAAGGTTGCTTTTCCTTGAAGGTGGCATTCAAATGTTCATATGTCAGGTACAAATCAGTTATACATTGGCTCCAATTCTTTCTTTCTTTGTGTTTGCATTTTGTTATTTCATGTTGCACTACTCTAATCATTACAACATGAACAATCACAAATTAACTACAAAAAAAGTTTTTTTTGAGGACCAGAATAATTTCTTAAACAAGTTCACAGATGGTTGATGGATGCTCTTTATCTTTTCAGCTTCTTGTTGGTTCTTTTATCGGTGCAAGATTCGGAACCACAGGAACCGGAACCTTGACACCAGCAACAGCAGATTGGATTCTTGCTTTCATATGTGTGTACGTTGCCGGATTTGCATGGTCATGGGGTCCATTGGGATGGTTAGTACCGAGTGAGATCTGTCCGTTGGAAATCAGACCAGCGGGACAAGCCATCAACGTCTCAGTCAACATGTTCTTCACTTTCCTCATCGGTCAATTCTTCTTGACAATGCTTTGTCACATGAAGTTTGGTCTCTTCTACTTCTTTGCAAGCATGGTTGCGATCATGACTATCTTCATTTACTTTTTGTTGCCGGAGACCAAAGGTGTTCCCATTGAAGAGATGGGAAGAGTTTGGAAGCAACATTGGTTTTGGAAAAAGTATATTCCAGATGATGCAGTTATTGGTGGACATGACGAAAACTAAACCAAATGGGTTTAAGGGGAACTGGTTCGGTTATATGTTGATCAATTATGAGTTGTTTTCAGTGAACTATTACGTTAAACTGTCGAGATAATTTGTTATTACCTGATACATAATCTAATATGTGGTGCTTCTTTTGTCTTTTACATTTTTTTTTTGTTTGGTCCCCATTCTCCTGGGAAAAGGGAAACAAAACGCAACAAGAAAGAGTATGCTTCATAGCGTTGCAAATGAAAGGAAGCGATCTTCATCAAACAATGTACAACTATTGCTATCAACGAATCAGTAATTTTTAGAATTTTGCACTAATCTTTGCATCTATCTGAAAAATAAAGGTTTTTGGCATTAACAAGGATAATTCTTTAACAAAAAATTATGATACTTTATAAAAATATATCGCGAATATGTGCAAAACCTTGTTATATGTTGATATCAAAAGACAAAGCTTTGTTATACTAATACTAAATCTTTCAACCCCATAAACCAAATGCATGATTCACACAGTAAACCCCAAAAAAAGATGCATGTTATTTAATTTATTTTTATAAATTTATTATATGTCTGAATCTATCTGAAATTTATGATACAAGAATATAGGGTTAGAACCCAACATTCCTCAGCATTGAAAGGGATATTAAATCCACTAGATTATATTAACAAAAAAAATTATTATATTAAATATTCAATAAATTATGTGAAATATAACATTTCTTAACATTACAATTCGAAAAAGAATAAAAATAAATATTTTCTTTGCAAATTTTGTGAAGCCGGTAAGTCAATAGAAGCATATAACATTCCTTGTTGACAAAAAAAGCATTCCTTAAAAGTAAAACAAAAAACAAAAATTACATGGGCCGTACGTGGGCATAAGCCCAAATACTTGAATCATCGTTACGGAGGAAGTTACAAAACCAAAGAATTTTTTTTTTCTTTCCCTGTGACGGTTCCTTTCTTCCTCTCCTTTCTTCCTCTTTCTCTCGTCTCGCGCTCTGAAGAAATTTCACAGATTCCGTCATGTATTCCGGCGGAAATTCTACTGACTCCACCGCTGCGGCGGTTGAAAAGATGTTCTTTTGTTACCAGTGCAATCGCACAGTCACCATCTCAATTTCCTCTACCGCTGATCCTTTCTGCCCTCGTTGTGCCGGTGGGTTTCTCGAAGAATACGAGGAACCCAACCCTAATCCAGCCCCAAATCTCAATCCTGGCGGTTTTTTCCCGATGGCTGATCCTTTCTCCACCCTACTCCCGCTCTTATTCGGCTCTTCCGCTCCCCCTTCCTCCACCGTCATGGACTTCATAAACCCGAGCTTCTTCGGGCCCTCGATGCAGGCGCGCTCTACCCAGCAGCAGCATCAGCATCAACACCAGCCGCAGGCTGGCGCTTTTGATCCGGTATCGTTTCTCCAGAATCATCTCCAGCATCTGCGATCCAGCGGTACGCACGTCCAGTTCGTGATCGAAGACAATTCTTCGGATCCATCCAACCGAATGCCAGGAAATCTCGGGGACTACTTCTTTGGCCCTGGTCTTGAGCAGCTGATTCAGCAGCTAGCAGAGAATGACCCTAACCGGTACGGTACTCCTCCGGCTTCGAAATCCGCAATCGATGCGCTCCCAACTGTTAAGGTAACGAAGGATATGTTGAAGTCTGAGATGAACCAGTGCGCCGTTTGTATGGATGAGTTTGAGGATGGTAGCGACGTTAAGCAGATGCCTTGCAAGCACGTTTTCCATCAGGATTGCTTGCTTCCATGGCTTCAGTTGCACAACTCTTGTCCGGTTTGTCGATATGAATTGCCCACAGACGACCCTGATTATGAAATCAGGGCTCAAGGTCAAGGAGGTCAGACGAGTGGGGATGGACAGGGATCGGTTGAGGGTCAGCAGACGCCAAGGAGGTTTAGTATACAGCTGCCTTGGCCGTTCAGGAGACAGGATGACTCTGGTTCTGAACCTGATTCAGGGTCGGGAGCCCCTGGGAGTGGTGCTGGTGCCGGAGGTGGGTCTAATTTTGAGACCAGGCAGGAAGATTTGGATTGAGGTTTGCACCGTCTTTCTACCTTGCCTTACTAAGAACCCTTTGTCTGATTTAGGTGTTGTCTTTGAGTGACTAGACTACTTGCTGTTTATGAGATTGTGAAAGGTACGAAATTGGGTTTATTTTTTGGAGAATCTCAGAGGTAATAGGTTGTGTGGCTGCAAGAACATTGTCAATGTGTGGCTATCGACGGTAGAGTTATGCTCGGGTCATTTCATCGATGCCATATCTTTTAGCTTGAAGTTGGAATTTCGTGCCATGCATCTGTGTTGCAATAGTTATAGATATGGAGCTCAAATGTGGCTGCTTGATCAAAAAGTTCCATAGGCATAAACAAGTTCCTCGCTTGCTCTTGAAGCTCCTCGCTGTCTGCAATATGCATATCCTTGCTTATCAGAATTTTCGGGTTTCTGAGCTACGCTCCGAGTAATGCGCTAACTTCGGATGTTTAGATAATATAAAGAAACTTTTTGACTTCTGCCTGAAACTTAAGAAATAAAGAGAGTGCTGAAAGTAATTTGATTAGGTTACTTTAAAGCCTTGTAGAAAAGAAAAGGTTTGTTGCATTATAGAAAAGGTTTATTCTCTAGATGTGCCATGCATATTTGAGTTTCTTGATTTTGGGTTCCAGTCTAATATCTTGAATTTTTACCTTCCGGTTTTTGTGTGAATTTGGCATGTGATATTTTAAATGACTTGGTGATTAGAACTTCTGGTGATCTGTTTTCTGTGCTTTAGTATGGAAAAATTGTGCTTTATAATTGTAAATTTATAATATCCATGTGGATAGGGGGGAATTTTTATGGGTATATTCTGAGGTCTCTCATTGTGGCTGCCTTAACATGCTGGTGGAAAATTAGTTGTGCTGAGATTTTGTAACTCTCTTTCTTTCGGTGCAAAAATGCTGGAGATGAAGCAATTGTAGTTCCTAGTAGTTATAAGGAATGCAGAAGAGTATCATGAACTGCATATCTAGTTAGATAAGAGTCCAAGATTAGCATAAAAATATTGGACCCAAGAGACTTATACATCATCGAGAGATTAAGGTTTGTACGGCTGATTCTTTGGAGAAATATCAAATTGGTGCAGTCGATTATACGACCGCATATAAGCAATAGAGTTGTTATTTGATATACGTAAGGTTTGGACCTTTATGGTCAAGTTTTTGAAACCACTTTTCGATTACATGTTGTTGGATCCATGAGGTTTACATTGCAATGCATTGAAGAAAACGAAACCACTTTGTTCTCAAACTTTGCTGCTTTGATTTGTGGTTGCAGTATGGCCAGAGTCATTGCTTGGAAATTGGATTGGAAGAAGGATGTGCACAAGTTCTCTCTTAAAAAAAAAATTGGGCAGTTTCATTAGGGGAAAAAAGTGACATTGAGGTTTTACCAAATCTTGTACATTTAAAAAATATATATATATTGTCTTCTTCTTTTGGGAATATATAATGACTGAATTTTATAAAAACGCAATATTTCATTGAAGTGGTATTTGTTTATTTGTTCATACAAATAATCCCATGGATTGTCTGAAATCGAGACCCCATACACAAATTTGATTCAGATATTAAATTCTAAACATATGAGATCAAATTGGGACACAAAAATATAAAGTGGCAGACAAAGTTGATTGATAAAATATCTACAAAAAGGGATGTACCAAATAAACAGTCCCTTGTGGTGTGTTTTGTGACTTTAATTTTTTTTTTTATCAAATGACTTTACAGCATTTTCCCATTGCTTTTTTCTTCTTAAATGGCAGGTATAATGCGGGAAGCAACGGAATGTGAATTTCAATAGGCACACTTAATTACATGTAATATGTTATACGACACGATAAGTTTTTGTAAGATTGAATGAAATATGTGGATTATGTTCAATAGATGCATTGGTAGAATTTAACAGTGAGGACCCTGATAATATTTGGCCCATAATCTCCTCTTCCTCTTGTTGTTGAGTCTATTTGTCAAGTCATAAATCATGCACCAAAGTAAAAAACCAAACTAACATAATAGTGTTTCAACTTATATACCATATGATATATATATATATATTATTATTTTAAGACTCTAAATAATCGGTTTTGTCTGTGTTAACAAAAAAATCATCAATTAGTTTTGATAACTTGATGGAGATCTGATTCCATA
Source organism: Streptanthus diversifolius (assembly GCA_039880935.1). Classification (NCBI taxonomy): domain Eukaryota; kingdom Viridiplantae; phylum Streptophyta; class Magnoliopsida; order Brassicales; family Brassicaceae; genus Streptanthus; species Streptanthus diversifolius. Next base: position 14,749,950 of record JAXGFM010000013.1, on the reverse strand, counting down.
AGGTCTAACCAAGAGCTTTGAACTATTATTTTCATTATGGAATCAGATCTACATCAAATTGTCAAAGCTATTTTAATGATTTGATTCATGAATCACTACCATTTTTTTATTTATGAAGAATATTGATGACTTTTTTTGATTCTTTATAAGTATTTGGAATGGTAGTATATATACCCAATTCGGGTTAACTTATGATGTATATTAAGTTTCTTATATAGTCCATTAGATTAGTAGTTCTTTCCGATGTGGGATATTTTAAGTTTGTAACATCATTAATTTATTTCCTTTAAAACTACACATATAATCTCAAAAACAGAAGACGTATGTCAATGATGGACTATATATATATAAAAAGCTATCGATGGTCCTTAAGATTGGAGGCACTCATCTATCGTTCGTTGAAAGTCTCCAACTCAACGATCCATATTTCGATTTCGTATAGTAAATTCTCGTTTAGGGTTTCTCTGATCTCAATACCAAGACTCGTCGGAGATGAAAGCGAAATTTTCGGAGAAGAGAGAGCATGTCCGTTCGGAGGAATATTATTTTATACTATTAGGTTAGGCAAACCAAAATCGATATTCAACAACAATACTGACAAAGCGATGTGGGACTCTTCGGGAAAAACAAACGAGTGAGATTGCCCACAAGTAAACCCTAGCCCAAGTCACGTGCACATCGTCTGATTGGAAACCTAATTTTTAATCTTGCCCTATCAAATTGACGATCGGTAATTCTGTTCCTCTCCGGCTACTCCGCCACAAAAAAAAAGTCACCTGCGTATCCTTCAGCCACCTTCTCTATCCGTCGCATATCGTAGCTACTCAACGAACATATATATGAGAGAGGAGGACGCACAATGTTGCGTGGCGCCCGAGCAACCGTCTCTAGGTTAGGAAATAAAATGACGTTTTTTTTTATTAACTCACAAGGGTTCTAATTTAGTACTTTGAATTATTCGTTAAAGATAGGGTTCTAATTACTGGATGAAGGAGTGTTCTTCTGAGAAAAACAGGTACGAATCCGGTTTAATTTTTGGTTAATCTGTCAAATAAAATGGCTATGTATTGATTGTTTTGTCTCTTCATTTCTGTGTTGCTTTGGTTTTGTTAAGTGGGCATAAATATTGATAGAAAATTGATGATAATTATTTTGCTACTGCTTCCCTCTAAATTATATTGATGGGATTTGTGGGATTATGATTGATTAGACTTATAAATGATTGACGAGAATTTGTGAGAAGTATAGTATCCAAGGCGGTATTGTCTTTTTGCTGTTGTTGTTGTAGTAAGTAACTAACATGGTGTGCGATTCGTAAGAGTTTGAAAATGACCATCGTTGAAGACACCTCTGCATGTCCTAAAGTTTTGCTGCTGCTTTTATTTGTGGTTCCTTATGTGTGTGTGTGTGTGTCCTATGATTGAAGATGGTGGTTGGTGGCTAAAGTGATTGCTTGGAACTCGATGTGAAGAAAAAAAATTTGAGCAAGTTTCACAAAAATGGTACTTTCATTATGTATAAGAAAGGATAAACATAGGTCTTACCTTGATGGCCCCAAGGTTTACATGATCCGAATATGCGATAAAGAAGAATGAATATTATAATCTGATTCCATTCATTATTATCTAATCCTAACTTATATGTCTAATCCTATTCTTATATGTAAGAAGAAAGACTACTTTTACTTGATTCCAACGATTATCGTCTAATTTAAGTTATATGTCTAATCTGATTCTTATATTTAAGGAAGACGCATTGGAGTCCCACGATCCAATGTAATAATGGCCACTCCCAAATTGGACAATGATAGATTCGCTAAAGCATGTCGAGGACCATACAATAGCCCATTACGATATATATGTTTCTAAATTAAGTTCTTAACTTAGTCCTCTGGATTCCATAGCTACCAACTTACCATGACATCTTAAAATTTTTGTGTGTTTTGTTGTTCTTGTTGTTGATAATTTGGAATTATACTACCGAAGTTATAAAAACAAATACAGTTTTTTTTTCATTTGAATTATTATTTATCTTCATGAACACCTTTGGGTTGACCCCAACGAAACCCAATCTTGATTCGGACATGAGATCTAAACATCTATAAAGATGGAATACGACGAAACGTAGAAAGTGGCAAACAAAGCTGATAATATATCTAAGAAAAAAAGACATATTAGATAAACAATCCATTATGATATGTTTGATAAGTGCTTTAGACCTTTTCATCATATGAATTTAACCTTTTTATATTTTTGGGTGAGTGTGAGAAACTGAAAATGCATGGGCTTAAGATTTACACATAAATACATTATAGCAACTTTGCAATCACGATTTCGCCACCGTTATTTAAGTGACATTATAATGTGGTCGACATCAAAGAAATTTATTTCGAAAGGCATACTTGATCACATGGTCGGAACATGTTTTCATATATGAAAAAGCAACAATATTCGTGAGATTCAGTGAAATATGTGGATACATTTTTCTTTGGTAGGCCAATTTGTAGAATTGACTTCAAATATGTATTAAACTAATTTGGAACAGAGTATGTTATATCAAGAGTCATGCATGTACTTCATGAAGATTCTTTTTAAAAAAACTATATATCTATATATATTTAACATGTTATATTTACTGAATTATGTCATTATATATATAGTTAATATGAAAGTTTTTTTTTGTTAATTTATATAATGACTTTAATATTTCGTTAAAATGTTGAATTCGAATTTGAGATATATTATGAATTTCATAATTTTGATAGTTAATTAGAAAGTTTCTAGGAGTGATAATTTTGTATGACACATTCATATCGTAATAAATGCCATTTTAGAAGCAGAAACATATATACACAAGTTAACACTTCATATACTATAAATTAAAGATGTAAACAAAACCCATATTATCAGTGCATACTAACTTTTTGTTGGATTGTGATTTGAGATAATCCCAAGAGAAACACTTAAGTATTTGTTTTGTCGTAGGCAAACCCATGTCTTGTTAATTAGGGGGGGGGTCCTTTCCTAATGCAACAAGTATTTAGAAGCCATAAAGTTAGTATGCACTGATAATATGACCTGATCTTATATATAAAAGAGGTTAACTATGAGAGAAAATTAAGCCATAAAAAACACAATAATGTTTTTATTTTTTGTTTTCGTTAGAAATATACAAAGTTTTACTTAATTTTAATTAATCTTGTAGTTCAATAGTTTGTGTTAGTATTATCGTTGTGTCATCACCCGAATTCAAATATGACATAATAGATGTTGTTGACAAAATTTTTTTTTTTCTTTTGATAGTTGTTTGTGTACCTTGAGAATTTGACTTTATTTTTTTTCTTTCAAAATACTAAAATAAAATTTCTATTAAAAGTCTTAATTATAATTGTTGTATGTAATAATGTTTACCATAAATAACTCTTTAGTGTGTGCGACATTCGAAAATGATGTTTTTACTTTCTTTTAAAACTAATACTATAAATTAGAAATATTCCTATCTTATTAAATAATTTGCGATTGACTTTAATCACAGAAAATGAAATTTAATAGTAGTATTTCGCAGACCAGCTAGTTTTCTTTTCCAAAGTGTGTTAAAAAACATATGGACCGATTCTAATCTCTTGCACTTTAATTTTTATCAATGAGGCTCATTAAATATACAATCGGTTATATATATGAACACTGCTCTTCATATAAGCAAAACTAAACGTAAACAAAATTCGAATTTTAAACGAATAATTACAAGAATAAAACAGGAGATCCATGTATTACATAAATTACACAAATAAGGATATCAAGCGGCCTTTTGACCAAAAAAAAAAAAAAAGGATATTGAATGTTTCTCAAAATTTGAAAGATGAATCGTATGTGTGAATGAAATCAAGAACATTTAAGAGGAAAATAATCAGCATTAAAACCTGTAATTGTAAAATTTGAAACGAAAGAAAATCACAATGAGGGCAAAAGCGTCAATTTAAACCACGTGAGGTGCTGAAAATTCATCTTTTCAAAACTCAATTGGTGCCAAAAACCAAAGACATTCAAAATTGTCGGATAATTTTCAATTTTTTAAAAACGGTAATTCTTCTGAGTTTAAAAGATAAAGAAAAAAAATAAAGGCTCTAAAATAAACAGCAGTTTTCTTTTCCTTTTCTTCCTCCTTTTGTTTTTCTTGTGAAGCAGAGAAAAAAAGCTGAATCTTCTTCACTCGCACTTTTTTTTTTTTTTTTTTTCTTGCGATTTTCTCTCCAGAATTTCTCAGTAAATTGAAATCTCTCAAGCAGTCTCTATTTTTACTTGGGGATTTCTACTCTTTATCCATTTTCACTCCAACAGCATTTTCGTATCTATTCTTCTTACCTTTTTACTCTCATTTCTGAAGTTCACTGAATCAGAATTTTCTTCACTGTGGTGGATTTTCTGTTTCTTAGATCTATCTCTAAGAAAAATCCATTTTTTTCTGAGAGTCTGAAGTTTCTCCTGTAGGCGGTACTCATTGGCTTCGTTTTCTTATCGAGCATCTACTTTTGGAAGGTATTTGAAAATTTGCAGGGATTTGGAGTTTATAATGGGTCTTAAATCGAATAAATTTTGAAAATTTATGCATTTTTTGTGTGTTTCCCATTCTATGTATTCTGATTTTTTGGAGAATTTTCGTATATTGACATAAGAAGTAGTCTTTGTATTTTAAGATTTGAGCTAGCTTAGTTTTTCTCAATCAGATCAATTTGATTGATAAAAGTTTCTTGGTCGTAGTTATTATCCTCTGCAAGAAAGCTGTTATTTGTCAACAACCAGAGAAGCCTTTGATTTTTATTTTTCCTTTGTTTATTTTGATGTGCGTCTTTTTAATAATCTTCTTCTCAAGATTTCGTCAACCTTTTTAACGAAATGTCGAACTTTGGTGAATGTATTCATGAAATATTCCGTTATCACTATAGTTCACTCAGAGATTAGACTAGTATTCATCAAAAAGTTCTATTCTGATTGAGGAACTTGAAAACAGTGACTCAAGATCGAGAAAAAAAGCATTTCGGTCTATGTCCTAAAGTATGGTCCCCGCCATTTCTTCAATAAAACTAGATAGGTCTTTTGAGTGGGGTTCTTCTTCAAAAGCTTGATGGAAACCAAAAATAGATTGTCTTCTCTTAGTTGATTGTTTTCCTTTTTCTTGCATACTCTGCTTAGTTTCGTTCTTTCTTGCAGGAAAATGTCCCAAAAGGTGACTCCATCCATGCAGTCACTTAAATCTTTGCCGGCAGACTATAGATTTGATGGTTCGCCGGTCTCTGACCGCCTCGAAAATTCGAGTGTTGACTCGACCAATTCGAGTATTCCAACAAAAGGCGGTTTAAGGAATGGGACTCATCGAACTGATTCTGCCGCTGGGGATAGTGAGGATTCACCATATAGCGGGCACCATGTTTCCGTTGAAGAACAGTCTTTAACTGATCACGTGGAACCTGGTGCTGCTACAATGCCCTTGCCTCAGAGTGATGAACGCAGGTGGAGTGACACTAGTGCATATGCTCGTAAGAAGGTGGATTTCTAGCTAAATCGATAACAAACTTATTGCTTCTAAAGTTATAGGTATATGGAATGAGATTCTGACTGTTTTCAACTTTAGATACTGCAATCTTGGATTCAACTTCCTAATGGTAACTGGGAGCTTGGGAAGATATTGTCAACTACAGGAGCAGAGTCTGTTATTTCTTTGCCCGAGGGAAATGTAAGCCATTTTCTTGTATTCCTAAGGTAGGCATGCGTTATTGTTTCAAGTGTTTGATTCCGCATTGCTTTAACAGGTTATAAAAGTCATATCAGAGACTCTTGTACCTGCGAATCCTGATATTCTTGATGGAGTGGATGATCTAATGCAACTAAGTTACTTAAATGAGCCATCAGTGTTGTACAACCTCAACTATAGGTACAACCAAGACATGATATATGTAAGTCTTTTGTTTTAATAAATTTTTTGGTTCACCAAGTTATTAGTCTTTCCCCTGAATCTGTGATCATGTATGTTCCAGCACTTATTATTGTTTTTCTAACCTTTTGTCTTTTATGGTGCTAGACAAAAGCAGGGCCAGTTTTGGTGGCTGTGAATCCTTTCAAGGAGGTTCCTTTATACGGAAATCGCTACATTGAAGCATACAGAAAGAGATCAAATGAGAGTCCTCATGTGTATGCAATTGCAGATACAGCAATTCGCGAAATGATACGCGGTGGGATAATTGTTCATTGTTTGTTAGTTGTGGAACGTTAACATTGTAATTCTCATGAGCCCGAAAAAAAACTTGTCAATTCTCACACCATTTTATCTTTTCCAATACAGATGAAGTTAACCAGTCTATCATTATCAGGTTAGTAAAATGTCCTCTTTTATGCTGAGTTTTTTTTTTCTTTTTTCACATTTTCACGCCTACTGGATTTCCTGTGGCACTAGCATGAGGGTAAATATTTTTCCTAAGGAACATAACTTGTAAATATGCATTAGTTGTGACACACTGAGACTAGTGGATCTCTTGAACGAAGTAGTGCTTCCAGTTTGTGTATTTTGTATGTATTCTTATCACAAGATCTATTTCTCATCCAGCGGCGAGAGTGGAGCAGGGAAAACTGAGACAGCTAAGATAGCTATGCAATACCTGGCTGCTCTTGGAGGTGGAAGCGGGATCGAATATGAGATACTTAAGACTAATCCCATTTTGGAAGCATTTGGAAATGCAAAAACATTGAGAAATGACAACTCAAGTCGTTTTGTAAGCCCTTCATCATCGTGCTTTATGTACATTTTATTCTCTTATGCTATTCGTTGAATTTTTAGGTCATCGTATGACTCACATGTTGTTTTGATATTAAAATTTATAGGGGAAACTGATAGAGATTCATTTTAGTGAAAGCGGAAAGATATCGGGTGCTCAAGTTCAAACCTGTAAGTGTAGACCTAACAATTACGCTACTTCACATTGTTTGTTCATTTTCCTTTACAAAGCTAACTTAGCTTCATTTTTTCTCTTTTTGCCTGTTCTTCAAATTTTGCAGTTTTACTAGAAAAGGTAGCATCTTTTAGATGATTTTCCATACTTGATTTCTTTCCTTTTTGAACATGGTTCATTAACATTGACATTTTTTTCTTTGTATGTTGACACATTTTAACAGTCTAGAGTGGTCCAATGTGCTGAAGGGGAAAGGTCATATCATATATTTTACCAACTTTGCGCTGGAGCTTCACCTGCACTTAGAGGTATGGTTAGAAAAAATGAATCCTATAAGGAGTTAAAAACCTTCTGACCTAATTGTTGATCGTCGTGAACAAATCTGTAAATTGTCTTATGTGGGTTTTAGGATTAAATTTTGATGGAGTGGATTAACTTTGTGTGGTTAATATATCTTCGGTTGTATCTTCCATAAGTAAAATAAAAACTTCAGTTGTAAAGTTAATTGTCGTAACTAGTGGAAAATAATTTGTTTGTGCATTTTTTCTTCCATTCGTCATTTATACGCAGAGAAGCTAAATCTGACAAGCGCACATGAGTACAAATATTTGGGACAGAGTAATTGTTATTCAATCAATGGAGTTGACGATGCTGAACGTTTTCATACTGTTAAGGTAATTCTCTATTTCAGTGAGATACTTTCTTATGTCTCTTCTCTACTCATTTCAGAGAGATACTTTCTTACGTCTCTTCTCTACTCATTTCAGAGGTTTATTTCTCTCTCTATTGATTTTAAAACTCTTTGTTGTTACAGGAAGCTCTGGACATTGTTCATGTTAGTAAAGAAGATCAAGAAAGTGTGTTCGCAATGCTTGCTGCAGTATTATGGCTGGGGAATGTTTCCTTCACTGTTATTGACAATGAAAACCACGTTGAACCATTGGCAGATGAAAGTAAGCCTCTTCAGTCCCTAACTAGGGATGCCTAGTTTTAACTGAATTAATATGTTTCTCTCTATTGTGTCCATGAACGTTGAATCTGCATTCCACTAAGCCTTTTTATGTTGTTGCTTTTGCGAGCGTCATCCCTGAAGTTTTCTCTTTTATTCTCGTGGGTCTTGGTGTTGGAAGTATGAGCGTTTGCTGCTTAATACCTACGTGCTGTATCTGTTATTTTCAGGTTTGTCAACTGTTGCTAAATTAATTGGGTGCAACATCAATGAGCTTAAGCTAAGTTTATCGAAACGTAACATGAGAGTTGGAAAAGATACCATTGTGCAGAAGCTAACACTACCGCAGGTATATTATGACGAGAGCTGCTTGCATTTTTTTGTATAACTAAAGTTGAAGTAGGATTTGTACTTGTAGGGTCAATGTAGAGAGGCAACTTAGTAGAATGACCGGGTGGAAGTTTTCTGCTCTGGTTTATACACATGAATAATATTACATTTTCTTTATTAGTATCCATGCTTCAAATTTATTTGTAAACATGCTTTCAATCTAGTTTGGTATCAACTCTCACAGTGGACTTTAATCCCTCCAAAGATAATGAATCTATTTCTTGTTTTTGCTCAGTTTTAATATCGCCACAATTCTTGCGTTACTTGACACTTTCTGTTTTGCTGATATTTGCTTACAGGCCATTGATGCAAGAGATGCTTTAGCAAAATCAATTTATTCGTGCCTGTTTGACTGGCTGGTTGAACAGATCAACAAATCTCTTGCAGTAGGAAAGAGGCGAACCGGCAGATCCATCAGCATTCTTGATATCTACGGCTTCGAATCATTTGATGTATGCTTATGTTCTGTCTCTCTGTGCTTTCTCCAGAACAAAGTGACAGTTGCTATCTGACATCATTAGACCTTCCGTTTGCAATTACATTCCTAAATAATGACAACCTATTGGAATCTTTTTGGCAAATGAATTGTTGATTGTAGTTGAAATAGTGGAGGGGACCTAAGGGGAAATTAATTTATATGTTTTATTGATTTGCTGAACAACTTTCATTCTTCTGCAGAAAAATAGCTTTGAGCAATTCTGTATAAATTATGCAAATGAGAGATTGCAGCAACACTTCAACCGTCATCTATTCAAGCTGGAGCAAGAGGTAAAGTTTTCCCTTTCTAATTGAACTTTACGGGTTCATGTAATAAATCTACTAGGTAGTGTATTCATATAAAACTAGAAAATAAAAGCTCAGATTTATTCAATCCGAGGTGCTAATTAATCTTTCCACTGTTTCAGGAATATATCCAGGATGGCATTGACTGGACAAGGGTTGATTTTGAGGACAACCAAGAATGTCTTAGTCTCTTTGAAAAGGTAGATAATAAGAATAAAATAGACTAGGAAGCGAGATGGACGCCCTAAAATATAACAGAGTTCAACTTTTAACACACTAGAAAACCATAGTTTATTTGGGAAAATGCTTACTTTCAGTCTGATACATGCCTTTTAAGCAATTAAGTCTCAATGTATGTGCAGAAACCATTGGGGCTGCTCTCTCTTTTGGACGAGGAATCTACGTTTCCGAATGGCACAGATTTGACTTTAGCAAACAAGCTAAAACAGCATCTACACTCTAATTCATGTTTCAGAGGAGATCGAGAGAAGCTTTTCACAGTTGTGCATTATGCAGGAGAGGTAATAGTTCTTGAAACCTCAGTGACCCCAATTTACAGGGCATTCCAGAAAACAAAAAGGCATTTTATAGTCGGGTCTCTGGGATCTTTTGGAGATATAGAAATTCATTCGATAGCAAAAATGAACCTAGTCTGTGAATGCTTCTTGATATCTTGCTCTTTCCCGAATCAGGTTACATATGAGACGACTGGATTTCTAGAGAAGAACAGAGACTTGTTGCATTTGGATTCTATTCAACTTTTGTCCTCTTGTTCCTGCCACCTTCCTCAAGCATTTGCTTCTAGCATGCTGATCCAATCTGAAAAACCTATGGTCGGTCCTTTGTACAAAGCGGGTGGTGCTGATTCCCAGCGGTTTAGTGTAGCTACTAAATTCAAGGTAGGTTGTTTTGGCCTTAAACTTAAACCTGATGTTGCTTTGGTTACTTTAAAGCTCATTATCTGCATAGATGTGATGTCAAGAATATTGCTTTGAAATCTTCAAAGCTTGTTGTGGTTTGTGTCAAGACTACCAATTTCTTAGCGTCTATGATATTTGATTATTTATGATCTACCTGGATTTTTTTTCAGGGTCAACTTTTCCAATTGATGCAACGTTTAGGGAACACTACCCCACATTTCATTCGCTGCATCAAGCCAAATAACGTTCAGTCTCCAGGGTTGTATGAGCAAGGGCTTGTCTTACAGCAGCTAAGATGTTGTGGTGTCCTAGAAGTGGTTCGAATTTCACGGTCTGGATTTCCTACAAGAATGTCTCATCAGAAATTTGCCCGAAGGTGAAAGTGCCATCCATCATCATTAGTAGTTATGCAAGGGACCTTACAGGCTTTTCTTCTTAAGTTGTAACCACATTGTTTTCAAATGATCGTACTGCAGGTATGGTTTCCTTCTGGTGGAAAACATTGCTGATAAAGATCCTCTAAGTGTTTCAGTTGCGATTCTTCATCAGTTTAACATCTTGCCGGAGATGTATCAAGTTGGCTACACAAAATTGTTTTTCAGAACCGGCCAGGTATAATAGCTAGTCGGCTGTGTCAAAGACTTTCCTTTAGAAGAGGCATGAATAATAGTTTCATGTGCATTGCAGATTGGGGTTCTTGAAGATACAAGGAACCGTACTCTCCATGGCATTTTACGTGTTCAAAGCTCTTTTAGAGGATACCAAGCACGTTGTCGCCTGAAGGAGCTTAAAAAAGGAATTTCTATTCTTCAGTCATGTATAGCTCTCTTGTCTCATTACCTTGGTTTTGCATTTTAATCTCATTGTAATGGAGATAATTTGAGCTTAACCTGAGAAATGGCTTCGTCCCACCTCTTTTTCAACAGTTGTTCGTGGAGAGAAAGTAAGAAAAGAATTTGCCGAGTTACGAAGGAGGCATAGGGCTGCTGCTACTATACAAAGCCAAGTTAAAAGCAAGATTGCTAGGCAACAGTATAAGAGCATAACCGATGCTTCGGTTTTGATACAATCAGGTAAAAGGGTTTGTTGTACCTTTTAGATTTTGTAGGTCTTCTCATGAAGTACAATCTCAAGCTGATTTTCATACTTTAACACTGAATTATTGTAATCTTCTTGCAGTAATTCGTGGTTGGTTGGTTAGAAGATGCTCAGGAGACATTGGATGGCTAAAATCTGGAGGCACTACGGTACTAATAGGATTATATTCACATTCATATCTCTCACAGTATCTATTTATTTTCTGTCATCTCACTGATGTGATCTGTTTTTGCTTTCCCAACTGCGCAGAGAAATGACGCAGGCGAGGTGCTAATGAAGTCATCGGTACTTTCCGAGCTCCAACGCAGGGTACTTAAAGCGGAAGCTGCTCTACGTGAGAAAGAAGAGGAGAACGACATTCTTCAACAGAGGCTTCAACAGTACGAGAACCGGTGGTCAGAATACGAGACAAAGATGAAATCGATGGAAGAAATCTGGCAAAAGCAAATGCGATCGTTGCAATCCAGTCTTTCCATAGCAAAGAAAAGCCTAGCGGTTGAAGACTCCGCGAGAAACTCAGATGCATCGGTCAATGCAAGCGACGCAACAGATTGGGATTCAAGCAGTAATCAATTCAGGAGCCAAATGAGCAACGGAGGAGAGGCGAGACAACAACCTATGAGTGCGGGTCTGAGCGTGATCGGGCGATTAGCAGAGGAATTCGAACAGAGAGCTCAAGTGTTTGGAGATGATGCAAAGTTCTTGGTGGAAGTGAAATCTGGTCAGGTGGAAGCAAACTTAAACCCAGACCGAGCTGAGGAGGCTGAAACAAATGTTTGATAGATGGAAAAAGGATTATGGAGGGAGATTGCGTGAAACGAAACTGATACTGAGCAAGCTCGGGAGCGAAGAGAGCAGCGGTTCGATGAAGAAAGTGAAGAGGAAGTGGTGGGGAAGGAGAAACAGTACCAGGTATTGATATTGATGGAGGTGAAGACTATTCTTACAGGTCTACTTTGGTCGTTTGCTTTTAAAGGATTTGGCGGGAGTTTTCTTTTTTCTGGTAAAGAAAGTAGTTAATGATGTGTATTGCCAAAAATACATATTTGCCTCCTAATGTCTACGATCATACAAATTATAACTTGAGTTTGTAAATTTCTTCTTTTGTTTTATATAATATTAAAAAGCTAAGTTTGTGCTCTTGACGTGTAATAAGCAAAAGATTGAACGAAATTAATTTTGAAGATGGAAACGAATGCTAATTACGGCATTTGTGTACATTTTTGTTTAAAGAATTTTAGAAAATTCTACTTTTTCACTAAATTTGGAAAATAAAGTTTCTCCTCGATGAAAAATAATAATTCAAAATCTAGATACTAGAATATTAGAATAACACTTGAGAATTCGATTTCTTTTGTGTAATTCAGCAATGCAATGGCTAATCGGTTTTGGCAATTAGTTGAGTAATTGATTCAAAACAAAAAGTTTTATCACTTAAAAATGTTAATTCGAAAATCTATAGGACGACAAGATTTATAATTCAAAGAAAGAAATTAACTTTGAAGAGGATTAAAGACGAATTCAAACACTTTGTTGCGAACTGGAGAGTAAGATCTTCCAAAAAACAAGGAAGAAATGGTAAAAGTAATGGTGGTGGGGTCAACGTGACGTAATGTAAAACCAAGATTCCCTCATAACCCTTTTCTTATTGGATATCCGAATATAATATTCTTTTACGTTAAAAATTTGACAAAAATATAAAAATATGACCCATAACATAGAAAAAAATATAAATAATGTGGCATAATGGTAGTATTCATTATTTGTGTTCGAATCCAATAGCTTATATGTTATTTAGTATATTAAAACCATTAGACTATATTGACAAAACTCTTTTTTTTTTTTTTTTTGGCTTCATAAAACTTCAATTCTTCAGTTCTACATGCAAATGGTATATTTCACACGGTATTGAGACATTTTTCTTGTTAGATAAATCAATAATTTATATTAAAATTATGAACAATTTTATTCATAAATCACGATAAGGGTTTCTATATACAATACATTACAATTTTTTTTGGTAATAACAGTTAAATTTCTTTGATAATTATATATTTATAGTTTACAAAACTACAATTTTTGAGACCCTATATTTGACATAAAAATATCAAATATTTTATTAATCATCAAATCGAAAAGGTTTTTTACAAAAACTTGTAATTAAAGTAAGTAAGATAAAAATAAAAAAGTTGTTTTAAAATAAGTAAATAGTTATTTTCCCTCTGGTTCGGTTTGCATATATTGTTTTTTTTTTTGGGGATAATTGTTCTTGGTGAAGGCGGTATATATATATATATATAAAATTCTCAAATTCTTCCTCGTTACCCTAATCAAAGACAAACAAAAAATTCATCTCTCTTTTTTCCTCTTCTCCGTTTCTCTCTGTGGTAAGTTATTTTTCTCTCCTTCCTCTCTGATTCACATCATTACTCCTCATCATTTCGTTTTTCCTCAATTTTTGATTTTTTGATTTTTTTTTTTTTTTTTTTTATCGCATCCAATTTATCCGCGGTTTGGAATTCCGTGACAAAAGAATGAGTTTTTGGTTTCCTTCGATTTATAAATGTCCTGCTCGACGCCTCTTACCCGTTTGATTGGGCTGGTCATCACCACGTCGTGTTGTATTCCCTTTCCAGAGAGATCTATGCGATTGATTGGGGATTTCTCGTGGTGGGTCCTGTGCAAAAATTTGGAGTTTTTTTTTTTTTTTTAAAATGTTCATCGGTTTTCTCATAATTTCTGGGGGTGGAGAGGGCAAGTGAAGAAATCGTTACATCTAAAAATCATTTCTTTCTCAATGTTGGAGGTGGGATCCTCATGATTTTTGGGAAAAAAAATGAAACAGAAAAGTTTTTTTTTCTTCTTTTAATCTTTTCCTTGTGTCAACATCATGCGAAATCTTTTTCTTTTAGCAGTTTGTTAGCTTCAAACTGTTTAGTTAAAATTACATGTTTAACTTTAAACGATTGTTTGCAGAGGAGAGGTTTGACTCTGACAAGTAACTAGTATATTGAGGTCGGGCTGTCAAAACTTGACAGCCCGAGTTAGAAGAAGCTTCCAGGTAATTTACAGCATGTCCCAAAAATCTTGGACTCTTACACGCGTTTTTAACATGTGTATTTGTTTGGTTCTGTGTGTGTGTGTGTATACTTGTTTACTCATCTATTTCTTCTTATATAACAGGACTCATTTCCATTGCGAAGAGATTGTATGCTAGATTTGTAGTATATTGGATTCGATTGTGGCCATCATGGGTTCTTTGTCTGGGAATATTCAACGGCCACTTGTTGCTGCTGCTGCTGTTATCGCCGCTTCCGTTTCTGCAGATGTCTCTGAGAAGTTTTCGTCTCTTAGATCACTAGTTCGAGGTTCTGAATCAGAGCCGATTGTTGCTTCAGTTCAGAACGAAAGGTCCTTGTGGGCTTCCCAAATCCCGGCCACCAAGCTCGCTGATTTGTCTTTTGTGTCTAGGATTCGTCTTCCTGTACCAAATGTTGATCTCCTAGCTCCTAATCCCAGCTGTAATTTCGCTCCTTCTGTTACTTCTTTGTCCGCTCTTCGTAGCGCTTATCAGTCTGCGGAACTGGCTAAAGCATCAAAACCAGCAGCATTCACAATCGGGGCCTCGCTTGTGGATCCTGATGTGTCCTACAAATGGCATTTGCCTGAGACTAGTGCAGTTGATCTGTCTGGTTCCTCAAGTTGTGCGTTGGAGAAGAATAGGACCGTTGTGGTTTTGCTTGGATGGCTTGGATCGAAGCAAAAGCATCTGAAGAAATATGCAGATTGGTATACTTCAAGGGGTTACCATGTCATCACGTTTACTCTCCCCATGAATGAGGTTATGAGCTATCAAGTTGGAGGAAAAGCAGAGAAGAACATCGAGTCGCTGGTTAATCATTTGGCTGATTGGTTGGATGGAGAGCAACAGAAAAATCTCGTCTTTCACACCTTCAGCAACACCGGATGGCTAACGTGAGTTCTATATCTCTGGTTTCTTCATGTGTATACATTACCGTTTCACATTTCACTCAGTAAATTTTCCATATTACAGATATGGAGCCATTTTGGAAAAGTTTCAGAAGCAAGATTCTTCATTGATGGGAAGGGTTAAAGGTTGCATAGTGGACTCAGCTCCTGTTGCCGCTGCAGATCCTACGGTAAGCGTTCATAGCTATGTTTATGCGGTCATTTAGCTATGATAGAAGATTTGTTTCGGGACTTGACTTGTGATCAAACATTTGGGATTGGATACCTGATTTGTTAAACGCTGATCGGGTGCTATTCTTGTCATAGATTCTGCACTATTCGAATGAACTTTCTGGATACTAATTTGGCTTGTAAAAACAGGTATGGGCATCGGGTTTCTCAGCGGCTTTCTTGAAGAAAAACAGTGTAGCCACTAAAGGATCTGCAAGCTCTTCATGTGAGTCAAACATGGGGACGCGGATCAACGGTATAAACTTCTCGGAGCCTAAACCCGCTGCAACAGAAACAGCTTTGCTTTTGGTTCTCGAAAAGTTCTTCGCGGTGATACTAAATCTTCCCAAAGTAAACAGGTAAAAGAGCTCACACACAGAAACCAAAAATCCACCTTTCATCACACATTCTTTCAGCAAATCCAATGATTCACATTTAATAAACTCCCGCTGTTATATTATAACAGGAGACTGTCTGATGTTCTAGACACTTTATCATCATCACAACCAAGATGTCCACAGTTATACATTTACAGCTCTGCAGATAGAGTTATACCCGCGGGACAAGTTGAATCATTCATTCTAGAGCAGAGGAAAGCAGGACACGAGGTCCGTGCCTGCAACTTCATATCTTCACCCCATGTAGACCATTTCAGGAGTAACCCAGAACTCTATACAGCTGAGCTCAACCATTTCATGGACAACTTTGTCCTTGCTTGCTGCAACCATTCTTCATAGCAACTTCCACAAGTGTTGTTGTTGGTAACTTTTTTTGGGGTCACCTTTAACTCTATTCCGAGAAAAAAAATACTACGTGATGATTCTTTTGGTTTAGATTGGTGTATAGATTGTTTATTAAAGTTAACAGATTGTTTCTTCCCTTGTAAATGGTCGGATTTTGTACATTTAGGAGAATGAAAATTCAATATGGTTGTTTTTTTTTTGTTATTTGTTCAAGGAGGGTTCTTGAGACTCCAATCAAAAGTGGTTTGCTCTTTTCGTAATATAAGAATTCCAAAGTGATCACAATCATATTTTTACCAAGAAACGCTCTGGTTCACTAGCAATTGCGTTTGATTAAAAACCCAAACGCGAAAGTGTGATTTGCGTTTGAAGCGGCGGAGATCGATCTGGGTTTTGGGTTGAGGACTTCTTCTTCTTTTTTTCCCGCATGTCATTTTGTGGAACTCGAACCTCTCATTCTCTTTCACCTCCTCCTCTTACGTAACCCTAACGAAGTTGGAGATTCTCTGGTAGATCTATCTTGATTCGATTTTCCTGTTTTCCAGAAAATATCGTAGAAAGTCGCCATTGAAATCGACCGAAAAAGAGGTGGGTAATTACTAGTCAGAGGAATACATAGAGAGAAAAGGAAGTTATGGATTTGGATCAATGGATTTCGAAGGTTAAAGACGGTCAGCATCTCTCCGAGGACGAGCTTCAGCTTCTCTGCGAATACGTACGCCATCATCTTCTTCTTCTTCCTTACTTGCTTTCTCTTCTGAATGGATTAATGTACATGCAAACCCATATCTTTTCTGGGTCAATTGAGGCTTAGAGCTTCTTCTGCTGTTTACTACTTGGATTATTCTGTATATTGGTGGGAGGTGACTTCGAATCTAGTCTCTTCCCTCTGTATTTTGTCATTTTGGTTCATGGATTTAGGGTTTTTCTCTTGAAGACCATGAATGTATCAATAAGTTCTACGGAGATGGGTCAATCAATCTTGTGACTCAGATATAATTTATGTTCTCATTCCTCAGCGATTGGTTATAGAGTAGCCAAAGGCGAGCATCATGGCTAAGCAGAAATGTTTCTGATATGGTTTATATTGTTACAGGTGAAAGAAATTCTGACTGAGGAGTCAAACGTACAGCCTGTCAACAGTCCAGTCACCGTCTGTGGTGATATCCATGGCCAGTTTCATGATCTAATGAAGCTTTTTCAGACCGGGGGTCATGTTCCCGAGACAAATTACATATTTATGGTACACAGTTTTTTTTTATTTTTTTCCGGTGTCTCTCCTATGACGTATAATGAATACATTATGATCTGCTGTGGGAAATTCACAGGGGGACTTTGTGGATAGAGGTTATAACAGCCTTGAAGTCTTCACTATTCTTTTGCTTCTTAAAGCTAGGTAAAGTGTTTCATAAATGTTCCATAGACCCCTTTATCTTGCCTTTAATATGCTGTTGTTCGTGCTTTTCCTTGTGCTTAATACTAAATCCTTGTTTATTAAGCCATTGATCTTGACAATTATTTATCTTTCTTTGGAAGAGATAAACCCATTAAAACTGCATTCAAAATTGGTTCAAATGAGGAAGTATTTACGTCTCAGTCATCTCATGTTTCTCTGTTGTTAGATTTTGGAAAGATACCAAGCGATTAGTTTACATGAGAATGCTAATTAAGGTGTAAATTCCATTGCTATTTTTGAAGTACATCTTCTCCATTTGGGGCATTAAATTGTTATTTGTTTCTTTTTTATTATAATGTGTAGACATCCAGCCAATATTACACTTCTGCGTGGAAATCATGAAAGTAGGCAGCTAACGCAGGTATGCATTATTCTGTTCTACTAATATCTATTTTTGTTTTCTTCACGCACTTTCGAGGAGGTAAGTAATTTTTTTATCATCTTCTCGTTGTTATAGCAGGTTTTTGAAAAGTTCTGATTATATACATGTGGCAATTACATGTCAGATGTAGACCTGGATATTAGCTAAGATGCATTTAATGTGAATCGAGTATTGGAAAGCTAATTTCAGAAGGTGCTTTGTATAGTGCCAGTCTCCTTTTTAGCATTTTTTTGTCTCCTTAGCGCTCTTGATGTATCTTCTTCCCTACATTGTATCTCTTAGTTGATTCGCTGTTTAGGAATTAAGTTTTAGTGATAATTTTTTGTTTCAGTGCACTCCTGGCAAACCTTCATTAAGATTAAGCTTACGAGCGTACCTTATGGTGTAATAGTGTATTCCTTAAAACTGCAGACAATATAATCAAAAGTATTTTTACATGGTGATAAGTCTTATAAAGTTGGTATTTTTACACGTAAACAGTTCCAAGAGCTGGATGAAGTATTGTTATTGTAGATCTTGGATATTCCTTTGTAACACAGAACCATTTAAGATAAACCAAGACATCTACAATAGAAATAAGTGATGGGGGTTTGTTTACTTTTATCCAGCTCTGTGTTTTGTATTGGTTCCAAATGAAGATTATATAATCTTGGTCTTACTTTCATATTACATTTTAAGTAATGTGTTTTCTGCCGCTGGAAGGCACATTTAGTATGTCACTTATAGTGTGAAGATTCTCATCCCAATGTATGATTTTTCAGGTATATGGTTTCTATGACGAGTGCCAAAGGAAGTATGGTAACGCTAATGCGTGGCGATATTGTACAGATGTTTTTGACTATCTTACCCTATCAGCTATTATAGATGGCACAGTAAGTAATTTCTTCAGCAACTTGATGAGAACGCATATGTTTGCTATATCCTATACGAAAATAATATTTTCTTTGTCTAGGTTCTATGTGTTCATGGTGGCCTTTCTCCGGATGTCCGGACAATTGATCAGGTTAAACTCTGCTTTATTTCTTTGCGTTTGGCTTTCACCTTCCAAGTATGTTTCTGGCTCAGCATGTTATTAAGGTCATCCACTCACTTTAGATCTAATTGTGGGCTCTAGATAAGATTGGTCGATCGGAATTGTGAAATTCCCCATGAAGGGCCCTTTTGCGATCTTATGTGGAGCGATCCTGAAGATATTGAAACGTGGGCTGTTAGTCCACGTGGAGCTGGCTGGCTTTTCGGATCGAGGGTTACTACGGAGGTATATTTTCCTTCTTCAATAGTTGAAACGGTACTGTAACTGATAAACCGGTTTCACGAGTCTGATATTTGGTTTAATCTTCTTGTGCAGTTTAATCATATCAACAAACTTGATCTAGTATGCCGTGCACACCAGCTGGTACAAGAAGGTCTTAAGTACATGTTCCAAGATAAAGGCCTTGTAACTGTGAGTGTCCTGCTTCTTATGACGCGACCCTTTTATGCTGGATAATGGAAATATTATTCTGCTTAAATGATGTGTTTCTTTCTTCGTCTTTGGTGTGAAGGTATGGTCTGCACCTAATTACTGCTACCGCTGTGGCAATGTGGCTTCTATATTGAGGTTCAATGACAACATGGTGAGGCATCTCTTCAAGTCTTTCCTATTGAATAGTCTCTAGTCTTCTCTCGTCATGCATAGTATCCATGTCACCTTCTCTCTCAACAAGAGGGGATTCTATTGCTTCAGTGATATAATCACTCATTTCTTTTGGATATTCTGCTCTCTACCAGAACAAGTACACACTTGTTGATTTGTTATCTGCCTTTTGAAGTAAAGGTTTAAGGAGAATAATAGAAAGGAATTTAGATAAGTAAGCAGTGTGTGTGAGAATATCTGCCTTGCCATGGATTCTAGGTAATAACTGCATAATATCGGATCATTATTGTCCATGGTTTAATGATGAAATCCATGGAAATGCTTGTTTTACCAGGAAAGGGAAGTGAAGTTCTTCACAGAGACAGAAGAGAATAATCAAATGAGAGGGCCAAGGACTGGAGTTCCGTATTTCCTGTGATGAAACGACGATCACACTATGATATTTGTGTTCCCCCCCCCCTTCCATCGCTGTGATGATGAAGCCATTGCTACCATTGGCAATATGTTCAGTCTCGAAAGGTTATATGTAGATATAATATTATCTATAGATGGGTTTCACTTCCATTATTTTTGTCCTCTAGGTAACATTTTCCTTGTGAAATTCAAAAAGTCAACACTTGATAGTTTTATAGTTTTGAGTCTACTCGTGATTCTCTTCTGTATTGTTCAGTTACACTTGTTTCCCCTTTGCTTTTTGTTGTTGTGAAGATGACATTAATTCTAAAATAATTAAGAATTTTTACAAACTGAAAGTTGTCGCAATACCAGAAATTCATGATTACTGTTTAGTCATTCTTTTTAATCCAAGCTAATAAAAAGGTGAATCATCCTCTTCCATGATGGATAAGAGGATAGAGAAAAAGAATGGATTCATCATCGTCTCCATCACCAAACGACGGCGTACTAGAACTAGCCCGGCCTTTTCTCCGAGGAGGCTAGAGAAGATCGATGCTAATACTATCACTATCATCGTCTCCATCTCCATCACAGCAGTAAAATGCTATCACTTTTCATTTTTATCTATCATATTTTATTTGAACGGTTGCTAATTTAATGGTTCTTACCTGAATTGGGTAAAAGACCGGAGAATGACCGGTTCCGAACCGGTTTGAGATTAAGACCGAATCGGGTAAAACCAAGCACTGGCACAATTACAAAACCCTTGCCAGACCAAAACCCAAAGAGGATCGCCCCCCATATAGAAGAAAACCCTCGCACTACTTCTTCGTTTTCTTCCTCTTTCTTTTTTTTTATTTTCGTACTGTCGCCGTAAAGGCGGTAGCGGCGGCGATGGCGGATCTTCTCCCACCTCTTGTGACGGCACAAATCGATGCCAAGCCTGAAGTCGATGAGAAAGTTGATTACTCAAATCTCCCTTGCCCTGTTCCTTATGAGGAAGTCCACCGTGAAGCTTTCAGTTTAGTATATCATATCCACTTTTTCCGATCTAGATTTTTTTTTTTTTTTTAATATCTTCTTTCTTTCGCTTCTATTGTAACCTATTCAATTCCCAGATATCTCAATCTGTAGGATATCTGATCTGTGTGTTCGACATGAAACAATCTGGCGATAGACGATGCGTCTGGCTCTAGTGCATTGTATTGTCGTCTTAGAGATTGAACTTCTGTTTTGTTTGTTCCCATGAATCATTTCAAGTTCTTACGAGATTTGCAAACAGTAGAAACGATATAGTATGATTGAAAGTTGTTCAATTGATCCGGATTTGATTATGTTCATTGGCTGCCTCAATGTTTGTCTTAGTGGTTGTCAAAAATTATGTCTCAAGTATAGCTAGTTAACAACTGCTTGTAGCAACAGAACGTTTGTGAGGTCTTTTTAGCTGCTCCTAATCTTTCAATCTGTAGATTTGAGATCAAAACTTATTCATGATGCTTTCTTTTATGAAGCTTTTAGTCACATGGAAATCGTGAGTGTCTCTCCTAATGGTTACTTACTTTTTTGAGATCAGGTTTTGGGTTGTGTGGTGAAGCATTTAGATTTTTGCAATTGGTTTCTAACTGGTTTGATAATTCTTTGCAGTGTCCTTAAAGGCTGAAAATTTTGAGGGTTTACGCTTCGACTTTACCAAAGGGTTGAATCAAAAGTTTTCTCTCAGCCATAGGTAGTAAGACTATGTTTACAGTTATTGGTAATACTTACATTTATTTGCGTTTCTAATCAAGCCTGTATATCGATTTTGAAACAGTGTAATGATGGGGCCAACCGAAGTTCCTTCTCAGTCACCTGAAACGACGATTAAAATTCCAACAGCCCATTATGAGTTTGGTGCTAATTATTTTGACCCAAAGGTAACATTTTTGGTTACTTATTTGTTTCATATTTATGGCTATCAAGAAGATATGAAAATGACAAATATAATATGCAGTTGATGCTTATTGGAAGGGTTATGACTGATGGTAGACTAAATGCAAGAGTGAAAGCTGATATAAGTGATAAGTTGATCTTAAAGGCGAATGCTCAAGTAAGTGCTGCAACTGGAGAATGTGTTCGTTCTATGGTGTATCTGGATATACATTCGTTCTGTGAAACATCGTATTTATCATCTTTGTTTACTTTCTTTCCAGCTGACAAGTGAGCCACATTTGTCACATGCGGTGTTCAACTTTGATTACATGGTGAGGAACTTCTCTCTGTTGAAGTTTTCCTATCCTTGTGATGCTGGCATTTGTTCATCTGAATCTTTTCATCTCATGTTTGTGTAGGGACCAGACTACAGAGCCCAACTTCAGCTTGGAAATAGTGCTCTAATTGGAGCAACCTATATTCAGGTAAAGTGGACTATTGTCCCTTGCAACAGTTACAATTTTGTAAATCTTTCTGCGTGAAGTCAAATAGATAGGAAAAAGGCTAGCCATCTTTGCACTTATGCTCTCGCTACTACGTAGTGATGAGAGATGAACCATAAGTTGTTGTAATCATCTTTGTGTTGTCATGCTTAGTTTTTATTGCTTATTTTTGTTTATTTGTTCATTGTACTCGTTGTATTTTCATGAATATTTGGATAGAGTGTGACACCCCGTCTATCTTTGGGTGGGGAAGTTTTCTGGGCTGGTGTTCCTCGGAAGTCGGGTATAGGTTACGCTGCAAGATACGAAACTGATAAGATGGTAATTCGTCTTCTCAGTCAATTTATGTGAACAACACTCTTAACCCTTTGTGTACCTATCATAAACTATTCTTTACCAACAGGTCGCCTCTGCGCAAGTTGCGAGCACCGGTGCTATAGTTATGAACTATGTTCAGAAGATTTCCGAGAAGGTACTGTACCTTATCATAGAGCTCATCTTATAACCCTAAATAGAGTAAGAGATAAAACATGACACCTTCATTTTTTTCGTGATCAGGTTTCACTCGCCACTGATTTCGTGTACAACTACTTTTCAAGAGATGTTGTAGCTAGTGTTGGGTATGACTACATTCTCAGACAGGTAAAATCGCCATTTTTTTCTGGATTGTAATGGAATTGAAAAACAAGCGCCACAAAACGCTTTCTTAATCTTTTGTTTTGTTTCAGTCTCGTGTGAGGGGGAAGATTGATTCCAACGGAGTTACATCCGCTCTCCTGGAAGAAAGATTGAGTATGGGACTCAATTTTCTTCTGTCTGCAGAGGTACATAGTGTTGTGCCTAAATCCCTTGATGATGTACTTAAGCGAAGATTGTGGTTTAAAACTCTTGATTGGTTTTGTTTCTCCCAGCTTGACCATAAGAAGAAAGACTACAAGTTTGGATTCGGTTTAACAGTGGGCTAATAGAAGAAGAGCATAAAGCCGCACGCAATAAGCCTGGCTCTATACACGCAGCGCAGATTGCAGCCAGCGGTTTTCAGCCGTGGGATTCGGTTAAATTTATTATTATATTTCGCTCCCAACATTTCAGTTTAGGCTTTTTGGTCGGCAACTTAAACAAAACCATATGGAAATGTTTTGTTGTTTATTTGCGGTTTAGGATTTATCTCCAAGAACATCCCCAAACATAAAAAAAAATGAGGTTTTGTTTTTACTTCCTTGCTCTAGGTCTCGTAAACTACCAAGGGTGTATCATTTCCTATCTCCATTTTTTTTTTTTTTTTAAACTATTTTTCTCTTTTTTCTATAAAAAAAAGAAAAAGTTTGATTGTATGCGTATGCTAACGTTGGCAGTAAATAAATAGGAAATTGCTATGTGAAATTCCACGTAGCAAAGAAAGCGTAAAAGTTTCAAACAGAATTTTTTTTCAAAATTGATCTAAATAGATGAGTGTTTTATCTAAGCAAGTCTGTTTTTTTGTGTGGTTCGATTAAGAAAAACAATTTATGGATAATTAGGGTCAAAACAAATAACGGGCCGAGAGACGTCACCGTGGGCCGAGCGAGTGTAAACTTTTACTTTTTGTTTCCATATTTTTGATGAAAATGTAATTACCAAAGTGTAAAAAGAAAAAAAAAAACTCATCCCGTCACATTTCTCTTTTTTTTTTTTTTGTTTTTTCTCCGTCCAAATAGCAACAACCGTCGTGCGTGAAAAAACCCTATGAACAGTGGCTTCCTTCTTCTCAAACTCGCTGCTTCCTTGGTTCTTCTCTTTGCCTCCCAAATTATTTTTAAATTCCTTTTTCCGATTCTCCGTCTTTCGTCTCTTTTCTTTTACTTTTAACTTTTACCTCATCGAAATGGAAATCCCGCCATTTCTCCTTACTCTGCGTGATTTCGTATCCTTATCTTTTCTGGGTTGTTGAATTTGTTTCCTTTTACAGTGGTAAGGCTTTCGTTTCATGCGATTAGCTTCGTTGATCGTCCATTCTTCAATAATGCCAAGTCTTCAAACTTTACGATGCACTGATTTTGCTTCAGCTTAGTCGTATTTGTTGACATTACGGCTTTTGTGATGGTTTCAATATGGAGAATAACAGCAATTTTTTGCATCGCAGGCTTATTCGATTTCTTAGAAGCCCGAGTGCTGATTCTTCTGGAGAGACTCAAGTCCAAGGAGATCACATGATGGATTCTGCTATTGAAATTAGTTCAGGTAGTAGTAGTAGTAGTAGTGATGACGAGGTGTCGGAGCCCATTAGGCAAGAAACTAAAACCAGGAGGCATCCCACGTGGCTATATGGTATAGTTTATGCTATTATCTTTTGTCAGTGTCAATCTCTGTCTGTCTTGGTGAGGTTAGCTTTATAGAGTAATCAACCCCGGTGCTGTGTTTTTCTTTTCCTTTTTCTTTTTTACTTGCAGGCAGCCGTAGTTTTCCTCAAAGGGAATCCTCTGCGGGTAATAGTCAAGCTAAAGCTGGACTTACGAATCATGCTTCTCGCAGTGGTGCCCCGAGTTTTACATCTCGGCCAAGAGACTCTAAAGATGCTACATGGAATGAGAACGTCGTTAACTCGAGGATTAATGAGAAGCCGTCTTCTCAACAAGCTAAGAAAAGAACCCTTCCACCGTCTTTTCATTCGACTCCTAAAGCTGTATATACGACTAATACTTCTCGCAGTGGTGCCCCGAGTTCTACCTCTCGGCCAAGAGACTCTAAAGATACTACAGAGGATGAGAACATCGTTAACTCGAGGATTGCCAATGGTTCTGGTGTAGATATTGAGAAGCCGTCTTCTCAACAAGCTCTGAAAAGAACCCTTCCACCGTCTTTTAATTCGACTCCTATTCCTTCAAGAAGTGCTAATACTATAACTGTAAGTCATGGCAACGGGGGTCGCTTTGGTGCGGATTATAGTAGTCCAGCTTTGTCAGCTGTAGGCAACAAGAATACCTTTGGTGATCGTTACCGTGGAGCCCATGCTGAGATAGGAATTCATCGTGGCATGAATGGGGTTAGGATCCTGCCTCCATCTATGACGCATGGAACATCTGCGTCTCCTTTACATTATGGTGGTCCAAGTGATCCAATGCACAGGATTGGAATTGGTGAAAATAGGAATTCTGAGAACGATGAGAGGCTGATCTATCAAGCTGCACTACAGGTATTCATCCTCAACTGAATCTTGTCTTATTGATCGACTTCAACATTTAGCTGTTCTTTTGTGCTTGCATGTCTTGTGTCCATTGTACCAGCTTTACAGTTTTCTGGCTCTTTGAATGTCTTGGTATGATTGCAATAGTGAACATGGAGCTATAAATGACTCTAAATTTTCTTAATTTCTTTTTGGTTAAATATTTGTCAGAGATTCATGGTGCATTGTACGTTTTATCTTTTTTCACATTGATGCTTGTGTCATACTATCATGCTGAATCTACTCAATTTTAGATCAAGGATCCTAGTTATGCTATGAGCTGCATCATAAATCTTCATGTTTGATTTATTTATAGTTTAGATAATTGACTTTATATGGACATTTTCGATTTTACGCTGGTGCTTTATAAATATGTTGAGAGCTCGCTGTTGTTCCATGATCAACCGGATACTAAATGGCATGTTAAGTGCAATTTTTATAATAAAGTATGTTATTCCTGCAGGATTTGAATCAACCCAAGACGGAAATTGATCTACGTCCTGGTTCTCTTTCAGTTCCTCTTATGAGGCATCAGGTATTATCATGTTTTAATGTACCATTTATTGGTCTTTGAAATTGGTTTGTGCACTAAATACTATTGCTTTTCAGAAAATTGCATTGGCATGGATGTTTCAGAAGGAAACAAGTAGTTTGCACTGTTCGGGAGGGATCTTAGCAGATGATCAGGTGACATATAATTAAATTTCTTTCCAATTACTATCGGTGCTTCTATCACGTGGATTTTCCCCTCAAACTATGTAAGGCCTATCTTTGCAGGGACTTGGTAAGACAGTCTCGATGATTGCTCTTATCCTGAAGCAAAAGTTTGAGTCACAATTCAAGTCTGTAATCTCAAGCAAGCAAGAGGCTGAAATATTGGACCTGGATGCTGATGATGAGTCAGAAAATGCAAAGCATGAAAGTGAAAGTCATGCAAAACCAGAGCTCAAGGTTTCAAGCAATAGTGAGACCACGGTTCTGAGTGCTGGTGATAATGATGAGAATGGCAGTTCAGATACGGAGAAAGTCAAAGAAGAAGAAGCGAGTACTGTAATACGGGAATTTAATAGAAAGAGACCAGCTGCTGGTACATTAATTGTTTGTCCGGCGAGTGTTGTAAGGCAGTGGGCAAGAGAACTTGATGAGAAGGTTTCTGATGAATCCAAACTTTCTGTTTTAGTCTACCATGGTGGTAATAGGACCAAAGATCCTATTGAATTAGCAAAATATGATGTAGTTGTCACAACTTACGCCATTGTTGCCAATGAAGTTCCTAAACAGTCCTTGGTGGATGAGGATGAGAACGAGGAAAAAAATACCGAAAAACATGGTCTCTCCCCTGGCTTCTCCAACTATAAAAAACGTAAAGTTGCACTGGGTGCCAGTAAGAAAAGTAATAAAAGAGGTAGAAAAAGCATGGACGATTCTTCTTTTGACCCTTATTCTGGTACGCTATCAAGAGTTGGGTGGCTCAGAGTAGTACTAGATGAAGCTCAGACAATTAAGAATCATAGAACACAAGTGGCAAGAGCCTGTTGCACTCTTCGAGCCAAAAGGAGGTGGTGTTTGTCTGGAACGCCAATACAAAATACAATTGATGATTTATATAGCTATTTTAGATTCCTTAGGTATAATCCGTATGCTGTCTACAAGTCATTCTACTATACAATCAAGGTTCCAATTTCCAAAAATTCTCTTAATGGTTACAAGAAGCTTCAAGCTGTTCTAAGGGCTATAATGCTACGCCGTACCAAAGGTAGTCTGACCATCTCTCTATGCTTTTAGATAGTTGGTTGAGTGATTTATGATGGTAAGGACTTCACAATCCGATTAACATTATTCTGTGTTATCTTTACACTTTCTGATTTTTATCGGTTTATCTATAACATATTCTATAACAAGAGTACCGGGATACTTGTTGACGCTATTACCTGAGTTTAGTTCTCCGGTCGAGAGGTTAAAAATATCTATTTTATCTCGTCATTTGTGTATTTTTCCTTAACATCTGTATTTGATTGTTTTCGCTTGATGATAGATTTTTAATTTGCTCTTATGTTATTCGTACATAGCTGTGTCGGAGTTGATGATTTCTGCTGAATATCTCCTGTTCTGATATCCAGGAACATTGCTTGATGGGCAACCCATAATCAATCTACCTCCAAAGAAAGTTAATTTGAGCAAGGTGGACTTTTCAGTGGAGGAACGGTCTTTCTACAAGAAGCTTGAAGCAGATTCCCGATCACAATTCAAGGTTCTCCTTTTCGTCTTCCACAATTTATTAGTTCATACTTGGTTTGAAATTGATGTGCACTTTGTTGGAAAAAAAGAAACCTCTATAGCAACTCAATGCTTTATGAATGTGACCTTGTTATACAGGAGATTTCTTGGAAAATCATGATCTGAGTTTTTTCTTCTATCAAGTCTTTATTTCTGCCAGTGAAACAACATTAACTCGTACTTGTACCTGATAAGATAAAATTTTATATTTCTGCAGGCCTATGCTGCTGCAGGAACTTTGAGCCAGAACTACGCAAATATTCTTCTGATGCTTTTGCGTCTACGCCAAGCTTGTGACCACCCACAACTTGTTAATGGATATAACTCAGATCCTGTTGGAAAAGAATCTGTAGAAGCAGTTAAAAGACTCCCTAAGGAGGCTCGAATCAATCTGCTCAATTGTTTAGAGTCATCATCTGCCATCTGCAATATCTGTAATGTAAGTGCAGAGTAATTGAGGGATAGGAATAGCATGTCCTCAGGCTCACCGTTCTTTAGTTCTTAGGCTAGTTCTGACAATATATACTCTTAATATTCTTTTACCTGTTTATCTGCAGGATCCACCAGAAAACCCTGTTGTTACGCTGTGTGGCCATATATTTTGCTATCAGTGTGTTTCAGAACGTATCACTGGGGATGAGAACATGTGCCCTGTACGGAGATGCAGAGAAGACTTTGGGCGTGATGTTCTTTTCTCTAAATCTGCCCTTAGAACTTGCATCAATAATGATTTAGGCTGTAGTTCTTCACAGGATAAATCAGTTTCTCAAAAAAGCGAGTTTATTTCATCAAAAATCAAAGCTGTCTTAGGTATCCTGCAGTCGCTTACCAGACAAGGCAGTCCAAACTCAGCACAGCATGGTCAAATGCCTTTTTCCTCACAGCCACATGACGATGACGACGTTACCATTGTAGAGCCAATGACTCTTCACTCATCTTCACCTAGCCAGGGGCCAATAAAGACGATAGTATTCTCTCAGTGGACTGGTATGCTTGACTTGGTTGAACTGAGTTTTATTGAAAATGGTATAGAATTCAGAAGATTAGATGGTACAATGACTCTAGCAGCAAGAGACAGGGCTGTAAAAGAATTCAGCAATGATCCAGATGTAAGTGATATTTATATCTTAGATATATTTTCCAACATACTTTTACTAGTCATTTCTCTGAAACATGGAATGTTCATGGAAGATCGATCCTGAAGCTCTCTAACAGTGAAAAGTCTACTAATAGGTAGAGGTGATGCTGATGTCGCTAAAAGCTGGAAACCTTGGGTTGAATATGGTAGCTGCATGTCATGTTATTCTTTTGGATCTTTGGTGGAATCCAACAACCGAAGATCAAGCTATTGATCGTGCTCATCGTATTGGACAAACTCGGCCAGTTAGTGTAACTCGCATTACTATAAAAGATACTGTTGAGGATAGAATTTTGGCTCTTCAGGTATTCTTCCCAATCTAACAGCTCGTTCTGGCTTGGGATATGATGACCCTTAATCTCGTTTTCAGATTAATGTTTATCGTAATCCAGCGTTAGCATTTTCCATTTTTTTAAATCTTATCAGGAAGAGAAAAGAGATATGGTTGCATCTGCGTTTGGTGAAGATCATGGTGGAAGCTCTGCGACTCGATTGACAGTAGACGATCTCAAATATCTTTTTATGGTGTAGACCACTCATTGTATGCTCTACAGTAGCTTTCCAATCGGTGCTTTAATTAATTTGCATAGTACATATTATTGGAGATTATGCCCAGCGTTTTCTGATCAGGAAAAAACCTCTAGCTGCTTTTGTAATTGAACTTCAACACTGTGGCTCTCCTGGGATTTTGTGTTTTGCTTTTGTGAGGCTTGAAGCCAGTCTAGGTCTTTTGTATTTCGGAGGTGCATCGATTGGAAGCATGGCTATATGTAAATAACTCAAAATTTTCATGGTATATATACCGCGTAGGAGCTTAACGGTAAATCTGAAGGATCTATTGCTGGATAATTGATACGTTTGGCAGCTGATCTTTTATTTTTATATCATGACAGTTTCTTATGTATTCTTATCTCTGTTACATTATGCCATTCCACGCAATCTTTACAGCTTGCAGCTTTCACGTCTGTTTTGGAAACACCTGTTGTGTGCATATATGTATAGTGCCAACTGCCAGCATCTTCAGCAATGTAGATGAGGTGAGAGATCACTGTATGTACATAGCCTGTTTCTTTTTGGTGCTTTGTTTGAAGCAGATGAGGATTGTTTCCTCTAATCAGGTCGGAGTAATTGACTCAACCAGCCTAGGTACACCTTACGCTTCTATTTTTTTCCGGATTGATGTCTACGCGTGTGTATGGTTTTTAACTGAAGTACACCTTGCAGTTTAGAGGAAGACATGTGATGAGAAAATGCAGGAAACTCCTTTTTTCTTATGTAACAGATGCCCTCATAGAATGTTTTAACAGAACCTAAATGACAGTTTAGGACCAAACTCTCCGCGGTTTTGGTGGGAGATTAGAGAAAGGAACTAATGTTATAAATTACTTATTAGTGAGACAGATCAGGTTATAGATAGATAGATAGATAGATAGATAAATAGATAGATAGATACCCAAATAACAAAAAAAAATATGAGTGGAAACTGCAAAGAAAGTGAAAGTTTGGTTATGTGCAACAAACAGCTTTAAGTTTCAAGATGATGAATCATTAGTGTGATATACAGTGGTGGAACTTTTTATTGATTAAATGCCCTATGAAGGGGACAACATAGAAGATAATGGGACCCCTTTTATGTATGACTTTTATTTTGCCCTTTAGTAATTTCTCTTTTCCATTTTTCAGTAGAAGCTTTTTTTTTTTTTTTAGTTTTCACAAGAGGTCGATAATAATGATTCATTGGTATGAATGCACGTGCTCCTCGTCGGCTAGTGCTCTCTGCTCATTTCTTATCTTGTTTTTTTTCTTCTTCCGAGTTACAATGTGAAAGAATTGACTGTATTGTTAAATTTTCAAGGTATTTTAAGTATCATTTGTTGTCAACAAACAAAAAAAATGTCTGATAAAAGAAGAAAGAGGAAATTTTATTTTAACAATTCTAAAGGTACATTTATGGGCCTTTTCATCAATGAATCAACTAGATTGGGTCCTGAGTTGCGAGTCTCTTGTGATTATCATGAAACCCACTTAAAGACACCACAAAAAAAGTGAAAATTGAAAGGATTTTTTTTTTGCTTTTCTTTCTAACGAACTTGGAAAAATCGAAAATATCACGATTGTGACAAGAGATTATTAAGTTGCTTTAAATGATACCTTTCACTTTTTTTGAATAAATTTCCAGCTTTTGTGGGTCTCTCTCGCTCAGGTACACACTCATATGTACAAACTTAAAGACTGGGACGAGCTAATTTTTCCCATCAGGCCTGCTTCTTTTAGTCTCTCTGTCCAATCAAAATTCAAACTTCGACTTTGAAGGGAGTTATGAAACTTTTCATCTCAATCTACGTCTCGGAATTTTATACGGTGAAGCGTCCGTAACAATAAAAAGAGTAAGTTTAGTGAAGTGCACATGAGTCATGACTTCTTAACTTAGAAAAAATCTCAGCATGTGATGTAAAATACTTGGTAAAATATATTTACTGTAACGTTAACTTTGGTCAATGTAAAAGGTTCACTCCCCAATGTCCTCACGCTTCACCACAAAAGTGTTTAGACATAAATCTGCAATTTTTAACCTTTTTCTGTTGATTTACTTTTTGACTTGGTGGTGCACTAAAAGTTGTTTCACTCCATATACATCACAAATCAAAACAGTGAATGAAAATTATAGATTCCTCGATCAAAAATCAAAAAGACGATTTTGGTCAAAACATATACATTTCAATACTCTCTCTATACTAATTATAGCTTATTAAAACTCAAACCATGCTAATCAATAAGACAGATACATATATAGCTTGAGACAAAAGTTTCTTTTTTTACTTAGTAGCAAACAAAAATCGTAAAATCTTCTTTTTTTTTTTAAACGCTAGCAAACGTTGGGACCAAACCCAACAAAGCCATTGGCACCGTCGAAAGATACTTGGATCCCTTCTTGTTGTATGTTCCCTATTATCGATAAACTCGTCGGAGACGCCGCAAACGCAAAACAGTAAGTCCCCGAATCGTCCACCGGCATTAAGAAATTCCTCGCCGGTAAGGTCAAAACCGGACCTTCCGTGAAATAGAACGACACGGTCGGGACCCGGACCGAGACAAAACCAGAAAGGTCGTAACATGTGTCGAATATGGATACACCGGAAGCTCGCGGCAAATTGGCAGTCTGCGACTTGAATCCATCCCGGAAAGCGGCGTAAGCCGCCGTGGGAAGTCTTGTGACGGCGGTTCCGGTATCCATAACCACACCGCCATCACCTGTTTCAGTTAAATCGAAAACATCGTCCGGTAAAGGAATCCGGACGCCGCCAACTCCGAGGCCCTTGAGCCCAACGTAGTAGAAACTCGGGGCACGCGGGTTACGGACCAGCGGGACCCACGAGGCACCAACGGGCAAAGCTTCCCGCCCGAATACCAATGAACCGGTCGAGTCGGTGCCGCGACTCACTAGACAATAACCGAACGCACCGCCGGTTTGACCAGTCAATTGACCCACAAAAGACATTGAACCGCCTCCGATGCCCAATAACCCAGCGGCTCCTATGAACATTCCTCTGTTCCGGTGACCGCATCCCATCGCGACGTTTCTAACCACCGTCCGACCAAATGTTAGCGTTTCAAGAGCTAGTGTTCCCTTCGTGTAAGACCCGTCTCCGTACATGACCTCGTAGCGACACCCACCGGAGTGGCAACCGGAGTTTTCGATCCGGTCACAGACGGAAGAGCCGCAAGAGACTCCAGTGTAAGAACCGGATTTAGCCGGGTCGAAAACCGGGTCGGATTGTTTGTAACAGAGCTTGCAAGGCTGACACTGAACCCAAACCATATCGCTTCCGGAATCAATCACCATGTACTGATCTCTCGGCGGACTTCCGACGCCGATTCTTACAAAGTACTCACCACTCCCTTGATCCATGCCGGAAACCACATCGGACCCAAAATCGTCGACCTCAAACTTGGAATTGGAAGGTACAGTTTTCCCAGAAATGCGGCGGAGAATGGCGGCGACTCTCTCGGTATCTCTGCGCATACGGGCATGGAGACGGTGGTGGTGGTTACGATAAGTAACAGAAGATAAAATATCGCGGTGGAGAAGACGAAGAGTGTATTTAGACTCATCGGCGAAATGGGTGTGGTTGAAATCGGGAAGGGTTCCGGTGACGGTGAGAGGAGGCTGTAAAACGTGGATAATCTGAAAATCAGGAAAGGAAAAGGAGGAGGCGGAGGAGGAGGAGAGATGGAGATTGAGGAGGAAGAAGAGAGGAAGCAGCATTGTTTACAACGCCACCAGAGCAGTGTGGGAAGGGAGAAAGTTGAGGGTTTTAATTGTCAGAAGGAGTTTTTGTTTGATGTCTTCTTCTTCTTCTTCTTCTTCGGCTCTTCCGCTCCAAAACCTTTTTTATTTTATTTGGACCAGAGTCCACTTGAGACTTGTCCATTTTATTGCAAATCATCTTATTGCTTACGTGGAGGATTTTCTTCTATTCAGTGGGGCCCTCTCTCTCTCTCTCTCTCTCTCTCTCTATATGCCGTTGAATTTGCTCACGTCGACATCCATCCCTCGTTGTTCGTCACTTCTTTGGTTGAGACTTTCTTCAAATCCGGTCCATTCTCAAAACTAAAACATACAAGGATTATATATATTTTTTCAGGGTAAATAAATATCCATCAATTAAAGATATTCGGGTAAATACCCCTGAAATAAATTTTTCATGTAAAAATTCTTCAAAATAATGGGTCACATCGTATATAATATACTCAAATTGAAGAAAACAAAATTTCCACAAAAACAATTTTGTCAACATAATGAAAGCAGTTTTGATTATTTTTATATTTTTTTAAAAATCTGATACGTAAATACATGGAATTAATAAGTATATTATAAATCATATCTAGAACTATTCTGTAATATATTTTATTTTTTTATTTGACTTTTTGTTGTGAAAAATACTTTTTTTTTAACATAAATACCTTTTTGATATATTCTTCTTTTTTCTAACAATTTTTTTAATTTTATATTATTATTTGTATGTTGTTTTTAGGGCATACAATAAAAAAAATAGTTTATATTTACACTTCCAAAACCATACTAGGTATTTAAGTTCTCAAAATGATAATTGAAATATTTACATATTTGGAATTAGGCAAATCATGTAAGTTAAGATTCAACCTGGAAATTGAATATTTTCGAGTATCCATTCATATTGTGACATAAGAAACTCAACCAAAGTTTAAAAGTGAAATAAAATTTTTATTAGGTCTGATTATAGATTGAAGTAGTCTTAATATGACTCATTTAATTACTTATAAACAATCCAACTAGTCCGTGACACATAGATTACCTTATCCGCTCTGCCATAATCAGAAGTGCAAACAAACCCATCAATTAGTTAAAGAGAATCCATAAAAACAGTTGCATGTTGATGCGTCTCAAAGGGTAGGAAAGACTCGGAAGATGCAGGTGCCGGTACCATGTTGCATCTTCTAAGGCTCAATTAGACATGTACTGAACATCTACTCGGATCGATCTCGATAGCATGGGACGTGTACCCATTACTTTCTCATTAACCGCCTTCAGTGTGCAAGTTACTCCACACAAAACATATAAAGCCCGAAAAATCATTTAAAAGCGATTGTGATGCGAACGTCGTTCGACCATGACAGTCACGTCTAGCTAGCTCCTGGCATATGTTACGAACCGCATGAACTACTCATATGCACCAGAGTTCTCATTATCATGTTCTATCCGCCAAAAGCAAACTGTAGTCTACAGCTAGTGCGGCCATCCGAAAATCCAGTTTCCGAACTCCGATCAGGTTCAATCCTCAGTTTATGTCATAATGGGATATAATACAGCTGAAAATATTTTATAATACTATCAATTTTTTTATTATTATGGAGGTTATTTACCTTGATATTTGTTTCTCAGTCATATCAATAAGAAGATGTAACTATTAAAATTTTAGATATTTTAATTTTAATTAATTACCATAAATTTTAGATTTACAAGTTAATTAAAAAATCATTTTTTTATGAAAACATAAGCTTTTCTTTCAATCAAGTACACTTGGTCCACAACATTAAAAAGGTCCATATAATTCAATCTCCATTTTTTTTTTTCTGGTTCAACATATTAAATCTCCATTGCTAAAGTAGAAAATTTAAGCCATGAAATGTAAGAACTACATAAGCAAGAATGATGAAAGCCACTACCTATTTGCAAGGACAAAGTTGGTCGTATGAGCCAAAACATGATTATATTGAAAATATTATCTTTGATTTTCTAGAATTAACGCCACATCAAAAACATATTTAGATTGGACCTAGTGCAAGAGTAGATCAAAAGCAAATGTTGGTTGCAACTATACATTATATGGTTTCTTAGCTCATCCTTTTTGGCATATTTGTATCAACTATACCAAAAACAAAGACACGACACAATACCCAAAGGAGTGAAACTGAGGCTAAGGATGAGACCCCCAAGCTAAAAAACTTGTTGAAAGAATTTGGAAGATCGCACCGCTTG
Source organism: Streptanthus diversifolius (assembly GCA_039880935.1). NCBI lineage: Eukaryota > Viridiplantae > Streptophyta > Magnoliopsida > Brassicales > Brassicaceae > Streptanthus > Streptanthus diversifolius. The sequence continues at coordinate 14,714,509 of JAXGFM010000013.1, read as the reverse complement.
TGATTATTACACTCGTTGACGAATTTCTCAAAGGCACCAACAAGGTATTGGCCATTCACCTGTGAATCTTCTTCCATGTCTTTCTGATTTCAGCATTGGTTTATCTTGGATAAACGAAGATTTGTATATATTAAATGAGTTTTGGGCTGCTGCGTTCGGTCTGCATACTGAGCTATAAAGAGACTGGGGTTTGAAAATTGGCGGTGGCTGTATTGAATTAGTACAGTTGATCATACACAATTTGATTCATCTAGAACATTATTGTTATTAATATTATTTTGCCAACATTATTTTTAATAAACGAAAACGTAGCTAAACTGAACTATATTTCTGTTGTACTAAACCGGACCAAAACATTTCGGTTCCTATTTGATAAAAAGAATATGCTCGCCAAATAATTCAAGAAACCAATTTTTTTTATGCAAACCAAACAAGAAAACGAAATGCGTACACTGTTAAAAAATGCAATTATTTAGAAAGGAATAAGTGATAGAATAGTTCCTGTAAAACTGTTCTTTCTAAATCAACTTCGGAAAATTCCAAAACTCTATATATTTCTGGTTCATTAATGCTTTTTTTACATGATTAGAAGAGTTCCTAAACCATTTAGGAACACTTAAACTTTTAGAAACAAAATTTCTAAATCAAAAGTTTGTGAATTAATATTTTTTTATGAATTTGGCGGTAGTGTTGGAAAATAGAACATAAAAATGATAGGCTAGAAAAATAATTTTTATAAGAAAATATATATATATATATATATAAAACTCTTAATAGAATTCACGTTTAGTGGGAATAATATGAGTTTATGTTTTGGTTTGGGCATTACACGAGGATATTTAGTCCAAATTGACGATGCTCCATAAACTTTAGAAGATTTTCATTAAATAGCAATATAACACAAAATCTAATTTGTTTTGTAACACACAATCTAAATCAATATTAAATTATAACTCATGGAAAGAATATAATTTACGAAAAAAATGGTGCTACGTGATTCATACATATGTGGGCGTGCCAAAAAGTTTTAAGAGATATCGAGATTATAAATATTTATATATTTTCGATGGCTATCGCTATAGCATGTAATACAAGTACGACAACACCAACTACAAATAATTTGGAAAAAAAGAGACAATAAATTTTAATGAAATGGGCATGCATTCTAATGGAAAAATTATAGTTGGGTATTACATAAGAAATGCACCACTTATCAATAATTGAGCAATTATTACACCTAAAAGTTGCTCACATTTTATAATCCAACGATAAAAATTGGGGGCCGGTAGTTCCATAAAACATGAATGAGAAACTAATTTCAAGAATTCTAGTAGAATATAATGATCCGATCCGGTAACATATGCATTAATGCGTGTATACATAATATGATAGACTGATTCAGCTCATGTGTTTAGAAGTTATAACTATATCTTTTAGCATATGCTTAACAACGTGTTCAGATCACGAAAGAACCTTCAAAATAAGTAAATAACCACTTACTACTTTGTTGTTTTCTTTCACAAACTAGATTGTCCCAATTGATTTTGAAAGTTCCAAAAATTCTACAAAATTTTAGATTTAGGAAGAGTTCTTAGTTATTTTAGGAAGGAGCTCTAAATGATTTAGTAACCTTTAATAAACTTGGAAGAACCCTTCATAACTATCAAATTTGTGGTATTTTGGGAATTATATTAAACAAGTGACTGATACATATACTTGTTACAAGTAAAACTTAGGTTTATGGTATTTCTCATAATTTTTTAATGTTATCAATTGAAAAATCATCTTTAAACACTCCTAACTCCAAAGTTGTAAAATCACATATTGAATATAAGTTCAACAACAATAAATTCTGGTATATTCTAGAATTCAATAATAATAATAATAGTAATAAATAAACACTCTTGCAAGAACATTAATATTTTTAAAGATGATTTTTTTCCCAACAACATTTTAAATTGTTACATTAAATGTATAGATAAATTTTAAATTGTATATAATCAATGATGATAAAAAGTATTTTAAACATATTTTTGAATATCCCGACTTTAATGTATTAGGTTACACAAAGTACCAATAAAATATGCATGATAAATAAATGCACTCATAGAGAAGTGTGTTATGCTGAGTACTAGTAAGAAGCTAAAAATGGCCTCAGAAACAATGTCCTATAATTGCATCCATCTGATCTAAACCTAAATACTCTCACAAGAACATGTGGTTTCGCAGACTAAAAATGGCTTGTGTTTACCAGTGTCTTCAAGTCTCGGTTCTGGACTAATGATTGTTTTAGCAGAAGAGAATAAATCTTACAGGGTTTTCTAAGGTAAGGAGATACTGTCAGAGAATCGCCTTCTTAACGCATTACGGATTCTTTTACAAAGGAACGGCCGGCCGAGCTACAAAAACCAAAAGATTAAGCATTGGTAGAACTCAAAAAATTGAAAAGGATAAAAGGGTAAAAGGATACTCACGAATATTCGAGGTGGATGTTCATGAATCTACGGTTCTCTTTACTTTGAGAAAGAGTAACGGAACCCTCAATGACTTGGTCTTGCTCTACGTCTATTGGGTCATAGAAATATATAATCGTCTGTCCAAGAAAAGTGGTTCAACACAAAATGGTCACAAAGTGTAAGCTACTTTTTCAATAACATAAGGAGAGACAAACCATGTTCTATACTGTATAGAATCATTGATCTTCTTAATGTACGACCAACTCCATCTGATCTTAACCAATTTAGATGATTTACTGAAAAGTAAAACTGGCAGAGAGTTGAAGAAATTGGGAAGTATAAGCAAAAGCATGGTCTTACTTGCTGCCAATGCGTTGGAGGAGCCTCAGGTGAGGTAGACAACACGAGTGCATCACTCGGATTACTCCGCTTCTTCTGATTTCCTTCTCTAGAAGGACTCATAGATGAAGAACCACTAGCAACACTTGTTGCACTAGTATTCTTGGCAGGCGAAGAAGCTGGTCCGCTGAATTCAACATCAAACCAAAATGCAAAACCATGCATAGGAGCTATAACAAGAAAAGAGAAAAGCCTCAGCACAGAGAGGAAGCAAGAGTATCTTCTCTCTAAGATGAACACAACGCACTGTAGATGATATAGGGAAAGTGATATACCTCTCATCATTGACTTGAATTTATATCTTGCAATAACGGAGTCTAGCTCTTGGATTTTTATTGTTTGACAGTCTATATGTTTAACCTGCATTTTTAAATGCTTTATGTAAATTATAGCGGGTGGCCTGGTCTTTGATCAGTTACTTAGTAACAAAATGGATAAATCTTCACTCAGTAGCGCAGTTGACATAGCAGAGACACAAAGAGATTGCAGGTAACAAGCACTCAGAGAACAAGGAAATACCACTTCTGGCCATGTTAGAACGTTCTCGCCTGATACGGATTCCACGCTAGGTTCTTCAAATGCACACTGTTTAGCTAATTGCATCATTGCAGACACTGCAAACAACATCAAACATCGTTACTGAAACCTTACTGCGAGGTGCTTCTTTATCACTTTATAAAACTTGACTGTTTATCTGATTCTTGAGTACAAGTTCCCTAACGTGAAGGTGACTGAGAAGCAGACATTTCAATTAACCCTTATGATCAAGTAATGCCACATGTTTACTCCCTTAAGCCAAGGACCAGGACTATCAAAGTGATACTATCACAATAACCTAATTTTATCATGATGTGGGATATGGGACATGTCTACGAAATGACCAAACTCTCCGCCTATCATGATGTGGCATAAGGCAAGCTTGTTAGAAACATAACATCCACATTAAATTGAGAAATCATTACTCAGTTTTAACTAGTACGCCAATCAAATTTAAGTTAATGATCGTCCCAAAGTTTAAATTGATATAATACTTACTATCAATTCCATAAACGTTGCGCCAAAAATCAATGCTGTGACTGTATCTGTCAGGGTGTGAAATAGGTGCCATGTACAACTGTCAACAGAAAGTAAATAATAACATATCAAATGTTGCCTTGTTTCCAAATGTCATTAGAACATACTGGGATATAATATTTGAAGGGATCATAATCATACTGTTGCATGAGAAGGGAGAATTAAACCTCCAGGCTTCAACCAGCGATCTCTAGCTGTAATAACACTTCCCAGCATACTCTACATCACATCAAAAAACATACTACGAGAATGAGAGACCAGGGAGAATTAAGAAAAACTAATAGTTCGGTAGGTTATCATTTGGACATTAACATAAAAATATATATACAAGATAACGAGATAACCTCATATAAGAGCATGTAACCCATCCACTCTGAAATTATAACATCAACCTCCTCGTCGATTTCAACATCCTGAAGAACGTTACAGCAAAAGAAGAATTACTACAGAATGAGGGTTTGCATACACACTTGGATGTTGCACCCAACCAATCTATCTCAATAGCGGTGTAGAGGTACAGAGTATCCAAATTCTTCATTACATTCATTTATTTTGGCATCTTTCTGTATAAGGAGACCAATTTATCTTTTTGCAACTTATATAGACATCAAAAGCATGTCTAACATAGCATGCAGGACCAACTCGGCATTTATCATAGAAAAGAATTTACCTCCACTCTCCCATGTAAAACAATGACCTTGTCAGATAAACCGTTGGCTTTCACAACTTCCTTTGCCTGGTGGTATTACCAGAAAAACAAAAGAATGAATAGAAGCCATTAGTACGAATCACAAAAGCTTTTCAACGCTGACAGGGAACAAAAACCAAATGAAAATCATATGCAGAGCTAAAACACCAGACTCGCAATAAATTCTATGTTAGTTAAGATCAACTTCACAGAGCCTGATATTTCATAAACAAACAATAGATGTAGATTTGATTAAATTACAAACAAAGTTTGGGTACTGGTCAACTTAACTATGAAAATTTCAAGACATTAAGACATACTATCATCACACCCTGAACATATCCCACTAAAGGCAACATGCAACACATTATATCAAAGAACTCCTTTTCTATTCCAAGTTCAAGTTTAACATATGAAAACATGTTCTGGTGAAAGTAAAAGATCCCAAAAGTGATTCCAACTGGAACTTTTCCAAGCCATTCAAAATTTATGATAAGAAATGGCCAAACTCATCACTTCACGAAAAATGCAGAAAATAGAAAAGGACGAGATGATCGAGAGCATTGTTTATGCCCAAGTTACTGGGTAAAGAAAACATCTGGAATAATACCTGGACTGCAATATCACTTGCATCTACAGCGTATACCTGTAAGAAAACTAACTTTTGTAAGAAACACATTAAGAGTGTTTGGTTTACCCCTGCAGTCTATGGAATATATATCAGACAACAGACGCATAGATACAAACTTTCTATTCATATATAAATGCTCCATTCTTCACAATGTTCAATAACAAGTTGTGTCTACACATAACTCATACCCGTTTTGCACCCGCTTGAGCACAGAAGATTGAAAGGATGCCTGTTCCACAGCCAACGTCCACCACGACCTGTTACAAGCAATCGATGCAGCAATAGGTTTTCAACCAAAATACTAAACTACCACATAGTACTACCAGTTTTCCTAAAGAGGTCTCCACACAAAGGAATCAAATCCTAACACAGGCTAAGCAACAACTAAAAAGATACAGCAACGAAAGAGTATTACCTTGCCTTGGATTAAGCTGTGATGCTGCATTATAGCTTCCCTATAAGTTTCCGTCCTTGCCCGATCCTGCATCAACCAATAACATTCAAGTGAGAAATCACAAGGAACAGCAGACTGCAGACAACACAGAATGAATGTTTTAAGAAGATGAAGACACAAAACATTTAATTTGATATATCTGAACTAAATATTTTCAGTCAAATTCTGCAGACACTGAAGTTTTCTTTTTGAGCAACAGAGAAAAATCGAACTGGAAAAACCCAATTTGGTTCAGAACAAGAAATTATATACATCAAATTAATACATCCAGTAATGGTTTTCAAAACATCAGCTGGATCGAGTTCGAAGATGGATTAGATAATCCAATGCGCAAGAAGACAAGAGCGAAACTTACCCCAACGAAAGACAATTCAATATTAACTTTCAATTTCAAGCTCTCACAATAGACCAATGATAAACAAAAACGGAGAAAAAAAAGAAGAAGAAGAAGCGATTGAAAGTACCTTGATCATCTCTTCGTGGATCCCGACGTGAGCATAGGAATGAAAATAGGCAACATCGAAGTCGGTGCAAGGGGGAGGAGATTCCGGAGTCTCCAGTGACTTCTGCTCGCCGAGTTGGTCGGAAACCCTAAGTACATTGGCAAGACCGCCTCTAGGGTCACGAGCTCCGCCGCGACTGCACCTCTTGGCTCGGCCAAAAGAACTGAAACCGGGGACCTGCTTCTCTTCCCATTCAAGCTGGCGGTGATAGTCGCCGTGGAAACCGTTGCCGTAATCGCCGCCTTGCATATTTCAGTTAAACCCAGACAAACACCAGAGAGACCTTCTCTGACGCTTGACGACGACTGTTGTAAAACTCTAGTAAACAAAGGAGCCTCCTTTTTTTTTCTAATTAAACTTCCCCCAAGGCTTTCTTTTCAATAATTATTTAAATATTTTTTTTTGCATTTAACCCTTTTAGTCGTTTCCTTTGTTTTTACAAATTAAAGGGTTATATATGTAAATGAAAAAATTCTCTAACAGACCCCCCCAAAAAAAGACATTGTCCGCAGAGTAATTCTTTGTATGTCAAAAGAGTCGGACATCTTTGGACCCATCTCATCCATTTTGTCGACGCCTTTCGTTTCTAAGGTACATTTTCTTTTGACGAATTATCAGTGCTAAAAATCGCAGATAATAGCAGCTAATAGTTGTATTTTGCTTAGTGTAGTTTTCCAACTTTATCTATACATGTCTAAATCGATACTTTACTCCAATCACAGAACAAATTCAGTCTCAGCAATACACGAAGATGAGACACCCGAGATACAAGAAGTAGCAAGAATCTTGAAACATTTACGGGTAAAGTATTTGCTCTGTTCCAATCATCAAAGACAAGTTGAATGATGATACCTCCAATTCCATGGACTTAAACGAAAAAGGCTTTCACCTCTCTGGTTCATGACAACAGGTACCGAAGGTACCATTGTAGGTGAGGAAACTTGTAGCTAAGATATGCGATGTAGTGACACGCAGAGCGTCTAGGCTAGCAGCTGCAGGAATTGCAAGAAACTTGAAAGAGGTAGGGAGAGATGGGAGCGGAGCAGAAGGAGGAAGAAGGAAAAGCTATAAGCAGATGATGAGAAGAACGGTGGTGACAGTAGAAGGAGGTCTCTATTCGAATTACAAGATGTTTAGAGAATACATGGACGAAGCTTTAGATATATTGGGAGCCGAGGTGGCTCAACACGCAGTGGTTAAGGCCGAGCCGAGGTGGCTCAACACGCAGTGGTTAAGGCCATGGAAGATGGCTCCTGCGTCGGCTCTGCATTGTTGGTGGCTTCATCCCATAGTGTTGGAACCATATCGTCCATATAAATTGCTACGTTAAACTTTGTTGGATCTTTTAATTCTTGGTTTCTTCTGATCATATATAACAGTAAGTAAATAACGATTTATCAAAAAAAGAAAAATATGAATCTATAGTATGTAAAAGATGAAAGGCATATAAGGCCTTAAAGGGCGAAGGCAGAACAACGAAGTGAAATCTTGTTCAGTACACGCTAAATCCCAAACTAAAAAAAAAAGGCAAAAATTTCTTTAAGCAAAAAAAAATAAAAAAAAGATACAGGAGGTACGAAAAACCAGAAACTGCTGTTTCAGAGGCTATATTGTTACAGCGCATAAAGCAGCTAAAAGAGCCGGTGGGTGCTGAAATTGCGGACAAAAAAACACACACACTAAAGATAAGACGCAAAAGAGAAGCTTTGTTTACTCATCGCCTTGGCCCTCATCCTTCACCAGTTTGATCATGTCGTCGATTCGCAAAATCGTAATGGCTGCCTCTGTTGCAAACTGGCACAAAACAAAGCTCCTTTAAAACTGAAGAAATCACTCGATTTTATAAAGATTTACTTGATGTGAGACATTAAGGTTAGATGCTTCACCTGGATAATTTTAACTTTGCTCATCGCTGGTTCGATAACTCCAGCTTCCAAATTGTTACGGATGGTTCCGTTAACAAGGTCAAGTCCCATGCTGCATTTTCGTTTTCCCAACATTAACGCCAATGAGAAAATAACATTTTCAGGCAAGACGTCAAGGGGTAAAGACACAACCAGCAATATTGCTTATTACCTTGAATAGTGCTTCTTATCGGCCTTTGTTTGTGCGGTGTGGTGGTAAGCTCTTAGTTTAGCTACCAACTCAGTTGCATCCTTAGCAGCGTTTACTGCAAGCACCTGTTTAAAAGGATGTTAAACGTTGGAAAATAAGACCAGAAAAATACAGCTTTTTATTGATGAAAAAGGATTGTAGGTCGCACCTTTGGTATAATCAATAGCGCATCCGCAAATTCAGCAATTGCCAGTTGTTCGCGAGATCCCAAGGTTGTAGCAAGGTGCTCCAGATACACGGACAATGCGGATTCAACAGCACCTCCACCCGCAACCACCTGTTTGACAAGAAGAGTGTTGCGTAAATGTGACAAATCATTACCAAATTCAAGGAGTGCCTCTAACAGGCAAAAGGATATTACCGTGTTGGACTCGAGGGTCCTCTTGACAATACATAAAGCATCGTGCAGTGCTCTCTCCATCTCATCAAGCATGTAGTCATTTGCACCTCTCAAGATCAAGGAGACCTAACAGACAAAAAGCTTATGAGTCATGACAAAGCTAGACTAAACTCTGACAGCTATAAATTAACTTTAAGGAATAACTTTAAATAAAATATATGATTGATTTTCTGTGATATAATAGCGTCAACAATTAAGCATGATCTCAAGCAGAGAGCAAATGGCATACCGCACTGCTCGTTTTGGTTCCCTTTATCAATACGACATCATCATCTGCGATTCTCTCCTCCACAACTTCGTCTGCAGATCCAAGGTGTGCCGGATCAAATGTTTCCTCACCCTCCATGTCAGCAAAAGTGGTCACCTAAAAACAAAGAACAATGATATTTGTTAATTTTATGTTTCACAATCACATTTTAGATTTTGTAACTTGGTTCTAATGCTTTCAATATTGAAAAAGCATAGCTGAGGAATTACGAGGGTTGCTCCTGTTGCCTTAGCAACATGGCGCATGTCTTCTTTGCGAACACGCCTAACAGCAATAGCTCCTGCCTCTACAAAGTACTGAAATAAAAGCAAACGAAATGAGAATCCAAATATTTCAACAACTTTGATGAATTAAACATAAAGGCAAGTAATACTCAAATACTTCAAAATTGAGTAATGCGTAAGGGCAGAGAGAAAATTATTGGTCTTCAATCTTACTTTAAGTGCCATGTCGTCAATTCCCTTCGTGGTCAGAATAACATTGGCCCCAGCTTTAAGAAGTTTCTCTATCCGCTCTTTTGTCATGTCAGCTTCTCTGTGATACAAATATTCAGTAACATATTAGAAAAATTATGTATGGAATATGGATAACATAAGCAGTACAAGCGTACAAGAGAGCCAGATATCTTAAGCTTTCTCTGTCCCGTACATCCCGTAAGGATCAAGAGAGCAAACCGATTGCATTTTAGAACGAAAAGGTAAGTACTCTGAATGTAAGTAAATTCAGTGAAAATTACCTTTGACGGATTTTTTCAAGTTCTCGTGGATCGTTAACAACAACTTGGACACCCAGCTGCATTTTCGTCTTCTGAAGATTGAAGTCGAGGCAAGCAATCTTCGCAGGAGACACTCGTAATGGCATCCCTTGGGCAGCACGACCAGTATTGAGTGCATACCCATTCAACAAGTAGCTGTCTCTGGCACTTTGTCCATGAGCTTTCAGAATATTAATCCCCTACAATGTAGTAAAAGCAGAATTGTGTTAAACATATCATCCTGACTCCAGATGCTATACTTACAACTTTGATAGAGGAGCATATACAGACCTTGATAGGGTATTTAATCTCCCCCCGCTGATTTGTCATCTTTACTGACAGAACGGCATCCACAACCTTCAAGAAAAATGTGATTTTCAGGTCAGCTATATTAATGACTAGAGTATTCTTGCAAGATCAATGGATCCCAGACCTTATTAGGAAAAGCTAGAAAAGACTTAAGTAGACATAGGAATTAATAACACAAATTTATAGCACTCAAGGTTTATTAACAAAGCATGCACTTTACTTCCACGTAATTGCCAAGTAAGGAAATCTGGAAACAATACCAAATTGGCAAAGAAGTCGCTGTCACCAGATATCAGTTTGGAGGACATGCTGGTTTTAGCGCAGTTTATCAATGGAACTTTCCCAAGCTTTTCAACCTACACACACAATAGGAGTAGTTAATTGAAAGGGCAGACACAGGCTTTGTAGAGAACTTACCCAATTATTCTGACACAAAAACTTGTATAAAGAGAGGACCATATAGCGACCACATAGATTAAAGTTTCCTTACCTATTCAGAAAGAAGATGCTCAGAGGTGAAAATATAGACTAACCTTAGTCACCAACTTCTCTTCTATGTATTTGCAAGCTTCTCTCATTGCTAGCTGTCAACAGTAACACAGATAATGAACACACTGAAAACACTTTTTAATGCAGGCCATTACATAATAAACCAAAATAGCAGCTTACCCTGTATCCACTGATAATTGATGTTGGATGTATTTTGTTCCTGACCAAATCATTTGCCCTCTGCAAATACATGCACATGACCCTTAATCATTAAGCAGTTACCAAGTGACAAATTTTCACAATTAAAACAAAACCAGAGACAAAACATATCAAAATTACCTTAAGCAACTCAGCAGCCACAATAACAACAGATGTCGTCCCATCACCAACTTCTCTATCCTGGAGTTCCGCTAACTCGACGAGAACCTGTCAAGACATACAGAGACCAGGGTAACTACTAATTCATAGAATACGCATAAACCTACATTGATGATAAGTATGTAATCAACTACCTTAGCAGCCGGGTGTTCGACCTCCAACATCCTAAGAATAGTAGCACCGTCATTTGTAATAGTCACATCACCAATATCATCCACCAACATCTGAAAAAAAAACAACACAACATAAAACAAGATTGCACGAATTGGGTATGAGAACAAAAAGATTGCAGATTTACTATAAAATCTAGAATACGGCGCCGAGATACACACTCATCTAAGAAATAGAAACAGAGGCTAGCAGAATATATATTACTCCAATGCAAATCAGAAACCAACAAATCAATCCCAAACAATCACAACGCAGTCGAATCAGAGTACACACCTTGTCGAGTCCGACAGGACCAAGCGAGGTTTTAACAATATTTGAAACAGCTTGACAAGACATCACTGCAAACACAGTCATCCAATACGAGTTACATACCAGAAAACGTCAAATAAAAAAAAAAAAAAAAAAAACCCTAGAGATCGAACACAAAATTTCCTATGAGAACAATGAGAGAACAGATTTAGTATGAGCAGAAATGGGAAAATGAAAATAGACAAAATAAAAAAAACGAGGAGAGAAGAAGTGTACCGTTCTGAGTACGAACATCTTGGCCGGATTGCCTTTCACCGGAAATATCCGGATTTTGAGCGGAGATCGACATATCCGGTTAATCAAAGAACACGAAGGAGAAGTAAAATAGCCCTAGATCAGAGATCTGAGCTCACGAGAGAAGTGCAGTGAGAGATTGTTCGCCTTTTTAAACACTTACCAATGGAAAATGCTTCTTCTGGGATGGACACTGATACTCCGGCGGGTTTTTATTAAGTTTCAAGGTTTCTGGGATGTGCGGCAAGGGTATGAAAGAAGCGCTGTCGTTTTATAAGTTGGGCTGAAAGTCGTTATATCCTGAGGCCCATTTTCTATTCTGGGTCAAAACACCCACTAATGGGCTTTGAGGATTTAGATTTAAGCTCAGATATCTACAACCTTTTTTTTTTCTCAAATCCCATTTGTACTTCGTTTGAACTTCCATTGACTGAAATATTGAACGATGAGTTTTGATCTGCTTTGTACGGAAGATATAGGTTTTGATTACGAGGAACGAGGTTGTAACTGTAAAAAAAGGGTTTCTGATTGCTAATATTGGCTCGAATTGAGATTACAAAGTAAAAGAACACATGATCTATCGAATGCAGTGACTCTTTCTTCTGGAAAATCATATTATGGCTGATCCAGTTACAGAGGCTTTTGAATCATGCGTTCAAAGGTTTGTGAGCTTTTTAACCATCTTCCGATACTCTGTACAGCAGCAAACCAAAAACAGAAATAAGAAGACCATTCATTTTTGAATAAAAAAACCAGAGATGTATAATCTGATTACTATTGTTGCAAATTACCTTCTTGATTGCTCCAAAGCTGAGCTGCTTGATTGTTCAACGGTGAGCTGATGTTCGGTTCTGATCAACCAAAACAATAAAAACCAGAGATTGGGTCAAAACAACAGAGAGATTCACAAGAAAACTCGATGGTTGGCTATATCAGCCATAGGTGTTACCTCCGAGAAGGCTTTGAATCGAGAGTAAAATCGTCCTCACATCGTAAGCCGATGACCATTTATCCTACAAAGAATGTGAAAACAGATTTTGTTTTAAGTATTACTGCTTCTCTGACATATGGTAGCTTTAAAACTCCATGGGATTTACAGTAACACACAAGTATTAGGAGCAAAATGATAATCTTGTACCTGAAGAATGTCCAAGCAAATGTTGCCATAGAGATCCACATTGGGATGGAAGCAGCAAGTCTCAAACTTAACTTTGGGAGGTTTGAAAGGATAATCGTTTGAGAAAGCGAGTGACAGTCTGTACTCAGTTCCTTCGAACACAGTATCTTTGCTTCCTGTGATAGTTCCTTTCCAACAGAATATGTTGTCTTCCTCTGGGAAAGCCGATATTCCCGGAACACCTCCCATCTGAAAAGCATAAAATCAAAATATCATATATAAGCGTTTAACTTTGTATCAATAGGTTCAGTTTTAATTCTTTACATAGAAAAGAAAAGGGAAGGAAAGATAGCTTACCATTAAACCCATTAGTTCAGATTGCAGCCTGCGTATCAAAGGGGAGAACAATGAATTAGGAAAAATCACGACTTTGCTTAACCAAGAAAGAAAAAAACATGAAACGAAGCTTTGAGCAAGAAAGACTACATAAAAGTAGTGAGATCTGATTCATTATCAACATTCTCGTGAAATGTGATACGCATACAGTTGAATGCATCGTTTTCTCATAGGAATTCCAGCAAACAGTTGGTAGACAAGGAGAGAAGTAATAAAATCATAAGGAAACAAGACAAGTCACAATCAATTTTTGGATCCATCGTCTCTCTAAACATAATCTAGAAGCATGTAGACCACAAGAAATGGATACGGGTGGGACCAAATGCTAACCTAATCTAGCTACAGAAACATGAAATTCATAAACAAAGAAAAATCAAATCGAAGCCATGTTATTCAAATCGAGGCTTCTTTATGACTAAAAGAAATTCCCTTTAAATATTCTAAGATCGGAAAAAGGTAGAAGAGAAAGAACCTTTTGAGAACGGATTGGCTATCGACGGTTTTAGCCGGAGGAGCAGGTTGCTTTGATCCGGTGGCTGTCGGCGTTGTCTCCGCCGGAGTATTTCCTTGGTACCCATTTACCGCCGCCATCCCTTTTTGGGCTTCTAATTGACAGACCAGCAACGCGAGAATGAAAATTTTCTGAAATTGAAATGCTTTCGCTCGAGGAGAAATAGATACACGAATGATCAAAGTAGAAGAAGGAGAAAAGAGAGAAAGAGCGTTCTTCTTCTCTTCTTCCGGGGAGAGAGAAAGAGAGCAAGACGTGGTTTTGGGTTATAAAACGTGTGCGACAGAAGAAACGACGTCGCTGCAAACCCAATGACCAATAAGGAATAACCTCAATTTTTTTTTTTATTCATTTTCAGAGTTTAGAAGAAAGCGGCACTTTGGTGCATTTGAAATGAAATTCACCTACTAATGTAACGGCTTAGTTACGTTCTCAAAGGACTTGAAAGAGGAAACTTTTTTTTTTCCTAAATGTATCTTCAGAAGAAAGTGAATCGAATTATGTGGATTGTTGTTAAAAGAATGTGATGTGAATCTTTTTAATTAATAAAACAGTTTGAACTAATTGATCTTATTATGTTTTGTGAGATCGATGATCCATCATAAAGCTCTGGAGTTTTTGCCAGTCTCTCGAGTTCCAAAGATCCCGACGCTTCATCAGGCTCGGAAATTAATATATAGCTCTACTTACCAGTTCTGATGATGCCTATAAATACTCGATATTCAAGTGTTGAATCACAAAAAAGGCATAATAGATCAAAGAGTATGGGAGCTACAAGAGGAGAGAAGGTGTCGTGAGCAATGGAAAAATCAAGATCTTGATACATTGAAAAGGACACATCTTTATACCCAATGTCAAAGCTAAAGAGGGACACGCACATTTCTATAGATACATGATAACCTCCCTAACTTTTTGATCTACTGAGAACCATAAAATTAAGCACTTAAGTAGCCATCAGAGATAAGGGAGGGAGATGTACAAGCTGATCACCGGAGCTTAATGACTCGAGAGACTCTTTCAAAGAAGACAGGACTCATACTTGTGCTAAATTTTATAACATTTCTCATCCATTTCGGCGCCACTCTTTCGAATGTCCCCAACGATACAACCTTGTAGAGCAGCTCAGATTTTTCACCAGTTGAGTTATTTACCAAAGTTAAGCTGAATGATAAACCTGTCATAGTCAAAATCCAGGGAGAAAAATTCAAAATCGGTGCTTTTCTGGTGGCTGATGATCTAAACTCTGTTGGATGGTCCATCTTTCGAATCAAGTAATGACAGGAAAATGTAAGTTTTTACTTGAAAACAACCCTGGAAAACATACTGTGACATAACTCTATGAGAAAAGAAATTACCGCTTGATGGATGCGAGGCTATAATGCAGACTCGTTCGCCTTCATTTTTAGTTGATAATTTCAGTCCTAACAAGTGTTCGGCAAGAGCTTGAAATGCACAACCAGCAGAATTACTTGATCCATCGTAGGTTGTTTTGCAGCATTGTGGTTGAGAAATCAAGAGAGTTTCCTTGAAACAAAAGCAAAAAAAAGTATTAGTAAGCAAAATTTGATGACTCACTGGGTGTGTGAAGGAAGATGCTCAAGGTTCAGCTTAGAACTGAAAGGATGCAAGTCGATTTTTTTTTTACCGTTGATTTATGGCGTATGCTAATGTGAGGTGATACCGTGTCCTTTTCTACCATATCCTTTGACTGCCTGCTACGTTTTTTTAGTGCTTCTCGTTGTAACTTGAGCAGATTCGGGAGTCATTCTCCGTTGTTTTCTTCCATTTTGATCTTTGTGATTGTGAGGACCTCCCTCTTGGTTCAGCTCTTTTAGCTTGTCAACTTCTTTGGAAAGTGCTTTGTCTGTAAAAATTCCATCCAGTTAGTAAAAGGACAAAGCACTTGATGCAGAAAACAAGAAAGGCTCGAGTCCATAACTAGGAATAACTATCGTCAACCACGTCCGATAGAAAGGTTGTAACATTTCATGACATGCAGAAAGAGGAGCAAATAATCATTAGAATTGCTTCTTACTCTTTCGTCCTTCTTCCACAAGACATTTTTGATACTCCAGACGCTCCTCGTCCCTGGCAGATCTGTGGACCAAGACAGCTATGGTTTCACATTTCACAAGGCTCCAACTTTTCCAAATACAACCAGCTCCATAAGCATGTCAGGGAAAATCAACACAGTAGTATAGAGTACATGCCTGATTGAAGTTATCTCACTCCTCAATTTCTCCACGATCCCCTTCAAACTCTGGTTTTCACTTCTCAAATGCTGCGTCAACGCCTCTGAGGCTGCAAAAGCAAAAGAGAGAAAGTTACTTGATGTGAGACAATAAGGTTAGAAAATACAGCATCTGCAAGTTGATCATGGGGAGGTGTTGTTCAGAGGAAAAGGGTGCGGTGGAGAGGTTTAAGGGATTGGCTACCCAGTTAGATGTCTTGACGAAGAAGATTTTGTTGGCTAACATATTGCCAACACGGTTCAAGAAGCTTGTTGTCTCACTGTTTAGAAAAGAAGTGATGGTCGTTTCCAACAGTTTCAATGAGCTGCTCGAAATGATTCTTGAGGAACACGAAGAAAAGCAAGACGAGCATCATCAAAGGACGGACTTGACGGACGTGTTGTTGGCAGCTTATGGAGATGAAAATGCAGAGTATAAGATCACTAGGAACCATATCAAGTCGTTTCTCGCGGTATATATTCACTCCCATAAAGTGATTTCATTGAGAACGGAAACTGTTCTGCCTAAGAAAATGTTTTGCAAATGCAGGATCTTTTATTTGCAGGCACTACCACCTCGGTGCAAACAATACAGTGGACAATGGCAGAGATCATCAACAACCCCAAGACTCTTGAGAGACTGAGAGGGGAACTCGATTCCGTGGTAGGTTTAACAAGGTTAATTCAAGAAACAGATTTACCAAACCTCCCTTATTTGCAAGCAGTGGTCAAGGAAGGGCTAAGACTGCACCCGCCGGGACCTCTCTTCGGAAGATTCTCCCAAGAAGGGTGTAGGATCGGAGGGTTCTATGTACCGGAGAAAACATCTTTAATGGTTAATGCTTATGCTGTGATGAGAGATCCAGATTACTGGGTAGATCCTAATGAGTTTAAGCCAGAGAGGTTTCTAGCTTCGGGGCAAGTGGAGGAGAGAAAAGAGCAAGCACTTAAGTACATTCCTTTCGGAAGTGGAAGAAGAAGCTGTCCTGGAGAAAATCTAGCTTATGTCTTTATAGGAACTGCAATTGGAGTGATGGTGCAGGGATTTGAATGGGGAACCAAAGAAGAGAATGTTAACATGGAAGAGGCTGTTGTAGGACTGACCTTGACTATGGCTCATCCTCTTAAGTTCACTCCTATTGCTCGAACCCTAAACTCTCTAACTTTGAATCTAAAGAGTCGCGGTTGATGACTTTTCAGACAAAATTAAAGAGAGAAATCCTGAAGTACATAGCTTTTGGTGCCTGAAAGTGAGGCTGTCCTGGAGCTTCTGGTTTTGTCGGAACCGCAATTGAAACGAGGGTGCAGATCTTTGATTGGAAAATCAAAGGAGGGAAGGTCAAATCTAGCTTCTAGCTCCTACTCCTACTCCTTCATTCTCTACTAAGTTATTAAATTATTAATTTGATCATCATGAGTATCGCAAAGAAGATCTGCTTTGATTATATATTATTAAAAAACGAAAAGACCTCAGATTACAATTATATTTCACGTATATCCAAAAAGAAAACATTGTACAATTAGTTAGTGCGAAAAGCATAATTGATCACCCATGAATTCTTGATAAAAGAATACTCTGTTTCATCTGCTTCTGCACTATTGAGTAACAATGGCAACGATAATCATGAGTATCGCAAATAAAATCTGATATAGTATCGCAACAATAATATATATTTTATATTAGATAAGAGTATACTCTGTTCCATCTGCCTCTTTTCTTAGAACAACAATGGCAGTTAACTTTCAAGACTATTTGATCTTATTTATCATATGCTTCTATTCACTCATCTGTAACTCTCTCTTCTTCAAGAAATCAAAGGATGGCTTCAAGTTGCTTCTCAGCCCTCTTTCTCTTTTGATCATCGGTCATCTTCACTTTCTCCTCTCTGCTCTAATCCACAAGTCCTTACAGAACCTCTCCTCCGTCTTAGCCTCAGTGGCGTACGAGATCTTCAGGGCGCATGATGTGAACTTTTCGTTTCGTGGAACCCCTCCGGTCGGGTGAATCCCTCTTGGTCGAATCTTCTGGATTTTTCACCGTTCCTTGTGGAGATTATTGGAAGTTTATGAAGAAGCTAATGGTCACGAAGCTGCTCGGACAGCATGAACTCGTGCTGTCACGCCGTGCCAATGAGCTAGAACGGTTTTACACGAGTCTGCTTGATAAGGCAATGAAGAATGAGAGCGTTGAGAGTGGTAAGGAAGCAATGAAGTTCACGAAGAACAACATCTGCAAGATGATCATGGGGAGGAGTTTTTCAGAGGAGAATGGTGAGGCGGAGAGAGTCAGAGACTTGGTGACTGAGTCGACTGCCTTGACGATGAAGATTTTTGTGGCAAACATGTTGCACAGGCCCCTTAAGAAGCTCGGAATCTCACTGTTCAGAAAGGAGATAATGGATGTTTCTTGCAGATTCGATGACGGACGTGTGAGGAGCACGAAGAGAAAAAGGATGAAGATCAAGATATGGACATGATGGACGTGTTGCTGGAAACTTATAGAGACGAAACCGCAGAGTATAAGATCACTGGGAACCACAACAAGTCCTTGTTGGTGGTAAATGTTTGACTCATTAGGTGAATTCATCTTTTAATAGTTTCCTTCACTTAAAGATTTCTTAATATGTCTAGTCAAAAGGTTTAGAACAAGAAAGAGGAAGAACTTCTTCAATCTCTGCGGGAAAGCATTGATAATACAGTAGTGAAAGACATTGCTTACATTTTAGTTAAATCTTAAATTTTTCTATTCCTCACCTCACAATACTTGTTTGTCAACTCGGGAGGATTTGTTTTCTGAATTTTTTTTATATCGATATTATCAATTTGATTCTAATCTGAGTATATATTATTTAAAAAAAACAAGGTGCTAGCTGTCCATCATGGGTAGGGACCTTAAATTATTTATGGATTCTTGATTATGTTTCATCTGCCTCTTCACTTTTGGGAAACGATGGTAGCTATGATCTTCGTTGACTATCAAAACTGCTTCATCTTGATCCTCCTCTGCTTCTTCTCACTCCTCTGTTATTCTCTCTTCTTCAAGAAATCAAAGGACTCACCAGGATATGATCTGCCTCCGAGTCCTCCGTCTCTTCCGATCATTGGTCATCTTCATCACCTTTTCCTTTCTGCTCTAGCCCACAAGTCTCTTCAGAATCTCTCCTTCAAGTATGGACCTCTCCTGCATATCCGCATTTTCAATGTCCCTATCATTCTCGTCTCCTCTGCCTCAGTGGCCTACGAGATCTTCAAGGCCCACGATGTGAACGTCTCCTCTCGCGGTGTTCCTGCGATCGATGAGTCCCTATTGTTTGGATCTTTTGGCTTTCTCACTGCTCCCTATGGAGATTACTGGAAGTTCATGAAGAAGCTCATCGCCACTAAGTTGCTCCGACCACAGTCATTCGAGATGTCACGAGGTATCCGTGCTGAAGAGCTACAGCGGTTCTACAGCAGTCTTCTCGAGAAGGCAAGGAAGAATGAGAGCGTTGAGATCAGTAAAGAAGCGAAGAAGCTTATAAACAACACATTGTGCAGGATGAGCATGGGAAGGTGTTTTTCAGAGGAGAATGGTGAGGCGGAGAAAGTCAGGGTTTTGGTGGATGAATCATATGCCTTGACGAAGAAGATATTCCTGGCAGCTGTATTGCGCAGACCGCTCGAGAAATTTCGAATCCCACTATTCAAGAAAGAGATAATGAGTGTTTCTGACAGATTTGATGAGCTGCTAGAGAGGATTCTTGTGGAACACAAAGAGAAACTGGACGAGAAGCATCAAGATAAGGATATGATAGACGTCTTGTTGGCAGCTTACGGAGACGAAGAGGCAGAGTATAAGATCACTAGGAATCATATCAAGGCGTTTTTCGTGGTAAATTTTCTTCATTATATGTCGATTTCATTTGAGGATCCAAACAATAGTAACTTATAAAAGTTCCAAGTCTTCTCACTGCAGGAGCTTTTTGTTGGAGGCACTGATTCATCGGTGCAAGCAATACAATGGACAATCTCAGAGATCATTAATAACCCTTACATTCTTGAGAGACTGAGAGAAGAAATCGATTCAGTTGTAGGGAAATCAAGGTTGTTTCAAGAAACAGATATACCGAATCTTCCTTATTTGCAAGCAGTGGTTAAGGAAGGGCTAAGATTACACCCGCCTGCCCCTCTCTTGGTAAGGAGGTTCCAAGAAAGATGTGAGATCAAAGGGTTCTATATACCAGAGAAGACAACACTTGTTATTAATGCTTATGCTGTGATGAGAGATCCTGATTCTTGGGAAGATCCTGACAAGTTTAAGCCTGAGAGGTTTCTAAGTCCTTCAAGATCAGGGCAAGAAGACAAGAAAGAGCAAACACTTAAGTACCTTCCTTTTGGCGGCGGAAGGAGAGGATGTCCTGGAGGCAATCTGGCTCATATATTTGTCGGAACCGCAATAGGAGTGATGGTGCAGTGCTTTGACTGGAAGATCAAAGGAGATAAGGTCAACATGGAAGAGACTTTTGAAGGAATGAGCCTAAGCATGGTTCATCCCCTTAAGTGCACTCCAGTTCCTCGGATTCAAGCTTTTTCTTTTACTTCTAATCTCTAGATTCGCAGCTCTTGACACTCAACTATGGAACATGTAAGAAGTTTGCTTTTCGTATGTTCAGCTTCATCTTCTTCAAAGACGTTTAATTACATTACATGTCTTTATGTTTGTTATATTTAAAAGTCTGACATTCATCTTGGTATTCTCTGAAAAAACTGTGTCTCACTATTATTACCTCTTCAGTCTTCACACATTACATCAATGCCACAAAGTCGTCGTTTTTAAAAGAACCTTCTAGAGTCTGTTCTTTTGTTTTTGCCAATGATCTTTGATGACTCTCACCAAGGTTGTCTTGTATCAAATTTAAGTTTACAGACTAAACATGAATGTTAGCGAGGCTGTTCTGTATCACATTCTGACCTTTCCTTTGAGCTAGAAAAGATATGAACATAGGTTGGGCTGGTTAGCCCAAACAAATTTCAAGATTAAAACAAGGCTTGGGTTAAAACAGGGCCTGATTTATATTATATAGAGCTACCAAAACCCTTTATTTGACATCCTTACAGTATATAGTATATGTATTGTATATATATGATTGTACATTGCCATATTTTTTAGAACATTCAGCAGCGGATAAGGTAAAATAAACCAATTTAAGCTAAACAAAACTTGAAAAAAATCAATATAAAACTTAAAAGTCTTAGAAAATTAAGGATATATTTGATTAAAAAACAGTAGCCGAAACCAACATTGTATCAAACAATTTATAATAGATTCTGTTATGACAAAAAATAAAAAAGATTCTGTTTACTTAGGATATTATTATTCATAAATCAAAAAATCTAATTAAACCAATAATTCCAAACCAAAACCAAATTGAAATCCAGACTAAATACACGTTATTAATTACAAAACAAGCGTAAAAAAAATTAGCTATGATTATAAATTTTACACCAAGCATGGAAAAACAAAAAGAAAAAAATATTATATATATAATTAATGTGACAAGTCTCAAAATTTATTTGAAAAGTTAACGATTGCTAATCGTAATTAGTCATTTAACCTTGTCAAAAAAAAAAAAATTAGTCATTTAACCTTAATTGCTGCAACAACTACTATCGCAATGACCTAATAAAAATGTTTTTTTTTTGTTTTGGTAAGAAGAATCTTGAATTCAAAAGAAAATCCTACAACGGTCGAGTAGAGTAGATCCGAAACGAAAAATCAGTTTCGTCATCTAAAAAAAGAAAAGAAGAAAAAGCAAAAAAAAAAAAATTAATCATTACTCAGTCTTTCTTCCCTCTGCTTCAAATTTGAATATCTCGTCTCTCGTCTCACGGCTCTCTTCTCTCTCGCGATCGATCTCGCAACTATGGCAGACTCAAAATGGAGTTTCCTTCCCAAATCCGTATCCGCACACTTGAGACCAAACTCAAACCCTAGATCCGACATCGAAAACGCACCTCCTCTCAATCCAAACATCCATATCCCGCGAAACAAATCAATTTCCAAATCGCCGGCTTTCAGGAATCAGATGGATTCTCCCAACCGCCGAGGCCAAGTGTCAGCAGTGTCTCGGGTAAGTGAAGATCCTACACCGAAATTCCTCACCCTCGTATGATATCAATTGGGGGCCAATCTTTTTTTTTTTTGTGGGATTTGAACGAAATATCAGCGAAGGGGAATAACGGCATTGAAATCTCACAATGAAGTAGAAGGAGCCTCGAATCCACATGTAAAGGTTGGTTGTTTCCATTTCTGAGGAATCCTTGCTCGATTAAGGAAAGACTTTCCTAAAATTCTGGTTAGTTTTGGCCTGTGGTCTAATTAAGTCTTCTTATATTGAAAGGTTGTTGTGAGGATTAGACCTACAAAAGAGTATTGCTGGACTGTGAAAAAGGTTTCCGAAGATTCATATTCTGTTAGGGATCGCCAATTTACATTCGATTCTATACTCGACTCAATTCATAATCAGGTTCGTCTCTGTTTCTCTCACAAACACACGATTTTGGATAAGGTTTCTTTAATTTGAAGAGAAAGGAGTTATCTTTTCTTTTTAGTGTGTTATCCTTTTCCACCAAAGAGTGAATGTTTACACACAATGTTCCTAACAACTCTTATAAGCCCAAGTTGTTTTAAACCTTTTTTCTTGTTGGTGGCAGGACGATGTATTTCAGCAAATAGGTGTTCCTTTGGTTCGGGATGCATTATCAGGTTACAACACTAGTGTCCTATCATACGGACAGGTACTGAATGGTTATGGATTTTTTTATTTTATTTTGGAGCTATTTTAACCAAATAACATGATGTTCATATCGATCTATTATGCGCCTCTGCATTTAGCATTGGGTAGACCTCATACAATAACTGTCCTAGCTCTACCGTATCTTTTGTTTCGTTACCATACAAAGTTGAATAAATCCCCTTTTTTGTTTTTGATTTGTAATCCTTAGAATGGAAGCGGGAAGACCTACACAATGTGGGGTCCAGCAGGTTCAATGCTGGAAGATCCATCTCCTAAGGGCGAGCAAGGACTCGCGCCTCGAATCTTTCAGATGTTGTTTTCTGAAATCGAAAGAGTAAGTTATGCTTCTTACTATTACTAAAGCTTTTGTTAGGTGATGAGACTCGATGATAGCTATTTCACCAAAGACTGAGAATCATACTTGTCACCATTATGCAGGAGAAGATGAAGTCCGAAGTAAACTATCAGTGCCGTTGTTCCTTCCTTGAGGTGCCTTTTCCAAACACATATGAAGGATTTTTTTTTTATAGAAACCTGCTTCTAGAATTTGCTAAGTTAGGTTGCTTAATCTTTTTCTGCAGATATACAATGGACAAATCAGTGATTTGATCGATCAGAC
This sequence comes from Streptanthus diversifolius, assembly GCA_039880935.1. NCBI lineage: Eukaryota > Viridiplantae > Streptophyta > Magnoliopsida > Brassicales > Brassicaceae > Streptanthus > Streptanthus diversifolius. The sequence continues at coordinate 14,691,228 of JAXGFM010000013.1, read as the reverse complement.
CCAGAGAAACCTTAAGGTTTAGCTTCACTAATCTAAAGTTTTGTTTCTATATGTTTATCTTTCTTGAGTGTAAAATTTTATTGTATATTGTGTCATATGGCAGATAAAGGATGATGCAAAGAATGGTATTTATGTTGAAAATTTGACTGGGGAATATGTAGATAGCTACGAGGATGTTGCTCAAATACTGATGAAGGTATGATGCCAGCTTTATATATAAAGTATTTAAGTGTTCTAAGTTATGAACGCTATGTTTATTGTTTCACCATGTTATGGAAATTTGCACACTGCACATTCAGCTTTTTTTAGCTTTGTTGATTGAGTGTTCATTTCTTCACTGATTCCAAGTTCATGTCTCATGTTTTGGTGTGCACCCTGCTCTGCTTTTCAGGGCCTGTCAAGCAGAAAAGTTGGAGCAACTAGCACAAGTTTTCAAAGTTCTCGATCACATGTCATACTTTCTTTCATTATCGAGTCCTGGAGCAAGGTATGGTTAATTTTAAATTTTCTTGAGAGTTCAAATCTGATGATAACTTATCAAATATTATCTGCGCACAGGGAGCTTCATCAAGGTGTTTCAATACCACCAGAACAAGCAGAATCAACCTTGTTGATCTTGCTGGAGTGGGAACAAACGAACGTGATGCTACTAAACATTGTGTGGAGGAAGAGAAATTCTTAAAGAAGTCCCTATCCGAGCTCGGGTATAACTTTATGAACTCCCTGTGTTACTTTTGTAGGTCTCAACTAAGAAATTAGTTTCCTAATGAAAAGGGAACAAAAAAGAATCAACAAATTACTGATCTGCGAACATTGTCACTCTTACTATTGGTGCAGACATGTTGTGAATGCTCTTGCGAAAAACGTGCACCCTGGAATATCTGACCGCAGTCTTCATAGAACCTCCTGCTTGACGCATTTATTGCAAGAGTCGCTTGGTGGCAATTCAAAACTCACTATCCTGTGCAACATTTTTCCGAGCGACAAGTATTTTCATCACCTTGTTATCACTTATTAGTTATATAAACATAGTTGCCTGATGGTATTAAGTATTCAATCAATATAATGGTCTGTACAGAGAAAAACGAGAGTAAATTTATGCTAATCTTCTGAAAAGTACTAAGTTTAAAACAGTTGAGCATTTAAAATGACAGGATGCCCACTATGTGTTCTAATAGAGTTTGTGTGTAACGCAGAAACACAAAAAGAACAAAGAGCACTCTTCGATTTGGTGAACGAGCTAAATCTATGGGAAACAAACCACTGATAAATGAGATCTCAGAAGAAGATGTGAATGATTTGAGTGACCAGATTCGTCTTCTAAAGGTATAATTTTCTCTTTCACCAACCGTTTCCCACTTTTGTATTTTTTGGTTGTTGGAGTTCGTCATTCAATGATTCATCTGTTTTGCAGGAAGAACTTACAAGAGCCAAAGCTGATGCTTGTCATTCTGTTGAGAGTAAAAATGATCATTTCGGAGAAAAGAATGCACGTGAAAGTTTGAATCAACTAAGAGTTAGTCTTAACCGCTCTTTGATGCTGCCAAAAATTCAAAATGACGAGGAAGAGATAACGGTTGATGAAGATGATGTAAAGGAACTGCATCAGCAAATCAAGTCCTTCCAGAAACTAAAAAAGCTCCCTGCCAACAGAGATTCAGTCTGCTCTTCCTTTGTAACAGCATTTGGTGAATCAGAGCTAATGGATGATGATGAGATTTGGTCAGAAGCTGAAGAGAATGATTTGGGTGAATCTTTGAAAGAACATGGCGACGACAGTGCTGCAACAATAACTGAATCAACAGAGAAATCCAGGATAAAGGAATTTGCATCGGTAAACAACATATCAATAAGTCCTTGCCATCAATCCTTAATCTTGCAAGAACCAATCCAGTCAGAGTCTCCTAGAATCAGAGACTCTCTAAGGAAGAGCATAGCTCTTTCTTCCTCATGTCTCATGAATCAGAATAGCCTGGCGCAGAGCATAAAATCAGCATGTCTTGCAGAGAGCCAACACATCAGGGCATCTTTACGCGGAAGCAAGATATTCACAGGTTCTACAGAATCTCTAGCTGCAAGTCTGCGGAGAGGCTTGGATATTATTGAAAATACGCTGAACCCTGCATCAAACCGATGCTCAGTTTCCTTGTCTTCTGATAACTTGACCATGCAACCTTCCACGGAGATACTGCAGGACGATCAACTACCGCATTCACCACTCTGTCCTTCCTGCAGACAGAAATCTGAGAGCAATTCTACTGTTCGTCGCAGCTCTAATTTATCAAGTATAGTTGAGAGAGTAAGTATATCATGTGAAATAAAGTATGTTTATGGATATCAAATAAAATGAGAGCTATCCCGTAGCTAACATTGTTGGATTCCTTGTGAATCAGGATGGATATCATCAAATGGAAGGAGTTACTGAGAAGCAGCAAGAGCTTGAAAATTTGTGCACAGAGCAAGCAGCCAAGATTGAGCAGCTAATGCGTCTGGTAAACCAATTTTCTGTGTCTTTATTTTTATTGAAAATTAAATCAGCACATATGGTTTAGCAAGTCAGGTTACTGTAATATCTTCTTCAGGTAGAGCAACACAAACATCAAACTGTGAATGAAACAGAACAACTTGCGGGAGCACGAAATGGGGAAGAATTTTCTTCAGCAAACAAAAATCAGGTTTTGTTGTTGTTATATTTACTATATGAATTATCTATAGTGAAAAAATCTGAGCGATTGTTAACACATATCCCAATTTCATGGTTCTGCAGCTTCTCAGCTGTACCGATGTTGTTGAGCGTGACCAAGCAGAGCAAATCCCAGATGACGACTCCAAAAAGACAAACTTTGATATGGGCGAGAAGGAGGCATTACTCAAAGAAATTGAAGATCTGAAAAGCAAATTGCACAAACCTATAACCATGTCTACTAACGAACTGAGATCATCTTTGCTGGCCCGTTCGTTTCAACTACGCAACAAGAATGCTGAAAAAGATATCGAGGATGAACGACTTAGGTGCACAGAAATGGAGAGCGACTGGATAGCATTGACCGAGGAACTAGGTGTTGAGATTGGAACGCAACGCAGGCGTGCAGAGATAACTGAAGCGCAGCTTAAACAAGAGAAATTATCTACTGAGGAGTTAGAGGATGCACTTCAAAGAGCTGTTCGTGGTCATGCCAGGTTTGTTGAACATTACACAGAGTTACAAGAGAAGTACAACGACTTAGGCTCAAGGCATAAAGCAACAGTGGAATGGATAACAGAGTTGAAGAAGGCAGTATCAAAGGCTGGAAAGAAAGGTTGCGGTTCCCGTTTCGCTAAATCACTTGCTACTGAGCTCTCAGCACTTCGAGTAGAAAGAGAAAGAGAAAGAGACTTGTTGAAGAAGGAGAACGTAAGCCTCAAGGTTCAACTAAGGAATACTGCTGAAGCTGTTCATACTGCTGGAGAAGTTCTTGTTAGACTCAGAGAAGCCGAGCAATCAGCATCAGTTGCTGAGGTAAACAAACAAGATTTTCTTATTCGAATCGATGAACCATTGGTGTATTAATGTGACATTGTTTTCTGAGTTTTTGGCTCACACTACGACCTATTTGGTTGCAGGAAAAGTTCAATGAAGTAGAAGAACAAAACGAGAAGCTAAAGAAGAAAATGGAAAAGCTGAAGAGGAGACACAAGTTAGAAATGGCAACATTCAAACAGAATCTAAAGCAAAACACATTGCCAGAATCTGCATTACTGCCGCTGCATCAGAGGAACTCGGTTATTGAAGAAGAAGGTATGTAGAAGAAACATACCAAAGTGCATAACTATCTGATTGGTATGTGTACATACACATCTATTTCCCGTTTATTTTTCTACTTATGTTTCTTCTTACTACTAATAAAAACCAAAAGTCTTATTCCACAAGACATTTTGATTATTATTTTATTATTATTTTTTTCTCATTCGAGTTATTGTTCCGCTGTTTTTGATTTAAAATTTGCGTTTGTGGCGTGCAGACTGGTCTTTGTATAACCCTCAATTGGTAATTCATATAGTTTATTTTCTACATTTTTTGTTTTCTTTCTTTCCAAATTCAAACGCTTCTTACAAGATATCTTTGTTCATCTTGTAATACAAAAGAAGTGTTAATGAAATATACTTAACTGATGTTAATCCTCTCTTTCCCGATGCCAACGGTGACTCACACAGAAACAAGAAAGTTTTTTTTTTTTTTTTTTGTGTTAAACACATAGAAACGAGAACTTTCACCTAATCACTAATTACATTGGTCTATAGGTTTTCTTATAAAGTCCATTTAAAACTCGCGTCCTGTTATGTAGTGAGTGGTGAAAAAGTCGGAAAGTTTTGTTTATTTATTTATGAACTATTTGTAGTTTATGATTTAATATGGAATAGCTAAATTCTAAGCAGATATGATATATGTATGAGACTAAGGCAATAAATCTCTGTGAAAAAAATGGAAGTAAACAATTCCATTATGGAAGTAAAAATATACGGACATAGAAGCGAGGAAACTAAATCATAAAGATGAGGGGAGCTCGTAGACTTTTACTTCCATAATGGAATTGTTTAGTGTAATACAAGTAGATTTAGTATACTATAAGTTGTTCCAATGTATTATTTAAGTTGTGCATGTTAGGGTAACACAAGAAACAGCTCTGGAACCCCCAAAAACGATGGCGGCCTCTCAACTAGTACGAAATTATCTGTTTCTTTTTCTTTTTTTTTATACTTCTTTCCCAAGTCATTGTCTATAATTTTCTTGATCCCAAATTTTCTAATAGGTCATGTGTATTTTATGAATAGTCATGTGTTTTGCTTGTGGAAACTGAACTCAAAGGTTGGCAAAAGACATTGCATAACATATTTGAGGGCATTGAAGGTAAAGAAGCTTTGAGTCTTGAAGATCGATCTTCTTGTTAATTAATTACTCAAGAATAGATAATTAAGTCATTGTCGTTATTGTAGGTTTAGCGTTCTCCATTGATGCACCAGACTGGTGGATATATGGCGATGTTAATCCTATGATGTTCACTAAGAAGTTGATGTATTTACATGGCGAAGTTGATCCTGTGGTCTTCATTAAGAAGCTATATAAAGCCAAAATTTACGCTATGCTTTACCGGATTGATTATGGATATGAAGAGAATCCAGAAGGAACCCGGAAACCGAATAATCACTTTCTGGTTTTATATATAGATTTCATAACTTATCTCCTTTTCACTACTTCCTATGCTTATCATTTGTCTTAACTTTTTAAAAATGTTTTTGGCTTTTGCAGAGATTTAGATTCGAATTAGACATGTTAGAAGAAAATTGGTATAAGAAAATCATAGGAGCTTTGAAGACCATCCAAGGTTCGGAAGTTTTCTCTAATTTTAAGACAAAAGGTTTAGGTTTTTGTTTGTTTTTGATTCGTGGGCTCTATGTCAGGTTTATCATTTACCATTGATGCACCAAGACAAATGGGATCTTCAGATGCACCATGTCAGATGGTATATATGTGTGGGAACATTGAAGAAGGAGTGCTCATGAAGATGTTAACGAAGACGGGCATTCAAATATTGGGAGTGGAGTATGGTCATTTGAATCTACCACCCAAGAAAGTTGAGGCTCCATCAGATGAAACCGAGACAGAACCCAGGAAAGACACAGAGCCTCCTTCTCCTGAGATTGTTGTTAGTACATCAACGAAACACCAAGTCAAATACAAGAAGCCTCGCGGTTTTATAAAATTTTGTTGTGCATGAATCATGTCGTCATTGGAACACAATATCCTTGTTTTGAAGACCCAAAGAAAGAAAGAAAGGAAAAAAGGCACTCAGTTTTATCCCATGGTAAGACATTCACTTGATGAGATGTGTCCTAATATTAATTTGCCTTTCTAATTTCTAGATGATGTTTGAGAGAAAAAAAAAATGTTTTCACAAATGAAAACATCACATGTTAAGTAGCACATGCAAACGTAAACATTTGTTAAGAGTACATCAGCGTGCCTCGAAGCTGTCATCGATGCATGAATTTATAAAAGATGAGCTGTTCTGCGTTGTGTTTTACGGAATCGAATTGCTTCAAGAAATTCATAAACGTTATTGGATTACCCTAAACCCTTCCACTATAAATATAGATGTATCAGTATCACCATTCCGATTTAAACTGGAACAGAACCAATTCCAAAGATGGAAACTCGAGAAGCTCTTGTTTACACTCTCATCTACATCCTTCTCTCTCTCCTATTCTTGTTTTGGAGATTCCTATGGCTGTATTACATTGCGGTTACGTCTCCTCCAAAGCTGATCCGCCACCATAATTTGTCGACCAGCCACTCTCTGACGGCTGAAAGCGATGAATCTGAGTTTATGTCGTATATGCTCCGTAAGTCTAAGTCCGTCAATAAGGCACTGGACGAGGCCATCCCACTTTGCGAGCCAGTACTCAAGATCCGTGAGGCCATGAGGTATACGCTTCTCTCAGACGGCAAACGCATAAGACCAATGCTCTGTTTGGCAGCATGCGAGCTCGTGGGCGGCCAAGAGTCAACCGCAATGCGCTCTGCTTGTGCTGTTGAGATGATCCACGCGTCGTCTCTCATCTTAGACGACCTCCCTTGTATGGACGACGACAGCCTCCGCCGCGGAAAACCCACCAACCATAAAGTATTTGGCGAGGATATAGCCGTCTTGGCCGCTGTTGCGCTTATGGCTTTGGCTATCAAACAAACCGCGTCATCCACCTCGTCAGACATTCCTCCAGAGAGGGTTCTCCGGGCCGTTCAGGAGATGACGCAAGCGGTGGGAACAGAAGGACTCGTTGCAGGTCAAGCGGCGGATCTGGCCGGAGAAGGGATGAGCTTTGAGGAAAGCCAAGTCGGATTAGAAAATCTTGAGTTTATACATATTCAGAAAACAGCTGCGTTGCTAGAAGCTGCCGTGGTTGTGGGAGCCATAATGGGAGGTGGGTCTGATGAAGAGATTGAAAGGCTCAGGAAATACGCGAGGTGCATTGGGCTGATGTTTCAAGTGGTGGATGATGTGCTCGACGTGACTAAGTCGTCAGAGGAGTTGGGGAAAACCGCCGGTAAAGATGTGATTGCCGGAAAGCTGACGTATCCGAAAGTAATGGGAGTGGAGAAGTCAAGAGAATATGCAGAAAGGTTGAAAAGAGAAGCGCGAGAACATCTTCAAGGGTTTGATTCACACAAGGTGGTTCCTTTGTTGTTTCTCGCTGATTACATTGTCAACAGACAAAACTGATGTGGTAAATTATTGATCAATAAGCTTAATAACAAAATAAATGTATCCAATGAAAAGAAAGAATATGTTACTAGAAAAATATAGACATGTAGGCCTGATTGGCTGATTCTTCTTTCTCTAGAATCTGTGTCTAATATATATTCTTCTTTTGTGTTTTTGTCTTTTATATATTCTTCTTTTGTTTCTTGATGTTAGCGTGATAAGAACATCAGCATAGTGATACTAAAAAAATAACTTTTAATAATTTTATTTAATTTTATTTATTTTTAAAATATTATATTATTAATTAAATATTAAACAAATAATATTGAGAGAGAGAAACGTTTTCAACCAAAAAATTTATAAGTTTTATTTTTTAATTTCTTTTAATTAGATGATACTTTTATAGTATCACTAATGTAGATGTTCTAAGATTTTGTTTTCCATCGATTTGTACCTAATATTTAACATACTAACTAGATGAAACTATAAACTAAAAGGAAACAAAGAAAATTGACTTGCAATAACGAACGTATTGAATGAAACAAAGATACTAGCTGCTATCTCTAGCTCATATGTAGAAAAACAGAGTGACTTGGTTTGCTTCATATTCTGCATCCATTCGAAGTTTGATTCTTCGAAACAAAGAACATTAATTAGTTTTAATGATCATATTATATACACCTCGAGGACTACTAAATGAAAACACGAAAGAAGAAAAACAAGCATAGTCGGTTTTGAGATATTCGAGTCCCATACACACACACACACACACAAACTTTGAGGCTCCTGCAAATGGAGCCGAGACACACCACGCGATCTATTATCTGAATGTGTGATATCATTATTCAATGTGTTAAATACTGCTATGTTAATACACGCCAGCACTAAATGAAAATGATTTTAAAGGTATAATTAATATAACCAATTAACGTAGCAACTTGTCATTTAATAAAGGTATAATTAAATTTAAAATGTAGCAAACTTTTCCGATTATGTCATCAGGTGTACAACAAAATATATTCCTTAAAAATTTCGAGAAACGTGATTTGATTCGAGGATGAGCACGTTAAGATTTCAATGTTCAATGTCTTTTGGCGTCATTTTAAGGTCAAAGTCACTATACATATACAGAAAGAAAACCTCACACAGAGTTGGAAACTTACGAATCTTTTGTGTGTGTGTGTTGTTTTAATAGAACCTCTTGTGTTTCATCTTTTCGCCTCTATTTCAAAGATTAAAGAATCATGCGACCGCGTCACACTGCGTTTACGGTTGCACTTGCATCTTTGTCGAGGTTCCATCATCGCAGATTTTTTACTGCCCCAAACTCAACTCATCATCCTACTATATGGCCAATAAGGCTAAATCAATCAACAAGGCCCTAAACGACGCTGTTCCACTCTGTACTAACCCATTAGTACTCAAGATTCGCGAGGCAATGAGATACTCCCTGCTCTCTGACGGCAAACGCGTCAGGCCGGTATTCTGTCTCGCAGCTTGTGAGCTCGTAGGTGGCCATGAGTCAACTGCTATGCCCGCCGCTTGTGCGGTCGAAATGATCCATGCATCGTCGCTTATCCAAGACGATCTTCCTTGTATGGACGTCGAAAGCTTCCGTCGAGGAAAACCCACTAACCACAAAATCTACGGCGACGACATCGCCATCTTAGCCGCAGACGCTTTTATAGCTCTCGCCGTTACGCATACGGTGGCTGCCACGTCAGAAAACGTTCCTCCGTTGAGGGTTTCGAGAGCTGTGCTGGAGATGATGAAAGCCGTTGGAACGGACGGTCTCATGGCGGGTCAAGCGGCGGATTTGGCCGGAGAAATGATGATTTTGGAGGAAAACTATACGGGATTGGAGCATCTTGAGTTTATACACATTCATAAAACAGCGGCGTTGCTTGAACAGCGGCGGTTATGGGAGCTATAATGGGAGGTGGGTCTGATGAAGAGATCGAGAAACTTCGAAGTTACGCGAGATGCAATGGGTTGATGTTTCAGGTGGTAAACGATGTGCTTGATGTAACGAAGTCGTCGGAGGAGCTAGGGAAGACCGCTGGTAAAGATTTGATCGCCGGAAAGCTGACATATCCGAGAGTGATGGGAGTGGAGAAGTCCAAGGAATATGCCGAGAAGTTGAACAGAGAAGCGTGGGAAAATCTTCAAGGGTTTGATTCAGACAAGGTGGCTCCTTTGTTGTCTCTTGCTGATTACATTGTCAACAGACAAAACTGACGTGGCGGATGCTATTGCTTGGACACCCTACAAACAGAAGAAATGTATCTAATGGCAAGTAGTTTTTTTTTTTCTTTTGCAAACATGAAAGTAGATTCAATGGGAAACAGAGCATATGAGTTACAAATTCTAGAAATATTCAGAGTAAATGGTCTCTAACATGTGCTAGATTCAGTTTTAAATATTGAGAGTTTGTGTTAATACTTTGATTGCTCTTAGTTATTGTTTAAAAAGTTTATTGCAGTCAAGGGAGATGTGGTTATATTTGCTTTTCTAAAGCATGATTCCTGATGCGAGTCTAGACTCATCTACTCTTTCGTGGTGATAGTAATAGTCTCATGCTATCGCATGACTTGAAGGGTGGTTTGTGTATCAGCAAAATGTAATTTCAAATAATATTATGGGCGTGCTGGGCTATATATCATTAAAAACATTTGCTGTGGCCCCAAATATTTATAAATTTTAAGGTTCTCATTCATTTAAAGATCAAAGCTCTAGCTTACTATTTAATTCTTGTGTCTAAGCATGTGGCATCAAATCTTAACTTGAAATAGATTATTTTTTAGTTACAATATCGAACTGTAGTAATGTTTTGTACCCAACATCCATTAGAACCTTATATAGGTATCTTTAAAATAAAATACTAATAATTTTAATAGAATTTGATTAAATATAAATTTATTTTTAAAAATTTGAATAAATAAACAAATAACAAGTGTGATATGGGGTTCTTATTTCAAAGTTTTTGGATTCTTAACCAAATTGCCCTCTCAGACTCTCTCTCTCACATTTTTTGTTCTTCTTCGTATCAACTCACAAGTTACACCAACTCATAAAAAGTTAATATGCGACATCGAGAAAAAAAACCCAATGTGTATGCGTGGATGTTCACCTAATTTTTATTTATTTATTTAAACATAGAAGACAAACTATTCTCGTTTTGTATATTTGCTTGTGTTTGATAAGAACGAAAAAAAAATAATTACTGTTTTTATAAATGTAAGCATAATTTGTTTAGACTACTACGCAAAATCGTTTTTTCTCAAATTCAACCAACCACATGGGACTATTAAAGAGAGTTATAAAAATATTATCCTGCAGCAAGTCAGCTTTCTACACGCTCCCAGCCATGGACGGACGGAGGTGCGACGTACGGGGTCACGTGCCCTCTACTCTTTTTGTTTTATAATGAACTTAAGTTAATTTTATTTTATAATTTAGTTTAGGTGAAGAAAAAATGAAAAAGTGCCCTCAGTCCAAATATTATTGTTGTTATTGGTAATACTGTGTGTTCAGTGAAAAGTCTAATATATAGAGAAACAAAATTTGGAAACTTTAACAAAAACTACAATGAGGAGATATATTATTAAAAGATAGACGTTATTTAATAATAATTACATTTCAATCTAAAAGTAAACAGGAACAAAACCAAAGGGAAAGAGGAAAAACCGACTCTTATCTCTGTCGATTTTGGAGATTCCTACTACTACATTGCACTGCGGTCTAGTGTACGATGCGGCTGACCCGTCACTTTATGCCGTACGTCCTCCATCTGATGTCGACCGCAAGCCATGACTATTGAGTTCATGTCGTATATGGTCAACAAGGTTATGTCGGTCAATAAAGCACTTGACGAGGCCATTTCTCTCTGCGAGCCAGTAACCAAAATCCGCGAGGCCATGAGGTACACGCTTCTCTCGGGCGGAAAACACGTAAGGCCAGTACTCTGCTTGGCTGCATGCGTGCTCGTGTGCTTTCATCCAAGACGATCTCCCTTGTATGGATGATGACAGTCATCCATACAAGGTAGGAACAGAAGGGCTTGTTGCGGGTCAAGCGGCAGATCTTGCGGGAGAAGGGATGAGCTTAGAAGAGGACGTAGCCGGATTGGAACATCTTGAATTTATACATATTCACAAAACGGCTTGAAACCGCGAAGGTAACGGGAGCCATAATGAGAGGTGAGTCTGATGGAGAGATCGAGAAGTTGACGTATCTGAAAGTGATGGGAACGGATAAGTCGAGAGAATATGCTGAGGAATTAAAATAGAGAAGCACGGGAACATCTTCATGCATTTGATTCAGGTAAGGTGGCTCCTTTGCTATCTCTCGCTGATTACTAATGTAGCAAATTGCTAAGGCTTAGATTGATTCTTTTATTAAGAAATAAATTTAAATAAATTAGTAATGCTCGAACATCTTGATACAAATGAATGTAACCAATGAAAAGTATAATAGACGTAGTTGACAGCAGTGGTAATGGGGGCTGGGAGCTGGAATGGAAGTGGAGAGTTGGGAGTTGGGTTTGAATATAGTTATAGTTGAAATATATTTTATTTTTTAAAAAATAATTATTTTAAATTAAAATACAAACTCAATTGTGTTTAGTGATAGATTATTCTGGTTAGATGCAACAATTTATAAGGTTTTTTTTTTGTTATTAATAATAATTTTTATTTAAAATATTATACATAAACTAAATATTTTGTAAATAAAATCTTAACAATAATTGTTTGTCAACCAAAAAATCTGATAAATCTTTTTAAAATTTTTAAATTAATCAATATATATCTAAATAACATTATTTTTTAAAAGTAATACTTTTAGTTCATATTTTCCTAAAAAATTGGATAGAGCAAATTCTTTCTTATTCTGCAACGCATATGAAGTTATAACAATTTTAAATTTTAAGACACGTTTTATCTTCTATTAACAATTGATTGAATTTACTGTAAAACCCCGTAACATTCCAAAAAACGCGATAACAATCACGAATTTAATAGCCCAGTGACCTTCACTTATCCATGTGGTTAACTGATTAAGTCATGCGGTTCTTTGACTCTTTTTTCGGTTCTTCTATTTCTCTTGTCTAAGATTTTTCCTTGTCCTATGTGTGACGTGACTAACTATCCTTTTGTTTATCATCTTGAACATATTGCTCTTTAGTTTCTCCATGTTCAATGTAGTATAAAGTCCATCACTTTGTGATTTTCATTTGGCATGAAATTCTGAAAGTTCTCTACATGCACATGCTAAACTAGATGAAACTTAATCCAAAACAAAACTAGATGAAATTATAAACTAAAAGTAAAGTGAACAAAATGTAACATTATCCGATTTTAGCTTCCAGTTACTTCGGCTCACATTAGTGCAGCACACATGCCCGTGTCTTTATCTATTACAATTTTGGGTCCACCCTATGTCTAAAAACAAAAAGTCCAGTCAAGTTTGGAGGCATTTTCAACATTATAAATTGAAACTATAATATATAAATATTTTTTAAAATGAGAATAACAAATACTGTATAAGCTTCTCACTTTCTTTTCCACATATATAATCAATTCGAATTTTTGGATATTTTGTATTCGCCGAATGATGCCGCCAATAACTCCTGCTTTCCTGGTAGACCTACTACTCACATTTTTTTTGATATTTTCTGTTTTTTTTTTTGTGTGTCATCTAATATGTATTTTGATTTGGACGTCTAGATTATATTAGTTTTTGTGATCAGAATATATAAAGAATCTTGGGTACAACTAATTCTAAACACGAGAGAAGAAAGACAAGCTTGATTTCTACATACGTACGTACGTAATACCACTATAAATCAGGAAGCATTTTTTTTTTTTAACAACAAAAAAGCTATGTTCATTGAGAAGCATTTTTATTGTTTCACTGTTTAATTTTGTTCTCATCCCCATATTTATCTTTCTTAATGTTTAAATATTCTCGAGATTTATTTATTTGAGATATTTTGAGGAACACCATGTTTTGAAGGCCAAGTATATATGTATATGTGTATGTTAACGGATGAATATCTTTTAATTAGATTTCTTATATTATACACTTTTACAAGTATATTTCTATTATGCGCATAATATAGAATAAATAGAAAGTGCCACCATTATCTTATCGTAATGTTTTTATATGTTTCGAAATGCTCTCGTCTTGCTTTTTTTCCCCAAATGTTTGAAAGCATTCGTGTCGTATTATTCACTCTGTTTGGTCATGTCGGTGTTTATGATTTAGTTTGTGCCTGTTAGCATCTACTTTACAGAAAAACAAATATAAATAGATAAGAAGTTTTCTCTTTCTTTCTTTTTCGCTATATGCATGCATGTCCATTATCTTAGGGTATATTTTGACCCGAGCGCATGCGTTATTAATTATTGGCATTAAAAAAACTATTTACTGCGTTTTGCAAATTTTGTCTATAGAGGATGTTTGATAAGGGAAAAAATGTTTTATAAATTGTAAGCATCACATGTTAAGTAGTAAATGCAAACGTAAATATTTGTTTGTTTCGACTACTTCTCAACTTCAATCAACCACATGGGACTAATTAATGAGAATTATTTTTCTTTTTGTCCGTTATAAAAATGTTATCGCGCAATTAAGCCAGCTTTCTCTCGACGCTGTAATCTATGAATTCTTATTACAAATTTCAACAAGAGATAAACTGTTTTACTATGTGTTTACATCATTTGAATTTCTTCAAGAAATTAGGAAACTATAATTAATAAACGTGATTAATTTATTGATTAAACCCTAACCCCTTCCACAACTCCAATATAAATATGGTATCATGCATTTCAATTTACAAGGATCAAACTAAAGCCAAAGATGGATTATCAAGAAACTCTTGTTTACACTCTCATTTCTATCTTTCTCTCTCTCCAGTTCTTGTTTTGGTCATTCCGGCCGCGTTACACTGAAGTTATGTCTGCGTTCAGACTGACCCGCCATATTAACATCCGCACTTTAACTTCGGCCACAAACTATAACTTTGACTTAATGTTGTATATGGTCAATAAGGCTAAGTCCGTCAATGAAGCACTAGACGAGGCCGTTCCTCTCTGCGAGCCAGTACTCAAGATCCGTGAAGCCATGAGGTACACGCTTCTCTCGGATGGAAAACGCATAAGGCCAATGCTTTGTTTAGCTGCGTGCGAGCTCGTAGGCGGCCAAGAGTCCACCGCAATGCCTGCTGCGTGTGCGATTGAGATGCTCCACGCGTCATCTCTCATCCAAGACGACCTCCCTTGTATGGATGACGACAACCTTCGACGTGGAAAACCCACCAGCCATAAAGTCTTTGGCGAAGATATAGCCGTCTTGACCGCTGATGCACTCATAGCTTTGGCTGTCAAGCAGGTGGCCGCATCCACCTCCTTGGGCGTTCCTCCAGAGAGGGTTCTCCGGGCCATTCTGGAGATGGCAAAAGCGGTGGGAACGGAAGGGCTCGTTGCGGGTCAAGCGGCGGATCTGGCCGGCGAAGGGATGAGCTTTGAGGAAAGCGAAGTCGGGTTGGAACATCTTGAGTTTATACATATTCACAAAACGGCGGCGTTGCTTGAAGCCTCTGCTGTGTTGGGAGCCATAATGGGAGGTGGGTCTGATGAAGAGATTGAAAGGCTTAGGAAATACGCGAGATGCATTGGGCTAATGTTTCAAGTGGTGGATGATGTGCTCGACGTGACAAAGTCGTCGGAGGAGTTGGGGAAGACCGCCGGTAAAGATTTAATCACCGGAAAGCTAACGTATCCGAAGTTGATGGGAGTGGAGATGTCGAAGGAATATGCCAAGAAGTTGAACGTAGAAGCGAGAGAGTATCTTCAAGGGTTCGATTCTGACAAGATGGCTCCTCTGTTGTCTCTCGCTGATTACATTGTCAACAGACAAAACTGACTTAATATATGACACAGATATGTTGGTTAACCGCCGTGATGTCACCCAACTCAGAAAACCAAGGGAATAAAAACCAGAGACTAATTTATCGTATTTTATTGGCAAAGAATAGGATTTTAAATGTTGGATCTATCGAGTTTTTAAAAATCCACCAGAAAGCGATTTAAAATTATCGAAATACGTGAGAACACTAGACCAGTGTAACGGAACTAGAAAATCAATTTTTACCATATATTATAAATATAACGAATAATTAATATATAATGTATAATCGAAATTTTAAATTAATTAATGTATTGGTCTCCAATTTTAAGACCAATACATATAAGTCTCATTAAAAGATTTACTTGAATATTTCCATGAATTTCTCAACAAATTCAACTGTAAATATGTTAAACGAAGCCATTTCTTTTTAGGTTAGACCATCTCTAAATTGTAAAATTCTTCAAGAGTTCCAATAGATTTTTTTTTTGAAGAACTGTTTTTTTAAGTTATTAAGAAACAGTTTTTAATAAATTTTTAATTTTTTATATTTATTTAAATGTTAGAAATTATAATCCTTTAAGATGCTTAGTTTTTAAATGATTATATTATTAAATAAATATTAAACCAATAATATTACGACATATGACAAAAAGTCTATTAAAAAGTCTATAAAATTTCTTTGTATTGAGACTTTTTAAACCAAAAATCTCATAACTTTTATTTTTTATTTTCTTTTAATTAGATGATACACTTAGTAACACCAATGCAGATGCTAGATGGTCTTAGGTAGCTCAATTGAGAGTTCTTAGGTGAGTATCTTAATTTAAAAAAAAATCAAAAATCAAAATAAACCAAGAACCGGTTAAGGATTTTAAGAATTTAGTAAGAAAATGACTCTCCACATGTCAAGTAATCATTGGGCAATTTTAAAATAAAATAATTATTTAATTATAATATATTAAAATATTAATATCCTTGTTTAAGAAATTTTTTCGGACTCTTACGGTTGGAGTTTAATAGAAACTATAAAAGTTCCTTAAAAAATAAAAATATTAACATTTTAATATAATATAATTAAATAATTATTTTAAAAAAAAATCAGCTAATAGTTAGCTGACAGATATGAAGACAGTTTCTTAAAAAATTCTTAAAACTCTTGGTAAAAAAAATAATTCTTATCTTTATGTTTTATTTTTATTTTCTTTTTATTGTAAGAAACTATTCAAGACCTCCCGTTGAGGTGCTCTAAGTTTTGTTTCATCTATGTGATTTCACTTAGTTTTATGAAAAATTTGTAGTGAAGATATAAAAATTAATTGATCATTTTGTACATGAATATATTGCATACTATAATAGAACGAAGCATAATATAACTAATTGTTTCCGCGTATAATGATGCGATGGTTTATGTACAAAAAGTCTGAATAGATCAAATTTTGATTGATAGAAAGGTCTGCTTAATAAATTAACCATGTCATAAAATCATGTCAGTCAATATCACATTTTATGATTATCTCAAAGTATCATCATATCATATAAAACCCTCCAAAATGTTAATAAATGCATACCAATAATTGGTTAGAACAAATGACAAATCACATAAACAAGAATTTTATAACTAAAAACAAAAAAAAATTCCTATGGTCACCCTAAGATCTCTCTAAAATCTAAATAATCTTTAGACAACACAAAGGCAATCAAAAACAAGTTTTGTAAATTGACATCGTTGGGTTTTGTCTATTCTTGGTGGGGTTTTGTCCTCTCTCTCTTCTGTTCATACGTTTTTTCTCTTTCTCTTCCAGACAAGAGAGAGAGAGAGAGAGAGAGAGAGAGAAAAAGGTCATTTCGGATCGAAAGAAGAAGAATTTCTTCTTGAAGAATCGATCAATAGCGGGTGTTCGGTGCAATGCTAACTTGGGAGAACCCAGGTAGGCTTGCAAGCAACACCGCCTTGACGAAAAAACTAGCCTTCATTACATTCCTCATCATTGTGTTATGTCCGGTTACAATGGTCCTGTCTCAGGAGAAGGAGGTTGTGCCAGGTTCAGATGCAGATTGCCTCTTGAGATTCAAAGACACTTTAATAAATGCTTCTGTCATTAGCAGTTGGGATCCTTCAACCGCGCCTTGTAAGCGAAACTCCCCAAATTGGTTCGGTGTTCTCTGTTTTACCGGCTATGTTTGGGGTGTACAACTCGAAGGAATGGGATTAACCGGGAAGCTAGACCTTGAACCGTTGGCTCCAATCAAGAATCTACGAACCTTAAGCTTCATGAACAACAATTTCAATGGTGCAATGCCATCTGTCAAGAAACTCGACTCGTTGAAGTCATTGTACTTGTCTAACAACCGGTTTACAGGGGAGATACCAGCGGATGCGTTTGATGGTATGCATCATTTAAAGAAGCTTTTGTTGGCGAACAACGCGTTTCGTGGACAAATCCCTTCTTCTTTAGCTTCTTTGCCAATGCTTTTAGAGGTGAGGCTAAATGGAAATCAGTTCCAAGGGGAGATACCTGATTTTAAACAGAAAGATCTTAAGTTGGCTAGCTTCGAGAACAATGACCTCGAGGGACCTATACCTGAAAGCCTACGCAACATGGATCCTGGCTCTTTTGCAGGTAACTGAACAAACTTTTCAAGATCTACACATGTTTAGTAACTACATGAGTTCTTGAATTTGAAAAAAACAGGATTGTTCTTGTTTTGTTGAACAATGCAGGGAACAAGGACTTGTGTGATCCTCCATTAAGATCATGCTCAGCGGAATCATGGTTTTCTCCGGATCCCCCTCCTAGTTCCACGGAGAAGAACAAGAACCAATCTTTCTACACGATTGCAATCGTTTTGATTGTCATTGGGATAATACTAGTGATCATTTCGCTTGTGGTTTTTGTCCTTCATACCAGAAGACGGAAGTGCTTGACGGCTTATCCATCTGCGGGACAAGACAGGACAGAGAAATACAATTATGATCAACCTGCGGACACAGAGAGAGCCGCGGGGTCTGTTACGAGTTACACTAGTCGGAGAGGAGCAGTACCTGATCATGGCAAACTCTTGTTTCTGCAAGACGACATTCAAAGATTCGACCTTCAAGATCTTCTACGAGCTTCTGCTGAAGTTCTTGGGAGTGGAAGCTTTGGTGCTTCTTATAAAGCCGGGATAAATAGCGGACATACGCTCGTCGTGAAGAGGTATAAACATATGAACAACGTCGGAAGAGAAGAGTTTCATGAGCATATAAGACGGTTAGGGAGGCTGAGCCATCCGAATCTGTTGCCTCTTGTGGCTTACTATTACCGTAGAGAGGAGAAGCTTTTGATCACTGAGTTCATGCCTAACCGTAGCTTGGCAAGCCATCTTCACGGTACGTAGGATTCAATTATTTTGTCAATGATAATAGTTAATATACTAGGTTTTGACGCGACAAAAAATGCTCTGTTTCAGCGAATCATTCTGTGGATCAACCTGGATTGGATTGGCCAACAAGGCTAAAGATTATACAAGGAGTGGCTAAGGGTTTAGGTTACTTGTTCAACGAGCTACCAACACTCACGATCCCTCACGGTCATCTCAAGTCATCGAATGTCGTACTTGACGAATCATTCGAGCCTCTCTTAACGGACTACGCGCTAAGACCGGTGATGAACTCAGAGCAATCTCATAACCTAATGATCGCTTATAAATCGCCAGAGTACAGCTCAAAGGGACATATAACCAAGAAGACTGATGTTTGGTGCCTCGGGGTTTTGATCTTGGAGCTTTTAACTGGTAGGTTCCCAGAGAATTATCTAAGGCAAGGGTACGATGCTAACATGAGTCTTGTGACTTGGGTGAGTAACATGGTCAAGGAGAAGAAAACGGGTGACGTGTTTGACAAGGAAATGACTGGGAAGAAGAACTGTAAAGCAGAGATGCTAAGCCTGTTGAAAATCGGGTTGAGCTGTTGCGAAGAAGATGAAGAAAGGAGGATGGAGATGAGAGATGCTGTGGAGAAGATAGAGTGGTTAAGAGACGGACAAGAGTTGGATACGGATTTCGTAGCTTCGACGCATAATGTCTTTGCTTCTCGGTTAATAGACGACGATGACCTTGGTTTTGCCATGAATCGATGATGAGTTTGATCAGTCTTCACATCAATGGAAGAGTTTGAAAAACAATTTGTTATCTTGATGCAAAAAAAAAAGATGAATCTTCGTCGGCAGCTTCAACGAGAAAGAAAGTTTGGGTTTTTTTTTTTCTGGGAAAAAATGTGTTCAGAGCAAATCCATGAGATATAAAAAGAATTACCCATAATTTTATTTTTGCATATTCTTTGTTTTGTAAATTTTCCAACTTTATAAATCACTCTCGTCGTGTAAATCCATTTTGCATAGTTTCAAAAAAGTTTACTTATTTCTCCATCTGATACTCGTGATTCATTGTGTGAGGATAATGAAGTTCCAAACTTTTTCTTGAGAATTGTAAAAAGATTTGAAATTTGGGGAAAATCCGATGACTACCCGAAGGTGTCGGAGAGAGCTACGGAGACACAAAGATGATGAGCGACAGATAGAGAAGGAGTAGAAATGATCCATTGTTGTTCTTCAGTCCACCAATGAAACTCAATTTTCTAATCTGGGCGAAGAGGAATTCTCGATAGCCCTAATTTAGGAATACCGCAGAGTTCTTTAGTTTTGATAATGAAGCCCTCCAAGAAGATAGAGGCAAAGATTTTTGGAGAGCCTATTGGTTTCGTACGCATCGATGAAGTCCCAAAAGGGAAACGCAAAGAAGAATAATGCGAATTATGGGTTAGTCGCTGTAGCAGTGGATAAAGACAAAGGAAGCCGACATGCTCTCAAATGGGCAGCTGATCATCTCGTCTCCAAAGGACAAACCATCATCCTCCTCCATGTTCTCCTTCGATCCACATCTGATTCAGGTCTCTCTCTCTCTCTCTCTATCGAATGCTCTTCTTATTACCAAACCCATCTTCTTCTTGTTGTTGTTGCTGTCTGAGTTTTTCAGAATCTGTAGAAACTGATTTTGTGGTGCAAATGGGTTTGTAGTTGAGGTTATGGCAGAGAAACGTAAGCAAAGCGAAAACCTTTTCGTGACGTTTCATTGTTATTGCAGTCGAAAAGAGGTAAAAAACCGCGATAAGAGATTTCTTGTCCTCGCTTGCTTGCTTTGTTTCCAACAGATTGGCCTTAATCTCCATGCGTGCTTCATCTCTCTGTTGCTAGATACAATGCCTTGACGTTACGCTTGAGGATGGCAACATTGTCAAGTCCCTTGTGGAATATGTTTCCTCTGGCGTGATTGAGAATTTGGTTCTTGGTGCCCCGTCCAGGCATGGATTCATGAGGTATTATAAACATGAATCTCTTCCTTTTATGAATACAAATCCACAGTTTTTTTTTCTTCTCCTTATAAATCTAATTATGAAGGAAATTCAAGATGTCTGATACACCGAGCAATGTAGCGAAAGCAGCACCTGCTTTCTGTACAGTTTACGTCATTTCGAAAGGGAATATATCATCTGTCCGCCATGCCACGCGAGATGCTCCATATCGATCTCCGCTTATGGGTCAGATCGAGAATTATTCTGCAGTGTCTAACTACGAAAAGTTCAAGAACACCATGAGCTTTAGAGGTAAAATTGTTAACTCTTTTTTTGAGGCTTAACCATGTGAAACCTCACGCATCTTGAAATTGTTCTTTCTCTGCTACAAACAGATAGGACTCCGGCAAGGTCTTCGGTTTCTAGCTCCATTGAAGATTATGGAAAGTAATGTTTCATGAGAACATATTTTTAGGCCAAGAAACGGATCCGTTTTATAAAGAAAAATATTTAATCAGTTTCCTTTGCGGTAATATCATCAACAGGTCACCTTTGGCGAGGACATCAAATTTCGCAAACTCATTCTATGATTTTTCAGACTCGGAAAACGACATATCATTTGTTTCCTCAGGCAGGCCAAGTACCACGAGCTCAGGCCGGCAAAGTACTAGCTCAGGCAGGCCGAGTACAAGCACTATTGGAAGGTCTGACATATCTTTTGTGAGCTCAGGCAGGCCGAGTACAAGCACTACCGGAAGCCCTTCCTTCATCTACGAGTTTCCTGATTCCGGTTTAACCCCCAGAATGTCGACGGCATCTGGACAAAGCATTGGCTCTATGCGTCTAGGAATCAGGTTTAATGACACCAATATCCAACATGATATCTCTTTCGTCTCACAAGATGGTGGTCGGTCATCTTGTTCTTGTTCACCAGAAAACTTGGTAAGGCGCGTTTTCTTGGTTATAGACAGCAAAATATGGTTTTCAGAATGGTTACTATACATATATGTTTCCTTGAAATGTACAGGACGAAGTGGAAGCTGAGATGCGGAGACTGAAACAGGAACTGAAACACACAATTGACATGTATGGGTCAGCTTGCAGAGAAGCACTAGCAGCAAAGCAAGAGGTACACGACAATAAAGTGAAACAAGACCCTGTATATATATATTCTGTGCAGTGCTGACTGAAAGAAATTTAACTTTTGGTTTAAAAGGCGAAGGAGCTCCAACGTCAGAAAATGGAAGAGGAAGGATGGGTGCATGAAGGAAAGTTATCGGAGAAATCTACAAAGTCGATAGTGGAAAAAGAGCGAGCAAACAAAGCTGCCATGGAAGCTTCTGAAACAGCAAGCAAGATAGCAGAGCTTGAAACACAAAGAAGAGCCTTAGAATCTGGAGGTTCTTTCTCTGATTCCAATTTGAGGTATCGAAGGTATGTTATTGGTGAGATTGAAGAAGCCACGAACTCATTCGACAAGGCAAATAAGATAGGCGAAGGCGGATATGGTCCTGTTTTTAAGGGCCACCTTGATCATACCCCTGTTGCTGTTAAGGTTTTGAGACCAGATGCAGCTCAAGGAAGATCTCAATTTCAAAGAGAGGTAAGTTAACCTAAACAACTTATATTTTAAATCTTAATAAAGAATCGAACTTTGGTTTAGATGCGGACCAACTACTGAGCATTGTTACAGGTGGAAGTTCTTAGCTGCATAAGACATCCACATATGGTACTACTTATTGGAGCATGTCCAGAGTATGGAGTGCTTGTTTATGAGTATATGGCCAAAGGGAGTTTAGCTGATAGGCTCTATAGAAACGGAAACACGCCACCACTCTCGTGGGAGCTCAGGTTCCGAATTGCAGCCGAAGTTGCTACCGGTCTGCTCTTCCTTCACCAGACGAAACCGGAGCCTATAGTGCACCGTGATCTGAAACCAGGAAACATTTTGATAGACCAGAACTACGTAAGCAAAATCGGGGATGTTGGATTAGCCAAACTAGTGCCTGCAGTTGCAGTAAACGTCACCCAGTGCCACGTCTCGTCAACCGCTGGGACTTTCTGTTACATTGACCCGGAGTACCAACAAACCGGAATGCTTGGTGTAAAGTCAGATGTCTACTCCTTTGGTATCTTGCTTCTCGAATTGCTCACAGTGAAGAGTCCTATGGGTTTGGCTTACAACGTTGAGCAAGCGATTGAGCAAGGGACATTCAAGGATATGTTAGACCCAGCAGTGCATAATTGGCCGGTCGAGGAAGCTTTGTCTTTGGCAAAGATTGCGCTTAAATGTGCACAGCTGAGAAGAAAAGACCGACCAGACCTCGGAAAAGAGGTTTTACCAGAGCTCAATAGACTGAGAGCTCTTGCAGATGCGAATATGGAGTGGATTATGTTCAACTATAGTAGAGGCCCATCACCAAATCATAGCTCAGTCTCCTTGCCACCAGTTGTGAGTATTGAAAAATGCAAAGTTATTTTAACATTTTGGTTTTATCCTTACTGTAAAATGAAAATCTTTGAAACGTCGCAGGATGAAATGAGCGTAACCACGGATAGCTCGAATACACATTCAAGTACTTTATCGGATACGGAGAAGAACTTAGGTGCGTTATACTTTCCATAAATAACTATAGTTTTATCATGTTTTAAAACATTTAACATGAAATTAGTGTAACTTTGTATCTTATTATTATTTTATTTTTTTCAGACGAAAACCAAGAGGATTAGCATTCTTGTCTGTTGAAGGAAAGATGGAGTGAGGCCATTCTTGTATCTTTAGTTTGATAAGCTGTCCAATTATGAATAATTTGTTTGTACATATTGTTTATATTCGTAAAGAAGAAAACTATAAGAAAAATATGATTAGGTTTGTACTAATTCCTAAGTAACACGTAAACTCTGTTTTTGATATGTAATACGAAATTTGGACCGCACAATTCCGAATGCTAATCATAACTAACTTCTAAATCGAGAAATATTAGTAATTATTTATAGTATAAACAGGTTTCAGTGGTAAGTACTACTGCGCTTTAGCCTTAATTTCAGTAGAACCAGACGCAATGTTTGGCGATCATGACTCAGTTTGGATTCTTCACTCTGACTAAAAATCTTTCCTTAATGAATCCCCAAAAAAATTTTAAATTTTATTTTAACTTAATTTAATGACTTTTAATATCTTTTTTAATATTGTAAGGTGTTAGGTTCTGATTTTAAACATGTATAATTTCAGAGGTAACAACCATTATACCACATGATTTCAATAGATGAATTCCTAATTTAAATGTATCTTTTTTTTTGTTTTTATTCTACAATAAATGATTATTTTTTTTATTCTTTTTAAAATTACAGAAGAATATTAGATTCAAATCCAACAATCATTGATTGTTTAGTATAATTATTTGGTAATTATGTAGTATTTATTTAAATGAGATATATGTGCTAGGCCTAAATATATAAATTTAAAGGAGTAAATACTTATATCAAAATCATCAAAAAAACAAAATTTTGTACCAATGTACATCTATTTGGTAATATTTATGTGGACAAGTAACCATTAAGTAAAGAAGTGAGAGTTATATATAATTATTTATTAGCTTTCTCTTCTTATTAATCACTGATTAATATGCATTCATTAAAATAGCAGAGGTTAGTGACAAGAAAACTAAAGATAATAATAAAAAAGGAAAAAAACAATAACAAGCTAGCAAACAAAGCAATTAACATTTCAAGGCAGTTAGTTAAGTATCATGCAAATGCTTAGGTGTGACAACGTCATGCGTTACTTTTTGCGTCCACAGACTCAAACTCTAATACGCAAATGATTGTTTCTGGCCAATGAAACTTGCTATATAAACAAGTTATATATTACGGTATTTTTTCTCACATTCAGATTCAAGAACATTTACAGAGAGAAAAACACAGTTCTTTAGAAGTAATTTTCAGACAATGTCTTCTCTTGCTCACTTTCAAGTTCTTGTTTTTCTTCATGCTCTACTTTTTTTCTCAGCCGAATCTCGCAAAACCCAACTATTTCTTGATACTAAATCTAGCGACGATGGTGCAAAAGGCACTCGATGGGCTGTTCTAATTGCTGGATCAAATGATTATTATAACTACAGGCATCAGGTTTTTAAATTTTTTTCTTATAAAAAGTTTTAACTATTAGAAGAATAGAAGTGATTCTAGAGAGATTCTATGAAATAAATCTACCGTTAACTTTTGCTTCACAGGCTGACATATGCCATGCATATCAGATACTGCGAAAAGGCGGTATAAAAGATGAAAACATTGTTGTGTTTATGTATGATGATATAGCGTTTCACTCTGATAATCCCAGGCCTGGAGTTATCATTAATAGACCCGATGGAGACGATGTTTATGAAGGAGTTCCTAAGGTTCTTATATTCTTACTTCCTTTGTGCATTTATATATGCTTATAAATGAATCCACATAGTTAGATTTTGTTGATCTTTTTGGTTGAATAGGACTACACTGGAGAAGCTGTTAATGTGAAGAACTTTTTCAATGTGATACTTGGAAACGAAAGTGGCATCACAGGAGGAAGTGGCAAAGTTGTGAAAAGTGGTCCTAATGATAATATCTTCATCTACTATGCTGACCATGGAGCTCCTGGGTTACTATGTATTTTACCATCAATTCATATCTATGTTTAAGATGTTTCTCGTGATATACTAATCGTGGTTTCTTGATGTTTATTATTCTCAGCGATGCCCGATGGTGAAGATCTCCTTGCAAAAGATTTCATTGAAGTCTTGGAGAAGATGCATAAGCTAAAGAGATACAAGAAGATGGTATCATTCATTATCATCTCTCTAGCTTTTATATATGTGTTCTATTCTTGAATCTTTGAGGCGTTTTTTTTTGTGATGCTAGGTGATTTATGTTGAAGCATGTGAATCTGGAAGTATGTTTGAAGGACTATTAAAGACCAATCTCAATATATTCGCAGTGACTGCTGCTAATGCAAAAGAGAGCAGCTTTGGAATTTACTGTCCTGGATCATATCCTCCTCCCCCTCCTGAGTATGATTATACTTGTCTTGGCGACGTATTTAGCGTCTCTTGGCTTGAGGACAGGTACTTCAAAAAAGACTCAATCTTTATGGACTATCGAATGATTAACTGATTGTTCTTCAAGACATTAAGAATCACATTTTTTTTGTTTTCTAAATGTTTCTCTGTTTTGTGATTTTGGGACAGCGACCTTCATGACATGAGCAAAGAGACTTTGAAGCAGCAATACCAAGTTGTAAAGAGAAGAACAGGATCTGATACTGAAACAAGTTCTCATGTCTGCCGTTTCGGATCAGAGGAGCTTCTTGAAGACTATCTCGTCTCTTACATTGGAACCAATCCTGAAAACGAAAACTTCACTTTCGCTGGATTTACTGCCTCACAAATCTCTAATCTTAGCTGGGTCAATACGCGTGATATCCCTCTGTTATATCTCCAGAAAAAGGTGATGTCTGATCTTTTAAGATTGAAAAATAAAGAAAAGGGGTTTCTGTTTTTGATCTTTCACTATTATCTTTCAGCTTCAAAAATCTCCGATGGAGTCACCTGAAAGACAAGATGCTCAGAAGAAGCTGTTTGACGAAATGAAGCATAGGAAACAAATCGATCAGAACATTATAGAGATTCTGAGACTTTCGCTTAAACAAACCAATGTCTTAAATTTCTTAACTTCCACAAGAACAACAGGACAACCTCTTGTAGATGATTGGGATTGCTTCAAGACTCTGGTAACAACCACATCTCAAATCTCGTTACTTGTTTTCTACGTAACAACCATCAAACAAGTATATATCGAATAAACATCGCAGGTCAATAGTTTCAAGAATTACTGCGGAGCAAAGATGGATTACGGTTTGAAGTTTACAGGAGCACTTGCCAATATCTGCAATATGGGAGTGGATGTGAAGCACACTGTTTCAGCTATTGAACAAGCTTGTTCCATTTAAATGATGTGCAAAAAACATATCTATGGAAAATAATGTGATCAACTTAGAAATATGAAAGTTATTGCATAACATTTGATCTGTGGAGATGGTTCGATAACGCGAAAGTCTTGGTTTTATTTTGTGAATTGGATTCACCGAATAATAACCTTGAACCAACTGTACAGTACGGACGGCTGTACTTGGATTGCTGCCAATAATAGTCTTCTTCCTTAGCTTGTTAATCAAGAAAACAAAAGACATAAAAGACGGACAGATCATTAAAACGAATAAAACAAGAAAAATAAGTAAAAGAACAACTAGGGTTTCTATAGCCTAGCTTGTTTATTATTTTTTTCTATGAAGATAACAACTTTTAAGAATATTTTTATAGTTATTTATGATCTATCGAATGCAAAGTCCTCTGATTTTGGTAGATATATAAATGAATCTTTTTTTAACTTTTCTCAAGACACAAATTTCCGTTTGGTTTTGCTATCTTTTGAATCTTTCTTTTCTAATTTGAAAGTTCTTGTGACTATATAAATTCAACAAAATGATTTCGTTAGATTTCATCGTACGTCTGAAGAACCAGGAGAACAGACGAAACAGAAGGTCCGAAACTAACATGAAGGATCTTCTTTTCTCGGGGGAATTATCAGACGGTAGCAGACGAGCCAGAGATCAAAACGGTGTCCCGAGAGGGCATCTTGCGGTCTACGTGGGCCGTGATGAGATGCAGAGGTTCGTGATACCGACCAAGTATCTTGAGTATCCTGAATTTAGGGTTTTGATGGATGAAGTAGCGGACGAGCTTGGGTATGAACATGAAAGAGGGATTCATATTCCTTGTGAGGAAAGTGTTTTTGAAGAGATTTTGATTAGATACGTGTCATGTGACAAGAAGAAATAAGTGTACATACAATATATAAAATCATCTTCAATTTTCCTTCTTTCAACACTCTCCTATTTGCCTTTCATCGACACCTGGTGAGCAACTATGTGTTCTTAAACCATTCTCTTCCAAAGATGTCATGTTTCTCCTCCGCTGCATAGGCAACAAACAAAACACCGACCTTTCTTGGTAACGCAAATGAAAATTCATTTATTGTAAGCGAGAATCAAGGAACAAAAACAATGCCATGTTCCTTAATGGTATCGATCACAATCCCTAGCTTCCCTTCAATTCTTTCTCCCTTTCCTGGCTCATAAGACACAGCATACATGTCTGCTTCCATTGAACGCTCAGCTATGAGCTTACCAATTAATCTGCACGCTTCGTTATCGACAAGAGACGGTATATTTGTCCTTACATCTCTTGCGTTTGTGGTGGCAACTGAAATGACTTTGCTTGTTGGTCTATGCATCACTTTGGCGTGAATGAACTTCCTGGAGAAGAAGACATTCAGCAGGAAAGGCCTCATGTACATGTCTGTTCTTTGCTTCCATGACTTCTTGTTAGGTCTTTTCGCAGCTTCACCGCGTGATCTTCGAGTCCACGCAGCTTGCACAAAAGACTCCTAAATAATCCATCAAAAAACTTAATGAGATAAATTTGGTACGAACCTTCAATAGCAAAATTGAAACTTGAAGAACAAACTCTTCTTGATGAATTTAGGTGCGAGAAGGTACTCTGAATCATTAGGTGCTATTTAAAAGAAAAAAATGGATCTTGAAATACCCAAGAGATAAAGAAACAAGCTTTGAAGGGATTCACTCTCAAGCATCAATGGCAGATGCATACAAGTGGTATGACAAAAGAATGTGAGAAATAAATCCAGAAAGCCCACATTTTCATTCACATCAAGGGCTTCTTGTGTCATGTTCACAGATTACGAGACTGTACCCAGTGATTGTGGACAGACAACCCAAAAAGATGGCTTTACCTTCTTGACAATGGGAGATGAGATAATCGAGCCGATTTCGATGGAGAATTTGGGAAATGAAGATTGCCATGAAACAGAAGAGCCAAGCTTGCTGGAACGACTTGGCCGAGTCAGACTCGTGTCGAAGGGTACAAGTGAGCAAGTGGATGAGACCAAGCAAGACATCTTCGTCGAGCTTGATTGTGAGAACAGCGATTGGAGAGTGAGACAATAATTGATCGGATAAGGCTCGGCGGCTCGATTCACCGTCTTGTTACGCTTTTCGATTTACAATTTTTCAACCGTGTTCTAAAACCTTGAACCGGACCGGACCGGACCGGACGAACTGCCAAAATACCGATTACGTCTTAATGCAAACCGAGAAAATAAAGGATATTTTGGAGAAAATAAAGGGACAGAAATGAGCGTTTTGATTCGCCAAGTGGGAGGTGTTAAAACAAACAAACACTAGAATAATTAAATTAAAAATAAAAATAAAAATGGCAGAACCAACATAAACCCTAAAGCTTAAATCTTCTCATAAATCTAACACTCTCACTTTTGCAGAATGTTCAATGACTATTTCGTCTCTATCTCAAATAATACTCTTCTAGGTCTCTTCATAATCTGAAAAGTTTTTTTTTATATTTTATTTAAATTATAATTATGTTTTAACTGAATATTCTCTCTTTTAACCCTTTTTGAATCTCCTGCCTGTCTCTCTGAAAGATTTTCAGAGAGAATAAACGAAGGCAGAGAGAGACAGAGATTAGTGGGTTTTGAGAGAAAATGGCAATGGTTGTTCCAAAAGAAGGGTTCGTGGTTATGGAGAAGGAATCTATTTCTTCCGCTCCATCGGATTCTCCTCTTCGTCTCCAGCCTCAGTTTCCTGACTTTACGATTCCCGTAAAAGTGAGTTCCTTTATTTTTCTCTGCTTTAGTCTCTCTGCTTCGATTATGAGAAGATTCGAATGACAATCTGTGTTGTGTTCTGGTATATATCTGATGTTGATATGCAAGTGAAAGAATTACAATAAGTGGATGTTGCTAATCTCTCTTGGGAAGCAATGTTGTATATGATTGGGTGATCTGATGTAAACCATTGTGTGATATGATATTTCTCTCTGTTGTGTTTTTGATTTGGTTGAATCAGGATTTCTTCAAGTCTAGGGAAGCTCGTGAATTTCTTAGTGGGGCTTTAGCTGGAGCTATGACCAAAGCTGTTCTTGCTCCACTTGAGACAATAAGGTCAGCATACTCCACACTTGTCATCTCAATCCACTTTGGTGTTTAAATTTTGTCTAACTGCAAAAATATGGCAGGACAAGAATGATTGTTGGTGTTGGATCGAAAAGTATTCCAGGTAGCTTTCTGGAAATCGTACAGAAGCAAGGATGGGTAGGTCTTTGGGCTGGCAACGAGATCAATATGATTCGTATCGTTCCAACCCAAGCAATTGAGCTGGGGACGTTTGAGTGTGTAAAGCGTGCAATGACATCAGCGCAAAAGAAGCTGAAGAAGATTGAGCAGGCAAAGATTGAAATTGGTGATTTTAGTTTCAGTCCGTCCATATCTTGGATCTCTCCTGTTGCTGTGGCTGGTGCAGCTGCAGGTATTGCCAGTACACTTGTTTGCCATCCTCTCGAAGTCCTCAAGGTAAATTCTATTAGCCGATCGAAAATCTGTTGCATACCGCCAATGTAAAGCATTTCTTGTTGTCTTTAATGTCGAAAGAGACTGATTTTCTCTTATCTTTACCAGGATAGATTGACTGTGAGCCCTGAGATTTATCCAAGCTTAAGCCTTGCAGTTCCAAGGATTTTCAGAGACGATGGAATCCGTGGATTCTACGCTGGCTTAGGACCAACACTGGTCGGGATGCTTCCTTACAGCACATGTTATTACTTCATGTATGACAAAATGAAGACCACTTACTGCAAGTCCAAGAACAAGAAGGCTTTAAGCCGTCCAGAGATGCTTGTTCTTGGAGCTCTAGCCGGTAAATAAATATAAGTTTCTTTTACGGTATTTCCTGACTCAAGTCATGTTTGGGGTTCACTGAGTTGTGAATGGTGTGTCAGGTCTAACAGCAAGCACCATTAGCTTCCCACTGGAAGTGGCGCGGAAGCGGTTGATGGTTGGAGCTCTAAAGGGGGAATGCCCACCGAACATGGCTGCGGCAATAGCAGAAGTACTCAAGGAAAGAGGAGTGATGGGACTCTACAGAGGATGGGGAGCAAGTTGTTTGAAAGTCATGCCGTCTTCAGGCATCACTTGGGTCTTCTATGAAGCCTGGAAAGATATTTTACTCGCCGCCAACACCAAACCACTCCTATAGTGACGAAATTGAGATTTAGATTACCATCGCTACTTGAAGCTAAGCCGCATCATCACATTTTCAAAGTTATTAATTTAGGGAATGTGGTGGCTTGGCTTTGCCCCATGAGATGTTTTTTTTGTATTGGCACCTGGGAGTGTTTTGATTCCCACGGGAAGTAAGAAGCCGAGTTCTTTTTGTTAAGGCTAAACATTCCTCTATGATCTTCTCAGTCAAAATGAAAGAGCAAATCAAATTTAACCACAAATTATCTCCACAATATACACAAACCATCACACTTCCGTTCATAGATACAAGCACATATATACATAAGCATTTTCAAATATATATATATATTATTTTTCTAAGTCGAACATTGTCCAAATTTGCAACCCAAATGAACCCTCCTAACCTTCTGTTCCTTCTTCTGAGGCTTCACTCTCTACAACAATGACACATCAAAAAGTTTATAACTTTAGAGCACAAACTAATTTTGACTGCTCATTTTTTGCTTTTAGAGAAAACAATACCTTCACCAAACAGTTGTTCGAATCGGGCTACTATGTGTTTCCCATATGTGTATTTCCTCAAACTCTGGAGATGTATTTTCATTCGCTGCACCAGAATCTCCCTTTGCTGATCTTTACTGATCTCCAAGACTTTCTGGATCACGTAATTGGCAAACTGATCTTTCATCATCGCCTGCGAAAGAAAATAAAATGTTAAAGATCAAGTCTAATGTGGTTTCAGAGAGCTTTCTTTAGGATTGTGTTCTTACCAGCAAGTGATTGTCTTCCTCGGATTTGCCCATTATCTCTTCAATCAGCAACTCTCTCTCGGTACTATCAGCGTGTTCCAGACACTTCTCCACAACGTTGGACGCGTACTTGTGCTGACTCATCTGAACAACATTCCCAGTCAACTTCTCAATGATCTGTCTCCTTTCGTCGGGCTTCCCTCTCTCCAGGACATGCTACAAGTAAATCATAAAGCCCAAATCCAAGACTAAGAACAAAATGAGATACGATAAAATGCCAGGGGAGACATTGATCCGAGTTAACCATACCTGAGTGACATAATTACCATACTGATCATGAGCAAGAGCAAAAGCAGATTCCAAGATTTCATCGATTATACAACGAGTCTCCTCATCATCTGAGCAATGCTCTAAGATTCTCTAAATACAGAAAGAAAAACAGTGAATATTTTCAAGTCGGCAAACAAGAGAAACGCAGAAAGCCTCTTTTTTTATCTATTTACCTGGATGACTCGGCATCCATAAGGATGAGTAGAAAGAGTGGCGACTTGACCACGGAAAGCTGCAATTACGAATCTAATCCTACCCGCAGGCATAGTCTCGATACACTTTTGAATCACATGATTTCCATTTTGATCTCTAACACACTTCATTACATTCCCATCGAGCTCACGAGTTAATTCTGTCTTTTGGTCAACATCTATCACTTCAAGGGCCTAAAAATATCATCAAGCACAAAAAAGTACGTATAAACTTGACACCCATTTACTTCAGATACTGATATTGATATATGGGGAAACTACTATTACTTATTTACCTTTTGTATCACACGACATCCATACATTTGCAAGCTTAGAGAAACCATCTGACCAGCAAGTTGCTTCACAAGTTCTTCCCTCTGGGCCGGAGTTCCATGTTCTATAAACTGATGCAAACATTACTATTCATCAACAAACTTATGATGCACAAGTAACACTTTCCAACTCAAAAGAAAAAATGGCTCACTTTCTGGATAACATAATTTCCAAAGACGTCAGTCATCAATTTTGAAGCTTGTGGAAGAACCTCACTGAAAACAGATGCCTTCTCCTCATCAGAGCAGTGCTCCAACTTCTGTTGAATAAACCGGCTGCCATGCTGATCGACGCTGAGGTTAAGAAAAATGAGTAGCAAAATAATATTATCTTTGGATGCTTTCTTTCAAAATATTAATTCAGAATAATTAGAAAAAATGATAGATATCAGAATAAAAACACTGCCTGAATTCAACAACACGCCCTGCGATAGCAGACAGCTCGAGTTTACGAGCATTTGGAGACTTGAGCTCATCAAGAAAAGAATGTCTTTTAAAATCATCGCCGACGCTGCTGGCTCCTCCTCTATTCCCTTGCCATCCACCAGGGTAGATCCCTGTGTTTCTACTTGATCCTTGTTGATGATACCTTGTTTCACTTCGTCTTCCAAAGTGGCTCATCATTCCACCAACCGGTGAGGATGGCATCACTGGACTAGCAAGAGGTGATCCCGGATAATGCGGCATTGCTCTTACACCCGGCGGCACTGCAAAGTAGTTTCCCATGTGCCGCGGACTTTGCAACCCGAAACTCGGACTCAATGGATTGTTGTGAGGTTCATGGTTGGCCATAAAGCCAGCAGCCTGTTGGTCTTTCTGCCCAAAAGAAGAATCAGCGCTGCTCTGAAACGAAGGAGGATAAGCGTCTGCTTGAGCCTGTTGATAATATTGCAATTGAAAAGGATCCACGAGAGAAGGAGTGTTATGTCCAATAGGTGGAACTCCAGGCAACAGCCGAGCGTTGTTGTAGCCCGACGAAGTTGATGACACATCATATGGCATAGGAACAGTGGCTTCATGAGATGGGTATCCACTCATATATTGAGGGAGAATACCAGAGGCAGGAGGGTAACCGCTATAGTTATACTGCGGGAGGTACATACCCGAGGACTGAAAGTTATGATTGTAAAATGGGCTCAGAGATGTCATATATGCTGCTGTTGATGTATACAAAGGAGGCGGTGCCAAACCGTGAGGAGATTGGAAACTCGAATGTACCTCGCCAGTTGCAATCTTAGGTAAGATTTGCATCATGTCGTGTGTACCGCCCGTCCTCGGATAGGTCATTTGTTGTGACAAACTAGCTTGAACCTGATATGATGAAGGTGTATATTGCACAGGCATTCTCCTTTCCTGAGATTGTTGTTCTTCTTGGTTCCTCCTGATTCTAGAACCAGCGGAGGATGGAGGAGAAGCACCAAAAACGGATAGATTGTTGTCCTCGCGGCTTGCTACCCTCGCTTTTGATCTTTCGTTCTGTGCATTAGTAGAACTTTGTGAGCTCAAATCAGTGGTAAAAGGATCTTCACTAGCAATAGCATCCATGGAAAGAGAATCTGTCTCCCTCAGCAGATTAACCGAACTTATATCAGACTCCGGTAATCTTCTTGCGCTTTCTGAAGATATACCAGAGGAAATGGAATGGATGTCTTCTGCTATTGGACGATTCCCTGCCGAATGAGGCCGCTTGAATACAAAAGACAGTGTAACGAGGGATATCTTACTTCATGGGAAATGAATTTTAAGCGCAGCTAAAGATCAAAAATTTAATCTTTTTAGTAACAAGTAATACAACTAAGGAACCATGTACCTGAATCATATCAGCCAAGCTCTTACGACGACCAGCCAAAGAAGCATAAGATTGTTGTTCACTCAATGACGCCTCGTCCTCGGGCTCCTCTCTATGGGTGGAAAGGGCACTTCCAGAAGAATGCAAGGAGGATCTTATTCCCATATTATCCCAAGAGGCTGTCGGACTCGGGTTACTATCACCAATCCCACCCAAATGACGCAACAAGTGCTGATTCTCCCGTGAGATTAAAGGAGCAGGGAGCCTCGGATTCAAGTTGATGTTGGACAAATAGTAAGCTACATATGCAGGATCGCTACGTATCTCTTCTTCAGAGTCATAATTCTCGATAGCCCTACTTAATACTTCAGAGCTACTACCTTCCTGTTGTTTCAATAGATTCCTTAGAGCTGCAAATGAACCTTCCATGCTAGGCGGGGCGCTTCCACTCCTACTAGGGATTTTCCCTGTATGATCAATACCACTATCCAATCTATTTCTCTTCATAAGGAACCTTAAATCTTCAACAGCCATATCATGTGAACCAAATATCCCAGTATCCCTAGAAGCCTGCCAATTTGTTATATGATCACCTTCCACCATTCTCATAGCACTCTGCGTCGTCATACTATCTATATCAACAAAAATTCACATTTCAGACAAGGTGATTTCAGAATACCTAACACAAAGTAACCATAAAACAAAGAAGTAAGCTAAAACCATAGTCCATAAGAGAACCAAAGCTGTGAACTTTAAGATATCATCCTTGTCAATTGAATTTCATCAAGGTCCCAAATTTTCAATAATCGACGTTTTCTCTCGAGTCCCTGTGTAATCGACGACATGTGAACGAAATCTACCCATCAAGGACCGAAATTCCAGAAACGATCCTCCCATTTCATAAGCCAAAAACTCAGTCAACCCAAACCATCAGCAAAAAACTCACAAGGATCATCAAAAGACGCCATCTTTTTAAAAGCAAACGAAACCGTTGGACTTGTTCATCAACCTCGTTACAAAAAGTAAAATCGTATCCGAACTCTATAATCGGGGATCAAAATTAAAGAAAACACAGACTTCACTTTATCTTATTTTCTTCTCATAAACTAGCTCCTTGAATGACTTGTAGACGAAAAAAGTAGATAAACGAGGCAGATACAGAGTAAGAGAGGGAAAAGGAAGCAGAGTGAAGTACCTGATGGTGATATTCAAGCCTCCATGAAAGTGGTTTCTCTAAAGAGCTCGAAATGAAATGTCGCAGAGAAGAGACCCAGAGAAAAAGAGAGATAGAGAGATTAAAACTAAACCCTTTGAAAAGTTTGCCCAATGGCTTTGTCGAGTCACGAAGTCAAGACTATGTTTTTTTGTTTATCAGCAATTATTGGGATGTTAATCTTTAACTTAATACCTAAATTTATTATATGATTTTAAAGAGTTTCGATAATCGTACTTTAACAACACTAACAAAATTCAATATTACGACGGATTCGCACATGAAGAGGTCCTTCTAGCTGTGTAATGACATCCATACCCCTACCTTGTTATCTAACTGTGCGAGTGTGTTAAGCCCTTTTCCGTCATTGCCTCGTTTCACTCAAAAGTGATGACTAGGTTTGCCACGTGTCAACACTTCTAATTGAAAGAGATACGTTCACGTGGCTCTGTCTCTGTTGCCACTTTAGTTTTTCCTTTTTTTTTTGGATGCGCTTACGCACACCTGCATAGAATGAATTTGATTATTTGATCTATTAAAACCAAAAAAGTATTCAGATTTATAATGTTCATTTATAGTTCGTAGGATTTGGTTAATTATGAAGCATAGAAAAGAAAGAAAAAAAGTCCTTTAATGACACATCAAGACTTTGTCCAAAAAAAAATGAAAGTGATGGAAGAATAAGACTTTTCCGTCATCATCGTAGATTTAGTTTCCCATCAACAAGACAACATTGGATTCTTTCATATGTGCTACATCCAAACGACAACAATGGAAATGGTCCCTTAATAGTGAATCTAACACCGAAAGCAACTGTTCTTGGATTTGAAACCTTAATGCAAAGCGAATGAGGCAAATGGAACCCACAATTACTTCATTGATATGTCTACAAAAATAAGGGAACAGTTGATAAGATTGAATTTGAAATCATTGTGTGTTTCACATTATTATTATCAACAAGGGAAAAGAATTGGAGATGGGTGTCTTTGAAGCTTCCCAAGAGAAAAGTCAAGTTTTTTCATCTTTTCTTCACACCATAGAAGATGCTCTTTACTGATTTTCGCCATTCTCAAAACCCTTGATGCGAGTTTGATGTCAATGGCTGCAAACAAGAGTTGAACACCTTCCCATGTTTGAGGCCAAGATTTCTTTCTCAGCCCTTTTGTTTTCTTCGAAAGCTCCTTTGCTTTCACCCTCTTCTGCAAAAGTTTTAACAGACTCAAATCTTATGAGACACCAAAGAAGCCTATACATTGATTCTAGGACATAAACGTCTAAAGAGAATCGAACCTTTTCAACAGATGACTGAACCAGTTGCAAAGGGGTTGAAGAATTCATATGGTTGTTGTTGTGGTTCCCAAACAAGTTAATAACCCCATTTGGTTTCTTCTTATCCATCTTCAGGAAAACGTTGAATGTAAGAATCGAGCTCTCGATGATTTTGATGAGATCATCAGCTAGGACCATGAAGTCTGTATCTTTCTCCATATCATTTTTATCTGACCCTGAGATGTTTAAAAACACGATCAACTTAAAGTGTTACAACTTCACATAAGGTTTTTAAGTGGCGGAAAAGTACAATGTGAGAGCTGAGGAAATCACCTTGAATCTTGGGAACTTGAAGTAGCTTAGGCATTGCGTTTCTGGCACGAGCATAAAGTTCAGCTCTTGAGCCCTGCTCAAATGGTTCGTTCTCTATATACCTCTGCAATAAGACTAGGAACTGCTGAAACTGTTGAGCAGTATGGTTGTAGCAAGTCAGGGTTTCGGGTTGGCATGAGATCAAGTGGCTAAGCTGCGTGTATTGACAGTGAAGTGCTTCCCAAGTGAGGCAGAGTTGCCCAACATAGGCTGTCTCAAGATCTTGATAAGGGTCGATCTCTGTCGGCTGCAAATGCTCCAAATCTTCCTCGGGAACATCCATTTTTTTCAGAGAAAGACATCGAAAAGGTGACGACAGCTTCTTAGATGCAGATCTTGGCGATGGAGTTGAAGGACTTGGAGCAATTCCAATGCCTGAGAGAGTGAAGAATTACCAACAAATCCATGGAAGAACAATGCGTAATTGTAGAGCAAAGTTAGTAACTTTATAAAGGCATTCCACAATCCTAGCTTATAGAGATGATTTGTGTTCCGAGATCAGTCCAATTTCAGCTTAACCATTGGTAAACTCAGTAAAAACAGATCAAAGCAAGAAGCTTTTACCAGTTTCCTTGAGCTGCTGCGAGCTTGAGCGATCAAAGCAGAGCATACGGTCGCAATACTTTTCATAGACGGCATCAAAACCTCCCCACCATTGAAGTCCTTCAGCAACCACATCTCGCCACTCACTTGAACACTTGTCTTCTCCCTCATCTTCGCCTAGATAAGATCCCTCTTCTTCTTCTTCTTCTTCTTCTTCTTCTTCAGGTATCAACACCATGAAACTGTTTCTCCTTAACTCCTTTAGCCTTCTCTTGACCTCATTGGTGATGAAATCATCGTCGTCGTCTTCAATCTCATCTGCTTTCGTTGAATCTGTCACACCAGCTACAGTGTTCTCACTCCTTGCTTGCTCTTGCTCCTCTTTCTCCTTTTGTAAGTTTGGCTTTCGTGACTTTCGAAATTTTCTAACTTTCAAGAAATCCATTTCCTCAAACACTTGGAGGAGTGTCTTTGGTTAAATCTTTAGATCTGAATTCAGATTTCTTTGCATGAACTAAATGGTGTTTCTCTTCCGCCCCAAACTGACTTTTAACCCTTTCTAAGGAAACAGAGAATCAACCAAACCACAAGATGGGGAAAATGCATGAATCTAGAAAGATCTCACAGAATCATGACCCAAAAAAAACCTAGAGAATCAGAGACACCGACAGAAGATGAAACACTTATAACTACCAAAATTTCCACAAGATCAACAGCATTCTTCGAACTAAGAACACTCGCATTACATTATCTGCTAAACCCAACCAAACAGTCCACTGAAACTAGACTGAGAAAGTGTGAGAAAATAAACAAAAGGTTCAAAATTTAAGTAGGTAGGCAAACAAAATTGAAAGATGAGAGAAACGAAAACCAAAGACAAAGACAGGAGAAACAGAAACAATGTTGAACCACTTGCAAGAGAGAGAGAGAGAGAGCTTTATAATGTCCTTTTACTCTATACAAGTTTTGGGTATAGGGGGAGGAAGAGGGAGCACAATATAAATGTGAGTTACGGGTATTGATTCCTAAACAGATCTCTTTAAATTCATAATTAATTTTGTGATTTCAAATTCCAATAAAAACAAACAATAAAAAAATTTCTTCTTTTTAAAACCCTTTCCTCAAAATTTTCCATTTCCGGTAAAAAAAAAAACTCTCTTATCAAGAAGTTCCTTCCTGGGTCAATTGACCTTTTTCTCATAGGTCGAAATTGTCTTTTACTTTCCTTAAAAAAAAAATTTGTATTGATAAAGAGAAACTGAAAAATAAAATTTGAAGAAAAGTCTTTTTTTTTTTTTTTTTTTTGAGTTTTGGTTTGGTCTGAGAAGTGAGATCTAAGAAGGGGAGACGGAGCAGGAACTAAGTGGGGGCACTGTCTTAAACAGTACAGAGAATATTGTCAGAAAAGCCGCGCAATCTGTTGTCCTTCCATTTGGTCACAATCGCATTACCTCTCTCCTCTAAATTACTTCTTTAACCTTCTTCCTCCATATCTCTATATCTACGAGGTTGTCTTATGGGCTTCTCCAAATATTAGGCTTTTCTTAATTGGGCCTCTCCTATCATATTAGTTGCACTTCTTACGATTGCTACGATCCGTTAGATGTGTTTTATCTTTTTGTTGACATAGGGGACTTGTGTTTGTTGTGTTAAGCCTATAATTAATAAAAAGTTAAAGGGTTTTCTGGGTTTTTGATGAAACTTACTCAAATTTCGTTGCTTTTTCCTTGCAGCTGAACAAAATGTTATCCTAATCTTTCTGCTTAGCCTCTGTTGTTTGCCATATGCAACTTATATGTTTTGGTCTAATAAGTATAGTCTTATACATTTATGCTCCTAAATTATTAGTGTGTTTGTTACTCTTATAGGCATACTAAGTTACTAAGGTTTTTAGTTTTTGCATTCAAATGCTGCATTTGCACATAGATACAAATATTTAAATAATGTTTTCTACTGAAAATGGAAAACCACATTTCCCCACCAAAACGGTGTTTTCTTCCAAAATAGCAAATTTATACTTTTCATCAAATTTATGTTTTCTGTTAAAACCCGTAAAATCATATTTTTAACAGAAATCAAAAAAAAATTTTTTTTGCCAAAACTAAAAAATCGCATTTTGTTTACCAAAACCATAAATCTGTTTTTCCTATCAAAACACAAAACTGTGTTTTTTCTATCAAAAACTATAAAACCCTAGTATCCGTCAAAAATTTAAAAATTTATATTTTTCTAAAAACTTGCAAAAGTGCATTTTTCCATAAAAATTTGCATTCGTCAAAACTGTGAAATTGTATTTTTCTAAAAAAATCTCAAAGCTGCATTTTATACCAAAATCGTAATTCTAAATTTGATAAATAATTATTTTAAATAATTCTTAAATTATTGGTTTGTACTAGCTTAATTATAGATAAAAAAACTAATTTAAAACACATCCTTTTTAGTCATTTGAGATATTTATATCCATTTTTTTTTTTTTGTAAATTTACAAACAAACAATGTTGCATTCAAATGAATTATCGAAATATAAATGCTAGTTTAAAAAACTAACAATATCTAGATATTGCATCTGAAAGTTGTATCTAGATGTTGTATTTAGATGCAGATAAAAAAAAAAATGGAACAGGTCCTGAATGAGTGCTAATCAAAAATGTTCCGTTGATTTTGTTATGGAAGATTTAAGTGAGAATTTGTTATCTGGTGTTTCCTTTGCTCAAAAGAATTTATCCCTCTCTACTTACTGGATTTTTGGAGACCTCATATGTAAAGTAAAACATGTGTTTCAGGAATTTATACATCAGCAGAAACATATTAGGTGTGGATACAGACATAGATGAAAATGCTGGGACATATTTACTTATTCTTGAAAGATCAGCTTCAACTTTCAACTACGTCTGCTTCAGGCGTTCTGCACGGAACCATGATTGGTAATTGTGTTTCTGCTTAGCTTGTTCTCTATTAATATGCCATTGACACTGCTTGATGAAAATCCCAAATGTGCTCAATTCATTATGGACAGTAGATATGGCTCGTTGATTCAAGCTTGCTAATGACATTTTGTCTCATATGCTGGTGGCAGACCAATTGATTGTTTGTGGCAAATCGAAAGAAGAAGCTGATGAGCTCGCTACAAAGATTTGGCTGGCGCTTCTCAACAATTTAGAGGACACGAAACATACATTTATCGTGCTGAAATCCATAGCACAAGAATATGATGTAAGGAGAAACAAGAAAACTTTCATAAATCCTTTTCTTGAAAAAAACAAGAATATGATGTTAAAATGATGCTTAACATGTCAGTAACATCTCCTCCTGCTGTTAACATCACAGAGAATGGCATTGTTTTTTCCGTACGTAAACACACGCCTTAAGAGAGGTTTCCCGTTGCCGTTCCACACGGTTTCACGATCAAAAAACACAGAGATAGTCTATGTTGAAAATGGCGTTATGATCTGCAGCGATATAGCCTCTTACTAGATGTGAATGGTCTCAAGATTATTTGATACTTGTGAAGCTGTTGCTATTTCTCTATAAGCTGCGTTGTAAACTTGTAAGTAAGACTTAAACCGTATCATCATGTATTTATTTATCAGGTAGTAATTTAAATTCCCTATGTTCTTTGTTACATACTTGCATGTTACAACAAAATTTACACTGTATGTGTATATATATACAATATGTACTTCTGTGAAAATATAATTTAGATTCATTTTGGAATGTATTGATCATATAACTTCATTGTGGGAACTTGAAAAGACGTAATTGCTATACTAATTTTGGCGTCTCCTCTCCAAG
This sequence comes from Streptanthus diversifolius, assembly GCA_039880935.1. Lineage (NCBI taxonomy): Eukaryota > Viridiplantae > Streptophyta > Magnoliopsida > Brassicales > Brassicaceae > Streptanthus > Streptanthus diversifolius. The sequence goes on along the minus strand of JAXGFM010000013.1, from coordinate 14,650,018 downwards.
ACGCGCACATACATGAGTTGGGCTTTGTTAGTTCTGGGCTTATTTTTATATATGGCCCATATACATTTCGTGACTGTTTTTGGCTTAAGAAAAAAGGAAAAAGAAAGTCCTTACTTTTTTTTATATCTTTCTAGAAAAAAGAAGTCCTCATCTTCTCTCTCTTAACTATCTTCGGCTTCTGCTTCAGATTATTGGGTATCGGCTCGTACAACAACTCACTGAGTCATAATTTTTTTCCCCGCGAAAATAAAGACTTCTTCTGGTTTTAATTTTCTTCTTTTCAAAATTATTAAACCAATGAAAATCTCCCTCCCTCCCTTCTTCTTCTTCTAGGGTTTCTCTCCCTCTCCTCCGTGCTCTCGTCTTTCTCAGATCCTCCATGGATGTGGATGTGGCTGCCAGTAATGTCCCGGTGAATATTGAATTTGTCTCAGCGAATTCGATGGTTGAGGAGGAGAACGGAAACGGAGGAGAACCAATTGCTCCTCCTGCGAAAAAACAACGTTTTGGCGAAGAGATGAACAGAGTGGCGGAGATTGTGCTTGTTTTGTCGGCGTTGGTGAGAATGCGAGGAGGGATAACTCCGACGGAGTTGGAAGTCGAGCTGATGGTTGAAGCTAGGTCGAAGCTAGCAGAGATGTGTCAAGAGTTTACCCCTAAGGATATTATCGGTAGCGATGATGTTAGAGCTGTGATTGAAGATCTGGGTTTGAATTGTAAAATTCAGGACCAGAGATTAGGATTTCGAGCCCCTAAGCTCACCATCTTCGAGAAGCTATCTCTTGGCAAAAGAAAGGTAATGCCTTGTTTCTTCATGGCCGAAACCAAATTTGAATTGGATATAGTTTTGAGAGATGCAATTTTCTGTGTGGCCTTTTCCTCAAGTTTTTGATTAATTTTTTTCTCCAGATGGAAGAAGCAACACAGTTTCTTACACCTACAGTATCCACTGGATATGCATCTCACTTGTCACAGCCAAACGGTGGTGTTGCATCTCCAGGTCTTGGTACGGCTTCACATTCTGCACGCATTTCAACAAACCATCGACCTCTATCTTCAGGCATCGTGAATGTTTCTTCACCCTTTGTTTCTGTGTCAAATAAGTGGGTTAGTAGTGGAGTTTCTACTGTTAATCCAGCTGGAAGCCATTTCAGAATGGAGAGACCTCAGATGATGCTTCATGGTGCTTCTCAGGGCACTGGTAAGTCCTATTTTTCACTCTTCATATGCCCTCTTTGTTTTCCGTATAGATGCAGTTCCAGTGATAAGATACTGTTAGCCTTTGTTTTGGAAAATAGCACATTCTGGTTGGTTTGCTGTGACTTTATACCAAAAGTAGTTATAGAAGTTTATTATTTAAGCCAAATCCAGATGTTAATTAACCAATCATTAGGTTTTTAGGCCTGTAGCTATGTATCCCTCCATGCTCAGAAATCAGAATGCTTTTTTGTGAATTTAGTAGAGGATAAATCTAACTGGTCATATTAACCTATCTTTTTGGTTTGGTCTTGAGTTGCGAAATCTAAATGTTATGTTTCTACTTCTTTAATAGCTTCTTCACCGTTGAATTTCGAGTTTGTTTCAAATACTATCTGTCCATGTGTTTGCAGATCATGCTGCATCTTGGTCTGCCCAACCTCAATCAACCATATCATTCAGTACTGCACCAGATAAGAAGGTGCCTATTCAAAGTTCTGCCTGGGTAAAAGATCAAAGCTTTAGGCCATTCATGTCCCAAACTCCGCATGGTACGTTCCCGGGAACAAATCAGCCGATGCAGGGAATGCATTATGGTCAAACTTCTTCGTTTGAAAACAACCATAGTGAAATCGCTAAGGTAATCCATAAAGTTCTGCATCCACGGGTCAAAGAGTATCCTTTGTGGAATCCACCTTCAAGAGATTATGTGTGCAGAGCTATGGCATGCCAGATGTGTAAATCTACCACCAATGAAGTGGAGACTCTACTGATTTGTGATGCTTGTGAAAAAGCTTACCACTTGAAATGTCTACCAGCAAACAATCTGAAAGGGCTTCAAAAATCTGAATGGCATTGCTCAAGATGTGTACAAGCATCCAACGGGAAGCCATTTCCTCCTATATATGGTCGCACCATACCTAAGACTACAGCAAAAATGCCTTCTAGTGCAGCCGGAGTTCAATTATCCACAGCGAAGAGGGTTGGATCGACGGATATAATGATTAATCAACAGAAACCTATTGTAACTACGAGTCCTGGAGTACAAAATTTTCCTGGCTTTGTTTCTGGAGCAGCAACTACATCTCATTCTGAAACCGCTAGTGTGAATGCTAATACAACTGCAGGCACAGCAAAGAAGATTAACATTGGACCACAAGGCTTTAGGGAAAATCTTATTTGTAGTACCATTTCTCCAGCATCGCTATCACTTACCGGCGCAGCAAAGACTACTAAAATTGGACCACAAGGCTTTACGGAAAGTCTTATTTGTGGTACCATTTCTCCAGCACGGGTATCACTTACCGGCGCAGCAAAAACTACTAACATTGGACGACAAGGCTTTAGAGAAAGTCTTATTTGCAGTACCAAATCTCCAGCATCGTTATCACTTAACCAAATCCTACAGTAATTCCAAGTACAAGTGCCGTGACAAGCAATGGCCTCATATCAAAACCTCTAACACCAGTTGGCACTATGAGCAGCACTTTTCCATTGCCTGTTGGCAACCAGGTTCCTGTAAATGCAACCTCAAGCGCTACTCTGAGTACACCAATGACTGCTAGCCTTGTAGGACAAGCCCCAACAGTTACCGAAAATGGTGACAGCAGCTCAATCGCCACTGGGACGGCTCACCATTCTATATTGTATACCGACCTTACCACTCAAATCCATGCATTGACTGTAGCTTCCACTGGTTATTCTCAACCAGCGGTGTCACATTCTGAGACTGCAAAAGCAACTGAAGATGCAGCTATAGGTCAAGCGTTGGATGTTGATGATGGACCACAAGTTCCTATGGAAAATGTGGCTTGGTGTGAGAATCCATCAGAGCCTACACCTCGTTCAGACTCTCTTACTGATAATACATCAGAAAACGGTCAAGAATCGAGCAAGGATGCTACGGAGAAAGTTGCTTCTGGCACTTGCCAGAACCACCCAACAGAATATCCAGCGGAAGTTATATCAGATCAAGACTCGAAGATCACTGCCAAAGCATCCATTATTCAGCTACCCAGACAAGAGAAAGCAGCTCCACGGCCTCCTTTGGTGTCGTGTAACTATTTTTCACAAACCGAGAAGGAAACACCAAATTTTCAAGATTCTGTACAGAATGTCCCGGGAGATTCACAGGAAGGTAAAGGGTCAAATGTTTTAGATATTAGACATCAGGAACAGCCTTCAAATCCTGAGTTCGGTGAGTCCGATTCGATAAAGGAAGCCAATGCTGCCTAAAATTCTTGAGCATTTACCTAGGCTCACTTCACCAGCAATTTTCGTCTTCTCTTCTGGTTCTCGATGATAGAACATACATCTCATTTGATAAGTGAAAGCAGGCATGCTCAGAACATTGTAGCTATGGAGGAGCTTGCCAAAGCAATTGCAATAATGCAAATGAAGAAGATGATGGTTTTGATATAATATGGGTTTACTTGCATATTTGCTCTAATCTGAAACCTCTGTTCTTTGAAGTTTTGGGAATTAGTAAAATCTTGATTCAGGTTTAGCTTTTTATGAAATAAAATGACTCCTTATATAGTTCAAACCGATTAGGACTCGCATCATGATTTAATGTACTAAATATTACTTTTTATTCGATTTTTTGGAAACTGATTGTCCTCTCTCACGTACTTCCAATGCTATATTTTTCTTATATGAAATCAAACAAAAATAAATTTTGATGCTTACAATTACAGAGTTATGATCAAAATATTATCATGTTAGGCTTGATATCGAAACAACATACTTTTATTTTGTGATATAAGTCAGAACTATGTATGTGTCTTTATTGTCTACAAGTCTTTTAAGAATACAAATGTGCATTTATGCTCCCAAGGGAAGTTTAAGGCCAAAGGTGAATGTATCACAATAACCACATAGGATGATAGGATTAATCATAAGGGTTTCTGAAATTTGTCAAGAGCTCTGGAATGTCATACGCCAACATATCATCAACAGTCTGCAACATTTTCGGCTTTAGCTTCTCAAACTTGTCGATGTTGTAACCACTTAGCACCTCCCTGAAATGCTCTACATTTGGGAAATCTCCTTTTGGTAAGTGATGCTCTCTTTGTACCTGTTTTCATGTCACACACAAAGTCAATACACACATTGGTATTAAGATTCTCAGAATCAGAAATGCCCATATTGAAAAGATCCTTTCGACCTTTCCAAAGACGTCTTCCAAGTTATCTATCAGTTTCTGTTGAGCTTTGGCTTTCCCCATTATGGCTGGCATCTCCTTCTTTAAATGGCTGATGATGTACGCATGTATCATTGCAGCTCTTGCCCTTTTCACAAACTCGTTTATCTGTTATACAGAGTGAAGACGGTTAGATCCAATCGGAGGGGAGGAAGTGAAAGAAGGAAGGTTCACACTCACTCGACGATCACAAGCTTTTTTTGGAATGTCTTTCAAATCAGCGAGAAGGTCATCTTGCTCCTTTTCAAACAATTCTCTCCCAATTGGACCAGTCGCAGCTTCATTAATGGGTTTATCACTGAACGAACTGTACAAATCAAGCAAACAAGACCATCATAACATAAAATTCAGTTTCAAACCGCTTTTTTGGCTGCCAACAACAGGTTGAAGAAATAGGTCCACTTACCCAATGTAGACACGGACAACCTCAGGAGTATTGAGAACTTTCCCAAGTGACCACATGAGAGCTCCATATACTCTCATTAGCTATACAAGATTCAGAGACAGGCGTGTAATTGTATCAGAACATGGAAAACAATCGAAGGAGTGTGTGAAAGAAGGAACGAAATAAGAATCGTTAACAGATTGGGGCGTCAACCTGCTGAGTGTCCACTTGGTCAGCCTTATTCAGAACAACGCGGATCTTGTCGTCATGACCTCGTAAAGATGAAATAACCCGCTTGAACTCATCGCTTACATCCAGCTTGTGTGGATCGAAAAGGAGGAGGATGAGATCACACTTAGAGGCAAACCATGATGTAACACCAGTGAATTCATATGCTCGCTGTGTCCGTTGCTTTTCCCCTGATAAAACTCCAGGAGTGTCGACAAATGTTACGTGCTCCAGCAGCTTCAATAAAGATGAATTGATCAACATTTATCAGAAAATCAATATAAGCAAAAAATCAAGAACAATCTCCATTAGGAAGCATGAGGTTAGACATACAGGGTGAGGCATCTGAGAACATTCAAACTTTGACAAAAAGGCAGTCCCAAAAGTTGTAAGACCACTGAATGGCATATCTGCTTGAACCGCTACTGTGTTCCCTGGAATGCTTCTTTCATCAGGTCCAGACTGTGAAACACAATAAACAGATCAAAATCACCCTTCATGCAAGGTGAAAATGAAATAACCCAGCCACCATTGTCAACTACAGATCTTAATGTGTACTATTCAACACAAAAAACCAAATGTTTAGCAGAAGATTATGGATATCGGTTTAAAGGACTAATACATCCTCTCACAAATGAAACCATCGGTAAAGTACAAAATACCATACCATGACAACAACAAATCTGTCAGTAGTTGGTTCTGGTCCAATATGAGCTCCTGAAAAATATGATAGTTGACGTTATAAGATGCTGTTTTATAGTTTAGCATTGACCTGTTAATATCTCCTTTTTAAACATCAAAACTACTAAGTCCCAGAAGGAGAAGAAGAGAGGATTAGATGGATAACTTGCCTGGATAAGTAGCTTTAAGCAAATGCTTAATGAATGTTGTTTTTCCTGTGGAGTACTGACCCAGAAGCATTACCATGGGTTTCGCATCAAAATCACTGTTGGTCTAAGCACAAGTAATTAGTTCAATGGTCAATATATTTTACAACTCAATAACATTTGGAATTTAAATAACAATATCCTGGATCATCGCTATAAGAGTACCAATAAGCAATGCCCAACTTACCAACAAAGGGGATACAAAATCGTTAAACCGATAAGCAACTTCAAGTGGCTTCAGCTTTTGAATGTACAACCTCTTCAGACCATCGACTATAGATGTTACGGAGGACAGAGAAATCTGAGAACAAGATATTTAGTTTACACAAACAGTAGATGTAAATTAACTAAAACAGTTCTTAGCAGCTAAAAAACTCGACTTTAATTCCACCCGTGATCTTTTTGAATACATAATAAAGATTAGGTAAGAACGACCATCAAAATAAATATTTACTAAATATAGGAATATTTTGAAGGCAATAAATGGTTGGGGTTAAATAGACTGCTTGGAGCAAAACAAACCTTTTTTGAAGATTTTGAAGAGAACCAATGAGCTGTAAGTGATGCATCTGCAGCAGGACTACCTTAACAATTTGAAGTAAATTAGTATAAGATTACAAAACTTAAACCATTTGTCTAGTATAACGAGATTCTTTGTACCATTCACATTAAGATCACTCGACTTTGATGAATGCTTCTTCTTCTGTGTTAAATGAACAGTTGTAAGTAATACTTATTTAAACCTCGAAAGAAAAAAATTGGAAACTGCAGGCCCAATACTAACCGCCATTAATACACCCAGACCTTCCATGGTAGGAGGATTCATATTTTTGAAATCAACTGCAAATCGCCAGAAATGTTTCAGCAACAAGAACAATATATTAACTGGTTGAAGCAAGGATAGCCCGAGGAAGGTACAATACACTGAGCATATTGAGATGAAAACAAAGTATAGATTCATGCGTTAAACACCATACCGTCGCTATGAAGAACTTCATGCGATATCTCATGTCCAGTTTGAGCCAAAGAAACGAGCTATAATGTTGGAAAATAACAATAGATTAGATTCATAGCGAGACATGGACATTTGAATGGGACATGTAAATATGGATCTCAACCTGCATAGCAACAATAAATTCTGTGAAACCAAGATACCCCTGTCTCTTTGCATCTGCAATTGCCCAGACCTATCAGAAAGTCACAAGAGAAGAAGCATAAGCTTCACAATGTAGCGCATGATCACAAAGGATTTAAAGTAAGACTATCATCATAGCATCTTCTCCATCCTCAAGTGAAGTTGTTCAATCATTGGATGAACCCCAGAAAATAATAGCCGCGCAATCAATTCGACTCAAATCCTTACCTGCTTCAACTCCGGCCGAGGCAAATTCGACATAGAGAAGAACTTGATCGCATCGTTACCAGTAATGCGGGCATCGCCGTCTGCTCAGTAAGCCAAACAGAGAAGCTCTTAGCGCGATAAATTGAGTAAGCAAATCGTAGATTGAAGATGCAGAACAGATATCAAGTGAGACCTGAATCGGCGAATTCGAACCATTCCTTGTAGATCATTTGATTCTCCTTGGAACAAGAACCAGCTGCGACGGAATCGATCTCCATCTCCGATTACAAAAATCTAAAGATGTAAATTGCTCAGGTGTGAATCCAGATTTGAGGATTTGCAGATATTGAAGTTAAAAAGGAGTACGCAAAACAAACAAACAAACAAACAAACAAAAAGGTCCGTTTTGTATACGTGAAATTACGGTTTCAGAGAAAGCGGGTTCTTCGTCTCGACGGCAAGGAAGGGGAACGAGAATTAGCAATGCAAGAAACTTCCCTATAGATTCATAAAGTTGCACATTTGCCCCAATACTGTTGATTGATCGTAATAGCCCACGGATTTTTATTTTGCTCAATAGAGAGGGAGTTTTAAAGAGAGCGTGCATAAGTGATTGTCAATAGTAAATAATCTTTTTTGTCAATATGTAATTCTTAAAAAAAAAAAAAAAATTGTTAATTTAATCTAGTTGTTTTAATATTATTTTCAACATCCCGAACGTTTTGATTCGGATCTATAAATTTTAGATATGACAACTATTATGTCACATAATTCTCATTAATCATAAATATTTTGAACAAAAAAAATATACTACTAATACATTTTTTTTAATATGGTAAATACTTTAGATTTTTGTCCAAATGAGGAGGATTTATATGATCATGGACAAAAACTTCTATGAAATCTAATGTTATGGAATGATTTACTTATACATTTTAGAATCTGGTTTTCTTTTTAAGCTCCTAAACATTATTCATTACCAACAAAAATAGGAAGTCATTTTGGTTTTAGCATTTTAATTTTCTACTTCATATTTTTAAATTGTAGTATCTGAAAAGCAATATATTAATCTATACATTTTTGGGTCAAAAATATTAATCTATACTTTTTGAAAACTTGCAAGTAACTTGACTATAATATGATTTTCATATTAACTGGCTATAAACCAGAGATCTTATAAATTTCGTTCGCGTATTGTCGAAAACAGATGAAAGCAATATTTCAAAGCCAAATATAACAACTCAAAATCACAAAACAGAGATAACTAGAAAGGCATGAAAGAGTTGTAAGACCAATCTAATTTACTGTAAGATCTCTCGTTGAACATATGAAATTTGTTACAAAATCGAGACATATTAAAGAACAAACAAAATGATTTACAATGATTAAAAAAAAAAATTAGGAAAGGTTATATGTTACAAAGAGCCTCCGTGTACAAACATATGTAGCTACATCTTCCAACAAGGGAGCCAGAAATTTGAGAGCTTTTACGATTCAAAGAGTGATTCAAGAAATGCCAATGGTCTTACCCAAAAGCCAGAGAACAAGCGACATTTCAATCCCGAATATTGTATGGAGAGTACTTCTATCGAGTGTAAACCCAAACACCGTGATTCCTGCTTTATTGTTCTCAAAGTAATTCACTGCAAAACCCAACACAAAAATTTGGGAAGATGAGTATAAATGCTTGAGATGTGAGGAAGATATGAGATTTGGTGTGGATGCAGTATGTACCTAGAGCTTGTCGTTTTTGGAATGATATGGTGCTATAAGCATAAGCAGGGATGAGATCGTTGTTATCAAAATCATCTTCTTCGTCTCCATAATCCTCACTGTTGTCTGTATCTCCAGTATCTACATCTGTTGAATAGAATCCGTCTCCGCTTGCTCTGTCAACTAACCTTGGAGTCTCTCCATCCACTGTCTCAAAGGATTCTATTGTCGCGCAGACATGCCACTTGGCAGCAAGGCAAGTCACCGCCTGAGCTTTGTGTGTGATCTTTGAGGCACTTCGTAGTAGAATGAGCAGCGCAGTGACTAGCGTCATTGAACATAGCTGAGATGAGCACAAGAAGACAAAAGAGTAAGCAAAATGGTTATAAGGGCAACATTTGTCATCGACATCTAATAGAAAAGCAAAAAACAAGACAAAACTTACTGCGAGTTCTCCAGCTCTGTAGATATTTAATTCAGCATAGGCCTTAGTGGTAATAAGCAGCGAGTAAAACTGACTTCCAGTGACAAGAATCAAGGACAACAATATGAAGGTTCGGTATCGGTGGCTGATGATTCTCAGGTGACGCCTAATGCGGAGATGTTCAGACAAGATGGAACTAACATCTGAATCCATTTGAAATACCTGAGCAAAGTCTTGAAGCCTAAGAATCTGGAGATGGCAGATGAGACGGAAGAGGACACAAACCAAGAAGATCACAGTAGTACGGTACAGCCACGAGCAGATCTCCATCAGACAAGCGACTGTATCACTCAAAATAACGTTACCGAGGAAAGGAATCTGAGAAGCGCCTGAAGCGTACCACCATATCTTGTATGAGCTCATCGCTAAGAAACAAGGAGTGACGAAGTAGGAGAGAATCTTCAGCGATCTCTGCATAACAAAGAGTTGTGATTTTAGAAAACAACTAGATAAACATGGCTCTGTGCTAATTCATAAAAAAAACAAAAAACAAAAAGCAAAACATTGTAATCCTTGTGGAGCAAGTAATAAGAGGATTTTCAAGATTCAAAATAGTTCGTTGTTTACACCATTCATTTGAAGATTTATGAGATTCTTAAGCTTTAATGCTTCTGCATTGTAATGAAATGGGGTTTTACAACATTGAATTTGAGATGTTCTGTAACTCAATTTGTTTCTAATATTAAAACTTTGATCCAAAATTTATACAGAAAACGACAGATTCCAACTTTTTATATGAAACCAACTAATCCTCTTGAATCATAGGCCCAAAATTACCAAAATGTGAGCGAGAAACCAAATCCAAATAGGAAACGACAAAAGAAGGAAAGGTTTCCAAAAAAAACAATCAAGAAAGCGAAATTCGAAAATGAGCAAAAAAAAAGAAAAAACTAACGTTGAGCTGATTGGTGTAGCCTCGCCGAACAGTCTCGCTCTCATCCCAAAGCTTATCGAAGAAGAGGAACCGTCGGAGACCATACTTGCTGATGAATCTGGAGAGACAAAGGAAAGAAAGGGCAGCGAAGCTGCTGAGAGAAAGCTGAACAACCGAATCGTACGGCCTCGAGTGATGGCTATCGCAGTCGGCGCAAGCGAGCATGAAGTGAGACGTCATCGGAACCACGAGCGTGAAAACGACAAACATCGACCAAGAGAGAATCGCCGTCCAAGGGCTCGACTGATCCACGCACATCCATCTCAGATATTTCCGAAAACTCTGGAGCTCGTCTTGCGCGTGAGAGACACAACGTGTAAACTTGTTATGACGGTTGATCAACGGTTCTCGTCTTCCTCCTCCGTCGCTACTTGCTGCGGTTCCGATGTCGATGTCCGCCATGAACGATCGCTCAGAAAATAAATATATATTTTTTTTATTAAAAAAAAAAAAAGGCTGTGAGAAATTAGACGAGAGGCTCTCTGTGTTTCCTTCTTTTTCCAAAATATGATTGATGACGGCGGTTGGAAGAAGAAGGCTTAGATTCAGGAATAGCTAAAATAGTTTGAGGTTATTTATAAATGATTGATGCTAACGTGCTCTTTGACAACCATATAGATACAACTATAATTGTAAAACCAATTACTATGATTACTTCAAAGTTTTTATGTATTTTTGTTTAACCTTATTTTTGAAGGTGATTGTTTTTTTTATTTTTTGTGTTTATGACTTATGTTTTTATGTTTTATCAGGTGTTTTCGGTCCCATACTAAAATATAATAACTATAAAAAATATTATTTGATTTAAAGCTGGAAATCTGATTTACAATTTGATTTTATATATTTTTGATATTTTTATGTTCGTTCTTCATTTATCCTATGTTGCTTCAACAAATGAATTTGTGTAGTATCATTGTAAGGTTGACATTTGTTTCCTAGTAAAACAAAAAGAAATGTAGATATGTGTTCATGAGAAAATCCTGTTTTGACAATCACGGGATATTACTGATATATTTTTCTATAAATTTAGGGAAATTTTATATTTTGTCATAAATGAGAAGCAAGTCTTTGATCGAGCTTTTTTTTTCATTATTGTTTAGAAATGAAAACCTTAATATCATGCAACTTAAAATAGAACATGGAAGTTTTTTTTAAACAGGTTTAAATAGATTATTGATTAAACGCATCTCGACTCCTATATAATGAATCATACAACTTATTTATATATAGTTAATTTGGATCGCAAAAATGAACAAATTGTTATTTGTAACATTCTTAGTTTTCTTAAAATAATATCCTTAGGTTACAATTTTAATTATTATCATTTATCGGCGAAAAAAATACGTGGCAATGAGAAAGTATTAGAAAAACATGAGGAGTTGCAAGCTTTACAAGATGCTAGTGAACAAAACAGGCTGTAGGACATTGACATGTGATGTGTAATATTTAGGCCGTAGATTTCGCTAATCACCGTACCTACGGCGCCACGTATGTTGTTAAGCTGTTCCTTATTACCATTAATTTAATTTGATGTCTTAATAAAGAAACAAAATATATTTAATTAGATCAAACTCAACTAACTCTCCATTTGTTCCCTTAATTTTTAATTATACGATTAATTACAGAATTCTAAGTCCCTGGCTGCATGTCTTAAGTATATTGGAAGGATGATCGAATCTATAAGTTCAAAGGCACTAGAAAATAATAGAATAAAGAATATTTTATAATTTTATAAGAATTGTCTATCTATTCGAATAATTCATGGGCTTGGTTTTAGATTGCTTGTGACATTGTGAATGGCTATCCATTCATGTCTATGTAGTGGAAAACTTAAAACTTTTTTAATACTCTCAAGTTCAAAAAATTTAAAGATTTCAATATATTCGTAGTTATTTTTCTTGAAATAGATAGGTTGCAATTACTGTTAAATATGTTGAATTATTTGATTTAAATTTTTGTTTTCGAAGAATAACTTTTTTATATATATAATTTTAATTATAATATAAAATATATGTTGGTACCGGTTTAATGTAGTTTAATTCGCGTGTGACATGTGGTTGGAATGGATGTGACCAATAAGTAAGATGGACGAGGGTAATGAAACTCACACTCTCCCAAAAACACCCAATAACTTATGAAATGAGAACTCCGATCTCACTCCTTTCGTACTATTAGTATTGTTATAAATACTTCTCAACATATAGAAATTTGGATCTAAGGAGGAAACTCCTTATATAAAACCTCACACCCTTCCTAAATAATCACTTTCAATAAAAATATTTAACTTAGATATTAAAGAGTCTTCTGAAAACAATTTTTTTTTCTTCTCTCTCGTTACTCAAGAAGCTTTTTGTCATTTACAAGATGATGTGGATACACATTCTACAAACCGTTTTAAGAAATTTCATATGAGATTTTTTTTTTATTTTTTTAGAAAACAAATGTTTATCTTATGTTTATCGGTTATTTCATCGATAGTAAATATTTCCAACTAATGCATAATTTTTAAATGAGATATTTATATACTATTTTGTTTTGACTAATTTAGTATAAGCTATGTTATTTTGTTTGATTTGTATTTGTATTTTTGTACAAGTATATGATACAAATAAGTTAACAGAATCAACGAGAATGAATGATATCATATGGAGAGTTTTTATAGTAAAGTGGTAATTACTAGTTGAAACATATTCACAATTAAGTTATAACCATGAAACGTATATGAACCTAAAACTTGTAACCAATACATAACTCCCACAATAATTGGAAAAATAAAATGGTAAAGGCTGAGAAGGTAGAAGATGTAAATTTGTGACGAAACTGAACATAACTTTAAAGTAAAAGAGTATATAAACGGGCCGGCATAAGCTTTTATGGGCTGACATAAAACACGCAAACGAACTAAGCCATTTCTAATATAAATTGTGTTTAAGATGTTTGTCAGAGAATCTTATGTTCCGACAAGAGACATTTGAATAGTTTTATTAATCCATCGTTAATAGTTTAAATGATACGATATTTTTTGAAGCTTGGATAAGAAGAAGATCGATTTATTTCTGGTTTGTGAAATAATAGATGATTAATTAGCAAAGGCATACGAGTTGGGTTTGTTCGAAGTTTTCGTTTTGGGTAGCTTGGATTGTTCAGTTTAATAAATTATTTAAAAAATAACAAAATTATATTGCGGTTCAGTTTGATTCAGGTATAAGATAGTTTAGATTTTAATTTTAACCAAAATATGATAAAATTAAATTAAAATTTGATAAATTTGGTTAGTTTGTTTCTTCCACTTGGAATTTTAAATTTTTAAAAATCTAGTATAATTTATTACAAATTTATATGTGAATTTAAAAATAAAAATAAACATTGGCTAAACTAATCGGTTCGATGAATCAAACTGTACTGATGCTCACATCTATTTTATCATTATGCCGATCGATGTAACTTAAGTAACCAAACCAATAATATGCTGTTTGATTTGGTTTATAATTTTTGGTTCAGATAAAAGTCGCAGCCCTAATTTAACATATTGGTGTACATAAATGTTAGGTTTGTGGGTACGTAGGGCGAGTTAACTCGTCAAAGAGGGGATTTAGACTCAACCACCTCCATTTATGCTACCAATCAAACTATAGAAACAGAAAATACTTTTCTAAATAAAAAAATTCTGTTAACAAAAAAAAAATTCTTAATAATTCTACAAGTTAATTTTATTAGTAAAATTTTATTCAAAGAATAACTATTTAAATTATAAAATCGTGAATTTTTAGTTATTATATATTTTTAGTCATTATTATAGCAGTTTTTCGATTACATTTCATATTCATTTATTTAATCAGTTTCTCACTATCACTGTCAAAAACCATCGACTGAATCTATTACTAGTTAATATAAAGATTAGATTGTAAGATCTTGCTGTAATTATTTATCTATTTTATTATTAATTATTCATAAATTCTCTTTTTATCTTTTTACCCATATTAACACGATTTTACGAGCTTATTACATAAATTCACTAAATTTCGAAATAAATTAGTACATAAAAAAATATTTTTATACTGAAGACGAGAGAAATTAATTTGATGATGTTTTTTTAGATCTTTTATTCTACATTTTAATCTTCTATATAAGTTAAAGAGGAGATAAATGAACTATTTGAAAGTTTTAGATAAACCTAAAATGTAAGAACCCAAAATATTCGAACCTACACTAAAATGTAGATCCCATTATGAGAATCCGAACCTACACCAAAATGTAGATACGATTATGATAAACTCACGCTCGAACCCGTCAATTCTCGATAAGCTACAACAGTAACGGCACATATTGGAGATTTAAGTGGAAATTCCAATTCGGACTTTTTACTTTTTTGGACCAGAATTCGAACCCCAAAAAGAAAGAGAAAGCGACATAAGAGTTGAGATAGGTTCAGGTAACAAATCTTTGCAGTAATAAGACATCATGACTTCGTAAATTCCACAATATCTTTCAAGATTTTCCATACTAAAGCCTACCCGAAAACGATTAAAATAAAAAACGCTCGTTCTTTCTTCAAACCCAAAAATTCACTGTCTGAATCCGTGGTAGAGAAGCAAGGTAGATACCAAATTTGGGACAACTCGACCAGCAGATGTTAATCAAATGGTCAAAAACACACAACGAATTCTACCACCCAACAGCATTTACAGATCAACATCATCTCAGACACCAAACTTTAACCTAAAGATTTGGCCTTTGGCCATTGAGCTTTATCGATCACCCAAATTACTCAACGCCCATTGACCATGCCCATCTCTCTGCTTTTCAAAATCCAACATTCAATTGGGTACACGAAAGGGAAAGCCTTTATTGTCTTCCTGCTGCATCTAAAAAGATGAATGAAACACTTCAGGCTTGGCAATAACAATGAGTATTCCAACTTCTTTCTTCGAATCACCCAATCAGGGTAGCAAAGGAGCTTCACCATCTTTCTTTCTTCAAGCTTCTTATCACAAGGTGAAGCCATTCAGATTTTCTGCCTATGTCCCCCATAGCTTGCTTCCATTTCAGAGCCACACTCGATCACAAGCAGCAGTAAGGTTTACTTCAAGAATAAAAACCCTGGATTGATCAAAATCAAAGACAAACAAGTGCTTGTGTCCTGTGTGGCTATGTTACATAGCAATGTGTTTGTGAAAAAATGCAGCTTCCTACTCCAAACCATAAGCACAACAGGGATACTCTATAAAATCTACAGATTTTGGATTTGAATAATTTAGAATCATCAGCTATAGAATGTTACATGTAACAAAGGGTTGATCTTTATAACAAACAGATAAACGAAGCTCAGATCTGGATCTTACAGAAACAGATCCCAACACAACCTCTCCTCTCTCTCTCTCTCTCATTCTCTTTATATCGTCGTCTCATTTGCATTGTGATGATAAAATCATCGTTGTCACTATTTTTTTCTTCCCTTTTTTTTTAGTTTTCCTTTTTTTTTTCTTTCAATATGAGATCAAAGGAAAATGCAAAAAGAAACAGGGGCATAAAAATTTCATCTGTAAAATTGGAGATTTGTATTGTAAATCACGGATCTTGTTGGATTTTACCCTCAAATCAAAGACGTAGATCGGTGCAGTGGAGATCGTCCATGGCTGCGAATAAGTCAACGCCATCCAACGGCGGAAAATTAAGATCAAACTGAAACGGCGGTTTCCGGCGCGAAGACGACGATGCGATATCGTCTCCATCGTCAACTACCGACGAAGACGAATCGCAGTCGCTGTGGCAATCCTCCGGAGCCACCGGTGGAGTCCGCGGATATCTTTTCGTCGTAGGTAACGGCTTCGCCACGGAAGAAGACGCCGCTTCCATCGGCTGTCTCGGTCCGCTAAACGATTTGACGGTGCTGCTCATGCTGCTACTCGCCGGCCGACTGATAATCTGCTGCTCCTGGAAGGTACCTCCACCGTATAACCGGTGGTCCATGAACGGATCGATCTGGTTCTGATTCGCCGCGAAAGGAGCAGCAGAGCAAAGATTCTGATTCTGATTCTGCTGATTCTGGTAATTGAGTGGTTGGAGAGGAGAAGAAGGAGAACAGTCGATCGGGAAATTGGTTTTGGCCTTAGGACCACGGAGGTTACGAGCGGCTGCATCGTAGGCGCGTGCAGCTTCCTCGGCGGAATCAAAAGTACCGAGCCAAACTCTGGATTTCTTCAACGGATCACGGATCTCCGCGGCGAATCGGCCCCAAGGTCTCTTCCTAACGCCTCTATACCTCGGCTCCTTCACAGATCCGTTATGATTCCCGGCGGTTACCGGGAGGGCGGGTCCAACGACGGAAGAGCCTCTCCCTTTCCTCATGGAGAAGAAGGTGGAAAAACCAGAAGTAATGTGATTGAGAAGAGATCTGTGTGTGAAGAAGAAAAATATTGAAAACGAGGAAAGATGAGGAACATGGAGGAAGAAGGGTAGGAGTTGGACAAAAAAAAACTCTCTTCAGCATAAAGCCATTTTTCTAAAAAAATAAAATAATTATTTATCATGTCTTTTTAAATTTACTCGAAGAATTTAATTTAAAAATTATTTATGGTTGGAATAGCTTTTTTTTTTTTTTCTTTATCTCTACCTTCACGCCCGTCCAACAAGACTTCGATTCTTTTTCCTTTTGCTTTAAACTTTTATTCGATATATATATATATTGTTGAAAAAATAATTTCATTTTTCGGTTTTAAAAAACAAAATTTGAAAGTCTTTAAAAGAGTTCACAGGAGATATGTCTCGAAATGCGAAGAAAGCAAAAGAGGGTAAGCACTTGCTCTCTGTCCTGACCCGGACCACAATATATATAAAAAATCTTCTTTGTTTAATAGTTTATTATATTATAATCGCCTAAAAGACTAAACAGTCCAGAGGTAATGACCAAAATACCCTCATCCATTAAATTTTTATTTTTTTGAATTAATAATATAATACCCCCTCGAAATTATGAAGTGAGGTCTTCTCCTTCCTTGGGACCCTACACGAAAACGAGACGCGCTTATCGTCATCGTCGTCTCCCGTGTTAAAAGTAAATGCTGTTGAGAGAAATGCATTAATGCAGAAACACACAGATTTGTTGTTCGTATAAACTGAATTCGTCTCTCTCATTTTAAATCCAATTAAAAAAAAAAAAACTTCTAAACAAGAACACACATTTTTATATATAAAAAAAAAATCAACTTGCTCACCTTTAAATACTGGATCATAATAGCCTACTGAGGGATTTGATGAGTAGTTTAAGGTTTTTTCTTGTGGCCTCATCGCCTGTGAATCCCAGAATATCTGAGCTTATGCTCTACAATGAAAAAAAAAATGAAAAACCATGTCAAATATTATTAACTTCTCAAAGCTTTTAATTTCCTTTTTCTTTGTTAGTAACAAAGTTACCTCGACGTTCTTCAAAGTGTAAACCAGAGTGTAGATTGACTTCTGAATTAGTTCTGTATTCTCAGGTGTCATAATCGACGAATGAACCTTTCTGCAATGAAACAAAATTGAAATGTAAAATCGTTGCTGTCAAGAAGCTTCTACGGTTCTACCAAATTTTCTAATCACAGAGTTTATCTCTCAGTTAGGCATTAGTATGTAAACGAGCTTTGACATAGATGTGGTCCTAGTAATGCTTTAAAAATTGCCAGAGACAAGTTTCCACTCCATCAACGAACATACTTTGTGATGGAAACAGCAGACTTTGGTTTCAGGAGATAAAATGGCAAACAAGATCATCAATTATTCCAGATTGTACAACGGTATATCAAATCGGACACTAAATTTGACATAGACACATATACGCAAAGATATGCATGGTTTGGGATACATCATGTTCTGAAGTTACACAAATAGAGTGATTAAGCCACGGAATGAGATGCAGTTCAATTCTTTTCTAACCGATGTACGGTTAAGACCTTAAATTTTGTTTATTTGGAGTAACTCGAAGTGCCACCTCTACCTTATTTTGTATTTCCCTAATGAACTTAATAATTGTGTGACACTTGCACTATAAACTTCCTCAGAAGATGGACAATCAATAACGCCAAGATTATTAGCTAAAGCCAAATTTTGGTGATATAAGAGCCATTACCTCATATCGTCAGAAGCTTGGGTCAGGCTTCGAGTTAGACACTCAACTTCCTTGAGCAAGCCACTATCACGAAACTCAGAGAGCAAAGGTTGAGCATCTTCAGCTATGGCTTGAATCTGTGACATCACTACATCAAAACCCAACGCTTACGAATGAGAATACATTTTTTTCCTCACTCTTTTCAATCTCAAAATTCACTTATTGAATCTTTTTTAATAGTATAAATTAGATCCAGCAAAGGCCACCAAAATAACTCATATCACCTTTTTGAGCAATGGTTTTGCTTCTTCAATAACTGACGCCGCTCTCTCAGCAAGAGCATACGTATTGGCAACACCAATCTCCTCTACTTCACGTCCGATACGAGTGAATATTCCAACTAGTTCATCTAAACTTACTCCTTGCTCTCCCTTTATCTTCTGCCTATCACAAACAATCAGACCTTCTTTACCACATTCAGGATGCAGAGGCCCTACTGAAGGTTCCGGTATGGGATCCCTTGGAGTAATGTCGATCAAAGTTTCCATTAGAAGACCAGACTGATTCACCTCAACCAGTGAATTATTAGGGATAATAATCTTATCATCTTCAATCTACAAAAAGACAAGAGCCTAATATAAGAAACAAACATCACAGTCAAAACCAGATCAAAGCATCAACCAAAACCATACCTCAGCAACAGCTTCAATGTTCTTCAAAGAAGGATTAACACGGATAACCGTACCAACGGTTACACCACGGATCCTAACTGGTGTTCCCGTGCAAATGCCAGAGGCTTGACTAAGCTCAAACACGGTCTGGTATTTCCTGAACTTGGACCGCATTTGAAACCCTCGCAACCAAGCCCAGCTAAGAGCAAGAAGGGTAGCTCCAGAGACAATAAACAAACCAACCCCACCTTCCCAAACACTTTTCTTACCAAACCCAAAATCACTCAGAGGTCTTAAAGTCTGTCTCCATATATTCCTCGGCACATCCAAAACAACCGTAAGCGGATTCTTCCCTTCATTAGAAGATGGTTGACCATGTGCAGAGTCGGAATTGGATGCAGCTCTGACCACTAAATGCCTAGTTCTAGGTTTCGGTGGTAGATAAGGAAGCCCATTGGGAGAAGCTCGAGGGCAAACAATCATGGAGGATGATGGAATTAGTGATGAGGGAACTTGGATTACAGGATTCCCAATCATCTCCAAAATCCAATTAAAAACTACACTTTATGTAGTAAAGTTGCAATTTTTCCGAGCTGCAGCTGTAAGGGGACTTCCGATTAACGAGTGGAAAACGAAGAACATGTCAATTGCGTAAAAACTTCTACTTTGTCGATCGAATTACAAGTCGAAATTAGGGTTCCGGGAAAGAGAGAGATAGATAGATACCTGGGCTCGAAGTTTATTACCGAACCGGTGTCGTGAATCTGAGAATGGCGTCAAAGGCTTGCTGCTGGGATTTTAGACGGTAGATACGAAAGACGGAAAATCCCATGTGTTATTTTTACTTTATTAATAATCAAATAATCATTAGTTAACTAATTCCGAAGTGTAAAAGGACTAAAGAGAATGGAAATCTCTCTCAAGCCAGTTTAGAGGGAGGAGGGGTAAGACATAAGTGTTTGCTTTCGCGTTTGACCGCAAATGGTGGAAAAATAGCTCAGAATTAATTTATTCATGAAGTTCGATCAACAAACCAAAAAATCAACTGCTCTGACCATTATGTTCTTTTGAGTAACATCAAGATCACAGCTTTTGTGCTGAACACACAAACACAAACAAGAAAAAAACTTGAGTTTCGGGCTTTATTATTGCGAGTCCTTGCACTGATGATAGTCTCGTGTCACAGGCTTGAGATTCAGTTCATTAAAGGATTTACTTTTAGACCATCTATCACCAACCGACAAGCAGTAGCTTCAGAAGAGCCATTCTAATGAACAAACCGTTCTTTGCTTGTCTGAAGTAAGCAGCCCTTGGATCAGCGTCGACATCGGCAGTGATCTATGCAAATAAAATTACACAGAGTGAGGATTGTGTTGCGATTCATAGCAGGAAAAAGGAGAAAGGAGAGGTTATATCAACTCACTTCATCCAATCTCGGTAAAGGATGCATGATAACAGCACTTTTCTGCATCACTCCTAACAGTGCCTTATCTACGATATACTTCCCACGAGCTGCTTCGTAAAGGTCAAGCCTTTCTCCAAATCGCTCTCTCTGGATTCGGGTTTGATAAACTACATCACACTTGGATGCTACTTCCATTAAATCTGAACTTTCTTCCCATTCCACCCCATTTGATGTCAAATAGTCTTTTATATCATCCTACCATTAACAATAACACATTTAAGCAACAAACCAAATGATGTTTTCGAATAGATTAAGCCAATTTACTTCAAATTTTCTTAAGGAGGGTGAGAAGATTAGTAACACTAACCTTCATCTTAACAATTTCAGGGGAAACAAAGTAGATCTTCACGTCTTTAAATTTGGCAAGCAAATATGCAAGCGACCGGACTGTCCTTCCGTTAGCAAGATCTCCAACCAAGGCTACACTGATGCCATCTAGTTTTCCAATCTCACTTTGGATGGTATAGACGTCCAAGAGAGCCTTTACAACAGCAACAGAATCAGACATAAGAAACAAGGATGTAAAAGCGACAAAAGTATAAAAACTAATATGTTTTGAATGGGAGAACTAAAACACAACACACCTGAGTGGGATGCTCTCCAGGACCATCACCTGCATTAATGACAGGTATATTGGCAGTAGCTGCAGCCTTTCTAGCAGCACCGCTTTCAAAATGTCGCATCACGATTATATCTGAGTAACCCTCCACCGTTCTTATGGTATCTGAAAAAGTGCCCCACAAAATTTACGTAAATAATCTAAACACAATGAACATGTCACAGTACCAATTAGATACTAGCAGACAAGATGGGATACCTTCAAGTGTTTCCCCTTTAGCAGCAGACGAGAACTCTCTAGCGTTCTCAGTAGTTAAGACTTCCCCTCCCAGGCGTTTCATGGCAGATTCAAACGAGAGCCTAGTACGGGTAGAAGGCTCATAAAAGAGGGTAGCCATTAGATAGCCCTTGAGTATTTCACTTTGAGAAGAGCTTTTTTCTATCTTTTCCATTTCCCGTGCAACATCGAATATAGCACTTAGCATCTCCCTATCAAATTGTTTCCCTTCAATTACATCACTAAGTTGAAATTTCTTCCCAGCGGTAAAGGATTCCCTCGTCTCAACTTGAATAGCATGACACCTGATTCCTTGGATCGGAGCAATATTTCGGGTCAGATTCCAAGTAGCATTTTTCTTGGGATATGTAATCTTTGAACTTTCGAAAGGACTTAAGAGATTGCTTGGGAACTCAATGCTGCGGGACAAAGTTTTCGGAAAAACTGAGGCCCCGCAAAATTTGGTTGAGGTAAGTGATGATGTGATAGACATTGTGGCAGGAAGATTATTCGTTTAAAGGGATGTGCTTAGATACAACTTCCAGAATCTGCAAAGATTATATTCGTTTACTTATCTTACATATCACTTTACAGAGACCCAAAAAAAAACATCAAAACATGGAGAAACAAGATAAGAAACCACCAAATGCTTTAATTTGATTTTTTCTAAGAGACCAAACATGCTTCAATCCTGAATGCAAGTAAATTAATTGGATAGAGGGGGCTTATTAAAGATATTTCTTTCACGGGGAGAACCAAAAACTTGGTTATTATATTGAGAATGATTGTGCTTTCTCTTATCATAATCCGAGACTATAGCATAGTTCAATTTCAAATTCAATAGTAAACCAAAAGGAATCCGCGGAAATTCAAAGAAATTGCACAGACCTTAAGGATCGTGTAAATCAGTAGAGCTGTGATATAGAAAGAGTCTGTCTGGTCGATATATAACGCCGGGAGATAAACCGACAGCAAAAACGAGCAGCAAAAACTTCTTAAGTCGGAGAATTGACGGCGGGAAACGCAGCGGCGGCCGAGGAGCGTAGGGTTGATGATTTCGAGACGGTTTTTTCGGAATATCGGAGGGAAAAACGAAACGGATTGGGACAGACAAAAAAATATCAAGCTTTTCTTTTTGTTTCTATTGGTGGGCTTATAAGGCCCAATACGTTTCTTCTTTCCTGTGAAGCCCAACTAGATTTGCTTGTCAAGTTATCAAGTTTTGGATTCTGGTTTATTATGACAAACAAAAAGAGAAATGTTATGTGTACAACAACAAAAATTCAAAAATTTACATCAAAATCCTAACCTAAAAGTGAAGAAACCCCTAAAGAATATACAACATGGTATGATCATCTCTGAAAAAGTCTCAATCAACCTCCGGTATGCTCTGCAGAACCGGTGTCCATAACCGGTAATGGTTGCCTTCTTCAGTTTTACGATGAAGATCAGGCTCTGCAGAACCCGTCAAGTCATGGACGTTGACTTTACTCAGTAAATCCTGGAGTTGCTTCTTCGTGAGCCTGATCTTGATCTCATGATGAGATAAATCAGATGATAAACTGTCTCGTGTAACAATTACTGTTTTACTAGTCTTAATGGAGGTCGTCTTAGAGCTATGATGATGATGATGATCTTCTTCATCTTCTGTGATGAAATCATCCCAATCTTCACCAGCCCAGTGCATTTCTGACTCATGCCTCAGACAATTCCCCATTCTTTTTTTCTTCTTTTCTTTGGAGGTAAGTGTGATTATGGATGATTTATATAATACGTAGGTAGAAGCTGGTGGGATATTAAAATCATAAAAAGGAGATAAAGATTAGTTCAAAGATATGCAACAAGAACATATATAATTTGCCACGTCAGATTTTTTAGTACTTTTGTCCTACGTGGACATATGTTTGTTGAACTCACCGTCACCAGCTTTTGCCATTTTTTTTTTCTTTTTGGCGCTTCATCCACTGTTCCACGTGTCTTTCTCGGCTCGTCAGCTCGGCTTGGATATTTTTGCTGGTTTTATTTGTTTTTTTATTTCCCAAAATGCAATGCCAAAATAAGTTACGTATGAACAAAATTTCATTCATCAGCTTTTGTGCATATAAAATAGGTAACTCGATTTATCAAAAATATACGTATATGTAGCTTATCTAATGCCACCACCCAATTCTTAATTTTTGTCCCGAAATGCTAAATTTATTTGTAGACAACAAAAATTCATTTAAATTTTTTTGTTTTATAAGTTAAAATTAGTAAAAAATATATAAATTTCCACAGCTAATTTAAGTAAACCACTAGCACTACATATGTTTAATTTAATAAGGCATTATTAAGAAGAGAAAAAAAGAATAATTATGGATCGAGCCGAGCTAGGAGGAAGCCGAGTAAAGTGAAGTGTGAACACGGCACTTGGGGAGGGATCTTCAAAGTGTGAACGCAACCAAAGGGAACAGAATCTCTGAGGCCAAAGATGCCCAAATTTTTAATTACTCGATTAAGCCATAAGACATATTATTATACACACGCACGTCTCCCACCTTTAACTTCCATTCTTACCTTTCTCTATTAATATTTGGATGGTCTACGATTATTCGATTTACATTTTCAATATTTAAAATTACTATTCAACTTATGTTCTACATTAATCCCTATTATTATTATTTTTAATCTCTTACCCCTTTTTTGCACCTTTTAATTTGTTATACTATCACCATGATCATTCCCACAATTTGTTTTTCAGATTTTAAGCTTATACTTGATCATTCACATCGTAACTAAACCAACAACAAGTGATTTATTTATTTCTACAAATATTATTGGTACGTAAACTTGGACATGCCAACATTTTTTTAACAAAACCGATCGATCCTCACAAGTTGAACTAATCGCAAGTTTTATTTATTAATTCGTGGAAACATATCAATTTTTCACATACCAACCGATCTTAATATCCGTTACCCTACATATATATATATGTATATTCAAACGTAACTCAACAACTAATATAACATCATTATTATTTATTGAAAGTCAAAAGCTCAAAGTTGGTGTTATATCAAACTTATCCCACTTATACTACAACTAGCTTTTTTCTGTAGTATCGACCAAAAGCCCGAAGTTGGTGCTACATCCAACTTATCCCACTACTACTAGTTTCTTCTTCTTCTTTTTTCTGCATTGTCGATCACTTGATCTATAGACCCGAGTTTTTTATTTATAAATGAACTCTAATTTTAGAATATATTGGTTGATCTATCGATCTCTCGTACGTCTTGTTCTTATTAATTGTTAATTCAAACCGATTTGTACATATATAAGATATAGAATGGTGTTCATACCACTATATATATACGACAAACTTGATCATCTCAGTAAATATATGCCTTATGTACATATCCGTATATATATATTCAGATTCTTATTCTAAGATTACAATATATGTCGTTCATTGGAATAAACGGATCTATACAGTGGGTCAATCAAATCAATTGATCTATTTTCAACTTATATGTGATACACGTTACATATATATTTTAATTAGTTTCAGCTAATATGTGGTACAATAGTTCAACCATTTGTATAATTGTTCAATCATTAATTTAAATAAATAACTCGATAACAAATATCCTAGAAAGTGACTATTCAAACTGAGATTTTTTTGTTATTAATGATTTTTTTGTTATTAATGATTTCAATTGATTTGGTGACTAAGTCCACTCGAAGACTTATTGTTGGATTACTAATTAAGGTTTAGAGTCTTTAGAGTTTAGACAATATTGAAATGAAAGTAAAGATGAAAATGAGCTAAGAACTTCCCTGGCGTAAATACAATAGTTCAAGTTATAATCACGTAGACTTCATGAGTGTGAGAATAAAAGACGATGGAGGACGTTCTCTCAGACCCTTCACCGTGCTCGATGCTGATAACTTTACTATCACGTGATGAAATCTGAGTGGTGATCAGTTTCTGAGAACCATTCTCCACGTTTGGGACTGGTGGCCCTGCAAAAGAAGACGTGATGAAGAGACAAGACGAGAGAAAAAAATACATAAGGTATCTCTGTAGTAAGTCATCATGTCAAAGATTTGTGAATGAAATCTAGAGAGACTTGCTCATGATTTTGCTATATGTGTGTGAATACGTATATATGGAAAATCCGTAGCCAACTTTGAAAAACTTTTATGGAAAATCCGTAAAGAAATAATATGTTCATAATCAAAGCATTGAACTTGAATTCGAATCATGCAGCTGTGAAGCAATTCTTCTGTAATTAGTTAAGATAACTGCACGTTAACTTGATCAAGAAATCAAATTCTCTATATAAAATATACATAGAAAAAGCTTTCGTCTCTTTAGAAAGTTTAATTGCGTTTTATTTCGGTGAACGAAACTTCAAAATATATATATATATTTTTTTTTAAATGACTAGAATTAATAGTGATGCCAGTGTACATTAGATTAATTATGTATAAAGTGCGGCTTCTAGTGTGGCGTAAGATATATTACTTTCTTCATTTCACAATATCGTTCTCTGACAAAATTTTGTAAATATCATTTTATAATTGTAAAATTAATTATTCTAATTTTCTCGCAAACAAAATTACTACAAATCTATATATAAAACAGAACATAACTCGACAAAAGTATGTCCAAGAAGATTATATAATTCGAGTTCCACATCTAAACTCACGTGTTCTCTCCTCTCCTGGCCTCCTCTTGCATCCAGCGTTTATGTTTGAGTAAAGTCGTGACAAATTCCACGTGTACATATCACAGCCCCCATCCTTACGTCACAGTCACCATCACAGCCGCGCTAGTTTTCTCGGCCCATTTACATTTAGTGTGTTGGGCTTTGGTATTATTGCCAAACCTGGATGCTCAGTTGTATCTGCCCCAGGAAAGAAAAACCACTCTTATGTCTTATTTTTCTTTTGAAGTAAAGCTCAAAATATTATCTTTTAGAGAAAAAAATAGAGGAAATTAGTGGTAATATCTCTAAACAGTTTTGTTTTGTGGAAAGCCTGATATTTTGAGATTGTCGTTCTCTCCGATATAGCTCGGGTTGTGTAATGTTAATCAACGTTAGAAGTTTTTTTTATTGCTGGTCTTATTAATTAGATGGATGGTTGTTTGCATTTTTCTGTAGATCGAGGATACACAAGAAAAACTTATAATTTGAGAGGTCTTTTGCAATATTCCCATGATAAATGTTACCACCTTATCATGCCAAAAATGATATTTCAACTTTTAATATTCCATGACAAACACCAGGCAACAAAACACAAGAGTTGATATTTTTTTTTTAAAAAAAACAATAGAATCAACAGTGCCATGCAATAATTTCATAAATATCTGGAGGAGTCCTTCTAAGCATTATAAAGCATCTATCCCTCTCGACTATATAAAGTCTCACTATCTCTGTTCTATACACTTCATTAACATATATAACCTAAAAGATGACCAATCACTACACAAATACTGTGTCTCCTGTTCTTCTCTTGTTTTTTCTCTTCATCTCGTCTGCCTCTTCACATTCCTTCATACGACAATACACTGATGACTTCAACACAAATTTTCAACGTATGCAATCTCTTTTGTACTTAGATCTGATCCAATACTTAAGAAGATCCATCTAACATCTTTTTAAATGTTTGTTTGGAGTTTTTAGACTCTGTACTTTTTAATCATTTGTGACACATTCTCTGTTTTTGCTTCTTTTAAATGTTATGTTTTCTGTCTCAAAATAGAGGAGAATGGAGCAAGACCAAATCCAATCCAGGGAGAAGCGCATTACTTACATAAACATGATCAAGGAATCTCATCACGTGACAATAAAGTCTCAGCTTCAAACACAGTGAAGGGTCTCAGAGATCGTCCTCCATCGTCTTACTCTCTAAAGATGGAGTCTTTTAACACGCTCCTTAAGTCAACGATCACAGAGAGATATGTATCACGTCCTTTCTCGGCCGCTGGCTATAACTGGTACTTTTGATAGTGTGATTCTTCAATCACTCAAATTGAATTGTATATACTAAAAATCTTTTGTGGGATCTCAAAAACAAACAGGACACTTGTTGTGTACCCGAACGGGAACAAGAATGATAATGGTGCAGGGTTCCTTTCGCTTTACGCAGCCATAGATAACTCAACTCTCGCTCCACATCAAGAGGTTTACGTGGATCTCAGGTTTTACGTCTTCAACAGGAGAGAGAAGAAGTACTTTACCATCCAAGGTTTTTTTTGCTAATTCTAAAACCCTTTAAAAAATGTGATCTTTTTTTCACAAGAAAGATGTTATTTATGTAATATCTATGTTTTGTTACTGCAGATACCGATGGCTGGAGATTCAATTACTTCAAAACGATGTGGGGGTTCTCTCAGGTTCTCCCGGTTAATACATTTAAAGACTCGAATAATGGATACCTCTACGATGGAGATCACTGCGAGTTTGGTGTTGATGTGACCACTCCCACTGTCTTTGAAAAGTCAGAACTTTTCTCTGTTTCTGACAATTTTTATAACGCGAGGAGCACCTGGACTATTCGGAGCTTCTCCACGTTGCTCGGAGATACTTACTACTCTGATGTGTTCTCCATTGGAGGAAGAAGTTGGTGAGTCCACTTTATTTCAGAATTAAAGCTCTTTTACTTTAGTTAGAGCTAGTATATAGTGGTCGTAACAAATATTCCATTCGCTGATCAGGAATATACAAGTGAATCCAAGTGGTCGTGGCTCAGGAGCGGGAAAAGCTTTGTCGATGTATCTTATCCTCAATGCGAACGAGAAATTTAGACCCTATGAGAAAATTTATGTTCGAGCCAAGCTTCGAGTTCTTAACCAACGCAAATTCAATAACGTCGAAAAGCAAGGTAAAGCAGATGATATATATATATATATATCTACACATATTCATCACATTAGGGATGACTAATGAGTGCTTTCTTGTGATCTTTTGCATTTTTGGCAGTCGAAAATTGGTACAATGGTCCAGGATATGGAGATGGATCTGGTTGGGGTTATATTGAATTTATCCCACTCTCCGATCTCAAAGATTCATCAAAGGGTTTTGTTGTGAACGACGTGTTGATTGTTCAGGCCGAACTCGAGAACATTTCTTCAACCAAGTACTTCCCTAGTTAGATTTTCTCTAACCATGGAACTTGAAACACATGTTTCTATGTACTTTGTACGTCTGCGTTTCAATAATTGAGTTTACATTCTCATGTATCAAAATATTATCTCTCTTCTTGCAAGCACCAACCAAATTTTTTTTACCGCAATTGAAAATCGTTAACTTTTGGTTAGTTGGTTATGATTATTTCTATAAAAAATCAGCATTTAGCGCAACTCTTGTAGATTTCAGTGTTAATTTGTATTTCTAAAAAATCGTAATGATATCCGTTTAGTGGAGAATCTAATAATAATATTCAAAGGCGTATCTGTATATACATCTATTTTATAAAATGTGGGAGAGAAATTTCAAAATTTAAATATGTACACTACAGTCAAAAATTTATAAACTAATATTTAATAATTTAATTAACAGAATAAGCTAATAAATTTATTTGATCTCCAATTTGATTTGTTTAAAATATAACACAATTCTATAAAATAATTAAATAATATAATTTAAATAGACTATTTTAACCTTGGATTGACTGGCAAAAAAAGAGAGAATATATAATAACTATTCTATTAATTTCTGTTTTATTTTGCCAGTCAATCCAAGGTTAAAATAGTCTATTTTAAAAAAGAGAGAATATAATAACTATTCTATTAATTTCTCTCTTTTTTTGCCAGTCAATCCAAGGTTAAAATAGTCTATTAAATGATATAAAACAATTAAATGAATTTCTAAATTAATAGGTTAAAATAGTCTATTTAAATTAATTTCTGTTTTATTTTGTATTGATTAATTAAAACAATTATTTACTCTACTTTATATTGTTATTGTCTTAAATCTCATACTAGTAAGTGATTAAATTTGCAATACTACATAAAATATAATAATAAAAGCATTCTTATTTACCATAGTTTGAATTTTGAAAAAAAACAAATTTATTTAAAATGTGAATAATATTACCAACAATAAACTCAATTACATATAGACATATAAACTTTATTTATTTATTGTATTTTTTTGGGGGCAAAATAAACTTTGTTAAATTTCGTGTCATCTTTTCAAAATATGGAGTTCTTACTAAATTAAATACCATCTATGAACCTCAAAGCATAAAGGGTCTCTTATCACATATCGTACTCAAAGTCAGTAGGAACATATGAGGATCCAAAAATAAAACACAAAATCACATATTCTTGATTAAGGTATTGGGAGTTTTGCAACCAACTTAAGGGTTAATAATACGCAACATTTTTTGCGGTGCAGCAAAATGAAAAAGTATGTTAAGAATGGGTTGATAAGATAAGCCCCCAAACCATGGTTTCCTCTTATTTGTCTTAAAATCTTCCAAATCAAAAACCTTTCACAAAGATTGATGGTGTTCTAGAGTGTTGCAATACAGTCTATCTCGATCTTGGCGTTTAGTGGCAAAGCCGCAACTTGATATGTCGATCGTGCTGGAGGAGAAGCTGGGAAGTCTGCACCAGAAAGGAAGATAGTTCAAAATCTTTCCCACCAACTCTAAAACCACTACACAACCAGTAACTATGCTTTTGAACAAAGTTGGAATACTAATGATCTTGTTAAACAACTCACATTTGGCGTATATCTCGTTCACTTTCTTGAAGTCACCTAAGTCAGCAAGCCTGTGACAGAAAAACCAAAGATATCAATTTTGTTTTTTTTTAGATTCAAAACTCTCATGGATAAATGATCCTGTTGAAACAAAGCGTACATGATTGTTGTCTTCAACACGGAGCAGTAATCAGCACCACTAGCTTTCAATATCTCCCCCATGTTCTTGAGTACCTTCGACGTTCCATAAAACAATAATAGAAGCAATTAGACAAAATCGGGAAAGGAAAACAGAGCACCTCAACCTTGCTATATAGCTACACTAGAAGTTAATTTGAAGACTAATATACCAAATCAAGCAGTTCAAAAGTAAAGACTCATAAGTTCCAGAGGCTTCGTTCTAGTGTCGTGAAGGTAGATTAAACTCAGCTTGAGTTTGGCACAACAGTTATTTTTCATTATATCTTCACCCTTCATTTGTCAAACAACATCTATGGCAATCTAAAAACTCCTCTACTTTGGATAAATTACCAAACACAACAGAACTGCAAGTGGGAAAGTACTGTAAACAAAAGCAATTCTTTATAGAGACCATGGTGACAGTTTAAAAGCTACTGCACCTGCTCAGTCTGATCGTCAACGCTGTCCGAAATAAACTCTCCAGTCTACACACACAAAACAAAAGAGAATCTTAGAAGCCCTTTGTGCAGGTTATATAAATAAACTAAAGCCGTGAAACAAACCTCAGGTATAAGTCCAAGAACACCTGAAACGAAAACGAGATTGTTGGCTTTGATGGCCTGAGAGTATGGTCCCAAAGCAGCTGGTGCTTTATCTGTAGCCACAACTTCCTTCTTACCTGCATTTTATGATTCAACACTAACTCTCATTATCCTCCTAAGAACCCACAAACATCACACATTTCTATGGTTGATCCTATTCTCAAACATTTGATTTAACAATAGAAGACAAGGAAGTAAGATGAGAGATCTAAGATCCAAAACTAATAAAAAGATGCATTAAAAATGAAATCATTTCCGATCCGGATATTCATCAAAATCACAACTTTAGGAAGTATAAATTATTGGTCACTAAAAGCCAAGTTTAAGAAAGAAAAATCCAAATCGGATAGAAATGAAATATAGTCGTTACCAGAAGCAGCTGAGACACTGAGAGAAGCGAAAGGAGGAGATCTCGAAGACATCCTGAAAAGGAAAACACCAGCGAATGTTGCGCAGCCTGCACCGGCGGCGACCAATGGGCGACGAGTAGAGCGAAGTGCGGCGGAGAGGTCGAAAGTTGGAGAGTTAATGGATCGTAAGACCGACCAAGTCATTTCACTCTCTCCGGCGCCGTCATGAGGTACAAAAGCAAAAAAGGACCATACAGTGTAAGAGAGAGAGAGAGAGAGAAAGGTAGGTGAAGAAGAAGACTCCTATTTTGTAAGCAGATGATTCTCGTGTCTCCTCCTTTGTCTTCCTCACTCTTCTAAACGTTTTTTACATTTCCATGTTTACCCTTAGTTAGGTACATATATTACTGACAAAATTTAAGTCTTTTTTTATGTTTGTGTATCCAACTGGATTAATATATATATATATATTTTTTTAATTATGGAGTTTGGACCCACTGGGCCATGAAGCCCATGCCTATCCCATAAATTTATCCATAACATGTCCATTTTTAAAAAAGAGTTTTCCCATGGACATATTTAATTCTTCATTTAATTATTAAAAACAAATGATGGAGTCTATATGGACTATGTACAAGTGTGTTATGAGATATGGTCTCTACAAATGGGGCAAGTCACTTGCCTAAGCAACCACTTATCTATGCAAATCATATGAAATGTGTGGCCACACCTCTCTAGCTTTCTTCCTACCTGTCCTTCTTCCCAATCCTACACATCAAACAATATATATGAATTAATATTACAAATCTGATGATGAAACTATGATGATTACGTTTTATAACGTCGTGATTTGTAGCTGATTTTGATGACAATTTTTACCTGTAAGCAAATCGAACAACTCGAACATGTTTCATGACTTGAACAACTATAAAACGTCGTAATGTTCTGAATAGAGTTCATCTTTAACCCTTTTGGTTCTTGGTTACAGTCATTATACATTTCTGACATCTCCATATAACTTGTGTCCAGTCCCATTATCTGCATTTTGTTTTTATTTTGTTGAGTTTCACAACCGAGAAACAAATTTTGTTAACTAGAACGAGGTGAAAAAATTAGAAGAAAAGTTGAGTACTTACTTGCCATTGATATGCTTTGAGCACAGCCGGTCTAACCAGTCCCATGATGGCTTTACCATTCACTACTCTCCTCACTAAAGCAAACTGCTCAGAGTTTTCTTATTATTAATCACCAAACCAGTAGTGTTACCAATTATCTAAAATACCACTTTCTAATTAAAAGCATATGATTGATTAGCTTTAATCATTAATTGGTTATATATAGAGTGACAATGACCTTAGACAAAGGTTGATCACCATGTAGCATCAGTCCAAAGAGTTGGACCGCTGTGATAACTCCAGCCACAACTCCTAGCAATCCGCCTTGGAGAAATCCGATGTCTGTGGTGTGACCTTCCATGGCTCCTACAATGGCGGCTACCACAACAGTAGCTGCATCAAGTAAAAATAGTGGCAATTAGTGATCTTTTAAAATTATTATACTTGAGAATGTGGATGAAATCAAGCCATGTGATATGTTAAACAATACATTACTAAAACAGAAAGTGTCTTTTGTAAAAGACTTTTAAGAGTAAGGAATTCATAAATGAAATAACTTAATTGAATTCAATTAAGGTAGGCATGAATACATAGTGGGTGTGGCCATATCACACACAATTTGGACCCCAACATCTTATATACACTATGACTTAATGAGTTTTGTTACATTCTTGTGTTTGTGTTTTTTGTTGTCAACTGATATCTTACTAAATCAAATTTCAAATAGGTTGTCTGCTTGGACAACACGTCATTTAGGTAAAATAACTAAATGCTAGCAAAATGAAAAACAAAAGATTTCCGAGTTCAGATACTTATTGGAACGAAAAAAAAAATTTGCTTCACTATTCAACGCTCTAGAAATTTTGATAAGATGAAGATTCAAGAACTTTCTCTCTAGTATTTTTATGCCTTCACAACTCAAACACAAGGTAAGTAAATGTCAATATATGTTCGCAAGTGAATTATATGATATACCTAATGGAAATTTTAAAGTACGTTAAATTAACGGTCATATATGACTATATGTAGAATAACAAAAGAGAACAAAACCATTAAATGATGATTAGCTGAAACAAGATCAGAAAGAAAATATAAAATCAAGATCACTTGTAGAATTACCGGAAGCAAGAATGAAGATGAATAAGCCCAATAAAGCTCTTTTCATCGCTCTAATTGATAAAATGCAAACCGAGCCAAGAATCCAAAAAGGAACATCGTATGTGAATTTTAGAATAATCATCTTCATTTGAGCAATGTCCATGAAGAACTATCAACTCGTTTTTTCTTATGTAAATAATTTGTATTTATGGGGTGAGAGCTTGAATTGGAGAGTGGAGTGTAGAGTGAGAAGAAGAGCAATTTATAAAGAAAGATAAAAAAGAAGAGAAGTATTTGTAGCTGAACTACCCATACTTTTACTCTACACCGCATAGAACGTCTCTAT
The DNA here is from genome assembly GCA_039880935.1 of Streptanthus diversifolius. Lineage (NCBI taxonomy): Eukaryota > Viridiplantae > Streptophyta > Magnoliopsida > Brassicales > Brassicaceae > Streptanthus > Streptanthus diversifolius. Next base: position 14,616,202 of record JAXGFM010000013.1, on the reverse strand, counting down.
TGGTGCATTCATGAATTCGCCAAAAAAAAAAAAAAATCTAAAATTGTTAAAAGAATTAAATAGGGAAGTTAATGCAGCTTTGAAAAATGAATGGGAAGGCATGTGATAAGCTTGGGATGAATCCAATTTAAATCCCATAATGATGTGAAAATGAGTTGTTATTTGCCATATCAGATTTAATGGTGTCCATTTCAATAACTTTCAATGTTCAATTCTTAGTGTGTTGCATGTATCAAGAGAAAAACAAAACAAAAAAATCTACGGATTGCATCAGTTTGCATTGGTCAATTCTTTATTCTACTAAGTTCGCAAATTATGTAGACCAACCCATTAAGTATTTTCCCTTTTTTTGGCAGTGCTTTCGGATGGATTCGAACTCACAACCACGTGATTGGGCAGCTAGGAAGGTAAACCGTCCCAGTTCAAGCTCATACTATTAGCTAACCCATTTAATTTAAACCCTGCTTGAAAGACTAAAATGAATTCAAAACAATCCTTAAATAGATTGTTCTACGATATATTTATATGAACAGTTTATTTGACATAGTAGTGGAAAACCTGGGAGCGGCAAACTAATGTGATCAATCTATATAATTAACCCGTATAATCATATAACATTGATGATTTAAGGTTAAGATTAATAATTTATCAACAGTGTCCACCCACTAACTTCTTTTCTTTTTGTCAACTCATCCATTAAAAACTATATTTATAAATATTTTTCAGTAACCCTGCCAATTCATTATTTTGAACCCCAAAAACGATAATTTAACTTTATGGGATTTTTTTTTTCAACCAAGAATCAAACTAAATCATGTATATCATAAAAACTATATAGACACGTAGATTTGGTCATCACATATCCATTATTCAAAGTTGTCAAAAATTATCCTGCCTATATTGATCCTTAATAAATTAGTCAACTAACCGGTTTAAGCAATACCTTTTCTTATTTTTCAAATGTAATTTACCAATAGTTAAAAAAAAAGTAAAAGGACAATTATATCTCCAAGTTTTTTGAATATTGATCTCTTCTAAATATAAGTTTATTTTATGAAATTGCATGTATTTGAATAGTTAAATTTGATAAAACCAACAAAAAAAAACGTATACCCACCAAGTCAAAGATGTTACACACTGTAGTACTATACAAGTACGAAACAACAAGAGCTTCAAAATGTCTTCAAGTGTTCTCACTGGAAGCAAAAGTGTCAAATCCAAACATCACTTCTGTTTTTTGTCATCATGTTACAGATATTTTTCAGACACAATATCTAAGAAAAAAACATTCATAATTTTTGTCTTAATCTGACCAGTGGAGGAACAATTCAAATTAATACCACATGGAAAAATGATGAACAAATTAAACAAATTAAAAAGTTTATGAAAGAGTTTGACTCGGTGTCGATATTAGACTCTTTAGTTTTCATCTCTCTTATAATATGAAGTTATGAACCCACCACCACTTGTTCTTCATAATTTCATTTCATGCTTCTCATGATTCATTCTGCAATTTTTCAACTCTTTGACTTTAAATTATCATTTTGTTTTCCAAATCCATCTGGCGAACATTATTTTGCTTGATGAACTAAGGTAATATTATCTGAAAGCGTTGCTGAGGTGATGCTTCCACGTCTTTACATTATAATAACCCCTACAATTTTAATAAGCTGACTTTTTTAAAATTTCTCTGTTGTTTCTTCTTTATCATCTGCAGAATTTTCAGTTATATCCTCCAAAAGCTGCGATCTTTTCTGTCTGGGTCGTCAGAATTTGAGCTAACATAGCTAAAGTTGCGATCTTTCTTCTCTGGGTCGTCGGAAATTGAGCTCAAATCATGGGCAATTGTTTTGCCAAAAACCATGGATTGATGAAGCCTCAGCTAAATGGGCAGACTAAATCAGTTGAAGTGGATCACCGAGGAGGAGGGACCCACCAAGATCCGCCATCGTATACTCCACAGACGAGAAGCCAGACGCCGGAGAAACCAGCCTCCGGGATGAATCAACCGCCGCCATGGAGAATGGCGGCGGCAGCACCAGGTCCAAGCCCCAAAGCGGCAAAGAGCAATTCGATTCTAGAGAATGCTTTCGAAGACGTGAAGCTGTTCTACACATTGGGGAAAGAGTTAGGCCGAGGGCAATTCGGTGTAACTTATCTCTGTACAGAGAATTCGACGGGGAAGAAATACGCTTGCAAATCGATCTCGAAGAAGAAGCTGGTGACGAAAGCTGATAAGGATGATATGAGGAGAGAGATTCAGATAATGCAGCATTTGAGTGGGCAGCCTAATATTGTGGAGTTTAAAGGAGCTTATGAGGATGAGAAGGCTGTGAATCTGGTGATGGAGCTTTGTGCTGGTGGTGAGTTGTTCGATAGGATCATTGCTAAGGGACATTACAGTGAGAGAGCAGCTGCTTCTATCTGTAGACAGATTGTGAATGTTGTAAAGATCTGTCATTTCATGGGTGTGTTGCATAGAGACTTGAAGCCTGAGAATTTCTTGCTTTCTAGCAAAGATGAGAAGGCTTTGATCAAGGCTACTGATTTCGGCTTGTCTGTCTTCATTGAAGAGGGTAAAAAAAAGATTTTTTGTTTCTTCTTTTCTGATTTTTCCGGCTAATTGATGGAGTTGAATAATCATTTATTGAAGTGGATTGTTTCTAGGACACAGAAGTCATGGAACATAATTCTGTTTATATTGCTTGTGTCCTCTGTTTCTTGGTTCTGTAAATTATTAAAATCAGGCCTTTCCTGGATCTTCGGACTAGGGCTTATAGAGACAACGGGAGTTGATGAACTGCGGTTTCATTTGTTGAGATAAGGCTCTTGATAAAGTTTGATGTTTCTTACTGTTCATCATTTCGTTGTTTCTTCTTCTTCTTATCTGCAGGAAAAGTATATAGAGATATCGTTGGGAGTGCATACTATGTTGCTCCTGAAGTCTTACGTCGTAGATATGGGAAAGAAGTTGATATATGGAGTGCTGGAATCATATTGTACATTCTACTCAGTGGTGTGCCCCCGTTTTGGGCTGGTAACGTGATATTCTCTCTCTATTTCTCCTGCACTCTCTTCTGATTCATATGTTGTATAGAACAGCTGCTATATAAACATGGTTGTTGCTTTTTCATCTGTCTATCATGGATATGTAGAAACCGAGAAAGGGATATTCGATGCTATATTGGAAGGCCATATCGACTTCGAAAGCCAACCGTGGCCGTCAATCTCCAACAGTGCCAAAGATTTGGTGCGAAGAATGTTGACTGCGGATCCAAAAAGGCGGATTTCTGCTGCCGATGTTCTTCGTAAGTAACCTGTCAGGATAGAATCTTGAAACAATTGTTAATATATTTTTACGGAGCCAGGAAGGTATTTTTCATTATCTGTTCTTTCTTGAGCCTGAGGCTTGCTTAATTATTTTGTACAGAGCATCCATGGCTTAGAGAAGGCGGAGAAGCATCGGACAAGCCGATTGACAGTGCTGTCCTCTCAAGGATGAAACAATTTAGAGCAATGAATAAGCTAAAGAAACTTGCTTTAAAGGTGACTTCCAAGACTCGAGAATATGAAATGTGTTTGCTTGTCCTTCTCGTTGTGCTAATGATAAGATTCTAAACAGGTCATTGCGGAGAATATTAACACGGAAGAAATCCAAGGATTGAAGGCAATGTTTGCTAACATAGACACAGACAACAGTGGCACCATCACATATGAAGAACTGAAAGAAGGATTAGCCAAATTGGGATCTAAACTCACAGAGGCAGAAGTGAAGCAGCTCATGGATGCTGTAAGTTGGTCCAAAAATGCGTTCCTTTGCATCCACATTTTTAGAAAGTAAATAAAGTGTAAGAACTAATGTTGCCGGAATTATGATTAAATTAGGCTGATGTTGATGGGAACGGGTCAATCGACTACATCGAGTTCATTACTGCAACGATGCACAGACACAGGCTTGAAAGTGATGAGAATCTTTACAAAGCCTTCCAGCATTTTGACAAAGACAGTAGCGGGTGAGTGAACGTTTCTTCTCGGTCAATTTGTTCTTCACTGATGTATTTATAAGCGACAAACCCTCTTTTGCATCAATATGTATGCACAGATACATTACAATAGACGAGCTGGAAGTCGCATTGAAGGAATATGGAATGGGAGATGATGCAACAATCAAAGAAGTTCTCTCAGATGTCGACTCTGATAACGTAAGCTAAACATCTCTTCTCTTTTATCCTCTTCTTCTTTCAAGAAAACTATTCTTAGTCAAGAATGTTTTGCTCCTCATGCAGGATGGTAGAATCAACTATGAAGAGTTCTGCGCGATGATGAGAAGTGGAAATCCACAACAACAACAACCGCCGCTGTTCTAGGGGACATTGCTCATGTGATTCAAGTCTTTTGTTTGTTTTTCCTGTAAAACCGGGGATTCTCAAGATCAAGAGGAGAGACGGTTTGTATCTAATCCAGAAAGTCAGGAGCTGTATTGATATTTATTCAGACAAAAACTACATAAAGAGTAAGATACTCAAAACTCTGATTACTTGTGTTTTGTACTTTTCTTAAGTTTTGTCCTTTTTTGTGTTATGTACCAAGGCTGTTGTGATAAGAGAGAGGTTTCAATTTTTTTTTAAGATTATGATTTTTACAGTGGTTATTAACCTTTCTGGAAGATTTGAAACACAAATTAAATCCAATTCTCTGACAGCATCACACAGACAATGAGGAAGGACACTCCGATAAAATATATTATAAGACGAAATTATCATTTTTCTACTTCTTTACGTTTCTATTTCTTTCACTGAAAGAGAAAAACTATTCAAAGTGGTCATTAGGTGATAAGTATACCAATCAATTACTACTTTACTAGTATAACCACAAATCCCAAAACAGCAACAACTATTACTACTACAATACATACAGACATTCGCCTGAAACAAGACAAGAGTCTTCTTCTTCTCCTCACCTGTCACCCTAAAAGAAGTTTGTTTCTGAATGACTCAGGTTGCACTTTTTTAACTTTACAACATCATTCAAGAACCCATTAGAGATAATTGGATCTTCTTAGGGCTCTTATAATGTGGTACGCTGAGGAGCTCTCTGCTTTCTTTTTCTTGGATTCCTCCTCCCCCTTCATATATAACGGACTTTCTTCGCTAGGGATCTTTATTGTAGCTGAACAAACAAATCTCTTCCCATTTCCCGAGCCTCTTTCTTCCTCAACACTGAAAAAAAAGTTAAAACACAGTAACAAAATGTTTTAAGGAAAGCGAACTCACATTGATCTTAAAAGTATACTTTAGAGCATATAGTCCCTTTCTCTACATTGCAACTATGGATTAGCACACATGTTCCGCTAAGGTTCTAAAACTAAGCAAAGATTCGAATCAATTTGACTTTGGATCATGATAAGATTGTACCTGTAAATTGGTTTGGGCCACTTTTTCTTGGAGCAAATTTCATACAACTTCCTTTTCGCATCTTCAAGCTCAACCTCTACACTACCCTCATCAATAACCATTGCAATAGGCGTACATTCTGAAAACTTCCGTATTGCTTCCTTAGCAGCGATTAGCTTTGCGATATCCTTCTGCTCAGCACGCCCAGAAGCAAAAAACTCATCATCAAGATATACATCAGCAATACTGCTTTTGCCGTCTTTCAGATACCTGATGTCGAGTCGCTTGACGTGTTTATGACATAACTCGAAAAGCATACTAATAGGTTGAGGTTGCCGCTGCAGATCATCTAGTGTAACTATAGGCTCTAAAAGACCCCTGAAGATCTGCAAGTCGAACATTAGGAAGCCTTAACATTAAGCATCATAGAAACAGAAACAAGACACATTCAGTAGATTTAGAGAAGAAGCAGGCACAGACCACCCAGAATCTTTGCAAATCAAAATTCACATCTATATAAACAGCTCCTGCTACAGACTCTACGAGGTCAGCAAGAACTTTCGGAGCTTTCACTAATCCACCATAAGAAACTGAATCATTTTCTTTGCACACCGCCTCTGAGAACTCTATAACCTATGAAAATGACACAAAAGTAAACAGCTTGGTGAGGACAAGAACATGTTCTCAATCAAACAAGCTAATTGAGCTCATTCAATAACACAATTATCTTCAATCTCAAGATACTTGAATAGATTTCACTCAGAGAATCATCAATCTGTTTCAACCAAGGAATTCAAAGGTTTCTTGAATGCAAAAACAGATTGAAAACCACACAAGATTGATTACCTTTTCATCTAATGAAGGAGCATTGCGTCGAAGAAACCGGTAGAGGCCGTGGTTGAGTGCGACACGAGCGAGTTTCTCGTTGCTTACATTAGCAGCTCTCAAACGAGACAGCTCGTGCGGTTCGAGCTTAGGGTACGCGAGGTACAAGTAATTGGTGAGGGCAAGACCTATAGCGCTATCACCTACGAACTCAAGCCGCTCGTACGAAGGAAAGTCGACGCAAGAGGTGTGTGTAAGCGCTTCCTTTAGAAGACTCTTGTTCACGAAACAGTATTTCACGATCTTCTCCACGCCTTCCACTGACTCCATCTTCTCCGGCGAAAGAGGAGCACGAGTGATCGCCGAAAAATTGGCAGAAGACGGCGGCGTCGATGATGCAGGAGTATTAGGAAACGAAACGGATAAGTTACAGCGAGAAATCGCCGGGAAACTGAAATCCGGCGAGAGAAAGCGATCCATGGGAGAGAATCTAAGCGAAGTCGAAGTGACGCGAGTCCTTTTTTCTTTTACTTATTGAGTTATTTTTTTCTTCGCCGCAGAGTATTTACAAATTGTATTTTCCAATTTGATTACTTTGACTTTTTCATTGACTAGTAGTCTTCAGTAGAAATAATGAAAAGATTACCGTAGTTTAAAAAATAAAACATTAAATACATACAAAAATACAAGCTTTTAAATTTCGTCCTTACAGGGAAAAAAAAAAAACTTTGCCTTAAACCCTATAAACTGATGGTTTCTTCCTCCGTCTAGGGTCGATGAGGTGCGTTTTTTGAATGATATCTCGAGTATAGGTCAGAGAAGATCGAAGGTGTTCCAAGGTTAGCTTCCGTCTCTGTCTATTTCGTGATTTATGTAAAACTAGTGATTTTGGGATTAGTCTTGTGCGGAAATGGGTTTTTTCTTTTCCGACTCATGTGTTGAGATCGTTCTTTGATGTCGTAGAGAGATTCGCGTCGTTATTTTAAATGGGTTCCAAACTTTGTTTGAATGGATTAGGAGAAGAGAGTGTTTCACGAGAGTGTTTGTTGTGATATTTGTTAAATGTAACTTTGTGTTTGATTTTTAGGATTGATCATGGAAGGAGAAGAAAGCCTGTTGGATGCTATATATGAAGAAGAAGAATATGAAACCATTGAGGATGTTGACATGGTTGATGTGGAAGAAGGGGAGATTGTTGCGGAGCATGACTTGCATTCTGGAGAGACACAAAATGGTCACAGAGATGGAGACAAAGATAAAGAAGGGATCTTGGGTAAGACGAATGGACAGAATCAGTCAAATAAGAACTGGAAGAAGAAGAATAAGAAGAAGAAAAGAAGAAACGGCCATGTGATGGGGAAACCCATGGATTTAGACAGGTATCTAAATCCTTTTCTCTATGCCTATGTTGTTCTATCACTCTTGCTTGATTTGCCGACCTATTGAATTGGTATTGAAGCTTTATGTTCTATATGTTGGATATCGTTGAAACGTTATCTGTTATGGCAGGTTTGTTAGGGATACTTGTAGACGCCTGAAGGAAAAGAAGTCTTACATGATATACACAGCTGTTGGGTGTCTTGGAATTCCTGCCTTAAGTGATCTTGTCAACGAGGTAGTAATACTATACACTGCTTCAAGATGCTTTCTATGCTATTTCAATTGGAAGCCTATATAATCTGTTGTATTCTTTATGAGATGACCAGCATGTGTGGTAATCTTGTGTTAGCTACATTGTTTCACCTGCAGTTCAATATGTTTCTAGTTGGAGCCTTCTTTGCTGTTTCAGATACTGTGCCTTGTCCTGAAATTTAGCTGGTGAAAACTGCATATATTAGGTTGATAATTTTTTTCCTTCTCTTTTACACATCAGTGTTTTCTCTGTTGATCAGACAATGTTAACCACACCATGAGTAGATAGGTGAAGTTTTATAACTAACGCATAGTGTGATTTCATTTTATCTATGAATGAGATCAACAGTGTCAAATATATCATTATGATAGAGTTTATCTTAGTACACTTTGTGGATCGTTCCCTCTGTTGCTCGCTCTATTTGCTTTGAAATTTGTTCAGAATATTTCTATTCTGGTTTGCAAGTGTCCTGCTTAAATTATTAAGATATGATTGATGCTGGCAAGACTTACATGTTTGTCTCAGGTGGAAGCAATTGAGAACTGTGGAGGTCAGGTGACTGCTGATGGTAGTAGGAAACGGACATGTGGTGGTGTGTTGTGGAACATCATCAAAGCGAGACAACCCGCAACTTACAGAGAGATAATGAAAAAGACCAGGGAGTTTGAGGTTTATTCTTGCCTATTATCTTATTCTGCTTTTTTTTAGCTTAATTGGAGAATTGCAGTCATGGAGATTACGTTATATAATGTTTTCTTTCATAGGCCTTTCTCTTTGTGTCTTACACTATTCAAACTTTGCAGAAGCAATTTAGGTACCCAAACACGAGACCAAAGTTAGGGCCAAAAAGAGATGAGGGTAGCTCCTCCGAAGGACTTGCCTCAGCAAATGCGTCTTCTGATGAAGCTCTGGTCAGTGAGATGTGTGATATGCCTGTAGCTGAGCAGACTGAATCCAAACCGCAAAAGGAAAGGAAATCTGTTCATGAGAGGATCAGAGTACCTGTTTCATATGATGACCTTTTCGGAGAAGTACCTGTGGATGCTTCAGAAGCACAAGCACAAGACTCTTCTGCTTAAGCTCAGTTATAACATGTTTGCCTTAGAATTTTTTTGACTGGGTAAACAATTATAAGTTTATATAACGGAGCAGCTGAATTACTTCTCTTGCGGAAAGCAATGATTTTGTTGAGAAATACAGAAACCGATAAAATTATATACCAGCTACCAAGATTTTATAAAGGCTCAAATTTGAGCATCTACCTAGAAATTCACTACATAGCATCAGTCAAAGCCATAAAGATGTTCATATGTTAACTTTCCATTTGATGCAGCTGGTGCGACACAACAAATTTGTTTGCTTGATCTACAGTAGGAGATGATTTGTCATCCTGGGGTTGCCTCTACATGAACTTATTTCTTCATCTCTCCTCTGTGAAGGGCTTGATGAATAAAATCTTCTCAATTCCCATCATCGTTTGCATGAGCTATAATATAGATCACCTCTCGTACTGACCTCGAGTTCATAGCTAGCTTCTCATACAAACATGTTTGGTGTTCGTATGCGGCATAGATAGCGAGAGAGGATCATATTCGGAGAATCCGGGTCAACTTGTAAACCTGGAAATACAAAAGGGAGTTTAAATTATACGAACTTGTAAATAGCAGAAACTAACATAGAGAGAGAGAGAGCAAAAAGCGAGAGAGAGAACTGACTTGGGCAGACCTGCTAGGCAAAAACACCTCTAAGCAATTTCTTTGACCATCAATTCTGCGCAAATGTGGATTTGGTTCAAAATGATGAGCAGACCACATCCTTATTTCAATGAGACCTAAGACGTATAACAATAAACTATGTGAAATTTGCAGACCTCTTGCTAATTGACCGTTGAAGATATTGGTCCTCCGTAAGAAGTCCTTGACCACCATATTTCGCTTCATCGGAGTTCAGTATCATCTGCAGAATCGAGGTAATATTTTCAGGTGAAATGCATAGGAAAACATGATAGTAATAATAGGCTCTTATTATGATGGATAAAAGGTGGAATATAAACACAGAGAATGTGAAAATAAACTTACGGTATATTCACCAGCTTCCTCTATGCCGACATCATACTTTTCATATGAATTTGATGGGTGGAAGTTAAAGATAAATAGGAAAGGACCCCTCGAGAATGAAATTACCTATAGATGATGAACAATTAGTTTGACTTGTAAGCAGATTATCCAAATCCTTTCATTTCTGATGCATATTTTGGCAGTCTCGTTTTGCTAAGCTATACTTTTATTATCTAACTTCGTAATTATGTAAATGTGTTGGGAGAATCCCATTACGATGCAAGAAGGCAATTAGTTCTATTCCTTTTTTTTTGGCACTAGCTAGAAAATATTGTATATAAAGGCATATGCAAACACTAGCATGCCAGTGAATTTCAGGAAATTCGAAAAGCCAATTCAGTTGGTATTTTGAAGATTTATCTTCTGGTTCATATCCTGACCCAAACAACTTTTAGCTAAAAACAAAAAGCAACAAAAGAAGTCAAATACCATATTTGCATCGTTCACATGGTGGATGCTGGGCAGACCTCTTGAAAGGATACCCTTGCTTTTATCCAAGTCCATTAGCTCCTACAAATATAGAATGAGATCAGTAACTACGAATCATTTCTTCTGATCTAAGAGGAAGTATGGTTGCAACATTTTCTACTCCTTAAATGTAAAGATGTACATTTATAAGGTACCTAGATATATACAATTACTTGCCACTTGCCACTGAGCATCATCGGCAGTAAATCTTTTTAAGATCAAGTTATCGAGTATTTTTTATATGATTCATCGTCTAGAAAGTATTGAATTGCTATGACAGTTTACATACAGAAGCAGTTTTACAGAGAGGCTAACAAATCGAAGGATATGGAAGCAGTACTGTTATAAAGAAATGTTACGGCAGATACCTTGTCAAAGGAAAACAACTGATGATGGATTCCACTTTCCAGCAGGTCCCAGTGGCGGTTAGCCAGTGAAAACGAGAATTTATTGCTCTGTGTAGGAAACTCAACCCTCTGACACAAGGATGACACGTCAGAAACATGAAGATGGTGTCTTTAAAACAGTGAGAACATGGAGAGTTACCTCAGGATGTCCAAATTCATTTCCCATGAAATTGAGGTAAGCATGGCCACCAATTGTAAAAGTAATAAGTCTAATCATCTGGTTTAAGCAAAGACAAGAAACGAAGCTTTCAGAATTCAAGTGAAACAAAAGCATGAATAAGCACCTCATGGGAGGAAACAAGAACAAAATTAATGAGCTGGATGCAGCTCGTCTTAGGAGTTAGGAATAAGAAAATCTTCTTCTCTTCAGCTAAACATTTTAGATAACAAGAGTGGATAAACAAATGCACAAATAAAGGATCTACTCGGTCTAATTGATTCACCACCTAGTAATCTCGAATATAAAAGATACATGTGATGGAATCAATACAACAGTTTCACGGAGGATTACGTGTGAACGGCTAAAAGTGAGACGTGTTTTCTACATCTGGAAATTCTTTGATATTTTGTTGTACAGAAGTGAACGCGGCTGTAGTTCAAATGTAAGAGAGATAAAAGCGGAGAAGATTTGAGGCAACAATATACTTTAGTAAAAACAGAGGGCAGTAATTAGACAATCTTCTAGATTTCATCTTTTTCACTTTTCAATGCAAAATTCAGAGTAGCATTCAATCTCATTCTACAACTGTTCTCATCACGAATAATAGGTATGCTAAGTTGGGGATGTAGTGTGTAAAGGAGTAGAAGATAACTAAAGCAAGGGATACCTTATGTAGTGAAACTCCCCTGTCTAGCAATTCTTTTCCTCCAGGAGAACCATTTTGGACTCCACCAAACAATATTTCAGCAAATGAACGCCCTCCTGATATGGACTGGTGGGGAAAGTAGAATACACAACAATATCAGTGCAACCTAAAAGTAAAGTGGTATAGTAGATATCATAAAGCTTTCGACATCTAAAGTTACAAAGTAAATACTTGGTTGTGACTTTCGGCATAGCTGAGCATCTTGTCTGCATACTCTTTGTTAGCCACCAATGTACTGACAATCTGCAGCACCGCCAAACATTAGAGAACGGGACCAAAGTCTTGTCCGGTCATATCTAACAATGAAACTTAAAATCTATGACCTTGCTCATGCTCCATTCACTATCCGGTACGCTATCAAGGAGAGAAACCCACATGTCTGTCGCAGAAAGGTTCACATAATAATCAAATCCAAGTCCACCTTGAGAAACTGGGTCACACAACCCAGGGTAATATGTTGCCTAGTAGCAAAAAGAAACTTCATTAAGTTCCACATCGTGATTAGATAGTGAAAGTGAAACCCAATGATGCAGATCAACAGAACAAACTAAATAAACTTAGAAATTCAACAAGAACCTTAAAAGTTTTTACCCACTGATGCAGCTGAAATTCATAAAATGATAATTTGTCGAAAACTTTTTTGTCCTGCCCTATGGTCAATTTACATTGGCTTACACAAGCCAGTCGACACAGTGGTTACCGTTATGGTTGTACATGGGAAAGCACATATATAGTGTTACTTGTTACTCATTAAATTTCATTAGACCAGTATAAATCACTAAACATAATATGGCTAAACCGAAAGCAATGCCTAAGCGTCATCTGACCTGCCCAACCTGACTATGCTCTAGATAAGGATCATTAAAGTAATGTGTAACTTATTGACAAAAAGAAGAACGATGTGTAACTTACATCCTCAGCAATTGTTATTATATCTGGATGTAGAACGTGCAGGATTTCATTGGCTAAAATGAGGTACATCAGAGCATCTCGGTCGACATACTGATTGCAATAGCTGCAGCATGCAGACATCAACAGCTTGACCAACTGTCACCAAAATCCAAATTACACAAAGAAGCGTAGCATATAAAAAATATAGATTTCTTACTCATCAAAACCGCTGCTAAAAGAAGCAAAACCATTATGCGTGTAGATCATCGAGGCAAGAGAGTGAAATTGGTAACCATCAACATGATACTCTGTAATCCACCTACAAAACCAATTTAACAGCATCAGATTCCTAAGCCAAATAACTGCAAGACACTTTTCTACTAGACTAAAAGAGTGAGTACACCCAATACATTATCCACAGAACAGATAACAATGTAGTTGCCTTTACCAGTTCAAATTTGAAATGAGAAAGTGAAGAACATCCAAATCACCATATTTGAACATCCGTGTGCCCCAGTGTTTGTGATGCCCCCTTTTACCTATTTGCAAGACAAACTCATATTCAACTATGTCGGACATATTTGAGGCCATCTTTAGACTTACAAAAGGTTATGAACAGACATTGGATGTAACACAATAATTATGTCGCTTATTTTCCAGTTACATAGCAATGACTCGGTCATCAACACATTAAAGGCATGCAAGAACTCTGATTGTTCACTCAAAGGCATGAAAAATATCAAAGTAAATTGCTATTACGGAAAATTACCATAATGGAAATAGCAATCATTTGAACCATCAAAGAGCGAAAGCCCAACCATTTGATCAGCTGCTGCATAAGAATGCACGATGTCCAAGAAGACAAAAAGTCCTAGGCCTGTATGCAGATCAGTTCAGTTTACCATGTGCTTCATGAACCACATGTTCGGCTCAAAGGTTCTACAACATAAGAAAAGAAAAGACGCGAGAAATACTTACCATGTGCTTCATCAATCAAGCTTTTAAAGTCATCTGGCGTTCCATATCGGCTACTAACAGCAAAGAAATTAGTAACCTGAAATGGTGATAGATACCAATTATGGCAAATGAGGAAAGAAATAACAATTTTACACAAGTCCAATCATTTTCAGTTCAAAGATATTAGTAAAGTAACTAGTAATTTCCTTAGTATTTACCAATTTAGTAAAAAGCTGGGATAAGTTTTACATTCGAAGGAAATAACGAAAAAGGAAATCTGATTATCAACTTGACTCTAGTTCCATAGCATGTTATTTCTTCATATTAACATCTTCAAATTTAACTAGCAGGAAAGACATGATCATGACTAAATGAAATCTACATGCCCCCCTAATCAAAATTGGTTCTCTCCACTTCATTTCTATCAAGTTATTCTCTTCTCGCTTCATATCCTTCAACCTATTCTCTCCATTCTATCAGTACTGTTTACTGTCCTCTTTTTTCCAAATCATTAGTCCAAGACGTTCAGAAGCTTTCGTGCACAGTAGACAACGAAGCCAAAGATGATGTATACATAAGAAAATGAAGGTAAAATTAGCACTGACCCTTTAAGGATAGAATCAGAATCCATATACGATATGTTAAAGAGAGAGTAGTTTAGCTTGCTAACCCTATAACCAACAGTAAAGTAATCCTTGTGCTCAGGAATACCAATCAACTGGATTGCATTGTATCCTGCTCTTTTCACATGAGGAAGGACCTGATTTTCATAAGTCACACAAAGACTAAGATGCGTGCATAACAAGATTGCAAGTAGGAATACAATGGATGCATTGGGAGGTACATTCTTAGTAAATTCTTCAAAAGATGAAATTTTTGGCTCAGACCCACTGATTCCAACATGGCATTCGTATATGCGCAAGGACTTCGGTTTATCTGGCTTGGGGTGTTTCCACTTGTATGCAGATTCAGGAGAAGGTTCCCAGTGAATTGCGTAGGCTTGCTTTCCCTCGTCCTCTATTTTAGAAATCAGTGGATAAATACGTGGTTTTTAAAGCATCTCTGCACAGAAACATAAGCAACTAGCGTATAGAAACAAGAAAGGCTTCACATCTTCTCTGACAAATGTTGTTCAGTTATACTGTTAATCTAGCGCTTACAGAGTTTTTAGTTGCTCTGGTTATGGAAAGCAGGGACTAAAAATATAAAAATGATTTCGTGCACATATTTTTAAGCATACATTATCAAATAAAAGTACAGTTGAATGCTTGCTTACTTTTCTCTACAACTGTTATGCAACATGTTATCATTCTTATGCTACTCCTAACCATAGACGACGACTGTTATGCAAGATGTTATCTTTCTTATGCTACGCCTAACCATAAAGTATCAGTTGCTATCATACCTGGTTGCACATATGTGGCCCAAGCAGGCACACGTTCAAGCGGTCCATCAGGAGTATTGAAATACAACCTATACTTGCTTCCATGTGGAACAGCAGGAATGTATTTTTTCAACCATGCCTTTCTTCCTTTACGTGTCTCCAACCAATATGGAATTGGAGGTGATTTCTCATAAAATTTCTTTGTCCATTCTGGAGATGTCACGACATTAAAGATATCATATGGTTTTCCTTGACCGTTATCAATGATGTCGCATGAAGGTAGATTACTTGGTGGATCATTCTTATGCTCCTCTTTGTACTGTCTATATCTCGTTTCTGCATCTGGGATATCTCCTAGCTCTTCTAATGTTTGTGGACCGTTCGGACCAAACAGCTGCTCGTATAGTTTGGCAGGAACTTCATACCGGTTTTTAATAAACCGGTCTTCACCAGGTTCCCAATATTCATCATTAGCTTTCTGGAAGATCTCTTCCGCTGATATACCACTATCACCTTTATCATAGTCATCGACGTAGTTGTACTGCTGAAAGTATAGTTCGTCTGGTTCTTCACCTTCTCTTAACTTATCTTCAAGAATAATGAACCAATACCCAAAATCATCATGGCCAAACAGTCCTTCTCTGGCGGAATTTTCTGTTGGGGACCATCCATTGAAATCTCCGATTATAGCACCATAGCGAGCACCTGGATTTAGTGTAAAGTTCTTATTCTCAAGTAAATCACTGGTGGGAAAATAGCTTCTCAGATGGGGAAAATTACTATAGCAAGTATTAGAACATCAATCTCACTATCGACCAATTCTGAATCCTGACGAATCATTTTCAAATCGAAATTTATAAAACGAATGAACCAAATGGAAGTAAAGAAACTGAGTGGTGAAATTGTAAGATCCGAAGCCAGTACCTGGACCCCAGTCCATAAAATCAACACGGTGTTCCATATGTCGATGCATCCCCAGTAACTCAAATCTACACGAAGAAGAATGCAATTCATTAGGACAAACCATTTTGCATACACATCGGAAACTTGCTACTTTGGTAGCTAATAAGAAGTGTGACTCTTCCTCGTTAAAGAAACGGGGACAAAGGAGGATACTGGATACATACCCTGAAGCAAAATCTCTGAGATTAAAGTGACGTTTGAGAATCTCATCTTTAAGGTCTTTCAAAGCTTTGTGCCTACAGATTCAACGAACGAGCACGCTTATATAGATAACTGTAGCAAAGAGCTGTTCACTTACAATTTCGAAACTTTATAAATCAACGGCAGCGTAAAAACAATAATTCGGAATACGAATATGCGTTCTACAGTGTACGCCGTGATAATTTGCGTTGAAACATTACAGGAACTAAATATATTCCTGGAAAAAAACGCACAAATTTAAACTCTTTGTTCCCACTTTCTAATCAAAATGAGCTTTTTTGGATTTTTAACCTTTCTCGGAGAAATTGAGCGAAGATTCTGTCAGCAATTCCGAGTTTGGTGAGAAACCCAACTGGGTCGACTCCAGCCTCAGCATCGCTAGTAGTGCTCTGAGTATGACTCTTCTTCTTCTTCTGCTTCTGCTGGCGTGGTTGGTCGGCGGCGAAGCAAGTGATTTTCACCTTGATTTTCCTGGGAAAATTGACTCCGGCAATTCCCAGGGGCGTCTTCTTGGAAACGAAACGGTTGTACGGGTAGAAAGAAAATCTGGTTTGATTAGAGAGCGAAACCATTTTTGTTGGTTGCCAGAGAGCTACTCTACGCCATGATTTGTTTAATATACACTCAGGGTTTTAGCTCTTTTGGATAAGAAAGAGGTTTTTGAGTCAAACTCGTGATGAGAACGAGTTCACTCACTCTCAAGTCTCAACCTTCACAGTTTATTTTTTCTTTTCAGAATTCGAAATGGAACCAAACCGAGCGCAAGTAAAAACCGGTTCAATCTTAAACCGATTGATCCGAACTACATGGAGTAAAGAATTTCATAAGTGTAGAACAGAAAGGTTTCAACTTTCAACGCCGGTTTATTGATAATTATTTACAGAGTTATAGTTAAATTTTGGATCTCAATTAGCTGTTTTGCTCTTCTTTACTGCAATCTCCAAGTTTCTTCTTGTGATTTGAAGCTCTCTTGTGTAGTAATGCATTCTGTCTATCACCATTGCCAAGAACAACACAGTCCCTTTTTCACAAACACAGAACAGTAAAAAGAAAGCAATCAAGAAATATATCAGAAAACACACACACACACACAAAAAAGTGTTTTATGATTATTATTACCCATCAGGAAAGCTTCGAGGATGCGGTTGGCAAACATGACTTGATCAGTCGAATTAGGTACACCACCAGACTCAGAGACCCTTGTGTTGATTTGAACCGTGCTAAACAGAACCGAGCCAAACAACACAAGCATAGTGGCTGCAACCGTCTTTGCAACCAGTGGTGCTCGACCTTGCTTCAATAAGTCTAGCAATTTCACCACCAGTCTTCTCACTGGAGTCCCGAAACCGAGTGTTAAAATGAGTGCGGCTTCGATTGACACGACCGTGAATAGAAGCTGAAACATCTCTATGAACATCTTTTGTTAGTAACATGGAGAGGTAGTTTTAGAATGGATCAAATACAAAAATGGCTTTACATTGTTATAAAAGTGTTGAAAGAGAACTTGCTGATGAGTAAAAAGAATAAGAAGTTGCTTGATGAAATGGTTACGGATAATGTAGAAGTGTAATTTAGCCTTTGGAATCGAAGGAAATTATATACTTTGTGTAATAAAAAGTTTCGAACTTTTGCAGACTTTTTTTTTGTCACCATATTGCATAAAATAAGGAAAATGTTGAATTTTGAATTAGTAAGACATTAAAACATTAATTATGTGGAACGTTTCTGGCATCCCTTCATGGTCGATTTTGAATCAGCAAGACATTACATCATTAATTTTGAAGTCTATCACTCAATGTGACTTGATCAGAAGATTCAGTTATTGCCCAAATATTTGTGCGAATATAACAGGATTTTGATTGGAAAACGTAAATTTATTAATGCAAATTATTTGCATAAGCTATATATTAAAATCTTATTTGAAGATTCCAACAATGGCTGTATATAGGCTGGATTGATATATATTGACATTTTATCTGTCTATAATGTTGATCCGGTCACCTTCATGCCTTCAGAAATCATTTGATATCTTGTATGTACCTCTTGTTTACAAATTTTACCTTACATAACAAATGAAAAGCTATATGGACATCAAGTATGTGGTTGTAACTTTATTTTCTTGCCTGGGTAAATATCTGCATATAGTCTCAAGATAAACAGAAAATACAATATGTGGGTGGAATCGACCTACACATTATGATCTTTAACACTTTGAATGATAAAAATCTATTATGTAATATATAAATGTATATGGTCATTACCAAATACAATTCAAGGTGCAAATATCAGCTTAATAACTATTCTTGTAGATTATCTAGATTAATGTGTTATTTACAAAGCAAATTAATCGTTTCTTAATGTTATTGAGATTCCATCTATTATAAACAAATCTAAATGTTTTAAAAATGTACAATAATGGACATGTAAGGTGACTATCAACTATGTGAACTCCATGTCTGCCATGACTTCCATTTGAAACTAACTTTGCCATTGTTAGTCGTATACAGTGTCTTTCTTTTTGTTAAAAAAAAAAAAAAAACGAAAAAACCGACAAAAGTATGCACCACTATACCTACGCAACTTAATTGTTTGAAGCCAAATTATCACCAAGTCGGTTAATAATTAATATATGAAAATAATATTCAGTTACCATTTGATGTAGTCATGTAGACCCATAAATGAGAAAACACGTGTTGTTTATATTACTTTCGACACAACTTGCACTTGGGTTACATTTTCAAAATTGTTTAATTTTTAAGTTTGTGTTTCTTTTTGAACAAAAGTTTGTTTATACTTACATTTCCCGTACATTATACCAACGAAACTCTCTCTTTAACCCTCTCCTAAGTTATCTTTCTTCGAAGAATAAGCCCTCGCTCTCTCTCCTCTCTCTCTCTCTCTCTCTCTCTGTGTCTCTCACACTGATCTCAGCCTCAGCCATGGGAAAAGAACCACTGCTTCAGAAACTGAGGATTCAAGAAGACATTGAATCAGACAAGAGGATTCGTGTCAAAGGCGGAGACGGTGACGACCCCGTCACTTTTGTTTTACTCCTCACAACCTTCACTGCTCTCTGGGGCATGTTCTCCTATGGCACTGCCGTAATTTTCTTCATCTTCACTTTTGTGTTTTCTCTCTCGTGTTAGCTAGGTCAAACACCGAGTGCCTAATAGAATAGGGCCAAAAAAAATCTAGAATTTACTTGTATTTTTATACATAATTATGTGTTATATAGTACCAAGTAAGTTACATATCAAATGATCACATCATTAATTTTTGGAAGATCGTTGCTCTTACATATGTTTTTTCTGTTTCTATTTCTCTTGAAATGTCTACTTCAAGTTCAAGTGAATGATCTATCAATTAAAATAGTTTTTCACTGTCACGAAAAGCTGACAATTTTTTATGAATATAACTCCACAAAATTATTTTAGCTTTTTTTTTTTTTTTTTTTTTTGCAGGCCGGCTTTACATCACCAGTTCAAATTGGGGTTATGGAAGGACTAAGTCTCTCGCTGGCCGAGGTCAGTTTTGAATTGTTAATTTTATTTCCCGGTTTTCTGATATGATTTTCAATCCAGAATTGTAGTTATATGATATACTTATACATACATGATATATACTGAAGAAGAATGTACAAATTAATGTATTAAAAGAACTGCAACAAACATATGTTTTTCATGCATAATCGAATGCAATTTTTTTTTGGGTCAACAAATAAACTTGGCACATTTGATTTAACAAAAGAAATACAATAAATTGATTGTTGCACGTATGACGTATCAACTAATTGTTTATAATACGAAAATATCTTATACATGGTTCATCCGGTCTTATTAAATTGATAATTATAGTTTAAAATTTCTTAAAAGGTTAAAAGTACATGTTACTGACTTACTGTCATTGTAATAAGGTATTGGTAGAATTGGTTAATGTTTTGTATAAAATTCTTACTATAGTAAATTTAAAATAAAATAGTAAGTTAAATAAGAAAAAGGTAAATCAAAATCATTGTTCATTATACGGATGCAGTTTTCATTCTTTGGATCCGTATTAACAATCGGTGGACTCGTGGGAGCCGCAATGTCGGGAAGATTCGCCGATCTTTTTGGTCGGAGAGGAGTAAGCTCATTTATTTATTTTTCCTTGAAACTGATTTCTTATCATGACTAATTACAATCTCATTACGTAACTCGTTACAATTTTCTTTTGAATCATGTATATTCATTTGTTACACTTGATATTCCAAGAAAAAAAAAAATGATAGGTTTTGATGTATGATTTAATGCGCAGGCTTTGTGGGTTTCAAACTCATTTTGCATGGCCGGCTGGCTTATGATCGCCTTCTCTCAGGTTTCTAAATATCACTCAAAATTGCTTAGTTTTCTCGAATCAAAGAAGCTTAGACTAATAATAGTTTATTTGCTGCATCTAATAGTAATAAGATGGTGGTTATCATTTCAGGCGACTTGGTCCCTTAATATCGGAAGATTTCTTCTCGGGGTCGCGTCTGGCGTAACTTCTTACGTGGTACGTACGCTAATTTTATACGTGGACTGATAATTAGGGTTCAGTTACCTTTAAACAAACAATAAGTTAATTATTGACTCCAAATGTATAATCTCAATCTACAGGTACCTGTCTACATTGTAGAAATCGCACCCAAAAGAATCAGAGGCGCGTTCTCTGCGGTTAGCTCGGTAATATATCGCAAAAAATGAATTCTTATTATTAATTTATTTTAACATATCTTATAGCTTTTTCTTATGTTTCTTACAGCTCGTGATGTGCGCTAGCATCTCCTTCACTTTCCTTGTTGGATCAGTCGTTTCATGGCAGAATTTAGCTCTCTTAAGTAACATATATATCTTGATCTCTTCCTACCATTGAAACGATATAACTATTTAATTAAATTTGACACCATGTTCTTATGATAATATTAACTGTAATCTAAATCAATTTGATACGAAAATGATTTAACTTTTTTTGGGTCATTTGGTGTTGTGCAGGTACGGTTCCTTGTGTTTTAGAATTCGCCGGTTTGTTCTTTATACCGGAGTCTCCTAGGTGGCTGGTAATGAATCAGCCTTGTAGTTTTTTCTTTTTTTTGGGGTCAAAGGGACATATTAATCATTTACATATTTGTCATTTATAGTCAAGAAATGGTCGGGTAAAAGAATCGGAAGTTGCACTTCAACGTCTACGAGGAAACAAGACTGATATCACAAAAGAGGCTGCAGAAATCAAAGTAAATAAAAACAAAAATGTTTAAGAAATTAGCATTATTTTAGATTCGATCGGTAGAAATTTTACAAAATTTGATCTTATATTATTTTTTCAGAAATACATGGAAAATCTTCAAGAATTCAAAGAAGATGGCTTTTTTGAGATCTTCAAACCGCGATATTCTCGCGCCGTTACTGTAAGTGTTTGATTGTAATTGCACACTTTTAATTTTAAAAAAACGTGTTACTGAAGGCATCGTATATAACTCTTTAGGTGGGAATTGGATTGCTAGTATTACAACAACTCGGAGGTCTAAGTGGCTATACATTTTACATGAGCTCGATTTTTCACAAAGCGGGTATGCTTGAGAATTATAGTATTATAAATCTATTATTTTCAGAGAGGAAGATAATCTGCAACTTAATTATTTTCACAGGGTTTCCTAACAACGTAGGAGTAACGATAACGAGCGTGGTGCAATCCACGATGAGCGTTTTCGGATTAATAATCGTTGATAAATTTGGGAGACGACCCCTTTTAATGGTTATAGCTTATTTTAAACCCTTATTGTTAAATGAAACTATATTGAATATAATCAATAAATAAGAAATTAACGTCGTTTTGTGTATGTGATTCACTTATTTGTAGGTTTCGACGGGCATGATGTGTTTGGGGTCATTTATCACAGGGCTATCCTTTTTGTTTCAGGTTTTTTTTTTTTATTTATCTAAAAAAAAAAAAGAAGATAAATGGTTAATATAAATTTTGCTTCTCAATATAATTGTAGCAATCAAAACTAATAATTTGCAGAGTTATGCTTTACTCGATAATTACACCTCGATTTCAACATTCACCGGAGTGCTGGTACGAAATAAGCTCCTTCTGCCCAAAAGAAATTTAAATTGTTTTGCATAAATAATTATTACCGAATATTATTGCAGGTGTTTCTAACTTCTATCACAATTGGAATAGGAGGTATACCATGGGTCATTGTCTCCGAGGTAATTGTTGTTTTTAATATGATCTTAACTTAAATTAATAGATAAACGGTAGTTATGTCTAATACGTACAATTATAATATATGCTATATTGTCGAATTAATTTTCAAAAACATTACAACATAGTTGATGACTGATATATATGTTAAACTTATATTTCAACAACTTTCTTCTAAATAGTTATAAAAAGGTTTTTTTAAAAAAATCGATATAGAAACTAATTAACTAGGCGTTTTTATGTAATTTAACTTCTATGTTTTTTTTTTAATTTTATTTATGTGGTATAATTAGATGACACCGATAAATATAAAGGGATCATCAGGGACGTTATGCAATCTAACTAGCTGGTCCTCTAATTGGTTCGTTTCTTACACATTCAACTTCCTCTTCCAGTGGAGCTCTTCTGGTAATTTACTTTTTTATTTTTACAAATATATAACTTAAGTAAATCCAGTTACTAATTTTTGATCAATTTAATAATGTGTTGATATTTGTAAATTATAGGTGTATTTTTCATATATTCAATAATATCGGGAGTGGGTATCCTATTTGTGATGAAAATGGTACCAGAGACTCGAGGTCGTTCGCTCGAAGAAATTCAAGCCGATATTACCCGATAACTTTGTAACTTTCAAGTTTTATTTTTGTTTGGTGTCAAATACATATAATTTTATGTACGTCTCACTTATCAATTAATTCAGAATTGTATGTTCAATACGAAAATCTTTTTTTTTTAAAAAAAATAATAATAATTCAGAATTAAGTATTCATATCTTGCACACCAATCATCAAACGATTGCTTCGTATATATATAATATTCTTTAGGTTGACTGATTCATGTAATGGGCTCTCTGGTATATATTACAAGAATTTTTATCAATTATTTATTGGATATTGGCATATTCTAGAAATCAAACAAAAATAAAGCTTATATATGTACTTAGAATTCCGTACATACTAATTCTTACCTGTCGCCTTTGCGCTAGTGTAATATTATTCAAACATAAGTTTAAATAAAATAAACTAATATGAATATTAAAAAAAAATCGATGAGTTAAGATTTTATTTCCTAAATAATGAATTTCTTAGATAAATTAAGAGAATGTAACTTTAGCTTGGAAATCAAATAAAACTACTGTCTTTTCCCTAGTATAATAACAATCAAAAATTAATTTACATTAAATCTTTTTTTTTATTTGATACAGTTAATTATTTATTAAATTTTTAATTTGATACAGTTAATTATCTATTAAATATATGATTTTGAATATTTTTTGTCAATATAGTCTATTAACTTTAAAATTTAATTTAACATTAAAGAGTGTTCTATTCGAACCCCATATATATGTGATAAATTTTAGAGATACCCATCATTTTAACACATGATTCCTCCTAATTTTGAATATCTTTAAATATTAAGATATTTGTAAAAATTTTGATTTTCGAATCAAACATGTGTATTTAAAAATTCCTTCAACATAACAAAGTTTATCCCCATAACTGAGTTTTTTATATGTTTTACTTGAAAATATTTCCTTACTAAAATATAAGGTGTAATTAAATATTAATTAAAATTTAAATATAAATCAAAGAATAATTAAAATTGATTTAACGAGAAGTCCAATTACTTCAAAATTTCACAAGTCTTTGCGCTAGTATAATATCAATCAAATTATTCTTTGGTTTATAATTGAATTTTATTTGATATCTAATTACACATTATAATTTAGTAAAGGAAATATTTTCAAGTCAAAAATATAAATTACTCAGATATGGAAATGACTCAGTTATGTTTGATCTGAAAATCAACGAATTTTACAAATATTTTGGTATCTTATGGATTTTCAAAATTAATATTTAATCAATAATTAATTACGAATGTTTCTGATCATCCATTGACTCTCTTATTCAACGATCGTCCCGGATGTGACTTGATCAAAGAATTTGGTTATTTCTTATATATTAGTCGGAAATTAATAGGATTTTGATTGGGATACGCAATTTATTATGCCAATTATTTGCATAACTTATACTTTAAAATTCTATTTGAACATTCAAACAAATGCTGTATACAGATTCCACTGATATATGATATTGACGTTTTATCTGTCTATAGCGTTGATCTTGTCATATTCATGCCGTATTGCTGTTCATGAATATTATGGTATTTATATGCATGAATATTATGGTATTTATATGCATGAACATTTTGTTTACCAATCATATCATAGACATTTACAAAAATATAAATCAAATACTCAATTGGGTATAATCTCTAAATAAACAGAAAATAATTTATCATAAAAAATATTTTTAATGAATCAGATAATAAAAACTTTGGGTTGAATCCACGTAAAATTATGATCCCTAGGACTTAGTTAGATGAAAAATACATTATGAAAGATGATTTTTTTTTTTGGTGCAAAGACAGATGAACTTTTATTAAAATTGCATATTTTAGCTACAAATAATTAATTTTATTGTAGATTCCGTTGTCACTAGACAAATGATATAAAATAACACATTTCTGATGTTATTTTGCAAAGCATCAAGGAAAATATAGATTCCATTCATAATTATACGGAAACGTAGTGTCTATATGGACTCCATGTACCTAGCATGATTTCAAATAATATGAACTTTGGCCTTTTTAGTCGTGTCTCCCAAATTGTATTTATTTATTTTTGTTAAGATAATCCGAGAAAAGCATGCATAATGTATTGCATATAAGTAATGTAATTGTAGACCATAAGTGATCTACGAATTCTATCTAAGCCAATTAGTAGTTATTAATTAATGAAACAACATCTAGTTACGATTTCATGTAGTTATAACTCATAAATAATGTAGTTGTATAACACATTATTCACGTGGGTTAATTTATTTATATTAGTATTCTCAACCGGTAGATTTCAGAACAAAGTTTACAGTCGTTTTTTAAGTTTTTAACCGCTCTAGTGCAATTGCCAGAAACGAATTGCGTTCAGCAAAATTCGGTCATTGGTCAATATTCATACATATAAATAACCACTAGACTAACGTCATTTTATTCAATTTTTATATATGTTTACGTCACATTATTTCTAAAAAATAATACCTTGTCAAAGGAAATGTACACATATATCATAGATTATGTAAGAGGCGGAAGGAGATTAAACTATAATTAGAAAAAACAGTTTAACGAAGATCGAAGTTTGACTCAGCTGTTAGAAGCGGTCAATAAAGATAAGGGTTAATTTGGTGTTTAACTACCGAATTTGATCCATTAATATGCTTTTATTTAGTTACGAAATACCCTTTAGTGGAAATAATATCACGATTCAAGAATGTATACCGTATATGACGTGAAATTATTGGAGATGTACTTTTTTGAAAATATCTAAAAAGTTTTTGAAAATGTTAATAATTCATGGGAAACTTTCACAAGCTTCCAAACTTTTTACGTGTGTCACTATAATTACCATTCATCATTTTAATTTTTAAATTTGTGGGAAAATTTCACAAATTTTAAGAAACATCCATAATCTTTCAGACCGAGGAAATATGGTCTATCTCATAAAAAAAATGTTCTTTCATGTATTTTCTCTCTTTGTCTAGTTTTGTGTTTCTACTAATTTGAACGTTGGAGATCAGAACCCATCCGTTTAAAAAACGTCCTTTGTGTGCATTTATCTTAGATACTATCATTTCCCAATGTTGTAACCAGCTCTCCAAATTCACCGAACATAAAATTCATTCCACGTAAGCACTCATAAACTAATCCCTGACAATTTACATTAATAATAACACATAAATATTTGCCTATACCTATTCTAAACTTGGCAAGTTGGTAATAGAGAATACCATAATTACGCATAAGAATGATTCAAATGAAGAAAAAAGCATATTAAATGTTTCTCTTTTTTTAAAAAAAAAATCTTTTTGTTGAGACTTGCACGTCATACTTTGTTGTTTTCATTTTTTTATTCCACATTTAAAGGAATTAGTCCAACGAAACTCAGTCTATCTCTTCTTAATCTGTCTTTTAATTTCTTCAATCTCTCTCTCTCTCTCTCTCGTTCTGTCTCACACTATTAGCCATGGGAGAAGAACCACTGCTTCAGAAAATCAGGATTCAAGAAGACATCGAATCCCATAAGGGGAAACTTGTTAATGACGTCGACGATAGTGACGGTCCCGTTACTTTAATTTTACTCTTCACAACCTTCACTGCTCTCTGCGGCACCTTCTCTTATGGCACTGCCGTAAGTTTCTTCATCTTCATCTATTTCTTTCTTTCTTTCTTTTTTCTTATGATCTTTCTATTTTCCATGTTAGGATAAACACAGCTAGAATGCTCAATGAAGCAGTAAAGAGAAACTATAATCAACGTGGATTTGATACAAAATTATAAGTGATAAACTTAAGTTGTTATTTTGTCTACTGAACAAAGCTGGTATATCAATTTTTAATATAGTAAAGTTTTGAAGAAAAAACAAAAACAAAAATCGTTATGATATGATATGTATGAGAAGCCTAATACGATACCTTCAAACTCTCGACCCAATTTTGGATCAGGAAATTTGAAACTCTTCTTGTTACATGACTATTTTTAAGTTATTGGAAATAATAATTTTTTTTCCTTTTCATATTACAAAAGAAAAAGAAAAATTAGCAACATAATACTAATATCATGTCTTTTTGTTTTTCTCAGCATGAAAGTTGGTTATGACTTAGGAGTGAAAAGTAGGTCAGATATCAAATTATCAATCATTAGGTTTTGGAAGATTGTTGCTCATACGAACGATAGTCATGCTTATCTGTTTTTGTATCTCTTGAAAGGTCCAAATCAAAAGAATGATTTATCATGCTGTCACGAAAAGCGACATTATTTAATATAAATATATCCACATGATATTTTTTTGTTTTATTCTATTTTGGGCAGGCCGGCTTTACGTCACCAGCTCAAACCGGGATCATGGCAGGACTAAACCTCTCTTTGGCCGAGGTCAGTGTTAGATTGTTTATTTAATTTCCCGGTTTGTTGATACGATTTTCGGTCCAATTTATTATTATTATTATTTGTTATCTAATACAGAAGAGAATTTATGATTTATGAAGGGACCCATAAATGTGATACACATTTCATATGGAATGCAAATATGTACTAGTATTCAACCTGAAACATTCAATCAAAGAAAGATACTATTACTTCCACCTCCGTATAATCATTAGAGCTTTTACACATCAATTAACTTTTTAACCATAATACTATTTGGTTCATCCGTTCGTATTGATTACCGTTTAGGTTTTATACTTCAAAGTATATGTCAATGTCAATATAGTTCCGCTAGATTATCAATTTTTTGAAATATATATATATATATACAAATATGATAGTACAAAAGAACTTGTTTTATTATAGAGCAGGAAAGTCAAGAAAGTAATTGTTCCTTTCATGAATGCAGTTCTCATTCTTTGGATCCGTATTAACAATTGGTGGACTTGTGGGAGCCGCGATGTCTGGAAGACTCGCCGATCTGTTTGGTCGGAGAGGCGTAAGTTTTTTTTTTTTTATAATTCATTTATCATTATTTTAAAAATTACAATCCCATTACGTTAATCTCTACATATTCCAAGAAAAATAAATAGCGTCTTGACGAATGATTATACGCAGGCTTTATGGGTTTCAAACTCGTTCTGCATGGCCGGCTGGCTTATGATCGCCTTCTCTCAGGTTTCTACCGCCGAAATTGTAGACAAAACAAATCATCTAAATGAAATGATTAGACGAATAGTTAATTAATTGTTTGCTGATTCTAATAAATGGTACTATTTAAGGCGGCTTGGTCCCTTGACATTGGAAGACTTTTTCTCGGCGTTGCAGCTGGTTTATCTTGTTACGTGGTACGTACTTTAATTAGACTCTAACTAGGTTTAGTGACTTTCACTCCAAGCAACCAATATTATTAACTACTAATCTAATGTCAATATACAGGTACCAGTCTACATTGTAGAAATCGCACCCAGACAAGTCAGAGGCGCGTTTACTGGGGTTAATGCGGTAATATTAAT
The DNA here is from genome assembly GCA_039880935.1 of Streptanthus diversifolius. Taxonomy (NCBI): domain Eukaryota; kingdom Viridiplantae; phylum Streptophyta; class Magnoliopsida; order Brassicales; family Brassicaceae; genus Streptanthus; species Streptanthus diversifolius. The sequence continues at coordinate 14,587,819 of JAXGFM010000013.1, read as the reverse complement.
TTTTTTTTAAAAAAAAAAATCTATTAATTTTTTTTTAAAAAAAAAAATCTTATAGTTTTTTTTTCTTTGACAGCTTGTCATGTGTTCTAGCGTCTCCGTCACATTCCTCGTTGGATCAGTCATTTCATGGAAAACATTAGCTCTCACAAGTAACAAAAATCTTGGAATCTGCCTACAAAAAAATGACATTATATATTTACAAATATAATATTCATTATTTTTGTTTGGAATTGTGCAGGTACAGTTCCTTGTATTTTAGAATTCGCCGGTTTATTCTTTATACCGGAGTCTCCTAGGTGGCTGGTAATAAATTCGTCTTGTAGCTAGTGATTAACTTTACATATACATATATCATACTAAGAAACCATTGCAAGTAAATCAAACAAGTTTAACAGTTTGGTATTCTTGTAAACTATAGTATAGAAATGGTCGGGTAAAAGAATCGGTAGCTGCACTCCAACGTCTACGTGGAAACAACACTGATATCACCAAAGAAGCTGCAGAAATCAAAGTAATTTTTATTTTGCAAGAAACTGATTTAATTACAAAAACTTGATTCGATAATTACAAAACTTTTATAGAAATTGAGTATGTTTTTCAGATATATATGGAAAATCTTCAAAAAGAATTCAAAGAAGATCGTTTTTTCGAGCTCTTCAAACCACGATACTCTCGAGTCATTAGTGTAAGAATTCGATTGAAAATTGAAACTTTGAATATAAAAACATTAATTAAGAACTGAATTGTATGGTTTTTTTTTAAGGTGGGAATTGGACTGTTAGTACTGCAACAACTCGGAGGCCTCAGTGGCTATACATTTTACATGAGCTCGATTTTTCACAAATCGGGTATATTCTGAATTTAATCTCTTTTGGGAAATTAATTATTATTTAAAAGTAATATAATTTACAAAAATCGATGATAACATACAATTTATTCGTCTCACAGGGTTTCCTAACAGCATAGGAGTAACGATAGCGAGCGCGGTGCAGTCTGTGACGAGCGTTTTAGGATTAATGATCGTGGATAAATATCAAAGACGATCCCTTTTAACGGTCATAGCTTATTTTCAATCAACGTCACTACAAATATATGGTGAATAAATCTGAAGTTAACGTCTTTTTGTTTATATGCAGGCTGCGACGGTCATGATGTGCATGGGGTCATTAATCACGGGACTATCGTTTTTATTTCAGGTTTTTTTTTTTATCAGAAAAAGAACTATATTAGTGAAATTATAAGATATACATATTGGTTAATGTAAATTCTATTTGTTTTTTTTCTTTCCAATATAGTTGATTTGATCAAAACTAATTTGCAGAAATATGGTTTGCTCAGCAACTATACCCCGATTTCAACATTCATCGGAGTGTTGGTACGTACTACGAAATAATTTAATTCCGTGCTATAAAAGTCATTCTTAGATGATTTCCTTTTGTCAACTACGTAATTATATATATTTTTCCTTAAGATATTTACCAGCTTTTATACATTTTTTTGGTCGACCCTAATTGCAGGTTTTTTTCGTTTCGATCACAATCGGAATAGGAGGTATCCCATGGGTCATGGTCTCCGAGGTAATGTTTTGTCTTTACTACTATCGTAACCAGACTAATAGTTAGATAAATATAGTTATGTTTCGAAATGCACAACAACACTATTGTATGTCGAGTTCTTTTCAACAATGTCGAGTTCAAAAGCATAAGAATATAGATCGAAAGATCGACGACATATACAGTTGTTCATGCCAAACGTGCTTTTTTGGTCCGAGCCAATTACTAATTAATGAATTGTATTGTATGCACTATTTGCGGATTGTATATTTATATGTTAAAACCACGCATTTAGTATACTTGGGTAACATTTCATTTTATCTAATGTATATATCTTACATGTAAACTAACCAGTCGTTTTTAATATATTTAATCAGTTGACACCGATAAATGTAAAGGGATCGGCAGGAACGCTATGCAATCTAACGAGCTGGTCTTGCAATTGGTTCGTCTCTTACACATTCAACTTTCTCTTTCAATGGAGTTCTCCTGGTAATCTACTTCGCTTATTTTTATTGCAAATAAATAAGTAATTTCAGTTTTACTAATTACTGATAAACTTAATAATCTCTCTAAAATATTAATTAATTTCAGGTGTGTTTTTCATATATGCAATCATATCGGGTTTGGGCATTCTGTTTGTGCTGAAAATGGTACCAGAGACTCGAGGTCGTTCGCTCGAAGAAATTCAAGCTGATATTACTCGCTAACTTTGTATATATAATATTTCTTTTTAATTATTTTGGTATCCGTTCATATAATTTAATATATGGTCTCACTTATCGATCAATTCAGTCTTCGTCTGGCCATAATTAAATATGCACAATTTTCACATATATTACCAAGGAATTGGTTCGTCTTATTTTTTTATTTTTTTTTGTAAGGTTGATTGGTGCAGCTTTTGGTGTTTGGTAATAAATTAAAACTTTATCCATTATGTTACTTATAAGATGTTGCTATGAATCAAACCAATACAAATTTTATATTGTTTTGTATTTAGAGTACCTTCTAATCTTTATCGCCTTCGCCATGTGTAGTTAACCAGCCAAAATTTTAAATAATCATAAATATTTTTATATCTGTACACAGTACACGTCTCAGATGCCATAATCTTGCATGTAAAAAAAAAACTGTCCACGTCAGTAAAATAATACTCATTCCGTGTTTTTATATGTGTATTTTAAGTTTTACTACGAAAATAAAAAAATATTTTATTTTGTTTTAAATAAAAATATCGTTAATTATATAAATAAACATAATCTACCCAATAATAAAACTAATAAATTTTATATTCAAAATAATAATTATAAAATAATAAAACTAATAAATTTTATATTCAAAATTGAAAATATCATCTAATTTAAAACAAAAAAAATCTGTAAAAAAATAATTAACAAAAATTGGAAATAGTAATATTGATCCACTGAAATTCCGGTTATATACTATACAGGTCTAAAATGTTAAAACTCAATGGTATCAGAAGAATATGAGTTGTTGCTTTAATGTTATCTCATTTTCTGATATTTATTACTACTTTTTTTTTTGTTATATTTACAGTTTATTTGTGGGTTGTTACGTTCGATATTAGTTCTCATTAAGTAAGTTGCTTTTTTCGTCTAGTGTACACAGGTACATTTTACTTCATCAATAAATTAATTCCTTATCGAATTTTTTTTATGAGGTTGAATTTATATCAGATATAACTAAATTAAGAGTATGTCGGAATAGGATGCTTAGTCATTTGCTCACACAATATTTTATTTAGGCATGTTTTTGGAGAAAAGAAGGATAATTTTTTTTAGCGTATTGTCGTGCATCGTCGTCACGTCGTTAATGTTTACGTCAATTTGTTCACTATGTTTACTTTGACTAACAGCCAATTGAAATAAAAGGTCAAAGAAACCATTAAATAAGGATCAACACATGAGTATTTTTAACTAATTTTTTATTTCTTCAAATCCCGATAATAATAACACAAAATCATGGAACGAATAACTTTAGGTGAAATTATATTTCAATTTTTTTTTTTTCGTAATACTTTGATATTGCCATGCATTGCATTCCATGCTTTAACGTTAAACTTAAATCTCTCATCAAGGAAGTCCACCGAAACCACCACCAGCACCGGCTCCACCACCGAATCCACCACCGGCACCTCCACCTGCTCCTCCTCCAAATCCACCACCACCACCGGCTCCGCCTCCAGCTCCTCCTCCTCCTCCGAGTCCACCTCCACCACCAAATCCACCTCCACCACCATATCCACCACCAACACCCCCACCAGCACCTCCACCAGCACCACCACCAAATCCCCCACCGGAACCACCGCCTCCTCCAAGACCACCACCGCCTCCAGCACCACCTCCAACTCCTCCCCCATATCCTCCTCCAGCTCCTCCACCTAAACCACCGCCGCCTCCAGCTCCTCCGCCTAAACCACCGCCGCCTCCAGCTCCTCCGCCAAGACCGCCTCCTCCTCCATAGCCTCCGCCTGCACCAAGACCACCGCCTGGATGGTGGAAGAACGTCTTTTGATCCTCGAGACCAGTCTTAAGCTTCCTGTTAGCGACACTAGCAAATGAAGTGAAAGCTAGAGAGCCGACAAGTAAGGCAACAAGAAGCATTGACTTGGAAGCCATGTCGATCTTAGTGTTTTGTGTATGTGATGATGAGGAGCTCTATCCGCTCAATAGGTGTTTATATAGATCACGTAGCTAGAGCTGAAGAATTTTAAAAATATATAAAAAAAATGAGAGAGTAGAAAAGTTTTAGAGTGAATAATTATCATTAATTCATCTGCCCATCTAATTCGTGTTGCAAAATTAAATGCGATCCCTAACTACCAAATGTTGACTAACTAGTCACTCACCCACATGTAGTAGACCCCTTCTTTTTATTCTTTGTGTTAGTACTTAATACCATTGTACTAACTTTCTTGCCTTTCACATTTAAATTTGGCTTTAGATTTTGATGCATCCGAGTTTTTTTTTTTTTTTTTTACAAAATTATTCTTATGTCCGGAATTATGTAATGTCTTGTTAACATGCTTATTACATTTTGTAGTGTCCACATTATAAAAGGGATATATATATAATAATGTTGACGATAAAAAAAACCTTGAACATTGTCACATTACATAGAGGAGAATAATAAAATATGAAATCAAAATTTTTAACTAAATTTGTCCTTTCATTTTTCTTGACTTGGACGAGGTAGAGTTGACATCTGCCTCGCACTGGCACAATGCATAAATCAATCTCGTTTTAGAATTTTGATAGTGAAGAAAAATGTTTTACGCTGACTATTTGTGACAGATAATAAAATGCTACTATAAGCCAATAAGTTTTCAAATCTTGGTGCTCTTCTTGGATTAAATGCTTTCTTCTTGGATTAAATGCTTTCTTCTTAATTAATCTACTCTCTCATCCATAATTTTAACGTCTAATAATAGTTGGCAAAGTTCTGTGGTCCCAATAGTTAAATATATGAAGATAACTTTGAACCAAATTAAATTAAAATCTGATCTATATTAGATTTAAATAAATCTAATCAATTGAAAAATGTTAACAAAAAAAGGTCTAAACAGAGTTGCTATAATAAAAAGTTTAATTGGAAATCATGTGGTATAATAGTGGCTAATCTGTTTTATTCATCACATAGAATTTAAATCAACATCCTGCAATATTAAAGAAATCATTAGACTAAAAATAAAAAATTCAAAGAAATATAGAAATCCCGATTTTTGCACTCCGAAAAAAAAAAAGAATATTTTCTCAAAAACCCGTCGTTAAATAAAGTGATTTATAAATCCGTCGAGATTTTTGATTCCCTTTCGCGCCCTTCTCTTTTCATCATCTTCCCAACGTCTCTACTCTTTCCTTTCTCTCTCTCTCTTTCTCGTTCTAATTCTCGGCAATGGAGGAAATTGACGACACAGAAAGCGAAATCGCAGGTATCTCCGATTACATTATCTATGTTTTCTCCCTGAAAATTCGCGTTATCTTCTGAGTTTGCTATTCGTCTCCTGAGAAATAGGATGTTATGCCGTTGTGATCGAAGTGTGAAAGTTTGATATCTAGCTTTGCTAATTTACGGTTTCGAAGCTTCAAAACTTGGGATCTGTTTCAGAATCGATCGATATATATCGATCTCAATAGCACAGAGATTGATAAACCCTAGTTGTTCCTGTTTTTACCTGAATCAGTTCTAATCGGAACTAGGGGGAGTCTAATTGTTGCGTCGAGTTGATCGCGAAAAAAATAATTTCATGGACTCTGTGAAGAGCCTCAGAACCATTCATACTTACATACTATTGCAGATTTCCAACTGTACCAATTTGTTTCAATGAAATGCAGGTTTATATGGCTTGCATCCAGCACGGTCGTCGGTTAGTACTTAACTTCAGACTCTTGTTTTAGATGAAATTGCACACATTTCTTGATTACATATGAAATTAGAGATACGAGTGAATGCTTATGCTATGAATGTCAGTGTAATTTTTGTTAGCTGGGTATCAGATGGACAAAAGCTCATATCCTTCTCTCTAACTTACAAAATCTGTTTTACAGAGTTGGAGTTTCTTACTACGACTGTAGTGTACGCCAGCTTCATGTGCTTGAAGTTTGGGAGGAAGATTGCTCAGATTTTAGTCTGATCAATATGGGTATATTTTTTTCATATGAAATTAAATTTATAGTTTGCCTGCAATTCCATGTATTGAACTGTCACACTCTTAATGAAAAGTTTTAGTTAAGCAGGTTCTTGATTTACAGCTACTTTTATGCAGCTTTTTTCTGCTACACTGTTCTTACTTCATTAGTTATTTGTTCGCTTCATTTGTGTTGGTTATATTTCTTCAGTCAAATATCAAGCGAAGCCATTGGTCATTTACACAAGCACCAAAAGTGATGAATCCTTTGTAGCTGCTCTACAGCAGAGTGGTATGGCGCTATCTATTTTTCTGTGATTATATGAGGCCTAGTGTTTATGTTCTTGCATAATTTCTTTGATTCTGACAAGAATACCACGGTGTGGCTGGTAAAGTGCTCAACATTCAGCTACGAGCAAGCGTGGCACATGTACAGAAAGTGTAATCAGCTCAAATTTCCCCTTATTTGGGATGGTTTCGGTTAGTCAAATGACATGATGAATTCTAGTAGGAAACTGGTTCCTGCAGTTCTAGTTGTAATAGCTTACTTGACTCATAATATCTGCTATTGTACACTGACTTTTACCCAAATATTCTGTAGGCTGGTATATCTTCGAGTAACAGGAATGGATGAAGGGTTGAAAATCAAAGAAAGGATTTGTTATGTAAGTTACAGCAAGGAAATGTTACTTTGTTTACTATGGATTCTCTTTTATTCCACTGGATAACTAGCTGTTGGAATCTCAGTAGTAATAGAGTCTGCAGTTGGAATCTCAGTAGTAATAGAGTATGCAGTTGGAATCTCAGTAGTAATGTCACAATGAAATAGTTTGAGCTCGTAGTTAACTTCTTCCAACTACTTTAGTAATTGGTAAACTGATTCATTTCTTATTATTGTATGAAGATTCTTCATTATCAAATTGCAGCTGAGTTCGATGATGGATGTAGGCAGTGAAGTCCAAGTTCGTGTTAGTGGGGGTCTTCTTGCTATATTAGAAAGTGAACGAATTGTAGATACCCTGGAACAAAACGAATCTGGGACTGCATCAATAGCTATTGACTCAGTCATGGAAGTACCATTGTATCCTCCAATGTTTCTGTTCTGTTTCCTTTCGTCTTGGTTAAAATACTTTCCTAAATTTTTGGGATGGTAGTGCTGCCTGAAAATCCTTGACAAACGTTTCAATAGGAACAAGTTTCTTAAAATTGATGCAGCTGCTAACGAGGCACTACAGATATTTCAAACAGATAAACATCCAAGCCATATGGGCATTGGCAGGGCAAAAGAAGGGTAAATGGCTAGATGGTTCAACTGTGGAATTTGATATCTATTATTTTCCTGCTTACGAATAATCTTCACTGATTTTTCGAAATGAAGGTTCTCCGTGTTGGGATGATGAATAAGGTTTGCTTTCCTTGCATTGGCTCATTCTGGTTGATGCTCTGCTTGGATAAATGATTTAACTTACCTGGCCTATTTCAGTGTGCCACACCAATGGGTAGACGCCTTTTAAGGTAATAAATAATAAATTTGAATGATAGGTATAGAAAAACTCTCCTGAAGCTACTGATGTTATCTTAAGGTATCAATTTCAGAAGCTGGTTTATGAGGCCAATTCTAGATCTTGAAGTTTTAGATCGTCGTCTTAATGCTGTATCCTTTTTCCTTCTTGATATCTTGTGAAGAACTTCGCCTGATGAAGGCAGTTAATTTTGTTGCAAAACGTGATTGGTAATCAATATTCCAAAAGCTACTGGTATCTAATTTCAATTCTAGCCTCTCCTCTCAAAGAAAAATAACACTTTTTCAATTAGCTGCTAATGAGTAATGACTAATAACCATTCATTCTTGGCATTTATAGCATTTTATCGTTGGCTTGCGTAGCCCATCAGAATAACTATGTAATTCTGACAATAGAATCATTGCTTGATATTCGAAATGGAAGGTGAAGTAAACTCTTTTAGCTGCAGATATGTCTTATCGCTGCATTTATACATAAACTCCTAACAAAACTTGATCCGTAAATATCTGTAACTGGTGGGCAGGCATGTTTTGCAAGAAATGGCGGTGGATACATTTATCCCAAACGACACTGAAATCAATAATAACGGTCAGCTGATTGTTGATTAATTTTTTTTACTATACAGGCGTGTACAAGGACTTACCTTGTGAACTAGTCTGTGTTCATCACCTGATTGCAAGCGTTTCCTGCCTCAGGTCGAATTCATATCATTACCGGTCCTAATTACTCAGGAAAGAGCATATATGTAAAGCAGGTCGGCTTTACTATCTAAGTCTTGTTTCTTCTCTTCCAATAAATCATCACCATGAATTGACAACTCAATTCGAGCATCTTTTTCTGGCTTGCTATTTCTAGGTGGCTTTAATATTTTTCCTGTCCCATATTGGAAGCTTCGTACCAGCAGAAGCGGCAACTGTTGGTTTGACTGACAGGTCAAACGTGTCATGCACTCTTTGACCCTTCTAAAATCTCTTTTCTATGTATATATTTTATTACTAAGATCACTTGTACAACAACAGGATCTTTTGTGCAATGGGAAGCAAGTTCATGACAGCGGAGCAATCTACATTTATGATATCTACACCAAGTAGGAATGATGCTAAGGTATTTCTGAACTGTTTCTATCCTAACTTATATTTGAAGCTACTGATAGGCACTTGTGAGCCGGTCTCATTCGCTCTTGTCAGTTAGCGACTTCTTGTTCACGAGCTCTGTTATTCTAAAGTTCATGGGACACAAGATTGCAATATCAATCAGCTTCACATGTGGAAAAAACCAGAATGTGCATTGTTTATGAGTTATGATCATGTTCCTAATGATTGTGATTGGCTTACATACTCCAGGCAGGCAACTTCAAGATCTCTGTGTCTCATAGACGAGTTTGGTAAAGGCACTATTACAGAAGGTTTGTTTGTTTGTTTACGGATTCTCTGTTCTTTGCTTTGCAGAAAAGGTATGTGTTTGTGAAAAAAAAACAAATTGTGCCTTACATACACTCTACTTAAGCACAGATGGTATTGGCTTGCTTGGTGGGACAATTAGTCATTTTGCTTCATGTAACGAGCCACCAAGGGTATAGCGTTCTCTTGTCTTTTCATAAAAGCTTACATGTTCTCTTAAGAACCCCCAACGTAGCATGTTACGTGACATGGACTATTTCTGGTTGTTTTCAGGTTCTAGTTTGCACCCATTTGACCGAGCTGCCTGCCCGTTGTATGTACTCCGAATCAACTGCTCAGTTAACTATCTCTAATTTCGAGTTTCTATTATTGCAGTATCCCTAAAGATTCTTTGTTTTTTTGTCCTTTTACCTCAGTCTGAGATAATTAAGTTCTATACAATGAGCGTTCTGAGCCCAAACACAGAATCTGCAAACTTGGAAGAAATTGTTTTTCTTTATCGGTAGAAGCCTCAGCGACTATCATTCTGCCTAAAGTTGTCTGCATTCGTAATACTCTGATGTTTCAGCTAATGGGTTTTGCTTGCAGGTTAATTCCGGGACAAACATTGCTGAGCTACGGTGAGCACTTCATCCTTTGCGTTATTATTGTGTAAGATGAATTTCATGTGAATACACCAAATGTAATCAAATCTATCTATCTATCTATCGCAGGTCTGCATTGTGCACTACTCGCTGGTACGTTTCAAAATCCCATAGGAAACTGATATAGAAATCTCTAAACTCTAATCAGTTAATGACAATGTTGATGGATCTATTTTACTAATCTAGACTTCACTAAAGGCATTTATCACTATTTCTTGATTTGCAAGGTGTCCCGGAGGAAGTCGTGAAGAGGGCAGCCATCGTGTTGGACGCCTTTGAGAGTAACAGCAGCATTGATAAACTAAACCTTGACAACATATCGTCTCAAGATCAAGCATTCAAGGTCTTTTTGTTCTCTCCCACTTACACTCTCTACACAGACTTACCGCTTCTCTCTTGCCTTAACCAAACTTTACCTTACCGAATGAAACTCACAGGATGCTCTTGACAAGTTTTTGGCGTTCGACATCAGTAAAGGTGACAATGATATCCGCGCCTTCTTTCAGGGCATGTTCACTTCTGAAAACCGTAGTTTATATTATATCATAGACATAGATAACTAAAGACAAACTTTTTTTCACCAAATTAAACCAAAAACATTTTGTTTTATAACTCAGTTAAACCTAACTAAACCGGACCAAAACGCTCTTTCCAAATCGATTTTCTTTATAAGCTTTTAGTTTTTTTACTATATATCATGGCTGGCCAATTGTTTTAATCTTATGGACACAAACAAACATGAGCCATTTGACTTTGAATAAAATATTTAGATTAGAGATCTATTCGTTTATATTCAAATACTTAAATGTTGTTTGTTTACATATTTTAGAATATGTACTGTATATGGATATCAAATTTGGATACAAAATCAATTTTACCTCAGAAATTTGCATATTTGAGTTTTAATGCAGATTTTGTATCTCAAATATAAATGAAAAAATCAAAATATTTTTAAATATAATAGTAACTAAAATTTTAATTATTCTTGTTAAATAATATATTACTCTTTTCAAAATAAAAATATTTTCTGTCAAAAATAATATTTTTTAACCAAAAAAAGTCTATGGTTGCTTGTTTGCTTGCTAAAAATATATTTTCCATCAAAATAATGTTTTTCTATCCAAAAGAACTTTGTACAAGCAAAATAACGTTTTCTTACAAAATTATTATTTTCTTTCAAAATAACATATTCTAACCAACTTATTCTTTCTTTAAAAAATAACTGTAAAGTCACAAATATGTTTTATCAAAACCTCGTGATCGCATTTTCTCACAAAAATTATAAAATAATATTTTGGGAGGTAAACATAGATGATTGAAGAGAACCTGAGTGAAGATAAATGTGGCTGAGAAATGCATCGATGATGTGGTCAGATTCGGTGAACAAAGCCAACTCTCTACTTTAAATATATATCAATGAGGGCTTTGTATGTGGAAACATTATGGCTAATGCTGCACTTCTCCGCAGTTCTGCAAAGAGATGTTATGCTTCCAATAACAAGCTCCCTAGCTCGCAAAACATGTTTATAATATTTCCAAACCACTAGTCTCATTAAAAGGCATCTTGAAAGTCTAGATGGTCGCGTAAAACCGACCCATCTTGAAACACTTATTCACTATTCTCGTATTTAGTAATTTTTTTTTACATATCAAGATGTTTTGGTATCTTCCAAACAAATCTAAAAGATGGTAGAAGAAAGCCTACGATTGAGTTTTATTGACAAGAGTGTTTTGGCACCAGTCGGTTCAATTTTTGTGAGCTCCATTGCTAACGAGTTATTGTACCGCTCAGTAGCTTCCTCTCCTTACATTTCTTGAATCTATATTTGTAATTAAGTTCAAGGACTTGGACCTTGGTCAAGATGTGCAGTGTAATACAAAGAAGTCACCCTAAGTGCGTTAGCTTCTAATTATGGTTTTTTCGGAGCATTCTCCCGGTCAAGTATTTGGGGGTTCCTCTCATTATGCACAAGATGAAGGCTGCTGATTTTCAGTCTCTTGTCGAGCGTATTCAGTCAAGGTTCACCTCGCAGACTAATCGTCATCTCTCTTTCGCGGGTCGTCTCCAGCTCCTACAATCTGTGATAAGTTCTATATTTAACTTCTAGGGTTCATCTTCATCCTTTCCAATCAGTGTCTCCTACGGATTGAACAGCTATGCAACGCCTTTCTATGGTCCGTGAATACTCTTTCTGGGAAGCGAGCAAAAGTCAGCTGAGATATTGTTTGGACGCCTCGTAGCTCAGGGGGCTTGGGCCTTCGCCGGTTGACTAAGTGAAATTCAGTTTTGAGCCTCAAGCTCATCTGAATACTCTTTTCCAATTCAGATTTCTTATGGGTATCTTGGGTTTATTCACATATCCTGCGAAGTACGAATCTATAGGATACTCACTCAATCTCTGGGAGCTGGATGTGGAAAAAGCTCCTCAAGCTTTGTAGTACTGCTCGACGCTTTATTCACTGCAGAGTTTGCTCTGGGTCCCTATATTCTTTCTGGCACGACAACTGGACAAGCCTAGGACCTTTGTCCCTCCTCCTCGGTCCTTCTGCCTTCAGAAACACCGACATCCCTTTCGAGGCTACTGTTCATGAAGCTATAAAGTCGGATCAATGGCACATTTCTCTGGGACACTGGACTTATCCCCGAAGAGAATTCCTCGCAGACCACGTTTGGTTTCTCGGCTTCTCAGACATTCACCGCTCTTTTCCCACCGCCTCCAGAGGTTTCTTGTTATAAGATCGTTTGGTTCACGGGACGAATCCCAAAACACTCATTTATCAGTTGGCTTGCGACTCATGGCAGACTGGCTACGAGGGACCGTATTAGGCGTTTTCCTCATGTCACTCCTGCGACCTGCCTACTCTGCACCACCCACGACGAAACCAGGGACCACCTTTTCTTCTAATGCTCGTATTCCTATTCTCTTTTTAGGACTATTATGCACATGATTCCTACTGATCATATTATTCTCCCTCTTTTGCAGTGGCTTCCACGGTCTTCTTCCAATAGGCACCTCAAACTCATCGGTCACCTGTCTCTTCAGGCAATGGTGTATTCTCTTTGGGGAGAACGCAATTCCAGACTCCACTCCAATGCTAGCAGACCACATTAGCAGTTTGCACGGGACATTCATACTATTGTCAAAGCCAGACTCATTTCGCTCAACTCCCCCAGTACTAATGATTTTCCCTCTCTTTTGGAATCATGGTTCGGCTTCCAGGCGTATGACCAACATTTCAGATTCATTTCCTAAATTATTATTTCTGTATTTTTATTTTTGGTTGTACTCTTTTACCCCATTCGATTTTTTTCACATTGTTTTTCTCGAGTAAAGATTTTAATGAGGCAGCTGGATTTTTTTGACATTTTTACTCTTTCTACTCTTTTTCTCTCTTTTTCTTTTCTTTTTGTAGTGGATATTTCTTCCTCTTTCTCAATTTATCTCCACTCAATTTATCTCCACTGAGTTTATTGGGTAAAGATCCGAGATAGATTCTCACCTAATTTTTCATTCTTTTTTATATTATTCCATATATAATGTGATTTTTGGTTTTTAATGTTATTTACCAACTAAAAAAAATACAAGGAAGAACCTATGTTACACACAGACAAACGTGATGTGTTCATCACCGTGAAGTGATGTGGAGCTTTGTGATTGGCATTCAAGGACTCTACGTGATTTGCAAGGAAGATATTTAGATATGCTACATGGAGACTTGGCAACTGAGGAGAAAAAGAAGTATGTATCACCAACTCGGAAATACGGTGATGAATAAGGTGATATCTTGTAGACGTGATCTGAAGATTAGGGTTGGTTGCTTTAGACGAGCTTGTGAGCTGCACAAGAAACTAAGAGAGATTATGATTCTTGGTGAGTCGCACAGCTGTTATTGTGTATGTAAGTTTTGGACAGATTAGAAATTGATCAATCTTAAACAATGTTGAGAATGTCATGTAATTATGACTGAACGAATCATTATAAATTGTTCAAGAAATTTTTAATAACAAAGCAATTAGTTTATATTTCGGTGTCATACTCGTTAAGTCAGTGTTTTTGGTTTTTCAATACACATACTATATATGTGGCACCTACATGAGTGAGACGTTTGTGGTATACGTTATTATCTTTAATAATAAGTTCCAAATAATTTCAAAAATTTAATACGTTAGACATTCATATGATTATACTGTTAAGAGTAACAATTGTCTTTGTTTTTAAAAAATTGGGCTATATTTTCTTCGACGATGTACATACAAGTTCTACCAAAACCGAATTGGTGACAAGGAGAAAATGTTAATAATTAAACATATACCACTGATGTTTTTTTATATTTGTCATTTATTAAAACTTATGCTTTAAGGGGCTCCAAGTAATTAACACACACACCATCGGGCTTAGAAAAAGTGAGAAACAAAGTTGCTTTTTAAAAAAAAAGTGAAATAAAGATATATTGGACGGTCCCATTTTTAATCCTTTTTGTGTTTATGTTGGTCGACGTTCTCCTTTGTGATTTTTGTTTTGTTTTATCTTCTTTCGTCTCACATCTAATTTTACCGTTATTTTTTCTCTTACTTTTCAGTTGTTAATCATTTCTCATCACCCATATCATAAGAAATAAACTTTGTTGAGAAAAAATAAACAATTATAAAACACACTATTGGATAGACAACTGCGAAAAAATTCGTAGTCCAGTGATAAGTGGGGGCAGGAGTTCTTCCACCTGGATTTGAGTTTCCGGTAACATTTTAGATGATAAAAATAAGTAGTGCAGTTGGTAAGTCGTTACCTCTGAATTCTCAATATCATTTCACAATCGAGACTCAATCTCTATACCTTATGAATATAGTATAACCACTGGAATAAGCGTTAAAAAAAAAAAAAAAAAAAAAAAGACAGACAGACTTATCTACCCTTAAAGTACCCTTTTACCCTTGTGAAAATCACATTCACAGAAGAGTGCAATTTGGTCATATAGACGTGGCCTCCCAGCGTAACTATAATATTTCCCTTTCCCTTTCCCTTTCCCTTTCCCACTGAATCTGAAAGAAGCTCTCGCAGAGATGGAAAGATTGGTGCTTGTGACATTGTCTGTCTTAATACTTGCTTCTGTGGCGGCAGATGATTACGTCCGACCAAAACCTCGTCAAGCCTTACAGTTTCCATCGAAACAAAAGTCCTCTTCTCAACCCGAGCAGGTAAATTAGACTCCATTGGGTTCATTCCTCTGTTTACATCCTCTTCTTCTTCTGTGTCTCAGATTCTTCAAATCTGATCCGTTTCACTGAAACCCATATCTCTTTGGGTCTGATCTCCGTCTATTCTTTTACTGCATGTGGGTCTCTGTGCAAAATCCGATTTTTTGGGCTAATAATACTTATTCCAGAAATCATTCCATTTGCTTGTGTCCTGCTTAGTCATGAAACCCGTTTTAGATGTTTACTGTTTTCATATCCATTAATCTAACTTCTTGATCAACGCAATTAGTAATCTTCATTACTTTGTAACTTGTACTTTTTGATGGGAAATGCCTTTTCCTAAATAATTCCTCCTAACAATTGAGATGGATTTTTATCTCTAGAAGACAAAGTCGTTGTTTGAGATAGATTATAGCTATGGAGCGCATGATACAATTGATATTGAACATCATAGATTATGTTTTTTTCAGATCAGTTTTTGTCATGTTTCTTACACTGAGATTCATACTTGCAGGTGCATATCTCATTGGCTGGAGACAAACATATGCGAGTGAGTTGGGTCACGAGCGACAAATCTTCTCCTTCGTTTGTTGAATATGGAACATCGCCAGGGAAATACTCGTATCTTGGTCAAGGAGAGAGCACATCTTACAGCTACGTATTCTACAGATCAGGGAAGATACATCATACCCTTATCGGGCCATTAGAAGCGGATACTGTCTACTATTACCGTTGTGGGGGAGGAGGACCTGAGTTCCATCTGAAAACACCACCAGCTCGGTTCCCCATTACTTTCGCAGTGGCTGGTGATCTTGGTCAAACCGGTTGGACCAAGTCGACTCTAGATCATATCGATCAATGCAAATATGCTGTGCATCTACTTCCCGGTGATCTTTCTTATGCTGACTATATGCAGCACAAGTGGGACACGTTTGGGGAGCTGGTTCAGCCTCTGGCAAGTGTAAGGCCATGGATGGTGACCCAAGGAAACCATGAAAAAGAGAGTATTCCCTTTGTAATGGATGAATTTGTGTCGTATAACTCGAGGTGGAAGATGCCGTATGAGGAGAGTGGATCGAATTCAAATCTTTATTACTCTTTTGAGGTTACTGGTGTCCATGTGATCATGCTTGGCTCTTATACAGATTACGATCGGTACTCAGATCAATACAATTGGTTAAAGGTGAGAACTCCTACTTATCATCCATGTGTTATATGTATATCCCTTCATTGCCACAATAAGTCGAAGTAGTTAGCAATATAGTACTAATTATAAAAGAAGCTGTTCAATAAGAATAATTGGTGTTGTACTAATCAAATGTTTTGTCATTGTAGTTTCTTAGGTTTCGCTGTTGCTGCTTTGTTGGGTTAATAATTACTATCAGCTTGTACTAAAAAATTGTTGTTATCTATGATATGCGTAGGCTGATCTATCAAAGGTGGACCGAGAGAGGACTCCGTGGCTAATAGTTCTCTTCCATGTACCATGGTATAACAGTAACGATGCCCATCAACATGAAGGTGATGGGATGATGGCTGAAATGGAGCCTTTGCTTTATGCGAGCGGTGTTGATATCGTATTCACTGGTCATGTCCATGCTTATGAACGCACGGTATGCTCAAAACTGTGTTAGCTTCTCTTATGAGTCTAACAGAAAAAGATATTTCAGCTTGTCTTCTTGTTTTCCTATGATGATATTAATTGGTTCGTTGTGTTGCTTCCACAGAAACGAGTCAACAATGGTAAATCAGATCCATGTGGTCCTGTTCACATAACTATAGGCGATGGAGGAAACAGAGAAGGGCTAGCTCGCAAGTAATTCCTCAAACTGATTACTTCTGTTTTATCATTTTTCTGTGTTATAAGAAAATTCAGTTAAAAAAACTTATGATATGTCCATGCTAAAACTGCTTCATCTTATATGTCTAGAAATGTTGAGCTAATTCAACATATTATCTACCGGGACCTAATCACACTTTTGAGTGTCCTCCTTGTCATATGATGGAAAGTAGTTGATGCATATCTTAAGAGGATCATGCTTTTTCGCTTTCAGGTACAAAGATCCGTCGCCAGAGTGGTCAGTATTCAGGGAAGCAAGCTTTGGACATGGAGAGCTTCAGATGGTGAATTCAACCAATGCTCTTTGGACCTGGCATAGGAACGATGACGACGAGCCAACAAGATCTGATGAGGTTTGGTTAACCTCGCTTGTGAACTCCGGATGTTGGACCGAGAAGAAAAGGGATGAAGAACTCAGGAAAATACTCATGGGACCTTGATGATTGCCATAAGTAAGATTTGCAGTAAAAATAGTCCAAAGTATATATAAAAAGCTACAAGGTTGTTATGTTAGCAATAGGTGTGTTAGACTATTGGCCACACCATAGTAGGAGACCTTCACCAGCTTCATAGGGTTCGTAGTTCCAACTTAAAATTTTTGTAAGCTTGCACTTTGTGTTGTCTTGTTCTCACCCTAATTGAGTATATACTATTTTTAGTATGATTATATTGAATTTTCTTCTCCAAATGTGCTGGATGTCATGTCGACAACAAACAAAAAAATGAAATTTTAGAAGCCAAGTATGGTAACAAACATTATATTAGTCAATGTAGACAACATGGTTTCAACGACTGAAAGAGTAAATTTGTTTTGTAAACTTGCATTTCGTGTTGTGGTGTTTTCACATTAGTTAAAATATTTACTAATTTTTATAAATCTTAATATGATTATCATTCAATATTTTTCCCAAAAGTTCTAGAGGTCATGTCGACAAAAAAAAAACCAAAAAGGCTTCAAAAACGCAAGTCACAAATCTTAGATTTGTCAAGACTCATTAGGAAAAATGTTGAAAACTAAAAGCTTTGCTTAAAACATTCTTCCATCACATTAATATAAAATTTTGGAATCTAAATTATTAATTAGATTAGGCCGTAAAAAAGTGATGGGCCGTGTTGCCAAAAAAAAGTGATGGGCCGTAAGTAGGATTAGTTGTCTGAAGAAGACCGTTGACGAGAAAAGGCGGACCTGTTCCACGCGCTCACCAAACACTCATTATAAAATTCTTAAACTTCAATCGTCTCTTTCAGATCGATTCGGTACGATCGCTCTCTCATAAAAGATTTCTTCATCCCCAGTTTTTCTACTTTCCCGGAAAAAAAGCTCGAGAAAATGCATGATTTCTGCTTCACTATCCCGTACGGGATGCTTCTAATCGGCGGTGGATTCATCGGGTACATGAAGAAAGGAAGTATTACATCTTTCGCCGGAGGTGCAGGCACTGGGTTATTACTCATTCTCGCTGGATTTCTCAGCCTCAAGGCTTTCGAGAAGAAGAAGAATTCTTCTATCGCTATTGTTCTCCAGACAGGTTTTTATTGCAATTTTATTTCCCTTTTGTGTTCGTCTTTCTCTGCGATCTGGGATTTGTATGTCTTATGTATAGAACGGTTTCGATATTGCATATGGTCCCGTTAGGTTTTGATCGATAGCGACAATTTTCGAATTTAAGACGTGAATAGCTGTTACTATCTTGTCAATTGAGGAAACAATGGTTTGAGATTTTGTTTTCCATTTTGATGGTTCTCTGTTTAGATCAAGAACTTAGATTTCGTTATAGATTCTAGCTTTAGAGTCGAGGGTAAGCTATATTTATGTTATGAAGGTTCCGGATCTTATTGAACTACTAAGGATCTGGATCTGATTTGTTTGATGATGCTAAACTCAATAATCAAAGATGAACAACAATTGTTGTGCTTGTATCTTCAATTATAGCAGTATTACAATTGATTTGCTAGTTTTTCCACTCAATTTGTAATAGTGTCTCTCTTGATGCAAATAAACATTCGTTTGCACAGTTTCTCATCTCGAAATTGGTTTTAACAAGAAGCTTAGTAATCGAAGGGGACTGTCTGTCTTATTTGAGTCGTAAGATGTTGTAGTTAAGTAGTGTTCTTGTCATTGATTGACACTGCACCGACCTCAAAGAACATTACAAGCAAGCTCACAAAATCTGTCTTCATTCACCTATTTAAGAATCTCCGGTGACTGAAACTAATCTGAATGTTTTTTATTTTTATACAGTCATCTCAGCTGCTCTCACACTAGCCATGGGACAGCGTTACTTGCTCACTCAAAAGATTATGCCGGCTGGTTTGGTTGCTGGGATCAGGTAAACATCTTCCTTTTCTTATCTCATTTCCTTCCGTGAAATTCTGGTGACTATTATTTATCTTCGTTTGCATCCAAGATTTGGTATTTTGAGTTTCTTCTTTATTGTTTTTTAACATTAGAACCATATCTGTATTGCAGTGCTCTCATGACCTGCTTTTACGTATACAAGATCGCAACTGGTGGCAATAAAATCCCATCAAAAGCTGAATGATGGTTATGCAACTCTGTTTTTCTTTCGCGGATGCAGATGATACTCTCCTTTGTTGAATTCTTGTGTGTTTCTGAGATTAGTTTCTTGTCATCATGTTTCTGTTAACTACACACTTTGGAGCCGTATTATATAATGAAAAATCTGACGTTTCAATACACACTCGGGGATCTGATGACAAAGTACCTTATATCATTACAACAATAAATCTTGAATATCTTTCTGATCTTTCCTTAAAGTACACATTGAGCTATGGAAGGGAAGCTTAAGCTACAGGTCCATCATACAGTGTTTTAGAAAATGGGCTTTTCTAATGCTAGATGGAAACCCAATGAGCTCTTGTCATCATAATTTCGCATGCTAGGATTCCTTAACCAGGTTGAAGTTGGTCACTTGTTAGGTTGGTTCTTTTGGTTCTACTTATTCAAAAAAGCGACATTATTCTCAGCAAATATAGCAGCAAGTGCAGTTAAAGCTATTGCACAATCTGGTTACCTTTTCTAGCTAAAGTTTCCATTCTAAGGACGTAGTAGTTTGTGTAAATTCACTTCTTTTTAACTCCATCTTTATCTGAACTAAAACCAAACACTGAAAAAATCTCCATGACCATGACGTTCCGTAGAATTTTTTTCTGATTTTGATCCAGTTCTTCATTTTACACACTGCTTCAGCAAGTTCTTGGCAGACAATGAGTGGTTAGAGACAGAGAGTTCTTTCACTTTTCTGAAATTGATTATTATTTTACACTTTCTTGATGTGTTTTTTTTTTTTTTTTTTTGGCAGGGAAACCTCCGGTTGTGATTGCTCGAGGCGGTTTCTCTGGTTTGTTTCCAGGTTCCAGTTAAACATATGAGTTGATAAATGAGACAACTTCACCAGACGAAACTCCCTGGTGTGATCTTCAACTAACAAAGGATGGTGTCGGAATCTGCTTCCCGAATCTGAATCTTGTCAACGATTGATGTCACGGTCATTTACCCAAAAAACAAATAATGATTTTCTGTTGATTTCACATGGAATAACTTCTCTGCTGTGAGTTGTAAGTGGGTTATCTTGTTTTAACCCTCGTCTTTCCAGTGAAGCTTTCTAGATTGAAATGTTTCAGTTCAAAATTTCTGACAGTAATCCTAGTTTTTCCTTTCCAACAGTGGTCCAGAACGTTAAGTCAAGATCAGAATTTTTCGATGGTGGCCACCCGATATTGACTATTGAACATGTAGCAGAATTAGGAGGTTCAGGCCTCTGTTTAAACATTCAGGTATAATGTATATACTAACGTCTTCCAGTAAGATCATAACTGATCTTCTTCTTCTTATTGTTCCTACACTTGTAGGACAGTGCTTTCTACGATCAACATAATTTGAGTATGAGAAACTCTGTTGTCTCTTTATCTAGACGCGTGAAAGTCCACTTCATATCTTCTCCAGAGATCATTTTCCTGAAGAATATGAAAAATAGTGTCAACCCAACTATGACAAAGCTCATATTTAGGTTTCTGAATCAAGATCAGATAGATCCCTTCACCAACCAATCTTACGGCTCTCTTGCCGAGAATCTAAGTTATATAAAAGCGTTTTCGTCTGGTATTCTTGTTCCAAAATGTTACATATGGCCCGTAAGTTCAGATCTTTACCTGCATCCCCACACGTCACTTGTTACAGATGCTCATAAGGAAGGTTTACAAGTTTTCGCTTCGGATTTGCCTATGATTTCGTATTTGCGTATAACTACAGCTACGATCCAACAGCTGAGTATTTATCTTTCATTGACAATGGAAACTTCTCTGTTTGATGGTTTCTTATCAGACTTCCCGGTGACTCCATATCGAGCCATCAGTAAGTAAAAGAAAACTCTACTTTTATCTTTTGCGAGTGGAGATTTCCCAGGCTGTATTGACTTGGCATATGAGAAAGCTGTGAAGGATTCTTGATTGCAAT
Source organism: Streptanthus diversifolius (assembly GCA_039880935.1). NCBI lineage: Eukaryota > Viridiplantae > Streptophyta > Magnoliopsida > Brassicales > Brassicaceae > Streptanthus > Streptanthus diversifolius. The sequence goes on along the minus strand of JAXGFM010000013.1, from coordinate 14,566,537 downwards.
GTCCAGATAAATACAAGATTCCTTTTTTGCTTGAGCTCCATAGATCTTATGAACATCACTAATGTCTTCGACACAAGCTTCAAAAATCTGTCATCAGAGATTCAACCGAAAAGTGGAATCTACACTTTCAGCCTGACCATGTCTCAGATAAAAACCTTGAAGCGTAAACTACAGACCAAAATCAAGATTCAATATACTTTTGATGAAGATTAATATCTAAAATGGGGCTTTGTTTTTCCCATCATTGCAGCTGTAATTTCGAATCCTAACGAGGACGCTGCTTTATTCAGAAACCCAAGAAATAAAAACGCTGGAAAGTGTCTTACATTATCAGAGTTCCTGTTTCTTGCAAACCGTTACAACTCTCTCTTAGGCATCTTGATAAAAGTGGAGGTGAGAGCTCTGTTCCAAATCTTGTTTGTAAATAATAATAACACATGATCCTTTTCTTGATATAGCATTTTTCTTTTTCTTAGAATGCAGTGTATTTAGCGGTTACTAGATGAACTGAAAAAAGAAACTACTCAAGAGGGCCAGAAAACTTCAATGACAATATTAAGCCAGTCTACTGATTAGTCTGTCTTAATAGAGTTTAAAGAGAAGAAGAAAATGTATCACGAAGAGCTGGTCGATGAAGATATCCATGATGTCACAGATTCCGCGTCAAAGACATCAAGAGTTTCGCAGGCTTGATTGTCATCAGGAATATATCGATCTTACCCTACAACGGAGGGCTTGTCAGGCTTAAAACGGAGACAGATGTCGTTCCCAGGCTGAAATCAAGCAGGTTTCGCGTTAACGTAGAGACATTTAGCAACGAGTTTGTAACTCAGCCATATGACTTTTTCTCGGATCCAACGGTGGAGATAGACTTCTTTGTCCGAGGTATTAAGATTGATGACATCATCACTGACTTCCCAGCGACACTTCACGTTACAGAAGTAAACAACAACGACAACAAAAAGTCTCCTCTTCTCTCTCTTGCTTCTATAATTTTTTTTTGAGCCAATCTGAAATAATATTTGATTGCAGAGAACCAATGCTACAGAGAAATGGGTCTGTTTAGAACCGGTGAGCTCGTGCCTTTGGCCAATCCAGAGCTTCTTTCACCAACTCAAGCTCCATATCCATCACTAGTTGAGTCAGATGTCACTGAACCACCACTGCCTGAAGTAAGAAGCCAGCCTCCTGCTTTTACGCCAACAAAGGCAGAGGCAAAAGCATTACAAGTTTTTTTTTGCGGTTCGAACCTTGGCGGTACTTGTAAGCTTCTTTATCTCAGTTTAGTGTAACTAAGTGCTTGTAACTGCAGTTTCTGCCAGTATATCTATGAAGAACAATGTTTAGTCTATCATTCTTCTTTTAAGATTTCTATAAGGTATCTGAAATTTCAAATTTAGAAGAGGATATTAATAGGAATATGGAAATGGATAAACATATCTATATATATAAATCCCACAAAACCAAATTTAGATGATTAGATCTTAATTCTCTTCCAATGGATTCTTTACCAAAATTCACCATCCATTTGTCTCTCTTGTTTTTCAAGAAATAAAAAGTACACACAAAAAAAACAATCAAACACAAGGAAGGTTTCTTAGTAACAAAAATTAATTTCTCATATTTGTTGCTCCTTCTTCTTTTGAGGCCAAAAGAGACCAGATTCATATTTGGTTTCTTCAAAGGCCAAACCTTTTTTTTCTTTTTTTTTCTCAGCAAACCCTTTTGCCATCTTACACAACAACAAAAAAAAACAAATCTGTTCGTCTGAGAATTATATCGATCCCTTTTGGATTCGAGGTTTAAGAACATTCATGAACTTTGAGTAATCAATAATGTTCTTGTAGTAACAATCCAGGAGGATACATATAAACACATACATTACAGAATGAAACTGAATTGCTTGTTCTGTTGTATGTCCGAGAGACGACTTACCAGACGATCATCATCGGGACAAAGCATCAAAGACTGCTTTGCAGCAAAGAACAATCTTTCTAAATTTGACAACATCTCTTTCAAAACAGGTCCCAGTTCTTACCTATTTCTTTCATAGAATACATTAACAAATTCCGTAAAGCTTTTTTATCTAAAAAAAACTGACATATACCTGCAGATAGCAGTAGGCGAAGGTACATATCCGAGGAGATAGCAAAACTCGGGAAAGGGAACATCAGTGCTCAAATCTTTACATTCAGAGAGCTCTGCGTCGCCACCAAGAACTTTAACCCTGAGAATCAGCTAGGTGAAGGCGGTTTCGGAAGGGTTTACAAAGGGCACATAGAAACCCCCGAAAAGGTATACTTCCACTATCTCTAAAACATCTCCTTCATATTTTGTTCAGCGGTTTGATTCTGATTCTTGCATATTTAGATTGTTGCGGTTAAGCAGCTAGACAGGAATGGCTACCAAGGGAACAGAGAGTTCCTTGTTGAAGTCATGATGTTGAGTCTCTTACATCATCAAAACCTTGTCAATTTGGTTGGATATTGCGCAGACGGAGATCAACGGATTCTTGTCTATGAATATATGCAAAATGGCTCATTAGAAGATCATCTTCTCGGTATATATACATCTAAACATTACAAAAAATCATATATATGCATTCTTTAGTTTTCTAAGAAAATCAGCGTTCTATTTCAGAATTGGCGCGAAACAAGAAGAAACCGTTGGATTGGGACACAAGGATGAAAGTTGCAGCAGGAGCAGCGAGAGGGCTCGAGTATCTACACGAGACAGCTGATCCTCCTGTGATCTACAGAGATTTCAAGTCATCCAACGTTTTGCTTGACGAAGAATTCAACCCAAAGCTTTCGGATTTCGGTTTAGCCAAAGTTGGTCCGACCGGTGGAGAGACTCATGTGTCGACGAGAGTGATGGGAACGTACGGCTATTGTGCGCCTGAGTATGCTCTCACAGGACAGCTCACTGTAAAATCTGATGTTTACAGCTTTGGAGTCGTGTTCTTGGAGATGATCACAGGACGAAGAGTCATCGACACCAATAAACCAACTGAAGAACAGAATCTAGTGACTTGGGTAATAATATGCAAAGTTGTTCAATTTATCTCAATTAAGATCCTTGATTGGTGTTGTTAATTGGTTTGCTAAACAATGCGCAGGCTAGTCCGTTGTTTAAAGATAAGAGAAAGTTTACGTTAATGGCGGATCCGTTGCTTGAAGGTAAGTATCCGATAAAGGGATTGTATCAAGCGCTTGCAATTGCAGCGATGTGTCTTCAAGAAGAAGCAGCAACGAGGCCAATGATGAGCGATGTAGTCACTGCGCTCGAGTACTTAGCAATGACCAACGGCGAAGAAGATAAAGAAACTGTAGAAGACGAGGGGAATAATAATAATAATAAATGGATTAATAAAACAGATAACAACAGCAAAGAAGAAGAAGACGAAAGATCTATGCTTTAAGAATTTGTTTTATTTGTAATTTTGATAATCGGTTTTTACGAGATTTGAGAGGACTTTCGAATTCGCCAAGATTGAAAAACAAAATGAAGATTAAATGAGAGTTTTCGACTTCCTCCTTCTGGATATGAACGGATTTGCTGAGAATTTTTGCTTTTTTTGTGTTTGTTTTATAATTGTTACACCCAAATGATGATAAATTTTCAGACTTTTCTCTCGATACAATGCACAAATATTTAGAACATCATCATGGAATCAGGTTTTAGAATAAAAAATCCAAACTTTTCGGAAAAAATGTCTTTTTTTTTTTGTTGTTCTTTTGGTATTCAAAGTGAATAAATAATGATTAATTAAGGAAAGGGAAGGGGAAAAGGGTTTGTCATCAAAGTAATGGCGACCAGCTCAGCTCTGTGAAAAACGACAAAATCGCCACCATAAACCCCTTTCTTTTATCTCTACAAGACGCAAATGTATTCCTATGGAGGTTCCATACTCAGAATGTTAAAGTTGTATTAGTTAACCATTTAGTTAAGTAGAGCAATGTATCTAAAACTTAGAGCTGGTTAGTTGTTATTCCAAGCTTGAAGGTGTTGCGCATGCCATTTTTTTTGGTGCTTATGATTTGCAGAAAAGTAGCTATCACAAATGGAAATGCCGGACATTCCAATGCTACAGCTAGTGGTAGTTCCCATGGGTTTCAGCATTCGGGACTTAGTGTTGAGTTTAGTGGAGAGTGGAGGCTTAGTGTAGGATCTAAGACGGCGAGAACATTCTAAAAACCAGGATGATGCTTCTGGTAATGGTAGTAAGATAGATGATGTTCAATCTTATGGAAGCTGAATCCCAGAGGGGATACTACCACATTCGAAAGATATCCTCCCAAAGATATCTAACAATCCAACGGTGGAAAATCAACCAATAAGAGAACAAGCGATCTTATCAAGAAATAAAAGACAAAGAGAAAAAACGAGTGGTTGATATTTTGATTAAAATCTGAGAAGAAGCTTCGAGGGAAACCATGGCTTCCATTTCACCATGCACAGCTCCTTCTGCGAGCTTCTTCTTCTCTACCACCAAACCTATAACCAGTTCTTCTTCTTCCTCACTAAGGCTCGCCTCTCGGTTTTTTGGAACTCGGGTGTTGAAGCTCCGGACCCGACTCGGACCCTCCAATGGGTCGAGAGCAACTTGCTGGTTTAAGTTCGGAAAGAACGGCGTCGATGCTGAAAATGCTGGAATATATGGCAGCCAATCTCGGGATGATTTCGACAGAGACGACGTCGAGCAGGTTTATCTTCAGTTCTAGGTTCTTGAATCACTGAATATTCTTGAATATAGCGATTTAAAACGTAAACGCAATTGTCAATAACTCGTTTGTACAAGTTTATAAAGCTTTAATATGTGTTACGCCGGACTTTGTGAGCAAAACAGAGTAAATATCTGTGTTGTTTCTTGGTGATTTGCAGTATTTCAACTACATGGGGATGCTTGCCGTTGAAGGTACCTACGATAAGATGGAGGCTCTTCTCAACCAAAACATTCATCCTGTAGATATCCTTTTGATGTTAGCAGCCTCAGAAGGAGACAAGCCTAAGATCGAGGAGCTTCTCAGAGCCGGCGCTGACCACACGGTTAAAGACGCTGACGGAAGAACCGCTCTTGACCGAGCAAGCAGCGAGGAGATCCGTGATTTGATTCTTGGATCACTTACTCAAAAGGCTTGACAAATCTTCAATAGCTTCTTCTTACAGAGAAGTCATGTCTGTTTTTGGTACCTCTAGTTGAAAAATCTCAGTTCGTCACAATGTGTTACTTTTAAGTTTGGTCCAATGCCTAATGGAGCTGCAACTTCAAAGTAAAGATTGATCTCATTACCAAAGCCAACCACTTTCTCTTAGCAAAAGGTCACCTTAAAAAACCAAAATTAGAAATTAATCTCCTGTAAATTTAACATTCAGTCGGTAAGCAAATGCTTTCCTAAATGTTATTAACAAAATGTCGAGATTGTCACCAGCACAGTAGATATGCTATCTGAGGAAAGCAGAAACGAAGCTGCTCAGCTATCTCTTAAATCCCTGATAAAAGCGATCTCCTTGCCGCTTGACTCCGATTTTATTCACTCGGCAGAATTCTCGTGCAATAGTACGTACTCTCGGCTGCAACCAAAGAACAAAATATGTCAAGACATTGACATAAAAACGAGAAAGCAGATGCCAAGCAACACTGTGTTTAACAATGTACATAAACGAGCAAAAAATGACTGAAAAGAGAATAGCACGATCATTATACATAATGGAAAAGTAAAAACCACAACTTTCTTCACTAGCATACCTGCTGTTACCAAACTTGATGGTATCTTTCTCGCGAAGCTCATAGTAGCGTTGTGGTTCAATAGGATCTTTCTGAAAAAAGCAAAAAAAAAAAAAAAAAAGTTCACTACAAACCTTTTGATCTAAACCATGACAAAAGAAACAATCAACAAGCAATGCAATTCAGTACTCACATTGATGTAAGTCTTGTTGGTGCTGCCAAGATCCATAATGTAAGGCCTGCAAGATTATATTAAGGGAAATTTAATTTTACCTTAAAGCCAGGAAATTTGCAAAATTTCAAGCAAAATGAAAGAGCAAATAGATTTTTACCTCACTTGCTTCTCCATCATACCATCTGGTTTCTCCATTTCCACTTCACTGAGATAAGAACATTCACAATGACATTAATATTGACCTAAAATCCTTCTTCTCATTAGATCCATGTTCATAAAATTTACTATTCAAGGGTAGAACTACACATCAGAAATCTACCGGTACTGGATAACAGCATGCTGCTTGCTGCAAGAAGGGTGATCAGTAGGAATGTCGGCGACTCTTCTCTCACGTCCAAAGAGATAGCAGCTTTGGCGATGGAGCTGGAGTGGCTCTGTCAATGCAACACATTTCGCATGCACAAAAATCACGCATCAAGAAAAGTGAATCAGGGCATTAAGAGTTGGAAGCAAACAGAAAAAAAGAAACAAAATGATAAATCTGTGTATACATAGTCACTAAACTGCAAAATAACGTTCAAGGATCCAAACGTAAATAGACACCAGAAAGCAGTCACAAATGTATCAGATTACTGAAGATCGCATAATTATATTCATTATAGTTAGTTAGAGTGACAATTCTTAATCAGTATCAGGTAGTAATTTGGCTACTATTGCTAACATGCTATCATCTGGATACTCACCATTCAATGGTTCACTACCCTTGAAAACATAAAGTCTCCATCTTATGTTGGGTTTTCTAGCCTCCGGTGGCTCATTGAAGAGGAGTGCGATACCTGCAAAGGGTTCAACAAATTAGGGACGCATATAAAATTAAACAAAAGATGATTCTAACAATAAAGGGACATGTTTTACACATACATGAAGATCACTATAGCAAAAGTTTACATGACAAAAGGATGCTAGCAATTGAAATGCCCAGATTAAAACATCACCTCTGTATCTGTTAGTTTCTTCCGCAAGTTTCCCTGATAGCTCAAAAGATGGTTCTTCCTGCAAAATATAACAAAGTTAGATCTGAAGCGTCAACATATGGATGAGCCAAGTGAGTAAAACGACATTGGAATTTAAAATCAATAGATGCTTCATATGATGATACCTTTTTCTTTGCTGAAAGAGCTTCTTCAGCTGCTCTCATTCTAGGAATCGAATCTTTATCATCATTGCTGTTAAAGAAAACCCCTAATATGGTTAAACAAAAGACTGAAAAATTGTAAAAGGTTAATCTAATAATAAAAAGAAAACTCACGGTTCCTCGCCGCTCCCTCCTGCATTAGACCCCTGAAAAGATAAAAAGAAAAGAGATCAAAATGACTGAAGAAGTGACAGAGACTTATGGCTCACAGAAAATAATTAAAGGATTTGGTTATGGATAGCATGATATTAAGGTTGAAAAATAAAACTATGCAGTAAATATAACAGGAAAATTATTCAAACTTCAAAATCAACCATAGTTTAAATAATGAGCTTTCATTAACAGAAAAGAAACATGGGAACTGAAAAGGGCACGAAAGGAACTATCTTAAGTCATTTAGCAGCACACTCAGCAACAAATGGCTTACCTTAGGTTCTAGTTACATACTAAGGCGATAAAAGGCTAAATCACAGGATCGAAACTATATATTATGTGAAAGATGAGAGCATCAGCAGCAGAGGCTAACAATTACGAGCATACACTAAAGCTAAACAGTTTTCAATCACATTATCTTTTCAAGCAGAAAGATGGAGATTGAGACAGAAATACAGAGGCAGTTCAAACCACCAGATACCTCATCATTCCTTGAGGCAGAAGCTCTTTCTGGTGAACGCCTACTCTTGTGACTCCTATCTAACGGTGAAGTAGACCACTCACGTCTTCCTCTTGTTAGTCTTTCATCGTCTTTTTCTGCACTTTTTCTTTCTTCAGTTTCCTCTCTCCCTGAGCGCCTTCTCTTATCACCAGTTCCCCTATCTGTTACGTCCCTCGTCTTATCCTTCGCTCCTTCTCTTCTTCTCTCCCTTTCCCTTTCTACTTCCCTGCTGCTGTTATGCCTCTCGTCTTCTCTCTCTCTACTTCTTCCAACCTCCCTTTCACCTTGAGCTCTTCTCAATCTCTTTGTCCGTGGTGAAGGAGACCTAGAGCTACGATACTGCAAACCCGAAGATTCTTCTCTTCTTGATGGACTTCTCCGGCGAGGAGAATGCCTGTGCCTCAACGAAGATTCTGAGGCCTCTGATACATTGCGAGCCATACTTGGAGACGGATTTTTCTCTCTTCTTTGGCTTTTGAAGGAGCACAAATTTAGGAAGCGTCAGAAACGCAAGCAAAAAACTAGCCTTCTATATAAGTTCACAAAAAAAAAAATGTACCGCAATCTGGAACCCTAAATCCTAATTTCAAAACTACACCAGGAGCAAAACCCTAAATCTAAAAACGCAAGCTACAGATTTCGAGCACCGGCGTAATTTAGAGCTTGGAAAATCTAACACTTCAGAGTAAGTAGGTGAAGTTTGATTTACCTGGTGGCCGGCACTGCGATACTTCGGCTGAGAACCGAGTGAAAGGAGAGAGTAATTAATAATTAGCAAAGATAAAAGGAACCAGAAAACAAAAATCAGAATAATATGGGGTGTCTACTACAAATAAAAGAAAATTGAGGGTTCAATAACAAATTTGTTGATAGTGTATAAACTTAAGTTAAGAGTTCTATGAGGTATTGACATGTGTAAGGTATTGATGACATGGCAAATAATGTGATACTCTTACATTGTTTGTGCAGTCAAAACACTTCATAGTTCATAATTCTTATTAGAGTGACCCAATGAGATATGTGAATGAATTTTTTTTAATTTATCTGTCATCATTATAATCATTTTAAGAGAAAATAATATAGCTTTTAAAAAAATATAGCTTAGTAAAATTATGACATATACATAATATGTAAAATTTCAATTTTGAAATTTTATTTTTGAAATATTTTAAAATAAAATAATTATTATATTTAACTAAATATTTTAATTAAATTAGATATAATTATTATTATAATTATAAAAATTACTATAATTGCAAGTATATTAAATTGTCCATATTAACTTTTTAAAATTTGTATAAATATTTATAATTATGTATCAAAATTAATTGAAAGTGTGTTATAATAAACATAAAATCAAGATAATATTAATAAAAATTAAAATTATAAGTAGTTAAATATTTAAAATTATATTCGGATTTATTAATTAGTTTCAAGAAACGTCTAGTTAAAATTTTAAATTATTGAATTTATTCATATTTAATGATAATATAATATTTTAGATGATAAATTAATGATTATTATATTGGATTAAATTGAAAAAAAAAATATGTTTAATGTAACAAAAAAAATTATATTTATACATATCTATATATATATATTGGCTTGCAGAACTAGCACGACCATGGATATTTGCAATATAATGGTTTCGAAAAAATAATTAAGTAAATAGCTCTTTGTCTCGATTTTCCCTTTTAGATAAATAAGACTACTATCCTCAATTAAGTATTGCTGGAGCCTGGACTTCGGACTTCGAAGTGACTTTAACGGTGACAGAAACGCGATAACGGAACTGTAATTTATTAAGAGTATCTTTTTGATGAAACTAATATATTAAACGCGAGGCTATTCTAAATTAGTTTTCAGTAGTCACCAAATATTAGTAGTGATAACAAAGCATTTGCCATATTTCATAGCTATTTTGGTAACATAAATACGTAAAACATAGTCAGTTACAAAAATACATTAAAAAACTTATTTCAAATTTTCATACATGAGAGATACATTTATTTATACTTCACTAAGAACTAATAACCATAAATACAACTACATACCTTCATAAATATAAACCGTTCAGATACAAGTATGGTTAATATAATACATTCGACCAAAAACATCATACAAAATACTCCAATTATCTTAACATATAAAAGCTTTGGAACATAAATAACTTTTTGAAACATATAAAAACTTTTAAATTTTTATATAAATTTTTAATTTTTATATAAATCTTTATATATTTATATAAATTTTGATATGTTAATCCTAGACTCTAAGCCATTAACCTATAATTTAAATTCTAAATCCTAAATTCTAAAATCTAAACCATAAACTCTACATAAGAATTTGGATAGTGTAAAGTATACCATTTATATCTAAATCATAAACTCTAATATCTAAATCCTAAACCCTAAAATCTAAACTCTAAATCCTAAAGTTTAAATCAAACCCCACCTAAGGACTCTAAATCCTAAAGCTTAAATCAAACCCCACTCAAGGACTGGTGAACCCAAATTGATTAATGTATATTATACATCTTTATATATTTATATAAATCTTTACATATGTATATAAACTTTGATTTGTTAACTTTAAACCTTAATCCTAAATCTAAGTCCTAAAATCTAAATCTTAAATTCTAGTTAAGTATTGGTGAATCCAAAATGGTTAATGTACAATATACGTATAAAACTTATTCATTAGCACAAATTACATTTTTTAACTTTTTCTAAGGTTTTGGAAACTTTTATGTTTATGTAAACTTTTATGTTTATGTAAACTTTAACTCTGTTAAAACATTGTTCATCATCTTCCTCGTTTAATTTATCGGTGATGGTGAGAGACGAGAGTTAGTATAACTGGAGGGTTGCAGTGGAAGATGATTCTTATGATATAAATCCGTGACAAGAGAAACTAAATGAGTAATCGAAAGCCATGAACATAAAGTAATAGAAAAATATCAAGTTTTTGGGACTAACCAAGTAATGAAACAAGATATGGTACAAACAGAAGATTGGGCGAAAGATTGGGGAAATAATTTTGATCGGACTAGCCTAAAATATTATGGGGAACAGAAAAAAATCTGTTGAATATACCATTAACAAGATTTTGGAGGGGTAAAAGGTAAAAACTTTCTTTGGATTACAGTAGTAGTTTTTTGGTCAACTTTTCAAAAGAGGTTACTTTTTATAGTTATTCTAAAAATATACATACTTAAAATATATCTAATTATAATTATAAATAAAATTGTTATTTTCACTATAACTTAGTTAAATCTAAATAGAATCAAATTATAATTTGTTAATCTAAATCAAAAGAAAGTAATATTACAAATGATTATGGTTTTTTAAAAAAAAAAATTGGTAAACCTAATCTAAAAAGAAATCCAGATCCATAAAAAAAATTATTGTAAGAAATCACTAGTATGCATTAAACGGGACAAGATATTTGGCGAGCATACAAAGAGAGAACTTTATATCAACTAATCCCAAAATATTAGTTTAAGTAAATTTGTTTGACCACATTAAAGAAAACTAATCTGTTTGACAACAAAGGTTTTCGAAGTTAAGAAATCATCGATTATCGCATCATGGTCATCATGATTCCTAATCATACGTATCATCATCAATTCCTAGAGGTATGCAAGTAATAAACAAATGATCAAAGGTTTTGAATGGTTTTGTGAGTTGGACCGTGTTATTTTTTGCTGGCATAAAGATTCAAAATAGTTCAAATCTTCTTTCTTACGTCGTGTGAAAATTGTTAAAAGTCAATAGTTGGTCCGCATGCAATAGATTTCTTCTATTTTTTTGTGTTTGTACTATGTGAGTGAATACAAAATTTAGAAGTGATAAGCAAAAAATGTTCGAGTATTAAGGCTGTAATTAAAGTCGGGAGTTACGAGTTCGAATTTGCGAATGCTAATATGAAAAGTAATTTTTAAGAGATTGAAAATCCACTAATATCAACAAACTTCATTGACAATTAAAAAAAATGTTTGGTTTGATTAAATTTTCGCTGGCACATCATGTGAAAAATAAATTGGATCTGCAAAATCATGAATAGACTATACTAATACATATATCACCATCATTAATAACATCTTGTCAAACATTCACTATGATAAAGTCCAAATTAATCAGGTCAAACAAATTAAAGCTTACGGAGCCTCTTACGTCATAAATGGCTGATGGAGAAGGACACAATTATTATAACACTAACAGCAGCATCAAAGATTCGGTTCAAAACACTTACAAATTCGCACACTTCATGGCTCACAATGTGTTGTACATGCTTTATAACCAAATTAAATTATTATATAATAATAAATCAATTATCTTGCCGGACTATATAAGGTTCAAGAACGTGGACCGACTATATATACGACCTTATATTATATACATTTATCATTTTGTGTTTTTTTAATTAGCTATCTGGATTTATAGCTTAGGGTGTAGTGTTGCCTTCGTCACGTTTTCTGTTTTCTGTTTTGAGTTTTTTCAAAAACGAAGACTACATCTGCTTGTCACGTTATAAACCATATTATCGTTACACTTAGTAGCAGTTCCCCACGAATTACATGTCTCCATCATTGACTAATTTATATTTTCTTAAGAACACTTTCCTTATATCAATAAATTGTTTTACCTTTTACATACTTCTAAATTTGATACCAAGAACAAGATATACTAAAATATACATAGAGCAAGGGAAATTATTTTAAACGGAAAGTATAAGCTAAAATAATTTCAATTTATCTTGTTTTAGCTTCGATCAAAATTACTTTCGTTAGGGACAAAAAATACATTTTTTTAGTGTTCATTTTGTCTTAACTTTTAACTATTGAAATTTAATGTAGCAAGTCTCAAAGTTTGCTGTGTACATTTATATTCTCCACTAACCCAACAAGAAGGTGATCCACTTCCTTTGTATATCTTTCTTTGTTCTTGCACAAAAAGAAATCAACAAATAATATTATTGTAAGTAATAAAATAAACAAAAATTAGACTAAAAGGGCCAAATTTTGCCAAACCTACAAGTTTCATGACCTCTACCTCCCTTACTATATAGATGTCACATTTGAAAGAATTGGGTAAACAAAAGTCTAAATACCATTTTTAGCTTCTCACATCCTTCTTTTCTACAAGATCCAACCACTTTTCATCAAGCTTTTCTCTAAGAAAGTTCCAATGGAAAACTCAGCACTGAGCAACTGCGTGAGGCGCACGATATTCTCTACTCACCAGAGAACAATACAAGAAGGTATAGAAGAGAGTAGTTGGACAATGTACTTTGAAACCGAAGATGATACATGCCATTATGATGATTCCTCCATGATCTCAGACGCTGCATCCCCTATAGTCTATGTCGAAGAAGACACGGCTTCATCTCCTTCTAACAGAACCAAGGTTAGTCCAAAGAGAAGACAATCTTAATATACATATTTGCATAATACATACATTGATACACAAATTTACACATACATAGACCTATAAATGGCAATGCACATATATACATATATATATATATATATATGTGTGTGTGTGATGATGATGATGATTTATGCGATATATATATTAATCTTGGCTATGCTTGTTCTTTTCAGGGTTTCAGTGAAATGGAAGACAATACCACTGAAGAAAAAACCATGAACAATACTAAAACTGAGGTAAGAAACTTTCAACATGTTTTATATATGCTTTCTTAATAAATAATTGTTCTGACGACTTACAAAAATATTCTTACGGGTTTTATAGGAGAAGGGATTTAATAAGAAAGGGATGATGAATGAAGAATATTGTGTAGAATTGAAGAAGCGAGGACTTTGCTTAGTTCCTTTGTCCATGTTGTCCAACTATATTGGTTGATACTTTGATTGTTTTTTCAATCATAATCTTTTACTTTTTATTGTGAATGATTTTTGTCTGTAAAATATATAGAATGGACTAGTAATTGTACTGAAAGTCGAATCAATGGTGGATGATGTATTTTACGTATAAAATGCACAAGCAAGAGTGTATAATTTGTAAAACATTTCCAAAAATGTGTAATAAAAAGTTTTAGTGGTACGATCGTCGTCATATTACAAAGAAAAAAACAGAATATATAGCATTTTGTAAACAAAAAAAAATCTTAAAATTAAAAAAAAAAGAGATATTTTCCAAAGATGTTACAATTTGTTTTGAGGAACTCTTCCTCAAATTTTATTTTAAGAAAGATTATTAAAAAAAAAAAATTCAAATATTTTGGGATATGTCTGGACAATAACAAGAAAATACCGTAAATGTAAAAATTGTGATAAATTTTAATATTTTTAAAATTTAAAATAAAGTATTTTTCTGTTAATTTTATTTGCAAAAAAAATATAATATAATTATTATTTGAGACAAGAAAAAGAACATTAACTCTTAATTATATGAGGTTGACCAAAAACCAAATTAATTAGTATAATTAATTAAAAAGGTAAAACGCAAAAGGTTTCCTTCACTTCACGGGCAATCACGGATTCGGCATTAGAGAGAGAGAGAGAGAGAGAGAGAGAGAGAGAGAGAGAGAGAGAGAGAGAGAGAGAGAGAGAACTCTTCTTCTACTTCTTCTTCTTCTTCTTCTTCTTCTTCCCATCACAAGATCTGCTTGTCTCCACCTTCTTTCACTGTCTCTCTCCGCAGCTGCTATGGTTTCCTCTACCAAAATCAAATCCGTTGATTTCTACAGGTGCGATCCTCTGATGTCTCTGCCATTTCCTCATTTCTTTGTTGTCTCTGATGCATGTGCGCATGTACATACATTTTTGGATTGATTGCGATTATTTACGTGTTTTGATTATTCGGAATTCGAATTCTGCTTTCGTTTTCGTATCGTTGATTATTCCGAATTACGCTTCTTTCTCTTATAGTTCGGCAGGGATCTGACTTTCGAGGTGCCCCTTTTTTCTAATTGTTGTTTAGGAAAATCCCGAGAGATTTGACAGAGGCATCTCTATCAGGTGCTGGGTTATCCATTGTTGCTGCTCTCATTATGATGCTTTTGTTTGGAATGGTAATCCTCTTTCTCCTGTTTTTGTTCTTCTTATTATATGTCTGGATTGTTTTCCAACATTATCTCCTTCACATGTCTCTGTTTGATGAAGTTGTCTGGTCGTTGATTAAGATATTATCTTTGTCTTGCAGGAGCTGAGTAGTTATTTGGAAGTCAACACTACTACAGCTGTAATAGTTGACAAGAGCACTGATGGGAGTTTCTTACGCATTGATTTCAACATCAGGTTAATTGTTGTGTAGATAACTGGTTAATTTTTAATATTGTTTGTTTAACGAAATAACGCCAACACGCCATTTTGTTACTATGTTTTTTTTTCTCTGGTGATATTGAAATCCAGTGAACATGGATACAGTACTTGAATCAGAGACTTATGGTTTCTTCTTGCCGAATACTTGCGATGATAGTTTCAATTTTTCATATGCTCATGACATATGAGGAGATATTGAATGATTTCCTCTATACGCTGACAGTTGGTTCTGTATCTTTTTTTTTTTTTTTGTAGTTTTCCTGCCCTTTCATGTGAATTTGCATCCGTTGATGTGAGTGACGTGTTGGGAACAGTAAGTTTCTGCTCACAACTCTCAGTCTTTCTATTTGCATGATCCTAGAATGCATTTTGCAATAAATGTATGTTTATATTGCTATCATACAAAATGCAAAAACGCAGAAGGAAAAGCTTAAATCTTGACATTTTCTCTAGTATCAGAGATTTTATCTTTGGTTATATGATACATGGTCGACTATCTATAGAGCAATTTGAGTTGGCTGTGCAATGATGATATGGATTTAATCCTATGTGTATTTATTCCATTTCTACTAGTAATTGTCATCATCAAAGTTAGGTGAAACTAAATAATACCTTCGGACTGCAAAGAAATTATTTTATCATGTGGTTGAAAACTTCAAGCTTATAACCTTATCCCTGAGTCCCTGTTTCAGTTGTACAGAACTTCTTATGCATCATGTTAAATGCAAGACTTACTGCATAATAAACATATCTGTATGGTTAGCTGGGGCCTAGATCTAATTTGATGTTTGAATTTTCAGAATAGGTTGAATATAACAAAAACAGTTCGCAAGTTTCCAATTGATCCGCATTTAAAGACCACCGGTGGAGAGTTCCACTCTGGCATTGCATTACATCACATCAACCATGGAGAAGAGATTAAGGAAGAGTTTCCTGATGGTGCCATACCATTAACCAGTGGTAGTTTTGATTCATATTCACATCAGTAAGGAGGCAGCTTCTTCTTTTATTGTGCCATTTATAAGAGTCCCGTCTGAGGGTTTGAATATGGATTAACGTAAGTTGACTTTCTTATGCAGCTTTCCGATATTAATAGTTAACTTTAATGCACCATGGTGCTACTGGAGTAACCGTCTGGTAATTCTCTTACTAGTTTTTATGCATCTTTTAAACTTTCAATTTCATTGTATTTTCATCTGTTATGCGAGCACTAATGGTCCAGTTCTGGATGTACTAATAATAACTTGTTGTTTCCGCTTGACTGAGTGAGAAAAATCTGCCTTATTACGTTCTTGACTGTTAGTTGTGAATATATTCAATCAGGATACGTGAAATCGATGGGATATGTGGATTACTTTTTGTTCTAAAGGGGTATGGTGTTTGGTGGTTTTCTGTGTTAGGAATTCTAGATGACAATCTCTGATTCTTGATCTATAGGTTGGTCAAAATATTTTGTAGCTGTTACGAGTATTATGTACCTCATTACCTGTGTCTAACATTGAGAAATTCGTTCTTATTTGATTGTGATGAGTTCCCTTTGTATTTTCTACTACTCGTTTCAGAAACCGTCTTGGGAGAAAGCAGCTACTATTATAAAACAGAGGTTTGCATTAGACTTTTTTGCGTACTTATTAAGTTGTGAATTAAGTCACGCTGGCTGAATTTTTTCTTTTTCTGAAATATGATCTTTTCGCTGCAGATATGATCCTGAAACTGATGGGCGTGTTCTTCTAGGAAATGTTGATTGCACGGAAGAACCTGCGTTGTGTAAGAGGTGCTGTGAAGTTGATGTTTTCCTCAATATTCCTTGTTGTTTTGGGTTATATGAAACTTGTTGGCTTGTTCTGAACTTGCTGAGGAAAGCTAGTTCCTTTCTTGCTTGTTCACTAACCTTTTTGATGGCTGCTGTTTAAGGATGTATGGAAAGTAGTGGCTGTCACTCGAACTAGTTTCTCGTTTGACCTGATATAAATTGTGGAATATGTTTTTCAGGAATCATATACAGGGCTATCCATCTATTAGGATTTTCCGCAAAGGCAGTGACCTTAGGTGAGAAACCATCTGATAAGATGTTTAAACTGCCGTTAGCGTTTCTTTATGTGTCAATGCGCCGACAAACTCGATTCTGTGCCTCCTAATTGTGTTGTATATACAATCAAATGCTGACACATGTGTGATCAACACCGTATAATTGTTAAATTTAGTTATGTTCGTCTCTTTCATTTTAGATTCGTTTTGGTGTATGTGAGCCATATATCCGCTTGTGCAAACATTCTTATGAAAGTGTTCCCTGTTTTCTTGTTTTCAGAGAGGATCATGGACACCACGAACATGAATCTTACTATGGAGACCGGGACACAGAGAGTATAGTTAAGGTAGACAAATCTAAATTTCGTTCCAGTATTAGGAATAAATTAGTCAACATTACATCAATATGTTTGTGTTTGTTCGTTAGTTCGTCTAGTTATATAAAAACGGATAGTTTCGTCTGTCAATTATATACATATACATGCACATCATATCTTTTTGCTGCATTTTGAGGTAATATTAAGCATGTTCTTCTAAAATTTCATATACAAGGTTTTTCTTTCTTCCAGATGGTGGACGGACTGGTCGCACCTATCCACCCCGAGACTCACAAGCTAGCTTTGGATGGAATATCCAATGAGACAGCAAAAAATCTTAAAAAGGCACCAGTTACAGGAGGTTGTAGAGTTGAAGGTTATGTGCGAGTAAAGAAGGTAAACAATTCGGACTGAAAAAGTGAAGATTGGATCAATGTCCCTGTAATTGATTTTTGGCATGTTCTATACTGCAATTATGTCTTTTGTGTGTTTCAGGTTCCAGGAAACCTTGTTATCTCAGCTCATTCAGGAGCTCATTCGTTTGATTCTTCTCAAATGAACATGTCGCATGTTGTTACCCATCTTTCATTTGGGAGGATGATTTCTCCTAGGTTGCTGACCGATATGAGGCGATTGTTGCCATATCTTGGCCAAAGCCATGACAGGCTGGATGAAAAAGCATTCATAAATCAACACGACTTTGGTGCCAATGTTACTGTAAGTCCCAAAACCTTCGTATGAATTTAGATTCTTGAACCTTTGTCAACTATTATTTTACTGACCCTTGTCTAACTATTCCTATATATAAACACTGTATACAGATCGAACACTACCTTCAAATAGTCAAAACAGAGGTCATTACAAGAAGATCGGGTCAAGAACATTCATTGATCGAGGAATATGAATTCACCGCTCACAGTAGCATAGCTCAGACTTACTACTTACCCGTTGCAAAGTTTCACTTTGAGCTCTCTCCCATGCAGGTTCAGTCTCCATTTACACAAATGAGAAGATAATATATCTCGCAAATGTCCCAGTATACTCATTTCCTTATAATTACTCCTTGGTTGCTCTGTTTTTGCAGATTTTAATAACTGAAAACCCAAAGTCCTTCTCACACTTCATCACAAATCTTTGCGCCATTATTGGTGGTGTTTTCACGGTTAGTATATTCTCAGTCAATCTTGCTTCTTCATACGCTGATAATTTCCATGGTGATTTCAGATTCAGGGTGTGTATTTTTTCAGGTTGCGGGAATACTAGATTCGATTTTTCACAATACAATAAGACTAATCAAAAAGGTCGAACTCGGGAAAAACATTTGATTGGCGACTGAAGGTTAGAGTTTACCATTAATCTATAAAACCATAGAAGAACCTCAGACTGTTGATTTAAAATAATTGTTCTACAGAGAAAAACTCAGAAAAGAGAAAGAAAATTTTGTTTGACAATCTTAGTTTCTTTATGATTATTTGGTCTTTCAGTCTCCGCCTGATTTCTTTATCCGTTCATTTCTCGATATACAGTAGAGATGACGTATAAGTATTATGCACACAAGTAGAGCTTTTATTCATTTATATGAGAAACAAATGGGTAAAAATCAAACAACAAACACCAATTGACAAACTCGGGTGAAAAGAGAATGGTAAAAGACTCGTTACAGAGTGAAAACATAAGACAAAAGAGAAACTTATTAGTGTAGGAATAGAGTGGAAGCAAGAGCAGCCCCGAGAAGAGCAGCGACAAAGGAAGAAGATGGAGAAGCTGCGTCGTTTGGAGTTTCTTGAGATGGAGTAGGCATAGGTGCTGGGGGCTCAAGGGTTCCTGTGATAGGCGGAGAAGGAGCTGATTCTCCTGAGGGAGCCGGGGCTGGAGACGGAGGTGATGATGATGTAGCGTTGTTGTGGCCGCTTCTGTCAGCCATGACGACGACCACGAGCTTCTCGTTTTTGTTGCAGTTGTCTTTGTTTCCGCTGATGAAATAGTATGGCCCAGAGTGGGTTAGTGCGAAGGAAGTTTTGCCATCGGCGAATTTAGCGGTTGGTGCGTCCGTGTTGCAGCTGTCGTAAGCGTCTCTTGTGACTTGGAGCACTGAATCTTGGTTTGGTTGGTAGACGAACACTGCAATTGTATACATTTTGTGTGTCACATGTGAAAGAAAACTATGATTATGGTTAATTAGTACAGTGTGAAAACTTACGCAGAGAGTCGCCGATTTGGAATCTGCTCTGTTCTGCCCATTGACTGTAAACTTGAGTACCGGAAGGGACGGTCCAACCTTTTGCACCACCGACCGCAAACTCTCTAGCGTAGGCTTTGTTAACGATCATGAAAAAACACACGAGGCCGAACCCACGAACCATCATGCTCTTTAGATTTCGAACCATTTCTTAAACCGAAAAGAAAAAAGAGAAGAAAAGGTTATGTGAAATCAAGATGTCCTAGAGAGATATATGTAGAATTTAGTGTGGTATAGGTGTTGATGATATCAAGGTTAATGAGTTTATATAAAGGTGAGGCTTTTGAGGAAATGTGGCAGAGAACCTTTTTATTGTCTTTCTCAGATTCTAAGCAAAGCATAAATGCCTGCTTTCAAGAAAATGTTTTAGTTTTGGAATCTCATGTGGCTTGCTTCTGTCAATGGCTTTGGTTCCTTGCTTCCGCATCTCTGATTTTGTATTTTAGTATATTCCCGATAATGATATTAAAGAACAAATAGAGATTTCAAAAACAAAAAAAAGGCTCCAAATTAAAAGACTAAGATCTTCTTCATGTCAAAAATAAAGCCGACATTGTTTTCAGCTTTGGGGGTTACCAGAGAGAACAACATACAATTGAATACTTTTATAGACCAAAAAAAGTATTAATACAACATGTCCATTTTTTAACATAGATCAATCATATTACAAAGATCTTTCCACATCTGCTCCTTCTGATCCTTCCTCTGTTTAGCAACAGCATCAAAACACCAATCTTTAAAGTCGAAAACTGACCAGTAATGCTAACTGTAGTTATGTCTTCAGTAATTAATCCATCATTAGTGCAAAAGCCGCTGCCACAGCGAAAACAAGTGACATCAAGACACTGATACCGCGTCTATGTCCCGAGCTCTTCTTTGGGAAATGTTTTGGAAGCGCACATTCTTCTCCATTGAAGAAAATTTTGGTTGGGAAACCGTCGCCTTCGGGTATATTCAGTCCATTGATGTTCTTCTTGGTGAAGGAGATAACAGATTGTTGCTTTCCGGGCACGGGAGGGTCTCTTAGTGGATTGGTTCCGTTAACTTGACCCACAAGATAATTCATATCAGGCAAGCCTTGGAACATAACGGTTCGGTTGTTTGGTGGAACACGTGTGCCATTAAAGGAGTAAACGTTTTCATACCCTTGACCTGCTTTTCCCATCTCAACCGCCACAAACCAATCCTCGAACGCGAAATCTCTCCAGTTGAAAACGGTTAACCTCGCAGTCCAACCGTTTCTGTAATCCGTGTTAACGTGCCAGTTAATGCTGACTCCGCAGTTATCCGGACAAGGGAGTTTCTTGGGTATTGGCATGTGGTTTTGTTTAGCCCAAGCTCTAGCTTTTAGGGTTCGGTTATCGAACGGGACAAGGAGGGCGTCGGGAGGGAGGAGAAGCGGGTTACTGTCAGCATTGCAAGTGTCGGTATCAATATCATTGCATCCGCAAGCGCAAGTGTTGCAAGGAATTGCTGAGTTGTTGTAAAATGCAGAGAAAGAGACACAACATCTTGAGGCCTGAGCTTTGGGTTTGGTTATGTTGCAGACAACTTGCCAGCTGGCGATCGCATAGGTTATAGCCGGCAGACCGCTAGAATCCGGGAATGGCGACGGGTCAACCCGAACCGGTGGCCCGCATTTGTACTGCGGATTGAGAACTCCGTCGATTTTCCAATTTTGAGGTGGATATAGAGCTGTTCTGTTTAGATCAGGAGGCAACTTGAAAACCTAACAAACAACGAGAACAAAAAAACTAAAACTTCAAAACCCTAAGTATCTGCGATTCATGACATATTTTTTCAACGAAAGAGATTATTTACCTGCAACTGAAACATAGATCGAGCTTTCGAAGGATCCATAATAGGTGGCAAAAGAGTTCCGTTTTTGCAACAATAAGGTAACTTTCCCGTCACGTTATCGTCCTTCTTCTCAGGAGGCAAATCAGAAATGGCTGGCTTCTTCTGACAGTTCATGACCTGAGAGAAATCTAAGTCTTTGTAATACTGTCCAGCTTTGCTGTAAAGGCATTCAGATGGATCTTTTTTGTAAGTATAAGCTCCTCGCATCGTGTTTATAAACTCTCCTCGCATCCATTCCCAAGTCAGGTTCCAACGGTCTAATCGCCCGAGCGGACTATCGTTGTCGATTGTCACTTGGGCTAAGTAGTTACTGTCAAACGATTGCAGCACATCGTATACTATGTTCAGATCACCGTACCTTCTCGGTGCAAACTTTGTCTTTGGCCCAGTCTTGACCTTGAACTTAGGGTTTCTCTTGCAACAAACGTGCATATTGCCTCCTGTGAAAGAAAAATCCAAACCCACCGTTTTGAAAGTCACATTCAATTTTATCAAAATATATTTATAAATTGCATATGTGAACGGGAGATTACGTTTTGCATTGTGTTAAGAACTACCAACAATTTGTGAAAGAAAAAAAAAGAAGTAAAACGTTGTCTCGTTAAGCCCTAAGCACTTACCTAATAAATGCACACATAAGTTAAATTGTGTTTCAAACAATCGAGTCTAGTATGATCTAACCTTTTCTCTTCGCGGCAGGACATTCCCAACCGTCGTTGATGAGTTTAATTGTTCTTGGCATAGGTGTGACCGATTTAGCAACCCCGAAAAGAGTCCCGGTGATTTCGATATTCGTCGATATCTGAGTGAAATCACCTGCGGTTTCAATCGAGGTTTTTAAATCCGTGTTTGGCGATCCGACGAACGTGGTTCCGTTGCTAGCATCCAGAGGATAATCACCGTCCATTGGAGCCGCACCAGTCGCAGAAACAATCAGTTCCTTGTGACGAAACCCTATAAACATTTGCCATCCCTTGAGCTCTTCCCTACCCGCGTTTACAATCATCGCAGACGCTTTAAACGCCCATGATTGCGCGGTCACGTTCTTAACGTGCGGGTACTCTCTTTCGCGGCTGCCGAAGCTGTAGCTCATGAAAATACCGTTACAATGCGCCATCTCAGGCGGCGGCTCGCCTCCTGCTGCTCCGTCTTCGGTCGGTGTTCCATAATCTTGACCATTACACAGAAAAAGAATTGATGATAACAAAATCAACAGAGTTAATGAATAGCGTGCGTCCCAAGGTATCTTCATCCCCGTTTTAACTTCAATAGCCTTCATCGTTTGAATTTTACTCTTTCTTCTTCACCGCCTTGTGATTACATGAACCGCAAGGCAGCGAGAGAAAAAAAAAACAAGGAATCAACCAAGCCTTTGACAAAGGCGAAGATTGAAACAAACGATTAAGGCTTCAGTGTGAAGAGACCTGTAAAAAGATTCAAAGTCCAAAAGTTTTGATTCAAAGAAACGAAGATGGTTGGAGAAGAAGAAGTTCTTAATAGGTAGTTTTGATATGAGCCTCGGGTTTTATTTGGTGGTCATGCGGAGGGGACATGTAAGAATGTGTGTTAAGACAATTGCTAATTTTGGAACAGAGCTTCTTAGTTGTTTATTAACTAAAAAAACCGCTTCGATTGTTTTCGAAACGAAACAAACTCTGGTTTTTTTTCTTTGTCATTGACTCCGATTCCAGAATAATTTGGATTCTAGTTCGGTTTCCATTCACATTTTTTAACTACAGCGAGTATGGTACATTGTAAGTTTTTTTTTTTGTTTTTGTTATTAAATAATTATCCAATTTTAAAAGATATTTACGTTAGGTTTTTTTTTTTACAAAAAAAAAAGTCTATATTCCATTTTTTTATTCAACAACATTTAGTATACGAATTCGTATCGGGATGATGATACAATAACATCACTAGAACAAACCAATTGATTATTATTTTTATCTATTAATACGAAGAATTTCAGTTAATATGTCTACAGATGCGTTGTCTTTATTATAAACTTTCACTTAAAAATATATGATTAATTCAAAATATACATGGTGATCAGTTTTGAGGATTGCTAAACCTTAAGTGAAACAGCTACGTGACGAATTATTGATATAATGACTAAATTAGCCTTACAAACTAAATCCAATATAATATAACCCAAGGTTTCTGATTACGTGGATACACCAAAGATTCATGCAATTCCGTGAACATCTTCAACATACATATCTCCTTAGAAAGACAAACCCAGATACCAGAAATCAGATTGTTAAAATAAAAAGAAAATAGAATCTAATCTAAATCTATAAAAGCAAAACATGAGAACTAGTGAATACAAATACCTGGGAGAACGTAAGAACAGAGAATACTAATAGCAAATGATTAAAACTCAAGAAACTTGATGGAACTCCAGAGGTTGTCTCTCATGCATTTTAGATATAGCAATACATTATCTGCTTACAATTTGAGAACATATAAAAAGTTTAAAATGATGCCAGTCATTTTCAATTGAATTACCTTTTCCATAAATTTGTGTCTTGCTGCAGTTCTTTGCCTTTCTATGTAAGTCCGCAGTAATTTTAGCTGCGTATGCATTAATATCGACATTACGAGAAATGAATTGTGTTTTAATATATTAAAATATTACCAAATGTTCCAGATGCTTAGTGCAGATTCCTAGCCAAGTTTCTCCAAAAATGCTCATTCTCTGTCACTGTTTACAGTTACCGGATAATGAATGATAAAACCTAAGAAGCATGTCAAGGACCTGAGACCAGGGAAAATGAATTTGATATATACAATATTATATATGTATTTCTGATTTGAGAACATAACAAAATCTTATATAATTTCAAAACTATTAAAGTCAACCTACCCTGCAAAAAGTTTAATATTCTAGCTCCATTTTTTTGGTTATTCTCTAGAATTTCAGAAATATTATCTTCTTGGAGATTGTTCTTCATCGTGAGGGTGAAACAAATACAAGATGAATGAGGGGTTTCACCAATGTATACGCTTATTTGGATGTCCATCGCAAATGGAGGCATCAATACTGACATTAAAAGGAATGTATTAAAGATATTGCCTTGAATTTAGTAAGATGACAACTTACAATGTGCAGAGGCTTATATATATATATTAGCACAGGTTCCTAGCCAGCTTGCTTTCGTGTTACAAAGAGATGATCCTCACTCACTTGCATTGTTTACAGTTTCTAGAAAATGGATGAGAAATCTTTACTGGTTTAGTTTGATTGGCCTCACTGTTTACTTTTCAAGACAAGTTTAAATTCTAATACCTTATTTAATTGGTTATGGTAACTCGAATTGTAACAAAAATACATGATTACCTTAACAACTGCACTCAAATGGGCCATTCGTTTTCTGTAATCCGTTTGATGCCTCATCTTTTTCGTCTGTTGTTTTCTTCATCTAACTGGATATCTATTCATGATGTGTTAAGACGGTAATACCTGATTTGATCTACTAATTTTCACCTAAAAATATTAGAATAATCAAAAGATGGATTATCAGTCATGAGGAAACAACACAACGTCCTTCATGAATGGTTTAATGATGAAGTGACAGAGATTTGAATAGTGAGCTTGTTCTGCAAAAGCTAAGCAAGAAAGCATGAAATCACGTCAGATGAAAAAATATTTGTCAAGGAGTTGCTGGTATGAGGCATACATAAAAAGAGGAACTTGTTTCATGGTGCCAGAGAACTCATAAGGTTCTTGGTTCAGAAACTGGTTGCTAGTAAACGCCAGATCTCAAACCCTGAACAATTAAAACAGACAAATAAATGATTTAGATACAAACGAGATCGGAATGAAGCAGTAACGAGAGCAGAAGGATCATAGATGGTCAATGTGGAAGCAATGTTGATGACGACGAGGACTTTTCCTTGATAGACGCTCAAGAGTCTTCATCTATGCAATTCTCAAACAATAACTGAGAATAATCTAAAGATATTCAGCTAGAGTGTTAGATATGAGTAAAAAAGTAAAGAAAGTTAAACCATTTCAGAAGGTAAGGAAGCAATTAAGAAAATGATATAAGAAGAAGCAAGCACAGATATGGAACAAATGAAGGAAGCAAAGAACAAAACAAAAAAAAACAAAAAAGCAAGTAAGTAAGCAATTATGTATGTATGGAAAATAAGTAAGTAAATTAAGCAAGTATGTATGTGTATGTATAAATGCATATGTATGCATGTGTATGTATGAATGCATATGCAATACATATGTGTAAATATCAATGCATATGTATATATGTATGCAGATGTGATATATGTATAGCATATGTATGTATGAATACATATGTATATAATGTATGAATGCAAATGTACATGTATGTATGAATACAGATGTACATATATATATGAATGCAGATGTATGTACGTATGGATGCATGTGTATGCATTTTTTTAAGTCATTGAGAATAATATATAAAACATCCTCTAAGATACGTCACATCAAACTTATGAAGATATGTTCCTGCAAAAGAAAACAAACACAAGATCAAACTGAAAATACAAAATCAGAAGAAAGTGATTAAACAGAACATACTTGATTAATTTTGGTAGGATTGTTTTATAGTTCCATGTATGATTTCTGGAAGCTTCGTATCTTTCGCAGTTTTCTCTACCACTAAAAACATTCAGGGTAGAAGAAAAATCAGACGAACGAATTTTTTATTGGTTTTGGTTTCGTTTTCATTGAATTTAAACATATCAACTTTCAAATAAAGAAATGATAAAGCCTAAAGGCCCATACGAAAAGGCCCATTTTATAAACTAGTAAAAATTTCACGCATTATCACCGACACCATACACGTGAGAATTTGCCATGTGCAAAAAGTAACCGTTGGTGATAAACAAGCAAACATCACTTGTCAAAGGAAGAAAAGCCACCTGTCCATCCGAAGTGAGCAGAAACGTACTACACTATGACTAACTCTCCAAGAAGCAAATGATCCCATTCTCATTCTCAGGATGATAAAAGATAAGTGTCTGCAAAACAGAAGAAGACATATGAAGCAACCCATTTCATATGATTCATAGTTAAAATCTTCTAGTTTAGCTTAGGTAAGTGTATGCGGAACAGAAGACAAACTATTTCAAATGATTGCTTAATATGATTGTTCTTCTTGTTTGGTTTCAGATTCAAAACCACAATATTAGCAAGCAAAACTAGCTTTCAAATTATGAAAGCTAGCTTGCAGTTCTTAGAAACGTGGACCCTGAAAATTAAGAGAATGAATTGAGTTCTTGTCCGCATTCTTAACGTAAGTGTTTGCCTTGAAAAGTGTATGAAACGTTTTATTAAGTGGAAAGTATATGTTCGCTTGTGTTACCATTGAGGCCGAGAAGGAGAAGTGTGGGATCATACAAATATATATTAAAAAAAACTTTTAGATTAATCTGATTGGTGTTTAGGCACGAGACCCACCCGAGTCAGATATAGTCAGTTCGGTCAAAAGGTTTTGTGCCAGGCCATTTTAGGATCCAAATAATATATCTAATTGTTTTTTTTTAGTTCTTTTAACTTCTAATGATTTGTCGACTCGTACAGGACAAGAAACACAGGTTGTGATGAATTGATGTTTGTACCCTACAAATAATTAAAAAAAAAAAGAAAGATGGAATTTAATATCGTTATACAATCTCACCATTTCTTTTAGATCTTTTTAGTTATGAGAAAAATAGAGTTTCTTGGTTCTTACACTTTTGGTGTTAAGGTTAATTTCAGTAGTTATTTATTCCTTAATATATATTATAATTTTTCATAAGATTCGGTTTTCTGTTATTTAACAGCCCTACTTGTTTTGGTCCTTTATTTTAATATAGAAATCTTTGGCTTTATTCTATTTAATTACTTACGTCTATTAATATGTTTTTTTTTTCTTTTTTTTTTTTTTGGCTAAGCTCGTGTGTGTCTCCTACTTAGTCATCTCTTAGAGTCAACTTTAAATATCAGATAAAGAAATCCCAACTAGCAGACCAAAGAATCTAATCTATAAAAACATCTTTAAATCTTTCAAACAAAAAAAGTTCAAAATCTGAAACTCAATGGATCAAGACAGAGACAATGGTGGAAGAAGCTGTTGTAGTTGCTGCGTCAGCTTCATCTTCACTGCTGGTCTCACTTCTCTCTTCTTATGGCTCAGCCTCCGTCCCGACAAACCCAAATGCACGATCGAATACTTTTACGTTCCTGCCCTTAACAAATCCTTAGATGCACATTCACGGCTTAATACCACTCTCAATTTCATGGTTCGTCTCGCTAATCCAAACAAAAACCAAGGCGTCTACTACGACGATGTCCACCTTTCTTTCTCCAACACCAACTCCTCTGTCGTCAACTACACAGTGCCAAGATTCTACCAGGGACACAAGAAGACGGCCAAGAAGTGGGGTCAGACTCTGCCTATGAACAACCAGACGGTTTCACGAGCGGTTTTGGCTAATGGATCGGCGGTTTTCCTGATGAATCTGAAGACGCAGGTGAGGTTCAAGATTATTTTCTGGAAAACCAAGAGGTATGGAATCGAGGTTGGTGCTGATGTTGAAGTCAACGGAGATGGAGCTAAAGCTAATAATAAAGGTATTAAGATGAAGAAATCTGATTCTTCTACTAGATTAAGAAGCTTTTTTCCGACTTGTATTTTGATGAATCTGCTCGTGTTCTTGGCGATTCTTTAACTGATGAATCATTTTGACATTTAATTGCTTTTTCGATATTATTGACTCTTTTCATGAGTTTTGTTGTGTGTGCTAGTTCCATTTTCTTCTTTCTTTTTCATAGTTTCCAAATTCGACCAACTAATCATTGAGTAATTTATTCCATTAGTTGTTTGTTTCAACTATGTGTTAGTTTCTCTATCAACAAAATTATATTTTAAAATTATTTATCCTTACATATAAGACATAATTATATCTTGAGACTGAAATGAAGGAACAAAGAACACAGGACAAAAAGTACATAATAATATAGTAGTGAGTTATTATTGGGACAAATTCGAGTGACTCTAACGTAAAAGTATGAAAATATAACTTTAAAGAACCATAATATAGATGTGAGTTTATGAACTTTATGCAACTGTTCAAAATAAATTTATTTTAAAAGTGATTTTTTTTATTTCAATTACCGAATTCAATTTTATCGCAAAATAAAAACTATAAAACCATTGATATTGATATCAAAAATTGACATCCGACGCCATAGAAGAAAAGGGTGGGTGATATAATAATTTGGGGGTTTGTCTTCTTAATTGTTCTTGTCAGTACGACAATATCTTAACTTTTAGTTGTATTAATATATAACCAATTGCGAATTGTACTGTAATTGACTAATTGTGCTTAATATTTTAGTATGGTGTTGCCTTACCAATAACCTTTTTATATTATTTTAACGTTTTTTTTGTTTCGATTGTTGTGAAAGTTGTCATTGATTACAAGAAAAGTTGCTAAAAATAATTTTTTTTTCCTGACAAATCTTTCAATGGGCATTATGTAGTATTAATTGTTTTGGTTTAATAATTAATACTATCTTAAATCTTAACTTTTTTATATTAGTCCACACAAAAACATGACTGGATTTTTGTAGACTAAAACAAGCAACCAAGAAAAAAGATCTATAAGATGGGTTTTGTCTTAGTCCATACAAATAAGTTCATGCTGCTAGTAAAAGGAAAGATTTATTGACTATAATCTTTAAATGAACCGTGTGTGAAATCTTCTATGTAAATACAGATAAGAAGTTCAAATAATCGTGTTCTAACTTCTTATTTCTTGCTTTCATATACATACTACATACATATTTCCTTTTGTTCCTTTAGTTTGTAATTCATGGAATATTATTTTAAGCATTATATTTATGGAACAATGATTTTCATTATAAATAGTCATCCTATTCATTTTTATGGGATTTTTCAAAGTACATGCATTTTTCTTTAAGTAAATCAATTCATACACCTATTGATTTAAAGTTCGTGAGTTCATGAAATATTAAACCAAAATTTCAAACATAGATTATGAAAATAGTTTAGTTAAATTATTGTAACTAGCATCTAGTACTTTCCACTCTTATCAAAGTTAATAAGTTTAATTCTCTATACATATATTTTTCTAGATTATTTTTAAAGTTATTTTTTTACATTAATATTTTTTTTAACTTCCCAAATGTATTAAATTTTTATATTGGCACATGACAGTTGGCAGTTCTTACCAAAATTGATATGTTTCCTTCTCTATAATATACGTATATTTTTAATAAAAAAATATTGATTACTATTTATTTCGATAATATTTATAGTTTTCCAAAATGTACTTAATTATTGTAGTTGGCATTTCGCATTCTTATCAAAATTAATATTTTTACTTCTCTTTACCTATAGCTTATTCCAAATATAGATTAATTTTTTTGTGAAAAAAAAATTGACAATTATTTAACTCCATTAGTAATTTTAAATTTCTAAATATAGATAAAAAATTCAGCCCACAAAAATGTAGTTACGATAATTAAAAAGCTTCCGGGCACGATATCTAATAGTCATGTATGGAACCACACAAAATTCAAAAAGACATTCTGTAAAATCCAGTTATAAGTTACTTTGAAAAACAAACTTACAAGCAATATCGTTTACAGGTTCTGGGACCAAGTATTTCAGGCCTACAAAGCCAAGTGACCCACACAAAAAAAATCACAAATTTTGGATATTCGGATAAAGTACCAATGCATGTGGATAGTCCGGTCTATAGAAAAAAAAACTCATAATAACATGCTCGAAATATATTCAACTATTTGTAACTCAAATGTTAAAATATTTTCTTACATACAAACTATTCTTCTATTAAAATATTAAAATATACGATCAAAATTAGATGGTATGCTTATCTGCTTAGCCTAAAAGTGTAAGTACGAGAAGTGTGTTTTATATGCCCAACTGTTAAAACTGCCAACATTTCGAAGAAAAAGTTATGCAATTCTCAAACTAAACCAACCGGTTTTGTATATGATATAAGATAAATGGTATAATAGCATAAGAGACAAACAGAGAATTAAAGCAGAAGAACTTTTATAATTTTCATAACCTTAAATAAAACATTGTCCACAAAGCACACAAAGCTTATTATACTACTCAATGATATTTAAAAACAGAAACGGCTAAACCAGTTTAAAAAAAAACTCATACCAATACGAAAGTTTCTGAGATAACATAGATTTTCTTGATGTTCAATCTAGAGCAACACCGCCATTGCCTGAATCAAGAATCAAAAGATCAAACCAGATTCGATATCAAACAAGGAAAAGAACATTATATGAGATATGAACATAACTTACATGTAAAGAAGCTTTCGGTGAATGGGAAGATAGAAGGATACTCAAAACCAGAACGAGGCCCCTTCTTCTTTCTCCAGCTTCCGGTATCCATATCAAAAGTCCACCAGTGTGTCTCAGTCACACATAGGATCTGGTTCTTTAATGAAGTCATGGCTAAAACAATTTCATCGCATTCGAATGGAGTATAACATTGACAGACTTTTATCCACCCAAATCCATCGCCCTCTTGTTTCCAAACCCATACATCCATGTCGTATGGATGTAGAATTACCAGTGAGAGCGATCCTTTGAGATTGATAAGAAATGTACCCTCTGTTATCTTGTCTTCGCCCTTTAGGTTCTTTGGATACGGAGGCAACTTGTGAACCTCGAATTTCCCTTCCACATCCACAGAAAGCATTTCACCCTTTTTATCCAAAGAAACTAGCCAGAAAATCTTTCCTCCTACATAAGTATGAGCAGATCTGAAAGGACTAAGACAAGCACGCATCGGAACACGAGGTACTGGACCAATGTTTTTCCAGGAACCAGTGCTGGAATAATAAACCTCACATTCGTAATGATCTTTTGTGAATAATCGACCATTTATGTCTTCAGGAGTTTTCTTTCCAGCACAGAATATGCGGAACACTCTGTAGTCAGTGGTGTCGGAGCCATAAGCTACACCGACACTTGGCTCAACCTCAAACGAGGATCTACCTTGGGGAAGAAGGAGAGTCTCCCCTGTACAAGGGTTGCCAATCCAGATCTGCAGATCACAGAACCTATTTTTTAAGTCTTCGTCCCTAATCTGATTTATGAAACAGATACGTCCTTGGAAAGAAGATATCATGTACATTGAATCCTCATCGCTTCCTGCAGCGGGATTAACTGTGTTAAGGCTGGATAGTTCTAAACTCGTGGGATTCACCGAATAAAGTTTCATGCTTGCATCCATACTAGGACACGATATGAAAGTGGGATTCTCTCTCGAATGAGAAAAGTGTTTCTTAGCGAAAAATGTAGTGCTTGTCAAGCCATTCCAGGATTTGCATACCGTCTTAAATGAACAGATAGACTTAACTGAAAGCCGTGACAGTATGTTGCAAAAGACACCTTCATCCCATGTTTTCCTTCTCACTCCCCCTTTGAGATGCTGTCTACGGTTTCTAACCATTTTTTTCTTTTCTTTCTGTTACTAAAACTCTGCATCAACATTAACATCAAGTCAGCTCATAAAAGTGGTTCAAGAACAGATATCTCTGCAACATGAATATGTGTATTTATGTGACTGTAAGAAGGAGCTACAGCCCAGAGGAGCACACAAGTATTAACTACGCATAAAGAAACATAGTTCCCCCCTTGATATTCATTAGATGAAGACCAAAAACACAGCTAGGAAACACCATTCACCCATCAGAACCAAGCAACAGGGTAGCAAGTTCTCCCATCATCATTTTTCATTTCAGCTATACATATATACACGAGATCAACACGCAATTGAACATGAAAACAAAGTTTCGAATGATCCAAAATCTAAAAAGGTGAGAATGAAAAAGGGAAAACATTCTGCACCTAAACAAAATCAAGGACTTGAGATGCTTTTTGCGGCGATCAGAAAATTGTCAACTTTGGAAGAACGCAAAGGGTTAAACAAAAAGCTTTCCCTTTGAAAACGAAATCCACAAGTGAGCTTCTGATTTTTATAATGAAGCAACAAATCAACCAAAACCCATGAATATTCCCGCATGATCACATGAAATCACCAAAAGGATTCACATCAATTGGATTCCAATTCAATCTGATTTCAAATTCACATCAATTCGATCTCAATTCAAACTGTGTAACGCTCGAATCATCATAGAAAAATAGCAAAGAAACAGCAACGCTTACCTCATAAATACAAGATAACGGCGAGAGATTAATGTGGAAGGAAGAGAAAACTTCCAAAAACGGAAACGATATTATCATGGAATCTATTTCTGTATTTTGGTTGTCAAAAAAATCGAGATTCTGAAGAACACGTGCTACGAGAGGAAGAAACAAATTCGTGTTGCTGCTATTGAGAGATTAGAGTGACAAGTGTTTGTTTTCTTAATTCTTGATCCCAAAAACTATTTGAGATTATCTCCGTCTCTGTTTCTCCTTCTTTACTTACCATTTAAATTATTATTATCATCGACAGGCACTAATTCCTCCGGTACGTACCGGTTATAAGATTTCGGTTCGATTCTCAAAAATTAAACCGGAAAAGAAAGAGGCAGCAGATGCTCATTCATCATATAGTTTGTACGGACAGGTGTGTCTAAATTCTTTTTAACTTTGAGAGTATAAGAACAAATAAAAACCATTTTGTTTTTTTTTTAATAATTCGAGTGACCAGACATCATGAGTTCCGAGCCAGATCGCGTGATGCTCAATTTTTAACGAGCCATAAAATCTGACTAATCCTAGAAAATTCAGATCAACTGTAAATTAACTGTCTAGACCAAAACCCAAACCCATATTTTTTTACAAAAATGTTTTCATGAAAGCTCGAACCCTGAAAGAAGAGTGGTAGTTCATTTTCAAATCTCATCTCTTATTGGACCACAACGGTGTTGGCAATAAAATATAAACCAATTTTTCGCCATAAAATTCAACACTATGACCATTAACAACAAAGATTGAAAACAGAAGAAGATCAACAATGATTCCCTTTTATAACATGTAAACTTTGGTTCGAAAATAAAGCACACAGATTGCTATTATCATCAATGAAGTTACAAATCGAAAGCAAACTGAATAGAGAGTAGAAACACATGACCTCTGCATGCAACTCAAAATAAATCAAGCACCAAGCCAAGACTTTGGTCTCACCACTAACATACCAGAGATTGATAAATACTCAAAAATGACCTTTGTTCATCATCACCATCACCAACAAATCATAAATGATAAATATTCTTCAACTTCCTTCTAGCCTCACCCCTCCATTACCACGGAATCAAAAACTTATTTCTTAAGCATGTTGCACATCTACATAAAATGGGAACCAATATAGGCGATCATGTGAAAAAAAAACCTAATGAAAAGGAACCAAATCAAGAAACTGATTAGACAACGTTATGAATGCAAAACTCATGTAGCAAATTCATGTCTAATATTATGATAAACAAATATAACCACATAACATAAAAAAAATAATAATAAAAAAAATAAAGTGATGAATTGTTTTTGGTACCAAAATTTTACTTGTCGATTATGCAGAACTATTAATTTTGGTTCATTGTGATGATTGCATCATGTGGAACTTTTTCACAAATCTTATGATCCGTTTAAAAGCAAAACATCATCCTCGAGACAGAATGGTACAAGTTAGCATGAAATCTATATGAATTTAGTAAATAGATGTCTAGAAGGAGCATCACTACATTTTAAAAAGCATGGTTTTCACCAGCAGCTGTCTCATAGAAGAGAAAATCATTACAGCAATTGCCGATTTGAACATGCGAGGAGGTATTCCTTCTTGTCTCTATCATCGATTGAAATCAACTTTTTTCTAAATTACATAGTCATGCCTCTGTTACAGCAATATAGTACTTTCCAGTTTCCAGATAGTAAAACCATATCTAAGCTTTGTTCTGCAACCAACAGTAAGGATAACGAAATAATAAAAAATGCAAAACTGCCATGCAATTGCCCCTCATGGGAATCGATGCACCGCATATTATAAACCAAGCGGAGAAATAACAAAAACTTGAGGATGTATCATGCAGATACTGAGCAAGCAACAAATAAAACCTTTTAAAAAATCATTTGATATTTTTATTATTACAAATAAACCCATTTGATCTGGCAATGTCAAAATTTCGGTTTGATAAGTTGAATTTCTGTTATTGAACATCCCTTTTGGGCCTTGCCAAAACAAAATAAAAAATAATAATAATAATAATAATAATGGAAAAAAAACATCCTTTTTTGGTCTTTGTATATATATATATATTGGAAACAGCTTTGGTGAATATATATAAGACCAAAAAAGTCTTCGGATTATATTATTTATCTTCAAGCATGC
Source organism: Streptanthus diversifolius (assembly GCA_039880935.1). Taxonomy (NCBI): domain Eukaryota; kingdom Viridiplantae; phylum Streptophyta; class Magnoliopsida; order Brassicales; family Brassicaceae; genus Streptanthus; species Streptanthus diversifolius. The sequence continues at coordinate 14,531,679 of JAXGFM010000013.1, read as the reverse complement.
ATTAATAAGTTTTTATTAATAAGTTTGTCTCACTGTCTTCAACTTTATCAGCCATAAAAATTCCAAACGATCAGACCAAAGAATCAATATAAAAGAAAAGACATGATCAACTTCAATATTCCAAACCAAAAGATCAATATTTTGAAAAAGTAAAGAATCGTTTAAAGAGCCCATTGTCGAAGATGCTGGTGTCGCTTCAGCATTTGCTTAATCTTGGCAGCTGGAGTCACCATTCTCTTGATTTGGCAAGAGCTCCGTCCAAAGGGTTCCGACGTTCCAAAAAGTCTTCCGATTATTTTATTTATCTTCTTTCGTGCATTAATTAATTAGTTTTTATTTTTATCGTTTTTCTTTGTCTGAGCAAGCGCATCATGTGTCTCCTTGTCTCCTACGTAGTCGTCTCTTAGAGTCGTCAACTTGAGAAACCAGGCAAAAAATACCCAAACATCAGATGAAAGAATCTATAAAAAAGGAAATAAAAACATCTCAATCTTCAGTCTTTGAAACAAAAAGATCAAAATCTTGAAAAAAAAATGGTTCTAACATTAAATGAAGACAGAGACCGTGGTTGTTGTAACTGTTGCCTTGGCTTAATCTTCGCAGCTGCTTTCACCTCTCTCTTGTTATGGCTAGGTATCCGTCGAATCCGTCCCAACGATCCAAAATGCTCAATCGACTACTTTTACGTTCCTGCCCTCAACAAAACCCTAAATTCACGACTCAATACCACTCTTAATTTCATGGTTCGTCTTGATAATCCAAACAGTGACCAAGGAATCTACTACGACGATGTCCACCTGTCCTTCTCCAACAGTACGAGCTCCTCTATCCCTAACTACACGGTGCCTCCATTCTACCAAGGACTCAAGAAGAAAGCCAAGAAGTGGGGTCAGGTCCTACCTTTGAACAACCAGACGGTTTTAGGAGCGGTTTTCCGTTGGATTTGAAGGCGCAAGTGAGATTCAAGATTGCGTTTTGGAAAACTAAGAGATATGGGATCGAGGTTGGTGCTGATGTTGAAGTCAACGGAGATGGAGCTAAAGCTAATAATAAAGGGATTAAGATGAAGAAATCTGATTATTCTTCTTCTTCTTCACTAAGAAACTATTTTCCGGTTTGTGTTTTGATGAATCTGTTTGTCTTCTTCGCGATTTGTTATACTGTTTGACGATTCTGATTTTCATTTGCTTTTTCTTTTGTGTTGTTGTTGATTTTTATTGACCCTTTCATGACTTTTACGTTGTGTTTAGTACCATCTTCTTCTTAAAATGGAAAGTATACCAAGTACTCATTGAATAATTTATTCCATTATTGGTTTGTTTCAACTATGTATTAGTTTCTCTATCAATAAAATTCTATTTGAAAATCAATTAGCCTTTTTAAAACGTAAAGATGAATGGCTTGAAATCAGGGAACATAACATCAACGCTAGACAAGAAATGTACTCTCCACTTATCCTTCTCGGACAGCTTGGCCAATTCTTCTCTTCTCGTTGTAGCTAACTACACAGTGCCAATCAAGATACTATCAAGGACACGAGAAAAGAGCCAATAAATGGAGACAGGTTCGGTTTTTGGGCGGTTTTTCCGAATGGTTCGGTGGTTTTTCGGGTGGATTTGAAGACGCGGTTGAAGTACAAGTTTATGTCTTGGGAAACAAGAAAGTACAGAATCGATGCTAGTGTGAATCTTGAAGCAACGAGGGTGGAGCCACCAAAATCAAAGACAGAGTGGATGGGATTAAGATGAATAAATCCGATTCCTCTACGCGATTAACCTCTTTCCATCTGTGTTTTGATGAATTTGCTCGTCTTCTTGCTATTCGTTAACTGATTCAATGATTTTCATTTCCATTGGCATTTCATCATCGTCTTGAAGTACTAGATTGCATGTTGTTTGAGCTTGGTTTGATGTCGGTTGAGGTGTCCCATGGGTGATGAATCATTGATTTTTTTTGGTTTCCAAATTTTATCCATGACAAATTACTAATATTGGCTCGCTGTGATGATTGCATCATGTGAAACTTCTTCACAAATTTTCAGACCAAAAAAAAAACATATTTCTTTTGTCTTTTCAAAAAACTTGCTACAACCAATTTCTGAGAAAATAGATAGAAAGAAAATGCTTAAGTGAAGAAGGAAAAACATGCCAGAACCGGTCTTCTGCTGCCTTTCCTGTTTAATCTGTACAGAATCGGAATAACCGATCCATACCGGAGTAACTAGGGCTGCAATGTTTGTAATTTTGTGCAACTGTTTTTGGTTTTTCCAACAGACAGAAAATGATGTTTTGCTTTTAAACGGGTCATAAAATGTATCAAGAAGTTCCACAGGTTGCAACCATCACATTAAACCAAAATTAGTAATTTTGTCATAATCCACAAGTGAAATTTGGAAACCAAACAATTCATCACCCATGGGACAACTCAATCCAAATCTTAAAACCCTTACACCCTAAAATTTCTATAGAAAGAAAGGACTAGTTTCTGTCTTTTTTTACTGCCTCCATAGAATTCAACACTCTCTCCCATCAATCAATTGTCGAGACGCTGAAAGAAGTAGAGATAACCCATGTCTTTGGGAGGATCTGTCGAGATACCCACTTTGCTGTCATTGAAGATAACCCAACGACCTTCTTTCAATATGTGTGCCACGTAGTGACCACAGTGAGTTGATGTTCCCATGTGACTTACTATCCCAAACAGCTTGTATCCTGCAGTTTAAGACACAAATGGAAGCTTTTTGGATTAGGATCATTCTCACTTTGATAATATTTTGGAAGATGAGAAGGTAATAAAGAGTTTTTAAGAAACTAACTCCCTCCTCCGTCGGGTAATCCACTTTGAGCTGGAGTTTGCGCTGGATTGCTAGAGGAAACGTCCATGTCCGTAAGAGATGCACTAGGGTTGTTAAATATCCAATCTGTTGCTTTCTCAATATCTCCTCCCTGATTATAAAGAAGACATTAAGTGAGAAAAAAAGAACCTCACCAAACTGCAATTATTGCTCAAAAGCTTTAAGAAGACTTACCGAGGCTTTGAGTGCCTTTCGAGCAACCTCTTCAGCAAAACCAAAGGAGATTAAGGTATCAACGCTTGATTGAGCAACGTCAGATGTCTGATGGGAGATTGGGGCGTCGATGTCTAAGAAACATAATACATCATCATATTAGAAATTGGTCAAATCAAGCCTCAGCTGCAGACTTTTGGTAATATTTTCAATTACCTGGATCATCCATGTGAGAAAGTAACCAGTTCATCGCCTCTTCGACCCCAGCATTAGAAGTATTTATGGCGGCTTTCTGGCAGTGAAGCTGGTTAAATCCCATTGAGACGAGTTGTGCAACTATCTCCTCATTTGCCACAGGCTGTGCTGATTCCATCACTTCTTCTGGAACTGTATACAGAATTATGTCAATCATGTATTCATGCAAATTAGATGAATCACCATTCTTGTAAATAGATATTATAACATACCGCCATCTGGCAACAGTTCCTCTCCAGGTTGAAGCCCTTTGCTGCGCATGTGGCTGATATCAATTACATCCGGAACATCAATGTACACATCTGTCTTAGCCAAATCAAGACAAAAATGATAAGCATTTGTATACAATGCAAGTAAGAGAACATTTAAAGGATTGGATTTTCAGAAAGAGACCAAGTTTCTTTGGCACCCAGCCTGCCTCCATAACAAACTTCCGCATGTGCAAGACCAAATAATCTGGGAAAGATGTCAAACTAGTTGTCCTGCATAAAAGTTCACCCGTAAAGACATTAGTTTACTTCCATTGTAGTCTTGGTTGTGCTAGGATTCATTCGGAAAAGAAACATCATACTTGATAGCTGTTGTCTTCCCCTTCAGAGCAGTGCTATAGTAATCATGAATCTGCTCCGATGATGAAAATGTTGCTAGACAAGCTTCTAAAGGAACTCGTGGGCGTACAATTTCATCAGTTGACCTGCTCAGAAAAATTATTTTAGATATGCAGAGAAACTATGAAACATATTAAACTTGATTCAACCAACTCACATATTTTCTTCCAGACCTTTGCCTGCTTTCTGGTTGTTAAAGGCTTCTAATTCATCTTGATCACCAAACATTTAGCAAAATAAACACCACAAAATTAAGAAAAACGCCAAATGATAAAAGGAAGCGGAAAAGAGAAGGAAGAACAAGATATACCTTTATTAGTTGCCTCCTGCAGTGGAATGTTCAAAGAAAGAATACAGTCATCCCTCTTATTATATGAGACCTTTCCAGATGATGTACAAAGGATCTTTTCTTCTACTCCAAACTTGAAGCTCATCGAGGGGTCTAAATCTGGTCTCATGTTGCTGCCACGCTCAACTTTGTCTAGCAAATGGAGGAAAAAGTCAAGAGCATCCTACAAAACAGAATGGTGCTAGTTAGTGTGAAATCTTTATGAGTTCAATTAATAGATCTCTGGAAGGAGCATCACTTAAAATAATCTACAAAATTCTAAACATTTCAAAAGATATGGTTTTCACCTGCTGTCTCATAGAAGAGAATTCTGCATGGCCTGCAGCAACTACCGATTTGAACATGCGAGGAGGTATTCCTTCTTGTCTCTATTATCGATTAAAACCAAACAAATATGTATAGTCATCAGAAATCAACACAATGCAAAATAATTTGTGCCATCTTCGCGTATGTATATTTATTCATAAGTCAATACGGAGAAGAAATAAGTAAACATATCGAATAAGAATCTTACAGCATCTTCAGTTCCAGCATCCTTCTGCAATCATAGGAATGGTAAAATTAATGTACTGAGGCCAAAAGAGGTAGTTTGGATAATATATATGTATACATTCAACTTTTTCTCTTGAAATGGTCATACCTCTGTTACAGGAATAGAGTACTTCCCAGATAATAAACCATGTCCAAGCTTTGTTCTGCCACGAACAGCAAAGTTTAGGAAATTAATATGCAAAACCGCCATGCAATTGTCCCTCATGAAATCAGATAAAAAAACTGCACAGCATTTTAAAACCAAGCGAGGAGAATTAACAAAACTTGAGGATGTATAGTGCGATTCAGAGCATGTAACAAATATAATGTTAAAACTTTTTTATCTTTACCATATGAAAAGTCTCGCATGATAACAGAAACATCAGAGAATAAAACATAGTAACAATTGTTCTGACAGAAACTCACAATTGCATATTGAGGTCCAAAGTTGGATCAGCAGGAGCCATCTCAAATGCCAACTTTAAGCTCTGATGTGAAAAGTATCTGCAACAATTTCAGAACCAGAATTACTACAGTAGATTCTAGAGCGAAAGGTTTGTTTTGTTTTTAGTTATACAAGTAAAAAAGGAAACTTGAGCAATGGCATCTACTTGTAAATATTTGCTTATAGTTACCTTGAAATAAACGAATGGGTCGAGAAAAGAATCTGCATCGTAGCTGCCAAGTAGCAACTAGCCAAAGAATGAAACTGGCATAAGGCATCGATAAGGAAATAAAATCCCTGATAAGTTTTTCATTACAAAGAGTACCTGTTCCCAAGATTGACAAGTCCGGTATATCCAGGTCCGAAAACTGGTACCAATTCTTTTCCACTCTCTTGTATACGGTTCCAATCAAAATTCGTATTTTGATCAAGTTCTCTTTCGGCAGTTGTCATTTCTGTCTGTAAAAATTGATTTAAACAACCCAAGAAAGTTAAGATTATTCAGATGAAAGATGTTTTATCAAGATGGCATATCTTCTAACAAAGAAGATGATCAGCCAGTATAAACTGGGAAACATGGACAAAAGAACTAGGAAATGAAGCGTCTATGCAAAGAACGATGAGGACAAAAGAAAACCAAAATTTTGATTAATATTGTAATTGTTTAGAAGGTAATGACGTAACTAATACATGTTATTCGACTGAACGTGTGTATGGGAAATATTTTCTCAAAGCAACCTAAAATGACATTCTCTAGGAGCACTGCTACAGCTTTCTAATCGCAGTTATAAAAAAAAGTATGCAATAACACTGATGTGAGTCTACCTGCTCTTGGCAAATGAGAAATTTAGCCTCATATATATGCCATTTATGGACAGCATGTTGAAGAAAACATGGTTATTTTTGTGGCAATGATAGTGGAAAAAAAAAAGAACTCAAGACAGAAGCTTTCTGGAACAATTAGCACTTGACCAAAGCGACCTAGAAAGGGTATCTATACAAACCCCAGCACTAGGAGAATACATAAGCTTGAGCCTCTAATAAAAATGCAGTATGCGAAATTCATTACCACAGACAAACAACAATATGAAGTATCAGACAAGACGCACTCTTCGCAAATAGGATTCGACAGAACCATCCATTACTAACCTTCTGCATCGAGGAGAAGTCAATTCCAAAATGGGCCAGATGCTGAGCCAGGAGCGGATCCAAAACACTGTCATCTTCCGGATAGGAATAAACATCTGCCAAAATATTTGCAACAGTAAGGGCTGCAGATATTAAAACTTTCCAAAGAACATGAAATCCACATTTATCAACATAAAAACGAAGTGATGCAGGAAGTCCCCTGTCTCTAACCCAAAGAGACGTCTATCAACTATATTATCTATTCACAACAGTTAAGTCCAGTGACTAATCTGGATCCTATGAATATGGATTTAACATCTTCGTTTTGACAAGGTATGAGGTAGTAAATCTACAACTTCAGACCTCTGAAAGTTCCAGCCACATACAAAGAATCATAACATTACTCCAAAAGGTATCACCATCACGCTGACTTTGCCTATGGGCAGAGATCAGCATTTTTTTTAACATAGATGGAATTTTTCAAATAGGCCTATTCCAATCCCCAAACAAGCTAAGACTAGATTTAGGAAACAAGACAACTTTACCTGCTGCTTCCAAGTCAGCTGTGATAGTTCCAAGCTTTACAGCAAGAGGGTAGGCTGTCTCCTTGTAGTGCTCAACTGCATGGTTGTTTCCACCTGTTCCATCCCAGTTTTTTCTTCCACAGAGAATCATTCCATCGGTAAGATTAAGCCAGAGATTCTCCGTCTTATCACACTTGGCACATTTCCAGCCAGAGGAAGGAATGACGACGCCGCTCTTAATCTGCTGCAGTGTCAATGCATGTTCACTAACTTGCTTTTTCTCAGCTGTCCAAGCTGCAACTTGCTCTCGCCGCTCTGCACCTACGGCACTCAGTACAGTATCGACCGCAATTCTCACCTATCAATTACCAAATACGAAAAAAAAAAAGAAAAAGAGAAGCTAAACACATGCATCCTGTTGATGTAAACCCTTCTGTGATAACAAAGGTAAAACCACAAAACATATTGCTAGCACCTTCTCTGGTAGTTCAACAGAAGGGAACGGAAGTGAAACAAAATCCGGAAGTATGACTATGCTATAAGATTCCTCGTACTCAGGCTCATTGTTGTCAAATCCGCCATCAACTCCTGCGAATTACAAATCAAAATTCGCTGAAGAGTTCAAATTTCAATATCCCCTTTTTACGAGACAGATACGGCATTGCGATCAATGTATACCTATAGCGAGCAAAGTCGGTTTCTTCAGAGGCCGATCCTCGGGAACAGACTTGGGAGTCTCCTTAAGGTGCAAATAAACAGGATTTCCCGTCTTCTCGTAATTCCAAGCAACATAATCTTTTCCAAAAGCAAGAAAACTGTTCATGTCTACGAACAATCCTCCGTCGGATCTCTGAAAATCATCATCACCGAATCATCAAACCCAACGAAAAAAAAAGCATCCGACGCAGGAAACTGAACTGAATAAAACAGTCGCCGCCACAATCAAAAAAAAAACGAGCTAAGGTTTACCGGAGTGTCGAAGGAGAGGCAACACTCATGCTTGTAGACGCGATGAGTGGGTTCGGGGATCTGAACCCTAGACAAATTGGATCGGAGGAGCTCCATAGGGTTTTTGGAAATTCGGCGAACTCTTGGACGGAAAAAGCTGGAGAGGGAGAGAAAAGAGAGCGAATAGTGTTTTGTGTAATATCGCAGATGAAACGTCGTCGTCTGCTAAATTCCTTTCCTCTGGATTCTTGCCTCAACTTTTGGGTTTCATATAGAGGAGAGAATCGCAATACACTAAAATGTTAAAATATGTCTCAACTTCCGAAAATTCCTTAAACCAATATTTTGTTGGATCAATCTTAAATATAATTTAATAAATGGAGAAATAATAATCATCATTAAAATACATTTAGGGTTTGAACTCAGCGCAATATTAAAAAGAACATTAAAATCAGGTTAAATTTATAAAAAAAAAAAAAAATATCGGATAGAGTTAGGATAATAATATGCACGAAATACGGCCCAATAGGTTTTATATTTACCCAATAACGACTTTTATATTTACCCAATCCAAAACAGAAGAAATGAGAAATATGATGTGTCGATCAAAAATTGTTTTAAAGATACATCCATAGAATTAACAAATCAAAATATGCCAATCAATGTTATATGACATCTACAAAACCTATTTATATTAAATGAAAAAATAAAGAGAGAAAATAAGTGCCAAATATTATACTTGTCAATCATAGAAGATTTATAAATATTAAAAAACAATGTTAAAACAAACTAAGACGGGAGAGAAGTAAGCCACCAGTTGAATGTGCTAAATGCAATAATGATGTGAATGTCAAAATGAAAATCTAGGAAATGAAAACTGGTTTGATTCTCATATACTCACAAAGAATGACGAAACTTTGTTAAATCCACGTTTGATATTATATGGATAACTGGTTGGGCTGTAGCTATATAAATTGTTTTGCTTTAGAATTTGGTCTATAAACATATTTGATGGAGTAATATATTCTCTGTAAAGCTAAGTTTAATGTGAATAACAATTTTTTTTTTTTGTTATCTTCTTCCTCTTTGATCTCCATCTTGAAGCTTGGATTTCTCAATTCATCACCTTAGAATCTGAGCTAATATGGTATCAAAGCATTCACATCAACAATGACCATGTTGGTCTTGTTCTTTTCTCAATTAATTAACGACGGTTTCAAACTTCTGGCATAGATCAATGTGAATGGCACTGAATGTCCGCAATATACTTGGATTCATCGACAATACAATCATGTTCCATCTAGTAATCAACATGCTGATGTATTGACTAAACCGCTTCATTCATATCCATTCCATTCATTACTCTAACGAATGTCATTGTCAAGTGTTAATCTTCCACAATTGTCATTGTCATGTCCATTATGATATTTTTATTATTTACCATTTTAGTTTGGTTACTGATTTGATGTAAATACTTATACATATATAAACTGATATGAACACAATTGTAAAATTAAATTTAATGTGAATATTCTTCTTTTTTTTTCTCGAATTTGAAGCTCAGGTTCCTTAATTCATCATCGTATATTATGAATTAATACTAATTCCATAAATACTATTGTGAAATGGTAATCACCATAACTTATGAAAGAAGTCACGTACCTTTTTTCAATAATCATATTTTCGGATTTTTATGGATACAAATATACCTAAGATCAAAATGAAATTGATGGGTCAGTGATATAATCTCACGTCACTATATCTCACTATGACACTGTTTTGGTTCAAAATTCTATATAACAAGTAAAAAGTTGTCTAAACCCAATAGAGTAGCTGATAACAAAATAGCAGGACCGAGTTTTTCTATCCATTTTCCTCCATGTAGACAAAACTATTTCTTCTCTTTGAAACTATTCGTATCCCTTTAAACAACATTTCAGCGTGATGAAAATGGAGAGAGAGGGCTTTTTTTGGGCATGAACTGTTTTTTTTTTCTTTAGCATAAATTTAATATTTCAACTAAAAAAAAAACTTATGAGATAAAAATAAAAACAGAAACCGTTGTGGGCCATCATCTTACTTCCACTAACATTATTCCAAACTTATAAAAATATATCTGTCTGAAGATTTTTTTCTCTCTTGTCCAATCAAAATATGCATATATCAACACATTACTCTCTCTTATTCGTGGAATCTAATTATTCCTTTTCAAGCAAATAGAATAGCTAAAGAAGGAAGAAACATAAGCTCCTTTTCGCCAAAATTAAATCGATCTTTCTCCCTCGCTGAATCAATGAAGACTACTTGAATTACAGATCCTTACATTCTTCGATAACGAACAACTTAAATATCTACCTGTTATACAAATTAATGTAACGGCAATAAAAGAAGACTGCTCTAGATATGTTCTGAAATAAGTTTGGAGTTAATCGTGTGAAAATGAAAAAAAATACATGTCAAATCTCAATAGCTCTTATTTATATTTTCTATATATATGCATAAAGTTCTTCAGTTACACATTACTTTAAAGATTAGTTATAAATCTAAAAAAAAATAGAAATGGACAAACACGTTTCACTTGTCCATTGATTATTGTCCTTCTTCGTTTAAAATGCGGTAATTTTCTTATCAGCAAATCAACGTATATATAGGTTAAAATAAACATCTAATGTAATTTTTTTCATCTATATATCGATCTATCTAAAAGTCCCACCAAAGGTAGGAGTCCAGAAATCTACTGTAGTATCGTGAGTCACTGGAAATGTGCTGGAAACGGGTACTAAGCATAAACCTCGACTTCTAAGATCTGGCTCTTCTGATACTTCTAGCTCTTGGGGATGATCACTCTGGATCATTAAAATAAAATAAAAAATAAAAAGATAATAAAACAGTTATATAATATTTTATAATTGCAAAGCGTCTCGCTACATTGTTTCTTGGAATAATGTTTTGCCAAATCTTGAAGATGAAGCAACCATTAAATAAATATATACATGTAATAAAGAATACGAAGGTGAACCGTACGTTAATTCAATCGTATAATTATAATAATAACTACCTGTTGATGCTGTAAAGAAGCTCCACTTTTCATGTATGGGTTACTCAGAGCCTGAATTATAATCATTTGCAGGTTTGTACATCAGTAGAAATACAATAACTAACTAATAATAAAAAAAAAAAAGTTATATACTATAAAAACAAGGGATGGGCTAACTTACTGAAACTTGTTGGTGTAAGAACTTAATGTATTCAATGGCTTCAGACAGCACTGAGGCTGCATCAGTCTGACACAAAACCACATGAGATTCAGTAAAACAAAATCTAGGAATTGTATTTCATTCATTCATCCCCAAAAAATAATTATCATAGAATAGACTTTACATATTATATATATAATGATATAATAATATGACAAGTAATAATGACAATAGACAAATATACTAATACACACTCATCATCTTTCTGAAAGCTAAAGCAAAAAATTGCAGACAGAGAGAGAGAGAGAGAGAGAGAGAGAGAGTACCTTTCCGAAAGGTGAAACCAATTGTTGGAGCGCAGCGATTCTGTCCCCCATTTTCTCTTTCCTCACCTAATTCAGCAAAATAAAATATTATGAATAAATAATTAAGGAGAAAAACTTAATAATCATGCAAAAATTTAGGGAAGAATGTTTGTTTTCTTAATACACAAAAGATTACAATTTAGCAAGCCTGCTTGTTTTTGTGATTAGTATGGATTTGGGATGTCTGAAAACTTGTAATTATCCTAATATTTTGGATGGAAATGGTAAACCTGATTTATTCGCTTAAATAAAGAGTAAAAGATTCGATTTTTTGTTTTTAGGCAAAACCATGGAAAGTTTTTTTAAAAAAAATTAAATCCGTTATAAAATATCAATATGCATAAAGATACCTTTATTAGAGCCCAAATTAAAAAGAAGCTTTTATTGTTTTTATTTTTATATAATAAAAGCAAAAATATACCTTGAATGCTGGTGACGGAGACGCTGCTTCGCTTTTTACCCTTTTCGCCGCCGGCTGATCTCCTCCGACTCTTTTTACTTCACTGCTACTTGAATCTCGAATCTCCGATATACTCTGCGACGATAACAATACATATAAAACATCTGTATATTTGCATAAACGAACACGTGCAGCTATATATATATATATACCTTCGGTTGTTCGTCAAAACTCGGCGCGTGAATCTGCGGCGGCTGTAACGCCGGAAAAAAGTTCAATGACGCGTCATGATGAGAAGGACCCACGTTTCCCGCCGTCGCCGCAGGGTTCCAAAACGTTGCGTTGTTAGAAAATCTCAAAGGACTGTGTGTTTTCGGCGGCGAAGATCGTAAAAACCAAGTAGAAGGTAACGCCGTCGCCATCTGGTCGTAATTTCCAGTGGATGAACCGAACTGGGAGTAACCAAGATTTGATTGCTGATGATTCCTCGACGGCTGTTGATCGGAAGAGCCAGGCAAATTAAAGCCAGCCGCTTGATGATGATGATGATGATGATACATAGCTGAAGAGGAGTTAGGAGTTGTTGATGCTGATCCGTAAAAGGTGTTTGAAGAATTGTCAACAGAGAAACCTTGACACGTCACTGTGCTACTGTCAGTACTTGAGCTCCCGTGAGGGCTGAATTGATGATCCAAGAAGAACCCGCGATTGCTGCTCGTCATATTTAGCTGCGGTTTGAAATCGCTGTTATTGATCTGTGGATCTCGCCACAAAGCCTGGTGTTGAGAGGAATCAGATTCCTGCAGCTGGTAAGACGTTGTGGATGATGTTGTGTTAGCGTTTGCGTTTGAGGTCGCATCTAAATTGAGATTCTCTTGAAGCATCACTCCAAAGCTTGTCTCCGCTTTACTATCTCCTCTTCTTTTGTTCCCCGTAAAGATAAACAAAACACAAAAGACATAATTTTTACGCTTATAAATCTTTATGATTTGAAAGCAACAAAAAGAAAAAAAAGAAGGAAACAATTTGAAGACTCACAAGAGAGATTGGTTCCATTGATCAACAGGTGATTGTGAAGAAAGCCCTAAACCAATCATCTGCAGATGATGATCAGTAGGTAATGAATGATGATCATGATGATGATGAAGCTTATCATGGAAAACAGCAGAACCACCAGATTCAATTGAGCTTGCTCTCATCGAAGAGGAAGAAGATGTTGAGGAAGAAGACGATACTTTCCACCAGCTTCCTGAGTTGATGAAATCATGATGATCTCCCATGGCTTTTTTTTTGTTATCACTATGTGTGTAATATATATATATATATATGTTATTGGTCAGATCGATGATGGATCTTAATTTGTTGTGTCTTCTCAGATTGTGCTTCACATGAAATGATGGTGAGGATCCACACGAGAGAGATACTTATAGTTATAAATATTTATCAATTTATATTTTGGATTTTGGATTTTTTTTTCTGGTAGGGTTTTCGTTAACTATTTATGAAGACATCAGATTAATGTTTGGTTGACATTTTTTTCAGGTGGCTCTCGCCGACTCTTTTGCATACGTCATACCCAACTTCTACTCTCTTTTTTTTTTTATCTCAAAAGATTGTTTATACAACACTTCAAAGAATACTAGTATTTCAATTATCCTATACTTTTCTTCATTTGTTATCTTCTGGTAAAGTTTCCTATTAACTATTGTTATATTCTGGAAGAATAATAGAATCACCCACTCTTATTAAACATGCACCGTTTTATACTAGTATAGTAGCATATATCATTCAATTAATCGTATATATTCATAATGACCTTCAATTCTTTAAATTTTTTTTAGGTTTTATCGTCTTACATCATCATTCATATCTATTTTTTTTTTATCATGATATGAATTACAATGTTATTTTTGAACTACAATGTTAGTATTCATAGTGAACGAATTAACTACTTGAAACACTTAGAAATATTGTTATGTTTTTACAAATGACGCCATAACGGATATATTACCATTAGCATCATAAATATTTGTAATAGACGCTTCTATATATTTATTACGTTCATGATAGACCAAATCTATCAACTTTTGTTTACAAAGGATATAAAAAGAAATAAAGTTAAGCATGTTTTTGAATGAAATGCAAGTATATATTAAGAAGTGAAACAGCAACTAATGAGGAGAAACTGTTGGACCAAAATGTTATTAAGCACATTGGGCTTGAAACATGTTGATAATGTGAATATGAAATGGGCTTAAAAATTAGACCCATTAGGGAATAAGTGGAACTTAAGAAAGTCCCACATTGCTTAGAAGGAACTTTTTCCACTTGCATATATATGGAACAAAGTCACTAAGTGTCAAAGTGGTTTATGGGGAGAACCAAAGGATCCACACGCGCGCACCACCACCACCACCGCCGCTCGCTCGTGCTCGTGCTCGTGCTCTGGGCTCTGGGCTTTGGGCTCACGAACATTTCCAGGATCGATCGATCGCGTGCTACGGATGGTTTCTTGCGTGAGTTTCTGGGATCGACCGATCTAAACCAGATCGATCGATCTCGTTTTACGTGAAATTCCAGGATCGACCGGTACATTCCGGATCGACCGATCGCCTACAAGATCGATCGATCTGATTTTTGGATCGATCGATCGGGTTCAAAATCTCATCGTAATCCGCGAATATTCCAGTCAAAACGGTTATAACCGCTTGCGGAATTTTCGGGATTTCGTTGAAAGTCGAGATTTTATCTCGAAACCCCCCTAATCACTTCTTCCCTATAAATAGAGAGCTAAAGCAATCATTCTGGAATCCCTGAATATCTAGAATATCCTGAGAATTCTTGAAATCTCTAGAACCCTAAAAACTCTTTGCTTTCTCTAAATTCACAGAAAAAGGTTCATCTCTCTCTCATATTCGTTTCTATCTTTCAGAAACGATTCTTGCTCTTGAGTATATCGTAGATACTGTGTTCGCAGATTCCGAATTCGAGTGTTGCGAATCGGTCTATAAAAAGGTTGTATCCTGGGATTCAAAAGGCGTATTAAAACCATCACACTACGGGCGCTTTATTGAGTTAAGGAAAGAGACATCTCGCCTCCTTTCTGGATTTCATAAAAATCGTTTTATAAATCGTGTTTTTACAAATTGATTTCTCCTTATATCACAAATTATCAAATCGTATTTTCTTATCCGGTTTTATAGCTCCTGAAACAAATTGACTTTCTGAATAAATATAAAATTAAGTTAAAAATGGAAGAAAGAGATTTGAAACGAAATTTGACTTAGTTTAGAGACTAAGGATTGACTAGACCAAAGGAGCATGTCACCGTCACGGTCACGATCAGAGTCACAGACCACTGAGATATTATTTTATTCTCTTCATTTCAATATTTGCCCTTTGGCTATGACCTTCACCGTTAAACTTTTTTTTGTGTGTTTCCGGTCATGTTAAGTCAACGAGTGGGCTCCACGTGGCGTGCGCGCGTGCTTTAGCATCTGGACCCCACTTGTTCCATCTCAGAGTCAGAGCCCGAATGTGACACTTTCTCATCTTCATTTTTCTTAAATGTTAATTAACAAAATTGTATTAATATTTTTATATCCGATTTATAAGATCTTTGTTTTTTCACCGGTCATCTCTCTAATCATTTCCTTTCGCCTAACGTTGGTCTCTATACGCACATTCTTACATTTCCAATTCTCAACAAGCCCGACAAAAAAAATTAAAAGTCACATGAATATTAAATTCTGCTGTGGATTTTTGCATTGGATTATAGTGAAACAGTGTCGAAATTATTATCACCATTTATCACATACTTTCTTTTACAGCCGCTAAATTATTAGTATGTAAGTTTGCAATTTGCATTATACTGTTCTTTTCTAAAAACATACATTCTTTTTTCATAAAAAAAAAATCAATTTCCATTACTTTTTTTTTTCGTTTACACTAGAATCAATTCAGGTCACTGGTCCATATTACCCGGTTTGTCCTTAGAAGTATTCGAATAAATATTTCCAACAAACAATCATTCACAGCATATCATATAGACGGGATATTTTATTTTCCAATATGTGGTTTTATAGTTATTTATTTTGTATTAGAACATTACTATTTTTAATAGATCCAGTGACCAATTAAATTAAAAATTAAATAAGTAATTCTTAATTAATTTCTATTTGATGGACAGTTGAAATTGATAAAAAAAATATAAAAGAAAAACTAGAGTCTCTTTCCACCTATAAATATGTCTTCTTTCATTATAAAAATATCCAAAAAACACAATATATAAAAAATATAGATAAAATGAGAAAAAGCTAAACTTATATATAAGCTTTTCGTCTTTCATTTAAGATAACATTTCAAAATAAAAATCTTTCCACCATAGTGAATGGATGTTATCTGATAATCATACTTATTTAATTATATTATATTATTAATATGGATATTTAAATATTTTAGGGTTTATGTAAATTATATTTACACACACAGCACACACACACACAAATAAACTTATTTAAGACCAATTAGTTTATTTACCTTTTCTTAATAAAGTGTTAACTTCTCATTCTTCTAAGACAGAACTATATTGAAATTACTTTGGTTACTAATTGAAGTTCTAGTTATTACTTATTACAATATGATTGCCGTTGGAGAAACAAAAAAAAGGGAGCTCCACGTTTGTATTCCATTTAGTTGGTGATCTATTGATTTGAAGGAAGAAGTCTCAATTTTCCCCTTATACGAGAAGAAATTTGTTCGAATGGCATTTCTCACCCCTAATCACACTTCAATCGCCAACTTTTCATCATAGTCGGTTTAGATTTCCACTTAATATTAACCGTCTAAGATTATTGAGACAAAAACATTTTTCACATATATAATTTCATATGTAAAGGACCTGTCCAAACTCTTTCATTTTATCTATCATATTTTGCGCATAATCAATTTTTAATAGTTTTTGGTTAGCGGCATTACTCAAAAGATAGGTAGATAACTACAAAAACAAGTTTTACAAATATACTACCATGGATAAAAACAATATGATATATATATATATATATATATATATATAAGTCCAGTGGAAATATGATCGATGAAATTTATAGCACCAACCCGTGAAACTTGAACTCATGACTACTGCTTTGCTGTAATATTTATTAGATCAACTCATCTTGATGCATACATACTAATATACTCTTAGTAAATTATATTAAATCCCAATTGCATTGTTTACAACTTTTTTCTCTATACATTGACTACTGCACTACAGAAACTAGTGTTACTTCTTAAGGAGAAAAGGCGAAAGAGAACAATGGAATAAACTAAACTTGTTGTTAATTGTGCTGATATTGATCATCTCTGCATGAGTTATAATTACATACCAGCTTAATTGTGTCATATATACTACATGCTAAATTGCTAATCAATTCCTTTTTTTGGCAATTAAAAAATTCGTAGCAATATGGTATACGCATTAATATGTAGTTTTATTCAGCAATACATACAATTAAAAGTGGTTTGGTTTTGTACATTATACGGAAGGAGCTAGATTGAGGTAGAGGGAAAACGTAACAATGACGTAAGCATGTGGTGTAATAAAAAAAGGAAAAAAAGAGAAGAAGATGAATATGAATATGAACATTGTACAGTGAGCATTTGAGAAAGCAAAGAAAAAGCTGAGAGAAAGAGACTGTCGCGGAGACAAACCCACACGGCCTCTCTCATGGCCTTCCATCATCCCATCATCGTCGACTACTTCTATTTCATTTTTTATCCTTATTTTGGTTGAATTTTATAGTCCTCCACTGTTTTTCAGACAGAAATCAAATCAGTTTTTTTTACAAGTTCAATTACTAAAGAGTAAGACTACACACTCAAGGATGACAAGAGTAACGTGTAACATACACAAAATATATTATGCAGTCATTCCAGAAGATATTTCTATCTTTTTAAAAAATTCTTATTACTAAATCATGCATTTTTATATATATGATAAACCAAATATTACACCGACAATTTTTTTTTTAAATTATCACAAATTTTCTTTATATAAGTTATCGAACGATAAAAATATATATATAATATATGAATTTGTGTTCCATACCTAACCCCCCCCCCCCCCACGATTTTTTATATATTTAATATAAACTAACATTCTGATCGAAAATAAGTATACAGTTCATGCATTGTTTCATATTAGATACAGTCGATAATTTCATAAAGGTATAAAGTAATAAGTAATAAGATAAAATTAAATGGTTATCTAAAGTCCAAAACGATCATCATCATTACTCCATCGAGCAAACGATATGATTGATTAGATCTCGACCGTCATAATTCTTTTTTAGTTTGTAAAATATTTGTGTACACACACACACACACACACACACACACTCTCTCTTATGCTCTCAACTATTCTTGTCGCCTCGGTTTGACGTTTATCTCAAAATTCTTCTTTTAAAGTCAACCTCTGAGTGATTTAATCGTTTACACGTTCTGTGTTTTGCTTTAGTATTTTATTATTTGACTTCGATTTATACTTTTTTAGTTGTAGATATATATTTTACAAGAGTGTCTCTAATTGTGCTAATTAAAATAAGTTATTACATTCATATGCATAAATAAATAGACTTATATAAATTATCAATTAAAATCATAGTGCTCTTACCGAATTTAAAAACAAACTATTTCAATGTGATGCATGGTGCAAATCAGTTAGACGATACTGTGATGCATTATTTCAAGTAAACATTAGATACGCATCACATGTGAAGTGACTTGTCCTCATATATCTATCACTATTATCCACTATTTTTTACATATATATAGTTAGCTGCATTATAAATATATATGAGCGTATAGACAAAAGGTATTGTTATAGGTAATCAAATATTTTTTTTCAAATTTTAATGAGATTAGTAAAATCGTATAACTTAGAGGTAAATATTTGATCGACACGAAGAAGCAAAGTCGTACCATTCATATTGTGGTCGTCAAAGGTTAATTATTAAATCAAAGAAGAACTCACATATTTGCTTTCACCAATTTCAGTTTCTCTTCTCTCCATGATTTCGCGATATACATATATATATATAGGCATTATTATATATAGCCAAATATATGCACATACATAACACCTAGCCATACATCGACTTCTTTTTGGAGTAGATATTATAAAACCAAAAAAAAAAAAATCATGAGATAGGTGTATAAAATTCAAGTCAGTTTATTCAAAAATGATTTTGAATGATTAAATAAATGTTTAAGATCATTTTCTTAGAACATTGTCTATAATACGATTTTCGTTTGAAAATGTTGTGTAAGAGTATCAAACTTCTACAATATTTACTTCATTGCAATGGTTTAAAAAAGCTTATTGACACTCAAATGTTGTTTATAAAAACCATTATAATTCATTATCGCTAATCCTAAAGTTGCACCATGTTATAGCATAAGATGCGATTTGAAGATTAGAATGTACATACATCATTACTACATGAAACTGCGCAGTTTATCATTACTACATAGAAACAAAAACATTTGACTGTCGTGTATATTTATCGATTGACAAAACATTTTATATAGGTACTAATTAAATCACATATTGACGAAATGTAGCCATAAGCTTATATTCTTTTAAGTCATTTGTAGCTTTATGTTATTAATTTTTTGTTGTTTTTATCATTAAATTCGTCGCTATCAAAAATATTTGTAGTAAGTGCATGTACGAGGGAATAGTTCATTTAAGCTTGATGCATATGTATATGTTAATGTGTATAGTAAAATAGTAATATAAGCCGCCCATAAGCACTAAGACGAAAGAAGAAGAAAACAAAAAAAAAGAGTTGAACGAAATAGAAACAGCTAAGACTTCCACTTGGGCAGATCAAATGGAATTGTTGTCTGTCTCAATATGTCTTATAAAAGTCATAATGTGACAAAACCCCTTTTCTAATATAATATCAATTTCTTAATTTTTCCAACTACCTTTATATAAAGATATATATTGGTTAATTAATCATAATCTCGCGTACTTAATTCGTCGATTGCTTCATTATTATTATTGTTTTGTTTTTTTTCTTTCTTTCAATCATATCTCCGCCGTACTTGCTTATTGTAGTAGCATAACTTCCCCCCCACGCAAATGTTATGATTAATTGATTATTATGCTATAAATACATTTAAATGTAAAAAACAAATATGTAAAATGTTATATTTAGGTCAGCTAGTGGTAGAGTTCATATCTAGATCAATGACTTCTACCTTTGGATAATTCCATATTAGTTCTGATTTGTTGGTAGATATATTAAAAAGGTATTTTCTCTCATTTGTAAATAACCCTATTTTTTATTATTTCAATTAATTTGATATTGCATACGAAAAATAAAAAACGTAACGATCTACGAGAAAACAAACCCCAACCTCATTGCTCTTTTTTTGTATATAAATCTAAACCAAACCCTAACTCATAGGCATGACCATTTTTCCTTTTAGACAATATTTTCAACTATATTGTAACATTTTATTAATAGAATTTTCAAAACGTTTTATAATTAACTAGATAATGTATCATAACTTTGTCCTATTGACTATAAAACTAATAGATAAGGTTTCCAGTTAGGCCTAAATATGATCAAAATTATGAATTTACATACTGCTATTCAGTCAAATTTAACATCTTAGTTAATTAAATATCTCATGAATAATAATTAATTAAGTAGAAAGGTTAATAATCGAGTTGATAATATATCAATAAACCATATATAATGTATTCATCGTCACCAACTTTCCCACCCGTCCTAGCCCCACAGATGTAGACCAAATCATAATTCTTCTTTCTAGAGCTCATTAACGATTTCTGTTTCTTTATAATTAGTATAATTAATAGGGGTTGACATATCTACAAAACAAATGTTCACCCCCTCGTAAAGAATTTATTATTTGATTATGACTCCGATACTGATGAAATAAAAAAAAACACTTAGTTTTAATTTTTATAAGGAGTACGATGTTTTTTTATAGGAGTTTCATTTGACATAACATTCACATATTTTACCTTTTTATTTATTTAACTGGTAAATTTTTTCGTCTTTAAAAAAAAAATTGTCATCTTCTTTTAAAAAATATCTTAACATGTTATTTTTTATAACAAAATTAAAGAGAAGTTCTATGTTAAACGAAACTGTTCAATAGATTTATAATAACAAAAGTGGTCGTAGCACTCATGTTAGTTTAAATCAGTTGTCGATTCAGTTTAAATAAACACATCTGATAATACAAAAATTTAATTACCATGACTCATAATTAATTATATTCAGTTTCTTCTCCAAAATTTCGGGTAAATAACGTGTCAAATGGATTATCTTTGTGGAAAAATGAAAAATTAAAACGTATCATGACGTGTTACAACTTACAAGTCAACAAATAAATATCTAATAACATATCCTATATAGGATCGGAATTGACATATTAATTTACTTATTTTCTACTAGTGCTTTCAAAAAAAAAATATCTTCGAAGTATTCATATCTTATCAATAAAACAACTATATATCATTAAAAAAAACAACAATATAATTTTTTTTTGTTAAAATAAAACAAATTAACCATAAAAAATATCATATAGAAGTGATATGGACAACTATACGGGACACCTCTCTCCGAACATTCTCCCGAACTTTATTATTTGGGCTCGCTTCTTATTCAAATCACTATTTATAAAAAGGTAGTTAGGTACAAATCAAGAATTAATCGTTCAGAACTATATTTACAAAATTAGATTAGTTTCTATGCAATATTTAAAATAACTAACATAGATTGTGTGATTAGTATCAATATTTATTACTTTTTTAAAAGCCGCTGCTAAGCTTCAATACTATAAAGTATATATAGAGCTAGCTAGACTAATTTCGGTTAAAAGGATTTGTAGCTGAATATACATCTAGTGAAATTGATAAACCATTTTAACTATCAGCACAAATTATTTGGCAAAAAAAATGTTACACGTCCATCAGACGATAAAACCAACTTCAACATCTAGTCTAAAAAATGTATAGCACTGGACTACGAGTTGATGATATAACATACACATTTTTAAGTTGCATGAAGATATAACATTAGCATTTTGATACATTATATAAATATATATATATATATTTTCTAAAATTGATACTTACATATTAATCTCCATATAATCAAAAGTACGAGGATGATCGTCTATATCTGGACAATGGTAAGAGCATAAGACAGATTAAAATAAGTTGTCGTGACCGCATGATAGCAATACCTCATTTTTGCATCATATATTAAATATATATGAATTAAAGAAAACATTTATTTACTCTAGTTAAGGAAAAAAGGAATAAAGAATTGATGATAACAATACAAAGAGAGTAAATAATGGAGAGACTTTTTGTTCTGCTTTTTTCGATCTGCCATGATTGATTATATTCTTGAGACTAAAATTACTTACTATACTTAATTGATTAATCTTAACGAGAAAGTAACGTTATTTCTTTAACATTAATAATTGGACTCTGTGCATTTGATTATCACATAATGATTAACCTACAAAATTATGAAAGTATATATAGTTTGCCTATGCTTAATTAGAGATAGATATTTAGCTTTTTGTACCAAAAAGAATTCTATCTTTGTTATTAAACTTCGAATGCTTGCAACATGATAAACGATGTTGTTAGTGAGACCAATACAAACTACATGATGTTGTCGGTACAAAATAAATGGTGCAAACGTTGAAAATAGTAGTTTTAAGTATATGAATTGTTCAAATGAATCATTTTTACAACACAAGTTTTCAGTATTAATATAATTTAACCGTATTATAATATAATTAGGTTCTGTTAGGCAGAGATGAATTTGATTTAGATTCTTGTGTACTTTCTTCAAACCGACAAAAGTCTTTTGTATTTAAGAAACAGCCATTAGCTTTTATTTCAGCGTTTTAAAAAAAAAAACTGCTAACAACAACAAAAAATACACATTCATAATCTATAAAACTTGGTTCGAAACCTTGAGATGGGAAGTCTTTTTGTGAAGGGGGGGGGGTCTTCAAGATGTTTGAAATGAAGAACGCACTGGATCAACCAGGCAATTCGAATCTTGAATCTTTCTCAGTTTTCTCAATACATAACAATACAAATAAAAAGCGGTGGACCCTGTTAAACAAAGTTGTCTGAATTGATCATAATACAAATGATGAATAATGTCATGATGATGATGATGAACATCCTGATGGTATATTCTGCTAAAGCCTAGCACACTTGAAAACGCAAGTGTTCAACGACTATCTTATTATTGGGCTTGTTCTCGTCTTCTTTCTCTGTGAAGGGATCATATTTTATAAAGTAAACCAATCTCTCAATTTAAGTGGCCACAAACAAAAGCGAGACGAAAACAGAGTCTTGAGACCCTCACCATTGTGTAAAGTTACATTCTTTTACACTTCAGTTGTCGATATACAAGACATCGTCTTTCGATAAGTTCATTTTCCCATTCTTCCTCCGCCCTCCTCTCCTTTGAGCTCCATCCGATTCTCCTCTCTGTTAAAACATACCTGAATCATGGGGGAAAGAATGAAAACCGAAAGATGATGAAAGAAAGAAGACAAACCTTTCTCAAGACAAAAGAGAGGTATAGATATGCAGCTTCCCATTCATCAGCTGATAATGTGCCTGAAAATAAATTGGTCGAAAATAGTTATGTTTCTATCGGCATTTGGTTAGAATCAAAACGAGTCATATGAAGCGAGAATTCGAACAAAGACTTACTCTGATCTTGGTTACCATCACCCAAAGCACCAAGCCTTCTCATGAGTTCTACAAACTCTGGTTTTTTCATATACTCATGGACAAACTCGTGTGAGTTCTTCACAAATACCAACTCTAAATCATACTGTTCAAAAGTTCATGGGACAATGTCAACCTGAATGATACATGATGAAAACCCAGTTTTTTTGGGATAAACCCTTGAACATCGCGAGAGGAGGAAAATATTTACCTCTTCGGCTAAAGACTTGAAGATCTTAAAGGGCACAATCCATTCAGGGCAATCAACAGCATCCTATCATAAAAGTTCCCATGTTAAATTTACTTTATAACAGCATAGCACCTCTAAAGCTTATTTTACAATGCTTCGGTTTCTGCGGTAAACTACTAAGTGAATTACTCAAGAAAATTGTAGAAAAATTTAGTACCTCAAGATGAAATACGTATTCGATACCAAAGGGGCTGCTAGATTTGAACTTCTGAATCATAAAAGAGAATCATCATTAGAATCGGAAAAGAAAAAACTGTCCGCTAAACAAATTAAGAGAAAGCTTTAAGGACTTTGTACTTAAGCAACAAAAGAAGTATCACCTTTTGGGAATACTCTTCACCAAAACGAATCCAGTATACACTATTACCAATTTCCAAACCTTCAGCTGTGAATTCAGTATAGACAAAGAACCAAGTTTAGTTTTGTCAAGAGAACTCCATGTGTATAAGATCAGTGTAAAGCCGTAAAGCACAACTCAATGTTTATAAGATCAAAAGATCAAAAGGAGAAAACAAAATAAGAACCTTCTCGGAGTTTTTTAATAATAACATTGGCATCTGGCATTGTTCCGATAAAGACGCCTCCAGGACGAAGAAGAGCTGAGACATTTGCTAAAGCTCGTCGTGCACGTGCCTCAGTAGTCCATGAGTAATGCATCGCAAACTACAATCAAACAGTGATTTGGCAAATTAAGAATCTTTAACTACACCATTGACCTCATTCCACCAAACGCTACTCGCAAAAAACAAACTCAATATATCTATCAGTCGTAATAACTAATTTGGAACAACCTAGTTACAGAGTCGAAGTAGACTCCCGTGACCAGTGTAACCAAACATGTTTGTGAAACTGATATTGAATTTTGAGCGGAAACAAGTGACTTGAAAAAAGTTAGGTAAATGAAACATAAAAACCTGGCAACTGCAGATATCAAAAGGGGCATCCTCTTCAAGAATCTTGTCTAGTTCTACCTGAAATCATTGAAATGCAATTCCACTATTACGATTGACAAATTGTCCAACAAATGAAATTTTGAGTTCGCTGTTACATCTGCATCTGATAGTATCATGTCAAGAATTTGTGTCTTAAACGAGATTCCTAAACTACTCGAGGAGCTATTCTCATTATACCTCAAAACAATCCCCACATAATAAACGGGACGGAAAGCTGAACTTCTTACGACGTTGGTGATGGTCTGCGTCACCATTATAACGCGTGCGACAATCTTCAATCTGTCATGAAAAAACATAAAAACATTTCACATATATAGAGATCCAGAAAACGCAAAAAAAAAGAGGAGACAGATATTCGACCACTTACCGACCCTTCAGCTATATCGATTCCAACATAGTACCCGATCCTTGCCTTGTCCCACTTGATCAAATCACCACCCTTTTAGATATAAACGCAATACATTGGACACAGTTTTGAGAAACAACAATTCGCATCAACAATAAGATTGTTTTGAGACAAGAACCTTCCCACAGGCAAGGTCTAGAACAGCATCGTCAGGACAAGCATAAAGCTGGATCAAAACACTTTTAATCTGTTTGCAAGAACAACGAAATCAATATCATAATACAACAAGTCTCCTGGAGAGAAGATGTTAAGAGTACCAACCCAATTGTTAAGTTTTTTCAAATGAATGATGGGACTAGCTTCTCTCTCTTCTAAAGTTTGGTTTGTTCTTCGACTGTAATGATCAGCAACTTTCCGGGCAAAATTCTTTGTGGTCTCATCTTCATGAAATTGAGAATCACCTGATATCAAACCAAAAAAAGAATCTGACATTAAGCTTTAGAGTTATTAAGCAATAAAATCATAAGAATCCAAAGTAAAACTTGAACTAAAACCGAAACAAGACAGCGAAACACAATCCACAAACAAGTAATCTCTTACAAAGTTACACTATCAGAAGAAATAGATGAATGAAAGTTTGATAAACCAAAACTATAAAGAACAAAACTTTTTCCAACCGGCAAAGAAAACAACTTTCAGAGCCAAAAAAATGAAAAAAATAATCGAATCAACAGAAAACGAAGAACCAAGATGATGAAAGCCGTTCTTTTGTCGAATTGTAGAGGATGAAGAAGTAGAGAAGGGAACGCAACCTTCAGGGTTGGATTTGAATCTGGATGAAGGAGGAGGAGTAGAGCTGGAAGGAGATTGGGAGAATCCTCGTTTCATAACAATTAAAGTAAGCAAGCCTGTTCCTTCCTTTACGAATGTCTAATTGCAGCTTGTAGGGGCTGGTTTGATGCTTCTCCAATGATAAGAAACCCAACAAAGAAGACGAGGCAAAAGGAGAGAGATGGAGTTGGGATTTTTTCTTGAATCTTCAAGCTTTGATTCAATTTTCTTTGACAAGCAAAATTGGTTTATAAATTTGTTGTTTTCGCTCGGTTGATAAGAGAAACTCAATTCTGTTTACTTGCGGTTGCGGCTTGTTTCATGGCGCTCTCCGTTCTGATTCTGAATCTGATGGCGTAAAAATGTTTTTTGCCGGACAAAAAAATGCGTTATAAACAATTAATAATTCGATTCCACTGGGGATCGAACCCAGAATCTCTGGTTTCGTAGACCAGCGCCTTATCCATTGGGCCATGAAATCAGATGGCTATTCGATCAACAAAAAGTTCTATATAACCAATATAAATTTACCCTTCAATAGACATAAATTTAATAGTAACATTAATAGTACTCCCTCCGATTTTTTAATGTACCATATATTTCTGTTTAAGCTAAAAGTACATAAAATTATGAATATCTTACTATAATTTAAAGGTATATATATTTAGGTGTTTTAAAAATCTGTGTACACCACTCGAAAATCTATGACATAGTAGATATGAAAGAAAAAAAATCCAAAACTATCCATAATGCATTAATAACAACAAAATCAGCGTTAATTTTGTTAAAGCGTTCACACTTGGATGCAAAATCAAACACAATAAACGAAAAAAAGCAAACCAAGTTAAGACTACTAAACAACTCAACTTTTGTTTTTTTGCTTTTTTTGATCTCTAAGATCTCTGTGTCTCCGTATCTAGTGTAGATTCTGGAATCTTTTTTTTTTTTTCTTTAACACAATTGTCTTCCTCTGTTACTCTCAGCTTCGTGCATCCCAAACATTGTATCATACAACGGCTTGTTCAACGTCTCCGGCAAGTAAAACGCAAGCCCACCTCCTACTAACCCGCAAACCGCAAAAATACCAAATGGTAACCCCTCCCCTAAAACCACCACAAACGGCGCAAGAATCGCTCCCATTTGAGACGCTTGAGTCGCGCAACCCAATGCAGCGTTCCTCACCACCGTCGGAAACAGCTCTGCTATATATATGAACAGCAGATTGTACGTTCCCGCCATTCCGAATATCCCCAAAACCCCTGAAACCATTCTAACCACTTTCCACGGACCCACGCCTCCTACGACGAAACCGGTGAGGCAGAAAACGCAGCTGAACCACTGTGTTCCTATGGTTAACGGTTTCCTCCCGTACCGGTCTAACAAAACCGCTGTTATGCCGTACGCTGGCATTTCCGTCACGGCGTTGAGGAAGACGTTGAGGTAGATATTGGTCTTGAGGTTGCCTACGTTGAGGCTTAGTCCGTAGTATACAATCGAGACCATGAAACTTATGGCAACGGATAAGAGAAGTCTGATCCGCGTGAGAGGCGACCGTAAAACGTCTATAAGCGATCCCTCGGCCGCAGTATTCCTCTGGCCGTTGTTGTTCTCCGCCGCTTCGGCCTCGTCATCTAGAGCAAGAGTGACTCCAGCGGGAATGTGACGCCCGTTCGTTTTAGCGATCGAATGCATCAGCTTCATCGCCTCGTCTACTTTGCCTCTCACGAGGTACCATCTCGGGGACTCAGAGATAAACGGAATGACGATGAGTAGGAACAAGAGAGACGGTAAAGACGACACTATAAAAAGCTCTCTCCACGACCTGAAAACGTAAGCAATGCCGGATAGAAGCGCAATGCCGGCAGAGAAGAAGTAGAAAGTTGACATTCCGGCTACACCGCGTTTGCTCGGTCCTATCGGTTCTGTGGCTAGGACAAATGCGGTGAGGCCAACACCGCCGGTGCTGAAACCGGTAAAGAATCGAAGAACCACATAGGTCCAGTAGTTTGGGGAGAAAGCTGTCGCGATCCCAAAGATTGCATTAATGATGCAGACAACTGTTATCGAGCCTTTTCTTCCTAGCTTTGAGTCCGAGAGATGTCCGAATACTCCCGCACCTGCACATAGTCAAGTCGGTACAATTTCATTAGGCCATGTGTTGTAAACCAGAAAATAATATATATGTAGCAAATGTAGAGATTGAATAAAGCCAAAGCCAAACTGTATATTTTTGTATGAACTAATTTAAACATAAGCTAAAAAGAGACAACAACTTTTATATTTCTGTTTTTAAGCCAAGATCAACGAAGTCAAATTACAATGCTAATTTTGTTTGTTTGTGCAACTAAATAAGCGTTGAAAGGTAGCATATTTATATATATAATAGTCTAATGCGAACGTGATTGCGTTATTCATCATTACCGACATATTTACTACTTCTTTATATAAAGACACAGACTTTGATAGAAATTTTTGTGAAGACGATCTAAGTTTTATTTTCTAATTTAGAAAAAAATGGGAATGCAGAAAGATGGATGAAATGATGTTGATGAGTCATGGCCGTAGGCAGGCACACGCCACGCAACATAATGCTTGTGTGTTCTAACTTTTCAGATCAGATCACAAAATCATTCTCTTGAAATACCACAAAATAATTTGATCTCGTCCCACCAAAAAGGCCAACAAGATAAAATGTAATGTGAACCGAAAGACTCATTTGTCAGTCACACGTATAACATAACTCACATTTTGTCTTTTTTATACTAGTTTTTATTTATTCGGACACCTATTGCATATATTTAAAATTCTTTCTGTTCGTTTGCGGCACTCAAATTCATTTTTTTTTCTTTTATGGTCAATTTTTACCGCTAAATAACATTCATGGGTAAAAGCATAATGTATTATCATCCAATTACTTTTTTTAAAAAAAAATTAGGAGGTATATCTTTACAATATTGAATTAGTGTTATTTTCCAAAATTTGGAGAAATCTAATAGTAGTAGTGTCAACGAGGCACGTGGTAAGATCCTGAAGGATCGAGATTACAGCCAACGTGCATCGAAATGGTTTAAGAGTTTAAAACTATTTTGTTATTGGTCAGTTTGATATTTTAAGCACAACTAATTATGTCAATCTACATTAATTACTCCTATCAGGTAACCTATAGAGAGAGCTAAATCCGCTTAAATAAAGAAGTTTTCGAATTAGTCCCTTTTATACACCCTAGCTTATAGTAAAAAGATATTTGTTTGCATTATGTTTCCAAAATTTTCTATTCTTTGATCTTAAGAAAACTATTAAGGTTTTATTTTAACAACATTAACATATTATCCCGTCGATTTAATTCTTTTTTCTTTGCTAACTTAAATTTTAATAGAAAAAAAAATAAAATTCGACGTGAAATACAGTTTACAAGCTACAGCTGTTATTTTCTATTTTGTATTGTTTTCTAATTCAACAAAAAAAAAACATTGACGGGAAAAAGACAAAAAAACTTACCGATCATGCATCCGGCGAAGAAGATGGCTTGAACGAGACCAATCTTATACTTATCGCCGCAAATCAATCCCCACTCCGACACCGTGGAGCTTCCTTTACCATCGGTCCATTCCCAAGAACCCGGATCCATATCACAATACGAAGACCCGACCCGACAATCCGACCCGACGCAGTTCCAGTTGGGTTCCTGATCGGCGAATATCATGACCATCGTGTGGAACGCCTCTAGTGCCCAGGCAAGACACGTCAACACGAAGTGCTTCATCTGCCACCGACCAAACTCGCCGCAGTATCTTTGTAGCATATCGTCAATGCATAATCTCTCCACTTCCCCCGCTGCTTTCTTCGCCGGAGTATCTAGTAGCGGTTGCCGGACGTTCTTCTCCTCCAGAGATTCCATATTTATTTAGAATTTTTTCGAGTTTATACTGTCTAATTTTATTTTTGGAGGCGCTGATTTGTTTGACACAAATTAAAGAAGAAGGCTTCATTGTCGTATTTATATTAGAGAGGTGTGTGAAAATCTCGGAACAAAAAAAAGAACACTTATTATTCGCGTTAATGAGTTGTCCTTTAAAAAAATTAGTATGTCACATTCTGTATTATTCCGAATTTAATATACAATTCATCTCAGAGTCGATACATAATTATTCTATATTTGGTTGGTTATATTTGAAATGTATTTCAATATACGTTTCAAATGATATCATATAAAACAACCACGTTTATCAAATGCTAATATTAATTGAATTACCTGTTAATTTTACTTTTTGCAGAGTGAATCTATAATTAGCCAGCTAGGGTCCGTTCGTTTGACTATATTAAGCAGCAGGATATAAAATCCGAATCAAAAAGAGATAATCATATATGAAAATAGAATCAAATATTTTAGTATATACAAAATGGTAATACTTTCTTTTGTTATATCTACAACACTAAAATCAAATCAAAATATAATCCAAAATCATATCAAACTGTATACATTGGTTCTATTTTCTTCTATAAAAATATATTCTAAAGGTTGTTCAGCACACATTTGTATTGTAATATTTAATTTGTCAACGTTGTTAAAATACAATTATTTCCTATTTTATTGACAAAAGATATTTAAATACACTTAGTTCACAGCAAAACCTTTCAGTTTTAATTAATAAACGTCACCATTCAGTACTATTTAATTATTCATTAACTAACTGAAGGGTACTTCTGTCAATCTACCCTATAATGCGTATCCTCAGAGTCTTATTATTAACCGTTGATTCAAATTCTAATCTAACGGTAGTGAGATCAATCCTCGTGATAGTTTTCTATTGGACGACAATCACTCAGACGTCTCTACGCAGTAGTATATATATATCCCTGAGTGCGTTTGCGTCAAATGTAAAGTTTCGTACGCTTCCCTCTCTTATTTTCCCTCTCTTCGCTTTTAATATTTTTCATTGCGTCGTTTCTCTTCCGAAATCACAAATGGCGGGTCGTGGGAAAACTCTTGGATCTGGGGTTGCTAAGAAGTCGACGTCGAGGAGCAGCAAGGCCGGTCTCCAGTTCCCCGTTGGTCGTATCGCCCGATTTCTGAAGAACGGCAAATATGCCGAACGTGTTGGTGCCGGAGCTCCGGTCTACTTGGCCGCCGTTCTTGAATACCTCGCCGCAGAGGTAATTACTCGTTCTACCACTCTTAGTTTGTTCGATCTGGGTAAATCAATTTCGTAAACCCTAAATTGACCGGTTTGTTATGTAAAAAATGGATCTGTGTAGGTTCTAGAATTGGCTGGAAACGCAGCGAGGGACAACAAGAAGACTAGAATCGTGCCGCGTCACATTCAATTGGCGGTGAGAAACGACGAGGAATTGAGCAAGTTGCTTGGGGATGTGACCATTGCTAACGGAGGTGTGATGCCGAACATTCACAATCTTCTTCTTCCCAAGAAGGCTGGTGCTGCATCCAAACCTTCCGGTGACGACGATTAGATCCTGTTCTGTGTTGTTTTTGCAGCTAATTAATGTGTAGTGTAGATTTAGATTATGATTGGGTCTTGTTTTTGTTTTTCTTCTACTTCATTAGACTACGTTGTAGAGTAATTTCGTTTTAAATGAAATTATGTGATCTTAATATATGGGTGTTATATGATTTGATTCTCAATTTTTTACTCATTTGTGTGTCATTTATTTAAACCCACATTTGGGAACTTCAGATTCAGAAGGCTTGATGACTTTGTTTAGTCATTTTGGGATTAAAGATGCCAAATTTGTGAAATGTGGATTAAGAATCGTAGTAACAACTACCAAAATTCAAATCTCTCTATAAGTAGAATTTGCATTTGTGCATTTATCTTAGATGAGAAGAAACAAGTCTTATGCTCAAAGATTCACCATTGTTGCTTGCCATAACCTGCAACACTGTGTCAAGGCCAAGTTCTTGGATGGTTGGTTAGGTTCAATGAGTCAGGTTCTTTTATCAAAAACACCGACCCTTTATAGGGGATCTCTCTTAATTCCAGGGAAAGTGAAAACTGAACAAGAACACACTACACATTGGACACTAATCAACTACTTCTTCCCAGTGATATTTGAAATCAAATCCTTGAGGAACTTAGCTGATTTGGTGATAGGTGAATTCATAGCCATCAAGTTATACAGAACAAGCTCAACTTCATCCATTGATGGCCTAGCTTTGAATTGCGAGACCACTTTCAAAGTTCAATTCCCTTCTTCTTCTTCTTCAACGAGAACGTTCCATCTCTCTCTCCACTCACAACACCATCTCTCACACACTTAAAGATCACTCCTTTTCTCTTACTCAATATTCCTCTCACTTCTAATCCTGTAAACGCGTAAATCAATTCAAAGAAGCCGATAAATCCGTTGTAGTCGTCTCCAAAGCTTCTCTCTTCCTCGAACAACCACCTCGGATTGATCATCACCGCAGGCTTCGTGGCAAAACCTTTTGTCGCCGTCCTCACATCCTCCAGCTGCGATCTCTCAGGCGCCATGAAAACTGCCACGTCAGCAGATCTCAGAGCTTTGTTAACGGATTCTGAAACCGGTGACATGGCAATGTAGTTGTTATTGTCGGACCGGGAAGCTTTAACTGCGCGTTCGATGAATGAAGTGTCAGGCCAGAGGAAGATAAGCTTGACATTGGAGCCTCTTCTCGAGATGGGTATGTCACTGCAGATCGAAAAAGCGAGCTGCGAGAGAGAGGAAGGAGAATTGTCGTCAAGGATTGGGATTTAGAGACGGAATCGAGGCTGTTTGAGATTCTTGAGTTTTGGGGAAGCGAGCTTGGGGTTGTTAAGGGGTCTGATGAGACGAGAAAAAAGACAATTCTTGGCTTGAAGAATGGCTTCTTTTTTGGAAATGGGAGGAGAAGAAGGAGAAAGAATAGAGAAACAGAGAGAAATGAAAAAACGAGTCCTGGTGATGGATTTTTTGTTGAGCTGTGAATGGCGTGAGAGTGACCTGGGGAGATGAAGATCTGAAATTCTGGATTTAGGATGATATGATAAAGGGAGAGATGGATGAAGAGCTTTGAAGTTCTGTGAATGGAGTTTGAAGAGAGTAGAAGAAGCCCTGGCTGATGAGAAATGACGAAAATAAGCAAGAAGCATTTCAATGGGGATTTTAAAAGTTTATAAGCATAGTTTTCAGAATTAAAATAATAAAAAATTGAAAAATATAAGAATTGATTCTTAATTAAGAATATTAAAATACTGTCTTTTATTACATATCATTTTCTAATTGACTAATTTATAAAATATTAATATTTTAGTTTTTTTAAAAAAAATTAAGTTCAATAGAATAGAAATAGTCTAAGATCATTCAAATAAGAAATTCGTGCAAGTAGAAAAATTTACTCGTGAAAAAAACATATAAATTAAAAAAATATATCAATTTGTAAGGAAGATTTTGGTTTATATACCCTTTTATTAAAAATCATATAATGAAGATCTATAAGTCAAGATTGAGGATGTTATATAAACAAAGAAATTTAGTTTAAAGAGAGTAGAGGAAGCCACGATCATATATTCCATAGAAGAGAGATGAGATGCAGCTTCTAATTTGTTGTAAATTATACATGTTAACTCTTTTAAGGGAAGATTTTTTTTTTTAAAAAATTGATATATAGCAATCCTTTTAATTAATCTTTCAAACCCTAAATCTAATAAATCCTTTTAATTAATGTCAAATTTGTAGGAATTATAAATTCATCATATATGTCTGAAATAAAATACTTATATAGCAAAATTGATATATAGTGAATTATTGTTATTAGACCATTCTTATTTAAGCACAGTTATAATGATCAAAGGAAGAACTTTATATTGATGCATTCATCTTCTCATATAGCATGTGATGGTGTAATGATATGCACAACAAATCACTTGTTAAACAAAGTACCACAAAATAGTGGAGATTAGAAAACTGAACCTAAATGGCTGAAATCAAATCCTTGAGCCTAAGTCAGGTGATAAGCAAATCCATGTCCAAATGATTGAGGTATCTCTTTAGGTTCGTTAAATAATATAACTCTGGTCGGTCAGATAATTCACTTGTGTGAACTGAGTATCCACGCACGTGCCAGCATTACACTAACAACATCCTCAAGATTCCACTCCCCCTGAGAACACATTTGATATTAAAGTGGAGTCTTTTCTGAATTTATTATTATTACACACAAATTTAGCTCTAATGTCCTAAAGACGCAACATTTATCGATTCCACGTCTTTGCTTTTTTCTACGGAACCCAATTTCTCGGATCTGGGAATCGATCGTAATCGAGCTTGTCCATGTGGTGTTCTTGATCCATCTTTTGATCAGAAGAATCAGAGGATCATCGGGAAAATGGAGTCGATATTGGCACGCGCCTTGGAGTATACTCTCAAGTATTGGCTCAAATCATTCACCAGAGATCAATTCAAGCTTCAAGGCCATACCGCTCAGCTTTCTAATTTAGGTCCTCTTTCCCATTTTTTCTCGACTTCTTCAGTGAGTGAGTCTCCGGGAGAAAAGATTGTGTTTTTATGATTCTGATTTTCTGTTTTCAGACATTAATGGCGAGGCTATACATGCCAGTATGGGTTTGCCACCAGCCCTTAGTGTGACCACTGCCAAAGTTGGAAAATTGGAAATCATGGTTTGTGTTCAACTCTTGGTTATCTGATTTAGCTACTGAGGAACATCTCATTGTTATTCATGGGAAATTGGAGTTAGTTGCGGAATCTTTACATCTTAGTTTATCTTTCTTGATTTTTGAGATCATTGGTTGAAAGAAGAACCCCTTAGTCATTGTGTATATCTCTAGTTTCTCTACCTTTACCAGATATAGCTTTAGGGTTTGTTAAAAAATATGGCTTTAATTTGTGTAAATGTTTTCGAGGGTAATTGAAGCGAGGACTGTCCATATGATTATAATAGCTCTGTTAATTTTGATGGAACGTGATACATTTTCCTTTTTTACCAAGATTCTGAACAAGTAGTAACATAGCTTGGATTTGTGACGGTTTGTCAAGTAACGAATTAACTGTGACAGTTTAAGTGGATAGTTGGATTTAAGTAATCATATTTCTTTCGAAATTTGATAGAACATGCTAACGTCTGTTGTCTCTCTTGTTCTCCAAAAGCATTCATTTATTTTCTCTCTCACTTTTCTGCTCAAATAGCTTCCGTATGTCAGTAATGTGCAAACGGAGCCTATAGTTGTGCAAATCGATAAACTCGATCTTGTTCTTGAAGAAAATCCTGATGCTGATGTGACAAAGGGTCCAAGCAGGTTGGGGAACCCTACTTCATCTTTTTGGCTTCTACTCAGTCTTGATTGAGGGTTGCTTTATTTCCCACAAATTTATTAAGCCTTTCATTTTTTATATTTTTTACGTTCAGTGCTCAGTCTCCGACCGCCTCTGGAAAAAGTAATGGTTATGGATTCGCTGACAAGGTAAGGTATCTCTGCTATTTGGTCAATATTCCAAAAAATTATTTTCTTGGAATCATATATTCCTTTTGTTCTCTTGGAACAATGATACAAATTTGCCAGTGTATTTATCTTCGGGTTTAAAGTTCTATTCATTTCCGACATAGAGGTACTCGTGCAAATATCTTTTTTTTTATGTTGATCAGATTGCAGATGGAATGACTTTACAAGTAAAGGTGGTCAATCTTCTTCTTGAAACTGGTGGTGGTGCTCATCGTGAAGGAGGGGCAGCCTGGTAAGTTGTTTTTACTGTACCCATTGTCTAATAGTTAGAAATTTAGCTTCACGTCTTATGAGTGTTGGAATCTCGTTACTTAGCATTCTTTGATAAATAAACCTGGTTGTTATCTACAATGATTGCAGTTAACTTATGCCTTTCACAGTCGACCTAAATGTATTGGATTGTTGCTTTTATACGTCTAAGCTCTTATACTTTGTATCTAGGGCTGCTCCACTGGCATCTATTACAATTCGCAACCTTGTTCTGTACACCACTAATGAGAGTTGGAAGGTGAGCATTGCGAGCACCATGTGAGAAAATCCTTTTCTGGAAAAATTAGTATTTCTGAATGAATTATCATTTTCAGGTTGTAAATCTGAAAGAAGCAAGGGACTTCTCTACTAACACAGGATTTATTTATTTGTTTAAGGTATTGATGCCACTCTTTTTAGCTAGTTGTTCTTGATACTATCCTCGTGGCTCAAGATTGAGCATTCCATGTTAGCAAATATAGTGCTAAATATCTACACTTTCCATGGCGCATGCTTTCCAAACCACTTTATTCCTTCTTGATTGTCTTCTTAGAAGATAAAATTATTCATATGTTTTGTTTTTCTACCTGTGATGCATATACTTTCCTTATCAGAAACTTGAATGGGAAGCTTTATCAATTGATCTTCTGCCACATCCTGATATGTTCACTGATGCTAATTTAGCCCGCTCTGAAGAAGCAAATCTCAGAGATGATGATGGTGCAAAACGAGTTTTCTTTGGCGGAGAACGCTTTTTAGAAGGAATTTCTGGCGAAGCACAAGTAAACATTTGTTTCTGATTCACTTTTGCTTGTACATATGATATTGTAGTAGGATGCTTGAAGGCATTTAATGTTTTGGTGCGTAATTCGTTAGCCGTGATGGTGGCCTCTTGTTCAGATCACAGTTCAGAGAACAGCACTAAACAGTCCCCTTGGGCTTGAAGTTCAGTTGCACATTCCAGAAGCTGTTTGTCCAGCGTTAAGTGAACCAGGTTTGAAGACATTCTCTCTTAGTTTTCAGATAACTAGTTTATGGATATGGATAACTAAGCCTACCCATTATTCTTGGGAATAGGGTTACGCGCTCTTCTCCGCTTTCTAACTGGAATGTATCTATGCCTAAACCGAGGAGATGTGGATCCAAAATCTCAGCAGGTCTTAAATTTCATATTCCCTGTGGATCCTTTTTAAGGAAAAGTTTGATATGAAATATTTTTCTCACTCTTTAATGGTATGCCTCAAGCAGTCTGCTGAAGCAGCAGGACGGTCTCTAGTCTCTGTTCTTGTGGACCATGTGTTTCTTTGCATTAAAGATGCCGGTTAGTTTCTGATATGCTTTAATCGAAAATATCCTTCACTTGGCTGGGCTCAGAGTCTGACTCACCTGTTAGTTAAGAGTGCAGTTTTGCATGGAACCATTACTCTTGTTTCTTGGGTTTAACTTTTAACACTCTTCATGGCATTTCAGAATTCCAACTGGAACTACTGATGCAATCACTCCTCTTTTCTCGGGTATATTCTCACTGATTTTTAGATTTTTATCTAGTAACTTTCATAATATTTTTTTCCTGCCAGTATATACATTGAAACTTTCTCAGTTCTGGAAAATCTTAAACCAAAGTTCAGGAACTCTAGTTTGTATGGTTTTACTGTATACATGTATAAGTTTAGTATGAGTTGGAACATGAAACACACGTTATCTATGAAATTGGATTCTGGACCAAGTGAGGAGTTCCACAAGGAAATTAGGGATCTAGACTAGATTTGCTCTCTCATTAAAATGGTTTAATATTTAATATAATTACATTTAGTGGGTTTGACAATAAACTATATTTCTCTTCCCAGTGATGTTAATATTTGATGTTCACTAAAAAATTTAATCTCCTTATATTACTCTGAGAATCTTAATGAATTATATCTTGTTATATGGCTCTGAAATCTGACATCGGTAGCCATATATGCCTGCAGGCCTGTGTTTCGGACGGAGAATCAGCTAACTATTTGACTAAGATTTTGATTGGTGGGCTATTCTTAAGGTGAATAGCCATATGTCGTAACAAAATCCCTGATTAGAGTTATCTGTCTATAGCCTTCTTTAACGTTCAAACTGCTCCCTGTCATCATATCAATAATATTTTAGCCCGCAAGTTTACTAGGCTGATCTGAGCACTTTGTAATTACTGTTAATCTTCAGAGAATTATGTTTTTCGTAGTTTTGACTTACCCTTTTACATGCGCAAAAATCTTCGTTTCTGATGGCTGTTTCGAGATTTTATCCTATTACCTTTTATTACCACTGTTTAGAAGTCACAGAACCCAGAAACTCGCTTGATACTGTATAGTGTCTTCAAAATAATTTCAGTTCTTATGGAGCGCTATTTTCCCTTTTCCATTTATTTGTTTCACATGCATATGCCGGTTGGGTGAATTATTGCATTATGTTTATAATATTTGATATAATTTCATGTGCATTTGTTGGTTCACAACTTCGAATTTAAAGTTCTTGCATAATTACTCATGGTTGTAATTCAGGGATGCTTTTTCCCGGTCTCCTTGTGCTCTTATCCAACCATCTATGAAAGCTGCTGCCGAAGACCTTGCAGTTCCAGACTTTGGTATATATAATTCTGGACTGTATTATACAATAAAAATATTCTTTTGTGATTCCTGTTAACTGTTGAAATATCTTCATACTGATTTAGTTTCTTCCCATATACTTGGGCAGCCAAGAATTTTTGCCCTGTCATATATCCACTGGACAACGGGCCGTGGCAATTAATTCAGGATGTACCCTTGATCTCCTTACACTCTCTTCAGGTCAAGCCATCCCCAAAACCCCCACACCTATTCTCAAAGACGGTTATCCAGTGCCAACCACTCATGGTATGTTTGTGTATATCAAGAAATTTTTTTTCTCGCTTCAACGATTTTTCACCATTTTTCTTGTAAATTTTCTCAGGTCCATCTTCAGGAAGAAGCTTGTTTAAGGATTTCTTCTTTTTTGGCTGATGGCATAGTTGTTAATCCCGGTGATGTTATACCCGATAATTCCGTTAACTCTCTTCTTTTTACCCTCAAGGAGTTAGATGTTTCTGTTCCATTAGACATGAATAACTTGGAAGATTCAGCAATCAGAGAAGATCTTTCAGCAAAAAAGGTCTTTGCTGGAGCAAGGCTTCATATTGAAAACTTATCTTTTGCGGAGTCACCTACCCTGAAAGTTCGGCTACTAAACCTGGAGAAGGATCCTGCTTGCTTCTGTCTATGGCCGGGACAGCCTATTGACGCCAGCCAAAAGAAATGGACAGCTGGAGTCTCACATTTTAGTTTGGCTTTGGAAACATCTCCCAACTCTACTGAACTTCAGAGCTCTCGTGGTCTGGAAATGGGTTTGTGGAACTGTGTTGAAGGAAAAGATGTGTCTATAGAAGTTGCTATGGTATCTGCGGACGGAAAGCCACTAATAACAATTCCTCCTCCTGGTGGTATTGTTCGCATAGGAGTTGCTTGTGAGCAATATATTTCTAATGCTTCAGTGGAGCAGTTATTTTATGTTCTGGACCTCTATTCTTACTTTGGTAAGGTCAGTGAAAAGATTTCGATTGTTAAAGAAAGCAATCGCCAGAGTACTGTTTGTTTGACTGGAGGTTTGTTGGAGAAGGTTCCTAGCGATACTGCTGTAAAATTGGCTTTGAAGAATCTGCAGCTTAAGTTTCTTGAGTCTTCCTTTACTAGTACTCAGGACATGCCACTCGTACAGTTTCTTGGCAAAGATCTTCTTGTGAAGGTAACTCATAGAACCCTTGGTGGCGCTATTGCAGTATCCTCTAACATATACTGGGAAAATATTGAGGTAGATTGTGTAGATACCGAGGTACAACACGAAAATGAGAATAACTGTAATGGTCACTTAGTTGACTGTAATGGGTCAACCCCACTGAGGCGTGTCTTTTGGGTTGTCAACGGAAGACATGATGGGCATAGTGGCAGCACTCTTGTGACGCCTTTTCTTGACATAAGCATAAGTCATGTGATTCCCCTCAATGAAAAGGATATGGAGTGCCACAGTTTAAGCATCGTGGCTTGTGTCTCAGGCATACGTCTAGGAGGAGGAATGAGCTACACTGAAGCTCTTCTACACAGATTTGGAATTCTGAACCATAATGGTGGTCCAGGAGAGGGTCTATCTAGAGGATTAGAGCATTTATCTTCTGGACCTTTGTCAAAACTTTTCAGAGCATCTATAGTTGATGACAGGAAACAAGGTACTGGAATAGACCTATCATGCCACTCTTATCATCGTTCATGTGACAGTATCATATAGGCAGATTGTTCTTGTTTACAGCTTCAAACTTCGCTAACCTCAGTTTCTAACATATGCATGTAGATGGAACTCCAGGAACTAGGAATGGAGATGGTTTCGCACATTTGGGAAGGCCAGATGACATTGATGTCTCCATTGAGTTACGAGACTGGTTGTTTGCTTTGGAGGGCAGAGAAGGTGTGGCAGAAAGGTGGTGGTCTAACGATAGTGAAGATATTGGAAGGGAAGAAAGGTGTTGGCACACGAATTTCCGTACTTTCCGAGTAATAGCCAAGAGTACACCAAAGCTTGTGGATCCAAATGTTACAGAAACCAAGTATGATGCTCACAAATATCCTGTAGACTCAATTATTGTAAGTCTCCGTACACCTTATTTTCTCCACAGCTCAATTCCTTTCCTGAACTTTCTGAGGTTAATGATAACCAATATATCTTGAGGGCGAGTTTGGTCATTTTAGAACAAATCACATGTAACTCTCAGAGCTGCCTTTATCTTCCTGGTGTCTTACACAAATAGTCAATTACATTTTTGAATGCCATAATGACTGTGGACCTAGGTTACTGAGCCTTTTTCATTTATTTGGAACTGCATTATAGGTCAGTGTCGAAGGTCTACAGACATTGAAGCCTCAAATGCAGAAAGCGACCAGTTCAAATGGACATCACGAAAATGGTCACCTGCCTGGAGGGGTAAACATTGAAGCTAATATTGTGGTATCTGAAGACAAATCTGGTCATGATGACACGTTGAACTGGGTGGCAGAAAGTTTGAAATTCTCTGTTAAGCAACCTGTAAGTGAAGCTGAGCTCATTGCTCTTTGCTTTCTTCCTTTTAGAAAACCAGATTTTGTAATATAGAGGTTTTTTACCCGACTTGTTCTTCGTCCTGCAGGTGGAAGCAGTTGTTACAAAGGAAGAGCTGCAACATCTGACATTCTTGTGCAAGTCTGAAGTTGACTCAATGGGTAGGATAGTTGCAGGTGTTCTACGTGTGCTTAAGCTTGAAGAGTCTGTTGGCCAGGCAGCTCTAAATCAATTAAGCAACCTTGGTACACTCTCAACTCCTCTGCTTCTATAAGAAAATAATTTAAACGTTTCTTGAAGAAATCGACCCATGTTGCAGGAAGTGAAGGTTTTGACAAGATGTTTTCTCCAAAAGCCAGCAGAGCAGGCACTCCCAAAAGCTCACCTTTTGCTGCATCAGCAGTTTCAATGAGAGAAATTTCTTCACGTACAGACCTGGAATCTACCATTTCTTCCATTGAAGAAGCATCAATGGAGTTAGATGCTAATTGTTCAGCTCTAGTTTCTGATCTCAGCGATTCAGAATCAGAAACTTCGGCAAAACACTTCAACGACCTAAAGCAGAAACTCGAGAGCTTGCAGAGCTTGATGGCTAAATTAAGAACCCAAATCTAAAATTTATGTTCCCAATATCAGACGGGAAAGAAGTGAAGCAGACAAGCCAATTCTTTTATGTATATAGCATATATAGAGATGTGAGAATCACTACTTGAAGCGGGAAAATTTTGTATCTTAAATACGCCCAGAAACGATATTTGTGTATGCATTTGAGCAATGCTTGTATTTGCAATTCATTATGATAAAATTTTGGGAGATTTACCAGAAAGCTCTGTTTTTTCTGGTACGTTTTCTTGTATGTTCTTCATGATTTATGTTAATCCCAATGAATCTGGGTGACAATTAATAAAAATGATAGCTTTTCGTCTCTCGAATGCAGATATTTCAGTATGTGGATAATGATGGCTGCTTATGGGGATAATCTGATTGTTTCGAAACAATACTTATTAGACCCTTCCTTGTACCTCAAAGCTCTCAAACTATGCATCTACCAAAACGTTGAGAAACAATTTGTGTTGATCCATTGGAATTCTGTGACAAATGGGTTCGGCTCCAATCTCCAGTTGAACAACTGTTTGATGAACTTGTACGCAAGACAGGGAGATGTGAAACACGCACATACTGTTCGACAAAATTCCTAAAAGATATGTTGGTTCTTGGAGAGTTATCAATGTGGTTATCACCGGGACGCGTTGCTGCTGTTCAAACAGATGCGCCGGGAAGGTGTTAGGGCTGAAAGAAGGTATGCAGATACATTGTTGTGTGGAGAAATGGAAATTAGTTGTGAGGAGTGCATTGCTTTGTCTTTATGCTTGGTGTGGGAAGATGGAGGATGTTCGTCTTCTGTTTGATTCTATGAATAAAGGGATTTGGTTTCTTGGAATATAATGATCAATGGGTATACCTTCTCAGCCTGTGCAGATTCTTCCTTTGGTCTGTTTCAGTTGATGCTCGCGGAAGGTAATCAATACTCGTCTTATCTTTCTACATATTTCCAAACTTTTGCGACTCAGTTTGGTTAGATAGCTTCTTATACTATGTTCTATGTCCGGGAAGATGCCAGACTGCTTTACCTTTGAGAGCCTCTTATATTCAAGTCAAGTGTCTTAAAATGGTTAGTGAATTACACGGATTTGCGATCAAGCTGGGTTTCGGGAGATCAAATGCACTGGTTAGGTCTCTGATTGATGCATACGGGAAGTGTGGTAGCCTTGCCAATGCTAGGAAATTGTTTGAAGGCCCGATGAAAAGAGACTTAATCTCTTGCACTGCTCTAATTACAGATTTTGCACAGCAGAACAACTTCACAAGTGATGCTTTTGATATCTTCAAAGAGATGATACTGATGAAAACTCAGATGGACGAGGTTGTAGTATCTTCAATGCTTAAATTATGCAGCACCATCGCTTAGATATCCATTGCAAGACAGATCCACAGTTTCGCCTTAAAATCTTCGCAAATCAAATTCGATGTTGCTTTGGGTAACTTTTCTGATAGAAATGTATGCAAAGTCTGGGGAAATTGAGGATGCAGTCCTTGCTTTCGAAGAGATGGAAGAGAAAGATGTGAGATCATGGACCTCTTTGGTTTCTAGATATGGAAGACATGGGAAACATCGAGAAAGCAATTGATCTTTATTACAGAATGGAGCATGAAGGGACCAACCGAATGACTTCACATTTCTTGCTCTCCTCTCTGCTTGTAGCCATACAGGAGAAACCGAACTTGGCTGGAAGATTTTCAACACAATGATCAACAAGTATGGTATCAAAGTTCGAGAAGAGCACTTATCTTGCATTGTAGATATGCTTGCACGCGGTGGCAACTTGGAAGAAGCTTATGAACTGGTAAGAAGTAAAAATGGCATTACAAGTCTTAGCTCATCAGCATGAGGAGCTTTTCTTGATGCATGCAGGCGTCATGGGAACAAGCAACACAGCGAAGTAGCAGCCGCGCAGCTTCTGAGTAAGGAACCAAAGAAACCTGTCAAGTATATTAATTTGGCAAGTGTATATGCAGATACTGGAGATTGAGAAAATGCTTTGAAGACTAGAAAGCTTATGAAAGAGAGTGGCTCTTGCAATAAAGCTCCTGGATACAGCATTGTGTATTGAACAGAAGAGTATAAGACAGAAATCTCAATAAAGGTTCTAAAGATACAATGTGGTACAAATGTTGTAACACCAAAGTGAAGTAAATGAGACTATAAATATCATCTTAATGTTTCAAGGAATAGCAATAAATTTTCCCAAAATCTTATTCTCCAGACTCCTAATCCATCAGTTTCTGTAAGACTCGGATTGCTACTTGGTAATCACGTCCCAACGCCATATAGTCCCGTCCTCGCAGCCAGCAAGAATCGTGCTACAATGCCATGGAAAGAAACGGAGTGTGTCGGGAATCAAATATTTTGGTTTTGTTTGCAGTGATTATTGAGTCATAAAATCATGAAGTTTCAATGCATTGGTAAGAGAGAAGATGAATATACCTTCCATCAACAGACATAGCGGTTTGTCTGATAACAGACTTACATTGATTGTGTGATAACCTATTTAGCAACAGAGAATCATGTCAAGAATACAACAAAGACACCAAAGTGAAGCTTAATCATTTGATTTAAAGATCAAAGATTGCGTCTGAAGCAGGAAGTGACTTACTTTGTAATCAAAACAGGAGGGCAAGTTTTTAAATCCCAGACATAAATCTTTCCGTCCTGATTCCCTGATAAGTGATAAACCAACCAGCCACGAATGTTTCACAAATTTCGTAAGAAAATTTTGACGTATAGTTTAATGCAAGATTATATAGCAAGCTTTCTGATCACCTATTGCAACAGAATTGAAAT
This sequence comes from Streptanthus diversifolius, assembly GCA_039880935.1. Classification (NCBI taxonomy): domain Eukaryota; kingdom Viridiplantae; phylum Streptophyta; class Magnoliopsida; order Brassicales; family Brassicaceae; genus Streptanthus; species Streptanthus diversifolius. The sequence goes on along the minus strand of JAXGFM010000013.1, from coordinate 14,487,475 downwards.
AGAGGTCGCAAGAAAACTTGATAAACCAGATATCACACATTGGAACCGGGTATCTTAGTAGAACATCTGAAGTACCCTGCAAACAACAACAAAATCTTCAATCTGTAACATTTATGATTAAATGAATGACTCTGTTATGTATGGCGCAGAAATGAGATCCTAACCTCTCCAGGAGAATTCTCTTTCAGTTTTGGTTCCCACAACAGGATCTCGTTGTCGACACTCTGAATCAGATAAATAGAACACAAGAGTTTAGCTTATTCCACCAAAAGAAATCATCTTATCTATCATTGACTAACTAACCTTTGAAAGAATAAAATCACCAAACCAACGGTTACAATCTACATAATTTGTATGAACTGAAGCTGTAAATACCTACACACACAAGTAATATTATTAACAAAGGCCATCAATACGTTGTTACAAGACGAAGAAAAAGGAAATACTTACAGGGAATTGTACAAATTTTGTGGGGAATTTTGATGGATCATCCGTCCACGTGAATGACTTCTCGACATATGTCCAAAACTCTGAAGGCAACCAAAGAAAATAAGATCATACAAACGAACTACAAACCATTTTTCTCAAAAGATTTCAACTAATGGATGTTCCTTTCGCTGCTCGGTTTTACTCGTACCTTTCATTGACCATATTTTAATAGTGGTGTCCATACCACAACTAGCAAAACGATACGTATCAGTTGGATGAAAATCCTACAAATTCCAAGATAAGATGGTTATATTTAACATGTCTCTATATATTAAGTGAAACAAAACTGAATCAGATAACTTTTATCTTTCACATCCAGTGTGAATATAAAAATCATATTGGCTTACCACACTTAGAACTTCGTATCGATGACCTCCGGCTCCAGCAAATATCAGAATACATATCCCAGTTTCAACATTCCACAATCGAACAGATTCATCCTGATCCAATCAAAACGTAAGAGTTCTTAATCATCAACATATAAATAATTGTCAGGACATCATAGAGAGAAAAAAAAAGCCAAGAGATATACCTTGCTAGCAGTAATCACAAGTTGAGGTTTCATAGTTTGTGTCCTGATTTCGTTCACTGAATCCCCGTGGCCCACAAGGCTCTGCACATGTACGAGCACAGATTATACAAGAAAGAAATTAAATCATTTGCAAGGGGATACAAAGAAAATCCATAAATCCTCCATGTCATTTTAAGCTAATGAATATCCAATGATACCTTATGAATCTTTTCATTGTTGACGTCGATGACTCGAATTATGCCTTTCACTCCTCCAGCCGCAACAAATGGGTTCGCCTTAACGCCACACGCCCAGCTTACAGTGTAAAATGACTCCTCCTTCTGATCTCCAGATCATATTGACATATATACCCAAATGGCCTCAGTGAAACTTCATTGCTTTTTTATTTCATGGAAAAGCTACTAAATATATAATATGTATACTTCCTTACATCTTCATCAGCATATGATTGCAGTGCAGATATGGCACCATCTTCAAGACAATTGTACACAGTAATCTACATAATAAGTCATACACCAATGGCAGTAATGAGATTCATGACTCAGCTCAGTAAAGGTTAAATGAAACTAAGATAGAGCAATCAAGTTTATTAGGTAATGAAGTCACTCCAGCTAGTGTTACCATAGAAAAAGCCATAAACTTTCACAAAATCTCCAATACCAAAATGCTTAAGCTAAACGGTTCACAATCAGCTACATATGTACGCCCTTTTGAAAAGGAAGCCCTTTTGAAAAGGAACCCATCAACCAAAGTTTCAATTTTTCGGACAAGTGAATCGAAAAAAATTGAAAAGGAATCAGAAATCCAAAATCAGACAAAAAAGGAAATTTTCTATTGGGCAATTCGATCTCCATCAAAACCTAAACAGGCCCAAAATTGAAACCTAAATAAAGATTCACAAAAGAATATATTTTTACCCGATTTCCACTAGCGGTGACGAAAAGATTGAAGAAACAAGCATCAATGAAGTTAAAAACAACAGCATACAAAGGTTTCTTCCCTTCTTGAATCCTGTTGGTCAGTTTGTACGATTTCTTGTTCGATGGAGTCAAAGACCCAACAAGTGACTCGTTGCCTAAAGCTATCTTCGACATTTGAAATCTCTCTCTCTCTGTCTCTGTCTCTTGTCTCTCTCTCTCTCTCTCTCTCTCTCTCTCTCTCTCTCTCTCTCTCGCACACTGCTCTAGTCTAAGCTCACCAGTCTCATGCAATAACAAGTCTTTGTAAGTTTCGACAATTACGGGTTTCCAAAATTAGTGTAATCGTAGATTTGACCTTACGACAAAAAGTTATTTTTGACTTGACACAACAACCTTTATAAAGAAAAATATAGCGTAGTTTAGTAAAGAAATCGAAATTAATATTGTTTAGATAAAACTATATTAATTAGCCCTAAAAATTGACCAAAATAATAGAATATTTAAGTACATCATATCTAGATATGATCGAAAATTTTGAAGTTGAAGTGATATATAATTTGTACCTAATACCACAGAAATTGACCACTCCGCTATCTACAAGTTTTAATTAAAATGGTTGAATACAAAATATTTACTATAAATGACATGTTGATTAACCTAGTAACTGATAATTATGATAAAATTTGATTCCGGTAAAATCGTTCTACAAATCTTTCTAAAAGATAAATTTTATTACAAGCTGCTTCCCAAAAACACAACGTGTAATGAAGTTTAAGTCAAAAATAAAAATGAATACTAATGTGTAAATAAATAAATATATATATATATATATAATGTAAAAATCTTTTTATTGTCAACAATGTATATCACTCTCTTTTTATAGTTAAGAGGATTTTTACTCAAATCATTTGATAATAATAGAGTTTCTTCTTTATTTACTACTGTGCGGATATATGGACTGGTCTACTTCCTCCTCAGAACACTGCACGCATCAAGAGGTTCCAATGATAAAGAGTGCAGGGAAAATGTAAAAGATAAAGATGCTGACGTTTTAGCCGATCGACGAGATATTATCTACTCTTTGAAATGGAAGTTGGTGAATGATCAACATTGGTGCATATAAGAACAGATCATTGGCCTTGCTTTGCTTGTGTTGATGATTACTTAGAAGCTTTGTTTTCGCAATAGGATATACTTTTACTGTTTCGTTACATACCCAAACGAACAAACAAACACAAAAAAGCCTGATACTTATTGTTGTTTTGTTTTGAAAATTTTATTTCTTTTGGGGAAAAGGAGAAGTAATTTTTTATGAAATGATTATAGCCCAATTTGTATATTCCACATCAAATTGTAATGGACATCGTCTATGTTTGGATCTTATATCATATACTTATTTTCTTAAGCAAAATCAGAGAACACCAATTTCAATATTTGTTTCAAAATGTAGTAATGTGATCGGAATGGTACAGATATGGCTACTAAGTGTTATGTTTTCTAATGGTTTCATGTGTATGAAAATCTGTAACTAATGGTGAAAAATTTATCCCGTGAATTTTAAGATAAAGATAACTATTCTACAATCAAGTTTCTGGTCAGGTAAAGCCAAATAGAAACTCAATAATATTAATCTACCCTTGTTCAAAGAACATTGCAAATGAGAACAAAAAAAAAAAAAAAACAATGAATGAAACGCTAGAACAAAAACAAGAAGGTTTTATTGTAAAAGGGCCAAACTAGTAGTAGTCTCCTTTAATTTTGCAGTGGCCGTATTAGAGGTTGTTGGTTCGCTTCCTCTTCTTCTCTTCCTTTTGCCTCCAACAAAATTGGTTGATATGCACTAAACTTGGAACATAAGTGCAAGAGCACACAAGACTTCCACAGATTCTTGGCCATTGCCAGCTTCCCCAAGATTCACTTTCCTCGAGTATCCATTGGCTCCAATGATGTAAGCTGCATAGTTGGAGCGGGTCTTTGTCATTTCATATTCGTCCAAATCGAAAACCACAGTGAGTTTCTTCACCTCGTCTATGATGAAACTGCCAGCTCCAACGTAAAACTGAAGATCAAAACCAGTGAGTGATTGGATATCAAGCTTGAAGAAGTTGCTCCACGACACCACATTAGGCTCAATCTTAGTTGTGATCCAAATCTCTATCTCAGATGTATTCTTTCTCTGAATAAACACCGCTAGTTTCTCGTCTCTAAGAGAAGATAGAGTCCCCGTATCTTTACTATAGTGCTTAAACGGCAGAGGAAGAAACTGTCCAAATCTCTCTCTTGTAAGTATTACCCTTTAAAGACACGCCACGTTGATAAAAATTTATATGCCAGTGGGGAGTGATATCAAGAACCCTCCAAAAACCTCAAGATTTTGTGGTTACGGTTCTTGCTGCTGTTGACGTAACCGAGAGCATACATGTCAAATATGTGGAATCTTAAGAAGGCATGTCTGTGTTTGATCCATTTGGTTTGTCCAAAATATGGATTCCAAACCACAAGCCTAGCTAGTTATGTCCTCCTCCTCCTTGGTGACGCATAACAATAAGCCATCGCAATGAAAGACATTAGTGATCTCGACTTGATCAAATGGCTCACCTACCTCCTTTATAGATGGATCCACGAATTCTTCTTCACCTTCATCGTTGAAGACTCCATGGAGATAGAATCTCACTGAACAAAGCCTATACTTCTTCATTATGAACCCTAGAAACTGATGCCTTGCTTTTGCTTTACATAAAATCCGATCTCTAGAGACGTTATTGGGACCCTAGATAGTATCTCCTCTACCAAATCCAGCGAAAGATCAGTGATCATCGTCATTTCAAAACTGAAATTAGGGTTTCTCACTTCCAACCTTTATAGATGTGTCACAGGATAAATCTTCCGCTTCCTATGTGTTTTCTTTTTTGCTCTTTCAAAGATTTAAAATCAGTTCACAATAGAATATACTATAAATTTCCCAAATTTGAATTAATTAAAGGGTGGTTTACGAGCTTTTCAGTTTCTAATATATAATTCTTATTTATTTTTTTAGTCATACATACTGTGTTAGAAGCGCAAAGGCTAGAATTCGTATTGATAAATTAGGGATATATGATATCAACCATTTTTTTTTTGTTTAAACCATATCTTGAGTTGACATACTGTAGTTTAAAATGAAGTGGTTAGGGTAGTAACTACATCTTTTATAATGGTGGTATTAAAAACCCAAAATATAGTTTTTAAAAAAAATTGGAAAACGTGGAAAAAATATACCAAACATAAGTATAAAACTCTCGTACTATGTCATTAAACAAACATTTTGTAAAAACAAAAATACTTTGGTTAAGTTGATATAAACACTATTTACGTCCCAAAAACACAAATTCGAGAGGGGAACAAATGAGCCCATCGATGGGCAAAGGAAGGATTAGCAATAAAAGAGATTGGATCGGTTCCAATGAACATTGTCTAGAGATTTTGTAAATTGTTGAACATTTCACACACAAAGGCCCAACATATACCCAACCTTACCCAATACTAGTTCACAAAACCCATATAATTAGGGACTTTAGCAAGTTTGGATTTATATCTGTATGTATGTTGTTATAGCATCAACGTGAACAACTTTGGGATTAGTCAAATGAAGGATTAGCAACAAGAGATCAACACCAAAATTGTGGAGTTTCTTGGTTGTTACGTGATTATAGAGTAAATGCTCATTCCCACACCAGGAAGTTATTTTCTATGATTACCTCAAAATTTGAAGATGAGTTGTTTGCCCTATTGGGGGCTATGGATTGTCTCAACTCTCAACATTATGCACCAAAGAAAATTCATATTTGAAATACCATCCCGACAAGTCAGAGAGGCGATTCTTCATCTACAAAACTACTCTCTATTTCGTGCACTTAATTGCAGATATCCACAGCCTCTTGACCTCTTTTGAAAGCTGGAGCATTGAACAGATCTCCATTGCAAGCAATCGATGTGCTGAATCAATATCAACAAGCGTCACTCGTGATCACATACATCTCTTATGATGCCTCTAAAGCTCAAGTTCGGGATTGCATCATCTCTGATTTTCTTTACTATACGGGTAGTTTCTTAACCCTTTTAGAGAAGGAAAAGAAAGTAAAGGGCACTATCTATTATGGCATTACGGGTTCGACATGAAGCCCACTAAAATGTCACCTGTTAGAAAAGAGTGAGTATGTCTAGTGGGTTTCTAAAGTTACAGAACAAAAAAACAACAAAGTACACATAGACCTAAGTAACCCGAAAAAACGAGAAGACCTCTTGGTTGCCATGAGCTACCATGACCTTCAAAGCTGTTAACCACGGCTCCTACTGCTTCTTTGGAGTCTAAATAATTTTTTTTTTTGTAAATTCTATATAAAGAATATAAAATTGACAGAAAATCCCAAGAAAAAAATTTAAATAAAGAAAATTATTTTGTAATAAGGAATGAAAGGATTAATTTTTAATTCCATTTGAGTAAAATCCTACCAGATTTATATATCAATCCAGTTTTTCCCATGCTTTAAGTTATACTATACCATACCCTTAATATCAATCCTACCAGATCTATATATCAATCCAGATCTTGATGATTAATCTCTCCGATATTGTTCTTGACCTAGCGTTTTTGTTTATTTTTTACATTGATATTTGCTTACTCGTTTGTCACTTCACAATAAAAAACTCTATAATTGGATTAGCTTAATTTCATTATTATAGAATCAAAGTGTAATGCTGATCCTCTTGATAGAATCATTTATATTATTAGGTGTTTTCTGTGCACTATAAATAAGGCATAAACAAGAGAAAAATCAAACACTTGCCTATCAACTATACCAGTGTAGCTCCAAGTAGTTTTGAAATATTTAATATACATTAACCAACCACGACTGGAAACAAATTAAATATTATATGAAAAATATAGAACTGATAGAAAGTTTCAAAAAGAAAATTTAAAATAAATAAAATTATTTTGTGATAAATAATTAAGGGATTAATTTTGAATCCCATTTGAGAAAAACCCAATCAGATATATATATATATCAATCCATTTCTTCCCATGCTTTAAGTTGTGCTAAACCATGTCTTAAATAAATATATTTTTCTCGATAATTAATTTATGAGATAATGCCCTTGACCTACGCTAGTTCTCTGGATCAGATCATTCTATACTATTACATGTTTTTTGTGCACTATAAATAATGCATAAACACTAAGAAAAACACCTTTATCAAACACTTCAAGAAATAATCCAATATTTGACTTTCAGTGAATCTATGAAGACCAAAATTTGTTTTTTTTTTTTTAAACTATGTTATTTTTTCAAAACCGCTTTTAAATAATAAAAGTTGGTGAACAAAATTGAAGCCTTGCCCTTGACAGAAACCTCCAATGTTAGAGGCATCCATGCTCATCAAAATGTCACACACCCTCCCCAATCCCTTCTAATCCAAAATGAGTTTTCTGAATATTGATCTAAAAGTCAATCACGAACAATTTTTTTTTAGTAAAATGTAAAATTCTATACCAATTTTAGCTTTTGACAGAAGTTATAAAGGTGACTTGAAGTGAAACAAAAAAGTAACATCTAAACAACATTGAAACACAAATAAAATCACTACACAAAATATCGCTAAACTTAACCTATTTTCTAAAGTTATGGAACAACAAGATAACAAAGTGCACATAAACCTAACTAAGTCAGAAAAACGAGAAGACCTCTTGGTTGCCATGAGCTACCATGAATCCTGGTCACCTTCAAAATCCTGAACCACGCTCCTATAATTTCTTTGAAGTCTAGACACCTGCAAAAAGAACTCAAACACGAATTTTACAAAAAAAAAAACAGAATAATAATCAACTTCCAGCCGCCCGAATAACAGATTCTATAGCTTTAAATTATTGTTTTAAGAAAATATATGATTTGTCTATCAATTTTATCAGTTTTACTCCAAGTAGTAGTTCTAGTAAAGATTTAAAATATATTAATGAATTATGACCGGAAATAAATTAAATTTCATGTAAAAAATATAGAATTAACATAAAAATCCCAAAAATAAAATTTTAAATAAATAAAAATATTATGTGGTAAGGAATGAAGGGGTTAATTTTTAGTTCCATTTGAGAAAAATCCTACCACATCTATAAATCAATCCACTTCTTCCCATCAAATTAGCTACAAAATTTAAAAGAAGAAAAAATAAATAAGGAAGAAGACTCTCTTGGTGTAAGTTCTGATCTTCTCTTCAGTCTTCTCATGTTATTTCCATGGTTGGCCGTAAGGAAATTTTACCGTTTTTTCCTATATTTCAAAATTAAGCTGTCATGTAGCAATCATGATTTGTCGATAATCACATTTCTCATGCCTTATTGTTGCTCTCTAAATACGTGCGTATATATATTATATAAGCATATAACGCACATATTTGTCTATATGTATATATAATTACACCAAAGCAACACACGATCTCTACAAGATCGATTAGTTTCAGATCTGAAAAAAAGAATAAAAACTAAAATTTGTCGATCGACTTGCATAATCATCTCTGTAAGTGTGTGTATTAACACATATCGTGCATGCCCATTTTCTTTTGTTTATGTTTGTTTATACTGTTCTCGGAAAATGTTTTTATAAATTGTAAATTGATATGAATATTTTCTAACAATTATATGTATTTCTACTGATTTTTCTTCAAAATTTCTATAGGAAAATGGAGAACGAATTGGATTTAACACTGAGGTTGGGTCTGCCATGTCCTACTGTTGACACACATCTGAGCTTAGACACTCCCACCACTTATCAGGTTTTATTCATTAATCTATAAATATTTTTTTTCTCACTATTATTGATTGATGTGAGCATGAATAAATGTGAAAAATCTTACACTGTTTTTTTTTTTAAAAAAAGTAAAAAATCTTACACTATATCCGATGTTAATCCTAGAGATCTGTTAACACCAATCACCATTTTTTATTGACTCACTTGATAAAATATGAAAGGACCAATTTCATCCTTATCTTAAATCTTTAAAGTTTTTTTTTAAAAAAAATTAAATTCACTGAACTAATATTAAATTCATTAATCTCTGTTAAAAAAAACGCTAAGGACTCTGTCGTTAAAGGTAACAATAACAATTTTGGGGGAAAAAAACATTGACTCCTTGTCATCATTTCTTTTTTACAGTTAATTCCCTTTATAACAGCGCTACATATGGACAATTATTACATAAATATGCATTAAACGCTAATTAATTAAAATTTTAAATTAAACCAAAACAGGGAATCAACGTCGACGGTAACCGCCGAGACAACAACGACGACGGCGAGATTCGCGGCCGCCGTCAAATTCTCTGGAGCGACGATGAATCGATCGACGACGATGAAGGTGCGAGAAATAACGTCGACGTCAATATCAGATACTACAATTTAATCTTCAACTACTTCGCCGGCATCGGCGAAACCTTGAATTTTGCTCCTTTTCCGATGCAACCGACTCCGTATTCGTCTCCAGCTCCGGCGTTGGAGACTCCTACAGGGAGTGACTATGTTCTGATTGATGCCCCTGCTAGGAGAGCACCTAGTAACTATTTAGCGATTGAAAACGTTCTGGACGCAGACGGAAATCTGAAACGGCGTTGCGTGTGCGGCGACTGTTGTGCGGGAAGGATTAACGGGACATGGAACTTTACGAACATGAACTGTAACGCGATTAACACTCCTATGTGGCGAAGGGTTCCTCTTGGTCCCAAGGTAATTTTATTAATTAATCTCAAAGATTTTCAAGTAATTAATCATGTTCGAACAGGTTTAAGATATTAATTACGCTGCTTAAACTTAAAACATAATGAATGTTAATTAGTTAACGTGTTTCAGACTTTATGCAATGCGTGTGGAATAAAGTTCAGGACGGAGGAAGAGAAGAGATTCAAAAGGAATGCGTGATTTGTTGTTGTATTTGTATTTGATTAATTATAAATAAAAAGAAGAAAGAAAACTATTGTTATGTCTATGATTAAAGCTTTGTGAGATGAA